>CAMRHE010000113.1:4195000-5497500 GCA_947044405.1 Leptodactylus fallax
TGTGTATGGTGTGTATGGTGCCAAACACGCTCAGCCTATGTGTGCTAGTCCATTATATATATATATAGTGTTAGTTACCTGTGTTGATTTAGCTGTGTTTAGTAGATGATCTACTTGCTTTATTCTCATTTAATCTGAACAAAAGGGGCTGCAGTGTAAAGCATGATGGATAAACCATTACAGCTACAGTGTGAATGAGGATAAGCTGAATCTGCAGGCCGAGGAATGGATCTACTTACATAAGAGTCAAATGGTAGCCTCTGTTAAGTACTTGATACTTATGGGAACTCAGTCATGTGATTAAAACTCATTTGCATATATAAATAACTAATGAGTGATGAATTACTAATCTCCAATAATTTCCAGCAGCCAATCAGAAGAGTAATTGGCAGAAACAGAACTGGGAGAAACAGAACTTCAGAAAGCCGGCAGCACATCTGATTGGTGAGTTCATAGATTATCTGAAAAGGGAGTGTCAGCAGAACCGGCATATCCCTCCAGCCCTGCAGATAGATAGGTTACAGTCACCAGAACCGGCATATCCCCCCAGCCCTGCAGATAGATAGGTTAGTGTCACCAGTACCGGCATATCCCTCCAGCCCTGCAGATAGATAGGTTAGTGTCACCAGAAGCAGCATATCACCCAGCCCTGCAGATAGATAGGTTACAGTCACCAGAACCAGCATATCACCCCAGTCCTGCAGATAGATAGGTTAGTGTCACCAGAACCAGCATATCACCCCAGCCCTGCAGATAGATAGGTTAGTGTCACCAGAACCAGCATATCACCCAGCCCTGCAGATAGATAGGTTAGTGTCACCAGAACCGGCATATCCCTCCAGCCCTGCAGATAGATAGGTTACAGTCACCAGAACCAGCATATCACCCCAGCCCTGCAGATAGATAGGTTAGTGTCACCAGAAGCAGCATTGCAACCAAGCCTGCAGATAGATAGGTTAGTGTCACCAGAAGCAGCCCTGCAGATAGATAGGTTAGTGTCACCAGAAGCAGCATATCACCCAGCCCTGCAGATAGATAGGTTAGTGTCACCAGAACCAGCATATCACCCAGCCCTGCAGATAGATAGGTTACAGTCACCAGAACCAGCATATCCCTCCAGCCCTGCAGATAGATAGGTTAGTGTCACCAGAACCGGCATATCCCTCCAGCCCTGCAGATAGATAGGTTAGTGTCACCAGAAGCAGCATATCACCCAGCCCTGCAGATAGATAGGTTACAGTCACCAGAACCAGCATATCACCCCAGTCCTGCAGATAGATAGGTTAGTGTCACCAGAACCAGCATATCACCCCAGCCCTGCAGATAGATAGGTTAGTGTCACCAGAACCAGCATATCACCCAGCCCTGCAGATAGATAGGTTAGTGTCACCAGAACCGGCATATCCCTCCAGCCCTGCAGATAGATAGGTTACAGTCACCAGAACCAGCATATCACCCCAGCCCTGCAGATAGATAGGTTAGTGTCACCAGAAGCAGCATTGCAACCAAGCCTGCAGATAGATAGGTTAGTGTCACCAGAAGCAGCCCTGCAGATAGATAGGTTAGTGTCACCAGAAGCAGCATATCACCCAGCCCTGCAGATAGATAGGTTAGTGTCACCAGAACCAGCATATCACCCAGCCCTGCAGATAGATAGGTTACAGTCACCAGAACCAGCATATCACCCCAGTCCTGCAGATAGATAGGTTAGTGTCACCAGAAGCAGCATATCACCCCAGCCCTGCAGATAGATAGGTTAGTGTCACCAGAACCAGCATATCACCCCAGCCCTGCAGATAGATAGGTTAGTGTCACCAGAACCAGCATATCACCCCAGCCCTGCAGATAGATAGGTTAGTGTCACCAGAACCAGCATATCACCCCAGCCCTGCAGATAGATAGGTTAGTGTCACCAGAACCAGCATATCACCCCAGCCCTGCAGATAGATAGGTTAGTGTCACCAGAACCAGCGTATCACCCCAGCCCTGCAGATAGATAGGTTAGTGTCACCAGAACCAGCGTATCACCCCAGCCCTGCAGATAGATAGGTTAGTGTCACCAGAACCAGCATATCACCCCAGCCCTGCAGATAGATAGGTTAGGGTCACCTGATTTACATTACGATAGTCTTGTAATTATAATGTCTTCCTCTCTCTACAGGGAAGAGTCCATCACAAAAGAATACCCTGAAATGGATATCTGAGACCGGAGTGGCATTTGCCCGGAAAATTAAGCACCCTATGAGTACAACCCTAGTGATCCCCAGAAAAGGCCTTTACTACATCTACTGCCAAGTGGCCTTTGAAGGCTTGGACGCTGATTTAACATTGCTCAGCCAAGTGGTCACCTGGAATGACTCCGACAATGATAACACTACCCTGATCCTTGGCACTGAAAGTATAACAGGCCCACCTTTACCTACGCAAATGTGGCATGCTAGCCTCACTCTTGGAGGCCTGGCAAATCTGGAGAAAGGACAAAAGCTTTATGTCCATGTCAGCCATCCTGAACATGTGGATTATACAGAAGGAAAGACATTTTTTGGAATTGTCATGGTTTCTTGATGGCTTGGAGATGGGTTGGCTGCCCATCATGCCATGAGGAACCCATTCTTGACTCACATCTTCCAGGGACCTTTACTATAAAAACTGATAATGTGAGAAGGTGGATATGGGTCGGGGCTCGACTGTGCAACCAAAGGGGACTGGTTAGATTACAAAAATAGTTGTTATCAATATGGCTGTGCAAAATCTGTAAGGGAGTCCACCTCCAACTATATGCCATTTGTATGTATTTGGATGTTGTGGAGGGGCCCTTGGGCCTGCCCAGTTAACAGGGCCCAGATACAATTGCTACCTCTACACCCTCGATAGCTGTGGACCTGCTATGGGTTCATATTTAACCCTCTTCTTAAAGAGGTTGTCCAGTGATCAAAGGAAACTCAGGGGCACCTTACCCATCCCTGGTGCTCCGTTGTACAGTCCCGATCCTCGTACCCTCCCGTGCTGAGACTCACCGACTGGTGAGAGACTGGACGTCACGCAGATATGTCACCGGTTCCTTACCAGTGATCGCTGAGGTCCTGATTGGTCTCAGCGGTCATGTGACCCTCTCCACTTCCAGTCTGGCTAATCCCAGCACTTGGAGGGAAAGGGGATTGAGATTGTACAATGGAGCTCTAAGGATAGGGGAGTATGACTTTTTTTTTTTGTTTTTAACCTGCCGTGACAACCCTCTAAAATTCCTAGATAGCCCCTTTAAGTTTATAATGTCTTCCTGGTTTTGTATGACCCACCCAGGACTCCTTTGGTTTCCGCCCACATTTCAAAAACATACAGATTGTTTTATCTGGATCCCAGGCACCTACGTATAGTCATGTCTGATTTTACCTATGTCCTTATATACGTTTTTTTTTTACTTTATATGGAGTCTGGTTTTAAGCTGTCACCTTAATGCACATTTATTACCAAAATAAATATAAGCTGAAATTTTCGAGATAAAATTGTCTTTTTGATTGACCGTTGATCACAATATGGTGTATTACATCCTAAAATGCTATAAAATAAGATTATCGACATTGTAATAATTTTTCGGAAATGGTCTTTGTTTTCGGTACATTGGTGGTCAATTTGGGTATTTAAAGGGGAATTCGAAATTTTTTATTTTGGCACTGTTGTGCTCAGTAGTGCCCATACAGACCCATAGAGGCATCCTGCAACTGAAGAGGCCTGAATGGCCGGTAACCAAGAGCATTCTGGTAGCAACCAGTAGTACTTGTTCATAATATCCTGGCATAACCCATTAAAGGGGTGTCTGATCTAAGATAACACCTTTAAAAAGATGGCTCCTGTAGTGTTTGGATGATCGTCTTGGGTTTCACTTCCAACCAACTTCACGACCAACCAGGCAGTCGTAATACAAGGACGGCTCATAGAGGGTGGTCCTGAGCGGGAAGTCTCCCATCATGATGTCCCTTTGCCCCTTAAGGGAACTCCCCTTTAAGGGTATAGGTATATGCTGTACATATAGATATATCGCTACTTGTGTAGTGTTCTCCGTTACACTTTAGCTTTGAGCCCTAGTTACATTGAGAATAATGAAAAGTGTATTTTGACTCCCACTCTCTGCAGCATAAAGATAACAATGACGCTTGTTTATCTTCTGTGCTTTTTGTGGAAAATCCTACAAAAAAAGAATAGAAAAAAAATCCACATCACTTAGAAGATCATTGTTTTGATGAATAGTCTATTCCGAGAAGATAAAAGCACCGACACGGAGCTCTAAAAAGAATAAACTCCCTCAAGGAGACAAAAACAGATGTCTGACCCCGGCGGTCCATCTCCAGCTGTAGGATAAAACCTGAGTGACAACACTTGACCTGCACTACAGAATGGAGAACTATTGTTGTCACTCATGGAGCACCTTCTTTGTTGCTAAGCAACCAATGAATACTCCCCCCCAAAGCGCCATTTTTAACCTTGCCACACCCTACTTCAAGGGCATTAGTCAGTTCACCTACGATTAAGGCAAGGGGATTTAGTGGGCTCTCCTTACGACGTCTGTACTACATACGGCACTCCTGCGACTACTACCAGGATTTGAGGAAGTGCCAATCATGGCCATTAACCTGTTTCCTTCCACGTGAACCCAGGCATCACTATGGAGACAACCCGGGACCAGACCAAGGTCTTCAGGACTATCTCTTGTATATCAGTGGTGAATAAAAATATTGTAAAAAACACAAAAAGAGTAACTGATTCTGCTGCTGCCTTGTCTTTACTTCCTGGTGTCTCTGGACCTACAGGAAGTGCCCTGAGATCCCTGCTCAGCCAATCAGCAGTGTCCCAGTCAGTGATTGGCTGAGCAAGCGTCTTAGGGCACTTCCTGTGTGTATCGGAGATCAGGAAGCGACGACCAGCAGGGACTCATGTAATGACAAGGGATCAGAGAGAGAGAGGTAAATAACTCTTCATTTATTTTTTAACCCATTATGAGATATTTTCAGTTTATTTTTCTCCCCTTGGAAGTCCCCTTTAAATATATGAAATATTCAATTATAACATATACTCACCCCAAAGCGGTACCTATAGAAAGTACAACTGGTCCTTCAAACTGAGAGGACAGATAAAAAATGTAGAATTTTGTATTTCTCACTGAAATGGCCTGGTCATAAAGGGGTTAAAGGAGCATCCCCTCCTCTCCAGGTTCTATAGAAAAAAAAAAAAACACTTAAAACTGTGGCACCCCCTATAGACTCCATAGGGTAATCTGTCCTGGATGGCTGACACATTGGCCCAGATTTACCATTGCAGACACTGGCATAGACATGGCGCATATTTGGCGTAATGTGGCGCATTTTGGCACCTTTAGTTTGGGGTCAAATGTTTTAGTAAACCTTTTTAGTAAATCTGGGCCACTTTGTTTAGTAAATTCCCTCCATTTTGTAGAATGAGGCCCATTATAGGGACCCCTATGGATCCAGCTCATGGCTCTAAACTCCTGTTATGGTACGCTCACCTGCGGATCACAGTGGGGACAATAAACTGATACTCCAATTTTACACCACTTATAAATAAGTCTCACACAAAATTTTGGTGCATGATCCAGAATTTTGGTGCATTTTTGGTTGCACAGTATTGCTTATAAGGCACTGCCCCATTTTAAAAAGCCACACCCACCTGTCAGACGAAGTTCAGGAACTGTTAGAAAGTGTCTAAAACACATAAATAAGGTGTAAATAATGAGGGGAATTCATCATTCTCTCTACGCCAGTTTTCAACTTAAATTTTGATTGGTCCTAAAGTGTCATGTGATACACAGACTGCACCACTGAAGTTCTGTTTGGTACCTTTATTTACATACTTGTTTTGCATGTGCTCTGTGTGACTTCTGTTTAAGTTGTTTCAGTATGTGTTCTGTGTGACCTCTCTATAAGTTCTGTATAAGTTCTCTATGTAATCTGTATGTGTTCTTCGTAAGTTCTGTATGTGTTTTATATAAGTTCTGTATGGGTTCTGTGTGACTTCTGTATAAGTTTAAGTTCTGTTTGTCTTCTGTGTAAGTTCAAGTTCTGTATGTGTTCTGTGTAAGTTCTGTATGTGTTCTGTATAAGTTCTGTATGTGTTCTATATAAGTTCTGTATGTGTTCTGTATAAGTTCTGTATGTGTTCTGTGTAAGTTCTGTATGTGTTCTATATAAGTTCTGTATGTGTTCTGTGTAAGTTCTGTATGTGTTCCGTATAAGTTCTGTATGTGTTCTGTGTAAGTTCTGTATGTGTTCCGTATAAGTTCTGTATGTGTTCTGTGTAAGTTCTGTATGTGTTCTGTATAAGTTCTGTATGTGTTCTGTGTAAGTTCTGTATGTGTTCTGTGTAAGTTCTGTATGTGTTCTGTGTAAGTTCTGTATGTGTTCTGTGTAAGTTCTGTATGTGTTCTATATAAGTTCTGTATGTGTTCTGTATAAGTTCTGTATGTGTTCTGTGTAAGTTCTGTATGTGTTCTGTGTAAGTTCTGTATGTGTTCTGCGTAAGTTCTGTATGTGTTCTATATAAGTTCTGTATGTGTTCTGTATAAGTTCTGTATGTGTTCTGTGTAAGTTCTGTATGTGTTCTGCATAAGTTCTGTATGTGTTCTGCATAAGTTCTGTATGTGTTCTGTATAAGTTCTGTATGTGTTCTGCATAAGTTCTGTATGTGTTCTGTATAAGTTCTGTATGTGTTCTGTGTAAGTTCTGTATGTGTTCTATATAAGTTCTGTATGTGTTCTGTGTAAGTTCTGTATGTGTTCTGTGTAAGTTCTGTATGTGTTCTATATAAGTTCTGTATGTGTTCTGTGTAAGTTCTGTATGTGTTCCGTATAAGTTCTGTATGTGTTCTGTGTAAGTTCTGTATGTGTTCTGTATAAGTTCTGTATGTGTTCTGTATAAGTTCTGTATGTGTTCTGTGTAAGTTCTGTATGTGTTCTGTGTAAGTTCTGTATGTGTTCTATATAAGTTCTGTATGTGTTCTGTATAAGTTCTGTATGTGTTCTGTGTAAGTTCTGTATGTGTTCTGTGTAAGTTCTGTATGTGTTCTGCATAAGTTCTGTATGTGTTCTGCATAAGTTCTGTATGTGTTCTATATAAGTTCTGTATGTGTTCTGTATAAGTTCTGTATGTGTTCTGTGTAAGTTCTGTATGTGTTCTGCATAAGTTCTGTATGTGTTCTGCATAAGTTCTGTATGTGTTCTGTGTAAGTTCTGTATGTGTTCTGGATAAGTTCTGTATGTGTTCTGTGTAAGTTCTGTATGTGTTCTATATAAGTTCTGTATGTGATCTGTATAAGTTCTGTATGTGTTCTGTGTAAGTTCTGTATGTGTTCTGTGTAAGTTCTGTATGTGTTCTGTATAAGTTCTGTCTGTTCTATATAAGTTCTGTATGTGTTCTGTGTAAGTTCTGTATGTGTTCTGTATAAGTTCTGTCTGTTCTATATAAGTTCTGTATGTGTTCTGTGTAAGTTCTGTATGTGTTCTGTATAAGTTCTGTCTGTTCTATATAAGTTCTGTATGTGTTCTGCATAAGTTCTGTATGTGTTCTGTGTAAGTTCTGTCTGTTCTATGTAAGTTCTGTATGTGATCTGTGTAAGTTCTGTACAGTCATGGCCAAAAGTTTTGAGAATGACACAAATATTATATTTTCACATGATCTGCTGCCCTCTGGTTTTTATGTGTGTTTGTCAGATGTTTTTATCACATACAGAAATAGAATTGCATTCATATTATGAGTAACAGAAGCTTATATTGACAGTTAGAATGAGTTAATGCAGCAAGTCAATATTTGCAGTGTTGACCCTTCTTCTTCAGGACCTCTGCAATTCTCCCTGGCATGCTCTCAATCAACTTCTGGACCAAATCCTGACTGATAGCGGTCCATTCTTGCAGAATCAATGCTTTTATTTTGTCTGAATTTGTTGGTTTTTGTTTGTCCACCCGTCTCTTGATGATTGACCACAAGTTCTCAATGGGATTAAGATCTGGGGAGTTTCCAGGCCATGGACCCAAAATCTCTATGTTTTGTTCCCTGAGCCATTTAGTTATCACCTTTGCTTTATGGCAAGGTGCTCCATCATGCTGGAAAAGGCATTGTTGAGCGCCAAACTGCTCTTGGACGGTTGGGAGAAGTTGCTCTTGGAGGACATTCTGGTACCATTCTTTATTTATGGCTGTGTTTTTAGGCAAGACTGTGAGAGAGCCGATTTCCTTGGCTGAGAAGCAACCCCACACATGAATGGTTTCAGGATGCTTTACAGTTGGCATGAGACAAGACTGGTGGTAGCGCTCACCTCTTCTTCTCCGAATAAGCTGTTTTCCAGATGTTCCAAACAATGGAAAAGGGGATTCATCAGAGAAAATGACTTTACCCCAGTCCTCAGCAGTCCACTCCCTGTACCTTTTGCAGAATATCAGTCTGTCCCTGATGTTTTTTCTGGAGAGAAGTGGCTTCTTTGCTGCCCTCCTTGAGACCAGGCCTTGCTCCAAGAGTCTCCGCCTCACAGTGCGTGCAGATGCACTCACACCTGCCTGCTGCCATTCCTCAGCAAGCTCTGCACTGCTGGTAGCCCGATCCCGCAGCTGAAACACTTTTAAGAGACGGTCCTGCCGCTTGCTGGTCTTTCTTGGGCGCCCTGGAGCCTTTTTGGCACCAATGGAACCTCTCTCCTTGAAGTTCTGAGGTGCAATCTTTCTAGCTGCAATACTCTTCCCAGTTAGGCCATTTTTGTGCAGTGCAATGATGACTGCACGTGTTTCTTTAGAGATAACCATGGTTAACAGAAGAGAAACAATGATGGCAAGCACCAGCCTCCTTTTAAAGTGTCCAGTGGTGTCATTCTTACTTAATCATGACAGATTGATCTCCAGCCCTGTCCTCATCAACACCCACACCTGTGTTAATGGAGCAATCACTGAAACGATGTTAGGTGGTCCTTTTAAGGCAGGGCTGCAATGATGTTGAAATGTGTTTTGGGGGATAAAGTTCATTTTCTAGGCAAATATTGACTTTGCAAGTAATTGCTGTTAAGCTGATCACTCTTTATAACATTCTGGAGTATATGCAAATTGCCATTAGAAAAACTGAAGCAGTAGACTTTGTAAAAATTAATATTTGTATCATTCTCAAAACTTTTGGCCATGACTGTATGTGTTCTGTATAAGTTCTGTCTGTTCTATATAAGTTCTGTATGTGTTCTGTATAAGTTCTGTATGTGTTCTGTATAAGTTCTGTATGTGTTCTGTGTAAGTTCTGTATGTGTTCTGTATAAGTTCTGTATGTGTTCTGTGTAAGTTCTGTATGTGTTCTGTATAAGTTCTGTATGTGTTCTGTATAAGTTCTGTCTGTTCTATGTAAGTTCTGTATGTGTTCTGTATAAGTTCTGTATGTGTTCTGTATAAGTTCTGTATGTGTTCTGTGTAAGTTCTGTATGTGTTCTGTATAAGTTCTGTATGTGTTCTGTATAAGTTCTGTATGTGTCCGTTAAGTTCTGTTGTGTTCTGTGTAAGTTCTGTCTGTTCTATGTAAGTTCTGTATGTGTTCTGTGTAAGTTCTGTATGTGTTCTGTGTAAGTTCTGTATGTGTTCTGTGTAAGTTCTGTATGTGTTCTGTGTAAGTTCTGTATGTGTTCTGTATAAGTTCTGTCTGTTCTATGTAAGTTCTGTATGTGTTCTGTGTAAGTTCTGTATGTGTTCTGTATAAGTTCTGTCTGTTCTATGTAAGTTCTGTATATGGGTTCTGTGTAACTTCCCTATGGCTTCTGTATTACTTCTCAGTTTATGTGGGTTCAGTAAGTGTTCTCTATGGGTTCTATACAAAATCTGTTTTGCATGACTTCTATATGAGTTCTGTATAGGTTCTGTATGATTTCTTTATGGGTTCTGTATGACTTCTGTGTGGGTTTTGTACGACTTCTATATATGTTCTGTACAAATTCTCTGTGCATCCTTTATGGGTTTTCTATGACTTATAAATGGGTTCTGTATGACGTGTTTGTGGGATTTATAACATTCATGTATGGATCCATTTTGTGAGAATTCAGTATTAAGACTGGCGATGAAATGTTCCATTGGTGCAGCTAAATTTATGGAAGATATCCAGTTATATAGCACCCCATGGAGGTTTCTCTTCCATCTATATACACAAATGTGATTTGGTTTGTTTTCATTGACTTCTATATTACACAATGGGGCATGTGTAATATCTTTTTATCTTTTTATATTCAATATCTTTATTTCTTACTATAAAAAAAGCCTCTTTGTAAATATAAGGCGTCACCCCGAGTTATGGAAACATCCAAAGGATAACATCATTTCTGTAATACAGTGAGGTACATGAGGCCTAAAGCCGTAGACATTTGATGGAATGTGTTTGGAATTTTTGAGGTGTGAATATTCCAAATTTATTTAAGTTTATCATTTTCTTAATTCTATTTAAACAAAAAAGTTAAAATTAAAATTGCCTTGTTTTACCCATGGCGTGTGGGCTGGAAAGCACGTAACAGAGACTGTCACATTTCCGACCCACTTAATTGGAAGATATGGCGAAGGCCGATTGCAAGCGCAATGGGTTTTCTATCTAACCACATCCCAACCTGAATGTTTAACTAGGTCAGACTACTAAATGTGAAACACCAGAACATAAATGTCTACACATCAATAAAGGTCTAATTGTTTAGTGTTTGGCATCAAATGCTGTGAAAATAGCTAAAAAAGGACAAACGTTTTCTGCCTTCAGTGATTTATGGTTATAAATGATAGAGGATCTGTAATAAGAGCGAGCCATAAAATAAGAAAGTTCCTGGGACTTAGTGACCCATGAAGGGTAAGGCGCCCGCCACGTATATTCTTTTTTAAGATTGGGCCATTTTTGCCCTTCAGGACCTTGTCTCATTTTACCATCTTGGCATTCCAGAGTTGGTAATTTTGAGGTGTTGTATATTATAGTGTTTTACCTTCATTAATTGTTTCTATGTATTAAGTCTTTCTATATATTTATCCACCTATTTATCATCTATTTATCTAGCTTTCTATCTATCTATCTATCTATCTATCTATCTATTTACAGTATCTATCTCATATCTATCTATCTATCTATCTTTTATCTATCTCATATCTATCTATCTATCTCATATCTATCTATCTATCTCTATCTATCTATCTATCTCTATCTCATCTATCTCTATCTATCTATCTATATCATATCTATCTATCTATCTATCTATCTGTCTATCTGTATCTATCTCATATCTATCTATGTATCTATCTATCTATCTCATATTTATCTATATCATATCTATCTATCTATCTATCTCATATTTATCTATCTCATATCTATCTATCTATCTCATATCTATCTATCTATCTATCTATCTATCTATCTCCTATCCCCTCTATCTATCTATCTATCTATCTATCTATCTATCTCATATCTATCTATCTATCTCATATCTATCTATCTATCTATCTATCTATCATGCTCATTTGAAGAGTTATAACATTTACTTACATAGTGCCATCTGGTGTTCACAGTGTATAGCAATGTGCACGTCCACCTAATGAGCTGAGTGCTGGTGGACACACATGCTCAGTCACTCTCACAGCCAGGCCTCTGTGTAGTGATCCTGTGTTCACTGCAGGGCAACCAATAGAAACAGCATCTTGCCCTCGACAGTATAGCTGAGAAGACTCCTTCAGGGGAAATAAGAAGGGATTATATTGTCAGCTGCCAGAGGGGGAAGGAGGCTGATTCTGCCCAGGGCCTGCCCCAGCAGCACAGAGGGGGACACATGGAGGCAAAAATGATGGAAAAGTAATTTTTATGCTGCAAGTTAAAATAAATATTTGCAATATTTCTGGATATTTGGTATGGAAATGATCCATGGGGTAGCCCTGTGTCTTGTGAATGCACCTGTTGGGAGATACGTCTATTGCCCTCAGGTTTGGCAGGCATTTTGTTTCCCCCTCCTTGATAAAACATGTCTACACGATTCTGTTTCTCATCAGAAATCTCCTCCATACACGTAGACCTGGTAAGACGCCTGTGGCAGATTTCTGTATGGATCATGGTCGCTCACCCGTTACCTGAAGAGCTGCCATGATTGACTGACAGAGGTGAAGATACATCCTGGAGCAGTCAGAGGCCAAGCGAGAAGAAGACCTGCCTGCCTGCCTGTATGTCTCCTGTATACTGTGCAGGAAGTATTGGCCCCGATCAGTCTATTTATACCGCATGGCCCCTCCATGGCCGCCGTCTCACTTTCAGGCCGCTTGTCTCTGGGTTTACGAGTGCGGCTCTGCATCTTGTCATGGACAGGATTTATTATGTACATTCCCTGGGAACTTTTACCATGAGACTTGGAGACACCAGAAATATTAACCCTTATAAATTTTGGTGCAAAAAGATGTCACAGAAAGTCTATTAAGGAAAATTCCCATCCGAAACCTAAAAACATCCATAAATAAGTATATTATTTTAGATGTAGAGTCTGACATGGAGAGCACGTGCAAGTTGGTGGTGGGAGTGCTGCAGGTGGCAAGTGCCCAAGGTGATGCCCCAGGTGCTGATTCAGGATCAGTGTTGGCGCATTGAAGAAGTTTACTGGCTTTACTATGAGATTATTAGATGTTATTATGGGGCACTGTGACTGGCATTATTAAGAGGGCACTGGGGCTACCATATGTGAAGGCTCCGTGGTTGTCACTTATGGGAATACTTTGCCACTGGGATTGACATTTATAAAAGGACCATGGCTTACACTTACGGGGGTTCTGTGGCTGGTACTATAAAAGAGCACCTCACCACATTACCTTTATATATTCCAGCCCAAGTGCCCTCTTAAAGGGGTCCTTTCACCACCTACACCTTAATAGTTGCCACCCTGTTGGAATTTTTCTCTAGGCCCCACTATCCCTGAGCAATCAATTCTATTAGTTTCTGCACCCAATATGCTAAGTAGGCTCTTTAGTGTCAGGTGGGTGGTCCCAGACTATCTGCTCCAGCCAAGAACCTCCCACCAGATGACAGTAGAAGCCGAATTAGCATATTGGGTGCTGAAACTAACAGCACCAATTGCTCAGGAACATTGTGGGCTAGAGAAAAAAAATCACAACTGTGTCGGAATCAGTGGAGTGGAGCCTATTGCAAAGAGTTTGAGTTGGTGGAAGTGATGAAAGGTCCCCTTTAAGAAGGACAGCATATATAAAGGTACTGTGGCTTTGACGTATGGATACATTTTGTTTGGCATCCTTATGGGGCACTGGGATTGACATTTATAAAACAATGGGCCTACACTTATGTGGCTATCAACTATGGAGGTAAACTACTCTTTCAGGAAATTATGAGGGCACACTGGTTAGCAGTAGTATTGGGCACTGTGGCTGTCATTAATGCGAAAAGTAGGGAGGATAGTAGTAATTAGCTACTTTTTGGCTCCCGGTAGCCATAGGTGGTTCCAGAAGACCTCTAGCCTGATGGTGGTTGGTGTGCCCTCAATGTTTGTGAAGGATTGAGGACTTAGTCCAGCCTGATAGTGGTTGGTGTGCCCTTGATGGTGGTGAAGGATTGAGGACTTAGTCCAGCCTGATGGTAATACTTGTGCCCTTGATGTTGCTGAAGGATTGAGAACTTAGCCCAGCCTGATGGTAATAAGTGTGCCCTTGATGTTGGTGAAGGATTGAGAACTTAGTTGAGCCTGAGGGTTATAAGTGTGCCCTTGATGTTGGTGAAGGATTGAGAACTTAGTCGAGCCTGATGGTAATAAGTGTGCCCTTGATGTTGGTGAAGGATTGAGAACTTAGTTGAGCCTGAGGGTTATAAGTGTGCCCTTGATGTTGGTGAAGGATTGAGAACTTAGTCGAGCCTGAGGGTAATAAGTGTGCCCTTGATGTTGGTGAAGGATTGAGAACTTAGTTCAGCCTGATGGTAATAAGTGTGCCCTTGATGTTGGTGAAGGATTGAGAACTTAGTCGAGCCTGATGGTAATAAGTGTGCTCTTGATGTTGGTGAAGGATTGAGAACTTAGTCCAGCCTGATGGTGGTTGGTGTGCCCTTGATGTTGGTAAGGCAGGTGAACAGTCAAACAATAATCTTCCATAAAATGGAGGCACTGGGGTCTTGGGCTGGAGCTGAGACTCCTGCATGGTTCTTCCTGGGATCAGTCTCTCTGGTTCTAGGCAGTCCCTTTGAAAGTGTGCTAGTGGCTCTTCCATCTTAATGTTACAGCATGCAAAAAACAGCTTTAAACATGTTAAAGTGAGAGAACACAGGTAGATACCCAATAAGCCCCACTGGGTAACTACACTTATGGGTACTCTTGGCTGCCATCATTATGGGGCACTGGGATTGACATTTGTAAAGGGATGGAAAATTGTACTTATGGAGGCTCTGTGGATTTCATCTATGGAAGTCCTCTGGCAAGATTTTATGCGGGTGCTCTGGTTGGCAGTATTATGGGGCACAGTGGCGAGTATTCACAGCTACAGTCTGGCTGGTACTCTGGCTGACAGTGTTATACTCCAATGTAGCTGCCACTTTAATAGGGTGCAGTGGGCAAAGATCCAGTTTGCTCTTTGCTTGTTTGAGTGCCCCCCACCCAGGCCCCTATACTCAGGGTACAAAGCCCACCAGCCCCTTTAGCTACAACCCCTACTTGTGGGCACACTTTGGCTGATACTATGACCACACAGGCAATCAAATGGGCACAGCCGCAGATGTTTTGCATCACAACACTTGTATATTAGGAAGTCGAAACCACCTTGAACTTGTGCCTGTCTGTTACATGTGTCCACCACTATGGGGCAGTAGAGGAACACAGCAATCCTTTATCCATCAGTGCACTGTCTGCAGTTATTCATTGCAGGGTAGTCACATTAACCACTGGTCTACAACCTGTCAGTCTCTGGCTGTCGCGAACTTGGTGGGAGTTTTAGTCTCACATTGCCAGCGGAAATGAATATTGTAAGTAGATGACTTAATGGCATTGAAGTGACACTGACATGACAGACTCAGTATGGAAATCCTAGAGAGGCAGCAGAATCATGTCATCAGAATCTGCTCAGTATCATGTCATGTGGTCAATCTGTCAATCATCGGATAGAGATACGATAAGGTGCACACACACATATATATGGCAGGGCTCCCCTTTTTTAGAGACAGGTGTTGGTCCCAGATGTGGGACCCCTTTAAGGGGTTAACAATGGGGTCAACCCTTATCAGGAGGGTCTGATTATAGGAAATCCCAATAATCATGAAAACGAGGGTACCCGTCACACAGGACGGCATAGAGATGAATGGAACGGTTCTCCATTTAAATAAGACCCCCCATCCATGTGATAGGTGAGGGTCCCTGCGATCAGACACTTACCCCCTGTTCACACCATTGGTTTGTGCGTGAGAAAACCCCTTACAAGTAAATGGGAGCTGGTTAAGTAAATGGGAGTTCAGGTTATCTAATAGTGACTGCGTCTATGCACTGTATATACCGAGAGGGACGTTCGCGCCACTTTTGCTGTGTAAATATATTTTGCTCTATGCACAATAAAATTTGCTTTTCACTTTTGAATAAATTGGGCGGGTTAAGAGGAAGGGGTGGGGCTGCCGGAGATATTAAATACGTCAGAAATTGATGCAAATTATATTGCAAACTAGATTTCAGTTTTTCTCTTTAGAACAGCCACAGAAGCGCCAAAATTATTAATTTAAAAAAAAAATATTAATTAATCATTTAAAATGATTAATAAATTTGATTTATTTTACCCCAACTTAGTTTTAACATTGAAAACCCAATCTTAATAATCTCCAATATAGAGTTAAAATTCTTACTGCCTGCAGCCACCACAAGAGGGAGCTAAGGAGCTTACTGTATACTGTTTTTACAATGGAATCAAGTAGGCAGTAAGCCCATAGGCTCCCCCTAGTGGTTGCTGCAGACAGACAAAATTTCATCATGTTACTGTAATAATAATAATAATAATAATAATAATAATAATAATAATAATAGTCCTTTAATAGTCCCACAATGGGGAAATTCAGTGTGTTACAGCAGCAAAGATAAGATAAGATAAGATAAGCAAAAGATAAGATAAGATAAGCCAAAGATAAGATAAGATAATGTAACGAGTGGAGCTGTGGCTGTGCCACCTGTTATGTCAGACACTTCAAAGGGATGAACAGGGCAGCCGTCCCCGTCTCTCAGTGCTTCTATAGTTTCAGCCGAAAAAGGACACACACAACTCGCAGGTCACACTGTCAACGATTCTTCAGGTACAACAGGGGTTAACAGCAGTTGATCAGGTGTGGGAGTAGTTAAAGTTTTCATAAAACATGCTACCCTCTATCCATACGGTAGGGGATAACTTGCAGATTAGTGGGTTTTGACCCCTCAGACCCACCTCTGATAAGGAAAACGGGAGATTTTCGTTGCCATGGTTTGGACAATGCGTGCACCGCTCCAGTTCAAAGGGAGCACTGGAGATAGCTGAGCACTGTACTTCGGCTACCTCCAGCACTCTCATTAAAATGAACGGAGTGGTGCGCGCGCTGTCTGACTACTGCTTCAGTCACAACCGGTGACAAAAGTTCCCCTTTCCCTGGCAGACCCCCATTGATCTGCAAGTTATCCCCTACCCTTTGGACAGAGGATAACTAGTTTCATAGTAAAACCCCTTTAAAGGGGACCTATCACCAAGTAGAAATTTCTAAATGACACACACCATGTGATTCTCACTGTGCCCCTGATTAATTTGGTGTTTTTCTTTTTAAAATCCGTCCAACCGTTAAAAGATACGGCCCCTAGAAGGTTCTGTGTAAACCAGCTCGGATTCTCCATGTGGGCGGGAACCTTTCATTTCTTCAGAGAAAAACAAAAGGTTACCGCCCACTTGAAGAATCAGAGCTATAAACTTCCAGGGGCCGTATCTTTTAAACGGGTGAACGGATTTTAAAAAGAAAAACACCAAATTGATCAGGGGTGCAGTGAGAATCAAATGATGTATGGCCTTTAGTATTTTGTACTTGGTGACAGGCCCCCTTTAAGAACAGTTTCTTAGCAGCTTTGTAGAACATAAACTTCTAAGAACATTGGAGTCGCAGTCCTGTGGCAACAGGGAGAGCTCTCCTGCTCACACAGGGGTTTGGCTCAACTCATATGGGCTTTGGCTACTCCAAGCACACACTCAGGTTAACTCCACTTGACTAACAAGCCCATCGTGAGTGAGGACCTGAGGTGACTCGCCCACTTAAAGCTAACATTGTGGAGCGGGAGGACTTCATGACTTCTACCAACTTACATAACCTCTGCAGTCAATAGTTGTCATCTCTGACAACTGAGAGTAAGGGTCTCACACACATGGGTATCAAAGCCACATATTGAAAAATTTATTGGGGACTCATGTGGACTCCTTCTATGAGAACCACTAAGAAAGAGCAGGTCAGTTGGGCTTGGCTCAGTCACGTTTTACATGGTCGCCTATTCATTTGACTGGGCCTTTGCAGGTGAAAGTATGGCGAGCCGTTGGCTACCCCTGGAAGTATATGGCCGGCTTTGTATGTCATGACTAGACATGTGACTATCAGATTTTGCCAATAGTATAATTTTGATTGGTCTTCTTTTCTTGGAGGACCCTTCTTGTTTAGGCTCTGGATGTCGGCCTGACATCACTTTTGCCATAGATTTGCTGGAGAGGATGTGGTGGGTCAGAAATGTAATCAATAGAGCGGAAGAAATGACATCACTTAGGACAAATATAGAAAGAAAATACTCAGCTCGCGCTTCCTTAAGTATATTGCGGTAAGGAATTGCTAATGATAATGAGTCTTAGATATGTGGGAAGACTCGGGCTGTTTGATAAGCTTAGAGTATTCTTCAGTGGTCAGTAGAAACGTTGGTTGGCATCCACATAAGGCACCTTGAGTACCCTCTATATTGTAGGTAACACTCACTGTATATGGGGGCACTCGCTGTCTTTGGAGCTGTAAATGGGGCACATTGACTGAAGCAATGCATTTGGGCTACTTGCTGGCTGGAGCTGTGTTTATTGGGTACTATCTCGCTAGGAGTCAGCATTTGAGGCACATTATAGAGCAGTGTTTCTCAATGTTTTCAAGCAAAGTACCCGCTAGTGATAAAAAGTCCTAAGTGAGAACCCCCAAAGTAGCCACCACTTATAAATGCTTATAAAATAAGGTTTCATTTGGAGGCTCTGTCAGTAGTTATGTACTGGCCCCCTTAGTACCCCAACATGTAGTGTAATAACCACTTCAGTGCAACATATGTAATATAATGGCCCCCAAACTCAGTAGAATGGCCCCCTCAATGCCCCCATATGTAACATAATGGTCCCCTCAGTGCCCCATGTGTAATACAATGGCCCCCACACTCAATATACT
Organism: Leptodactylus fallax; assembly: GCA_947044405.1. Classification (NCBI taxonomy): domain Eukaryota; kingdom Metazoa; phylum Chordata; class Amphibia; order Anura; family Leptodactylidae; genus Leptodactylus; species Leptodactylus fallax. The sequence goes on from CAMRHE010000113.1 coordinate 4,213,414, forward strand.
GGCCCCCTCAGTGCCCCCACATGTAATATAATGGCCCCCTCGGTACCCCAACATGTAGTGTAATGGCCCCTTCAGTGCCCCATATGTAATGTAATGGACCTTAAAATGCCCCCACATGTAGTATAATGGTCCCCTCAGTGCCCCATGTGTAATATAATGGCCCCCTCAGTGTCCCCACATGTAGTATAATGGCCCCCTCAGTGCCCCTACATGTAGAATAAAAGCCCTCACACTAAGTAAAATGGCCCCTTCAGTATCCCACATGTACTATAATGGCCACAACACTGCCCTACATGTAATATAATGGCCCCCTCGGTACCCCAACATGTAGTGTAATGGCCCCTTCAGTGCCCCATATGTAATATAATGGACCTTAAAATGCCCCCACATGTAGTATAATGGTCCCCTCATTGCCCCATGTGTAATATAATGGCCCCCTCAGTGCCCCCACATGTAGTATAATGGCCCCCTCAGTGCCCCTACATGTAGTATAATGGCCCCCTCAGTGCCCCTACATGTAGAATAAAAGCCTTCACACTAAGTAAAATGGCCCCTTCAGTATCCCACATGTACTATAATGGCCCCAACACTGCCCTACATGTAATATAATGGCCCCACAGTGCACAAAATGGGTGGAGGGGCAGGGGTAGTCAGCTGTGGTGCCTACCCCCAGGAACTGTGGGATATATCTCCTGGGGTACACAAAACACAGGTTGAAATCCACCGTTGTAGACAAGATCCTAAATATTGGGGATACATTGGCTATGAGGGCACTCTCTTGTGACACTGTCTACCATACTTGCCATCTCACCCTAAACGTTTTCTCACAAAAAAAGGATGGCCCTCCCAGAGTCACGGAAGAGAGGGCAAATCTCCCATGTCTGATGGAATGCTCCTGAATCTGCAGGTCAGCATATTCTGTGCCCACACTGCAAAAAAGTGGGCGTATCCCTGCAAATATGGGGCGTGGCTCATCCCGTCACCTTGCTGCACATTCTCCCTGAGGATTACCTTTGAATTTTGGCAAGCATGCTATATACTGGGGTACTTTCTGTGTGGGGCACTGTACTGGGTGTTATTCTGGGGGACCTTATTTTTGGGCAATCTATAACTTGAACCCTGTATTTAGGGGCACTTTCCAGCTGGGACCCTCTATACAATGCATTCTCTAGTGGTACCCTCTGGGAGACACTGTATATTGGGGGGATATAAAGAGGTGAGCTTTATATTGCACCAAGTGTAATGCGAATGAGTGGGGGCGCTATTATAGGAGCTCCTGCTTGACTGCCTACTCAGCTTTTGTTGCACCATGACCCATAGAGATTGAAGATTTGGACTGTCCCTTGTATACACTGATCAGCCCAAGTATCTGTTCTCAAAGTGTTTTACAGGGTAAGAAAACACTTTCTTCAAGAAACAGCACCACATCTTTCAATAGGTGGTGTCTGGTACTGCAGCTCAGCTTCACTGAAGTGATTGGGTCAGATCTGTTACACCACTTACTTCCTGAGGACAGATATGCACGGGCACATCCTCCATGAGGCGACTTGAGGCAATGGCCTCAGGCGGCACCTCACGGAATAAACTGGGGGGCGGCATTTTTTAATCCATGCTACTTATTGTGTTATTGCAATAAGCAGCTGCCAATAATTTTTACTCACCTGTCCTCGCTCCTGTCCTGGCCGCCCTCCGCTGCTTCCACACTTACGTCGCAAAGCTAAAGAACGCTGGGACACTACGTACAGCATCCCAGCATTCTTCGGCATCAGCTACAGCGCACCCTGGAGGCTGAAGTGGAGGGCGGCCAGGACTGTACTGGTCCCTACTCTGTGTGGGGGTGGGGGAAAGAAGGGGGTCATATATTGTGGGTGGCCACTGTGTGGGGCCATAAATAGGGGGATCATATGCTGTGCGGGGGGGTAAAGAAAAGCAGGTCATATATTGTGTGGGGGCCATAAAAAGGGGTCAGATAATGTGTCAGGGGCAAAAAAGGGGTCATATATTATGGGGGGCCATAAGAAAGGGTTCATATATTGTGGGGGTGGCGTAAGAAAGGGGTCATATACTGTGGGGACCCAAAAAAATGGTCATATACTGTGTGGGGGCCAGAAAAAGGGGGTAATTTATCATGTTGGCCAAAAAAAAGGGGGTGTTAAACTATATGGGGCCCAAATAAGGGGATTTTTTGATCTGCCAATCGGGAGGGCATGTCATAATTAGGGGGCTACATCACGCAACCAAAGATAGCTGGGAGGGTTTTTTTGGGGGGGGGGGGCACCCCTGCAGATGTGGCACATTTTCTTTAAGAAAGCAGCCATGTTTCTTCTTGTCCTATACTACCCCTTTAAATCGGAGTGCTACAGAGCTGGTCCTGTATTACGTCCCCAATCCAGTGCCTTGTGATTTCCCTGTGTCTGCTGCAGGGCCTGTAAATAGTCCTTCTGTACAGACTATAGGGCTATATGATGTACAGATTGTAATGTCATTACTACAAACAGAGGTATGTGCCCCGCGGCGGTATATTTCTGGACGCTGATGTATACATGTAGTCACTTGCTCCTGCGCTCTTATAATTACGGTAATATACAGCAGATCTTATAGTCATAGCAAGTGAACATTCCCATAATGCTTAGTCATAGTCAGTGCTGTATTCCTTCAGCGCGATCTTATTAAAGTGTACCCCCATCCAAAAATAAGAAAATCCCCAACCCTGAATCTTTAAAGGGACAGTAATCCTAGAAAACAATGGTAACAGTAAATGTGAGATCTGCAGGATTGTCTGCAGGGTCCTAAAACAAACAGCACTGTAGAAAGCCTGCACTGTTCAATTTTCAACTAGGGTTAGCTGAGGGGAGGGGCTTAGACAAGAGGTGGAGCTTATTGTCCTACTTCAGACTGGGGGGGGGGGAGGCTCCTGCTGCAGCCAGTTGTCTTATAGCAGTGAGAGGGGAGACAAGGCTGACGTCCTGGGGTACAGAGATTTTGTGATACTCGTCCCAGTTTTTAATTGTGATAGAAGATAAAATAAAATCAAAGGAAAGGATGGGATTATGGAGGAGGTCGTGAAATATTTTTTAGACTTAGTGTTTGGACCATCGTTGTTAATTTGGGTATCATAACAATAAGCTGATCACAGGCAAAGCCAATGATCAAGTGTAATCTGTAGTGAAACAAGCTGTACATTCTCCTACAGCGCCACCACAGGGGGAATTGAGTATTACACAGTTGTAATTAATAAACTGTCCATGTAATACATGGACATGCTGAGTCCTCCAGAGCAGGAGGACAGGACAGGAAGTAACTTCCGACTCTTCACGTCCATCATATTACTTTTCATAGGACAACTTTTTATGTCACCCGATCATGGACATGCTCCTCCCATCTTCTACAAGTGCGGTCTCTATAAGCCCAACTTATAGCTATTTTCTAGGATAGGAAGTAGCTAGCAAATCTCCTTGTTGGCCATATTAATTTTCATGGGTTTACATTTTCTGTCATCCGGTCATCCATGTACTCCACCCCCTCCTTCTCCAGTTCTCCCTGCAGTCAGTCAATGGGTCATCTCCTTCCCTTTTCTTATATATAGCCTGTAGGATTTACTTTTAAAAAAAATGTTGGGGTGTATAAGTCAGTGGAAACTGTGATGGAGGAAGTAGCTAACTTCTCCTACTTGAATAGAATAGACACCAAAATAGGTGTAAAAAATGTAAATGGTCAAGGATTAGAGAAAAGGTTCTGTTTTGCCTCCATAAACAGTGACACTCTTAACTAAGCCTGGGTTGCAATACCAGACACAGCCATGGACAGGAGGGGCACTGCTTTTGGAAAAAAAATTGAACCATGCTTGAAGTCTTGGACATGTAGCAGTTTTATTGTCCTCCTGAAACAACCTCTGAGCAGTTTTTGAATCCCGGGAGATGTCTTTTACATCTGAGTCAGATTAGAGTTAGTCTTTCCAGGACCCGGTAGATGATGCTGTAGTCAGCCTGAGGTTGGAAACTTTGTGTAGAAAGCAGAATCTGTGGCTTGATGAAGCGAGATAGAGGCGAATACAACTTCCCCTTTTCTGCTTTTGCAAACACAATGAAAGTCGATGTATGAGTCATTTCACGATAAGACCGGTGCAGAATAATGGCGGGACGGAGTATAGGGACTCCAGTGAGATATCCAATGGATGGGTCAGCACCTGCACTGTAGTAACAAGTCCAGTAATACAGAGATAACAGATGGTGGACACCACGCCTCGGCCCACGCAAGGTCACATTTCTGTATTTTCCAGTTTGTTAGAAATTCTATTCTTAGATGTGGTGTAATATTTGCCAATCTCCATACACCTTCAGCCACGACTTCCCCATACACATGAATACTTGGTTCATTGATCAGCTTCTGTCCCCACCTCTGTCGGCAATTTATCAGGCGAACAAAGGATTGGACATGTTGATATTCTTCCTGCCTGATCCTTATTTCCCCGGATATCTTCTGTCAGAGCACAGATGGCACATCCCATACACATAAGAGTTGGCCGTTCCTGCTGAAATTGGATTATTGGCTCTTATGTAGGGATGGTGTTGGTGGAGGAGGCTCAAGATGGCAGCAGTCGTCCTCTTAAAGGTCCTAGGTTGGCAAAGTGATGAGGGGGTTGCACTTGGGTGATGTTGAAGGGTCTCCCAGGCACTCCCTGCTGTGTGACTCCCAAGTGGGGGTATTTCGGGGGTGCCTTGATGGTGGGTGTGAATGAGGGACAGCAGAGATGGCTGCAGTTAAACAGGCAATGCCCTGGGGTATAGTTTACTTTCCAGGTATCTCCCGTCACAAAGTAACATGGAGGCACAACCCACTTACGGCAAGCAGTGTCTACACTTTGGTACTTTACACTGACAGACAGGAGTGGTCTCTGCTCTTCACCCCTTCCTCATGTCCACTGATCTGGGGTGACCCCTGGGACCTAATCCCCTCTACCTTAGGGAAATGCAGGGCACGTTTCGGCCATGTTTCCCAATGTTTCATTACTGGTACAGAGGTGGAGATGTTCAGCTTGAAGTAGTTACAAGAAGGCTTCTTTGAGCAGTGGTCAGGTGACATAGGACTGCCTGTTATAGCCCTAACCACCACTAACTAACCTGAAGAGCTGAAGGTGCTCTGCTATAACTTACTGCCCTCAACTGCAGCCAGCTATAGACTGAAATAGACCAGAACACTGGCTATAGGGTGGGGTAACCTTCTACAAATGTCAAAACAGGAGCCACTCCCATTTATACAGAAGCATATGAATGACTAGTCAACTCCTGAGTGACCAGAATAAACCTGAAGAAAGTGCAAAAGTCAGTACAGAACAGTATAAGACATATCACACATTACTACTCAGCATTGCACGGTATATGGGCACCTTAGCACCCAATTGTTACCAACCATAGAGTCAGACCTTGTGGTTGCTACAGGTGCCTACTATAGAGGACTCAGCCCTGGTTGGTCCCATCTTCTTTGATACTAAATGGGGAGAATCCTCTTACACATGAAGCCCCACAGGTATCATGTATGATACGTTCCTCAACCTTATACTTACTGCTTAGGGTATGTTACAATTGAGAAGGTCCCATAGCAAAGCTGAAGGTACACCGCAGCAGGGGTCTTGGGTTCTTCTGGCCCAAAAAAAGTTTTTTACATGAAAAAATCAAACAACATAAAGAAAAATTTCTACCATGAACTAGGTCTAGCACAGCCCAGTAATGTAAAGTACAGAATATCCACACTGTACAGGTCATAGGATGGTGAGGAACATCCCAAACCCAAATACATCGCCTGGGGTGCCGGGGACAATGGAGGGTTCAGTTTCAGGAGAACAATCGAGCATATTATGTTCAGCTTTACTCAAAGGAAGTGAATTCTCTGCTGCATGTTATGATATGCCAGGAGGAAGTGATCTCATCGAGCGGGACTGCACCTACTTATCAAAAACAGGGCCGTGTGAATATACACCAAACAGGTGAAACACCTGGAAAATACTGTATAATAATTTTTATTTTTGTGATGATTATTTTGCTTTTTTTCACACATTTTCCATCTTAATTTTCTGTGTGTAATACAAAAAAAAAAAATTTTACTCCCTTGATTTTACGTTAGCGTCTCCTGTTGTTCTGGTCCGTCGCAGGAAAAAGTGGTTGCACGCGGAGTCTGATGGATCCCATTATAGTCAATTTAAAACTAGAACTGTCGGAGGAAAAAGTCCTCTGTGCAGGACTCCATCATGATAGTCCATACAGTGGGGAAAAAAAAGTATTTAGTCAGCCACCAATTGTGCAAGTTCTCCCACTTAAAAAGATGAGTCCGGCCTGTAATTGTCATCATAGGTAGACCTCAACTATGAGAGACAAAATGAGAAAACTAATCCGGAAAATCACATTGTCTGATTTTTAAAAAAATTATTTGCAAATTATGGTGGAAAATAAGTATTTGGTCAATAACAAAAGTTCATCTCAATACTTTGTTATATCCTTTGTTGGCAATGATAGAGGTCAAACGTTTTCTGTAAGTCTTCACAAGGTTGGCACACACTGTTGCTGGTATGTTGGCCCATTCCTCCATGCAGATCTCCTCTAGAGCAGGGATGTTTTGGGGCTGTTGCTGGGCAACACGGACTTTCAACTCCCTCCAAAGGTTTTCTATGGGGTTGAGATCTGGAGACTGGCTAGGCCACTCCAGGACCTTGAAATGCTTCTTACGAAGCCGCTCCTTCGTTGCCCTGGCGGTGTGCTTGGGATCATTGTCATGCTGAAAGACCCAGCCACGTTTCATCTTCAATGCCCTTGCTGATGGAAGGAGGTTTGCACTCAAAATCTCACGATACATGGCCAATTCATTCTTTCATGTACACGGATCAGTCGTCCTGGTCCCTTTGCAGAGAAACAGCCCCAAAGCATGATGTTGCCCCCCCCCCATGCTTCACAGTAGGTATGGTGTTCTTTGGATACAACTCAGCATTCACTCTCCTCCAAACACCACGAGTTGTGTTTCTACCAAACAGTTCTACTTTGGTTTCATCTGACCATATGACATTCTCCCAATACTCTTCTGGAACATCCAAATGCTCTCTAGCAAACTTCAGACGGGCCCGGATATGTACTGGCTTAAGCAGGGGGACACGTCTGGCACTGCAGGATCTGAGTCCCTGGCGGTGTAGTGTGTTACTGACGGTAGCCTTTGTTACGTTAGTCCCAGCTTTCTGCAGGTCAGTCACTAGGTCCCCCCGTGTGGTTCTGGGATTTTTGCTCACCGTTCTTGTGATCATTTTGACCCCACGGGGTGAGATCTTGCGTGGAGCCCCTGATGGAGGGAGATTATCAGTGGTCTTGTATGTCTTCCATTTTCTAATTATTGCTCCCACAGGTGATTTCTTCACACCAAGCTGCTTGCCTATTGCAGATTCAGTCTTCCCAGCCTGGTGCAGGGCTACCATTTTGTTTCTGGTCCTTCCACAGCTCTTTGGTCTTCACCATAGTGGAGTTTGGAGTGTGACTGTTTGAGGTTGTGGACAGGTGTCTTTTATACTGATAACAATGTCACACAGGAGCCATTACTACAGGTAATGAGTGGAGGACAGAGGAGCCTCTTAAAGAAGAAGTTACAGGTCTGTGAGAGCCAGAAATGTTACTTGTTTGTAGGTGACCAAATACTTATTTTCCACCATAATTTGCAAATAAATTCTTTAAAAATCAGACAATGTGATTTTCTGGATTTGTTTTCTCATTTTGTCTCTCATAGTTGAGGTCTACCTATGATGACAATTACAGGCCGGCCTCATCTTTATAAGTGGGAGAACTTGCACAATTGGTGGCTGACTAAATACTTTTTTCCCCACTGTACATAGATACCCATGAGGTGGAAAAAGTCTGCTATAATATCTATCTATCTATCTATCTATCTATCTATCTGTCTGTCTGTCTGTCTGTCTGTCTGTCTGTCTGTCTGTCTGTCTATCTCATTCTCTCTCTCATTGAACCATCCATGTGGGTTTTTGTAATTTCCATCACTGATTGGGTTTAATGTGTTAAGCATTAATATAGAAAACAGAACATCTTATTCATCATGTCACATATTCTGTGATATACACTGACAAAGTGAAAATTTTTGTGGTTGTGGAACATTTCCTTCTGTGCAAAACTTAAGCATGTGGTATATACCAGGTCACATCCTGCAAACAACATCAGCTTGCAAACATGCATAGAAATCACACCTCTAAGCCTCACTCTAATAGGGTATCTAGTAGGTGCCTGTGGCCCACCTATAGGGGGCGCAGATGTTATACTCGTCCCTCTGTCAATGACTCACAGTAAAAAATGTTGCATTTGGACAGGGTATTAAAAAAGATCGCTCACACTTTGCCTCAGCCCTAGTATTAGAATTATAGGAAAGGGTTCTTTACAGTAACAGCAAAAACAAATGCCTAGATATTGGGGCAGATTTATTAAGACTGGGGTATCGTACACCAGGCTTAATAAAGGGCCTGACCGGTGCAGGGACTAAGAGCTTTACGAAGAGGCTGCATGAATTTGCTGGGCCGAAATGTCATTGCCCAGGCTCTCCCCATTCTCACAATGTCCACAGATCGGGGCTTGTGCTGCACGTTTGCCAAAAGAAAGAGTCTTGTGCCCAATGTTTACCACAATATTGTTCCTCAACACCAAGAAACTTTGATGAATTCTCCCCCAACAATCTCCCGTCTAACGTATGGGCTTCATATAGTATAAAAACATTCCAAAGCATTAGGCAAAGTCAGAAATTCCCCTGTTCTATATTACTGGGAAATCCAGACACAGCACCCGGCTTCTGTCACGTGTCCACAGGCTACCATAGGTCGGCTTCTGCTTTTACGACAAGAAGAACTTTTTATGGATGTTCTGTATTCTTAAAAAAAAATTTGAATGTATAGAAAAAAAATTGGAAAAAAGAAATAATCATTGTCCTCAATTTATATCAAACCAAACCTTAAAGGGGTATTCTTACAAACTTAAACAAATGTAAATTTGTAGACAACAAAAACATTTTTGCAAATATAAGTGATAAAAATTTTTTGCTAAAATTCTTTGTCACAATTGTTTGCATGGCCGTATTCTGACACTCATAACTTTATATTCCTGTCTAAAGAGCTGTATGGGGGCTCATTTTTTTTGTAGGAGGAGATGATTTTTTGAGGGGTAAGTATGCTTTTATAATCACAATTTTTTTTTTCTGTTTTCTTAGGCGAGGTTGTCACTTGTGCCAGGCTTTCCGTCGTTCGGGTCCCCTGGCTAGCCTGTCCGCTAAAACAGCAGTTACCCACAGACCCCATAGACTATAGAGGGGTCTGCCGGGTCCATGCAGGACTTTTCTCTCCACCAATTTTTGGCTGAATCTGTGACGGAGTCTCCTACGCAGATGGGAACCTAATGCCAGAACGGAATTAAAGTTTCTCTTATCAATGGATACAAATGGAAACCGAGCAGAGGGGATCATCTGTTTTAATTTTAACATCGTAGTTAATCTGTTTCTTTACGGATCAGAACAACAGACATTGAGGGAAATTTATCACGTCTTGTCCGCTCGTTTTCTGTTGTATGAGGCATGAAAAAGTTGCAATTTATTGTGCAGCTCAGGTTTTGTGCAAAAAATTGCAACTTTTTTCTATGTTACGATGCCCTCACCACTTCCATGAAAAGGGCCATAGCGAGAAGTGCAGGCAGGGCCGATGGCCCCATCAGATATATGATCATTTACAGTGCTGGCCAAAAGTATTGGCACCCCTGCAATTCTGTCAGATAATACTCAATTTCTTCCAGAAAATGATTGCAATCACAAATGCTTTGGTAATAATATCTTCATTTATTTTGCTTGCAATGAAAAAACACAAAAGAGAATGAAAAAAAAGTCAAATCATTGATCATTTTACACAAAACTCCAAAAATGGGCCGGACAAAAGTATTGGCACCCTCAGCCTAATACTTGGTAGCACAACCTTTAGACAAAATAACTGCGAACAACCGCTTCCGGTAACCATCAATGAGTTTCTTACAATGCTCTGCTGGAATTTTAGACCATTCTTCTTTGGCAAATTTCTCCAGGTCCCTGAGATGTGAAGGCGCCTTCTCCAAACTGCCATTTTGAGATCTCTCCACAGGTGTTCTATGGGATTCAGGTCTGGACTCATTGCTGGCCACTTTAGAAGTCTCCAGTGCTTTCTCTCAAACCATTTTCTAGTGCTTTTTGAAGTGTGTTTTGGGTCATTGTCCTGCTGGAAGACCCATGACCTCTGAGGGAGACCCAGCTTTCTCACACTGGGCCCTACATTATGCTGCAAAATTTGTTGGTAGTCTTCAGACTTCATAATGCCATGCACACGGTCAAGCAGTCCAGTGCCAGAGGCAGCAAAGCAACCCCAAAACATCAGGGAACCTCCGCCATGTTTGACTGTAGGGACCGTGTTCTTTTCTTTGAAGGCCTCTTTTTTTTTCCTGTAAACTCTATGTTGATGCCTTTTCCCAAAAAGCTCTACTTTTGTCTCATCTGACCAGAGAACATTCTTCCAAAAAGCTTTTGGCTTTCTCAGGTAAGTTTTGGCAAACTCCAGCCTGGCTTTTTATGTCTCTGGGTCAGAAGTGGGGTCTTCCTGGGTATCCTACCATAGAGTCCCTTTTCATTCAGACGCCGACGGATAGTACGGGTTGACACTGTTGTACCCTCGGACTGCAGGGCAGCTAGAACTTGTTTGGATGTTAGTCGAGGTTCTTTAGCCACCATCCGCACAATCTTTCGTTGAAATCTCTTGTCAATTTTTCTTTTCCGTCCACATCTAGGGAGGTTAGCCACAGTGCCATGGGCTTTAAACTTCTTGATGACACTGCGCATGGTAGACACAGGAACATTCAGGTCTTTGGAGATGGACTTGTAGCCTTGAGATTGCTCATGCTTCCTCACAATTTTGCTTCTCAAGTCCTCAGACAGTTCTTTGGTCTTCTTTCTTTTCTCCATGCTCAATGTGGTACACACAAGGACACAGGACAGAGGTTGAGTCAACTTTAATCCATTTCAACTGGCTGCAAGTGTGATTTAGTTATTGCCACCACCTGTTATGTGCCACAGGTAAGTAACAGGTGCTGTTAATTACACAAATTAAAGAAGCATCACATGATTTTTCAAAGGGTGCCAATACTTTTGTCCACCCCCTTTTTTATGTTTGGTGTGGAATTATATCCAATTTGGCTTTTTGACAATTCTTTTTGTGGTTTTCCATTGACGACAAATTAAATGAAGATATTATTACCAAAGCATTTGTGATTGCAATCATTTTCTGGAAGAAATTGAGTATTATCTGACAGAATTGCAGGCGTGCCAATACTTTTGGCCATCACTGTATACCAGTTTACGGGCAATGATGCTTGAAGCCGATGACAGCTATGAGTGCGGGTGCATAGTCCCACTGGGGCACTACCTGATTTATGACAAGGGGTGCACCTCCAGCGCACTAGATGCTGGTAGCGATAAATCCTCCCATTGGGCTTTGTATATGTACCCTAATAGGTTTAATGTCAATCCCATGGGAAATAGACCGTAGGGGCAGTGATTGTCACCTCCATATGGTGTCTTCCTCTAGTATTTTGTGGCCCCTGAGTGTTAGGGATCTGATACTGTTTCTACATCTGGGCCCACCTCTAGTAGTGTTATGGGGTAGTCTGACCCCAATTGACCCTCTTCTTGGAGGACCACTTTGCTTTTTCTTGCAGTTTTGGGTTCAAAAAGATTCACAGCATCGTTTCTAAAATTATATTCTAAATACATAAAAAATAAAACTATTCCTCCCCCCTTTCTTGTCGCCTTCCCTGCAGGACTAATAGGCTGTGCAGTTAACGAGTGGATTTCCCCATAACACAACAATGCAACCGAGGGAAATTCAGCAATGGACGAGGGGGAGAGAAACCGTGGGGAGGGACCGAGGCCTCGGAGATGCTCTGCTATGTGCTGCAGACCGTGCCTGGTCATGAAGGGTTAATCCTCTCCTTACAGCAGGGAAAATCCCAGGGATTCTTCTGCTGATATAATAAGCACAGGGCCTTGGGGCAAAGTGCAGCAGTGCTCCATATCTCAGGGTCCGCATGAACCTGACATGATCGATCCTGAACCTGCAGCCAGAAGCTAGGAACTAGAATATATTCTGCAGCTCGTAGACTTAAAAGCAATGGCTATAAGTGTGAACTAAGGTTAAGGAGATTTAAAGGAAGTTGAAAATATCTCCCAAATCAATAATAGTGACCTTTAGAAGGAGCAGAAACTTACCTTGTGGCCACAAAGCAATGACAGAATACAGAAATATCAACTATTTATGGATATGGGTCAGAAGTGGCAATGTCTCACATTAGGGAGAGACTGGTACAGACTTATTAGACCATGCATGTCCTGCTAAGGATTCTGGGTAAGGAATACAAATAAGAGCAAATTGGCAAATCAGTCTGCAAGGTTGCTGTGGGCCGTGCCTGATGTACCAGAGTTGCCCACAGATGGCCGCGAGGCAGAAAGGGCTGAAAATGTCAGTCATGACAATTGACAACCATATGTAACGCACTTTTCTCACCAAGTGGATCAAAGCGCAGGGAGGGTTGTGGAGTGGGGAAGTTAGCGGCTGCCGTACAGGCGCCCAGTTTACCTATCAGTATATTTTTGCCATATGGGAGGAAACGGAGTAGCCAAAGGAGACCCACGCGAACACGGGGCGCACATCCAAACTCCATGCAGATGCTGCCCTTGCTTGGAGACATTAGGCACCACTTCCAGAGGAGAGCCAGAGCATTTGCAATGACTGTAGGTAAATCTGGTAAATCAGGCCCCGCCCACAATGCACTTTCAGGCTGATCTGCATATCCATAAAAAGATGATTATGTCTGCATTACTTCATTGGTGTTACCACAAGCGTATGTTTCTGTTCCTATTAAAGGTCCCTACATGGTAAAAATATTGGTTTGAGGACTCCCTTTAATATGCCCAACTACACGAACCAGAACCTTTCCCCCAATAGGTGACAAACTAGGATCTCCCCCCAATGTTCCTCAGCCTTAGATCAAGTCATTAGTCTTACATGACAATTTTAGTTTCTCCTTTCTAGATGCCCCCAAGAGTGCCTCGGTCTCATAAACCCCCATAAGTACTTAGATCCCTCATGCATGACATAGCGTAAAATACCCATATTTGTGTCATAGCTGCCCCCATCAATGTCTCAGCACCTCATTGACCTCAAAAGTCCTAATGCCCTAGATAAGTGCCTCCAATAACCCCATCAGAGCCTGAGTCTTGGAAGCCGCCATTAAAACATTGGCCTTTGATGTCCATTTTGGTGCCTCAGAAGCCCCTGAAAAATGCCACCAAAATTGTCTCAGCCTTAGATGCCCCATAAAAGTGTCTCAGATAACCCCATCATAGTTTCAACCTCAGATGCCCCCAATACATGCATCAGCGTTGGAGGTCCCATCAATGTATCAACCTCACATGCCTCCAAAGTGTCTTGACCTTAGATGGCACCAAAAGCATCTTAGATGCCTCCAGAATACCTCAGGCCTAGTTGTCACACAAAAGTGAATCAAATAACCCTTTCTTAGTCTGAGACCTCCCTAAAAATGGCCCCATGAATGTCTTACACAGACATCTGCTTATGGCAATACCGGGACGGTTTTTGAGCATGTGTTGATTTTGAACTGAGCATGTGCGACCGGTGGCTGAGGTCATTGGCTGGTTGTAGTCAGTGGCACATACAGTGCATGAAACACGTGGTGGGTACATGAATGCACATGAATAATACTAGATATAGGAATAAACTGTATCTCACAATAGATGTGACTACGTATGATATGATAAAGCCTCCTGACATCAGACATTTTTCCTATCTTTATCTTCTTTGCCACCTAATTTCCATTTTTTTTAAATTCTAAAATTCTTTTTTGGAATTCTTGTGTAATGTGCTGCGATTATGTAACTGGCGGGAGTGACACATGACCTTACACTAACTATGTAATATTTGGCATCCTTCTAGTCATCAACAACAGATATAATCGCAAAGCTTCCCCTTTGGGATCCAGACAAGCAGTGACTCCCCTTTCCCATAGGACTCATGATAGTGGTGGTATATAAGATGTATATTACTAATACTCACTACACCGCCCTTCCCTGGTGACTCCTTCAACAGCCCACTCTATTCATATAGATATCTATTATTGGCATCAAACTACGACATTTTAGACTACCTCCTTCCAATATTTCCACTACAGAGAAGCGGTATTATAAAAATTAGGCAACGGCTATTAAAGAAATTATGTTAGTCTGACTGCATAATAAGCAATTGTCTAATAGGCTTCTATGACTAAGATCAATCTACTTAAGAGAAGGGTAATGATTTGGGGTAATAGGTAAGGGCAGGAATCAAATCTTATACTGGTGCTCTCCTCGTTCCACTTATATCATCAAGTTCCCTGCAGCTGCCCTCCTGGTGCCATTTATAGAATCCAATACTCTGCAGCTGCTTTCCTCTGCCACTTACAACATCACATTTTCTGCAGATGCTCTGCAGGTGCCACTTATAGCATTCTGGTGCTTCTTTATAGCATCAACTTTCCTGCAGCTGCTCTTCTGTCACTTATGGCATCAAATGCCCTGCAGCTGCTTTCCTGGTGCCACTTCTAGCATCAAATTCCCTGCAACTGTTCTTCTGATGCCACTTATGTCATCAAATTCTCTGCAACTGCTCTGCATGTGCCACTTATAGCATCACATTCCCTGCAGCTGTTTCTCTAGTGTCACTTATAGCATCAATTTATCAGCAGCTACTCTTCTGGTGCCACTATAGCATCAAATACCCTGCAACTGCTTTCCTGGTGCCACTTACAGCACCAAGCTTTTTTTTTTGTGTCACTTATAGCATCAAATTATGCAGCTTCTCTCTTGGTGGCATTTGTAGCATCACATTCCATGCAGCTGCTCTCCCGGTGCCACTTTTAGCATCAAATACCCTGAATCTGCTCTCCTAGTATCAATTAAAGCATGAAATTCCCTGCAGCTGCTCTCCTGGTGACATTTTTAGCTTCACATTCCCTGCAGCTTCTCTCCTGGTGCTAGTTATAACTTCACAATCCCTGTAGCTTCTCTACTGGTGCTATTTATAGCTTCACATTCCCTGCAGCTTCTCTCCTGGTGCTATTTATAACTTCACATTCCCTGCAGCTGCTCTCCTGGTGACATTTTTAGCTTCACATTCCCTGCAGCTTCTCTCCTGGTGCTATTTATAACTTCACATTCCCTGCAGCTGCTTTCCTGGTGACATTTTTAGCTTCACATTCCCTGCAGCTTCTCTCCTGGTGCTATTTATAACTTCACAATCCCTGCAGCTGCTCTCCTGGTGACATTTTTAGCTTCACATTCCCTGCAGCTTCTCTCCTGGTACTGTGGCATCCCAGAGCTGGCTATGGCTGGGCTGAGGGTGATCTCTGTGCATTGTATTATTTCCTGTTGCTTCATAGCCTGTGTGACATAGCAGGGGGTCCTGAGTCTCACACAACACAGCGCCACCTAGTGAGCCTCACACATGCATTACACCTCCCATAGGATTGAATAGTAACCAAATGTCCAATGGGAGGACATCGCCTGGGAAAAGGGGAGGAGTCAGCTGATCACTGGGTCCCCATGGTAACACCCCTGCAGGAAGGTCCTGCGTGTGAGGAGTTAGAAGTGTGGAGTGTTAGGAGGAGGAGGTGAGGAGATAAGTGTGATGTCCTGTGAAGAAAGCAGTGAGTTTAGTGCAGGAATCTCAAGTCCTAGACAGGCCCAGGAAGGTTGGAGAGCTGACATACTCCAGCTATTCAGAAGATCCTGTCCCCTGTCTGCCTAGCCATCGCCCTGAAGGAAGTCAAGCATCATTATCTTGTCAGCATGAGACTGTGGAGAGAACATTCTGGAACACGTGCTCCATAGCAAGTATCACAGGATCCAGGGGCCAAGGCCAGACCTGTGGAACATCCTGCCACCCTGACTATTGCACCCCGAAACTCTGAGCTATCAGGACCACATAACGTGAGTGGGGAATATTATGTACTAGTATCATGGTGGGCATCCTCCTATGAGCCAAATAGGAGCCCAGACGCACCTTAGGGCTGTAACACTGAAGTATAAGGGGCTAGGAACACCTTTCATCAAGTCTACCCTGCACCCCAGGACTTTGCTGTGTCACCAGGCGTACCCCGTTGTTTTGTATTGAAGAAACTGTTTAAGCATTTGTGCCTCCACACCCATGGAAGTAAAAGTTCAACTTTACAACCGTTTCTGTGTCTGACTCTGCACCGACAACATCAGGGCGCCCCAAACACCACCAGTCGGCACAGTATAGGGGAAGCGCCCCGGGGGAACAATCACCACCAACATTTGTGCAGCCCCCTCATCACCGGTACCAGTGGTGGTAACGTGGGACAGCACCAGCGCTGCGCCCTCGTGCCCAGAGACCGTGACAAGTCTGTGCTGTTTGCACCCCGCAATCCCAACTGCAGCGTTACCTTCCATCTGGTCACCGCAAGAAAAACTGGCGTCACGAACAGGATACGGGTGTGTGCCATTTTGAGAAAGTCGCCACGAAAAGTGCGCCAAATTGTCTCCAGAGCATCGGTCTTTATTGTGGACTTTGCTAAGATCAAGTTTATTCCCTGAGAGTGCTTGCCACAAAGAGGGGGAGCCCTATACCCCTGAAGTAAGCCATAAAGACTGTCCTCTCAGTGTGTTACAGCCCTGGAAGAGTTAAAACACCCAGGACTTGTTTGCTGCGCCACATCGCTGTGTAAGAACGCCCACAAAGGGTTAACTGTACCTTACAAAAGTGCGGGAGATTTTTAGCACTGCCCATGAGGCCAGGAGACCCATCTGCCGCCATCTTAGGAGAGCCCAGAATGCTGAGCGCAATGCTCCAGCGCACCCATACAAGAAAGTGAAAGGCGAACGTGCCGGCGCCATTTCTGACTCTCCGGTGCCGCATCACCGTCCCTGCTGTACACCGCTGATCTCTGGTCCACGCTGCAGTTGCTGTCAGTGAGTACTGTGCCTCCCTGTCCTTGTCTTCAGTCCTCCCACGGCCCCAGCGAGTGTTTTCCGTGTACCGTGTCCGTGGGGAGTGCCACCATTAAAGAGGGGGAGCACACCGTCAGCCTGCATCACAGTGACTCTGTTAATAGCTACAGCATTCTTAAAGGGACAGCATTCCAAGTTGTAGTCTCCATTCCCTGCCAGCAAGCAGTTGAGTTTCTTAAAGAGACGGCAACCTAATTTCAGTCATACCTGCAAACAACATGACTGAGCAAAGTGACATTGTGCCATCTGTTTCTAGTGATCCAGCAGTGCCCATGGCGAGCAGCCTACCATTCTCCATGCCATTTTACCCTGGCGCACCATGGCTACCGCGCTACAAAGGGGAGGCGCATACCCTCAGGGACTTTCGTGAGAAGATGCTGTCTCTCTTCCAGTTCTATCCTCTGAATACAGAACAGCAGATTCAGATCCTGCTGGGCCAGCTTGAGGGTGCTGCCGCTAGGGAGGTCAAATCCTGGCCTGCCTCTGACAAAAGAACCCCTGGGCAAATTCTGGACAAACTCCAGGTGAACTTTGACGTGCGATCTGTCTCCGAGGTAAAGATGCGCTTCTTTTCCAGACGACAACTACCTGGTGAGACCCTGCGGGACTATGCTTTATCCCTCCAAGAGGCGTTCAGAGCTGTGGTGCAAGTGGATCCACGTGAAAATGTGGACTCTGATAAAATCTTGCTTGACCGCTTCATAGAAGGGGCGGGTACCACATTGCTCCAGAGTCAGTTGCGAATGCTTGCTGCACAACATCCCAGCATCACGTTTGCTGACTTCAAGGCCCTTGCCATCCAGGTCTTGGGACAGGAGCAGCCCCAGCCGAGCCCAGTCATCTGTGCTCCCTCACCTGGACCCTCAACAAGCATTGCTCCAGTTGTCCTGCCACTACCTCTGGGTACCTCACCTGCTGCCCAAACTGCGCAGACTACACCAGCAGACTCCAGAGATGACCTTCTGGCCCGAGTGGATCATCTGACCCGTGCCATGGAACAGATCACCGTCCGTCTAGATCGTCTGACCCAGCCGTCTTCATCGTCCAGTGATCCTTTGCGAAGTCTCAACATCTCACCTGAGTCGCCACCCAGACGTCCGTCTTCAGTGAAACCTCCGCAGAGTGAGAGGCCATACTGTAGCTATTGCCATAGATATGGACACACCAGGCCTCAGTGTTTTCAGTTAAACGGGCCACCCCCGAGGCAGCGGGCCGCCCCTCGGGAGGAAAGAAGAAGGGCCCAGGTGAATCTTCAGTGCCATTGTCACGCTTCGTCTCAGCCTGCCCACACATCACAATCCGGGTGAACGGCGTCCCTCTGACAGCGTTGGTGGACACTGGATCTCAGGTAACAACCCTGCGCAAGCAGGTGTTCCTTGAACATTGGGACTTAGATGTGTTGAATAGAACACCTGACACATGGATAAATCTGTGTGCCAGCAATGGACAGCCCATACCACAGCAGGGTTATTGGGAACCCACTATCCAGATTGGGGACTTGAAACTGCCTAGACAGGGTGTAATTGTCACTGATGTAGAGGATGATAGGTTTGCAGTTGTAATATTAGGCATGAATGTTTTACGCCATTGCTTTGCAGAAGTGTTGGATGCCTTGCATGCCTCTCTCCTTACAGCTTCTCCCAGTGACCAGCAGACCATTCAGCGGGCCATTCGTGTACTCAATGCCCAGCACAAGTTCACCAACAAACAAGGTGAAATTGGTCGAGTCCGGATCCAAGATACCCGTCCAGTAACCCTACAGCCTGGAACAGAAACTATGGTGTGGTGCCGTGCCCGTCCGGGCATAGAAAATCAGGACTACGAGGCCTTGCTACAACCCATACAGGTAGATGGCCAACCACTTGTCATGGCTGCCCGCAGCCTTGTCACAATTTCCAATGGACGTGTTCCTGTCCGCTTAGTCAACTTGGGCGATGCTCCCGTGAACCTCCACAAGTTCCACTCTGTGGCCCTGCTACACCGGTTAGCACCAGAAGACATTCTCTCTGGTGATTCTACCGCCACACAGCGTTCCACCCAAGCTGCTGAGAACATTCAGAATGGAGCCACGAAGTCCTGGTGGGATGAATTGAACGTGGGAGACGCCAATACCCCTATAGAGCACATCAATGGGGTTCGCAATGTGGCCAAGCGTTACCAACAGGCATTCAGCAAACACCCATTGGACTTTGGTAAGACCACGACCATACAACATCGCATTCTGACTGGCGACCACCATCCAATAAAGGAGCGTCACCGTCCAATACCACCAGCGATGTACCAACCGGTGAAAAAGTTGATCCAAGAGATGCGAGATGCTGATGTCATCCGGGAGAGTAACAGCCCCTGGGCAGCCCCGCTAGTCCTTGTCAAGAAGAAAGACGGAACCCTATGATTTTGTGTGGACTATCGTAAACTCAACAACGTCACGCACAAGGACGCATACCCATTGCCGCGGATTGAGGAATCTCTAACGGCTTTGGGATCAGCTACCTGTTTCTCGACCCTGGACTTAACCAGTGGATACTGGCAAGTCCCTATGGCGCCTGAAGATCGTGAAAAGACTGCGTTTACGACCCCGATGGGACTCTTTGAATTCAATAGTATGCCATTTGGGCTATGTAATGCCCCAGCCACATTCCAACGGCTTATGGAGAGGTGCCTCGGCCATGAGAATTTCCAGAGTGTGCTACTGTACCTGGACGATGTTATTGTATTCTCCCGGACATACCAAGAACACCTTCGTCACCTGTCCGAGGTATTCAAGGTACTTATACAGCACGGCCTAAAGGTGAAGCCCTCCAAGTGCTACCTGTTGAAACCCCAAGTTCACTACCTTGGGCATGTTGTGAGCGCACAAGGCGTCCAACCTGATCCTGAAAAGATCACTGCAGTCCAGAACTGGCGAAGACCAACAACCGTCAAAGAAGTCCGAAGCTTCCTTGGATTCGCAGGTTACTACCGGCGTTTCATACCACACTTCGCCCAAGTAGCCGAGCCTCTGAACGAGTTGTTGCGCGGTTGTCCCAGAGAAAACTACAACCGAAAGCTTCCGATAGACTGGACAGCGCGTCAAGAGGAAGCCTTTCAAGCGCTTAAAGCACTTCTGACGCAACCACCAATTCTAGCCTATCCCGACTACAGTCAGCCATTCCGCTTGTACACAGATGCAAGTCACCAAGGTTTGGGTGCAGTGTTGTCCCAGGTTCAGGACAACAAAGAGCGAGTCATCTCCTACGCCAGCAGGAGTCTGAGAGGCGCGGAGAAGAACGACCAGAACTATAGTTCTTTCAAACTCGAACTTCTGGCGCTTGTCTGGGCCGTGACAGAGAAGTTTAAAGACTACCTGGCTGCCACACCCTTTACCGTGTACACAGATAACAATCCGTTGGCGCATCTGGACACTGCTCGACTGGGAGCCCTTGAACAACGGTGGGCCTCAAGACTCGCGAATTACAAGTTCTCTGTCAAGTATCGCAGTGGCAAGTCCAACGCTAACGCTGATGCACTCTCAAGGTTGCCTGTGGGAGAAGAACCACCCCGAGTAGACATCTGGGAAGAGGTGGAGATGCCACCATTCTACAACAAGTTTGCCCAACAGGTTGCTATTGGTGTCGCTGTAGAAGGAGAATCTCTGGCGAAAACAGCTGCCGAATCCCTCCAGGAGCCATCTCTGTGGAAAACGTTCCAAGAAGAGAGCAGAGTTTTAGGAGAATTGTCAGATTTCCTGCTTACAGGAAGAATACTAACCCGTGTAAAGAGAGGTCTTCATGACGTGGAATTAAAACGCCTTTGGCGACAGAGGAAGCGCCTGTTTGTCCAACGAGGCCTTCTACTTAGAAACACTCTTGATCCTGTCACAGGTGAAAGGCTTCATCAGATCCTCGTACCAAGAAGAGACGCACAGATGATACTTGAGGCGTATCATGACAGATCCGGTCACTTCGGGGTACAAAAGACCGAAGTCCCCCCCCCCCCCCCCCCCCCCCCCTACCATCCGTCGTCGCTTCTATTGGGTTGGGATGAGGAGTGACATTGAGAGTTGGTGCCGAGAGTGTCCCGCCTGTAGTATCACCAAGGAAGGTCGAAGAGATCAGAAGGCCCCTCTACATCCAATTAAGACTCAAAAGCCGTGTGAAATTGTTGCTCTGGACCATGTGAAATTGGGTCCCACACGTTCCGGCTACAGCTACGCTCTGACAATGGTGGATCATTACTCCAAGTTCCTTGTCATCGTGCCTGTCAGAGATCTTACAGCAAGAACTACGGCTGAGACCTTCTACGCAGAGTTTGTCCGCCATTACGGTTGTCCTGAGCATATCCTCACCGACCGTGGATCGGCGTTTGAATCCCAATTGTTCCGTGAGCTGTGTCAGTTCCAAGACTGCAAGAAGTTGCGAACCACAGCGTATCACCCTCAAGGGAATGGTATGTGCGAGAAGGCAAATCAAGTGATCATCGGCATGCTAAGAACAGCCGCAGTTACACCTGGTGTTGAGTGGCCTGAGCGTATCAAGGACTTGGCCTATATTTACAACAACACACCCCAAACATCTACGGGATACGCACCATTTTATCTAATGTTTGGAAGACAAGGTCAACTTCCTTCAGACTTAACCCTTGGTGTGAAGGTTCCTGACACCATCAATCCACTACCCATAACAGACTGGGTTGTTGAACACCGCCGACGTATGGAGGAAGCTAAAGAGATAGTTGAAACGCGCATGGATGAGGTTCGTAGGAGACAACAGGAGGATTACAACCATCACGCCCATGCAGCGCCCCTGAAAGTTGGCGACCGTGTATGGTTAAGGAATAACCATCGGAATGGGAAATTGGATCCATTCTGGGAGAAAGAACCATACAGTGTCATCTCCATACCATATCCTGAATCCGACGTGTATGAGATCTCTAAACCTGGGAGACAGCCCCAAGTAGTACACCGAAACCGTCTGAAGCTGTGCCTTAAAGAAGGACTACCCACAGAGGTGCCCCCAGCTGAGACAACGAGTACAGAGATCTTGTCACCTTCTGAAGCGAAAGAGAGACCCCCAACGTTAACTGAGCTTATGTGGGCGCCTAAACTACTACCATTTAGCTGTTATCCACCAATTGCTCTAGTGCAAGAGAACCCTTCGACAGATGATTTAATTGATTTCAGTGACTCTGTTCCTGATTCAAATCTCGTTCCACTTAGGCGTTCTGAGCGTACCACAAAAGGCATACCTCCAACACGCTATAGTGATGCCATGGCTGTCCTTGGGTAAAAGAGGTTAACTGTCTCTGCTTCTGTATATATGTTATTCCTGCTCTGATTACATTAATGTTTTTCCTGTGTGTATATACAGTATATATATAATATCTTGCCATGTAATATAGTATTTACATTTATATGCAACAATCCATGCCATAGTGCCTGGCTCACCGAGCCAAGGAAGTTCTGTTACCCCATTGCGGTATGGACATTGGTGCTAGAGTGCCTAACTCTTCCTTACAGAAAGGACTGTTTATTGTTTCTCAGAGAGACTCTCATGATAATAGACACTCACAAAATTTGTGCCAGAGAGCCTCTGGACCCATTTGCACTACTGTTGTTTCTATATGGACTGTCTGATGGTACCGCCAAAAGGTTCCATAAGTCTGAGTTTAATTATCTCTCCGTTACCCTTCAGACTTCTCATGGACATTCCAGGACTATGCCGGGAGGTCTTACCTCAAGTTTCTAAGTATTATATTTTTCTAAACTGTTAGTGACATTTGCACTTTATTCGTATTTATTAACGTTATGTTACATTTCTCACCTTCACCCCAGCCCGTCGCCGAGGTCGGCTCAATGAAAGAGGGGGAGTATGTGGCATCCCAGAGCTGGCTATGGCTGGGCTGAGGGTGATCTCTGTAGTCATTGTATTATTTCCTGTTGCTTCATAGCCTGTGTGACATAGCAGGGGGTCCTGAGTCTCACACAACACAGCGCCACCTAGTGAGCCTCACACATGCATTACACCTCCCATAGGATTGAATAGTAACCAAATGTCCAATGGGAGGACATCGCCTGGGAAAAGGGGAGGAGTCAGCTGATCACTGGGTCCCCATGGTAACACCCCTGCAGGAAGGTCCTGCGTGTGAGGAGTTAGAAGTGTGGAGTGTTAGGAGGAGGAGGTGAGGAGATAAGTGTGATGTCCTGTGAAGAAAGCAGTGAGTTTAGTGCAGGAATCTCAAGTCCTAGACAGGCCCAGGAAGGTTGGAGAGCTGACATACTCCAGCTATTCAGAAGATCCTGTCCCCTGTCTGCCTAGCCATCGCCCTGAAGGAAGTCAAGCATCATTATCTTGTCAGCCTGAGACTGTGGAGAGAACATTCTGGAACACGTGCTCCATAGCAAGTATCACAGGATCCAGGGGCCAAGGCCAGACCTGTGGAATATCCTGCCACCCTGACTATTGCACCCCGAAACGCTGAGCTATCAGGACCACATAACGTGAGTGGGGAATATTATGTACTAGTATCATGGTGGGCATCCTCCTATGTGCCAAATAGGAGCCCAGACGCACCTTAGGGCTGTAACACTGAAGTATAAGGGGCTAGGAACACCTTTCATCAAGTCTACCCTGCACCCCAGGACTTTGCGGTGTCACCAGGCGTACCCCGTTGTTTTGTATTGAAGAAACTGTTTAAGCATTTGTGCCTCCACACCCATGGAAGTAAAAGTTCAACTTTACAACCGTTTCTGTGTCTGACTCTGCACCGACAACATCAGGGCGCCCCAAACACCACCAGTCGGCACAGTATAGGGGAAGCGCCCCGGGGGAACAATCACCACCAACATTTGTGCAGCCCCCTCATCACCGGTACCAGTGGTGGTAACGTGGGACAGCACCAGCGCTGCGCCCTCGTGCCCAGAGACCGTGACAAGTCTGCGCTGTTTGCACCCCGCAATCCCAACTGCAGCGTTGCCTTCCATCTGGTCACCGCAGTACTATTTATAACTTCACATTCCCTGCAGCTGCTCTCCTGGTGCTATTTATAACCTCACAATCCCTGCAGCTTCTCTACTGGTGCCATTTATAACTTCACATTCCTTGCAGCTGTTCTCCTGGTGCCACCTATAGCATGAAATTCCCTGCAGCTGCTCTCATGGTGCCTGGTACAATCAAGTAATAAATTGATTGTAATCAAACCCAGTTCTCACAAGGTAAGGAATACTTGAGGCCACTCTAATCTGTGCTGTCCTTGGCCTGGCACTGGTGGTGTGATGCAGTAATGTCACTGTGCTAGCATGCTAACAAAATGCAGATGATCACACGTCTTTTAGACTGCAGGCCTAAAGCTTCCAGGGGGCCGGGTACATATGCATTGCTCACCCTATAGATAGACAACTGCTTAATTATATAGGACACACTCGGGAATCATAGGTACTCCAGAAAATTGTTCTACAAGTTGTCCATCTTTGGTACACACTGCTGTCATTTGTGCCAACAATGCAACACTTTGTTGTTTAATGTAATTTATAAGAACCTGGGTAAAGCAGGATCAAAGCCGGCCAAGGCTGGAAGGGGCAAAACATCTTAAAGATCCTGGTGCATCTTGAGCCAGCAGGAATGCCAGTCTTAATAAATTCTCCACATTTTTGTTTGGGGTAAATACCCCTTTTTTTTTTTTTTTTTTTTTTTACCAATCTCTGTAGTATTATACAGCGGAGACCCAGCAGCAATGCCTGTGGTCAGTGACCGCATTACTTTAGCATAGCAGTGCATTGTAATAGTGATCAGGCCCCTGGGGTCTAAAACTTACAAAATTTAAAAATTTTTTTTTTAAAAGAATTAAAAATTAAAATCACCCCCTTTGCTGTGTCATATAAATAAAATACATAAATAAAGTTAAACACACACACATTAGGTATCCCTGTGTCCAAAAAACGCCCGGTCTACAAACTAATAAAAAATATTTTGCCCATATAGTGAACGATGTAGCAGAAAAAAAAAAATCAACAGAGCCGAACCGCTGTTTTATGCTGTTTCACCCTCATAAAAATTTGAATAAAAAGCGATCAAAACATCAGATATTTCCCAAAATGGTATAACTTATAAGAACATTGGGCCCCACAAAAAAGGACACCTTATGCAACCCTGTACACGGAAATATGAGAAAGGTGTCAGAACATGGAGACTCCAATATATTTTTTTGGATTTTTTAAAGGGGTTAAAACGTAAAAAAATATATAAATTTGGTGTTCCCGTAATCATACAAATCCACAGAATAAAGGTAACATGTCACTTCACCTGCACTGTGAGAATGCAGTTTTTCTCCAATTCCACCCCATTCAGAATTGTGTTCCAGCCTCCCAGTACATCATACGGAATATTAAATGGTACCCCAAAAAAATGGCTAATAAAAAAAATAATAAAAAAAGTCATGGCTTTCGGAAGGAGGGGATTCAAAAACAAAACTAGAAAACATAGCTGTAATGGGAAGGGTTTAATAGGTGCTCCTGCACTGATTCGGGAACAGCTGAAATATTTTCTCTAGACCCTACTGTTCCTGAGCAATCAGTGCACTTAGTTAGGCTCTCTGCCGTCAGGTGGGTGGTCCTTGGCAGAGACCGCCCACCTGATGCCATAATAGCTGAAACTTGGAGCAATGATTCTCAGGGCTAGAGAAGAAATTCCAACTTTGCCAGAATTAGTGGAGCAGCGCCTATTGAAGGATGCAAGGAGCTGTAGTTGGTGGAGGAAAGGTAAGATCCTTTCCTTTAAGATCCTGTCACATACTCTGGTGCACGGCATGATCAAGAGGGCACCAGTGGGTGCGTGTTTTGGCTCATGCCTTTAAAACAGTGGGTGGAGCGGGGATCAAATTCAGCCGAGGCGGGAAGGGGCGTTGCCTCTTAATAATTCTGAGACTTCTTATGCAGCAAGGGAATTCATTAAGACTGGAGACTAATCTTAATAAATTCCTCCCATTTTTGTTAGGGGTAAATGCCCTTTTATACCAATAAATTTAATTGCATCGACCTCTGAACTGGGTCATATCTGAGGTTTCGACCATGGAACACACACATAACCTTTGATAAGATGCAGCTGCCGTATATGAAGTGTCTTCTCCTTTCAAAAAGTTGTGGTGGGGAATTACACAATAGCTGGAGGCAGCCGCAGGATGACATCTAACCATCAAAGAGCAAGAGGTTTCCATTTTACCTCTCTGTATATATGAGTTCTATTTTCGGCAATTTATGTGGTACCCCTGAGGGGACGGCCCCCTTTTACAAACTGAAATTCCCTGGAACCTCCTCTAAGATATTTGTTTATGAAATCTTCTTTGTTCTTTATTAAAGGGATTATCCAAGTTTCAAAAATTCATGACCTATACTTAAGATAGGCTATCAGAATAAGATCAGTGGGGGTGAACTGTTGGGCCCTCTGCAGATCAGCTGTTTACCAGGATGTGAAACTCCCAGCATTGCTGTCATGTCAGCTGCTGCACTGCTCGCTCGCTGTACTTTTAGTAGTGGTGGTTATTGGTACTGCAGCAATGTCCCATTCTAGTCAGCACTGCAGTACCCATAACCACGGCTACTAAAAGTACAGCGAGTGAGCAACGCAGCGGCCAACATGTAAATAATGCCGGGAGCTACACACTCTGGTAAATGGCTGACCTGTGTAGGTCCTGACAGTCGGACCGCCACCGATCTAACATTAGTTGCCCATATTAAGGCTGAATAATCCCTTTAAAATGCCATAAATTAAAGGGGTACTCTAGAAGCAACAAGTTACCCACTTTCCACAGAACAGAAGGTAACTTCTTATCGGTCGGACCCCCATAGATCACAACAGTGGGGGTCTCTTGTACTCCCAAAAGGAATTGAACTGCTGACCATGAATGCGCAGCCTCTGTATTCACTTCTATGTGAAGACAGCTCTGGGGAAATTCAGTGGGGTAAGTATTATTTTATTATACTGTGTGTGGGCAATAAGCGGGCATTATACTCTTTGGGCACTTAGCGTACATTATACTGTGTGGGGTCACTAAGGGGGCATTATACTGTGTGGGCACTTAGATTACATTATATTGTGTGGGCACTTAGGGTACATTATACTGTGTGGGCACTTAGGATACATTATAATGTGTGGACACTTAGAGTACATTATACTGTGTGGGCACTTAGGATACATTATACTGTGTGGGCACTTAGAGTACATTATACTGTGTGGGCACTTAGGATACATTATACTGTGTGGGCACTTAGAGTACATTATACTGTGTGGGCACTTAGAGTACATTATACTGTGTGGGCACTTAGGATACATTATACTGTGTGGACACTTAGAGTACATTATACTGTGTGGGCACTTAGAGTACATTATACTGTGTGGGCACTTAGAGTACATTATACTGTGTGGGCACTTAGGATGCATTATACTGTGTGGGCACTTAGGATACATTATACTGTGAGGGCACTTAGGATACATTATACTGTGTGGGCACTTAGGATACATTATACTGTGTGGGCACTTAGTGTACATTATACTGTGTGGGCACTTAGGATACATTATACTGTGTGGGCACTTAGTGTACATTATACTGTGTGGGCACTTAGGATACATTATATTGTGTGGGCACTTAGAGTACATTATACTGTGTGGGCACTTAGGATGCATTATACTGTGTGGGCACTTAGGATACATTATACTGTGAGGGCACTTAGGATACATTATACTGTGTGGGCACTTAGGATACATTATACTGTGTGGGCACTTAGTGTACATTATACTGTGTGGGCACTTAGGATACATTATACTGTGTGGGCACTTAGGATACATTATACTGTGTGGGCACTTAGTGTACATTATACTGTGTGGGCACTTAGGATACATTATACTGTGTGGGCACTTAGTGTACATTATACTGTGTGGGCACTTAGGATACATTATATTGTGTGGGCACTTAGGGTACATTATACTGACTGGGGACTTAGGGTACATTATACTGTGTGGGGTCACTAAGTGGCCATTATATGGCACCAAGAGGGCATTATACTGCGTGAGACACTTAAGAGGCTTCATCACTGTGTGTTACAAAGGAGGATACTAATACTATATGGGGACACAAAGGGACTGGATGGGGGTCAAAGAGGATATAGGCGGGATTGAGGCCTTGGTTATCACACCTTCATTTGTTGCATAAATATTATCCTTTTTGTCCTGTGAAGGTTGGGAGGTATGCTAACACACTTACATGGTTCCAGGAAGCTGAGACACAGGGAGCTGTGTACTGACTGTGGTGGAAACTCTGTGGTCACTGGTGTTTTTTTTTTCTTGACAGATAGATATAACCACTTTGGAAAGGGCGACCTTTTTTTGGAGCCACATGTTAAACCTTTTTGAGGACTACTCAAAAAAGACCTATCACCAAATCTGAAAATCCCAATGACCTACCTCATCTGATTGGCGCTGTCACCCTGAGCATTGTGGTGTTTTGTTTATCCATCTCTGTTCAGCTATTCCACTGATATAAGCCCTTATAATGTTGATGCAAAGTAAGGTCTACTATCCAGATGGATGGTAACACTGTATGACATACAGCACACAGAGACCCCGCCCCCAGTGAAACCACAGTGTTACCGCCCACTTGACTAGTAGACCCTAATCTATATCAGCACTTAAAGGGCTTATATCTTTGGAATGGCTGAACGGATTTGGATAAACAAAACACCAAAATGCTCAGGGTGACAGCGCCAATCAGATGATGGATGTCATTGGGCTTTTCACACCTAGTGACATCTCTTTATCTCTCATTGTATAGGTAAAGTTTAGGTTGGGGTCACACACAGACTTTTTGTAGTGTGTCAATCCTTTACATTTTACTCAAGGGTAAGACGGGCATTGCATAACTTTGCCTAAGTACCAAATATGAAATAAGAGAGGACACCAGGAGGGGGCAAATACTTTCCCAAATGACTGTATGGTGGAAATATGATTGAGTTTTAGAACCAGGAAGGATTCTTCAGCTACTCTACAATGTAGCCAATCCCTGCAGTCACATTTCATCAGCCATTGTATAATACCTCGAGCAGTCATGTGCTGACACGTGTTTACTCAAGGGAGAAGTGAAAAATGGGAGAAATTCCCCGTGCACTTGATGCAAGGAGAAGAGGAACTGTGCAACATCTCCATGTGTGCTCACAAGAATATCTGAAGGACTCTTCTAAAGCTCCTCAAGAAGTTTATCATTGAATATTAACATAACGATGATGATCACGTGACATTATCGGTCGCCAGTGATATCTGTATTAGAATTCCGTTGACCTTTGGTGCAGAATTCCTTCTTCTTAAAGATAGTCCCTGCCAGATTAGTCACTAATTTACCAAATTGCCCGCTGCAGGTAGTTATACTCTACATAAAATTTTGTACGAATAAGTCTATGTCACAGTCTTGACTATAAGTCAGAGCTGCATTGCCGGCTTCAGAGCTGAATGCCCAACATTCCTTGTTAGTTTATAGTCTGTTTTAAATTTGCACTAAACATTTACAATTGGGAAGTGTCCTACTGACTTGTAGGAGCTCGGGTAAACTGTTAGGGATAGTTATCAGCAAGCTTCTTGACAGTTTCCAATAACAGCAAGCAGAATTGTGAATGCAGCTCTGGGCTATAATACACAATGTAATTTAATAGCCCCTGCTGGGATAGGCATGAATTTACAGGAAGGTCTGGCATAGGAAGATATAATCCGCATAACATTCAGTTAAAATGATTCTTAGTCACAGTCTTGTTTATAACTCAGAGCTGCATTCACAGTTCAGAGCTGAAATCCCAACATTACTTGCTAGTTTACAGTCTGGTATAAATTTGTATTAAAGATTTACAATTTGGCAAGTCTTCTTCTTATTTGTTAAGGGTGGCTATAAGCAAGCTTCTTGACAGTTTTCATTACCAACATGCAGAATTGTGAATGCAGCTCTGGGTTATAAAATTGCTCATTAAATTTTGATAATCTGGGATCTATAAAGTACTATTAATGCTGGATTAAAAGACGTACACATAGTTATAGT
Source organism: Leptodactylus fallax (assembly GCA_947044405.1). Classification (NCBI taxonomy): domain Eukaryota; kingdom Metazoa; phylum Chordata; class Amphibia; order Anura; family Leptodactylidae; genus Leptodactylus; species Leptodactylus fallax. The sequence goes on from CAMRHE010000113.1 coordinate 4,243,579, forward strand.
TGTGGACTATTTAAAGGCGTTCTCCATGTCACATTTAAAGGGGTCATCTCAAAGTCACTACTGATTAGGTAATAAGCGTCTGATCCCTGGGACTTCACCCATGACAAAATCAAGGGTCCTGTGTCGCCCCTTTCTGTCTCTGTAAGACGGATGGAGTTATCCTAGTACTGTGCTTGACTATTTTTTTAGTGCCATAGACTTTGAATAGAGTGGCAGCAGAGGACATGGACAACCATTGCTCCATATCATCTATCCTGTGGATAGGTGGAGGCTGGGACATCCCCTTTAAGAAAAGCTCAATTTTACAGTGTAGTTGTGAACCAGTTTTGTCACTATATATAGAGCTGGAATCCCCCTGCCCTGTAAACTTCTCTGCCAGATAACACCTCTAACAATCTACATCTATAATGCTATTAATTCTGCTGTGAGTTTTTCCCTGGGATTTCCCCTCTGGCATCGCATGGAGTACAACTCTCACCATTTTGAACTTTGCCACTTTTGCATGGGAATTTATGAGACCAAGTGTATGGAGTCATGGCTGACTGTAGCAAATTCCAGGTGGGAACCAGGCACTGCAGACCCACCAGAGGAAGTGGTTTATAGATAGCGTCTCCCCAAAATATAGCGCCCCACAGATGTACACAGGGTGCCCCTAAAGATACTGGCATGTATAGAATGCTCTCCAAAACACTGCCTTACGTAGAGTGCCCACAAAGACAATGCTGTATACAGAGTGCCCCAATGGCAGTGCCATACACAGAGTTTCCCTAAAGACAATGCTGTACACAGTGTGCCCCAACAACAGAGCCATACATATAGTGGCCCGTTACAAATGATATATACAGAGTGTCTCTAAAGATACCACTATGCATAGAAGGCTACCAAAAATACTGCCATATATAGGGTGCCCATAAAGACCGTGCCATAGACAGAATGTGCCCCAAAATAGTGACATACATATAGTGCCTCTATTACAAATGACATACACAGAGTGCTACAATGCATAGAAAACGCCCAACAATATTGCCATATACAGAGTGCCTCAAAAGACGCTGCCATACACAAATTACCCCCAAAATGGTAACTTAAACAAGGTGCCCACAAAGACAGTGCTGTATATAGATGCCTCAAAGATGGTGCCATACACAGGCTGCTTCTAAAGGCGGCGCCATGCACAAGGTACCCCAGCAACAGTGTCATGCACAAAGTGCCCCCAAAGATAATGCTGTACACAAAGTGCCCCAAAAGGCACTGCCATATATATAGAATGATCCCAAAAATAGTGCATACATAGAGTACTCCCAATACAGGGGCAATATATAGATTGCTGCCAAAGACAGAGCCATACATAGGGTGCCCACAAAGACAGAGACACTAGGGGCCCGAAGAGAGCCCAGGGGCCCACAAAGCAGAGCCAACCAGGGGCCCACAAGCGAGCCAACACAGGGTGCCCAGAAAGACAGGCCAACATAGGGTGCCCACAAAGACAGAGACATACACAGGGTGCCCAGAAAGACAGAGCCATACATAGGGTGCCCACAAAGACAGAGCCATACATAGGGTGCCCACAAAGACAGAGACATACACAGGGTGCCCACAAAGACAGAGCCATACACAGGGTGCCCACAAAGACAGAGCCATACATAGGGTGCCCACAAAGACAGAGCCATACACAGGGTGCCCACAAAGACAGAGCCATACATAGGGTGCCCACAAAGACAGAGCCATACACAGGGTGCCCACAAAAACAGAGCCAGCACAGGGTGCCCACAAAGACAGAGCCATACATAGGGTGCCCACAAAGACAGAGCCATACACAGGGTGCCCACAAAGACAGAGCCATACATAGGGTGCCCACAAAGACAGAGCCATACATAGGGTGCCCATAAAGACAGTGCTGAACATAGATTGTCTCAAAGATGGTGCCATACACAGAATGGCCCCAAAGCCAGTGTCATACACAGACTGCCCCCCAAAACAGTGTCATGTACAGAGTGCCCCAAAGACAATGCTGTATATAGAGTGTCCCAGCAACAGTGCCATGCGCAGAATGCCCTCAAAGCCAGTGCCATACACAAAGTGCCCACACCTACAGTGCCATACACAGAGTACCCCTGAATGAAGCTAAACTCAGAGATGCTTTAGATATTAAAGGGGTCGAACATTAATACAAAAATGATAACTTTTTCTCCCAATTCAGTGTCCCGTGACCTGTACAGTTTGTCCACAGTTCATTAGAGGTGAGCTGCGCTGACCACTTTAAGGAACAGCTTTGTGTTAAGGGGTTAAACAGAAATCCAAAAAGAGGATCTGTGCGGCAGAGAGCGAAACCGGAAAAATGATTTATTCTTGTCCACAATTTACCAAGAAGTTAAGGGCTCATAAGACTACACGGCGTCCTTAACTGAAACTTATTTTACACAGTTAAAGGGATGGGCAATCGTAGTAAAACGCTTTAATTAAGATGATTAACTGGAAAAAAAATTTTGATCTTGGAGGATGAGACTCACAGAATTCAGTTATCTGACTGAGGGTATTTGGCACTTCATAGAAGGGACGTGTGGGGTATGGAGGGAAGATTGGGCATGGCTGCCAACTCCTTTCCATGTGTCATGGATGTCTAAGCAGAAGGTCCCTTGTTCACGAACATCAGCTATTGGCTAGAGAGGGGACAGCAAGCAAAGTCTCAGAGGAGAACCCAAGTTGGAGGTCCCGATTTACATCTCTGCATTCCATGGACATCCCATAGATTTTAATGATCACTTGTAATACTTTATTTCCCCTGTGGTGGTGCTATAGGGGAAATGAAGCTTCCCCTCACTGGTTGTCCCTACAGAGTCCCATTACTAGGGGACTACGGCTGGCCACTTTAAATAACCTTTGGTAGGTAGCTATCCCTTCAAACACCCCATATACATGCACACTTGGCTCTGTTGAGCATGCATATACTCGGAATGGAGAAGGGTAGTAAGCCACAAGCAGATATTTTTACCTTCCCTGCTAACAAAGGGGTTGGGCATGTTGAAATCTAGACATCCTATCCTCTCCCCTGACATCTTTCATTGGGGGAGAGTCAGGACATCCCCACACACATTAGATGGTTGGCCAATGCCACTGAAATCTATGGGTTCATCCAACAATCATCTAATGTATGGGGCCAGCCTTAGTCAATGACCATCCTGCACTGCTATATTTACAGTCCTCCATGGTTTGGGATGGAGGACAATAATGGCTTGGGATGGAGGACAATAATGGCTTGGGATGGAGCACAATAGGAACCTTTCATTTTCCATTGGAATCTTCACTGAGTAATTTTTGCTACCCACAATTCCACTTCCTGTCCTTTATGGGTGAATTTTCCTGTTTCCTACTGATGAGTGGACTGGTGTCAAGGGTTGATATTTCATATGGAAAAATGTTTTATGGATGGTTACGCTGAAATAACATGGGAGGCTGCGCTTGTGTCCACCAAAAATGGAAAAATAGTGAATGCAGAATTGTAGCAAAATGTTATCAAAAACCTAAAAGACTGACAAAAACATACATCCTGCACGAGGTCCGAGGCTGGAGATAGATGACTGCTGGAATTTCCCATTGTATGTATCATTACAACCTAAATGAATCATCCAGCCATTACATCCTTGCCGAATATTGATGGGATTTAGATCGCTCTTTTATTACATCATTTAATTGACAAAAATAAAGTATTAACCCTTCTATTTCTGAAAGCATTCTTTTGTAGCATTTTCCCACACCTGCCTAAAACATTTGCACAACACTGTAGCTCTAAGTTGACCATAGTCATAGCGTAGAGACACCAAGAGTCAACTACAAGTCCAGGGATGTGTCCCAACCACGACATGTTGGATTTATTTTACTACACCACCAATCCATTACCCTGGATTACCTAAGCTTAAGGATATGGACCATGCATGGGGTCTTGGTTGGAGCTAAGCAACTTTATATGATGCTGTTTTAGAAACACAATAACCTAGATCTGAATTGTCCTCTGCAATGATGTTGTAAGCACGTCGACTGCAACTTGACCCAACATGCAATGAAACATTAGAAAATCTTGTGAACCTCTACGGAATACAACGATGATGGTTGCCAAGATTATTAAACTCCTGGTTGGAGATGGAAAAATGCTTTATGTGATGTTGTGGTGTGCCGGAAAACCCTGTTTTTTGGTTTTTCCTTGCCAGTAGATGTTGGATTATTTATGGACCACTGCAGTATAGTTGGTTACCCAAAGTCTTTTTGGAGCATAAGGACCAGGCATTGGGCCCATGACTGGAGCTAAACAACTAGTTTGTGTGATGCTAATATGTGGCTGGGTTAACCTGCCCGTACATATGGGTTGTCCTCTGCCATGACACTGCAGTATGGATGTCACCATAAGATGTATAAACTAGGGAACACCACAGAATCTTGTGGACTTCTACAGAAACATGATTGGCCAAACATGATGCATTAACTAGGGAACATCACACAATTTTGTGGACCACTACAGGAAGTGGTTGGCCAAACATGATACACTAACAAGGGAACATGATGAAATTCTGTGGCATATTACAGTACGTTGGTTGGCCAAACATGATGAACTAACTAGGGAACACTATGAAATCTTGTGGATCGTTACAGAAAGTTGGTTGGCCAAACATGATGCATTAACTAGGGAACATTAGGAAATCTTATGGATCATTGCAGAAAGGTGGTTGGCCTACCATGATGCATTAACTACATCTTGAAATCTTGTGGAACATTACAGAAAGATGGTTGGCGCATCAACTAAGGGACATCACACAATTTTATTGACCACTACAGGAAGTGGTTGGCCAAACATGATGCGCTAACAAGGAAATACTATGAAATCTTGTGGATCTTCTCAGAAAGTTGGTTGGACAAACATGATGCATTAACTAGGGAACATGACGAAATCTTGTGGAATATTACAGAACGTTGGTTGGCCAAACATGATGCGTTAACTAGGAAACATGACGAAATCTTGTGGAACACTACAGAAAGATGGTTGGCCAAAATGATGCATTAACAAGGGAACATCACAAAATTTTGTGGACTATTACAGAAAGTTGGTTGGCCAAACATGATGCATTATTAGGGAACACGGTGAAATCTTGCGGACCAATATGGAAAGTTGATTGGCCAAACGGTATGCATTAACTCGGGAACATCACAAAATCTTGTGGATCATTACAGAAAGATGGTTGCCCAAACATTAACTAGGAAAGACAAGGAGATCTTGTAGACCACTTTAGAATGATGGTAGGCCAAACACTTGGCTGGAGCTAGATGACTACTTAATGTGATGTTGTAGTGGGACTAGAAGAACTTGGCAGTAGTTATAGGTTGCCCTCTGCCATGATGGATGCCTCCAAGCCACATCATTGTGATGAGGCGATGGTTGTCCAAAGTCATTGTCTAGCTCCACCCAAACCTCTTGTATAGTCGGAACGCCTCGACTGAATTTCCCCCCCCGAAGCTCATGAATGAATATTGGATTGTTTCCACTTTACTAGAAAGTACATTTCTTTCATAATCTGATGTGTCACTCCGCAGACTGAACATAATTAGATCTAAATATAACATAAGATGCCGGCTGAAGGATAAATTCATCCAAGCTGCTAAACATAGCGACTACCAGCAGGAAATGATTAATGGATGGTATCACACAACAGGATGGATTGGGAAATGTTTTGAGAGAGCGAGACACGCTGCGTGGGAGGATTCATATTACAGTATGGGATTATCGGAGAAAATGAGAGGGTGTGTGAACAAGAGATGGGGGGGGGGGCGGAAGAACACATGAAAATACACAACGTACAAGTATCGGTGTTATTGTTCTATCTAAATTATGGATTCCATTAGTCTATCCCCGAAGTCCCATAAAGTTAAACCCTCGCCTGCAGACACAGTCGCCTTATTAGGCAGATATTATGCTGAAATATTCATTAGGTACACGCACAAGGGGGGCTGCTCGTAAAAAGTATACAAAGAACTAACTAAACTTCTTAAAGGGCAATACCATTGGAATGAGTTGGTGTGAATTCAGCACCACAATGGTGGAGGCCCTCCAAGGAGTCTATATTTTAACAACACTTAGCTGGTATATACCGTAAGGGAACTCTCCAAGTTACCAAGATATCTTACTTGTTCCAAGAAAATCCCGCTACACTAGAATCCACATCGCTGTGTGTTACTATCTTGCCATGAAGAAATTTGCCGGTCTTTTGAGTTGTCTTGGTGTAGTCGAGAGAAGCAGTATATGGTATATACAGTAAGTGACTGGAATACACGTTATATGCAACTAAAAAGATCCATTTGGCAGATTTATGACTTACATTAGGGGAGAAAGTTTTTAGAATCTTCAGTTTCTTTCCTCTCCATGTAGATCCTTCACAAGTTTAGACCATCGATGGTAAAGGAGGATGGAGCCTACCTGAGCTGGACCATCCTCTTCATAGGCCCCATAGCAGACGTATGGGTATGCAGTCCCCATGACAACCACTCCAAAGAGCATTATTTGGGTACACAATAGTTGTCAATTAAGTTCCTAGGTTTTCCCCGTATTGTCGAAGACCGAATGACTCGTTGGCGCCCCATCTGGTATCCTGCCAGCATTAATCTGGGCAGCTCCAGCTCTTCCTTAGGCCTGGTTTCAATTCTACTACGTGGTCCTATCTACAGTATTGTCCAATAGTTTTAGGCAATTTTTTAGTTTTTAATGCTGAGTAAGAAATGTTAATAGTTTATTTTTGTGAATTAACAAAATGAAGGAAAGAAAAATGTATATCTCATCAATATTTGGTGTGACCTTGCCCTTTGCCCTCCATCAGTTCTTCTCAGTACTTGCAGGCAGTTTTTGGTAGTTTTTAGTTGTTCCCGCCGCCATCTTGGAGAACTAAGCACAGATCTTCTGTGGATGTTGCTTTCTCCAATCCGCCTGTCTCTTCATGTCATCCCAGACAGACTAGAGGATGATGAGATCAGGGCTATATCTGTGGGGGCCGGATCATCACTTCCAGGACTCCTCCTCCAAAGGACAAAGGTCGCACCAAATATTGATGGGGTTTACATTTCTCTTCATTCACTTCATATTGTTCATCGACAATAATAAACCATTAACCCCTTCTGTTTCTGAAAACATTCTTACTGTACAGCATTTTTTACACACCTGCCTAAAACTTTTGCAAGGCACTGTAGCGATACAACAAAGCTGGCACTGTCAGCCACACCACGGCACACGTATTGGTGAAGGCGGCAGAGATTTCTTTGGATGTTTGCAGAGCCGCCTCTCATGTCCTATATATCATAGCGCAGTACAGCTAATATAACAGGAAGCTACCGGCTCTTCTCATATTATATTTATAACCAAGCGTGCGGGTTGCACCTTACACCTCATCAATACTTAATGATAATTTGCTGTGTGAGTTATGGAGCGCTTGGTTTTGTAATGTACAGCTCAGTTTTATTACATTTTTAATAGGGGTTTTTAATTCCAGGTTTCTAGTAGGGGAATGAATAGGATTTGTATACTTGTGTACAATATAGCACAGCGCTATATTGTATATCCATTAACCCAATTATTTAATCACCCAAAATCCTCATAATTGGGCTGCAACAGATATGGTCCCAGGAACAACTATCAAGAATTTACTTAAAGGGGACCTGTCACCAGGTCTGAAGAGCCCAATGACATCCATCATCTGATCGGCGCTGTCACTCGGAGCATTTTGGTGTTTTGTTTATCCAAATCTGTTCAGCCATTCCACAGATACAAGCCCTGTTAGTGTTGAACCAAACAAGTGGGTGGTAACACTGCCTGACACACAGAGACCCCGCCCACAGAGAAACCACAGTGTTACCGCCCATTTGGCTAGTAGACCCTAATTTGCGTCAACACTAAAAGGGCTTATATCTTTGGAATGGCTGAACAGATCTGGATAAACAAAGCACCAAAATGTTCAGGTTGACAGCGCTGATCAGATGATCATTGGGCTTTTTGGACATGGTGACCAGAGGACTTTAAAGCAACACTCTAGATCAGAGTGGACAACCCATGGCCTGTACTTCCTGTAGTTGCATCATCCATCTTGCTAGATAGGAACGCAGAAGATTGGTCTATATACCCATGTTTCTGTAGGACGATTGCTGGAGAAAGCACTCATTGGTTAACACTGGCTCCGCCTATATGACAGTGGCTTCTGTCATCTGGTAGAGATGCTGGCCGGAGGATGACGGAGGTTACGATGGGTTATGACGGATGGAAGGGCACATGTATGGCTGTAGGAGAGGTTTCCGCTCATTGAAATTCCACTTTTTGTCTTTCAGGTCCTTATATTTGACGATCTTTGATAGCTGTCAGTGAATAAAAAACATTCTTCTTTACACTCAAGGGCTGAGACAGACCATACAGTCATGGCCAAAAGTTTTGAGAATGATACAAATATTAATTTTTACAAAGTCTACTGCTTCAGTTTTTCTAATGGCAATTTGCATATACTCCAGAATGTTATAAAGAGTGATCAGCTTAACAGCAATTACTTGCAAAGTCAATATTTGCCTAGAAAATGAGCTTTATCCCCCAAAACACATTTCAACATCATTGCAGCCCTGCCTTAAAAGGACCACCTAACATCGTTTCAGTGATTGCTCCATTAACACAGGTGTGGGTGTTGATGAGGACAGGGCTGGAGATCAATCTGTCATGATTAAGTAAGAATGACACCACTGGACACTTTAAAAGGAGGCTGGTGCTTGCCATCATTGTTTCTCTTCTGTTAACCATGGTTATCTCTAAAGAAACACGTGCAGTCATCATTGCACTGCACAAAAATGGCCTAACTGGGAAGAGTATTGCAGCTAGAAAGATTGCACCTCAGTCAACAATCTATCGCATCATCAAGAACTTCAAGGAGAGAGGTTCCATTGGTGCCAATGTAAGAGACAGCCAATGTTGTCTTAAGCTTCATTTGTCTGTATAAACTGTTAATGTTGAATGTATTTCTGTGATTCTGTTCCTTTAAGACAGCAGCCATTGTAATTGTGACATGATGCTGGAGTGAGACCCCCCCCCCTTTTATGTCAGCCTGCCTGTTCTGCAGACAGAGTGTGAGCAGAGAAGCAGGAAGTGACGAGACAGAGAGCAGCAGCCATCTTGGCAAGTGTTGTATTGAACTGGTGTGGAGATTTTTCTGTACAGCTAAGCTGTATCTTGGTCCAGAGACAAACAGAGTGTAAAGAGACAACAGGACTAGTGAGTCCACGTGAAAGGAACTGTGCTCAGTGGCTGATCAGTGAGACTGACATTGTGACTGTGTATTTGGATACCACAGATAGAGACTCGCAGTGCTGTTGATGTACTGGACGGCACCTGCTAAATCCCGCTTTACATCCCAGCTCAGTGTATGGATTCGGCAGGACTGTCAGTGTGCTGAGTGGAATCTGCTGTTGGATTACATTGCATTCAGTTGGTTTCCCTGTCTGTTAAAGAGGACTTAATTTCTCCCAAGATCCTGATAACCGTGAGGAGAGGACGCTTCACTATAAAAGAAAGGACCGACTTTGGGCCCCACCGCGCGCTTCTACGGATTGAGGAGTCCCTCTCAGCGCTAGGGAGAGCCCGGTACTTCTCCTCACTAGATCTGGCTAGTGGGTATTGGCAGGTGCCGATGGCCACAAAAGACAAGGAGAAGACGGCATTCATCTTGCCCATGGGACTATACGAATTTAACCGGATGCCCTTCGGGTTGACAAATGCACCCGGAACGTTTCAGCGGTTGATGGAGAAATGTCTCGGTGACTTCAACTTTGAGTTCACTCTCATCTACTTGGATGACATTATAGTGTATTCTGCGACCTTTGAAGACCATCTCCACCAGTTGGGGCAAGTATTTCGAAGATTGCGGGAACATGGGCTCAAATTGAAACCCAGTAAATGTCGGTTGTTCCAATCTGAAATTGATTACTTGGGTCACCGCGTATCAGGAGAAGGGGTGAGACCATCAAGAGACAAGATAGCGGCTGTTCAAGATTGGCCGATACCAACTACCCTGCGAGAAGTGAGGGCGTTCCTTGGAGTAGCCGGTTACTATCGACGGTTTATTAAGGATTTCGCCAAGGTAGCAGCACCACTTAATGCTCTCCTACGAGGCACATCCGGTGGTCCAAAGAACCGGTCCGTGAAGTGGGGACCTGAACAGGAACAAGCCTTTCAGGCATTGAAGGATGCACTGACAACAGCCCCAATCTTGGCATATGCTGATTACCACTTGCCGTTCCAGCTATATACAGATGCAAGCCTGTATGGTCTTGGAGCAGTGCTTTCCCAGCTTCAGGATGGCCAGGAGAGGGTCATAGCGTACGGCAGCCGGTCTTTGAGAGATTCTGAAAGAAACCCCGAGAATTATAGTTCATTTAAATTGGAGCTGTTGGCACTGGTATGGGCCATGACCGAGAAATTCTCTGAATATTTGACCGGTGCTGAAGTTTTAGTACTGACTGACAACAACCCACTAGCTCACCTGGAAAATGCCAAGCTCGGGGCGTTAGAGCAGAGGTGGATAGCCCGAATGTCTACATTCAATTACCGCATTAAGTATCGGTCCAAGACAGAGAACCAGAATGCTGACGGACTTTCTAGGGTAACTGCCCAGACCCCCACAGAAGACGTGGATCATGAGTTGGAGCATGTGGAGGTGCCCGATTTCAGCAGATTTTCACAGGCCTTGACCGCCACTAATCAGTTTGAGATGGAGGGGACTGAAATGGCTCCTTTCTTTGGTCCCTCACGACAGGAATGGGCACAGATACAACAGACCCATGAGGGGCTGGCGCAGATGATCAAGTGTGTTGAGAAAGGCCAGAAGCCCTGTAGAGAGGAAAGAGAATGACTGACACGTGAGATATTATCTGTTTTGAGTCAGTGGGAAAAGTTGGAGATGAAAAATGGAGTGCTATGCCGAAAGGTCTATTTACCTTCTGAGATCGACATTCGATACCAAATTGTGGTGCCTAGTGAACTGGCTCGCTCCTTGGCAGTTGAGGCTCATAATAAGAATGGACATTTTGGTCATGAGAAGACCTTTCGTTGGTTACAGCGACTGATTTACTGCCCTGGTCTTCGTCAAATGGTCGAAGAAGTATGCCGCAGCTGTCGAACTTGTGAGATCCATAAGGCAATAGAACAGAGAGCTCCCCTGCAAACCATCGTGACCCAGGAACCTTTAGAAATCGTCATGATAGACTATGTAATGGTGGGCCCATCCAATAGCGGACACCAGTATTGCCTCGTAATGGTGGATCACTTCATCAAATTTGCGGTGGTAACCGCCACCAAGGACCAGACAGCTGAGTCAGCAGCTCGTGCTCTGTGCCAAGATTTCATTCGAGTATATGGGTGCCCCCAACGCATCCACTCCGACCAGGGCGCCTGCTTTGAGGGACACGTAATGAAAGAAGTTCAACGTATCTACGGGATAAAGAAGTCGCACACGACTCCATACCACCCTCAGGGAAATGGGGCCTGTGAAAGATTCAACAGAACTCTGCTACAGATGCTGCGGACTCTGGAGGAAGACAAGAAGTTACAGTGGCCTCAGTTCTTGTCTGAAATGGCGTTTGCCTATAACAATCAGGTCCATTCTACAACGGGGTACTCTCCTTATACACTTCTCTTTGGGCGGTCTGGGCGAAGTATAGGAGAATTACAGTTGAATGATGTGGATGGGTTCCCTCCGAGGGATCCAACCTCTTGGGTGCGGGCGCATCGGCAGAGACTTGAGACGATCCATCGATTGGTGCGGCAGCGCCTGCAAGAACATCCCCATCCTGATAAGACCCCAGTGCAAGAAGCACCATTGCAACCAGGCGACCTGGTGCTAGTTCGTGTCAAGAAACCCCAAGGGAAATTGGAAAGCAGATGGGAGGCTTTGCCGTATCGTGTTGTTGGCCGCAAGTATGCGAATGGGCCAGTGTACCAGGTCCAGAAAGAAGGAACTGATTGTGTTCGAGTACTTCACCGAAATATGTTGCGCCTGTGTCATTCTGAAGGGACAAATCACGATGGGCCTGCCAATGTGAATGAGCTCCCACAGTCAGAGAATGGAGGTGCGGAATGGGCCTCCGACGAGGAGGATGATTGTTGGCCGATCCCTGCTCCTGGGGATGTTCCACCTGTGACTACTGTATCTCCGGCCTGTGCCCCCTCTGGTGCGGAATCCGCTGGTCCTTCTCAGCCCATAGCTGCAGCACCCCATAATATACCACCGGTCCTCAGACGGACCACTAGGCCAAATGCTGGTATTCCCCCTGTTCGGTATGCGCAGGATGAGTTTGTTTGGCCTGCCATACATCGGTATACTACCACCCTGTGCATAAAAGTACAACCCTCTGGATATACAGTCATAGGCAGGGACTGCCAATCTTAAAGTGGGGGGGAATATGTAAGAGACAGCCAATGTTGTCTTAAGCTTCATTTGTCTGTATAAACTGTTAATGTTGAATGTATTTCTGTGATTCTGTTCCTTTAAGACAGCAGCCATTGTAATTGTGACATGATGCTGGAGTGAGACCCCCCCCCTTTTATGTCAGCTTGCCTGTTCTGCAGACAGAGTGTGAGCAGAGAAGCAGGAAGTGACGAGACAGAGAGCAGCAGCCATCTTGGCAAGTGTTGTATTGAACTGGTGTGGAGATTTTTCTGTACAGCTAAGCTGTATCTTGGTCCAGAGACAAACAGAGTGTAAAGAGACAACAGGACTAGTGAGTCCACGTGAAAGGAACTGTGCTCAGTGGCTGATCAGTGAGACTGACATTGTGACTGTGTATTTGGATACCACAGATAGAGACTCGCAGTGCTGTTGATGTACTGGACGGCACCTGCTAAATCCCGCTTTACATCCCAGCTCAGTGTATGGATTCGGCAGGACTGTCAGTGTGCTGAGTGGAATCTGCTGTTGGATTACATTGCATTCAGTTGGTTTCCCTGTCTGTTAAAGAGGACTTAATTTCTCCCAAGATCCTGATAACCGTGAGGAGAGGACGCTTCACTATAAAAGAAAGGACCGACTTTGGGCCCCACCGCGCGCTTCTACGGACTGTAAGCGGTCCACCTGGACCACTGGGGAAAAGGGGGTGCACCCAAATGTGAAGTCAGGGTCAGTTAGGGATAGTTTTGAGTATATTGTTCATTCAGTGTCCATACTGCAGAAGTGGACAGAGTAAAAGTAGAAACCATTGCAGAATTTGCCTTGAAATTGTTCATGCTATATTGTATATTTTGCTTGTCTTTAGCCCTGTCATTTTACCTTTAACTAGCCTTTATTAACTTATAGTAAATATATATTTTTTTCTTGAACTACCGCGTGTGCGTTCATTTCTGGTTGCGGAGTCCAAACCACCTGCCTTGCTCTCGGTTCACACCAAAAAGGCTCCAGGGCGCCCAAGAAAGACCAGCAAGCGGCAGGACCGTCTCTTAAAAGTGTTTCAGCTGCGGGATCGGGCTACCAGCAGTGCAGAGCTTGCTGAGGAATGGCAGCAGGCAGGTGTGAGTGCATCTGCACGCACTGTGAGGCGGAGACTCTTGGAGCAAGGCCTGGTCTCAAGGAGGGCAGCAAAGAAGCCACTTCTCTCCAGAAAAAACATCAGGGACAGACTGATATTCTGCAAAAGGTACAGGGAGTGGACTGCTGAGGACTGGGGGAAAGTCATTTTCTCTGAAGAATCCCCTTTTCGATTGTTTGGAACATCTGGAAAACAGCTTATTCGGAGTAGAAGAGGTGAGCGCTACCACCAGTCTTGTCTCATGCCTACTGTAAAGCATCCTGAAACCATTCATGTGTGGGGTTGCTTCTCAGCCAAGGGAATCGGCTCTCTCACAGTCTCGCCTAAAAACACAGCCATGAATAAAGAATGGTACCAGAATGTCCTCCAAGAGCAACTTCTCCCAACCGTCCAAGAGCAGTTTGGCGCTCAACAATGCCTTTTCCAGCATGATGGAGCACCTTGCCATAAAGCAAAGGTGATAACTAAATGGCTCAGGGAACAAAACATAGAGATTTTGGGTCCATGGCCTGGAAACTCACCAGATCTTAATCCCATTGAGAACTTGTGGTCAATCATCAAGAGACGGGTGGACAAACAAAAACCAACAAATTCAGACAAAATAAAAGCATTGATTCTGCAAGAATGGACTGCTATCAGTCAGGATTTGGTCCAGAAGTTGATTGAGAGCATGCCAGGGAGAATTGCAGAGGTCCTGAAGAAGAAGGGTCAACACTGCAAATATTGACTTGCTGCATTAACTCATTCTAACTGTCAATATAAGCTTCTGTTACTCATAATATGAATGCAATTCTATTTCTGTATGTGATAAAAACATCTGACAAACACACATAAAAACCAGAGGGCAGCAGATCATGTGAAAATAGAATATTTGTGTCATTCTCAAAACTTTTGGCCATGACTGTATATATCTCACAGCGGAGAGATTGTTACAATCTATCCCGTCTAGCCAGTCCTCTATGAACAGCCTGGACTTTAAGCTGATGCACGATGTAGTGTAATGCCAGTTGGCAGCACGTAAAGCACTTGCTAATTAGGTAATGGCTCCAGATATCGCTTTTTTTATTGTGATCCAGGAGCTTCTTCCTTTCTCTCTGCTTGTAGATTTTGTGGCGCCGCTGACTGCCGATCATTCTCTGACGTACTGATCATCGGCTATTTCTGTTCCATTGATTCTTATAGCCCGAGGAGGACTGTGTAATATAATAGCTATGTTGTGGTCGCTGAACCCACAGCCAGGCACAAAAGTCCTTTGTGGAAAGATATTTAGTTAATTACATTGTGGCTTTAGATTCAGTTTAATAAATTACAAGACTAAGCTCTGTGATGTGAGGAATGTATCACACCTTAGCAGATAGAAGCAGACACTCACTTAAAGAAGACCTTTCACCCCCTCCTCCAAGTCCAACATTTTACATCCATTAATAGTCGCCGCTCCACTGATTCCAGCACAGTTGGAATTTTTTCTCTCACCCCCACCATTCCAGAGCAATCACTGCTGTTATTTTTGGTGTCTGATATACTATTTAGGCTCTGTACTGTCAGGAGGGCGGGGTCAGGCAGGAGCAGACAAGGGTGTGATTCTGAGCTCTGACATTGGCTGCCTCTGATTGGAGCTCTGAATCACACCCCCTGTCTGACACCGCCCACCTGACATCACAGAACTTAAATAGCACATCAGGCACCAAAAGTAACTGTACTTGTTGCTCAGGAATGGTGGGGGTAGAGAGAAAATTCCAACTGTGCTGGAATCAATGTAGCAGAGCCTATTAACAGAATTTAAGAACTTGAATAGGTGAAAGTAGCGAAAGGTCCTCTTTAAAGAACACTTTCCCTTTAACGGTACTTCCGATGTGGGGCCAAGTTTGCAGCGGAATGCACTCGGATGACACTCGGAGTGACAAGCGAATGTCATCCGAGTGCATTCTATTATACCTTCACGTCTATTTAGGCTTCCGATCCATTCCATTCCATTGACATGGAGTAGGATAAGACCTGCTCGATAATCATCTGTGTCATCGGAACGGAATGGGAGGTAAGTCCCCTTAGACGTGAGTGCATCATGGCCTGTACTCGGATGACATTCATATGTCACTACAAGTGTCATCTAAGTACATTCCTCTGTAAACTCAGTCAATCATCAGATGCACACTCAGTCATGTGCATGGGGTCTTAGAGTGACAAACAAAAATATATACCCACCAGCCAACCACATTATAATATTTTGCTCTAGCCCCCACCATTCCTGAGCAATCAGTGCAGTTATTTTCAGCACCCAATATCCTAATTAGTTTCTCTACTGTCAGGTGGGTGGTGCTGGGCTAAAACAGACAGGGACCACCCACCTGACAGTTGAGAACTTAAATAGCATATTGGGTGCTGAAATTAACAGCATTAATTATTCAGGAAGCGTGGGCGCTAGAGAAAAAAATTTCAGCTGTGCAGGAATCAGTGGACAGCGCCTATTGTAGAGTGCAAAGAGCTGGAGTTGGTGAAGATGGTGAAAGGTCCTTTAGGGGGTTTTCGAACAGTATAGGGCATTTGGTTTTGTATAGAGAGAGCCTAACCCGCCTCCAACCACTGGCCAGTGTGGGGATTCACTTAAGGGAGACTCCCTCTCTTTGGAGATAGTTCAATTTAATAGATTGTAAGTGGTATCCTTCTCCTCACTAGACCCCTAGGGGAATGTGTCAACAAGTTTTTTTAAATCATGTTTTAGTGTTAACCATACGCTTTAGGAATTTTTTGATGATTTTATTTTTAATTTTGCATGTCACTCTCTATAATTTAAAAAAAAATACCATATCCTGAATTTTCACTCTGACCACTAAGCCTAACAATGGACTGATGCTTGCCATTCTGTAGGGGTTTTCTTTGCAGCAGTCACCTCGTTTACATCACAACTGGTATTACAAGATATGGTATTAGAAGATAATACCTCTATTGATAACACCACTGACCCATCATTACACTTATTTTTTTCACTTTTTTGTTTTCTCATTTTTCTATGTGTTCTTTTTTTTTAAGATTTCTTGCAACATTCCTTACAGCACATACCTTTAGTGTTTTAGGGACAGATTTAGGTTTAGGTTGAGGGTCTCATTTATATGTATGCATCTTTTTCTTGGCTTGGTACTTTCAGCAGACATGAGATGACCCCCTTTTATAGAATTTATGGAGGTGCCCACTTATTCCATTACATAAGACTAAGATCATGTCACTGGTCACTTGGCAAAACACCTAGGAAGATGTTAGGACTCACTGAAATTTGGGCAAAAATACATATAAACATATCACTGTCAGGCCAATCGTGGTGCAGACAGAGCACTGATGACTGTCTACAAGGTCGTTGTGCTGCTAGCACATGGCCCCAGCGGTTTATGCCCTATTTCTTTTTCCCCAGTGCCCCTTCTCCCGGCACAAGTGATTTTGCCTTAGTCAGATGTATCTTCCTCTTCCATCACTAGCAGAACGAGTTTACTCATATATGTTATACATTATAATGCCTCTGACTAAACAGGAAACTCGAGATTGTCACACTGCCGACTCAGCACTGCTTGCCGTGCAGGCGGAATGTAGAGGATATGTGTCTGCTGGTGGAAAGCACAGGACATGCACAGATAATGAAGTATTCTCTGTACAACGCTGGATATTCTGATGCAGAACAGGACAAGCAGGTTCAGCACAAGGCCGGGGATTGTAGATTTCTGCCAATATATTGTACTGCCCTATATTAATTGTCTGTGCAAATAAATAGACCTTAAAGAGGTTTTCCAGGCTCGGGGCAATTTTCATACTCATCACCAATCCTCAGGATTGGCCATCAGTACCTGATTGGTGGGCGTCTGGCACCTGGACCCCACAGTGATCGTCTGTTCTGGAACAGAAGATGGTGCTGGAAGAAGAAGGCTCCATCCACTGTATAGCATTTGTTCCTAGCATCTCTGCTTCTGTTCAGATCTGCAGTACTCTGGCATGGCCACTATACAGTGCAAAGTGCCTTCTGCCTCCAGCACCATCCTCTGTAAAGACTAGACATAAAGACTAGAGATGGGCAAAGCTCTCAGGATTAGTTTTGTGTACGGGTTTGGCGGCTTGGGTCCAAGATTTGTTTAAAGTCGAATGAGTTCCGTATGAACCACACTATAAAATGGCTTAAAACATAGTGTATAATACTTTCAGGGCTATTAGGAACAGATCTATAAAACATAGTGTATAGCACTGTCAGGGCTCCTAGGAACCTATCTATAAAACATAGTGTATAACACTGTCAGGGCTCCCAGGAATCTATCTATAAAACATAGTGTATAACACTGTCAGGGCTCCTAGGAACCTATCTATAAAACATAGTGTATAACACTGTCAGGACTCCTAGGAACCTATCTATAAAACTTAGTGTAGAACACTGTCAGGACTCCTAGGAACCTATCTATAAAACATAGTGTATAACACTGTCAGGACTCCTAGGAACCTATCTATGAAACATAGTGTATAACACTGTCAGGACTCCTAGGAACCTATCTGTAAAACATAGTGTATGACACTGTCAGGACTCCTAGGAACCTATCTGTAAAACATAGTGTATAACACTGTCAGGGCTCCCAGGAACCTATCTGTAAAACATAGTGTAGAACACTGTCAGGGCTCCAAGGAAAATATCTCTAAAATATAGTGTATGACACTGTCAGTGACATCATTATACTGTGGTGTCTCTACAGAGCCCAGTGTATAATAGGTGGAGGCCCATGCGAGGTGACAAAAATAATGTCACAGGAGAGTGCAAGACGTAAGGAGGTCCAAACAAGGTGGAGGAAGGTGAGCATGACTGTTTTTTTTTTTAAATTTTATTTTGGAACATCCCCTGGTCCTCCACCTATTATACTCTGGGCTCTGGAGAGACCATTTTAGTTCTCCTGAGGAAACTCTCCATTTGTTCGGTTTTGTAAAAAAAAATTAACAATTCGGAAAACTAACAATTCTGGTTGACTCAGTACAAGTCGGTTCACCCATCTATAATAAAGACTAATAAAACATATTAAGGGAGGTGCCTTTTTTGGAATCCCTATAATGTCTGCAGGGTTGGCAGGGCCAGCATCAGCACCCGGCTTACCCAGGCAAGTGCCGGGGCTCCAAGCTCCTGAGGGGACTCACTCGGCAGTGGCATAACTGTACAGGGTACGAGGCACGCAGCCAGCTGGAAATGGCCGGGGCCCCGGACCACCATGATATCGCTATACATACTGCTAATGGAAAGGGATCGGTGATCGTCGCGCCCCTTTCCATTAGATGCCAGCCCAGGGGAGGTGGCTAAAAATAAAAAAAAATATTTATACTCACCTGTCCTGGGCTCGGCATCCTCTCTGGAGCTCTTCCAGCCGGTGACTGAGGTCCTGCGCCAGAGTTATGACGTCATCACACCCCACGTGATCGCTGAGGCCCATTCACAGGCCCCAGCACTTTCATCTGGGACACGTGATGTCAGTCACAAGGGTGAAGAGGCTCGAAGAAGATGTCAAAGACAGTCGGAAGGAGCAAGGATACACAGGAGAGGTGAGGTAAGGTTAGTATAAAGTGTTTGTTATTTTTAATCACTTCCCATGGGACGCTGATTATTATACTCTGGGGTCTGAGGAGATATAATAATAGCACCGGCTCTATGGAGGGGGGGGGGTTCTTGGGAACATATAATACTGTGTGTGGGCCACTGTGGAGCATACAATACTGTGTGGGGGCCACTGTGGAGCATATAATACTGTGTAGCGCCACTGTGGAGCATATAATACTCTGTGGGGACCACTGTTGGCATATAATACTGTGTGGGGGCCAATGTGGGCAGATAATACTGTGTGGGGACCACTGTGGAGCATATACTACTGTGTGGGGGCCCACTGTGGAGCACATAATACTGCGTGTTGGTCACTGTGGAGCATATAATACTGTGTGGGGACCACTGTTGGCATATAATACTGTGAGGGGGCCAATGAGGGCAGATAATACGTGTGGGGGCCACTGTGGAGCATATAATACTGTGTGGGGGCCCACTGTGGAGCACATAATACTGCGTGTTGGTCACTGTGGAGCATATAATACTGTGTGGGGGCCAATGTGGGCATATAATACTGTGTGGGGGCCAATATGGACATGTAATACTGTATGGGGGCCACTGTGGGCATATAATACTGTGTGGGGGCCACTATGGAGCATTTAAAACTGTGTGGGGGCCACTATGGAGCATATAATACTGTGTGGGGGCCACTATGGAGCATATAAAACTGTGTGGGGGCCACTGTGGAGCATATAATACTGTGTGGGGGCCACTGTGGAGCATATGATACTGTGTGGGGGCCACTGTGGAGCATATTATACTGTGTGGGGGCCACTGTGGAGTGGCATCATTAACAGTATCAGACCCTGTTCACACAGTGGAATCTGGCGCTAATTTTGTAGTGGATTTCGTCCCTAAATCAGCAGCAGATTCCTCCCTCATTCTGCCTCCTATTGAAACTAATTGGAGCAGGAAGCTGGGAAAAAAGTGTTCTGCTGGATCTTGCCGCAGATTCTTCAGCTGATTCGGAGGTTTCAGACTCCGCACTGGTTAGACTCATTCATTTGGGCCTAATCAGTGATGGAAACCGCAACAAATTACTGATACCCTGCCCCTGATGTCTGCCTCAAATTCCTCTTTACTTTCTGATGTCTGAACAAGTTTTATCTATTTGTATGGAATGGACTGTATTACACTCCAGGAGGTCTCCCTCAGCAAAAAAACACCCAATTTTGATTGTTTTTTTTTGCTGCAGTATGCATGAGTTACTCCAAAAGGGGCCCACTGGGGCTCTGTCGCCCAAGGGCCCACACAAACTTGGAGCCGGCCCTGTGTGCTGGACACAGAAATGACAACTTGGTTGCAACTTATAATGTTTTACTAAAGTACTTTCAATATGGCATAACAAATGAATAAACTGAAACTGTGTGTAATTGTCATGACGTCGGTGGGCCCCGTGTCACTGCTGTGGACCAATCACAGGCCTCAGCAGTTTCCTGGGGCACATGACGTCAGTCAGGGGGCCGAAAGCAGACCCTGAGTGAATGCCTGATGCTGCGGCGGAGCATCGGAGAGCTGAGACCTCAGAGTACAACAGTGATTTGTGGCTGGCTCACTGAGCTCTCCTGTTTCCAAGATGGCTGCCTTTTGCCATACTTTGGTCAACAACCTCTTACTGCGGCCAACTGTCAGTGCTGCTGCACTCATACCTGTATCCTGGGTGAGGATTTGATCCTCTAGCCCTGTTTCTGGAAGCCTTATTCAGGCCCACCATGGGCTCTTGGGTCGCATAGCAAACTTCTGATAGTCCCGTGAAGATGTCTTTTGGCCTCTCTTTGCCATGTGGCGGCCATTTTTCACATATATGTTAATAACTTCATATTTACTATGCTAATAAGCCATGTAGTTCTGTTTGTATTTTCTGGGCGTCTCATGTGTTATGTCATACACATCAGGTCGTGTATTATGAAGGGTATTTCCACCTGTAGTTAAACCCGACAAACCGCCCTGACTTGTCCTTATGTGACATACTTGCTAATTTTATTATATTATACAGTTATAGAGGTTGGGCTGTTAAGGACACAGGATAGGGGATAAGTGTCAGATCGCTGGGGGTCCGACCGCGAATGGGAGCACAGGGACCAAAAGTCCCCTTAAAGCCTCTTTGTCAGTGGTCACTTGTGTGACTGGTGCTCCATTCACTGCTATAGATGTGCCAGGTCGCAGCCCTTTAGGCATGAATGGAGCACCGATCACACAAGTGCACTGGCACTCTCTTCACAAGGAGGTCTTAGGGGGACTTTCAGTCTTCTGATCGCTGGGGGGGACCTGGTGGTTGGACCCCCAGCAATCTCAAGCTTTTTCCCTATCCTGTGGGTAGGGGATCAGTGTCCTTAGCGGCACAACCCCTTTCATATTAGGAGCATTTCACTCCTAGGTTTGCAAAACTATGGGATGGCGATGATTTAACCCCTTCCTGACATCCCCCGTAATAGTACGGCAGATGTCGGGTATTTTAAATATGGCGGCCGCTCAGGAGCTGACTGATGCGCCATTTTGCCGGGGATCGCCGGCACTTGGAACAAGCTCTGGGGTCGGCGTCCTGTTACTATGACAGCCGGGAGCCTTTTGAAGGCTCCCAGGCCTGTCTCTCATTTACTTCTATTACAGGCTGCTCTATGCAGCCTGCAATAGAAGCCTTGGTATTTTGCAATGCATTACAACACATTAGTATTGTAATGCACTGCATTAGTGATCAGACCTCCCGGGATTCAAGACCCCTAGGGGGGTGTAATAAATGCAAAAAAAATAAATAAGAAAAAAAAAGTAAAAAAATAAATAAATAAATAAAAAAATATTAAAAATTCAAATCACCCCCTTTCCCTAGAACACATATAAAAGTATTTAAATACTGAGAAGCACATACACATTAGGTATCCCTGTGTCTGAAAATGCCCAGTCTACAAATCTATAGAAATATTTTTCCCATACAGTAAACACGTAGCAGGGAAAAAAAATCAAAAGGGTCAAACCGCCGTTTTTTCACTGTTTTGCCTCTTTACCCTTGTCTTTTTTTTTTTTTATTTTATTTTTACTATGGTGGTAACCAAATGGGTTAAGTAACATGATGATTTTATAGTTTCCGGTAGTTATGGACTCGATGATTCCAATTTTATGTATTTTATTTTAATATTTTAATACAATAAAGAATTTTTTAATGGGAAATGAAATGTTTTTTTTTTAATTTTTTTTTACATTTTTTTTTTTACTTTAGTCCCACTAGGGAACAGAAACATACATTACTTTCATCTCTGGTGTAATACACTGCAATACTTGGGTATTATAGCAGACAGATGTGGTCAACCAGTCTATTTGACCTCTGGTGAGCCATTATTAGGCCTTAGAATCCATTGGCAACCCGCAATAGTGTTGTTTGGTGTCAACTGTGAAACCCGTTAGATTCCTCGGTTGCTATAGAGCGAGAGATCTAAGGGGTTAATGGCGTTGTTTACTCCTCTCATTAGGTAATATTTTTCTGGAGTGTACCTTTAAAAAAATTTCCAAATGTGCCCAACACCCAACTCAAAACCATTGGAAGAGAAAGTAAGAGAAGTTTACAATTGAATATTAACCCTGAAAATATAAACACCTAAATATCAAATATCAATGTAAATATTCTTCTACCAATGAGAACATGCAAGAAGATAGAATTTACAATAATTTATTGAATGTGTATGCCAAAAAACATACAAAATGTGAAAAATGATAATTTTCCATTACAAAGGAAGTATTCAGAAAGTGGAAAATAACAGAATAACAAAGTTGTGGAAAAAAAAAAGCCGTAAAATTGGCCTCCGAAATAATACAGACAAATCCGACTTAGATAGTGTTACATGGTAGCAGGGCACAGCCTACATTGCTTAGCAATGTACAATTCATTTTGGATCCCTATTATAGGATGTCCATGTTTTTTAACAAAAAAAAATAAATTACAATTGAAAGAAATCTCAGATATGTCCAAAATACCCAATGCCCCATAGGGGTCTAGAAGCTATCTTCTTGGAATGTTACTTCCCAATTATAATACATGGTATTAAGTCACATGACTAATCACATGCAAATTGGGTCATTCGGAAACTAGCAAGCTTCCCATTTAAAATAATTATACCATAATAGTTCCAGTTCGAAACCTTGATCTGTCTGAGGCTTTGTACGATTTGTAGGTCACATATCAACAAAACGGACTTACATACATTGTATGCATACGTATAATACATATCAAACACAAAAACATAAAACCCAAAAATATAGCTTACATAAATAAATAAATAGATAAATAATTCATAAATATTAAAAAATACTAAACTATGGCTACAGTGGAGTCTTCCAACCAAGAGAGGTCTTCTGTTGAGTTTGAGATGCCCCAGTTTCTCGTTTGGGAGGACCCATCCACATGATGAGTAAGTTTGTAAACATGGCGGGCCGTCTCCTCTACATGCTGCTAGTGATAGGGGGTAAGATTCAAGATTAGAAGTCCACCACAAAGTTGACTGTCCGAATTCGGTTCACAAGTGCACTCAACTTTGATGGTTCTTGTTCATAACAGCGTTGTCCTGTCATACAGCAAGGATCCCAAAGTAGACCTGCCCATTATCACAGTCCAGAAATTCAACCTTTGTAGTTTCGGTGGAAAGTACATCTCCTTCTTCAAGTTTGAAAAGCCCTCCTTGATATATTGGCTGGGTCCAGGTGGACTGGGAGGTCACCTCACAGACTGACTTAGTAGATTTAAGGATGACCATAGACTCATCTTCATCATCAGTGCTCCTTTTGAGGATGGAATGGGTGAGCTCTTGAGCATTTTTGCAATCAGGGCCTGTGAATAGTGCTTGGGTGTAGACAAAATAAAGCCCACTTTCTTCAATTTTCAGGGAGTTCTTCTCAAGCTTTATGCTGCCATCTTGGAAGGCATTTGTGGAGACACCTTGCCATATGATTTTGTTGTGTTTCCTTTTTCCTGCAAAAATGAGAGACTTGTTAGCTACACAATCCCGTAAAGAAGAAGCGGAGCTTGTACGTTCATCTTTGAGACAAGATGGATTTTAATACTTACCAATCAAATGGGCAGCTGCTCTCTTTCCTTTCATGGCTTGGGTTTGTGGGACAGATTCTGGAGGAACAAAAACATCCATTAGTACAGATATCGTGGCTTCTAGTACTTGGTATTGCAGGACAAGACTTAGGTTAATCTATAGCCAGATGTTTCTGCCTTTTAAGGGTCACCAGTACAGGTGCAATTTTCCAAAATAGACAGTATACAGAGCCCCTATAGTACATCCCTAAGGCACCGTATTCAACTTTTTGAAACATACTACTAAAGAAAATCCGTAAAGAGATGTAAAATTTCCCTCAAGCCACCAAATATTCGATTATGCCATCCTTACCTAAATAATTTTTGATCTGAAGGACTTCTGGGACTTTAGGTTCATCCTGAAGAAGAGAAAAAAAAGAAACCGGGTTAGCTGCGTAGTTGGATGGACACATTCCAGCTCTCATTGTGTTCACATGAAATATATGGAGGAAGCAGATAGAAAACTTGATAAACCAGACCGGTGAGAGGTGCGGATGATTTCCTACAAAGCAGCTGGAAATACAGAACTTGTTCGATGTGCTTTGTGGATCTGTAAGCATGCCCTGCACGACTCTAGGTCTCTCTTTGCTGCACGGGTTTTATCAGGGTGCAATCCTCTAAATCCCATGCAGCAAGTATTGCAAAAGATCTGCAGATGTTTAGATGATTTGTCACTTGGCCTGTGCAAAGTCACCGCTGCTTCATCTGTGCACACTGAAGGCAACCTAAAATAACTTGTGTTATCTTTAAAGAGACACGCACCTGCTTTTCGCTTGGGACCTGGATGACCTTAAAGTGAAGCAGGGCTAAAATGATGGTGGCCCCCAACAACAAGACGAAGGAGCCCACGCTGAGCCAGTGGAGGCATGATGTCCTGCGTCTTTGCACATTTTGGAGAAGAGGTTCCTCGCTGCGCACTTGTGTCAACTCCATCTCTCTGCACTGTGTTATGTTATGATCTTCCTGTCTCCTTTCTCACTCGTTGTAACTTTTTTTTTGTCCTTTTTGTTTTACTCCAAGTACTTGCTGTTTTCAAGTCCTTTTTGTGTTGTGCTGGTTCCTCTCTCCTCTGGAGGTATTTAAACCCAGGACGCCAAAATTTCCCCTGTGACATCACTGAGGGTGGAAACATTGGTGACATCTTCGCCCTGTTCTGCTGCTATTGTTAATTCTGTTCTCTGTCTCCTCTTCTGGTGGAAAAAGAAATTACGGCTACGAAACCTGCAAGGGGAAATACAATGACAATCCTGCAATCTTGGAATAGGAACTTCTGCTTTTTGTATTGTGACATATGAAAGCTGGAAGGTTTGGGCTCTGGCCGAGATGAGGAAGCTGAGGGTGAAGCTAAAGATACAGTATTGTTGGCAGTCAAATCAGGGCTTAAAAAAAGAACTGGGCAAGTGGCCGCGGTCCCATGGCCACTCACCTGCTCAACAGGGCTATGCAAATGTGTTATTGGGGAGGCTAGACTTCATTCATTCTACGGTGCTAAAAATACGTGGAAGGAAGAGGTCATGGATGATGTATCGATGGTCAGCAGGGGGCAGGATGACTGTTCAGGCGATCGGGCACTGCCCACGTACACATGGCGTGCTTACTACATAGGTAGACCATGCAGGAATTCTTGGAAAAAGGAGGCTTAAGGCCGAGGGGGGCCGCACATGGCGTAAATGTTGCAGTTTGGCTTCCGTAAAAACCGCAAATTGCAGAAAAATACGCACAGCGGAAATTCTGCGAAATGTGTTTTTGGAAATCGCAGCATGTCAATTATACCTACGGAAATGCCGGCGGTTTCCCTATAGGTATAATGGAAGCAGAAAGCGTGCAGAGGAAACCTCTGTGGACCTTCTGTAAAAACCGCTGCGGGAAAAAACATGATGCGTTTTTCTCTGCGGCCCGCTATGTTGGGCCTTTGCCTAAAAGGGTTGTTTACATTTTAAAAATACATGGCCTATCCAGTGGCCTAACTAAAGTCTTGTGGGCCCCGGTGCAATCTTTTGTCCGGGGCCCCCTACCTCATTCCTACACTGAATTCTTGATAGTGATGGTTACAGGTGCTAAGTTTAATCGTCCTTAGTGTACTTAGGGTAATCTGGGGGTCTCCTTGGTTTATGGGCCAGATGGAAGCTGCAATCTCAATACTGATGCTATGGGCTCCCTAAGTCTCCTGGGCCCCAGTGCGACTGCACCCTCTGCACCGCCTCAAGTTACGCCCCTGGGCCTATCCATCAATTTTAGATCGATGGGGCCAGAGTTACCCACAACTCACTCTGCTGCTCAATCGCCATACTATTAGTGATGGCAGTGATCGGTACTGCAGCAGTGTCCTGTAGACCTGAATGAGAAAGCGATGCAGTACCGGTAAACACCACTAGTAAAAGTAGTGCAGGTGAGCAGAGCAGCGTCCGGTGGAACGGAAACTGCGCACTCCGGGAAGCAGCTGATCTGCGCAGTCCTGACCCCTGCGGATCTAGAGTTGATGGCCTATCTTATGGATCGGTCATCAGTTTTTAAAAAGTGGATAAGCCCTTTGTCCTTTTGGCGTCGTTTTTGTATCAATATATTATAAGACACACTTTTTTTTCTCTTTTTCAATCATAGTTGTATACAGGCTTGTTTTTTGCAGGGTACGTTGTATTTTTCAGAGGCATCATTTTGGGGTAGGTATAACTATTATTAACTGTATGTGGCAGGGGATGGAATAACCAGCAGTTCCGCCATTGCTTGTTTTTTCATTGTAATATTTGTATTGTCCTGCATGCGGCATAAAAACATCACCTTGATTCTAAGGGCCGGTGCAGTGACGGTGATATCATACTTATATGGCTTTTTCTGTCACTGCATATGTCACCACATTCTGAGGGCCTTAGTTTTTTTTTGCAGGACAATCTGTAATTTACACTGGTACAATTTGGGGGCATATAAAACCCTTTGGATCACTTTTATTCCAGTTTTGGAGGCAGGATGAACAAAAATAAACAATTCTGGAATAATTTTTATTTATTTTTTTCTGGTGTGCGCTTTTTCTGTGCTCTGGTTATAGTAATGCCAAATTTGTATATTTTTTATGTTGTGTGTGAGCTCATGTTTTTGAACCATTTTGGCTTATATACAACTTTTTGATCACATTTTATCAATTTTTTTTTTGTGAATTGGGTAAACAGAAAACATCAATTCTGGAACTTTTTTTTTATTTTTTATTTTTTTTTATAGTTTTTACCATGTAGTATATTTGAGATGTTAACTTTAATCTGTCAGTCGATATGTTGATACGGATGATCTATCCACAGCATAGGTCATCAGTACCTGATCTGTAAGGGTCTGGGGTGAGGTTATGTGCTCTCTTCTGGAGCACCGACCTGATCAAACTCACAATGCAGGTCTATGGACGTCAGATCAAGGCTCTAATAGACAATCATTGTAAGTTTGACCTCCTGTTTATTGAGAAGACACTGGAGCAGATTTAGGAAGTCTGGTGTTACGCCTCATATATGAAAGTTGCAATATTTTTGCACAAAATATCGATTTCCAAAAAAATTGTGAATTTTTATGTCTTGTACTCCAGAAAACTGGTGTACAAGGCGTAATAAATCTGCCCCTTGTGTGCATAAGAGGAGCAAAGAGAAAGTCTGTGGTCCAAAGGGGAGCACATAACTTAATTTTTTTTTTATGGAAGTGCTACTTTAAAGGGAGTCTGTCAGCTGTAAATTTATTCTAAACCTAACCCAGTACCTGGTAATGGTGATTCTACAGTTTCCAAATATATCTCTGTTATTCAGCTTCAGAGCCCCATTTTCATGTAAATCATTATTTTATTCACATGCAAATTAGGGAAGAAAACTACTTTGGGGGCGTGTCTTAGCTTGTCTGGACTTTGGTCTCAGCTATAGATCCCTAGCAAAGTACTTTCCCTCATTTGCATATTAATAAAACATTGATTTATATGTAAAAGGATCTCTCCAAATCTGAATAACAATGGCATATTTGGAAACTGTAGAATCTTCTCTACAAGGTATTGGGATTAGGTTTATAACTCATTCACTGCTGACAGACTCCCTTTAAGCAGCCCTGTGCACAGACTCGTCATCAGGGTTTAGGGCATAGAGGGTTGTTGACAAGACGACTGTTCCTCTAAATTAGTGATAAAACCGAAATCTAAACTTACCTAATAGGAAACTGAAACAGAATCTCCTCGTTAAAAAAAAGCAACAATGAGATAATTTTTTTTTTTTGCCCAATTCTCAAAATGTTTTTGTATGAACATGTAGTACATTATTTTTAACTGTTAACCGAAAAATTCATCTGATGAATGACCCAATAACAGATTATTATCTATCTATATTTCTATTGATCTATCTATCTGCAGTATTTATCTATCTCTATATCTATCTATCCTATCTATCTATCTATCTATCTATCTATCTATCTATCTATCTATCTATCTATCTATCTATCTATCTATCCATCTATCTACAGTATCTAGCTATCTATTGATCTAACTATAGTATCAATATCTATCTATCTTTAATTTATCTATCTATCTATCTCATATCTATCTATCTACAGTATCTGTCTATCTATCTACAGTCATATGAAAAAGTTTGGGCACCCCTATTAATCTTAATCATTTTTAGTTCTAAATATTTGGGTGTTTGCAACAGCCATTTCAATTTGATATATCTAATAACTGATGGACACAGTAATATTTCAGGATTGAAATGAGGTTTATTGTACTAACAGAAAATGTGCAATATGCATTAAACCAAAATTTGACCGCTGCAAAAGTATGGGCACCTCGACAGAAAAGTGACATTAATATTTAGTAGATCCTCCTTTTGCAAAAATAACAGCCTCTAGTCGCTTCCTGTAGCTTTTAATCAGTTCCTGGATCCTGGATGAAGGTATTTTTGACCATTCCTCTTTACAAAACAATTCCAGTTCAGTTAAGTTTGATGGTCGCCGAGCATGGACAGCCCGCTTCAAATTATCCCACAGATGTTCAATGATATTCAGGTCTGGGGACTGGGATGGCCATTCCAGAACATTGTAATTGTTCCTCTGCATGAATGCCTGAGTAGATTTGGAGCTGTGTTTTGGATCATTGTCTTGCTGAAATATCCATCCCCGGCGTAACTTCAAATTCGTCACTGATTCTTGTACATTATTCTCAAGAATCTGCTAATACTGAGTTGAATCCATGCGACCCTCAACTTTAACTTTAACCTCCACCAAATTTTGGTTTAATGCATATTGCACATTTTCTGTTAGTACAATAAACCTCATTTCAATCCTGAAATATTACTGTGTCCATCAGTTATTAGATATATCAAATTGAAATGGCTGTTGCAAACACCCAAATATTTAGAACTAAAAATGTTTAAGATTAATAGGGGTGCCCAAACTTTTTCATATGACTGTATCTATCTATCTATCTATCTCATATCTATCTATCTATCTATCTATCTATCTATCTATCTATCTATCTATCTATCTATCTATCTATCTATCTATCCATCTATCTCATCTATCTATCTATCTATCTATCTATCTATCTCATATCTATCTATCTATCTATCTATCCATTTCTATCTCATTTCATATCTATCTATCTATCTATCTATCTATCTATCTATCTATCTATCTATCTATCCTATCTATCTATCTATCCATCCCATATCTATCTATCTATCTATCTATCTCATATCTATCTATCTATCTATCTATCTATCTATCTTATCTATCTATCTCATATCTATCTATCTATCTCATATCTATCTATCTATCTATCTATCTATCTATCTATCTATCTATCTATCTATCTATGTCATATCTATCTATGTCATGTCTTAGTAAAATCTAATCAGTGTGCACTCATCCTTACATCATCATATGTTTTTTCATATAAGTTCCTTTGTTGCTCACTGTGCAAACTTTCCTAGGAAGTTGAATCTTTACTGTGATGAAATGCTAAATTTTAAAGAAATGCAATCACACTAAATCCATCCGTCCTTCCTCTTCACCGAGGACCCTATTTGTAGTCTGGGTTTCCCTTCTTCAGGAGTGTTGCAGGGACTACACAATTTGTGTCTTTCCTGCACTTCCTGATAATAGAGGATTGTGGTTATCGTGACCTAATACTGAGATGCCAGGGGGTAATACAGGGGGCTACAGGTCATGGCCTTTTTTCCCTTTCCCTTTAATGCTCCTGAGCCCTATTATATGCCACAAGACGCTACACCATGTTCATCTATTTTTAACATTGAAATCAATTGAGAGGTGATGGTGATCACTGTAGTGCGCTCCCCTGGTGAGCAGAGTCTTGCATAGGTTCTCATCACCCAGTTGTAATGTGAAGACCGACCAGCTAGAGACGGGTATCCTTTCTGCTTGTGTCCATATCATGTTCTACCTTCCTAAAACTAGATAGATGGATAGATAGAAACTGTACTTGATACTGGCTTGAAACAGGCTCTTTGAGCCGAAACGTCGCAGCATGAGGCATTAAAGCTCCTTCACTTTTACCACAAATCCTTTGGTGTGCCACCTGTTTTTTGAAGTTCCTTTTTCCCATTGGTGAGCACCCTATGCTTATACTGGTGCAGTCTTATATACATTTGTTTAGATAGATACTGTAGATAGATAGATAGATAGATATGAGATAGATAGAGAGATAGATAGATGATAGAGGTAGATAGATAGATAGATAGATAGATAGATAGATAGATATGAGATAGATAGATAGATAGATAGATATGAGAGATAGATAGATAGATATGAGGTAGATAGATAGATAGATAGATAGATATGAGATAGATAGATATGAGAGAGATAGATAGATATGAGATAGAGAGAGGGAGATGGAGATAGATAGATACATAGAAGATAGATAGAGATAGATAGATATGAGATAGATAGATAGGAGATAGTAGATAGAGATAGATAGATAGATAGATAGATAGATAGTAGATAGATAGAAGGAATAGATAGATAGATAGATAGATAGATAGATAGATACATAGATAGATAGATATGAGATAGATAGATAGATAGATAGAAGATAGATAGATAGATATTAATAATATAGATAGATAGATGTAGATAGTAAACTAGTACTGTGGCCCATTTGTCATGAAGAGTTGGACCACCACCGATTTGGAAGTGATGATATAACCTGGAGGGAAAACCCCTTTAAAGATTTCTTAAAACTAGGTCTATGACTTTTTTTCTAAGTATTTTTTATTTTCTGATTGTAGTTTTTTTTTTTTTTATTCTATTTTCAGTACATGACTATGGAGGCGGCCATCTTGCCTGAGCTTCTCCTTGGTTCTGTTAACAGCATTTAGTGATACACTTTACAGCAGTCTCATGACCATAGGCATTAGTCTAGAGCCGACTCAATGAGGTCTATGGGAGAGTTTTCTAGACATGTTCTGTAGAGGAAGAGGAGTAGATAAGCTGTGACATCATTTATTGTCATTAGAAGATGTAATGATGGATCAGAGGTGTTATCTATAGAAGTGTTATCGTCAAAGAAAACACCTACATAATTGGCAAGTGTCAGTTTATTATTAGGATTAGTGGCATGAGGGAAGACTGCATCATTTAGAACTTTTTAAAAATATAGATAGTGACATGCAAAATTCTTTAAAATATAATAAAAAAAATCTTTAAAAAATATACGTAACGAGTTATATTTCTGGATAATTCTTATTATACCATTTAAGCAAATGCTATATTCAAAGGGTTGTCTCATCTGGGACTGAGGTTTCTACGGCCCACCAGATAAAATGATTCTGGGGGTCTACCCCTAACAACCCCTAGGATATAGCCTATAGTATCCTTCAAATTGGGGTGTCATTTGCTGGGCCATTATTGTATTAGAGTCTGGGCCCACCAGGGGATCCCCTTGGCGGTCTCCACTCCCCCACTGATCCCTATCTATCTGGCACATCTCTCTTAGCTTTGTTCGCCTCCGTTCACACATAACTTGATATTACGTACTTCACATGAGTGAGTTGAAGCATGGCTTTTTTTTCAGATAATGTGTTGCTGGCTGACCTAGTTGGGTTAACCAGTTCCTGTGCTTCTGAGATCACTTGTAATATTTTAAGAAGACTTCTAAGAATTTGTAAACTGAGAAAGAATTTTTTCCACATACAATGGTGTCATATAATACCCGTAAATTACAGAATATACAGTAAATTAAATTTAAATCTAGACATTTTATATCTAATCGAGTTGAGCTGTAATACCAGACACAGCCTATGGAGAAGGGTGGCGCTGTGTCTATAGGAATGTTTATCTAATTTTGACTACAGCGTAGCTACAGAGCTTACAGGGAGTCTGAGGTAGTCTAAGACACACCTCCTGTCTCATCATTGGTTGAGCCAGCTGCTCCCTCCCAACTCCCTGCACTCTGCCTTCTCTGATTGGTTGCTGTGTATAAATACAATCTGTCACAGGCTCACCAGGAAGTCAGAACACAGAGAGCAGATTTCTGTTACAGACAGGACATAGTAGGGATTAGAAAGTGATTAGAAAGTACAGATCATGAGAAAAAAGATTATTTAGTAATTGACATACATATATTGAAGGGAATAAGCCTTAGTAATTGGGAGTATAGAGAGTTACTTTAAGTAATGGTAGACAAACACAGTGATGTCATAGGTATATGGTATAGAGGGTTCTTAAAGGGGTTGTCCAGGAATTATAGTAAACTCAGAGGTGGCCTGGGTGGGTGTAAAATAAAAGAAAAATTCTTACTCACCATTGCACAGTTGGCTCACTTTTCCCTCGCATGCTGGGACTCACCAGGATGCAAGCGGAGAGGATCACATGACCACATAGACCAATCAAAGAGTGAAGGTTTGTGAGAGTATGAGGTCACTGATCCCTCTCAAGCGACTGCTGAGGCCATATGTAGCTCTCCTCTTCCGGCCTGGCGTGTCCTGTCGTGTAGTGGCATGGGAGGGAAAGAGGACTAGGTCCTGCACAGAGGACTTTTCTCTCTGCCAGTTTCAGTATAAAAATGGCGGAAACCCGACGGACCCCCGGCATACCCCATTATAATCTATGGGGTCCACGGATGTCCGCAGGTAACCCGATGAACCCGAACGATGGAGAACTCAGCACTAGTGTGAACCTAGCGTAAGACTTCAGCCTAAAACAGGTAGTCATGGGGTGGTTTTTCTCAATTCCAGTCCTCAAGTACCTCCAGTAAGTCAAGTTTTAAGAACTTCCCAAAGAGGGACCGCCGGTGGCAGCTAATTTGACACTAATATGGACACCTCTGCGGGATTAAGGATATCCTCAATACATGACTTATTGGAGGTTCTTGAAGATGGGAATTGAGAAATGACAATGTAGTATGTTGACCTCCAAGAGGCGTTCCTGATGCCATCCAAGAAGAAAATGTTCTCCTAAACTTCTAAAATGAAGAACTGATGTATTCCTAGAGTGACTGCTATTAGACCAGTCGATATTAAGATGAACTTACTAAAAGATCCTACGTTTCAGATTCCACAAATAGTTCAACATCTCAGGTAGGTTTGTGGAAAGCTGTTGTAGCTCACTAACCTTCAAGGATCTTTCGTTCTATCACCATGACTGACTGTGAATGAGACACCACTTGGAACTGCCAAACAACATTATGGCAGGTGCCGCCTGCTAAAATTCCCTATGTGGAATGTCAACCAACGACGTTCAATGTACTTTTTGTGTCAAGCCATAATAACTCTCCATTGAGTCCCGCCCATGCCAATGGAAGTTCTCAGTGAGTTTAATATATAATCTCATGCCTAAAATAATTTCACTCAATGACTTCTACAGGTAAATGGAATTTCTTCATATAATACACCATAACTAAAACAGAGAAAAAAAAACTTTCTTAAAGTTCCACTTTTTTGAAAAAAATTAGTGTAAACAACCAAAATCTACTTTAAGGATGTGGTTCTGATGGATGGATGAAATGATTGGCAGACAGAAGTCTGCTGTCAGCCATTGCAAACAATTTGCATCAAATTTTTCATACTATGGTTGGCCGACCACTACTTAAAAAATTGGCTTAAGTACATGGGCAGCTTAACGCCTTTCTTCGAACTTTCCCCTCCTCTAGTCAATGACACCAGATCTATACAATAGGTTGTCCGTCTAAACAATTGCGGCAGTTTTATTAGAGGCATATACTTAACTTTTTTGTTCAATTCTGTAAAAATACTCTACTGTTTGGGCCAAAAAGTTTCACTCAATGTACAATTTGTCTATTAGATACCAAGAAATTCCATCCAAATGAAATGGTAAAAGTGGGAAAATATTCAAATGATTTTTTTGGAGGAGAGAAAGGTGGCTCAGAGGTTAGGCTTTTCTGTGATTGTAAAAATAGAATAAAGGGACCCTTCAGATGTGGTGAAATTGTAAAGGTTTTCGAAACCTTCAGAAGTGAGAACGGAAATGGAGCATTGTGCGTGGCAATACTCTGTGTAACGCTGCATGAAACTAAATTTAGAACCTGATTCTTCCCCTTTTTAGAACTTTATTTGCCTGTGTGTTTCCTTCCACCGATGAAAGGAGGTGTGATACACTAAGCTTTAATGTGGTACCATATGAGGACATTCCTGATTCTGGTGGAAGCCCCGCACCACTGAGATGGTTGTTAGGGTGTGCGAAACCTATACATGAGTCACTAGAGGGAAAATGTAGTAACCATCTAAATCATTGGGCAACCACCCATAACATGGTTTTCGGTCATGGACCTCTTCCGTTAGCCATAGCCAGTCTACAGACCTATTGCAAAAAGTGTCTCCTAAGAACAAAAGAAACTGTTTGCAATAGCTGTGTATAATGGCTATGGCTAACTAAAGGGGTCCAAGACCGCCCTCTAGGACCTTTACAATGCCTGTAACTACAGCTTGGCTACATTCAGGTGAACGGGACTAAGCTGCAATACACATAACTTATAGATAGCTTTGATCCTGTTTTTGGAAACCATGTTTTGCCTTCTTCTTTAATAAGTCATATGATTGGGTGCCCTAATGGAACAACTCTTATAAAGATAGAATAGAATTAGCAAAAAAATCTCAAAAATAAATATAATTTCTTGCTAAAAGTTTTAATCAATCTTTATGGTGACCTCATTCACTTGGGTTCCTTTTTCGTTTCTAAATTTTCACTACTCCACCCATTATATACAGTAACATTTCCTTTTGATGTGTATGATAAGCAGCTGCCAACATATGGTTAAGATGGCATCCCTGGCCTATGATACTGAGAGAGATCCACCATCCAACAGTTTCCCTCGGGCCTCACACATCATCAGTACTTCCACATTCTGCGGTTGTAGGCCACCATACACATTACAAAATTGTTGCCAAAATTAACAATCTGTCATTTCATGACTACAAATTGGTCATGGTAAACTTTTTCTGGCCTTGAGTCACAAATATGGGCGTTCTGGATGGAACAATTTCTTCCTCTCTACATCCATCCACTTTTGGTGATTTGTCACACATGCCACACATGCATTGACACACATGCCAATAATCCTGATTTTGGCAGGAAAATCCATGAATCAAACTGCAAAGGGGCAATATTTATGCAAAATTACTCCAAAATGATCAGTTTGAGGGCATTTCCCAGGGGCAAATCAAATGTCCCGATTTAGGGTTTTGACCATAGATCTTATTCTCTTGGACAAAAATCCTAGACTGGATTTTATTGCAAAATTTGTGTAAATGGTGGAAATTGCTCATGTGATAGGGTTGATCCTGACTATCAAAACTAGGGATGTGAAACATTGGAAAGATAAAAGGAGACAAAATGATTTAGTACCATTGGGCATGATGGGGGAGATTTATCGAGCCCAGCAGTTTCTTCACCAGTCTTGATAATCCCCGCTCTAATTTATGATGAGGCGTAGGCCTTGTTATAAATCAGGTGCATCCTCGATGTAGCCTTCGCCCATACCCAGTAAACTGCCAGGGGGCCCATAAGGTGTGTCTTCCCAATACGAGGAGACAAGTACTATGGACGACACATTACACCTGGGTGGCCTAGTCCAGGAGCTTCAGGCTACGCTCTTCTGGAGACATTCCCATATATATATATTGATGCATTTAATCCAAAGAATCCACATGTGGTCCTCAAGACAACTTATTTTAACAGGTATCAGAATCACGTACAGCCTCAGGCTTCAGGCCTGTGACCACTTTTCAGCAAGAAAGTAAGTTTCTCATTCTACATTCTGGCCCATCAGTTTATGAGGTGTTGGCTCGGAAATGGCTCAGGACTTGGTAGGTGGTGGCAGCCAGTTGTTTATTTGTGGTGTGTTTTCCGGGATGGGGTGTTATTTTAGGAACTAGAATAGAAGGAGAGAGTAAGATTGAGTAAGAAGATTAACTCCTTAAAGACACACCCATGTGCAGTGAAGACATGTACACAACATCTAGGCATCGAAATAGCTCCTTCATACTGTATATACATTATACATGCAAGTATCTATCCTCCAGTGGTTTCTAACTTGTTGCAAAACTATGACTGCAGGGCATGCTGGGTGTTGTGGTTTTGCGACAGGTTGAGACCACTGCTTTACACTCTTGTTTGTAACCAAGTGGTGGACTTCATCTGAGCTGGCTATACACATTAGGATATTGGTAGCCAAAGACACTAATATTGGTGGTACTGGTTGACCATCTAAAGTGTATGATCAGGCATGTTGGATTTCAATATGTTAAAAGTTTTGGTTCTCAGAGGAGACAAGACACGAAAAGAGTCTGGCTATGGCTTACTCCCCCTCTCTCCATAGAAATGATAGGCATGCATGTATACGTGGGGGGATCGGGAGGCAAAGTTAATAGTTGAACGAGTGTTCAGTCATCAGCTATCGGAAGTGTATGGCCAGCCGTATACTACTAGTTCAGTGGAGGGACCACTGGAAGACATTATGTGTGACGTATGCTAGTTCTTGGACAACCCATTTCATTACGCCTTATGAGAAGATATGGATGTCAAAGATGGAGTTCCTTATTCGGCTCCTATTCTGGTGCACCTGGGCTACTTTCTATTACATGGTCGCCCATTTATTTAGGACAAGTAAGTGGTACCTTAACACTTTTTCAGGATAAAATGCAGGTAGTGGTGAGGGACATATCTACAGCGATCCAATTGGTGGTGTTACCTTCATATAGCACTATGCCACTTGATGTAATAACATTGGGGCACTATAAACAGAAGTCAAAAGCACCAGATATATAAGCAGGGATAAGGTCAAGATGAAATTAGTGACATAGATCCTAACAGTAGATTATTTTACATTTCCTCTACAGCATGGAGCTTCCCCTAAATATGGTGGAAAGCCTTGAAGGTCTTTCATGCTATAAGGTGGTAAAATCAACAATACTCTCATTGAAGACATTTAGATTACCTCTAGGTAAGTTCAGCTCCCGATTCAGCATGGAACTGAGTATCAGAGTTGTCATGGTGACGGTGTTCTGCTATAACCATAGTTAACAAGTTTTAAGACATGCCTGGAACATCCCTTGCCAGGACTACCCAACCTGGTTGCAGTTTAAGAAACCTGACAACTTATCAGATAGGGCATGCTAAATTTGCCCAGATGGTCTATGAAAATTTGTGACAATACAGCAGATTCAGGACTGAGCATGGAGGGGTGAAGGAGTTTTTTTTTTTCCCCTAATATGCAATGAAGAAGTTATACATAAGGGTCAACACTCAAGAAACTTTGGGACACAGTTGGGGGAGATGAGTGCATGTACGTTTTGGAGGCAGAGGAGGGGGAAAGTTGAGTGCGATTGAGGCATCATGCCTTGCATGGGAACCTGTGCAATGTGAACTTCTACAAGTCCCAAATGAAGAACACCCAATGGGAATGAGTGAGGGACCAAGCAGACAGTGGGAAGGCACACCTGGTGAAATGTGAAAAATTTCTATAGGACCCAGGGAAACCTTAGGACTCTCTCATTACTTGAAGAGTTCGGAGCCCATAGAAGTAGGGTGTCTGTGGCACCTCTACTTACCGGTCCAACTAATGAAGAATGTTCATCTGCAACACAGAAACTTGTGATTGTCATTTGGGCTTCTGCCCTGGTGGACCTAACATGACCATGTATGACACAATGGCCCACTCATTTGAGACAAGCAAATGTCCCCTTGTCATCTGGTCACAATCCAGCAAGTGGTGAGATGCATTTATATGACTCCAAATGGCCACGTTGATATAGCATAATGCCACTTAATGTAATAATATTGGGACACACTAAGCTGAAGCCTCAAGCACCAGATGCATTTAAGTGGGCAAGGCCAGGATCACTAGCTTCCTATCAGTAGACCATTCTACATTTTCTCTATGGCACGGAGCTTCTCCTAAATATGGTGGCATGTGTCTGGATGCTGCTCTGGGGGTGGTGACTTGATTCTCGGCAGTATTCATGTAGTAAAGTGGTGAAATCAGCAATACTTTCATTAAAGGTGGATCGATTACTTCTAAGTAATCTACGGTAATCTAAGATACATTTCCTACTAGTGAGATTTGCATGGACAGACTATTGTTACTACACCCAGCACTTACAGGCAACCCAGTCTCCACCTTAGAGATCTATCCTATTAGGTCAGGTAGAAACAAGAAAGAGAGAAACTGTAAATGTTGGATACATAGATGAATATTACATCATGGAAATTAACATATCAATCAATAATAGTTCACAAACTATGAGGAAATACGAGTGACCCAAGAGTTAAGAGGGCTTGTTTGGTACATTGGTCAAGCCATCTTTTAAACAGAAACAGTACACACAGTGATGTCACAATATAGGACTATAGTGATGTCACAGTACAGGGATAATATACACAGTGATGTCACAATATAGGACTATAGTGATGTCACAGTACAGGGATAATATACACAGTGATGTCACAATATAGGACTATAGTGATGTCACAGTACAGAGATAATATACACAGTGATGTCACAATATAGGTCTATAGTGATGTCACAGTACAGGGATAATATACACAGTGATGTCACAATATAGGACTATAGCATACCACCCAACCGTCCCAGATTCAGTGGGACAGTGCCACTGTTTTGGTCAGAGAGAGGAATGTCATGACATTAAACTGGGTGCAAGTTGGAAGGGGACATTAAACTGGGGCCAACTAGAGGAGGACATTAAACCATGGGGGTAGCTGCACGGGGACATGTCTGCCTCTAGTTTCCCCCAGTTTAATGTCACTCTCCAGCTACCCCTATGGTTTAATGTCCCCCTCTAGTTGCCCCCAGTTTAATGTCCTAGATTATATTTGTTACACACGTTCAAGTCCCCTGGCCATGCACGACTTTACTTGCTCTTAAATTCTATTATGAGAGATTATTGTGACTCAGCTTTTAGATTATATTAATAAAGACAGCATTTTAGACATACTCTTTTGGGAAGTGACACTTTCTATAGGTTTTCTAATATATTTATGAGTAGTGGAATAGTATATGATATATTTTTGATTTACAGTTTAATGTCCCCCTCCAGCTACCCCACAGTTTAATGTCACCCTCCAGATGCCCCAGTTTAATGTTCCCCCCTAGTTTCCCCCAGGTTTAAACTGGGGCACCAGGACAGGGTACTGTGGGGTAACTGGAGAGGAACATTATAATGTGGGGCATATAATGGATGACTGTAGGAGCATTATACTGTGTGGGGGCACATAGATATATGGATAAAAGTGGGCGGAGCCAATGTAGAAGTGGGTGGAGCTAAATTTGCCATGGTGCGCTATGCCGCATACTGTCCCTCTTTCTGTCCTTTGAAAGTTGGGAGGTATGGACTATAGTGATGTCACAGTACAGGGATGATATATACAGTAATTTCACAGTACAGGAATAATATACACAGTGATGTCATAGTACAGGTATAATAACCACAATGATGTCACAGTACAGGGATAACACACATGGTGATATCAGAGTACAGGGATATAGCACACAGTGATGTCACAGTACAGAGATAATACACACAGTGATGTCACAGTACAGAGATAATACACACAGTGATGTCACAGTACAGGGATAATACATACAGTGATATCACAGTACAGAGATAATGGACACAGTGATGTCACAGTACAGAGATAATACACACAGTGATGTCACAGTACAGAGATAATACACACAGTGATGTCACAGTACAGAGATAATACACACAGTGATGTCACAGTACAGGGATAATACACACAGTGATGTCACAGTACAGAGATAATACACACAGTGATGTCACAGTACAGAGATAATACACACAGTGATGTCACAGTACAGGGATAATACACACAGTGATGTC
The DNA here is from genome assembly GCA_947044405.1 of Leptodactylus fallax. NCBI lineage: Eukaryota > Metazoa > Chordata > Amphibia > Anura > Leptodactylidae > Leptodactylus > Leptodactylus fallax. Next base: position 4,284,176 of record CAMRHE010000113.1, read on the forward strand.
ACAGTACAGGGATAATGTCCACTATGACAGCATAGAAATGAGAAAATGCACACACAAAAACTGATGTCACATGCAGGTATTATGATGTCCCAGTAAAGTAATGGAGTTGAATTTTCCACCCACATCTCCTTCCATCCTTCATAGTTATCACTATTTGCACCCTAGTTCTCTGTGGAGATGAGACCCTTAGTTTTTGGGACCTGTAGCAGACATAGTAGCTGCTCTTACATTTTATGACTCAAGTGATGAGGTGGTAGTTATTCATTATGTCATTATTTGCCTTCTTTCTGTATGTGCGGCCTCACTACCAAATGTCTAGGAGTCGCTTATATTGAACACCTGGGGTTATGTACACAAGTCTGATCCATCCACACAGCCTTGTACTGGATTTCGCTCTTCCAAGGTCTTGTACCCGCTTGTCCTGAATCATAGCTTGTCTTGTTTCTTTTTTTAGAGACACCTCTGCATGAATCATCGTTTTCTACTTGTTTTGGCAACTATTGTATTTCCCCTCACTTTATTAATAAATGTTTTGTTGTATGTTTTATTACTAATATCCTACAATGTCTTGTTACGACTTGATGAACAGTAGACCGTACACTTCATAGTATGACTCAAGGATGCACAGCAGACCACAGAGCTCATAGTTACTACTCTAGGATACACAGTAGACCATAGACCACATAGTTACTACTCGAGGATACACAGTAGACCATAGACCACATAGTTACAACTCGAGGATACACAGTAGACCATAGACCACATAGTTACAACTCGAGGATACACAGTAGACCATAGACCACATAGTTACTACTCGAGGATACACAGTAGACCATAGACCACATAGTTACTACTCGAGGATACACAGTAGACCATAGACCACATAGTTACAACTCGAGGATACACAGTAGACCATAGACCACATAGTTACTACTCTAGGATACACAGTAGACCATAGACCACATAGTTACTACTCGAGGATACACAGTAGACCATAGACCACATAGTTACTACTCGAGGATACACAGTAGACCATAGACCACATAGTTACAACTCGAGGATACACAGTAGACCATAGACCACATAGTTACAACTCGAGGATACACAGTAGACCATAGACCACATAGTTACTACTCGAGGCTACACAGTAGACCATAGACCACATAGTTACTACTTAAGGATACACAGTAGACCATAGAGCTCATAGTTACTACTCGAGGCTACACAGTAGACCATAGACCACATAGTTACTACTTGAGGATACACAGTAGACCATAGACCACATAGTTACTACTCTAGGATACACGGTAGACCATAGACCTCATAGTTACTACTCGAGGATACACGGTAGACCATAGACCACATAGTTACTACTCTAGGATACTCAGTAGACCATAGACCTCATAGTTACTACTCTAGGATACACAGTAGACCATAGAGCTCATAGATACTACTCGAGGATACTCAGTAGACCATAGACCACATAGTTACTACTCGAGGATACTCAGTAGACCATAGACCACATAGTTACTACTTGAGGATACACAGTAGACCATAGACCACATAGTTACTACTCTAGGATATACGGTAGACCATAGACCTCATAGTTACTACTCGAGGATACACGGTAGACCATAGACCACATAGTTGCTACTCGAGGATACTCAGAAGACCATAGACCACATAGTTACTACTCTAGGATACACGGTAGACCATAGACCACATAGTTACTACTCGAGGATACTCAGTAGACCATAGACCACATAGTTACTACTCGAGGATACACAGTAGACCATAGACCACATAGTTACTACTCTAGGATACACGGTAGACCATAGACCACATAGTTGCGACTCGAGGATACACAGTAGACCATAGACCTCATAGTTACTACTCTAGGATATACAGTAGACCATAGAGCTCATAGATACTACTCGAGGATACACAGTAGACCATAGACCACATAGTTACTACTCGAGGATACACAGTAGACCATAGACCTCATAGTTGCTACTTGAGGATACACAGTAGACCATAGACCTTATAGTTGCTACTCGAGGCTACACAATAGACCATAGACCACATAGTTACTACTCTAGGATACACAGTAGACCGTAGACCTCATTGTTACAACTTCAAAATTTACAGTAGACTGTAGACCTCATAATTACAACTCGAGGATACACAGTACACCATAGACCACATAGTTGCTACTCGAGGATACACAGTAGACCATAGACCACATAGTTACTACTCGAGAATACACAGTAGACAATAGACTTCATAGTTACGACTTGAAAATGCAGAGTAGACCATAGACCTCATAGTTACGACTTGAGGATGTAGAGTAGACCATAGACCTCAGAGTTACGACTCAAAGATTCACAGTAGACCGTAGACCTCTAGTTATGACTCAAGGATATATAGTAGACCTCATAGGGATTTACTTTGCTCATAGCCATACATTCTGATGGATGGTAGTATAAAACAGATTTGGTGTAAATAGCAGATGTGGTACCAATAGTACCAGAAGCATTAGTGGCACCAAGTGGTTGTACCTTACTGTTTGCTCATATACATAACATATACAGTGCACATGGTGTATCTTAGTAGGACACTTCTATATGTGTTATGTGATCTCTTTTGCGGCAAATGCATTTGGGATTTTACTAGTCATAAACCTTGTTTATCTACAAGTTTGTACTTTACCTGCCGATTTAATGTGACTTCATTTTCATTCATGTTTATGTAGCCATAACTTTAACTCTAGGAATATAGAGTTAAAGGCTCTGCCGAGCCACTAGAGGGATCCTGCCCTCTAACTCCAGGAAGCCCTGAGGCAACAATCAGAGAAGGGAGACAGGAAATTCATTCCGGCACCAGCAGAGAAAAAGGAAACGGAGCCAAAGAACTCCCTGAGAATTGGACTGACCTTAGAGCATAAACCGCAAGGCCAGTCTGGAATATTACAGCCAGAGTGACTGCTGACTGTATCCAGCAGTCAGGTAGAAGAGGATACTTGCCAGTATGAGTTCTACCTACGTACATGAGCAGGACGCCATCCTGCCCCAGCCTGGTGGCAAGAATAAGTCACAGCCACTGTACAAAGATGTGAACCGTACATTGTTTAAATGTAGCCGAAACCAAAGGTAGCCCAATTGTTGTGCTAAAGACTCAGAAGGGTCTTTGGGTGCAGGCAGTGAATAGAGAATTGATTATGTTAGTTGCTAAGTCTGACCCTAAAGTTGCTGCATTGAGCGCTAAGTGGTGCCTTGTTGTGAGATCAAAGACTGTATATCTGCTTAGTATCACGTTGCATATTACTGTAGAAATAAAGTTTAACAAGCCGTTCAATTAAGAAACCAATCTCTTTACCTTAAGGAGAAAGGGTCACCAGGTCTTAAAAGCCAAATGAAATACCTCATGTGATAGGCACTGTGTTTGGTGTTTTATTTATCCAAATCCGTTCAGCCATTCCAAATATATAAGCCCTTTTAGTGTTGATGCAGATTAGGCTATACTAGCCAAGTGGGTAGTAACACCGCACAGCCTATAGCACACAGAGACCCCATCCCCAAAGAAGAAACGTTACTGCCCACTTGGCTACTATAACATAATTTGGATCAACACTAACAGGGCTTATATCTGTGGAATAGCAGATTTGGCAACACTCACCCTATGGACCTCAACGACTACAGGCCTGTAGCACTGACATCCCACCTGATGAAGATCTTGGAGAGATTGGTTCTCACACATCTTCGCCCTCTAGTGAGCCCCGCTATGGACCCTCTCCAGTTTGCTTATCGACCGGGCATTGGGGTAGATGATGCCATCATCCACCTTCTGCACAGGGCTCTGTCTCACCTGGAAAAACCAGGGAACACGGTGAGAATAATGTTCTTTGATTTCTCCAGTGCTTTTAACACCATACAGCCCAGGCTACTGAGAGACAAGCTGGGCCTTGCTGGAGTGGACCACCACCTCTCCAACTGGATCCTAGACTACCTCACAAATCGACCTCAATATGTGAGAGCCCAAGACTGTGTGTCAGGTACCGTGATCTGTAATATGGGGGCACCTCAGGGTACGGTTCTCGCCCCTTTCCTCTTCACACTGTACACTGCTGATTTTAGGTGCAACTCATCTAGCTTCTACCTACAGAAGTATTCTGACGACTCTGCAATAGTGGGTCTCATCACAGATGATGATGACAGGGAGTACAGAGAACTGAACCAGGATTTTGTGGACTGGTGCCAGCGGAACCACCTGAAGATTAACGCGGGGAAGACCAAGGAGATGGTGGTGGACTTCCGTAAAGGCAGATGCCCTCCAAAACCAGTGGACATCCTGGGGACGGGCATCGAGATTGTGAACACCTATAAGTACCTGGGTCTGCTCCTTAACAATAAGCTGGACTGGGCAGATCATATGGAGGCCCTGTACAGGAAGGGCCACAGCAGGCTCTACCTGCTTAGGAAGCTGAGAGCCTTTGGAATCCGGGGGGCACTTCTTAGAACTTTCTTCAACTCGGTAGTGGCATCAGCCATCTTCTTTGGAGTGGCCTGCTGGGGGAGCAGTATATCAACCAGGGACAGAAATAAACTTGACAAGCTGATTAGAAGGGCCAGCTCTGTCCTGGGGAGCCCACTGCACCCAGTGCAGGTGGTGGGTGACAGAAGGATACTGTCCGTGGTGAGCTCCATGCAGAAGAAGAAGTCCCATCCCATGCATGAGACTGTGATCGCGCTGGGCAGTACTGTCAGTGACCGACTGCTCCACCCTAGGTGTGAGAAGGAGCGCTATCGGAAGTCTTTCCTCCCCACCGCGGTTAGGCTGTACAACCAACACCGACCTAAGCGGAGATCATTACATACAGAGAACTGAAATATCTCTCTGCCTGTTAAATCCCCCCCCCCCCTCTGCTACTTCCTATCTGTCTGTCTGCTATTAATGTAATGCCTCTCACCTTGGAACATTCCTGTACATGTTGTATTTGTATTTGTATCTGCTTATCTTATCTTATCTTTGCTGCTGTAACACACTGAATTTCCCCACTGTGGGACTATTAAAGGACTATTATTATTATTATTATTATTATTATTAAAATGCTCAAGGTAATAGCGCCTATCAGATGACGTATGTCGTTGGACATCTCAAACATGTTGACAGGTCCTCTTTAAGATGGTGGTGGTGGGGTAAAATATTTACTCCCCATTACACAGTATACACAGTTTTTCACTGAGACATGGAATTTATTTCACCCTCATCCAACATACAGAAGTGTGGGCTTCCCTGGTCAGATTCTCCCTGGTAGTTAATTATTGGTGGCATGATGTGACTATAAATGCAGTTACTTAGGTTACAGGACATCCCTAGTTTTAGTAGTTGGAATCCTGAAGGAATAATGCAGAAGTACCAGAGAGGATCCCACGTAAGTTCAAAAGAAGGAGCTCAGACCATATCAGGAGGTCGGGTGAAGAAGGTGCCTGGAGTAAATCTAATCCGGACGAAGCTAAGGAAACAGGTTATACTCAGACACAGTGTCGGGTTGTTGTTCCTTAATAAAATAAATCTGGGGCACCTCCCTCCAACAACCCCTCGGAAATAGACCATAGTACCCTTCAAATTTGGTTGTCTTCTGCTGGACCATTATTGTGTTAGAGCTTTGAGGGTCCTCTGGTGAGTCAGTCCGACACAGCTTAGTAAACTATCCAGAGGTTCAAGCAAGGTCTCAAATTAGGAAATGTTCACATAGGCAGCCTGTGGTGACGTCATCGGACCTCGCTGGTTGTCATGGAAACTATACCTTACTAGGAGTAAAGAGCAGTAAAAAGTCAACGGGATGATGTAGAAGAAAGCCATTGGTCAATGCAAATTGAGTATTCTAGAAATTAAGGAGGTGTTAATGTAAACCCCATCTATATTTAGATTCTTCTACAAGTTGTGAATCTGAAATTACATTTTTGTCCAATGTATGATTTTTTTGTGTGTAAATTATGTAAATTATGTTAATATTTTCCATTTTCTTAGATGTGTTCACATAGACTCCATTCTGGTTCTTCTGGTGGGAAACCACAACACCTGCAAGACTCTGTGATGATCGCTGTGTGGGCGCCGGCATAGTGTGTTCGCCTCATCTAGAAACATCTAGATGAATAATGGAAGTACAACATGCGTGTTTGTGAAATCGTTCATGGCAAAGCCCACAGTTCAGGAGGCACCATGGTAAAACCTTCCTAGCTATACTGTAAAATGTCTAGTAACTCAGATGGCCTCCACCTCAAGGATGACTATGAAGAGTGAAGGTGGTGTGAATAGACTTCACACGAAGAATATATTTTTACGGTCTCTCACTTCCTTCTTCCTGTGAGTACCAGCAAATATGTGTAATCTTTTTCCACGTTTCACAATCTTTAGAGATTCAGTGATGTTCCACAGTAGGAATGATCATCTCTAATATACGTCTCATCAAAGTCTGAGAAACGTGGGACCAAGGGTGTAAGATGGTGGGCAGTGAGCACTTATTACAAAGGTAGGACGTTCTGCTCCTATGGGGCCTGTGGTGAGACAGAACTGCTTACCCGAGTTATTATCATTACCACAAGGGGGGGCTCAATGCATACAGATTTATAATGCTCCCATTAAAGGCAGTCACCACAGACATCTACCAGTACCCCTGGTGTGATGATTCTGCTTAAATATGGCTATAACGCAAAGCTGTATTTTGGTCTCTGGGTAGCGTACCTGCATTTATTCATAAGGTGCGCAGCTATAAGCCTAGGTGTATATTGGCAATAGTGGCCAGGCTGGAACAATAGGGCTTTGTATCCATCCCAGCAGGGCTCCATTGCATTCATACACAGCCCTGAGTGATCCAAGAAACATGCATTGATCAGTCTGCACTGGTTGATCAGATATGGCTGATAACATTGTATCATTTCACTTGGTCTCAGCTCCTTACAAAAAGTCTTGACTTGAGTGCGTTATTCAATCAGACTTGCTGCCGCCGATGACCTCATTCTGGGAGGTGGCATAAAGGGTATAAAAGATGAGGTAAGAGGCAATGGGAGGAGATTATGCTTATGGAGATTGGGCAGAGACTATTACTGAGAGACTATGACTGAAAGACTGTGATGAGAGCATGCAGGCGGGATTATTGTATTAATGCCACATGCTAACAAGCCTCCACTGGTTACTCACACATACCAGAGCATGTGTGAGTGTTGGACTACAGAACCACATCAAGGAGATGTGTGGTAAAGTAACTATTTCAATGTTATTCCCTTTTTATTTTTATTGTACTGTATCTTGTAACTAGTAACTGTTAATGCTTGCATATATCTGCATATCTGTTCTGAACTGCATGTGTTAGATGTTAATACCGACCCATTTAGGGGTTAATAAATATATAAAATTTAGAAAGCTTGTCTTGTATTTATCTTGTGAACCCGACACTCACTGGCGGTGAGTGTGGTTTATATGAAAGAGGACTCAGGGGTGGCCACAGCGGTGTTGGCGCACTGAGGATCTTTCACACCTGGCAAAATGGCAGGGATAATGCAAACCTTCAAACTGTCCTGAATTTTGGGTACTGCCCCGCTAACCTGCACGGCATGAGGCATGTCCTGGCCTAAATCTAATCTATGGGTTTAAGCCAGGACAGTGGTGTATGGTAAAGTGAGTACTATGGTGAAGTAGGAAGACCCTGGGGTGGATGCCATAAGGAGACCCAAAAGAGGTAAGGGAAGGTGAGTATAAATGCTCTTAATTTTTTTAATCTCCCCTGGGCCTCCACCTATTATACTCTGAGGTCTCTTCAGAATAATAATAATTTTAGTTCATTACTTTAGAAACTGAACAATTTGGGATATTTGTGTCGAACCCAGTTTGAGCCGAAGCAGGTTGCCCATCTCTAGTGGGGACCACAAGGGTGATATTATACTGTGTGGAGGCCACAATGGGACATTATATTATGTGGAGGCCACTGAAGCAATGATATACTGTGTGGGACAACAAGGCGGCATGATATTGTAAGGGTGCTTCATACAAGACCAGGGCCACCGACGTGGCATTATGCTATACTGTATATGGACTGGGTGAGATTGGCAGAGCCAAGGGGGTAGGATGTGTGGTTTATGATATGTAAGTTTTGTTCCTGTATCTGTCTTCTGATAGTTGAGAGGTATGGTTATGTAGTATTACATGGCAGACATCATTGTAATACAAGGTTAGCCTAAGCTCTCCATAAAGGGAGCTGCTCACAGAAAATTGAAGAAGGGGTCTTGAGTGGCATAAGGACTGGGGTTGTCTTCATGAGACAGTCCCTTTAAAGGGTTGTTCGGGCAAGAATTAATAAAAGAAGTCATAATTACCTTACAGATCCTGCGCCGCTTTTTGTTTCCCTGCTGGTCTCTTTCCTTACCTAATATGGCCATGTGACTGTTGTAGCCAATAACTGACTGTAGTGGTTCACCTCGGTTGCCAGTGATTGGCTGTAGTGTTCACTAGCCCATCCCAACGGATGTCATTGCTACATTAGGAAGTAGAGACCAACAGAGTATCAGGCAGTGTCAGGGGATTGGTAAGGTGAGTAAGGCTTTTTATTATTTTCCACTATTCTAATTGTTTGGCAGAGGTATCAGAGGTGGGAATGGGGGAATTCTTATTTTTGCTGTGGGGCCTTAAGTCTTCTATGTACAACCTTGTGGATCTAAAGACACACGCATTAACTACAAGTACAAGAACATTCCTGATTCCGCTCCCTATAGAGTGGTGCAGCAGTACATGTACTGTATGGAGATAGAGGAGCATGCATGGATACACGTTTATGTATACGATACGGTTTTTATTTGTCCATGTCATCACTGTGCAGATGTCTTGAGTCTGGACTGAGTTTCATCATGCAAAGACTTAGAGATTTTGTGGCAACGTAAGGAGGAAATACAGCGTGAAAGGAGAGGAACCAGGAAAAGCAAAGTCTGTGGAAAAGAAATGCAGAAGAGAACAGAAAGTGGCTGGAGTAGGCAGTATACTGCTGTGTGCAGAGTGTCATGACTCTTCAGTGCTGGAAACCGCATGTCTCATCAGTGTTGTGTCTGTTATATTATTGATATATGGAACACCTCGGCTATGTGTTATTCTATATACAGATCACGGGAGCCTGTCAGAATGAGTATGTAGTTGGACGCAGACGGATGTGTTATTCTATAACAGATCAGGGGGAGCCTGTCAGAATGAGTATGTAGTTTGGACTGCAGACAGCAGGTTATAGAGCAGGAGAGGAACTGAGCAGACTGACATACAGATTTGCAGGAGAAGACTTAGTAGAACTTATAGTCTATTCAGTGAAATTCCAGCTCTCTCTCAGCTTAAGAGTCCAGTGGGCGGTCTTATTAGCAATTCCTGTATAAGAATACAGAGATAACTGTCAATCAGTGGGTAAGACTGCCCACTGGACTCCTGAATCCAGAAAGAGCAGTGTATTGGTATAAACAATGTATCAAACTCAGGCGGCATGTTCGACGTGATGGATTCCCTATTCCTGTCTTGTTGTGCAGAAGGCTCTCTCTCCATGCTGCCCACAGCCGAGGTCCACCTTAGAGATGAATGAACTGGTTTAGAAGAACAAACCGGATTCATCAAGAATTTTTCAAAAGTTTTGGGTTTGGCCGAAACGAAGCACTATTCATTTGGTCACCCAAGAACCACCACTATGTTTCCTCATCACCCCTGGGCCAACACCTATTATACTTAGACTGCAGTCTGACAGCAGAGAATAATAATTACAGGCCCAAGAGAGGTGAGGGAACTAATAAACATAATAAACTCACCTTGCTTCATGTCGCTGGGGCTCCGTGATGTGACCCAGGATGCCAAGGGACCACTGGACTCCGGAGGAGAGCTCAGGAGAGGTGAGACAAGGTGAGCAGAACTGTTTATTATGTTTCCGCCCCTCCATGGCAAGAGACTGGTGAAGTCACTCACATACATCACCGGCTCCTTTCCAGTGACCGCAGAGGTCACTGATTGGTCTGAATTGTCATGTGAGCCTCACAACTTCTGATGCTGCGAGCCCCAGCACGTGAAGGAAAGGTGAGCAGACAAGGGAGTTCTGGGGACAGGTGAGTCGTATGTTTTTAATTTCTTTTATTTGCACCCAGGCTGCCCCTGAGGTGATTCTAAATCCTGTACAACCCCTTTAACACTGGTCTCTGTGTGGACAAGGCCAGCAATGGTTACCAAGGAGACCCCTGGTCAACTATGTGTGGGAGGAGGGGGAGACTCCCACCCCACAGGTGTGCTTAATAGGTTAAACAAAGGGATGCTAAGAGAGTTTGGGAGTCTGTAGACTATGTCTGGCATCCCCCTAATAATGAAATGTGGGAGAAGTATTAGGAACTACTACTTCCATCCAGTCAGCATCATTGACAGCACTCGCAACAACATTGAATGGCTGGCAGTGGCCGGTCCTGCCAAATGTCCTTTCCAGTTGGATGCCAGTCGCAGACTAGAAGTTAATCATATGTAAAACTATTTGGATTTTATGGGCTGCTGGACTGACCTGACCTGTTCCTACTTCTCTACCAAAAATTGTCTCTGTTCATTTTTGTGAGATAAAAATGCAAACAATTAAAGTAAAATTTGCCTCAAAGTGGAAATTCCCTTTAGGAACCTGATAGTGGAATCAATCTCTACTCAGACAAATCAAAAATAAAAGTTTTTGTTTTACAGGGTAAGATCCTTTTTCGCTCTCCCGACTGGTTTTGTTTTCCTTCTTGTTGACTCATGTATAATACAAAACTGGTTTCTCTCTGGTTTCCCTTGTCAAACGTATATTAAAGGGAAACTACAAATATAGGACCGGTCTTAATAAAGGGCTCGACAGGCACAGGGTGACCCCCAGGCTCCGGCCTCTTCATAAATCAGGTTCATGGACGTGCGCCAGAATGGAAATCTATGCCAGTCAGGAGATAGGGTAGATTTACTGCAAAATTACATAATTTATAATGAATAACACATGCACTTGGTATGTTCCGCCAAGCCGAGTGGGGGAAGGGAAGCAACAACTATTCTGAGCACATTTCTGAATCATATACAAGGTTGTCACCTTTCATACTCACTCAGCTGTTGACTTGACAAGTTATGTAGAATGTCTTTATTACATCTTCACTGAACCTCATCTGACCAGTTATTGGGGAATTTAACAGTCTATTTGCCATTTTGATGTTTGTAAAGGTGGGTAATATTCCCTATGGAAGCTATAAGGGCAGCCATATTGGTGATCACCCAACTTTCACTACAACACTTTGGGCAACCTCTTTATCTTCGAAGGATAATAAGCCGATCACAGATGCAATCCATGGGGAGCTGTGAAGCGAGTGTGTAATTTCCCTACAGCATCCCCACAGGAGAAATGAAGCATTACACCATTCTGAATAAAGTCCATTGGTAGGCTATGTAATATATGAACGTGTCGGGTCCTCCAGAGGGAGAAATCTCTTAGTAGCCGGTCACCACTAGGTTAACTATCATTACAATGAACTTTCTTAGTCGCGTGCTGTTTTTATCGCTGCTGCAGTGTGAACTTTTCCAAAACATATTTGACACTACTTCCTCATCATCTCCTGTTCTTAATGACTATGACTTTTTCCATTATGGCAAATATTTTATCGCAGCATTTCTAGTCCAGACTTTTTCCTAGGGCTATGCCAGGTTTATGGAAAAACGACATGTTGCGGCCGGGAAGCTGTGAGCCCAGAATGACATATTTCTGCTGTCGCATAAAGCAGCGGGTGGTTTGGGAGTTGTAGGATTTTATCGATATGCTTTCATAAATTCATAGTTGTTTCTTAAAGGGTTTTTCCAGTATCATATACTGAGACTGCTGCTCAATTCTCTCCTTATTGAAATTGGATGAAGGTTACAGTGACATCCTTAAATCTTTTTCTGAAAGTCACCCTTAAAGCTCTTTGAAAATCGTAGATAAACAGCGCCACTTTTGTCCAGTGGCCATACCTGGCATTGCAGCTAAGAATGAGGTTGAGTTGCACAGCCTGTGGATAAGAGAGGCGCTGTCCCTATTTGTAGTCTTATACACTGCTGATTTTTTGGATCCAAATCCCCTACATGGACATAGAGCTATAAGATAGTTTTTGTCACGTTCCAGGGCTAGCAGTGTGGAGATGGTGCGGTGGGGGAAAAGATCCAAGATGGTGGCTACAGTTATGGTGGCTTTCACATCAAATCCTCTTACAAACCATGGGGAACACAGTAATGAGGGGGGTCTCAGCAGTCTGTCTTGTGGTGGGCAGTTTTTCCCTGGGTATTGGCTTTTTGGGGTGCCCTTGATGTTGGTTGTGACTAAGACATAGAAAGTTTAAGAGGGTCTCTTTTCATAACATTTTATAAATAAAACATAACTTCTAATATAAGAAATAAAATTTGACTGAACACACACCCTAAAGTGAATTAAAAAGTCTTTGTTGTTAATTGTATATAACGCAGGCTTATCTAATTATTCACCGCTTTAAAGATAAATACAAAAAAAAAAAAAAAAAACGCTACCACCATCTAAAGTGCTGTGTGTGAATTGGGAGCAATTTGGAAGCGTTTCAATGAGCACGATATTCAGCTGTGATTAGATAGGGGTATCTGAATAATTCCAGAGACCACTCATAGCAAAAAAAAAAAAAAAAATAATAATAATTTAAAGGATAATACTTAAACGAAGTGAATCATTTACGCATAAATCCCAGCACTAATGCAATAGATAGAGGATATCGTTTAAAGAGCTATAGGTAGATAGTATAGCAACATAACCTATTAGCCCAAACCATACTTATAAAACGGAAATCCCAGCACTATAATAGGGGATAGCCTTTGGGCAGTTTTACTGTTCGTTAATTGGAAAACCTGGTGTGAGGGACAGAATATCTGTATAAAAACAGATATTGGTTCATTCAGCCATCTTGTTCTGTATACTCCATGTTTAAACTCAGTATAACTGTTTCTTAGCATAGCGAGATAAGATAATTCTAGACGTTCAGCCAATAGTTTGTGTAAGCATATTTGTAGACAAGACATGGTGTCTTACCTCTTTTAATAAGATTTAATTAAGTTTTACTGAACTGAATGAGCAGTCTTCAGACAATCTTCAGGGTTTAAAATAGTATTTTCTAGGCCCTTGGCCATGTTTCTAGGAGTGTGGCCACAGTGTCCTTTGATGCTGCTTGTTACCATGAAGGCCGCACCTGGTGGCTAGCGCATTTCCCACATGTTTCTTTGTTTAATAAATTTAGCTTATGTGTATTAATCTTGTAATGTCTGGGTCCTCCACCATAGAACTGCGGATACATGATGATAAGAAGTTAGACCTCATTAAAAAGTGCTTTATGAGATTTCCAAGGCCATATCATCTATCGTAGCAGGATGTGCTAATATGGTCAGATTCTAAGATGGCGGACACCAGAAGCGCACGCAGTGTTCACGTGCTAAGTCATGAATGGCCATTCAGTTTTTAACCAATTGTATTACATGCTTGATATGATGTAGTGTGTGATGTGTAAGCTGGCATAAAGCCATTATTTTCCTATAAAGATGCCTGACGCCACTCAATAAACTGAGATCTACTTTGGAAACAGAACTGTGTGTCTGTGTCTCTGTACATCTCCCGAGCTCGATATTCTGCCACACCTATCTCTAATTTGGCACCTCACGGCATACCTGCAGATCAGAAGAGTCGGGGTGTTCCCCCGACACCTGGGTTTCAGATATTGAACATAAGTCACAGGACAAAGGCAGTTGTTAAAAAGTAACATTGAGACCTAGGTTCCAAATATTAAACATAGGTCACCGCATAAATTGATTATGTGGGAAAAACAAAACGTGAGTTCAGGAAACGTATGAGGGATCACTATAATGACATATATAACCGACGTGATACCCATTTAGCGAGACATGCAACTGAGAAATACGGGAGTGATCCCACTTGTTTTAAATTTTGTGGCATACAGACGGTACAGCCTCCTTTAAGAGGTGAAGATTGGAATCGATTGATACTTCTGAAGGAATGTAAATGGATACATACCTTTAAATCTATCCAACCTCTAGGCCTCAATGAGAACATATCTTTTGGGTGTTTTCTTTAATGATTAAATGGCTGGCACAGCACTATGTACCAATGGGACAAATATTATGTAGATCGCATATTGGTTTTCCCACTATGGTATAAAAAATTATATATATATACAGTACAGACCAAAAGTTTGGACACACCTTCTCATTCCAAGAGTTTTCTGTATTTTCATGACTATAAAAATTGTAGATTCACACTGAAGGCATCAAAACTATGAATTAACACATGTGGAATTATATACTTAACAAAAAAGTGTGAAACAACTGAAAATATGTCTTATATTCTAGGTTCTTCAAAGTAGCCACCTTTTGCTTTGATTACTGCTTTGCACACTCTTGGCATTCTCTTGATGAGCTTCAAGAGGTAGTCACCTGAAATGGTTTTCACTTCACAGGTGTGCCCTGTCAGGTTTAATAAGTGGGATTTCTTGCCTTATAAATGGGGTTGGGACCATCAGTTGTGTTGTTCAGAAGTCAGGTGGATACACAGCTGATCGTCCTACTGAATGGAGTGTTAGAATTTGTATTATGGCAAGAAAAAAAGCAGCTAAGTAAAGAAAAACGAGTGGCCATCATTACTTTAAGAAATGAAGGTCAGTCAGTCCGAAAAATTGGGAAAACTTTGAAAGTGTCCCCAAGTGCAGTGGCCAAAACCATCAAGCGCTACAAAGAAACTGGCTCACATGAGGACCGCCCCAGGAAAGGAAGACCAAGAGTCACCTCTGCTGCGGAGGATAAGTTCATCCGAGTCACCAGCCTCAGAAATCGCAGGTTAACAGCAGCTCAGATTAGAGACCAGGTCAATGCCACACAGAGTTCTAGCAGCAGACACATCTCTACAACAACTGTTAAGAGGAGACTGTGTGCAGCAGGCCTTCATGGTAAAATAGCTGCTAGGAAACCACTGCTAAGGACAGGCAACAAGCAGAAGAGACTTGTTTGGGCTAAAGAACACAAGGAATGGACATTAGACCTGTGGAAATCTGTGCTTTGGTCTGATGAGTCCAAATTTAAGATCTTTGGTTCCAACCACCGTGTCTTTGTACGACGAAGAAAAGGTGAACGAATGGACTGTACATGCCTGGTTCCCACCTTGAAGCATGGAGGAGGAGGTGTGATGGTGTGGGGGTGCTTTGCTGGTGACACTGTTGGGGATTTATTCAAAATTGAAGGAATACTGAACCAGCATAGTTACCACAGCATCTTGCAGCGGCATGCTATTCCATCCGGTTTGCGTTTAGTTGGACCATCATTTATTTTTCAACAGGACAATGACCCCAAACACACCTCCAGACTGTGTAAGGGCTATTTGACCAAGAAGGAGAGTGATGGGCTGCTACGCCAGATGACCTGGCCTCCACAGTCACCAGACCTGAACCCAATCGAGATGGTTTGGGGTGAGCTGGACCGCAGAGTGAAGGCAAAAGGGCCAACAAGTGCTAAGCATCTCTGGGAACTCCTTCAAGACTGTTGGAAGACCATTTTAGGTGACTACCTCTTGAAGCTCATCAAGAGAATGCCAAGAGTGTGCAAAGCAGGAATCAAAGCAAAAGGTGGCTACTTTGAAGAACCTAGAATATAAGACATATTTTCAGTTGTTTCACACTTTTTTGTTAAGTATATAATTCCACATGTGTTAATTCATAGTTTTGTTGCCTTCAGTGTGAATCTACAATTTTTATAGTCATGAAAATACAGAAAACTCTTGGAATGAGAAGGTGTGTCCAAACTTATGGTCTGTACTGTATATATATATATTTTTTTATGCTGTGACCTATGTTTAATATTTGGAACCTAGGTCTCAATGTTACTTTTTAACAACTGCCTTTGTCCTGTGACTTATGTTCAATATCTGAAACCCAGGTTTTCCAATTAACGAACAATAAAACTGCCCAAAGGCTATCCCCTATTATAGCGCTGGGATTTATACGTAAATGATTCACTTTGTTTAAATATTATCCTTTAAATTATTATTTATTTATTTTTTTTGCTATGAGTGGTCTCTGGAATTATTCAGATACCCCTATCTGAGCACAGCTGAATATCGTGCTCATTGAAACGCTTCCAAATTGCTCCCAATTCACACACAGCACTTTAGATGGTGGTAGCGTTTTTTTTTTTTTTTTTGTATTTATCTTTAAAGCGGTGAATAATTAGATAAGCCTGCCTTATATACAATTAACAACAAAGACTTTTTAATTCACTTTAGGGTGTGTGTTCAAATTTTATTTCTTATATTAAAAGTTATGTTTTATTTATAAAATGTTATGAAAAGAGACCCTCTTAAACTTTCTAGCTGCAATATATGAAATTGAGTCTCATTTATATCTTATAGATTTTTGTATACAGATTTTCCTGACTAAGACATAGGTGACACAATGGGAGCTGAACAGGCGATGCTCGTGGCTTGGTTTACAGATCTTCCGGTCACATGTAACATGGAGGCACAGTTTTTTATTCAGGCAGTATCACACTCTGGGTACTCCAAAAACAGGGACAGAAGTGGGGTCTGCCTTCTACTCCCTCCTCTAGTCTTTTGTCCCTTTCCACCATGCTGAATATGGGGCGACCTTGGATTTATTCCTTTGTTTCAGTCGCTATTGGGGAAATGTGGGCCACGTTTTGGTCACAGATCTTTTTTACTTCAAGATTGGCGGCAGAGATGTTATTTCAACTATAAGGTTCTTTTCTGTGAGCTATGGGGCCTGATGGCATGGGTCAGGCTGTCTTGGCCTAACTACCACTAACTAGAGGGCTGAACTGAGCCAAACTTAGTTGCCCATAGCAACCACTTGCAACGCAGCTTTCATTTTGTATTTTGCTCCTGAAAATTGAAAGCTGGGCTGTGATTGGTTGCTACGGGCAACTAAGTCAGTTTTGTTTTTAGACTAGTTTAATACATCTGCCCAGTGTCGGACTGGGATGTCTAGGGCCCACCAGTGGAATTGTTTCTAGGGGCCCACCATCAGGACCCCTGCAGATCAGCGGTACCGAGACAGGGCAGCTAAAGGTAATAACATGTCGGGAGCCATGCTGCTCACCCACTATACCATGTGCACCACTGCACTACCTAAACCTACTGCTACACCTTGTATGGCAAGTAAGCAGTGTGGCTCCTAGAATTGTTACCTTTACCTGTAGCCGCACTGTCCTGGAAAAGCTGATCTGCGGAGGTCCTGGCTGTTGTATCATCGTAGATGTAATATTGATGGCCTATCCTAAGGACAGGCCATCAATATTAGAAAGATGGATAAATCCTTTAAAGAGGTTGTCGAAGGAATTGGATCAACCCATGTAGCTGGCGGGAGGTGTAAAGTAAAAAATAAGTAAATTAAAAAGCATACTCACCTGTCCCTGGCGCTCCGTTGTCCGCTGTCAGTGTCCATTCAGTCTCGTGCCGGCGACTCCTTGCTGGGAGTCCTGCACCTCATGTGACCGCTAAGACCAATTAGGTACAGGATTTCCAGAAATGAGGCACCGCCGTGAGACCAAACAGACACAGGCAGGGGACAACGGGGTGCTAGGGTTAGGTGAGTATGCTTTTTTAAAAATTTTGTTATTTTTACACCTCCCTGGCGGCCAACACAGTGGTCGCTCCAGTTTATGGACAACCTCTTTCAAGGGGTTGTCTGGGCCAAATTTTTCTATGGTCACTTCACTGGTCCCCCCACATAGTGGCCTCTTCACTGGTCCCCCATACTGCATGGGGAACAGTGATGGGGTCATTATATTGTGTGGGAGCAGTGATGGGGGCTAACATCCTGTGGGGGGACATTAAACTGTGTGGGGCATATTAAAGGGGTTGTCCAGGGTTAATCTTTTTTATGGCCTATGTTCTGGATAGGCCATAAATACCTGATCGGTAGGGGGCTGACACATGGCCCCATCAGCTGTTCGGAGCCACTTCCAGAGCCCGTTCTGTACACAACACAGGGCCGGAAGCAGAAAGCTCCATCCGCTGTATAGCAGCCTGGCACCTTCACTGCAGCTCAGCTCCTACTGACTTCAATAAGTGCTGAGATGCAGTGCCCCCCCCCCCCCCCCCCCCCCCCCCCCCCCCCCCCCCCCCCCCCCCCCCCCCCCCCCAAGGTGCCCGGCTAATACACAGTAGACAGAGCTTTCTGCTTCTGGCCCTGTATTGTGTACAGGACGGGCATCAGAAGTGGCTCTGAACAGCTGATCGGTCCGGGGTCAGCCCCCTACAGATCAGGTATCTGTGGCCTATCCTGAGGATAAACCATAACAAATTATGCCTGGACAACCCCTTTAATATACACCCCTAATGCGCCACACTTTAAAGAGGTTGTCCAGTATAATTTTTTTCTTTTTTATAATTAGTCTGGGGGAGGTGAATCCCCCCTACCCCCCCAAAAAAAAACAAAACATGCTAAACATATTCACCTGTCTCCGGTGCTCCGGTGTCCTCCCAGCACGGTCCGGTCCTGCAGCTCCGCTGTCTTCTTTTTGCCGGAAGTCCTCACTGGCTGTGACGTCCCAGGTCCCTTCCCTTAGGCCGCTGATTGGCCTCAGGGGTCACGTGACGTCACAGGTAGTCACGTGCAGGGGGAACTTCAGCTGGAAGAAAACAACAGAACTGCAGGACCGAACCGCGCTGGGGGACATTGGGGACAGGAAAGAAAGTTTGTGGGGGGTTTTTTTGTTTTGTTTTTTTCACGTGCCCCTGCGTAATTAAAAAAAAAATGAAGGAGCCACTGTATGGAGTATAAGCTCCACAGTGGCCCCCACCCAGTATTATAAGCTCCACAGTGGCCCCCACCCAGTATTATAAGCTCCCACAGTGGCCCCCACCCAGTATTATATGCTCCCCACAGTGGCCCCCACCCAGTATTATAAGCTCCCACAGTGGCCCCCACCCAGTATTATATGCGCCCAATAGCCCCCCTCCGCTTCAGAGCTATTATTATACTTCAGGGTCTCCTCAGACCCCAGAGTATAATAATCGGAGGCCCAGGGAAGTGATTAAAAATAACAAACTCTCATACTCACCTTGCCTTACCTTTCCTTGGCATCCTCGCTCCATCCTGTCGTCTTCAGCGTCTTCAGGCCCTTTTCCGACGACGCTGCTGAGGCCTGTGATTGGGCCTCAGCGGTCACATGCGTGCACAATGACGTCATTACGCAGCTGCGCCCCATGTGACCGCTGGGGCCTAATCACAGGCCTCAGTCACATGACGGAGGAGCGCCGGAGAGAACGCTGTGCCCCGGAGAGGTGAGAATATGTATTTATTATTTTCAGTCACCTCCCCTGGGCTGCCATCTATTGGAAAGGGGCCTGGAATATGCCAGGGCCCCTTTCCAATAACAGTATGTATAGCGGTCGGGGAACCAGGCCATCTCCAGCTGGCCGCGGGCCCCGTACCCTGCCGGGTCCGATCGCGGTCGCCACTGGTCAGGGGCCCGATCGGGATGGTCAGGATCCCGATCGGGCCCCCATGACATGAGGACTAATAGTCGGGGCTCGGGGCCCACCGGGGGATTCACCGGTTCCCCGGTGGGCCAGTCCGACCCTGCATCTGCCCCACTATGACTTATACGCCAGTTTTCTGGTGTACAAGGCATCATAAAGTCCCAATTTTCAGTTGTTGTGCAAAAATTTTCAAAACTTTTTACAACTTTTAATTTTTACACTTTCTTAACTAGTGTTTGAGGAGATGGTGGGAGGTTTTTGGGTGAGGTATAATCCAGTGACTCTTGGCCTCTCTCTACTTACATCATTGCACTTCCTCAGGCCGAGGACAGTTTCAGGCCATGATGATTTGTCCCTTACAATTTTGTGTCCTGTGAAGAAAGTTTCTGTTTCTGACCCTGCTGTGAATTCCCTTCTCCTCCATGTTGGACTAGGTTCACACTAGCATTGGACTCTCAGGGGACCTGAACGATGGAGAGCCCGTCCACTAAAACAGCATTTACTAGCGGACACCTGTGGATCCCATAGACTATAATGGGGACCACCAAGTGTCCATCGGGTTTCTGCTGCACAGGACTGATGTGAACCTAGCTTTAGTCTGCGACTATTGCTATTGAAAATAACAACAATAATAATAATAATAAGTCTCCATGCTGTGCCCTCTCTCTCTCTCTCTCTCTATATATATATGTTATATGTTTTAATAATAATAATAATAATAATAATAATAATACATTTTATTTATATAGCGCCAACATATTCTGCAGCACTGTACAATTTGTAGGGTTCAAGTACTGACAAAAAAGATACATTACAAAGAAATAGTCAATTCACACACTGGGACTGAGGGCCCTGCTCGCAAGAGCTTACAATCTATGAGGTAGAGGGGGTGACACAGGAGGTAGCAGGGGCGGCATCGGAGGTAGCATTGCTTGTACAATGGTCAGACAATTCTGTAATAGAGGTTACTGTCATTACACATATATAAAGCTGTAGGAGCCGTCACCAGTCGTGTCCTTTAACGTGCAGATAGTGTCTAGATATATAAAGCATCATATCCTGTGGGGTAATGCGGGAGTGTGAACTGAGGGTACGTTTTAGGGATTCTAACCACGGAAAGGTTTACATTGGGAGTTGTGATAGGTCTGTATGATAATATGTCTTTAGTTTGTGCTTGAAGCTTTAGAAATTGGGGGTTAATCTGATAGTCCGGGATAGAGCATTCCAGAGAAGTGGTGCAACTCGGGAGAAGTCTTGTATACGGGAGTGGGAGTTTTTTTTTTTTTGCCTTGTCTGGGAAGCTATATACTGTATGGGGGGGCCACAGGGGAGTATTATATATACTGAGGAGAGCCACTAGGCAGAGTTATATATACTGTATGGTGGGGCCACAGGGGAGCATTAAAGATAATGTGGGAGGCCACTAAAGAGTGTTATATATACTGTGTGGGTGGCCACAGGGGAGCATTATATACAGTCATATGAAAAAGTTTGGGCACCCCTATTAATCTTAATCATTTTTAGTTCTAAATATTTGGGTGTTTGCAACAGCCATTTCAATTTGATATATCTAATAACTGATGGACACAGTAATATTTCAGGATTGAAATGAGGTTTATTGTACTAACAGAAAATGTGCAATATGCATTAAACCAAAATTTGACCGGTGCAAAAGTATGGGCACCTCAACAGAAAAGTGACATTAATATTTAGTAGATCCTCCTTTTGCAAAAATAACAGCCTCTAGTCGCTTCCTGTAGCTTTTAATCAGTTCCTGGATCCTGGATGAAGGTATTTTTGACCATTCCTCTTTACAAAACAATTCCAGTTCAGTTAAGTTTGATGGTCGCCGAGCATGGACAGCCCGCTTCAAATGATCCCACAGATGTTCAATGATATTCAGGTCTGGGGACTGGGATGGCCATTCCAGAACATTGTAATTGTTCCTCTGCATGAATGCCTGAGTAGATTTGGATCATTGTCTTGCTGAAATATCCATCCCCGGCGTAACTTCAAATTCGTCACTGATTCTTGTACATTATTCTCAAGAATCTGCTGATACTGAGTTGAATCCATGCGACCCTCAACTTTAACAAGATTCCCAGTGCCGGCATTGGCCACACAGCCCCAAAGCATGATGGAACCTCCACCAAATTTTACAGTGGGTAGCAAGTGTTTTTCTTGGAATGCTGTGTTTTTTTGACGCCATGCATAACGCCTTTTTGTATGACCAAACAACTCAATCTTTGTTTCATCAGTCCACAGGACCTTCTTCCAAAATGAAGCTGGCTTGTCCAAATGTGCTTTTGCATACCTCAGGCGACTCTGTTTGTGGCGTGCTTTCAGAAACGGCTTCTTTCGCATCACTCTCCCATACAGCTTCTCCTTGTGCAAAGTGTGCTGTATTGTTGACCGATGCACAGTGACACCATCTGCAGCAAGATGATGCTGCAGCTCTTTGGAGGTGGTCTGTGGATTGTCCTTGACTGTTCTCACCATTCTTCTTCTCTGCCTTTCTGATATTTTTCTTGGCCTGCCACTTCTGGGCTTAACAAGAACTGTCCCTGTGGTCTTCCATTTCCTTACTATGTTCCTCACAGTGGAAACTGACAGGTTAAATCTCTGAGACAACTTTTTGTATCCTTCCCCTGAACAACTATGTTGAACAATCTTTGTTTTCAGATCATTTGAGAGTTGTTTTGAGGAGCCCATGATGCCACTCTTCAGAGGAGATTCAAATAGGAGAACAACTTGCAATTGGCCACCTTAAATACCTTTTCTCATGATTGGATACACCTGGCTATGAAGTTCAAAGCTCAGTGAGGTTACAAAACCAATTTTGTGCTTCAGTAAGTCAGTAAAAAGTAGTTAGGAGTATTCAAATCAATAAAATGATAAGGGTACCCAAATTTTTGCACTGGTCAAATTTTGGTTTAATGCATATTGCACATTTTCTGTTAGTACAATAAACCTCATTTCAATCCTGAAATATTACTGTGTCCATCAGTTATTAGATATATCAAATTGAAATGGCTGTTGCAAACACCCAAATATTTAGAACTAAAAATGATTAAGATTAATAGGGGTGCCCAAACCTTTTCATATGACTGTATATATATTATACCCTCCACAGTATATATAATGCCCCCCTGGGGCCCCGCCACACAGTATATATAACACTACTCAGTGGCCCACACATAGTATACATAATGTTCCCCTGTGGCCCCCACACACAGTATATATAACTCTCCCTAGTGGCTCTCCTCAGTATATATAATGCTCCCCTGTGTTAAATATATTGTGGAGGGCAACTAGGGAGCTTTTTATATACTGTGTGGGGGGGCCACAGGTGAGCATTATATATACTGTAGAGGGCCACTAGGGAGCGTTGTCCCACACACGGTATATATAATCCACCACAGTGGTCACACAAACAGTATATATAATGCTCCCCTGTGGCCCTCCACACATTCTGTATAGTGCTCCTCTGTGTTAAATATACTGGGGAGACATCTAGGGAGCTTTATATATACTGCTTTGGGGGCCACTAGGCAGCGTTATATATGCTGTGGAGGGCAACTAGGGAGCGTCATATATACTGTGTGGGGGGAGGGCCATTGGGGAGCGTTATATATACTGTGAAGGGAAACTGTGGAGCACTATATATACTGTGTGTGGGACCACTGTGGCGGATTATATATACTGTGTGTGGGACCATTAGGGAGTGTTATATATACTGTGTGTAGGGCCACTGGGGAGCATTATATATAATGTGTGGGAGTCACTGTGGAGAATTAGACTCTGTGTGGGACCAGTTGGGGGCATTGTACTGTGTGTGTGTGGGCACTGGAGAGTATTATAATGTGTGCGGGGGCCACAGGACTGTAATATATGCTGAGGAAAAGGAGGGGGGCACAAATTTTGCCTGTATGGTGCCCCAAAATTCCTGATGTCAGCCTTGTGCTCACATGTCTTCAAAGTGGACTGGGCAGTCGTTCCCATAATTCGGATATATATAGACCACACATCTGCTATGGGGCCCTTGGAGAGATGTGGCCCAGCTCCATGTGGTCCTATCCTATACTTGCTGACAAGGACCTGTGCAGGACTCCGCTCTCCAGGGGAACGACATTGTTAGCAAAGTCATGGGGATTGGCCCAAGGATCATGGAAAAGGTGTAAGGATGGACACAAAGACCAGGGGGCAGTACATGTACATTATCAATCAGCAAGCCTGTTGACTGTTTCCAGCTGTTGGATGTAATATATAGTCATCAGTAAATAATAAGTATAGTCACGTACTTGTATAGTGAGTCAGTATTATGTAGATGACATATATATATATATATATATATATATATATATATATATATACATACCGTACACTGGTGCTTATCGGTGGACATATCCTCTAATATCATCAATACATCAATACGACCGAACAGTCACATTTTCTAGGAAGCATCGATGACGGATATGAGGCTGAATTCTGATTTCGTTCACGACATGGCTCAGAGGAAGCGGTGACAGAACCCTCCATGTCATGAACATGACATTGCTGCCCTCTAGTGTTCACATCACAGACTAACAGATACGGTTTTAAAGATTATTTTAGGACACAATTATCAGAGTTTACCAAAGAGGAACTTAAAATACAGAACTGAAAGTTTTCTCTTTGCTGCTTGTACAAGTATTGATATATCACACAATAGAACAGACCTCCGGCGACGACAGCTAAAGAGCCAGGATGTCTGCAAATTTAGGCTATGGCGCCCCAGTGATCTTTAAAGGCTGCCAGGGCATGCTGGGAGTTGTAGTTCAGCCACGATCTAATACGCTATTTATGTAATGGTTTTATTGGCTTTGACTTGTATTTTCTCTATACTCAGGATAGTGGAGGATATTTATCTTATGATGCATATATTTATAAATTAGCATAAATTGGGCAATAATGGTGCAAAACTATTAATGGTTATATTTACTGTTCCCTACAAATCCAAACATTTCACAAAAAAACCCCCAATGCATTGTATCAGTATAGTAGAAGGAGTTTTGTATATTAGGCACCAAGGCATAAAGACATTATAACCCCATATTGGTCTGAAGTGCAATACCAGACACAGCCACACATGCCGGGATGTCACTGCGTTGATTACTTAGGAGAAGGGCCTGTGGTGCTGTAACAACCATTTCTGTCCCTTCAAACTGTTGACTGATGGGGTCCTGGTGGGTCAGATCATATTATGATGGCTTATTCTATAGGTAGGCTATTAAAGGGGTTGTCCGGGATAAAATGGAATTCATAGACTAATCTAAACACCTTCACCCCACCTACTTTCTAAATTACATAATTTAGCAAAAATGTATATTTACCCATATTTTCTGGTTATCTGGCGACATTCCGTTTCCCCATTTCCGGAAACGGAGCATCACCAATACTCTTTCCCCCTCCACCCCATCATACTTACATGTCTTCCTTCCAGACTTCCTTCTGCGGGACAGCTTTTCCTCTTTTTGTACTCTGCCGGCACGTACAATCGTCGTGGGGCTGCGCTATAGCTGGCAATCCACCTCTACTGCGCAGGCATGGGAGGCTACTGTCAAAAAAGAGGAGGAGCCGTGCCGCAGAAGGAAGTCTGGAAGGAAGACACGTAAGTATGATGGGGTGGGGGGTAGTTGGGAGGGGCTAGTAGTGGGCGGGATAGCTATGGAGACAGGGAGGGGGAGTGAGAGAGGGAGGGGAAGGTAGTGAGAGGGAGTTAGTGTGAGTCAGCCTACTAGTTCCATGATGCATTGCATTAGCTAAGAGAGCAGGAAGCGACACCATGTAAACAAATGCAGAGGATGCCAGGAGTTCCCAGGAAAACACAGAAATCACTCAAAATACAGCTAAAGGTATTTGGGTGTACTTATTAACCCATTAATAGCACTAACCCCTTTAACCACTTCCATACCAGATGCTTTACTCCCCTTCCAGACCAGGCACATTTTCAAGTTTTTTGAGGTTTTGAGGACTGCAACATTTTTATCATTTGCGTTATTCAACTAATTTCTGCGTCACACATAGGGCTTTATTTTTATGTTGTTTTTATGTTTGCATGTGTTTTAATTTTTTTTTATATCCGGGAAAATATAAACAAAAGAGGAGAGAAAACGGGTCTGTTTTTCACTTTGAATTTTTTTTTTTATTTAATAACACAAAGTGCTACTAAAAAACTTTTTAAAATAGTTTTTATTCTCCATTACGGTAATTTTTATTTTGTATGGTGTCGTCGGGGGTGGGGCTATAAGGGCATTTTATTGGCGTATTATTTTATTTATTTTTTTAATTATGTTATTTACATTTTTTTTTTTTTACTTTTCTATTAATTTTTTTTTTACATTGTGTCCCCATAAGGTAATAATAGACCTTTGGGGATATCTGTTCCCTTTTTTTTCCCCTTTTTTTGGGGGGGGGAGGCTGATTTCCCCTATAACTGGGGCTGGTACACTGCCCGTTACTATAGAGCTGATCTGAGTCCTGTAGGACCCAGCAGCTCTAACAGATGCTGCACCCGGCAGATCACGTGACCACCAGGTCAGAGGGGAGCCACAAGATGGCGGCGCCCATAGCGCTGTATACACAGCAATTGGGAAGGCAGGGAAGATAATAAACCTTCCCTGCCTTCTCTAGGGGAGTTCTGGCTGAAGTTACAGCTGGCTCCCAGTTTCAGCAGCTGCGCGATCTCGTGTAGCTGCAGATTTCTTCTTGGACGTACCGGTACGTCCTTGCAGAACTAGACAACCACCTTCCGGATGTATATAGTCTATGGCGGTACGGAAGTGGTTAAGTTAAGGTACTGATTATTTTTTTTTATTAAAGGGGTTTTCGAGGAGTTAGGTATTGAGGACCTAGGTCTTAAGATACAGTTGTGCTAAAAAGTTTACATACCCCGGCAGATTTTTTGTTTTTTTGGCCTTTTTTTCAGAGAACATGAATGATAACACAAAAACTTTTTCTCCGCTCATGGTTAGTGGTCGGTTGAAGCCATTTATTGTCAAACGTCTGTGTTTTCTCTTGTTATATCATAATGACAACCAAAAACATCAAAATGACCCTGTTCAAAAGTTCCCATACCCCGGTGATTTTGGCCTGATAACATGCCCAGAAACCAAACCAGGTAGACCAACCAGAATTTTGTCCACAACTGCCCGGAAAATTGTTCGGGATTAAAAGAACAACCCACACACAACATCAGCTGAAATACAGGACTCTCTGAAAACTATCGGTGCGGCTGTTTCAAGATGCACAATAAGGAGGCACTTGAAGAAAAATGGGCTGCATGGTTGAGTTGCCAGAAGAAAGCCATTACTGCGCAAATGCCACAAAGAATCTCGCCTTCAATACGCCAAACAGCACAGAGACAAGCCTCAAAACTTCTGGAACAAGGTCATTTGGAGTGAGGAGACAAAACTCGAACTTTTTGGCCACGACCATAAACGTTATATTTGGAGAGGTGTGAACAAGGCCTATGATGAAAGGAACACCATTCCTACTGTAAAGCACGGAGGTGGATCACTGATGATGTGGGGATGTGTGAGCTTCAAAGGCTCAGGAAACTTGGTCAAAGAAGGAAAGATGAATGCAGGACGTTATCAGCAAATACTGGAGGAAAATTCATCAGCCAGGAAGCTGCGCATGGACGTACTTGGATATTCCAACATGACAACGATCCAAAACACAAGGCCAAGTCGACCTGTCATTGGCTACAGCAGAAGAAAGTGAAGGTTCTGGAGTGGCCATCTCAGTCTCCTGACCTCAATATCATTGACCACTCTGGGGAGATCTCAAGCGCGCAGGACATGCAAGACAGCCCAGGAACTTACAGGAACTGGAGAACCATCTGAGAAAATAAAGAGCCTCATCCACAACTAGCACAAAAGACTTCAAGCAGTCACTGATGTTAGAGGGGGCAATACACGGGATTAAGAACTGGGGGATGGGAACTTTTAAACAAGGTCATTTTGATGTTTTTGGTTGTCATTATGATTTAAAAAAGAGAAAACACAGAAGTTTGACAATAAATGGCTTCAGTCAACCACTAACCATGAGTGGAGAAAAAGGTTTTGTGTTATCATTCATATTCTCTGAAAAAAAGGCCAAAAAAACAAAAAATCTGCCTGGGTATGTAAACTTTTTAGCACCATTGCAGGTCATCAATATAAGATTTTCAAGGGGTCTACCACACAGCACCCCTGCCGATCAGCTGTTTAAAGCAGTTGCTTAGGTGATGTCACATTCATCTATCAATCATTCACCTGGCCTGTTTTCAGCTCAGTCCCATTCTAATTAAAGGAACTGAACTGCAACACCAAGCACGGCCACTGTACAATGTATGGTATGCCTTCATCTATCTATCCATCTAATACAAAAACTACAGCCGAACTCTGCAAACACCACTATAAATAGAGCTGAAAATGCATTGCTGCTATTTGTTGTAAATACATATACATACATAAATTTACTACTATTAGTTACTATCACTTAATAACTAATAGTAGTAAATGTATATGTATTAATAGTAACTAATAGTAGTAAATGTATATGTATTAATAGTAACTAATAGTAGTAAATTTAATATACAGTCATATGAAAAATTTGGGCACCCCTATTAATCTTAATCATTTTTAGTTCTAAATATTTGGGTGCTTGCAACAGCCATTTTAATTTGATATATCTAATAACTGATGGACACAGTAATATTTCAGGATTGAAATGAGGTTTATTGTACTAACAGAAAATGTGCAATATGCATTAAACCAAAATTGACCGGTGCAAAAGTATGGGCACCCAACAGAAAAGTGACATTAATATTTAGTAGATCCTCCTTTGCAAAAATAACAGCCTCTAGTCGCTTCCTGTAGCTTTTAATCAGTTCCTGGATCCTGGATGAAGGTATTTTTGACCATTCCTCTTTACAAAACAATTCCAGTTCAGTTAAGTTTGATGGTCGCCGAGCATGGACAGCCCGCTTCAAATTATCCCACAGATGTTCAATGATATTCAGGTCTGGGGACGGGATGGCCATTCCAGAACATTGTAATTGTTCCTCTGCATGAATGCCTGAGTAGATTTGGAGCTGTGTTTTGGATCATTGTCTTGCTGAAATATCCATCCCCGGCGTAACTTCAAATTTGTCACTAATTCTTGTACATTATTCTCAAGAATCTGCTGATACTGAGTGAATCCATGCGACCCTCAACTTAACAAGATTCCCGGGCCGGCATTGGCCACACAGCCCCCAAAGCAGATGGAACCTCCATCAAATTACAGTGGGTAGCAAGTGTTTTTCTTGGAGTGCTGTGTTTTTTGCAGCCATGCATAACGCCTTTTGTATGACCAAACAACTCAATCTTTGTTTCATCAGTCCACAGGACCTCTTCCAAAATGAAGCTGGCTTGTCCAAATGTGCTTTGCATACGTCAGGCGACCTGTTTGTGGCGTGCTTTCAGAAACGGCTTCTTTCGCATCACTCTCCCATACAGCTTCTCCTTGTGCAAAGTGTGCTGTATTGTTGACCGATGCACAGTGACACCATCTGCAGCAAGATGATGCTGCAGCTCTTTGGAGGTGATCTGTGTATTGTCCTTGACTGTTCTCACCATTCTTCTTCTCTGCCTTTCTGATATTTTTCTTGGCCTGCCACTTCTGGGCTTAACAAGAACTGTCCCTGTGGTCTTCCATTTCCTTTCTATGTTCCTCACAGTGGAAACTGACAGGTTAAATCTCTGAGACAACTTTTTGTATCCTTCCCCTGAACAACTATGTTGAACAATCTTTGTTTTCAGATCATTTGAGAGTTGTTTGAGGAGCCCATGATGCCACTCTTCAGAGGAGATTCAAATAGGAGAACAACTTGCAATTGGCCACCTTACATACCTTTTCTCATGATTGGATACACCTGGCTATGAAGTTCAAAGCACAGTGAGGTTACAAAACCAATTTTGTGCTTCAGTAAGTCAGTAAAAAGTAGTTAGGAGTATTCAAATCAATAAAATGATAAGGGTACCCAAATTTTTGCACCGGTCAAATTTTGGTTTAATGCATATTGCACATTTTCTGTTAGTACAATAAACCTCATTTCAATCCTGAAATATTACTGTGTCCATCAGTTATTAGATATATCAAATTGAAATGGCTGTTGCAAACACCCAAATATTTAGAACTAAAAATGATTAAGATTAATAGGGGTGCCCAAATTTTTATATGACTGTATATAGTAACCAGTGCTGTAGTTTTGTATTACTGATAAAGCAGCTTACGCAAGTTCACATTGGGATGTGCTCTCCTAAATTTGTGTTTTCTATCTACTGTATCAGTAAAATATCTATCTATCTATTGATATATCTTCTATAAATCTATCTACTTACAAAATATCTATTTATCTACAACATATTTGTCTATATATCTATCTATCTACAAATTATCTCTCTATAAAATATCTACAAGTCTGTCTCTTTCTATCACATCTATTTATCTACAGATCTAACAAATGTTGACTTGGCACTTAACATTAAATATTCTATTAAATCAAATTTTAAATTTACACTTAACAGTAGAAAGAGCAGACTCGGTCTTCAAGATTAGTCACTGCATACACTCTGGGTGGCGCTGTAGCACTTAGTTGGTGAACAATCTGCAACTCAGTTTCAACCATTTTTCACACAAAAACATCCAACATTCAGTCAGCCCAAGTTTCACGGTTGCTATTCTCATAAATCAGCCCAAAGTCCATGTCTTGCACTCCCCTTGCTGCAGGTTATGTCATTCTGCAAACTAAGCCAAATGTAAAATTAGTGTGGAGTTTAGTGCAGCTCAAACTTAAAGGGAGTCTATCACCATAACCCAGTATATCAACCTAGCCCCGAAGATAGATAGGTTAGAGTCACCAGAACCAGCATATCACCCCAGCCCTGCAGATAGATAGGTTAGTGTCACCAGAATCAGTATATCACCCCAGCCCTGCAGATAGATAGGTTAGTGTCACCAGAACCAGCATATCACCCCAGCCCTGCAGATAGATAGGTTAGTGTCACCAGAACCAGCATATCATACCAGCCCTGCAGATAGATAGGTTAGTGTCACCAGAACCAGCATATCACCCCAGCCCTGAAGATAGATAAGTTAGTGTCACCAGAACCAGCATATAACCCCAGCCCTGCAGATAGATAGGTTAGTGTCACCAGAACCAGCATATCACCCCAGCCCTGCAGATAGATAGGTTAGTGTCACCAGAACCAGCATATCACCCCAGTCCTGCAGATAGATAGGTTAGTGTCACCAGAACCAGAATATCACCCCAGCCCACAGATAGATAGGTTAGTATCACCAGACCGCCCACCCCCCCTGCAGATAGATAGGTTAGTGTCACCAGAACCAGTATATCACCCCAGCCCTACAGATAGATAGGTTAGTATCACCAGAACCAGCATATCACCCCAGTCCTGCAGATAGATAGGTTAGTGTCACCAGACCCAGTATATCACCCCAGCCCTGCAGATAGATAGGTTAGTGTCACCAGAACCAGTATATCACCCCAGCCCTGAAGATAGATAGGTTAGTGTCACCAGAACCAGTATATCACCGCAGCCCTGCAGATAGATAAGCTAGAGTCACCAGAACCAGCATATCACCCCAGCCCTGCAGATAGATAGGTTAGTGTCACCAGAACCAGCATATCACCCAACCCTGCAGATAGATAGGTTAGTGTCACCAGAACCAGCATATCACCCCAGCCCTGCAGATAGATAGGTTAGTGTCACCAGAACCAGCATATCACCCCAGCCCTGCAGATAGATAGGTTAGTGTCACCAGAACCAGCATATCACCCCAGCCCTGCAGATAGATAGGTTAGTGTCACCAGAACCAGTATATCACCCCAGTCCTGCAGATAGATAGGTTAGTGTCACCAGAACCAGCATATCACCCCAGTCCTGCAGATAGATAGGTTAGTGTCACCAGAACCAGCATATCACCCCAGCCCTGCAGATAGATAGGTTAGTGTCACCAGAACCAGCATATCACCCCAGCCCTGCAGATAGATAGGTTAGTGTCACCAGAACCAGCATATCACCCCAGCCCTGCAGATAGATAGGCTAGTGTTGTAAGCAGTGTACGGGGGTGGGCTCCCCAGGATACAGCAAAGTCACGAACAAAGGAAGTGACTCCAAATCAATTTAGTAAAAAGCAAGATTTTACTTTGGGTAGTAACACCTCTTTACCAAAAAAACACTTCCAATTTTTTACATACACTCAGCCATTAAGCTGAGACCCTGGTGTTGTACAGTGCGGTGCCCTCTCATGTGCAGCTTCAAAACTCTCCAAGCTTTTACCTATCTGCAGGCTGCAAATAACCAGCCGCTTGTTACCTTTTTATCACCCTAGTCACAGGAACAATTCAGTGAGTGCAATAGAGGCACCGGCGGTACAACACAAGAGCTTACAAACTTATCAAAATACCCCTATTCCCCACAAACAAAGTACAACTAAGTAAATATAATAGTAGGTCAGCTTGCAAGCCAAAGAAAAGTGACAATGTATAAAATGTCACTTCTAGACTTCCTTCTAGACTTCCTTAGAATCTCCTCTCTGGGAGTTACAAGTGTATAGAACTCTCTGAGTCCTAGTCCTTACTACCAAATATGTAGATAATTCACCAGTAGTGTGGCCTGTGAAGATGAGGATGCCTAACTAGTCTAACTACAGGCACTTACTCAGTCCCAAGCAAAACAATTTAATGCGGTGCATGCACGATTACTTCTCTCACTGACCCCGGTCTGTTGGGTACCTTTAGCCTTTGTCTGGAACAACTGGAAGCGGGGCTTATCCAGAAAACATGCAATCTCACTGACAGGGCCACTTCTCAGCCGGGTACTTGATAGCAATCTTCAACTTAGGATGCTGTCTGAACAAACCCTGGAACAGTCTCTGCTTCAGCTCCACCTTGCTAATTTCTGATCCCTGAGGAATCATCCTTCTCTCAATTCAGTCCTTCTTGTAAAAGCTCAAAACACACTCCTAAGATGGCTGCCACTCACACTCTGCTCCTCCTTCTAGTTCCACCTCTGCAGAACAGGGTCTCCACGTCACTACTCCAGGGAATTACAGAATTACAGTCCTTCCCATTTCTGAGGTAAGAGTGGCCTCTTGTGGTCAACCAACCAAATGTCAGTTTATAAAAAAAATAAACTTATTTACTGAAACAGGTACATTCATAACATGAGGGCTGTTTCCCCTTCTTACAAGTGTCACCAGAACCAGCATATCCCCCCCAGCCCTGCAGATAGATAGATTAGTGTCACCAGAACCAGCATATCACCCCATCCCTGCAGATAGATAGGTTAGTGTCACCTGAACCAGCATATCACCCCAGCCCTGCAGATAGATAGGTTAGAGTCATTTGAATTAAATGGTGTTTTCCCCTTGCAAATTGCTTCCCCTGGTTCCAAGATATTGCCATTTTTGTCAATATGTGGTGTACTACCTACTGTTTGGAATGGTTTATGTAACTTTAGCTTCCAATGAGATCTAGCCACACCTGAACAAAGCATCATGTAACATGTAGTTTCTAACGCTACCATCTCCAGACTGATCTCTTCAGTACAAACAAGATTACGGACAAAATCTGGAATATCATCTTCTGAAAAGCAGCGGGAGGTGAAACTGGGGCAAATGGAAGAACACTTTTACGTTTTGGGCTAGCTCAGGGGTGATACAGTCATATGAAAAAGTTTGGGCACCCCTATTAATCTTAATCATTTTTAGTTCTAAATATTTGGGTGTTTGCAACAGCCATTTCAATTTGATATATCTAATAACTGATGGACACAGTAATATTTCAGGATTGAAATGAGGTTTATTGTACTAACAGAAAATGTGCAATATGCATCAAACCAAAATTTGACCGGTGCAAAAATTTGGGTACCCTTATCATTTTATTGATTTGAATACTCCTAACTACATTTTACTGACTTACTGAAGCACACAATTGGTTTTGTAACCTCACTGAGCTTTGAACTTCATAGCCAGGTGTATCCAATCATGAGAAAAGGTATTTAAGGTGGCCAATTGCAAGTTGTTCTCCTATTTGAATCTCCTCTGAAGAGTGGCATCATGGGCTCCTCAAAACAACTCTCAAATGATCTGAAAACAAAGATTGTTCAACATAGTTGTTCAGGGGAAGGATACAAAAAGTTGTCTCAGAGATTTAACCTGTCAGTTTCCACTGTGAGGAACATAGTAAGGAAATGGAAGACCACAGGGACAGTTCTTGTTAAGCCCAGAAGTGGCAGGCCAAGAAAAATATCAGAAAGGCAGAGAAGAAGAATGGTGAGAACAGTCAAGGACAATCCACAGACCACCTCCAAAGAGCTGCAGCATCATCTTGCTGCAGATGGTGTCACTGTGCATCGGTCAGCAATACAGCACACTTTGCACAAGGAGAAGCTGTATGGGAGAGTGATGCGAAAGAAGCCGTTTCTGAAAGCACGCCACAAACAGAGTCGCCTGAGGTATGCAAAAGCACATTTGGACAAGCCAGCTTCATTTTGGAAGAAGGTCCTTTGGACTGATGAAACAAAGATTGAGTTGTTTGGTCATACAAAAAGGCGTTATGCATGGCGTCAAAAAAACACAGCATTCCAAGAAAAACACTTGCTACCCACTGTAAAATTTGGTGGAGGTTCCATCATGCTTTGGGGCTGTGTGGCCAATGCCGGCACCGGGAATCTTGTTAAAGTTGAGGGTTGCATGGATTCAAGTCAGTATCAGCAGATTCTTGAGAATAATGTACAAGAATCAGTGACGAATTTGAAGTTACGCCGGGGATGGATATTTCAGCAAGACAATGATCCAAAACACAGCTCCAAATCTACTCAGGCATTCATGCAGAGGAACAATTACAATGTTCTGGAATGGCCATCCCAGTCCCCAGACCTGAATATCATTGAACATCTGTGGGATAATTTGAAGCGGGCTGTCCATGCTCGGCGACCATCAAACTTAACTGAACTGGAATTGTTTTGTAAAGAGGAATGGTCAAAAATACCTTCATCCAGGATCCAGGAACTGATTAAAAGCTACAGGAAGCGACTAGAGGCTGTTATTTTTGCAAAAGGAGGATCTACTAAATATTAATGTCACTTTTCTGTTGAGGTGCCCATACTTTTGCAGCGGTCAAATTTTGGTTTAATGCATATTGCACATTTTCTGTTAGTGCAATAAACCTCATTTCAATCCTGAAATATTACTGTGTCCATCAGTTATTAGATATATCAAATTGAAATGGCTGTTGCAAACACCCAAATATTTAGAACTAAAAATGATTAAGATTAATAGGGGTGCCCAAACTTTTTCATATGACTGTATATAGTACAGACCGAAAGTTTGGACACACCTTCTCATTCCAAGAGTTTTCTGTATTTTCATGACTATAAAAATTGTAGATTCACACTGAAGGCATCAAAACTATGAATTAACACATGTGGAATTATATACTTAACAAAAAAGTGTGAAACAACTGAAAAATATGTCTTATATTCTAGGTTCTTCAAAGTAGCCACCTTTTGCTTTGATTACTGCTTTGCACACTCTTGGCATTCTCTTGATGAGCTACAAGAGGTAGTCACCTGAAATGGTCTTCCAACAGTCTTGAAGGAGTTCCCAGAGATGCTTAGCACTTGTTGGCCCTTTTGCCTTCACTCTCCGGTCCAGCTCACCCCAAACAATCTGGCGTAGCACCCCATCACTATCCTTCTTGGTCAAATAGCCCTTACACAGTCTGGAGGGTGTTTGGGGTCATTGTCCTGTTGAAAAATAAATGATGGTCCAACTAAACGCAAACCGGATGGAATAGTATGCCGCTGCAAGATGCTGTGGTAACCATGCTGGTTCAGTATTCCTTCAATTTTGAATAAATCCCCAACAGTGTCACCAGCAAAGCCCCCCCACACCATCACACCTCCTCCTCCATGCTTCACGGTGGGAACCAGGCATGTAGAGTCCATTTGTTCACCTTTTCTGCGTCGCACAAAGACACGGTGGTTGGAACCAAAGATCTCAAATTTGGACTCATCAGACCAAAGCACAGATTTCCACAGGTCTAATGTCCATTCCTTGTGTTCTTTAGCCCAAACAAGTCTCTTGTGCTTGTTGCCTGTCCTTAGCAGTGGTTTCCTAGCAGCTATTTTACCATGAAGGCCTGCTGCACACAGTCTCCTCTTAACAGTTGTTGTAGAGATGTGTCTGCTGCTAGAACTCTGTGTGGCATTGACCTGGTCTCTAATCTGAGCTGCTGTTAACCTGCGATTTCTGAGGCTGGTGACTCGGATGAACTTATCCTCCGCAGCAGAGGTGACTTTTGGTCTTCCTTTCATGGGGCGGTCCTCATGTGAGCCAGTTTCTTTGTAGCGCTTGATGGTTTTGGCCACTGCACTTGAGGACACTTTCAAAGTTTTCCCAATTTTTCGGACTGACTGACCTTCATTTCTTAAAGTAATGATGGCCACTCGTTTTTCTTTACTTAGCTGCTTTTTTCTTGCCATAATACAAATTCTAACACTCCATTCAGTAGGACTATCAGCTGTGTATCCACCTGACTTCTGAACAACACAACTGATGGTCCCAACCCCATTTATAAGGGAAGAAATCCCACTTATTAAACCTGACAGGGCACACCTGTGAAGTGAAAACCATTTCAGGTGACTACCTCTTGAAGCTCATCAAGAGAATGCCAAGAGTGTGCAAAGCAGTAATCAAAGCAAAAGGTGGCTACTTTGAAGAACCTAGAATATAAGACATATTTTCAGTTGTTTCACACTTTTTTGTTAAGTATATAATTCCACATGTGTTAATTCACAGTTTTGATGCCTTCAGTGTGAATCTACAATTTTTATAGTCATGAAAATACAGAAAACTCTTGGAATGAGAAGGTGTGTCCAAACTTTTGGTCTGTACTGTAAATGACAAAAAATGTCACATCATGTATTTATTAAATAAAATGGGGGCACTAACTTTTTCATAGGGGTGACGTAGGTTTTAGCTACTTTTTTCCCTAAATAAATGCAGTTCTAATTCACAAATTGTTATGTGATTTTTAGTGTGGTCAATATGCGACAACTCTACAACATATGGAAGGCCGTGAATACTTTAGCACGGCACTTTATTCAAAAACTCACACACAAAACAGCTCGAAATAAATATCTTTATTTCTATAAAAATATCTATAAAAGCCAAGGTGCTATAAATATAAAGAAATCACAATCATACACAATACATTTGTCGCATTTTCAGGCTCTAAATTGCGAGAACAATGTCCATGGGTAAAGATAAATATATTTTAAATATTTACGTCCTGTTCTTGGTCATTCTGCGTTAAATATTCACATATAAATAATGGTCGCCATCGGCATCTTTATCGTAAAGAGCAGTGAAGCGCATCATGTACATTCATCCAGTTTTAGTGCATGCCGTCCGTACAATAGTGTAAGTCAGTTTTAAAAGCCCCCATGAAATAAATACATTCTTCATACATGGCCATTATTTACAGTAGCTTATGGTGACAAAGATTCATTTAAAAAAAAAATGTCATAAATAATATATATGAGTCTAAAAAACGTTTTCCCAAAGCATTGCTTGTATTAAAGGACCAGCAATCCTATAGAATAGCTCCTGAAAAAAACAATCACACCTGTATATCTGTAAATCTTTGATATATATGTAATATCTAGTACAGATCCTCAGGGGTGGACCTGTGTCATGCTCCGCCCCTGAGGTCCTGCACTAGGATTCACATTGCTCTTACATTGGTTACTATTTTAAGGAACCCTTTTTCAATGCAATATTGGGGAGTAGATATTATCCAATTTGCAGATTTGGCCTAATCTGTGTTTTTATCTTCTTTTAGCTTGTTCTGTCTATTTCTATTAGGTAACTCCATATTGACTAGGACATGATCAGCGTCACATTCAGACCTAGCACATGTACAGTACATGGCAAATAATACTAAACTAATATATAATAAAAAGTTATAAATAATAAAATACATGAAAAAGATTCCCATTAGATTACCATGTAGTGATTGGAGATGGAGTCAGTTGTGATTCTTAAAAATTTATATTAAAATGTGTCTGTATTAATATTTGTGTACGGTTTAGTAATATCATTCTTACTTGCTGGTCATATGTCCTTGAGCCTTATAGGGATCTTACTGGATTAGAAAAACATGGCTGCTTTCTTCCAAAAATAGCGGTTGCATCTGGTATTGTAGCTCCGCCCCTTCATTCAATAGGGCTGGGCTGCAATACCAGACATTTTCTAAGGACAGGTGTGGTGCTGTTTATGGAAGAAAGCAGCCATGTTTTTCTAATCCTTAACAATCCCTTTAAGGACTTTTGCACAGTATAAGGAAATCGATATTGGACCCGTTTCAGTTGTTATTAGCTTATCACTTCAAGTCCCATCATTTCCAAAATATTTAGAGAGAAAATCCACCTTAAAACATCTAATCCAACAAACTAACATGTCAGAACACGCCATCTGTGGAACCTTTGAGACTTCTAAAGAATGAATGACTTCTAAATAAAGAAAGTAACGACTACCCAAAACCATCTGGAGATAGTCTTAGTTTTAGTCATTGACGTACAAAAAGACTCCACCAGTGATCTTAGATGTTTTATATGGATTTCCCCCTTAACACTTACAT
Organism: Leptodactylus fallax; assembly: GCA_947044405.1. Classification (NCBI taxonomy): domain Eukaryota; kingdom Metazoa; phylum Chordata; class Amphibia; order Anura; family Leptodactylidae; genus Leptodactylus; species Leptodactylus fallax. The sequence goes on from CAMRHE010000113.1 coordinate 4,322,476, forward strand.
TATATGGATGATTTATGGTGGTGGCACCACACTCCTAAGATCATGCATGATCTATACAATATTTTAACCATAGTCACACTCACATTAAAGGTCTAAGCCCAAGAGGGGTTGTTCATGGTTGCCTATAGTAAGATCAACTACCAAAACCAACCATGCAGTCAAAAGTTGTTCAGAGAGTAAGAGCACCATTTGAAACATTACATTTGGAACTGGGTTGGACTTACGATTGGCGGTATGGACCATAAAGCTGAGTCGACTTTATTAGTCCATGCCGCAAAAGCTTAACAACTTCTTCTCATCAAGCCATAGAACATGAACCCAGTAGAATGTAGGGCTAGTTGCGAAAGCAAGGTCGGAAGGCATCATAGCTGCTTGATACAAAGACAATATCAACCTTATCTAAAGAAACAGACATTCATAATGGGCATTGCCCCAGGTAAAAGACCACATTAGCATTCACAAAATTGATGTAAAATTTTACAAAATCTCATGTACATGCGTGGAAGCATATTGCTTTCTGTTAAGTGTGCCGATAAGACTTTAAGAACATAACAGTGTAGAACAGACCTATATGGTGAGAAATATGAACATATTAATCTTAAAAGGGTTTTACAGGACTAATGCATTGATGATCTATCCTTATCCAGGACCCCCACAGACCACTTGTTGGAAACATCAACACTGAGTGCCATTTCTACTGTGACATCACTTTTATAAGTCACATGGTCTGTTTGCAGCTCAGTCACCACCCGATCTGATATTGATGACCTATCCTAATATTTTAGTTCTGCAACACCCTTTAAGTGGAAGTCTCATCAAAGGCAAACCTTTTTGTATTGGGCCTAGCTCTTGGCAGCCCTGGACAGAAAAAGTTCTGCACCTGTAATATTACATGGAAGCTTTTCAGATTAGTGGCTCTGCATGTAACATATAGATGATTAACGTCGGAAGGCTCTCCATTTTCCATTGGGTTGCCTTTATGAAATAACCCCTTTAATTGGATACAAGATCTACTCATTGTTCTGTTTTTGGAATGCAGGATATAATAGATAATCATGGAGTAGATTATATTTTTGCACAGCATAAAGTTTTTATAGTTTCTGTCTAAATGTTTATGGTCATCTTGAAAGGGGTCTTCTACTTTGGTTTCCGGATACCAGTCGGATACAGTTCTGCTGCCAGGACCATATATGATCAGACTGGGAAACCAGAAGTTAAAGGCTCCTTTTGACTGTCGGGATAGGCATGGGTTAATTTATCATTCCATATAACCCACTGAAATCAATGTGTGACTACTGATTTCAGTGGATGATGGAAGTCCTCCAGAACAGAGAACCAACCTTCCCGAAGTCTCTACTCAGGCTAAATAAGGGGAAACAAATTCTAATCAAGGGACCCTATCTATGACCCAAAAAAGACCCTAACTGGTTGCCCATAACAGACAACACATTAATATCTAGGACATATGGAGGTTTGTAAAGGATGCACCCCTGGTTTTACAAGGCATAAGCACCAAAATAAGTTGCCCCTTTATGCCTCTTGATATATTCTGTAAATATGGCCTCCACATATAATTTATCCCCTTTTTCAAGCTTGAAGGCAGCTCCTAGAAAAATGGACTTGTTCCACCCAGCACTGTTCCCTTTAATGGCAGGTTTGGCTTGGGGTTTCTCGCAACGTGCAGCGCTTTGTTCACAAGGTGTTCTGTCTCCTCGGAGAAGATACATTTTATCATTACGATCGAAGGATTCCAAGATCACGCTAAGGGAAATAAGATTCTTGTTGTCCTGGGGACACTGATTGTCTCCAAAGGTGACCTGGGTGTATATGAAGTACAGGCCGCCGTGGTTGATGCACAGTTTGTTATTTTCGAGCGTCAAGTTTCCTTGGGTGAAGGAATTGTCCATCCTGGTAGCCCATGTCAATGATTTCAGATCATTTGGATTGGCTGCAAAACAGGAAATGATGGAAAGACATTGTTACGTCACTTTACTTGCAGAGAGCAAAGTGGGTCGGGGTGGGGAAACCTACAAATTTAGGAATATAGGAAATCTATGACTATAAGTTCCTGACTTATGTAGATTTCCATTCTGGCGCATGGGAGTTGGTGCCGGAGCCTCTTGATAATTTAGGTGAAGTTATTGCCAATCAGGATCTGCATTAAGACCTAAAAACAGGACGCCCATCTTAATAAATTCCCCCCATGGGCAGCACTGACATTAGATTATGTATAGAGCTTATTTGGGCACCATGTTTCAGTATTATCTGAGCGGAGTGTGATAGTATTTACATAGACATTGTGTGGGGATGGGGGATGTACCTTACAGGGTAAGGCATGCATTTCCATAACTGATATTTACCTTGAAAATGGGCAGCGGGTCTCTCAGTGGATCTTGGTACTATAAGAGAAAGGGGAGATTTAGTGAATGAGTAGGGTCTATACAGTAGAACCAACATACAGATCGGAAGGTGATATTTCCTAATCAGATGCTACAAGAACACACAAAGGTAGGGACCTGTCCCCATGAATATTAAGGTTGTAGAATTTATGACTTATGGGGTACATTTTGATCTTGTGTAAAATAGTTTGTCCATAAAAACAGTAAGGGGCCTCCAAATTATGACCAGAATCTTCCTTCCAGATTCCGCTGCCAATTCAGCTGTTTTCTGCTGAAATTTTGAGAGGAATCTGAGGTGGAACACCGAATCAAATTCCTGTCCAAATTCTGTTATGTCTCTTCACAATGTGAAGGAAAGCATTGGAGATAGACATCAAAGTAGCAAACAATTGGCAAGTGAGCATTACCCCTTTTACTCCAACTGCGCTACGTTCAATGACTTGAGACCTTGCTCTCCTATTAATCTCCTTAGAAGGCTAGAAGGATGTTGAGATAAAGGTCACTGGTTTCTGTATGAGAAGCTTGTTTATGACATATAATAGAATATAGGACACAGGAAAACGAAAAACCCTTTGTGCATAGACTAGAATGATAAACTATGAAAAGATGATAAGGTCAGTCTTTAAAGGAGAAAATCAGCTGCAATGCTGTCTAACATGGAGAATTTAGTATATATATATATATATATATATATATATATATATATATATACACACTGGATATGCTGGTTCTGGTGACACTAACCTATCTATCTGCAGGACTGGGGTGATATGCTGGGTCTGGTGACACTAACCTATCTATCTGCAGGGCTGGGGTGATATGCTGGTTCTGGTGACACTAACCTATCTATCTGCAGGGCTGGGGTGATATGCTGGTTCTGGTGACACTAACCTATCTATCTGCAGGGCTGGGGTGATATGCTGGTTCTGGTGACACTAACCTATCTATCTGCAGGACTGGGGTGATATGCTGGGTCTGGTGACACTAACCTATCTATCTGCAGGGCTGGGGTGATATGCTGGGTCGGGTGACACTAACCTATCTATCTGCAGGGCTGGGGTGATATGCTGGTTCTGGTCAAACTAACCTATCTATCTGCAGGGCTGGGGTGATATGCTGGTTCTGGTGACACTAACCTATCTATCTGCAGGGCTGGGGTGATATGCTGGTTCTGGTGACACTAACCTATCTATCTGCAGGGCTGGGGTGATATACTGGTTCTGGTGACACTAACCTATCTATCTGCAGGGCTGGGGTGATATGCTGGTTCTGGTGACACTAAACTATCTGCAGGGCTGGGGTGATATGCTGGTTCTGGTGACACTAACCTATCTATCTGCAGGGCTGGGGTGATATGCTGGTTCTGGTGACACTAACCTAACTATCTGCAGGGCTGGGGTGATATGCTGGTTCTGGTGACACTAACCTATCTATCTGCAGGACTGGGGTGATATGCTGGTTCTGGTGACACTAACCTATCTATCTGCAGGACTGGGGTGATATGCTGGTTCTGGTGACACTAACCTATCTATCTGCAGGGCTGGGGTGATATGCTGGTTCTGGTGACACTAACCTATCTATCTGCAGGGCTGGGGTGATATGCTGGTTCTGGTGACACTAACCTATCTATCTGCAGGGCTGGGGTGATATGTTGGTTCTGGTGACACTAACCTATCTATCTGCAGGGCTGGGGTGATATGTTGGTTCTGGTGACACTAACCTATCTATCTGCAGGGCTGTGGTGATATGCTGGTTCTGGTCACACTAACCTATCTATCTGCAGGGCTGGGGTGATATGCTGGTTCTGGTCACACTAACCTATCTATCTGCAGGGCTGGGGTGATATGCTGGTTCTGGTCACACTAACCTATCTATCTGCAGGGCTGGGGTGATATGCTGGCTCTGGTGACACTAACCTATCTATCTGCAGGGCTGGGGTGATATGCTGGTTCTGGTGACACTAACCTATCTATCTGCAGGGCTGGGGTGATATGCTGGTTCTGGTGACACTAACCTATCTATCTGCAGGGCTGGGGTGATATGCTGGTTCTGGTGACACTAACCTATCTATCTGCAGGGCTGGGATGATATGCTGGCTTTTGGGTTAGGATACCCAGAAGGGATGTATGTCTTTTAGACTTTAGTATCAAGAAGAAGTCAATCTCCATTAGAAAATAGAAAATTAGAAAGAACACTTGGCTTGAGTTTGAGTATTAGTTTGAACACCATTTACTAAAATCTGCACAGACCATGTCTATTAACAAGAATATATTATTATAGTGGTTTCTCATGACAATAATCACATTTAAATTTTTAGACAAATAAAAGTTTTACATTTTTCAAATATAAATAATTAAAAAACTTGTAGACTTTTAAAGATTTTCTCTAACCATCTAACCATCTGTTGTCTTGATCAATGTATACCAATGGGTATGACCATGAATGCAGACAATTTCTATGGTCTGGGACTTGTCAGAAACCCAGCCGTGATTTCCTTTGTGCTCCATTTGCAACAGGGCCCAGATTTAACATAGATGTCTACTTCTAGAGCCCCTCTCTATCCCCAGGGCCCTGGCGCATTTGCTACCTCTACCACCCCCTCCACTTAGCCCATTTATGACCATTAATGTATCACTTACTATATATAATACAGAGATTTAAAACAACCCAATGTCAAAAAGTTAAACCAACTGGACGTGGAATAAACACACAGGATGTAGATGTAACCCTACCTGGAACCGCAGGCCCCTGGTGATGAGACGTCTTTTCTTCTCTCTGTGTAGAAAAACATGTTTGTTAATTTAAACCCAAAGTGATGTCCAGAACTCAGAATAATCTATTTATATACAAGATATCTGGAGCTGAAAGAGTTGGTGAAAAGGGAAATTTTTTGATCCATTTTCTGCCATGCTGGAAGAAGGACAACTCAGACCCCTAAATGATTTTAGACTCTTTGCTAGACCACACAATTTATTTATCCCTAGATCAATATCCAATTCAAATCAGTCCTTTAAAGTTAATTAGACCCCAAACCAGACCCCTAAATTAATTCAAACCACAGACCTCTAAATTAATTTAGGTCCCTAAAATTTATTTAGCCCCAGATCCATATCAAATTCAAAACAGACCTTTAAAGTCCATTGGATCCCAAAGCAGATCCCTAAATGAATTCAGACCTCAGACCACTGATTTACTTTATACCTGAGATCGCAAAATTAATCCAGACCCCAAACCAGACCCCAAAATTAATTCAAATCTCAAACCAGACCCCGAAATTAATTCAAATCCCAAACCAGACTCCAAAATTAATTCAGACCCCAGACCAGACCCCAAAATTAATTCAGACCCCAAACCAGACCCTGAAATTAATTCAGACCCCAAACCAAACCCCTAAATTAATTCCAACCGCAGACCAGACCCCAAAATTAATTCAGACCCCAAACCAAACCCCTAAATTAATCCCAACTGCAGACCAGACCCCAAAATTAATTCAGACCCCAAACCAAACCCCTAAATTAATTCCAACTGCAGACCAGACCCCAGACCCATAAATTAATTCAGACCTCGGACCTCTAAATTATTTTAGACTCTGTGTCAGATCTCAAAATTATTTTACACCCCAGAACCCAGAAATAATTCAGACCTAAATGAATTCAGACCTCAGACCACTGAATTAATTTATGCCCCGCATGACAAAGTGAATTCTGACCCCAGACCCCTAAATTATGTTAGACCTTAAAATGTATTTAGACCCCAAACCTCTTCATTAATTCAGATAGTGGACCTTTAAAATAATTCTGATCCCAGCTCCTTTCACTAATTCAGACCTATACCCTTAAATTTACCAGTGAGTGTAAGGACCTTGTATTCACCCTTAAGTCCGGGGGCCCATAGCAGGTCCCATACATAGGTGCCTATGCTGATTGTCACCCAAAAACAGATATAACTATAAAATTCCTAACTGAAATTTTGGTAGAAAAATTTTTCAAAAAAAAAAAAAAAAATTAAAATCTAATAGGTTCTTACCTGCAGTGGAGAACCGGCTGCAAGACACACGAGGCAGAGGAGAGTGATCAGGGCTCCAGGTCTTGCATTAGCAAGGCTATGCCAAGCCCATGTGCTTCTGGGTAATGTTACAGGCATTGCGGCAGCTTTGGAAGGATGCTGAGGGATGGCAGCTCTTGACAGACAATAATGAGGACAAGTGGGCTAGTAACCTGTCTTATAAGAGCACAAATGAGACGAAGGTGGAAGGAAATAGGAGGGGAAACCCCTGACCATACCAGGAAGTTACCCTGCATGCAAAGAATTGTATATAGTGAGACTTCATCTTTATCTATTCAACACATATACATATAGTAGACACAACGGATGCTATCAGTATAAAAGACTCTCGGTAGTACTTTTTGTGGGTGCTTAGTAGGGTACCAACCCGTAGTAGTATAGGTAAAGAATTCCAGTATTCCAAAGGTTAAAGTGGTGACTTTAATTCATGTTTCTCAAGACTGTGATGTTTTCATACAGAGTAGAAGTGTAAAGGTTCTCGGTCTAGAATGGTCTTTATCATCGCAAGACATTACGAATCAATCTCATCATAACAGACTTCATACAAAAGGTTCTATACAATAAGGAATATGTATGCTAATATATACATTGTGGTACATCAGTGCAAGAAATATTGTGAGATCATAGTTACATTGTTACAACACTTATTGAGTGTTGTTAAAAGGAAAAGTGATGTAACACAGTGGGAAACCTGACCCTGTCCCAGCTTTATAGGTTTGAACATTAAATATCTTGTCTTTGTAGGGTATTCAATCGAATATAGGTTGAAAAAGATTTTCAAATCATTGTATTCTGTTTTTATTTATGTTTTAGACGACGTCCCAACTTCATTGGAATTAGGGTCGTACATCATATCATCCGAATGACACATAGAATATTCAAAAGCTTAATCTATGAAATAAATAATGTATATAGAATATATAGAATATATAGGAGAAGATGTTATAACAATATTATCCAATAGTGGATTTGTTAATAACAAGTGAGAATGGCCCAAGATGTGACGGCCCATTCCTCTCACCTATGATCAGAAGTAGATGGATCCAGATGTCTGACGCTAGGTTCACACTAGTGTTCGGGTTTCAGGTCCAGAAAAGGAAACCCAATCTGCTTATAAAGCAGTTACCCGCGGAAACCCAGACTATAATGGTGTCCACTTGGTGTCCGCCTGAAAAATGCGGAGTGAAAAGTCATGGTTTCAGGACTTTTCTCTCCACATTTTTCGAGTGGAATGGGGGACAGAATCCCCGAACGGAGACCGAGCGCTAGTCTGAACCTAGCCTGAGGCGCCATGCTGATGGGATGGACAGAATTTGGCAGGAGGAATCAATGAAAACTTCCTGTCACTTGTCCGCTGTTCAGGCTGGTTCCAGGGAAACCAGAATAAGTAGATAGAATTTTTTAAGGACAAGTTGATCCAGCGTTTTATACTGATTGTCAGATTGGAGTTGGGAAGGAATTTTTCCCCCTGACTTGGGGCAATTGACATAAGCCTCATGGGGTTTTTGTCTTTGTCTGGATCAACACTGTAGGGTTATAGGTTGGACTTGATGGACCTGCGTCTTCATCCAACCTCATCTACTATGTAACTATGTAACTATGATGTACTGACCCCTTGTTATGTACCCGCTCACAGTCAGTGGCGTAACTAGGAATGGCTGGGCCCCAAGGCGAACATTTGACATGGGGCCCCCCGGGCCCCCCCCGAACCGGTTATAGGTCCCCAAACAGTAAAATATGCTCAGCAGAGGCCCCAGATAGTATTATATGCTCTACAGGGGCCCCCACACAGTATTATATGCTCTACAGGGGCCCCCACTCAGTGTTATATGCTCTACAGTGGCCCCCACCCAGTGTTATATGCTCTACAGTGGCCCCCACCCAGTATTATATGCTCTACAGGGGCCCCCACACAGTATTATATGCTCTACAGGGGCCCCCCCAGTATTACACACCCCCGCGGCCCCCACACAGTATTATATGCTCTACAGTGGCCCCCATCTAGTATTATATGTTCTACAGTGACCCCCACCCAGTATTATATGCTCCCAACAGTCCCCCTTCGCTTCGGTGCTATTATTATACTCTGGGGTCTCCTCAGACCCCAGAGTATAATAATCGGAGGCCCAGGGAAGGTGATTAAAAATAACAAACATTCATACTCACCTTGCCTTACCTTTCCTTGGCATCCTCGCTCCATCCTGCCGTCTTCAGCGTCTTCAGGCCCTCTTCCGACGTCGCTGCCGAGGCCTGTGATTGGGCCTCAGCGGTCACATGCGTGCACAATGACGTCATTACGCAGCTGCGCCCCATGTGACCGCTGGGGCCTAATCACAGGCCTCAGTCATGACGGAGGAGAGCCGGAGAGGACGCTGCGCCCAGGAGAGGTGAGAATATGTGTTTATTATTTTCAGTCACCTCCCCTGGGCTGCCATCTTTGGAAAGGGATCTGCAATATGCCAGGACTCCTTTCCAATATCAGTATGTATAGCGGTTGGGGAACCAGGCTTTCCCCGACCGCTATCATAGTAGTCCGGGGCCCGGCCATCTCCAGCTGTCCGCGGGCTCCGTAAGCTGCCGGGTCCGTTACTGGTTTGTGGGATTCACGTTAGCGGCTGCCACAGGGCTCCGGGGCCCCTAATGTCCCGGGCCCTGTGGCAGCCGCTACCGCTGCTACCCCGATAGTTACGCCCCTGCTCACAGTATTTACCTTAGGAATTTCCTGCCCAAAATACTGGACTTTGCTACTGAATCTACCGCACAAGACGTAATATATTCCTTATTGTATAGAACCTTTTGTATTGTCTGTTATGATGAGATTGATTCGTAATGTCTTGCGATGATGAAGACCATTCTTAGCCGAGAACCTTTACCCTTCTACTCTGTATGAAAACATCACAGTCTTGTGAAACAAGAATTAAAGTCACCACTTTAACCTTTGGAGTGCTGGAATTCTTTACCTATAGATGCTATCAGTGCTCACTGAATGGCCACGTTATTACAGCACATTCACAATAGGATCTTCCCTGTATAAACAATAGACATGTGACCCCGAAGTGCAGCGCAAAATCCACTGACAAGGATCAGTTTCAGGGTGAGTGCACATTAGAATGGGAAAATCCATTAATCTGGGTCGTTTAGAACAAGGCGTCATCATCGATGCCTGACCATCTGGGGCCAGGAATTCATATACTGCCATCTAGTGTATCGATGTAGAGATTATACCGAGAATGGTGTGATGGAGTAAAAAATTCAGCAAAGTAGTCAGAGGAGGATGTGAAGCCAATGCTGGTGTGCTATAACATCAGACGACCAGTGCGAGCGCCGTCACTGTCTAAGGGAAACAGAAGGACAAGACTAAGGATGACCCTATGAAGATGTGTTTCATCCGGTGTTCCTCCTGTTTGGTTTGGTTGGAACTTGTTCGGATAGAATTGAATGTGAAATTATTATAGTCTGGGGTCTCTTCAGACCCCAGAATATAATAGGTGGAGGCTCATGGGAGATGTAAAAAATAAAAAACATTCATACTCACCTTCCCTCACCTCCTTCTGCCTCCTCAAAGCGTCCAGTGAGCTTTGCTTCTCTCTGACCATGACTGTCAGCCATTTATGGAGGAGTCAGAGTCAGCCTGTGGAATAACAAAGGAGTCAGAGTCGGTGGTTTGGTCTACTGACTCCACAGCTTTGGTTTTATCTGTGAGGGTCCAGTTGTCTAAGACTTCATTCAATCTGCAAAAAGAAGCATCGGCACTTCGATGTTTAGGATGCTCTGATAGTTTTCTTTGATGGAAATTCAGTGGATGTGACATTTGATCATGAACAACCTTCTTCTGACACTATACTGGACTGAAGATGCTGAAAATAAGGTGTTGGCTTGATAAAGGACACATTCTGTTACTTTTTTTAAAATAATTTTTCAATAAAAACAACGTATAATTCTTTTGATCAACTCACTGGCTAGTGAGAAGACCCGTGCACTCTGGATTGGGACAGACCCTTCCAGTGGAAACATGGATGAGTTCTACATTATGATTTGGATTATCATGTTCTGCTGATCGGTAAGGGTTCTATTGATAGGACCCCAGCTAGAACAAAGGGCCCATGCAAGGATTTATTCCTGTGATCTGCAGACACTAGAGCTTCTCTACAGCCCTCCCAGGACCTTTCACACAGTGATGTCGCAATGTAGTAGTTTATTTACCTTGGACCAGACAGCAGTCAGGGACACCGGAGCACCCGGACAACCCCTTTAAAGTGGCCTGCCTAAATTGAACATTAACCCATTTGAAGATCAAGAGTAATGTTAGGAATAGATTCCATGAAAGGTTGGGGCCACAAGGACCTATACAAACCTATACAAAGTGACTGGCACAACCCCAAGAGAAACATCAAGGTGGGACAGGCTGTGGCAGGGGCAACCTCTGGAGGCCCACATTGGCACTGTAGGACTGAAAAAAGCCACTTTGGGCACAACCTGACCCCTGAAGGATCAAGTAGAGGATTGAAACACTTAGCTGGTTCTGCAGTGTTAAATTGTGACCTTCAACCATCAAGCTGGTTGTGTCATCCTGCGTGTTTGTAACCGTCAAGTGTTTTTGCCCCTGTTGTGAGGATAAAGTCATCATCGTAATGTTTTGCAATAATTCTTAAAAGGGAACTTAGCAAATATTTATGGTCTACATGATATGACTTGTGCTATGGTTCTACATGACAAAGTGTAGAGGTCTTAGGCCAACAGAGCATGTGACCAGCCACAGATAACTTTCGCTTCTCCTCTACCATCTCACCAGGATCTCTGTAACTTTCAATCTTCTTTTCTCTGTTTGGCAGTGATTCTGTGTAAGTGCCAAGCAGTGAATTTCCCCTGTAGTTATGTCTACCTGGAACCACAGAGTGACCGTAAGCAGAAATAAGGTCGAAGAAATGACGAAATGTTGACAGCGGGTGGGAGGACAGATTTATAGAGAGATACTGACCATTCACAGGAGAATAGTGGAAACTTATGTCCTCAATACGAGCCCCTTATGCGGAGGGGAAGTCCCTTGATGTGGGATTTGTATGAGCTGAAAACCAAAAAAAACAACTTACACAAATATGTGTGGGCTACATGAAAGTCAATGACATTTCAAGTGAACTCTACTTACAAAAATATCACCCAAAAACAATGGTAGATAACAAAAAATACAGGGTACAGCTCATCAAGCAAATATATCCAAAGTGGGGTGGGGGAGATTGTCAGCAGTTGGAGTGTTTGTCATCTAGTATAGAAATATAGTCCCTAGTGGGTTGGCGACATAGTGTTACAGTCCATGTAGTGGTCTAGTGCCATAGCGCTACAGGCCATATAGTGGATTAGTGCCATAGTGCTACAGGCCATATTGTGGGTCTAGTGCCATAGTGCTACAGGCCATATAGTGGATTAGTGCCATAGTGCTACAGGCCATATTGTGGGTTAGTGCCATAGTGCTACAGGCCATATAGTGGGTTAGTGCCATAGTGTTACAGTCCATATAGTGAGTTAGTGCCATAGTGTTACAGTCCATATAGTGGGTTAGTGCCATAGTGTTACAGTCCATATAGTGGGTTAGTGCCTTAGTGTTACAGTCCATAGAGTGGGTTAGTGCCATAGTGTTACAGTCCATATAGTGGGTTAGTGCCATAGTGTTACAGGCCATATAGTGGGTTAGTGCCATAGTCTTACAGTCCATATAGTAGATTAGTGCCTTAGTGTTACAGTCCATATAGTGGGTTAGTGCCATAGTGTTACAGTCCATATAGTGGGTTAGTGCCAATGTACACCATAGTGTTACAGTCCATATAGTGGGTTAGTGCCTTAGTGTTACAGTCCATAGAGTGGGTTAGTGCCATAAGTGTTACAGGCCCATATAGTGGGTTAGTGCCATAGTCTTACAGTCCATATAGTAGATTAGTGCCTTAGTGTTACAGTCCATATAGTAGGTTAGTGCCATAGTGCTACAGGCCATATAGTGGGTTAGTGCCATAGTGTTACAGTCCATATAGTAGGTTAGTGCCATAGTGCTACAGGCCATATAGTGGGTTAGTGCCTTAGTGTTACAGCCATATAGTGGGTTAGTGCCATAGTGTTACAGTCCATATAGTGAGTTAGTGCCATAGTGTTACAGTCCATATAGTGGGTTAGTGCCATAGTGTTACAGTCCATAGAGTGGGTTAGTGCCATAGTCTTACAGTCCCTGGTGGTTTATTGTCATAGTGTTACAGTCCATATAGTGGGTTAGTGCCATAGTCTTACAGTCCATATGGTGGTTTATTGTCATAGTGTTACAGTCCATATAGTGGGTTAGTGCCATAGTGTTACAGTCCATATAGTAGGTTAGTGCCATAGTGTTACAGGCCATATAGTGGGTTAGTGCCATAGTGTTACAGGCCATATAGTGGGTTAGTGCCATAGTGTTACAGGCCATATAGTGGGTTAGTGCCATAGTGTTACAGTCCATATAGTGGGTTAGTGCCATAGTGTTACAGTCCATATAGTAGGTTAGTGCCATAGTGCTACAGGCCATATAGTGGGTTAGGGTCATACTCTTACATTCCATAGTGGTTTAGTGTCATAGTGTTACAGTCCCTGGTGGTTTATTTCCTTAGTGCTATAGTCCCTAGTGGTGTAATGCCATGCTCTTCCAGTCCATAGTGGTTTAGTGCTATAGTGTTACAGTTTCTATAATGGTTTAGTGCCATCCTGTTACAGTCCATAGTGGTTTACTGCCATAGTGCTACAGTCCATATAATAGTTTAGTTCCATAGTATTACATTCCCTATAGTGGTTTACTTCCTTAGTGCTATAGTCCCTAGTGGTGTAGTGTCATACTCTTACAGTCCATATAGTGGGTTAGTGCCATAGTGTTACAGTCCATATAGTGGGTTAGTGCCTTAGTGTTACAGTCCATAGAGTGGGTTAGTGCCATAGTCTTACAGTCCATATGGTGGTTTATTGTCATAGTGTTACAGTCCATATAGTGGGTTAGTGCCATAGTGTTACAGGCCATATAGTGGGTTAGTGCCATAGTCTTACAGTCCATATAGTAGATTAGTGCCTTAGTGTTACAATCCATATAGTAGGTTAGTGCCATAGTGCTACAGGCCATATAGTGGGTTAGTGCCATAGTGTTACAGTCCATATAGTAGGTTAGTGCCATAGTGTTACAGTCCATATAGTGAGTTAGTGCCATAGTGTTACAGTCCATATAGTGGGTTAGTGCCTTAGTGTTACAGTCCATAGAGTGGGTTAGTGCCATAGTCTTACAGTCCATATGGTGGTTTATTGTCATAGTGTTACAGTCCATATAGTGGGTTAGTGCCATAGTCTTACAGTCCATATGGTGGTTTATTGTCATAGTGTTACAGTCCATATAGTGGGTTAGTGCCATAGTGTTACAGTCCATATAGTAGGTTAGTGCCATAGTGCTACAGGCCATATAGTGGGTTAGGGTCATACTCTTACATTCCATAGTGGTTTAGTGCCATAGTGTTACAGTCCCTGGTGGTTTATTTCCTTAGTGCTATAGTCCCTAGTGGTGTAATGCCATGCTCTTCCAGTCCATAGTGGTTTAGTGCTATAGTGTTACAGTTTCTATAATGGTTTAGTGCCATCCTGTTACAGTCCATAGTGGTTTACTGCCATAGTGCTACAGTCCATATAATAGTTTAGTTCCATAGTATTACATTCCCTATAGTGGTTTACTTCCTTAGTGCTATAGTCCCTAGTGGTGTAGTGTCATACTCTTACAGTCCGTAGTGGTTTAGTGCCATAGTGTTACAGTCCCTAGTGCTTTAATGCCTTAATATTACAGTCCCTATAGTGGTTTATTTCCTTAGTACTATTGACCCTAGTGGTTTAGTGCTATTGTGTTACAGTCCCTATAATGGTTTAGTGCCATAGTGTTACAGTCCATAGTGGTTTAGTGCCTTAGTTTTACTGTTCCTAGGGGTTTAGTGTCATAGTATTACAGCCCCTAAAGTGGTTTAATTCCAGAGTGCTACAGTCATAGTGGTTTATTGCCACAGTTATAGAGTCCAGTCCCTAAAGTGGTTTAGTGTCACACTACAACATTCTTTAGTGGGTTAGTGCCATGCCATACTACTGCAGTCCCTGGTGGATCAGTGCCATAGCACTACAATCCTTAGCGGTTTAGTGCCATGCCACATTGCTACTGTCCGTGGTGGTTTAGTGCCATAGTACTATAGAAGAATGACAGATGATCATTTCAGTACCTACTAAAAACACAACGAGAGACCTAAGAGTCTGGTGGTCTAGATCCCATAGCAAGGTCAGATAACCAAGCCCCCAGATCTTATCCAACTTGTCAGGATAACCAGATCACAGATCAAAGAAGTCCTTGGGTGATCCTCTACATTTACACTTGTGTCTCCATTTGAAGCCCATCTAAATTTGTGGATAAAAAAGTCATAACTTTGCACAACTTTTTTGCAAAGAGAAAGAAAACAACGGATACCCGACAGACCCCATTATAGACTTTAGTGTCCCTCAGGATCTGTTGTCTTTGATCTTTATTGTTGAGTCTGTTCTTCTGTTCCTATGGCACACCAGAAGAACGGGAGTGTGAACAACACAAGTGTGACACCACCCTTTGCATAGTACATATTAGCAGGAAGGTCAGCCATGGGGTTCGTAATTCTCAGAGCTTTCAAGTGAGCCTCTATGAACCCAAGAACCCCACACCAATATCTCTGCAGAACCCTAAACTCCCGAGACAGTACTCCACCATCCACCTTCCGGCACTCTCCACACTCCACTGTGATCAGTCTGTCCATTGTAAATAGTCTAGAGTCCATAAACAAAGACAAAAGAAGTGAGAAGAAATTTTTTCCCCTAGTATGGGATAGTTTGTGTCTGCCTCATGGGGCTTCTTTGACTTCCTTTAGGTCAACTTGGTGGGTTTATGGGTTGAGTTGATGGACTTTTTCCAACCTTATTGACTAGGTTAATGTTAATAAGTGAAAATTGATGCCCCTGGGACTGGGCCATTTTTACTACCTCTGTGGGAGACCTGAAAGTTTCACATAAGAAGAACATATTTCCAGGTATTCTTACGTTTTGGGGTGAATGTTGTTTACTACATTGTGAACATGGCGCATTGTGGTTACTTTTTCGAGAGTGGAAATAATTTTATTGCAGATGAGAAAAGCTTTTGGTTCATAGTAGTCACTAAAACACACTAAAATAGCTGTCTTCATCCCCCTGTACTCTGATACCCCTAAATGAAATCCAGTGTGCACGATCGCCTTCAGAAGTCACTTAATGAGTTAATAGAGTCCAGCTGTGTGTAATTTAGTCTCAGTATAAATACATCTGTTCTGTGAAGGCCTCAGTGGTTTGTTAGAGAACACTAGTGAACAAACAGCATCATGAAGACCAAGGAACTCGCCAGACAGGTCAAAGAGAAAGTTGTGGAGAAGTTTAAAGGAGGGTTAGGTTATAAAAACATATCCCAAGCTTTGAGCATCCCAAGGAGCACTGTTAAATCCATCATCCAAAAATGGAAAAAGTATTCTACAAGTGCAAAACTACAAAGACATGGCCGTCCACCTAAACTGACAGATCGAGCAAGGAGAGCACTGGTCAGAGAATCAGCCAAGAGGCCCATGGTCACTCTGGAGGAGCTGCAGAAATTCACAGCTCAGGTACAGGGAGAATCTGTCCACAAGACAACTATAAGTCGTGCAATCCACAAATCTGGCCTTTATTGAAGAGTGGCAAGAAGAAAACCATTGTTGTAAGAACGACATAAGAAGTGCCGTTTGCAGTTCGCCACAAGCCATATAGGGGACACAGCAAACATGCGGAAGAAGGTGCTCTGGTCAGATGAGACCAAAGGGGAACTTTTTCACCTAAATGCAAATCTTTATGCATGGCGGAAAAGTAACCCTGCTCATCCCCCTGAACACACCATCCCCACTGTGACACATGGGGGGCAGCATCATGCTGGGGGGACAGGGAAGCTGCTCAGAGGTGATGGGAAGATGGATGGAGCTAAATACAGGGCAATCCTGGAAGAAAACCTGAGACTGGAGGCTGCAAAAGACTTGAGACTGGGAAGGAGATTCACCTTCCAGCAAGACAATGACCCTAAAGCTACAGCCAGAGCTCCAGTGGAATGGATTAGATCACAGAATATTCATGTGTTAGAATAGCCTAGTCACAGTCCAGACCTAAATCCCATTGAGCATCTGTGGCAAGACATGAAAATTGCTGTTCACAGACGCTCCATCCAATATGGCTGCAAAAAAGGAGATGGGGCAAAAATCTCATCTCTAGATGTGCAAAGCTGGTAGAGACAGAGCCCAAAAGACTTGCAGCTGTAATTGCAGCGAGAGGAGACTCTACAAAGTATTGATATAGGGGGGCTGAAGACTTTTGCACACTTTTCAGATTTTTATTTGATTAAAATTTTGAAAACCATGTATCATTTTCCTTCCACTTCACAATTATCTGCTACTTTGTGTTGGTTATCACTTAACATCTCAATAGAATTCATTGAAGTTTGTGGTTGTAAGGTGAGAAAATGTGAAAAAGTTCAAGGGGTATGAAGACTTATGCAAGGCACTGTATAGGAGCATTATTGCAGGCTCTGCTATAGGGGCATTATATAGGGGATAATGTGGCAGATGCTATTATAGAATATCTGTTGATGTTGTATTACCTGGCGTTACCAAGAACATTAATACCTATGAAGTGGCTGTACAGAACTTCGTAACCTCTTGTAGCTAATGGATGTTACAGAAATTTTATTTCCTGGGTATTTTTTTTATATTAGGCGGAAATTCTCTTTAAGCAGCAAAAATGTGACAGAAATTATACTGAGAATAAAACGGTAAAATGATGAGATAACGGACAAAGGTGAGACAAAGCGAAAAAGGAACAGAAAGTGATGAGAATCAGACTCATCTCCAGGACCCTTTATAGTGAACGGCGGATGTTCTTACAGAATCAACCACAACAAACACCAAGACTGTAGAAGAAAGTGATCAGATCAAAGCTGCAGTGTGGCGCTCGAGAATGCCGTACGTTAATATTGACCACATGGAGCATGAATTAGGGGAAGAGATAAAATCCGAGCCAGCACCAACCTGAGTGATGAGAATAGGAGGAGCGGAGGGACTTTTTTTTTTTTTTTGTAACATTATTATTGTATTTGTATTTTTTTAAGATAATATCAGCGGTCGCCTCAGGTAAAGCGAGAGCGCACGATGAGTCAGGGACAGAGCAGGGACTTTTTAAACATCGCACTTTTACTGCCTTCTGTCCTCTTATATCTGTCATAGAGAAGGGGGAATTACATCGATTAAAATTAGGTTATACACACATGTATCTATATATATATAATGATGATGACAACCAAATATTTAAGGTAGTCTATCACCCCCCAAACCTATGTACCGGCCACCGCCATGTTACAGACATATACATGTTATGTAGATCACTTTTTGAAGTGATATTCAAATGAGGCTGTTGGTGCACTGGGGGCGGGCCTTCAGCCCTGGGAGCACTGCTCTTGCTGCTTAGGTAGAGTGGGTGATGTCATAGCGGTAGCAGGATTAACGCTCACTGCATGGGTTGGCACAGACAGGAAGTGGGAGGAGCCTGAGTGACAAAAACAGTGCTCTAGGGAACTAAAGGCCCGCCCCCAGTGCACTAATTGCCTCATTTGCATAAGACTTCAAAGTTGTTTATCTACAAATCTACAAAAGTGACCTACGTAACCGAGGTATAATATTTATAGCTGTAATGTGCTCTGTAACATGGCAATTAAATATGAGCGGGAAGTGGTAGAATCCTATTAAATGGATTGTCCATTTTCAGCAAATAAATCTTATTGTTTGTATAATAAAAAGTTGCATAGCTTTCCAATATACTTTGTACAAAAAAATGTAAATCCCATCAATATTTGGTGTGACCTTTGCCCTTTGCCATCCATTAATTCTTCTCGGTACTTGCAGACAGTTTTTGGCAGAACTGGGCAGGGAGGTTGTTCTCGCCGTGATCTTAGAGAACTAAGCACAGATCTTCTGTGGATGTTGCTTGCTCCAATCCGTCTGTCTCTTCATGTCATCCCAGACAGACAGGATGATGTTGAGATGAGGGCTATATCTGTGGGGGCCGGATCATCACTTCCAGGACTCCTCCTCCAAAGGGCAAAGGTCACACCAAATATT
Source organism: Leptodactylus fallax (assembly GCA_947044405.1). NCBI lineage: Eukaryota > Metazoa > Chordata > Amphibia > Anura > Leptodactylidae > Leptodactylus > Leptodactylus fallax. The sequence continues at coordinate 4,341,155 of CAMRHE010000113.1, forward strand.
GATGGGATTTAAATTTCACTTTCTTCATTCACTTCATTTTGTTAATTGAAAAAAATAAACTATTAGCCCTTCTATTTGTGAAAGCGTTCTTACTGGGCAGCATTTTCTTTCCGCATCTGCCTAAAACTTCTGCAAAGCACTAAATTATTTTTTGGATTTGTCATTCTACAGAAGAATGATGTCATTTTAAAGGGTTTTTTGGGACTTGTATTTTGATGACCTATCCTTAGGCTCAAGATGTGAACAGTGAGGTTCCAACACCTTGGATCTTACGGGTGCTATATTAGTTACTATTATAAGGACACTATATCAGTTACTATCATAAGAGCACTATATCAGTTACTATTATGTGGGCACTATATTAGTTACTATTATAAGGGCACTATATCAGTTACTATTATGTGGGCACTATATCAGTTACTATTATGTGGGCACTATATCAGTTACTATTATGTGGGCACTATATCAGTTACTATCATAAGGGCACTATATCAGTTACTATTACTGTATATGGGCAGTATATCAGTTACTATTATAAGGACACTATTTCAGTTACTATTATAAGGTCACTGTATCAGTTACTATTATAATGGCACTATATCAGTTACTATTACAAGGACACTATTTCAGTTACTATTGTAAGGGCACTATATAGTTACTATCATAAGGGCACTATATCAGTTACTATTATAAGGACACTATATCAGATACTATCATAAGGGCACTATATCAGTTACTATTATGTGGGCCCTATATCAGTTACTATTATAAAGACACTATATCAGTTACTATTATAAGGGCACTATATCAGTTACTATCATAAGGGCACTATATCAGTTACTATTATGTGGGCACTATATCAGTTACTATTATAAGGGCACTATATTAGTTACTATCATAAGGGCACTATATCAGTTACTATTATAATGGCACTATATCAGATACTATTATAAGGGCACTATATCAGTTACTATTACTGTATATGGGCAGTATATCAGTTACTATTATAAGGACACTATTTCAGTTACTATTATAAGGACACTATTTCAGTTACTATTATAAGGTCACTATATCAGTTACTATTACAAGGACACTATTTCAGTTACTATTGTAGGGGCACTATATAGTTACTATCATAAGGGCACTATATCAGTTACTATTATAAGGACACTATATCAGTTACAATCATAAGGGCACTATATCAGTTACTATTATAGGGGCACTACATAATTTACTATTATATGGGCAAGTATCAGTTACTATTATAAGGTCACTATATCAGTTACTATTATGTGGGCACTATATCAGTTACTATTATGTGGGCACTATATCAGTTACTACTATAAGGACACTATATCAGTTACTATTATAAGGGCACTATATCAGTTACTATCATAAGGGCACTATATCAGTTACTATTATGTGGGCACTATATCAGTTACTATTATAAGGGCACTATATCAGTTACTATTATAAGGACACTATATCAGTTACTATTATAAGGGCACTATATCAGTTACTATCACTATAGGGCACTATATCAGTTACTATTATATAGGCACTATATCAGTTACTATTATAAGGGCACTATATCAGTTACTATTACTAGTATATGGGCAGTATATCAGTTACTATTATAAGGACACTATATCAGTTACTATTATAAGGTCACTATATCAGTTACTATTATAATGGCACTACATCAGTTACTATTATAAGGACACTATATCAGTTACTATTATAGGGGCACTATATCAGTTACTATCATAGGGGCACTATATAAGCTACTATTGTGTGGACACTATATCAGTTACTATTATAAGGGCACATAGCAGTTACTATTATAGGGCAGTACATAATTACTATTATTGGGCACTATATCAGTTACTATTATATGACACTATAGCAGTTACTAATAAGCACTATATCAGTTACTATTATATAGGCACTATATCAGTTACTATTATAAGGGCACTATATCAGTTACTATTATATGGACACTATATCAGTTACTATTATATGGGCACTATATCAGTTACTATTATATGGTCACTGTATCAGTTACTATTATAGGGGCACTATATCAGTTACTATTATAAGGGCACTATATCAGTTACTATATATAAGGACTATATCAGTTACAATGGGCCCTATATCAGTTACTATTATAAACAATAAGTCAAAGGGCACTATATCAGTTACTATCATAGGGGCACTATATAATTTACTATTATATAAGCACTATATCAGACGGCACTATATCAGTTACTATTATAAGGGCACTATATCAGTTACTATTACTGTATATGGGCAGTATACAGTTACATATAAGGACACTATCAGTTACATATAAGGACACTATTTCAGTTACATATAAGGTCACTATATCAGTTACTATTACAAGGACACTATTTCAGTTACTATGTAGGGGCACTATATCAGTTACTATTGTAGGGGCACAATTACTATCATAAGGGCACTATATCAGTTACTATTATAAGGACACTATATCAGTTACTATCATAAGGGCACATAAACATATAGGGGCACTACATAATTTACTATTACAACACACCATCTTCTTGTGGGCACTATATCAGTTACTATTATATGGACACTATAGCAGTTACTATTATAAGGGCACTATATCAGTTACTATCATAAGGGCACTATATCAGTTACTATTATGTGGGCACTATATCAGTTACTATTATATGGGCACTATATCAGTTACTATTATAAGGACACTATATCAGTTACTATTATAAGGGCACTATATCACTTACTATCATAAGGGCACTATATCAGTTACTATTATGTGGGCACTATATCAGTTACTATTATAAGGGCACTACATAATTTACTATTATGTGGGCACTATATCAGTTACTATTATATGGGCACTATAGCAGTTACTATTATAAGGTCACTATATCAGTTACTATTATGTGGGCACTATATCAGTTACTATTATAGGGGCACTATATCAGTTACTATTATAGGGGCACTACATAATTTACTATTATGTGGGCACTATATTAGTTACTATCATAAGAGCACTATATCAGTTACTATTATAAGGGCACTATATCAGTTATTATTATATGGGCACTGTATCAGTTACTATCATAAGAGCACTATATCAGTTACTATTATGTGGGCACTATATTAGTTACTATTATAAGGGCACTATATTAGTTACTATCATAAGGGCACTATATCAGTTACTATTACTGTATATGGGCAGTATATCAGTTACTATTATAAGGACACTATTTCAGTTACTATTATAAGGTCACTGTATCAGTTACTATTATAATGGCACTATATCAGTTACTATTACAAGGACACTATTTCAGTTACTATTGTAGGGGCACTATATAGTTACTATCATAAGGGCACTATATCAGTTACTATTATAAGGACAATATATCAGATACTATCATAAGGGCACTATATCAGTTACTATTATGTGGGCACTATATCAGTTACTATTATAAGGACACTATATCAGTTACTATTATAAGGGCACTATATCAGTTACTATCATAAGGGCACTATATCAGTTACTATTATGTGGGCACTATATCAGTTACTATTATAAGGGCACTATATTAGTTACTATCATTAAGGGCACTATATCAGTTACTATTATAATGGCACTATATCAGTTACTATTATAATGGCACTATATCAGTTACTATTATAAGGACACTATTTCAGTTACTATTGTAGGGGCACTATATAGTTACTATCATAAGGGCACTATATCAGTTACTATTATAAGGTCACTATATCAGTTACTATTACAAGGACACTATTTCAGTTACTATTGTAGGGGCACTATATAGTTACTATCATAAGGGCACTATATCAGTTACTATTATAGGGGCACTACATAATTTACTATTATATGGGCAAGTATCAGTTACTATTATAAGGTCACTATATCAGTTACTATTATGTGGGCACTATATCAGTTACTATTATAAGGGCACTATATCAGTTACTATCATAAGGGCACTATATCAGTTACTATTATGTGGGCACTATATCAGTTACTATTATATGGGCACTATATCAGTTACTATTATAAGGACACTATATCAGTTACTATTATAAGGGCACTATATCAGTTACTATCATAAGGGCACTATATCAGTTACTATTATGTGGGCACTATATCAGTTACTATTATGTGGGCACTATATCAGTTACTATTATAAGGGCACTACATAATTTACTATTATGTGGGCACTATATCAGTTACTATTATATGGGCACTATAGCAGTTACTATTATAGGGGCACTACATAATTTGCTATTATGTGGGCACTATATCAGTTACTATTATATGGGCACTATAGCAGTTACTATTATAAGGGCACTATATCAGTTACTATTATGTGGGCACTATATCAGTTACTATTATAGGGGCACTACATAATTTACTATTATGTGGGCACTATATCAGTTACTATCATAAGGGCACTATATCAGTTACTATTATAAGGGCACTATATCAGTTATTATTATATGGGCACTGTATCAGTTACTATCATAAGAGCACTATATCAGTTACTATTATGTGGGCACTATATTAGTTACTATTATAAGGGCACTATATTAGTTACTATCATAAGGGCACTATATCAGTTACTATTACTTTATATGGGCAGTATATCAGTTAGTATTATATGGACACTATTTCAGTTACTATTATAAGGTCACTGTATCAGTTACTATTATAATGGCACTATATAAGTTACTATTACAAGGACACCATTTCAGTTACTATTGTAGGGGCACTATATAGTTACTATCATAAGGGCACTATATCAGTTACTATTATAAGGACACTATATCAGATACTATCATAAGGGCACTATATCAGTTACTATTATGTGGGCACTATCAGTTACTATTATAAGGACACTATATCAGTTACTATTATAAGGGCACTATATCAGTTACTATCATAAGGGCACTATATTAGTTACTATCATAAGGGCACTATATCAGTTACTATTATAATGGCACTATATCAGTTACTATTATAAGGGCACTATATCAGTTACTATTACTGTATATGGGCAGTATATCAGTTACTATTATAAGGACACTATTTCAGTTACTATTATAAGGTCACTATATCAGTTACTATTATAGGGGCACTACATAATTTACTATTATATGGGCAAGTATCAGTTACTATTATAAGGTCACTATATCAGTTACTATTATGTGGGCACTATATCAGTTACTATTATAAGGACACTATATCAGTTACTATTATAAGGGCACTATATCAGTTACTATCATAAGGGCACTATATCAGTTACTATTATGTGGGCACTATATCAGTTACTATTATAAGGGCACTATATCAGTTACTATTATAAGGACACTATATCAGTTACTATTATAAGGGCACTATATCAGTTACTATCATAAGGGCACTATATCAGTTACTATTATTTGGGCACTATATCAGTTACTATTATAAGGGCACTATATTAGTTACTATCATAAGGGCACTATATTAGTTACTATTATAATGGCACTATATCAGTTACTATTATAAGGGCACTATATCAGTTACTATTACTGTATATGGGCAGTATATCAGTTACTATTATAAGGACACTATTTCAGTTACTATTATAAGGTCACTGTATCAGTTACTATTATAATGGCACTATATCAGTTACTATTACAAGGACACTATTTCAGTTACTATTGTAGGGGCACTATATAGTTACTATCATAAGGGCACTATATCAGTTACTATTATAAGGGCACTATATCAGCTACTATTGTAAGGACACTATTTCAGTTACTATTATAAGATCGCTGTATCAGTTACTATTATATAGACACTATATCAGTTACTATTATAAGGGCACTGTATCAGTTACTATTATATGGACACTATATCAGTTACTATTATAAGGTCACTGTATCAGTTACTACTATATGGGCACTATATCAGTTACTATTATATGGGCACTATATCAGTTACTATTATAAGGTCACTGTATCAGTTACTATTATAGGGGCACTATATCAGTTACTATTATAGGGGCACTAGATCAGTTTCTATTATAAGGTCACTGTATCAGTTACTATTATAGGGGCACTATATCAGTTACTATTATAGGGGCACTACATAATTTACTATTATGTGGGCACTATATCAGTTACTATTATATGGGCACTATAGCAGTTACTATTATAGGGGCACTACATAATTTACTATTATGTGGGCACTATATCAGTTACTATTATATGGGCACTATAGCAGTCACTATTATAAGGGCACTATATCAGTTACTATTATGTGGGCACTATATCAGTTACTATTATGTGGACACTATATCAGTTACTATTATAGGGGCACTACATAATTTACTATTATGTGGGCAATATATCAGTTACTATCATAAGGGCACTATATCAGTTACTATTATAAGGGCACTATATCAGTTATTATTCTATGGGCACTGTATCAGTTACTATCATAAGAGCACTATATCAGTTACTATTATTGGGCACTATAATAGGTACTTTATAAGGGCCCTATATTAGTTACTATCATAAGGGCACTATATCAGTTACTATTACTGTATATGGGCAGTATATCAGTTACTATTATAAGGACACTATTTCAGTTACTATTATAAGGTCACTGTATCAGTTACTATTATAATGGCACTATATCAGTTACTATTACAAGGACACTATTTCAGTTACTATTGTAGGGGCACTATATAGTTACTATCATAAGGGCACTATATCAGTTACTATTATAAGGGCACTATATCAGCTACTATTGTAAGGACACTATTTCAGTTACTATTATAAGATCGCTGTATCAGTTACTATTATATAGACACTATATCAGTTACTATTATAAGGGCACTGTATCAGTTACTATTATAGGGGCACTATATCAGTTACTATTATAGGGGCACTACATAATTTACTATTATGTGGGCACTATATCAGTTACTATTATATTGTCACTATAGCAGTTACTATTATAAGGGCACTATATCAGTTATTATTCTATGGGCACTGTATCAGTTACTATCATAAGAGCACTATATCAGTTACTATTATGTGGGCACTATAATAGTTACTATTATAAGGGCACTATATTAGTTACTATCATAAGGGCACTATATCAGTTACTATTACTGTATATGGGCAGTATATCAGTTACTATTATAAGGACACTATTTCAGTTACTATTATAAGGTCACTGTATCAGTTACTATTATAATGGCACTATATCAGTTACTATTACAAGGACACTATTTCAGTTACTATTGTAGGGGCACTATATAGTTACTATCATGAGGGCACTATATCAGTTACTATTATAAGGGCACTATATCAGCTACTATTGTAAGGACACTATTTCAGTTACTATTATAAGATCGCTGTATCAGTTACTATTATATAGACACTATATCAGTTACTATTATAAGGGCACTGTATCAGTTACTATTATAGGGGCACTATATCAGTTACTATTATAGGGGCACTACATAATTTACTATTATGTGGGCACTATATCAGTTACTATTATATGGGCACTATAGCAGTTACTATTATAGGGGCACTACAGCATTTACTATTATGTGGGCACTATATCAGTTACTATTATATGGGCACTATAGCAGTCACTATTATAAGGGCACTATATCAGTTACTATTATGTGGGCACTATATCAGTTACTATTATGTGGACACTATATCAGTTACTATTATAGGGGCACTACATAATTTACTATTATGTGGGCACTATATCAGTTACTATCATAAGGGCACTATATCAGTTACTATTATAAGGGCACTATATCAGTTATTATTCTATGGGCACTGTATCAGTTACTATCATAAGAGCACTATATCAGTTACTATTATGTGGGCACTATAATAGTTACTATTATAAGGGCACTATATTAGTTACTATCATAAGGGCACTATATCAGTTACTATTACTGTATATGGGCAGTATATCAGTTACTATTATAAGGACACTATTTCAGTTACTATTATAAGGTCACTGTATCAGTTACTATTATAATGGCACTATATCAGTTACTATTACAAGGACACTATTTCAGTTACTATTGTAGGGGCACTATATAGTTACTATCATAAGGGCACTATATCAGTTACTATTATGTGGGCACTATATCAGTTACTATTATAAGGACACTATATCAGTTACTATTATAAGGGCACTATATCAGTTACTATCATAAGGGCACTATATCAGTTACTATTATGTGGGCACTATATCAGTTACTATTATAAGGGCACTATATCAGTTACTATTATAAGGACACTATATCAGTTACTATTATAAGGGCACTATATCAGTTACTATCATAAGGGCACTATATCAGTTACTATTATTTGGGCACTATATCAGTTACTATTATAAGGGCACTATATTAGTTACTATCATAAGGGCACTATATTAGTTACTATTATAATGGCACTATATCAGTTACTATTATAAGGGCACTATATCAGTTACTATTACTGTATATGGGCAGTATATCAGTTACTATTATAAGGACACTATTTCAGTTACTATTATAAGGTCACTGTATCAGTTACTATTATAATGGCACTATATCAGTTACTATTACAAGGACACTATTTCAGTTACTATTGTAGGGGCACTATATAGTTACTATCATAAGGGCACTATATCAGTTACTATTATAAGGGCACTATATCAGCTACTATTGTAAGGACACTATTTCAGTTACTATTATAAGATCGCTGTATCAGTTACTATTATATAGACACTATATCAGTTACTATTATAAGGGCACTGTATCAGTTACTATTATATGGACACTATATCAGTTACTATTATAAGGTCACTGTATCAGTTACTACTATATGGGCACTATATCAGTTACTATTATATGGGCACTATATCAGTTACTATTATAAGGTCACTGTATCAGTTACTATTATAGGGGCACTATATCAGTTACTATTATAGGGGCACTAGATCAGTTACTATTATAAGGTCACTGTATCAGTTACTATTATAGGGGCACTATATCAGTTACTATTATAGGGGCACTACATAATTTACTATTATGTGGGCACTATATCAGTTACTATTATATGGGCACTATAGCAGTTACTATTATAGGGGTACTACATAATTTACTATTATGTGGGCACTATATCAGTTACTATTATATGGGCACTATAGCAGTTACTATTATAAGGGCACTATATCAGTTACTATTATGTGGGCACTATATCAGTTACTATTATGTGGACACTATATCAGTTACTATTATAGGGGCACTACATAATTTACTATTATGTGGGCACTATATCAGTTACTATCATAAGGGCACTATATCAGTTACTATTATAAGGGCACTATATCAGTTATTATTCTATGGGCACTGTATCAGTTACTATCATAAGAGAACTATATCAGTTACTATTATGTGGGCACTATATTAGTTACTATTATAAGGGCACTATATTAGTTACTATCATAAGGGCACTATATCAGTTACTATTACTGTATATGGGCAGTATATCAGTTACTATTATAAGGACACTATTTCAGTTACTATTATAAGGTCACTGTATCAGTTACTATTATAATGGCACTATATCAGTTACTATTACAAGGACACTATTTCAGTTACTATTGTAGGGGCACTATATAGTTACTATCATAAGGGCACTATATCAGTTACTATTATAAGGACACTATATCAGATACTATCATAAGGGCACTATATCAGTTACTATTATGTGGGCACTATATCAGTTACTATTATAAGGACACTATATCAGTTACTATTATAAGGGCACTATATCAGTTGCTATCATAAGGGCACTATATCAGTTACTATTATGTGGGCACTATATCAGTTACTATTATAAGGGCACTATATTAGTTACTATCATAAGGGCACTATATCAGTTACTATTATAATGGCCCTATATCAGTTACTATTATAAGGGCACTATATCAGTTACTATTACTGTATATGGGCAGTATATCAGTTACTATTATAAGGACACTATTTCAGTTACTATTATAAGGTCACTATATCAGTTACTATTACAAGGACACTATTTCAGTTACTATTGTAGGGGCACTATATAGTTACTATCATAAGGGCACTATATCAGTTACTATTATAAGGACACTATATCAGTTACTATCATAAGGGCACTATATCAGTTACTATTATAGGGGCACTACATAATTTACTATTATATGGGCAAGTATCAGTTACTATTATAAGGTCACTATATCAGTTACTATTATGTGGGCACTATATGAGTTACTATCATAAGGGCTCTATATCAGATACTATTATGTGGGCACTATATCAGTTACTATTATAAGGGCACTATATTAGTTACTATCATAAGGGCACTATATCAGTTACTATTATAATGGCACTATATCAGTTACTATTATAATGGCACTATATCAGTTACTATTACAAGGACACTATTTCAGTTACTATTGTAGGGGCACTATATAGATACTGTCATAAGGGCACTATATCAGTTACTATTATAGGGGCACTACATAATTTACTATTATATGGGCAAGTATCAGTTACTATTATAAGGTCACTATATCAGTTACTATTATGTGGGCACTATTTCAGTTACTATTATAAGGACACTATATCAGTTACTATTATAAGGGCACTATATCAGTTACTATCATAAGGGCACTATATCAGTTACTATTATGTGGGCACTATATCAGTTACTATTATATGGGCACTATATCAGTTACTATTATAAGGGCACTACATAATTTACTATTATGTGGGCACTATATCAGTTACTATTATATGGGCACTATAGCAGTTACTATTATAGGGGCACTACATAATTTGCTATTATGTGGGCACTATATCAGTTACTATTATATGGGCACTATAGCAGTTACTATTATAAGGGCACTATATCAGTTACTATTATAGGGGCAGTCCATAATTTACTATTATGTGGGCACTATATCAGTTACTATCATAAGGGCACTATATCAGTTACTATTATAAGGGCACTATATCAGTTATTATTCTATGGGCACTGTATCAGTTACTATCATAAGAGCACTATATCAGTTACTATTATGTGGGCACTATATTAGTTACTATTATAAGGGCACTATATTAGTTACTATCATAAGGGCACTATATCAGTTACTATTACTTTATATGGGCAGTATATCAGTTATTATTATATGGACACTATTTCAGTTACTATTATAAGGTCACTGTATCAGTTACTATTATAATGGCACTATATCAGTTACTATTACAAGGACAATATTTCAGTTACTATTGTAGGGGCACTATATAGTTACTATCATAAGGGCACTATATCAGTTACTATTATAAGGACACTATATCAGATACTATGATAAGGGCACTATATCAGTTACTATTATGTGGGCACTATATCAGTTACTATTATAAGGACACTATATCAGTTACTATTATAAGGGCACTATATCAGTTACTATCATAAGGGCACTATATCAGTTACTATTATGTGGGCACTATACCAGTTACTATTATAAGGGCACTATATCAGTTACTATTATAAGGACACTATATCAGTTACTATTATAAGGGCACTATATCAGTTACTATCATAAGGGCACTATATCAGTTACTATTATAAGATCGCTGTATCAGTTACTATTATATAGACACTATATCAGTTACTATTATAAGGGCACTGTATCAGTTACTATTATATGGACACTATATCAGTTACTATTATAAGGTCACTATATCAGTTACTATTATAGGGGCACTATATCAGTTACTATTATAAGGTCACTGTATCAGTTACTATTATAGGGGCACTATATCAGTTACTATTATAGGGGCACTAGATCAGTTACTATTATAAGGTCACTGTATCAGTTACTATTATAGGGGCACTATATCAGTTACTATTATAGGGGCACTACATAATTTACTATTATGTGGGCACTATATCAGTTACTATTATATGGGCACTATAGCAGTTACTATTATAGGGGCACTACATAATTTACTATTATGTGGGCACTATATCAGTTACTATTATATGGGCACTATAGCAGTTACTATTATAAGGGCACTATATCAGTTACTATTTTGTGGGCACTATATCAGTTACTATTATGTGGACACTATATCAGTTACTATTATAGGGGCACTACATAATTTACTATTATGTGGGCACTATATCAGTTAGTATCATAAGGGCACTATATCAGTTACTATTATAAGGGCACTATATCAGTTATTATTCTATGGGCACTGTATCAGTTACTATTATGTGGGCACTATATTAGTTACTATTATAAGGGCACTATATTAGTTACTATCATAAGGGCACTATATCAGTTACTATTACTGTATATGGGCAGTATATCAGTTACTATTATAAGGACACTATTTCAGTTACTATTATAAGGTCACTGTATCAGTTACTATTATAATGGCACTATATCAGTTACTATTACAAGGACACTATTTCAGTTACTATTGTAGGGGCACTATATAGTTACTATCATAAGGGCACTATATCAATTACTATTATAAGGACACTATATCAGATACTATCATAAGGGCACTATATCAGTTACTATTATGTGGGCACTATATCAGTTACTATTATAAGGACACTATATCAGTTACTATTATAAGGGCACTATATCAGTTACTATCATAAGGGCACTATATCAGTTACTATTATGTGGGCACTATATCAGTTACTATTATAAGGGCACTATATTAGTTACTATCATAAGGGCACTATATCAGTTACTATTATAATGGCACTAGAGCAGTTACTATTATAAGGGCACTATATCAGTTACTATTATAAGGGCACTATATCAGTTACTATTATAATGGCCCTATATCAGTTACTATTATAAGGGCACTATATCAGTTACTATTACTGTATATGGGCAGTATATCAGTTACTATTATAAGGACACTATTTCAGTTACTATTATAAGGTCACTATATCAGTTACTATTACAAGGACACTATTTCAGTTACTATTGTAGGGGCACTATATAGTTACTATCATAAGGGCACTATATCAGTTACTATTATAAGGACACTATATCAGTTACTATCATAAGGGCACTATATCAGTTACTATTATAGGGGCACTACATAATTTACTATTATATGGGCAAGTATCAGTTACTATTATAAGGTCACTATATCAGTTACTATTATGTGGGCACTATATGAGTTACTATCATAAGGGCTCTATATCAGATACTATTATGTGGGCACTATATCAGTTACTATTATAAGGGCACTATATTAGTTACTATCATAAGGGCACAATATCAGTTACTATTATAATGGCACTATATCAGTTACTATTATAATGGCACTATATCAGTTACTATTACAAGGACACTATTTCAGTTACTATTGTAGGGGCACTATATAGATACTATCATAAGGGCACTATATCAGTTACTATTATAGGGGCACTACATAATTTACTATTATATGGGCAAGTATCAGTTACTATCATAAGGGCACTATATCAGTTACTATTATGTGGGCACTATATCAGTTACTATTATAAGGACACTATATCAGTTACTATTATAAGGGCACTATATCAGTTACTATCATAAGGGCACTATATCAGTTACTATTATGTGGGCACTATATCAGTTACTATTATAAGGGCACTACATAATTTACTATTATGTGGGCACTATATCAGTTACTATTATATGGGCACTATAGCAGTTACTATTATAGGGGCACTACATAATTTGCTATTATGTGGGCACTATATCAGTTACTATTATATGGGCACTATAGCAGTTAGTATTATAGGGGCACTACATAATTTGCTATTATGTGGGCACTATATCAGTTACTATTATATGGGCACTATATCAGTTACTATTATAGGGGCACTACATAATTTACTATTATGTGGGCACTATATCAGTTACTATCATAAGGGCACTATATCAGTTACTATTATAAGGGCACTACATCAGTTACTATTATATGGGCACTGTATCAGTTACTATCATAAGAGCACTATATCAGTTACTATTATGTGGGCACTATATTAGTTACTATTATAAGGGCACTATATTAGTTACTATCATAAGGGCACTATATCAGTTACTATTACTTTATATGGGCAGTATATCAGTTACTATTATATGGACACTATTTCAGTTACTATTATAAGGTCACTGTATCAGTTACTATTATAATGGCACTATATCAGTTACTATTACAAGGACACTATTTCAGTTACTATTGTAGGGGCACTATATAGTTAGTTACTATCATAAGGGCACTATATCAGTTACTATTATAAGGACACTATATCAGATACTATCATAAGGGCACTATATCAGTTACTATTATGTGGGCACTATATCAGTTACTATTATAAGGACACTATATCAGTTACTATTATAAGGGCACTATATCAGTTACTATCATAAGGGCACTATATCAGTTACTATTATGTGGGCACTATATCAGTTACTATTATAAGGGCACTATATCAGTTACTATTATAAGGACACTATATCAGTTACTATTATAAGGGCACTATATCAGTTACTATCATAAGGGCACTATATCAGTTACTATTATAAGATCGCTGTATCAGTTACTATTATATAGACACTATGTCAGTTACTATTATAAGGGCACTGTATCAGTTACTATTATATGGACACTATATCAGTTACTATTATAAGGTCACTGTATCAGTTACTACTATATGGGCACTATATCAGTTACTATTATAAGGGCACTATATCAGTTACTATTATAAGGTCACTGTATCAGTTACTATTATAGGGGCACTATATCAGTTACTATTATAGGGGCACTAGATCAGTTACTATTATAAGGTCACTGTATCAGTTACTATTATAGGGGCACTATATCAGTTACTATTATAGGGGCACTACATAATTTACTATTATGTGGGCACTATATCAGTTACTATTATATGGGCACTATAGCAGTTACTATTATAGGGGCACTACATAATTTACTATTATGTGGGCACTATATCAGTTACTATTATATGGGCACTATAGCAGTTACTATTATAAGGGCACTATATCAGTTACTATTTTGTGGGCACTATATCAGTTACTATTATGTGGACACTATATCAGTTACTATTATAGGGGCACTACATAATTTACTATTATGTGGGCACTATATCAGTTAGTATCATAAGGGCACTATATCAGTTACTCTTATAAGGGCACTATATCAGTTATTATTCTATGGGCACTGTATCAGTTACTATCATAAGAGCACTATATCAGTTACTATTATGTGGGCACTATATTAGTTACTATTATAAGGGCACTATATTAGTTACTATCATAAGGGCACTATATCAGTTACTATTACTGTATATGGGCAGTATATCAGTTACTATTATAAGGACACTATTTCAGTTACTATTATAAGGTCACTGTATCAGTTACTATTATAATGGCACTATATCAGTTACTATTACAAGGACACTATTTCAGTTACTATTGTAGGGGCACTATATAGTTACTATCATAAGGGCACTATATCAATTACTATTATAAGGACACTATATCAGATACTATCATAAGGGCACTATATCAGTTACTATTATGTGGGCACTATATCAGTTACTATTATAAGGACACTATATCAGTTACTATTATAAGGGCACTATATCAGTTACTATCATAAGGGCACTATATCAGTTACTATTATGTGGGCACTATATCAGTTACTATTATAAGGGCACTATATTAGTTACTATCATAAGGGCACTATATCAGTTACTATTATAATGGCACTAGAGCAGTTACTATTATAAGGGCACTATATCAGTTACTATTATAAGCACACTATATCAGTTACTATTATAATGGCCCTATATCAGTTACTATTATAAGGGCACTATATCAGTTACTATTACTGTATATGGGCAGTATATCAGTTACTATTATAAGGACACTATTTCAGTTACTATTATAAGGTCACTATATCAGTTACTATTACAAGGACACTATTTCAGTTACTATTGTAGGGGCACTATATAGTTACTATCATAAGGGCACTATATCAGTTACTATTATAAGGACACTATATCAGTTACTATCATAAGGGCACTATATCAGTTACTATTATAGGGGCACTACATAATTTACTATTATATGGGCAAGTATCAGTTACTATTATAAGGTCACTATATCAGTTACTATTATGTGGGCACTATATGAGTTACTATCATAAGGGCTCTATATCAGATACTATTATGTGGGCACTATATCAGTTACTATTATAAGGGCACTATATTAGTTACTATCATAAGGGCACAATATCAGTTACTATTATAATGGCACTATATCAGTTACTATTATAATGGCACTATATCAGTTACTATTACAAGGACACTATTTCAGTTACTATTGTAGGGTCACTATATAGATACTATCATAAGGGCACTATATCAGTTACTATTATAGGGGCACTACATAATTTACTATTATATGGGCAAGTATCAGTTACTATTATAAGGTCACTATATCAGTTACTATTATGTGGGCACTATTTCAGTTACTATTATAAGGACACTATATCAGTTACTATTATAAGGGCACTATATCAGTTACTATCATAAGGGCACTATATCAGTTACTATTATGTGGGCACTATATCAGTTACTATTATAAGGGCACTACATAATTTACTATTATGTGGGCACTATATCAGTTACTATTATATGGGCACTATAGCAGTTACTATTATAGGGGCACTACATAATTTGCTATTATGTGGGCACTATATCAGTTACTATTATATGGGCAGTATAGCAGTTAGTATTATAGGGGCACTACATAATTTGCTATTATGTGGGCACTATATCAGTTACTATTATATGGGCACTATATCAGTTACTATTATAGGGGCACTACATAATTTACTATTATGTGGGCACTATATCAGTTACTATCATAAGGGCACTATATCAGTTACTATTATAAGGGCACTACATCAGTTATTATTATATGGGCACTGTATCAGTTACTATCATAAGAGCACTATATCAGTTACTATTATGTGGGCACTATGTTAGTTACTATTATAAGGGCACTATATTAGTTACTATCATAAGGGCACTATATCAGTTACTATTACTTTATATGGGCAGTATATCAGTTATTATTATATGGACACTATTTCAGTTACTTTTATAAGGTCACTGTATCAGTTACTATTATAATGGCACTATATCAGTTACTATTACAAGGACACTATTTCAGTTACTATTGTAGGGGCACTATATAGTTACTATCATAAGGGCACTATATCAGTTACTATTATAAGGACACTATATCAGATACTATCATAAGGGCACTATATCAGTTACTATTATGTGGGCACTATATCAGTTACTATTATAAGGACACTATATCAGTTACTATTATAAGGGCACTATATCAGTTACTATCATAAGGGCACTATATCAGTTACTATTATGTGGGCACTATATCAGTTACTATTATAAGGGCACTATATCAGTTACTATTATAAGGACACTATATCAGTTACTATTATAAGGGCACTATATCAGTTACTATCATAAGGGCACTATATCAGTTACTATTATTTGGGCACTATATCAGTTACTATTATAAGGGCACTATATTAGTTACTATCATAAGGGCACTATATTAGTTACTATTATAATGGCACTATATCAGTTACTATTATAAGGGCACTATATCAGTTACTATTACTGTATATGGGCAGTATATCAGTTACTATTATAAGGACACTATTTCAGTTACTATTATAAGGTCACTGTATCAGTTACTATTATAATGGCACTATATCAGTTACTATTACAAGGACACTATTTCAGTTACTATTGTAGGGGCACTATATAGTTACTATCATAAGGGCACTATATCAGTTACTATTATAAGGGCACTATGTCAGCTACTATTGTAAGGACACTATTTCAGTTACTATTATAAGATCGCTGTATCAGTTACTATTATATAGACACTATATCAGTTACTATTATAAGGGCACTGTATCAGTTACTATTATATGGACACTATATCAGTTACTATTATAAGGTCACTGTATCAGTTACTACTATATGGGCACTATATCAGTTACTATTATATGGGCACTATATCAGTTACTATTATAAGGTCACTGTATCAGTTACTATTATAGCGGCACTATATCAGTTACTATTATAGGGGCACTAGATCATTTACTATTATAAGGTCACTGTATCAGTTACTATTATAGGGGCACTATATCAGTTACTATTATAGGGGCACTACATAATTTACTATTATGAGGGCACTATATCAGTTACTATTATATGGGCACTATAGCAGTTACTATTATAGGGGTACTACATAATTTACTATTATGTGGGCACTATATCAGTTACTATTATATGGGCACTATAGCAGTTACTATTATAAGGGCACTATATCAGTTACTATTATGTGGGCACTATATCAGTTACTATTATGTGGACACTATATCAGTTACTATTATAGGGGCACTACATAATTTACTATTATGTGGGCACTATATCAGTTACTATCATAAGGGCACTATATCAGTTACTCTTATAAGGGCACTATATCAGTTATTATTCTATGGGCACTGTATCAGTTACTATCATAAGAGAACTATATCAGTTACTATTATGTGGGCACTATATTAGTTACTATTATAAGGGCACTATATTAGTTACTATCATAAGGGCACTATATCAGTTACTATTACTGTATATGGGCAGTATATCAGTTACTATTATAAGGACACTATTTCAGTTACTATTATAAGGTCACTGTATCAGTTACTATTATAATGGCACTATATCAGTTACTATTACAAGGACACTATTTCAGTTACTATTGTAGGGGCACTATATAGTTACTATCATAAGGGCACTATATCAGTTACTATTATAAGGACACTATATCAGTTACTATCATAAGGGCACTATATCAGTTACTATTATAGGGGCACTACATAATTTACTATTATATGGGCAAGTATCAGTTACTATTATAAGGTCACTATATCAGTTACTATTATGTGGGCACTATATGAGTTACTATCATAAGGGCTCTATATCAGATACTATTATGTGGGCACTATATCAGTTACTATTATAAGGGCACTATATTAGTTACTATCATAAGGGCACAATATCAGTTACTATTATAATGGCACTATATCAGTTACTATTATAATGGCACTATATCAGTTACTATTACAAGGACACTATTTCAGTTACTATTGTAGGGTCACTATATAGATACTATCATAAGGGCACTATATCATTTACTATTATAGGGGCACTACATAATTTACTATTATATGGGCAAGTATCAGTTACTATTATAAGGTCACTATATCAGTTACTATTATGTGGGCACTATATCAGTTACTATTATAAGGACACTATATCAGTTACTATTATAAGGGCACTATATCAGTTACTATCATAAGGGCACTATATCAGTTACTATTATGTGGGCACTATATCAGTTACTATTATAAGGGCACTACATAATTTACTATTATGTGGGCACTATATCAGTTACTATTATATGGGCACTATAGCAGTTACTATTATAGGGGCACTACATAATTTGCTATTATGTGGGCACTATATCAGTTACTATTATATGGGCAGTATAGCAGTTAGTATTATAGGGGCACTACATAATTTGCTATTATGTGGGCACTATATCAGTTACTATTATATGGGCACTATATCAGTTACTATTATAGGGGCACTACATAATTTACTATTATGTGGGCACTATATCAGTTACTATCATAAGGGCACTATATCAGTTACTATTATAAGGGCACTACATCAGTTATTATTATATGGGCACTGTATCAGTTACTATCATAAGAGCACTATATCAGTTACTATTATGTGGGCACTATGTTAGTTACTATTATAAGGGCACTATATTAGTTACTATCATAAGGGCACTATATCAGTTACTATTACTTTATATGGGCAGTATATCAGTTATTATTATATGGACACTATTTCAGTTACTTTTATAAGGTCACTGTATCAGTTACTATTATAATGGCACTATATCAGTTACTATTACAAGGACACTATTTCAGTTACTATTGTAGGGGCACTATATAGTTACTATCATAAGGGCACTATATCAGTTACTATTATAAGGACACTATATCAGATACTATCATAAGGGCACTATATCAGTTACTATTATGTGGGCACTATATCAGTTACTATTATAAGGACACTATATCAGTTACTATTATAAGGGCACTATATCAGTTACTATCATAAGGGCACTATATCAGTTACTATTATAAGGACACTATATCAGTTACTATTATAAGGGCACTATATCAGTTACTATCATAAGGGCACTATATCAGTTACTATTATTTGGGCACTATATCAGTTACTATTATAAGGGCACTATATTAGTTACTATCATAAGGGCACTATATTAGTTACTATTATAATGGCACTATATCAGTTACTATTATAAGGGCACTATATCAGTTACTATTACTGTATATGGGCAGTATATCAGTTACTATTATAAGGACACTATTTCAGTTACTATTATAAGGTCACTGTATCAGTTACTATTATAATGGCACTATATCAGTTACTATTACAAGGACACTATTTCAGTTACTATTGTAGGGGCACTATATAGTTACTATCATAAGGGCACTATATCAGTTACTATTATAAGGGCACTATGTCAGCTACTATTGTAAGGACACTATATCAGTTACTATTATAAGATCGCTGTATCAGTTACTATTATATAGACACTATATCAGTTACTATTATAAGGGCACTGTATCAGTTACTATTATATGGACACTATATCAGTTACTATTATAAGGTCACTGTATCAGTTACTACTATATGGGCACTATATCAGTTACTATTATATGGGCACTATATCAGTTACTATTATAAGGTCACTGTATCAGTTACTATTATAGGGGCACTATATCAGTTACTATTATAGGGGCACTAGATCAGTTACTATTATAAGGTCACTGTATCAGTTACTATTATAGGGGCACTATATCAGTTACTATTATAGGGGCACTACATAATTTACTATTATGAGGGCACTATATCAGTTACTATTATATGGGCACTATAGCAGTTACTATTATAGGGGTACTACATAATTTACTATTATGTGGGCACTATATCAGTTACTATTATATGGGCACTATAGCAGTTACTATTATAAGGGCACTATATCAGTTACTATTATGTGGGCACTATATCAGTTACTATTATGTGGACACTATATCAGTTACTATTATAGGGGCACTACATAATTTACTATTATGTGGGCACTATATCAGTTACTATCATAAGGGCACTATATCAGTTACTCTTATAAGGGCACTATATCAGTTATTATTCTATGGGCACTGTATCAGTTACTATCATAAGAGAACTATATCAGTTACTATTATGTGGGCACTATATTAGTTACTATTATAAGGGCACTATATTAGTTACTATCATAAGGGCACTATATCAGTTACTATTACTGTATATGGGCAGTATATCAGTTACTATTATAAGGACACTATTTCAGTTACTATTATAAGGTCACTGTATCAGTTACTATTATAATGGCACTATATCAGTTACTATTACAAGGACACTATTTCAGTTACTATTGTAGGGGCACTATATAGTTACTATCATAAGGGCACTATATCAGTTACTATTATAAGGACACTATATCAGATACTATCATAAGGGCACTATATCAGTTACTATTATGTGGGCACTATATCAGTTACTATTATAAGGACACTATATCAGTTACTATTATAAGGGCACTATATCAGTTGCTATCATAAGGGCACTATATCAGTTACTATTATGTGGGCACTATATCAGTTACTATTATAAGGGCACTATATTAGTTACTATCATAAGGGCACTATATCAGTTACTATTATAATGGCCCTATATCAGTTACTATTATAAGGGCACTATATCAGTTACTATTACTGTATATGGGCTGTATATCAGTTACTATTATAAGGACACTATTTCAGTTACTATTATAAGGTCACTATATCAGTTACTATTACAAGGACACTATTTCAGTTACTATTGTAGGGGCACTATATAGTTACTATCATAAGGGCACTATATCAGTTACTATTATAAGGACACTATATCAGTTACTATCATAAGGGCACTATATCAGTTACTATTATAGGGGCACTACATAATTTACTATTATATGGGCAAGTATCAGTTACTATTATAAGGTCACTATATCAGTTACTATTATGTGGGCACTATATGAGTTACTATCATAAGGGCTCTATATCAGATACTATTATGTGGGCACTATATCAGTTACTATTATAAGGGCACTATATTAGTTACTATCATAAGGGCACTATATCAGTTACTATTATAATGGCACTATATCAGTTACTATTATAATGGCACTATATCAGTTACTATTACAAGGACACTATTTCAGTTACTATTGTAGGGGCACTATATAGATACTGTCATAAGGGCACTATATCAGTTACTATTATAGGGGCACTACATAATTTACTATTATATGGGCAAGTATCAGTTACTATTATAAGGTCACTATATCAGTTACTATTATGTGGGCACTATTTCAGTTACTATTATAAGGACACTATATCAGTTACTATTATAAGGGCACTATATCAGTTACTATCATAAGGGCACTATATCAGTTACTATTATGTGGGCACTATATCAGTTACTATTATATGGGCACTATATCAGTTACTATTATAAGGACACTATATCAGTTACTATTATAAGGGCACTATATCAGTTACTATCATAAGGGCACTATATCAGTTACTATTATGTGGACACTATATCAGTTACTATTATAAGGGCACTACATAATTTACTATTATGTGGGCACTATATCAGTTACTATTATATGGGCACTATAGCAGTTACTATTATAGGGGCACTACATAATTTGCTATTATGTGGGCACTATATCAGTTACTATTATATGGGCACTATAGCAGTTACTATTATAAGGGCACTATATCAGTTACTATTGTGTGGGCACTATATCAGTTACTATTATAGGGGCAGTCCATAATTTACTATTATGTGGGCACTATATCAGTTACTATCATAAGGGCACTATATCAGTTACTATTATAAGGGCACTATATCAGTTATTATTATATGGGGACTGTATCAGTTACTATCATAAGAGCACTATATCAGTTACTATTATGTGGGCACTATATTAGTTACTATTATAAGGGCACTATATTAGTTACTATCATAAGGGCACTATATCAGTTACTATTACTTTATATGGGCAGTATATCAGTTATTATTATATGGACACTATTTCAGTTACTATTATAAGGTCACTGTATCAGTTACTATTATAATGGCACTATATAAGTTACTATTACAAGGACAATATTTCAGTTACTATTGTAGGGGCACTATATAGTTACTATCATAAGGGCACTATATCAGTTACTATTATAAGGACACTATATCAGATACTATGATAAGGGCACTATATCAGTTACTATTATGTGGGCACTATATCAGTTACTATTATAAGGACACTATATCAGTTACTATTATAAGGGCACTATATCAGTTACTATCATAAGGGCACTATATCAGTTACTATTATGTGGGCACTATATCAGTTACTATTATAAGGGCACTATATCAGTTACTATTATAAGGACACTATATCAGTTACTATTATAAGGGCACTATATCAGTTACTATCATAAGGGCACTATATCAGTTACTATTATAAGATCGCTGTATCAGTTACTATTATATAGACACTATATCAGTTACTATTATAAGGGCACTGTATCAGTTACTATTATATGGACACTATATCAGTTACTATTATAAGGTCACTGTATCAGTTACTACTATATGGGCACTATATCAGTTACTATTATAAGGGCACTATATCAGTTACTATTATAAGGTCACTGTATCAGTTACTATTATAGGGGCACTATATCAGTTACTATTATAGGGGCACTAGATCAGTTACTATTATAAGGTCACTGTATCAGTTACTATTATAGGGGCACTATATCAGTTACTATTATAGGGGCACTACATAATTTACTATTATGTGGGCACTATATCAGTTACTATTATATGGGCACTATAGCAGTTACTATTATAGGGGCACTACATAATTTACTATTATGTGGGCACTATATCAGTTACTATTATATGGGCACTATAGCAGTTACTATTATAAGGGCACTATATCAGTTACTGTTTTGTGGGCACTATATCAGTTACTATTATGTGGACACTATATCAGTTACTATTATAGGGGCACTACATAATTTACTATTATGTGGGCACTATATCAGTTAGTATCATAAGGGCACTATATCAGTTACTATTATAAGGGCACTATATCAGTTATTATTCTATGGGCACTGTATCAGTTACTATCATAAGAGCACTATATCAGTTACTATTATGTGGGCACTATATTAGTTACTATTATAAGGGCACTATATTAGTTACTATCATAAGGGCACTATATCAGTTACTATTACTGTATATGGGCAGTATATCAGTTACTATTATAAGGACACTATTTCAGTTACTATTATAAGGTCACTGTATCAGTTACTATTATAATGGCACTATATCAGTTACTATTACAAGGACACTATTTCAGTTACTATTGTAGGGGCACTATATAGTTACTATCATAAGGGCACTATATCAATTACTATTATAAGGACACTATATCAGATACTATCATAAGGGCACTATATCAGTTACTATTATGTGGGCACTATATCAGTTACTATTATAAGGACACTATATCAGTTACTATTATAAGGGCACTATATCAGTTACTATCATAAGGGCACTATATCAGTTACTATTATGTGGGCACTATATCAGTTACTATTATAAGGGCACTATATTAGTTACTATCATAAGGGCACTATATCAGTTACTATTATAATGGCACTAGAGCAGTTACTATTATAAGGGCACTATATCAGTTACTATTATAAGGGCACTATATCAGTTACTATTATAATGGCCCTATATCAGTTACTATTATAAGGGCACTATATCAGTTACTATTACTGTATATGGGCAGTATATCAGTTACTATTATAAGGACACTATTTCAGTTACTATTATAAGGTCACTATATCAGTTACTTTTACAAGGACACTATTTCAGTTACTATTGTAGGGGCACTATATAGTTACTATCATAAGGGCACTATATCAGTTACTATTATAAGGACACTATATCAGTTACTATCATAAGGGCACTATATCAGTTACTATTATAGGGGCACTACATAATTTACTATTATATGGGCAAGTATCAGTTACTATTATAAGGTCACTATATCAGTTACTATTATGTGGGCACTATATGAGTTACTATCATAAGGGCTCTATATCAGATACTATTATGTGGGCACTATATCAGTTACTATTATAAGGGCACTATATTAGTTACTATCATAAGGGCACTATATCAGTTACTATTATAAGGGCACTATATCAGTTACTATTATAATGGCACTATATCAGTTACTATTACAAGGACACTATATCAGTTACTATTGTAGGGTCACTATATAGATACTATCATAAGGGCACTATATCAGTTACTATTATAGGGGCACTACATAATTTACTATTATATGGGCAAGTATCAGTTACTATTATAAGGGCACTATATCAGTTACTATTATGTGGGCACTATTTCAGTTACTATTATAAGGACACTATATCAGTTACTATTATAAGGGCACTATATCAGTTACTATCATAAGGGCACTATATCAGTTACTATTATGTGGGCACTATATCAGTTACTATTATAAGGGCACTACATAATTTACTATTATGTGGGCACTATATCAGTTACTATTATATGGGCACTATAGCAGTTACTATTATAGGGGCACTACATAATTTGCTATTATGTGGGCACTATATCAGTTACTATTATATGGGCACTATAGCAGTTAGTATTATAGGGGCACTACATAATTTGCTATTATGTGGGCACTATATCAGTTACTATTATATGGGCACTATATCAGTTACTATTATAGGGGCATTACATAATTTACTATTATGTGGGCACTATATCAGTTACTATCATAAGGGCACTATATCAGTTACTATTATAAGGGCACTACATCAGTTATTATTATATGGGCACTGTATCAGTTACTATCATAAGAGCACTATATCAGTTACTATTATGTGGGCACTATATTAGTTACTATTATAAGGGCACTATATTAGTTACTATCATAAGGGCACTATATCAGTTACTATTACTTTATATGGGCAGTATATCAGTTATTATTATATGGACACTATTTCAGTTACTTTTATAAGGTCACTGTATCAGTTACTATTATAATGGCACTATATCAGTTACTATTACAAGGACACTATTTCAGTTACTATTGTAGGGGCACTATATAGTTACTATCATAAGGGCACTATATCAGTTACTATTATAAGGACACTATATCAGATACTATCATAAGGGCACTATATCAGATACTATTATGTGAGCACTATATCAGTTCCTATTATAAGGACACTATATCAGTTACTATTATAAGGGCACTATATCAGTTACTATCATAAGGGCACTATATCAGTTACTATTATGTGGGCACTATATCAGTTACTATTATAAGGGCACTATATTAGTTACTATCATAAGGGCACTATATCAGTTACTATTATAACCCTATCCTTAGTTACTATATATATGGGCCCTATATCAGTTACTATTATAAGGGCACTATTTCAGTTACTATTATAAGGTCACTATATCAGTTACTATTACAAGGACACTATTTCAGTTACTATTGTAGGGGCACTATATAGTTACTATCATAAGGGCACTATATCAGTTACTATTATAAGGACACTATATCAGTTACTATCTTAAGGGCACTATATCAGTTACTATTATAGGGGCACTACATAATTTACTATTATATGGGCAAGTATCAGTTACTATTATAAGGTCACTATATCAGTTACTATTATAATGGCACTATATCAGTTACTATTATAATGGCACTATATCAGTTACTATTACAAGGACACTATTTCAGTTACTATTGTAGAGGCACTATATAGATACTATCATAAGGGCACTATATCAGTTACTATTATAGGGGCACTACATAATTTACTATTATATGGGCAAGTATCAGTTACTATTATAAGGTCACTATATCAGTTACTATTATGTGGGCACTATTTCAGTTACTATTATAAGGACACTATATCAGTTACTATTATAAGGGCACTATATCAGTTACTATCATAAGGGCACTATATCAGTTACTATTATGTGGGCACTATATCAGTTACTATTATATGGGCACTATATCAGTTACTATTATAAGGACACTATATCAGTTACTATTATAAGGGCACTATATCAGTTACTATCATAAGGGCAGTATATCAGTTACTATTATGTGGGCACTATATCAGTTACTATTATAAGGGCACTACATAATTTACTATTATATGGGCACTATATCAGTTACTATTATATGGGCACTATAGCAGTTACTATTATAGGGGCACTACATAATTTGCTATTATGTGGGCACTATATCAGTTACTATTATATGGGCACTATAGCAGTTACTATTATAGGGGCACTACATAATTTGCTATTATGTGGGCACTATATCAGTTACTATTATATGGGCACTATATCAGTTACTATTATAGGGGCACTACATAATTTACTATTATGTGGGCACTATATCAGTTACTATCATAAGGGCACTATATCAGTTACTATTATAAGGGCACTACATCAGTTATTATTATATGGGCACTGTATCAGTTACTATCATAAGAGCACTATATCAGTTACTATTATGTGGGCACTATATTAGTTACTATTATAAGGGCACTATATTAGTTACTATCATAAGGGCACTATATCAGTTACTATTACTTTATATGGGCAGTATATCAGTTATTATTATATGGACACTATTTCAGTTACTATTATAAGGTCACTGTATCAGTTACTATTATAATGGCACTATATCAGTTACTATTACAAGGACACTATTTCAGTTACTATTGTAGGGGCACTATATAGTTACTATCATAAGGGCACTATATCAGTTACTATTATAAGGACACTATATCAGATACTATCATAAGGGCACTATATCAGTTACTATTATGTGGGCACTATATCAGTTACTATTATAAGGACACTATATCAGTTACTATTATAAGGGCACTATATCAGTTACTATCATAAGGGCACTATATCAGTTACTATTATGTGGGCACTATATCAGTTACTATTATAAGGGCACTATATTCGTTACTATCATAACGGCACTATATCAGTTACTATTATAATGGCCCTATATCAGTTACTATTATAAGGGCACTATATCAGTTACTATTACTGTATATGGGCAGTATATCAGTTACTATTATAAGGACACTATTTCAGTTACTATTATAAGGTCACTATATCAGTTACTATTACAAGGACACTATTTCAGTTACTATTGTAGGGGCACTATATAGTTACTATCATAAGGGCACTATATCAGTTACTATTATAAGGACACTATATCAGTTACTATCATAAGGGCACTATATCAGTTACTATTATAGGGGCACTACATAATTTACTATTATATGGGCAAGTATCAGTTACTATTATAAGGTCACTATATCAGTTACTATTATGTGGGCACTATATGAGTTACTATCATAAGGGCTCTATATCAGATACTATTATGTGGGCACTATATCAGTTACTATTATAAGGGCACTATATTAGTTACTATCATAAGGGCACTATATCAGTTACTATTATAATGGCACTATATCAGTTACTATTATAATGGCACTATATCAGTTACTATTACAAGGACACTATTTCAGTTACTATTGTAGGGGCACTATATAGATACTATCATAAGGGCACTATATCAGTTACTATTATAGGGGCACTACATAATTTACTATTATATGGGCAAGTATCAGTTACTATTATAAGGTCACTATATCAGTTACTATTATGTGGGCACTATTTCAGTTACTATTATAAGGACACTATATCAGTTACTATTATAAGGGCACTATATCAGTTACTATCATAAGGGCACTATATCAGTTACTATTATGTGGGCACTATATCAGTTACTATTATATGGGCACTATATCAGTTACTATTATAAGGACACTATATCAGTTACTATTATAAGGGCACTATATCAGTTACTATCATAAGGGCAGTATATCAGTTACTATTATGTGGGCACTATATCAGTTACTATTATAAGGGCACTACATAATTTACTATTATGTGGGCACTATAGCAGTTACTATTATAGGGGCACTACATAATTTGCTATTATGTGGGCACTATATCAGTTACTATTATATGGGCACTATAGCAGTTACTATTATAGGGGCACTACATAATTTGATATTATGTGGGCACTATATCAGTTACTATTATATGGGCACTATAGCAGTTACTATTATAGGGGCACTACATAATTTGCTATTATGTGGGCACTATATCAGTTACTATTATATGGGCACTATATCAGTTACTATCATAAGGGCACTATATCAGTTACTATTAAAAGGGCACTACATCAGTTATTATTATATGGGCACTGTATCAGTTACTATCATAAGAGCACTATATCAGTTACTATTATGTGGGCACTATATTAGTTACTATTATAAGGGCACTATATTAGTTACTATCATAAGGGCACTATATCAGTTACTATTACTTTATATGGGCAGTATATCAGTTATTATTATATGGACACTATTTCAGTTACTATTATAAGGTCACTGTATCAGTTACTATTATAATGGCACTATATCAGTTACTATTACAAGGACACTATTTCAGTTACTATTGTAGGGGCACTATATAGTTACTATCATAAGGGCACTATATCAGTTACTATTATAAGGACACTATATCAGATACTATCATAAGGGCACTATATCAGTTACTATTATGTGGGCACTATATCAGTTAATATTATAAGGACACTATATCAGTTACTATTATAAGGGCACTATATCAGTTACTATCATAAGGGCACTATATCAGTTACTATTATGTGGGCACTATATCAGTTACTATTATAAGGGCACTATATTAGTTACTATCATAAGGGCACTATATCAGTTACTATTATAATGGCACTATATCAGTTACTATTACTGTATATGGGCAGTATATCAGTTACTATTATAAGGACACTATTTCAGTTACTATTATAAGGTCACTATATCAGTTACTATTACAAGGACACTATTTCAGTTACTATTGTAGGGGCACTATATAGTTACTATCATAAGGGCACTATATCAGTTACTATTATAGGGGCACTACATAATTTACTATTATATGGGCAAGTATCAGTTACTATTATAAGGTCACTATATCAGTTACTATTATAAGGACATTATATCAGTTACTATTATAAGGGCACTATATCAGTTACTATCATAAGGGCACTATATCAGTTACTATTATGTGGGCACTATATCAGTTACTATTATAAGGGCACTATATCAGTTACTATCATAAGGTCACTATATCAGTTACTATTATGTGGGCACTATATCAGTTACTATTATAAGGGCACTACATAATTTACTATTATGTGGACACTATATCAGTTACTATTATATGGGCACTATAGCAGTTACTATTATAGGGGCACTACATAATTTACTATTATGTGGGCACTATATCAGTTACTATTATAAGGGCACTATATCAGTTACTATTACTGTATATGGGCAGTATATCAGTTACTATTATAAGGACACTATTTCAGTTACTATTATAAGGTCACTGTATCAGTTACTATTATAATGGCACTATATCAGTTACTATTACAAGGACACTATTTCAGTTACTATTGTAGGGGCACTATATAGTTACTATCATAAGGGCACTATATCAGTTACTATTATAAGGGCACTATATCAGCTACTATTGTAAGGACACTATTTCAGTTACTATTATAAGGTCGCTGTATCAGTTACTATTATATAGACACTATATCAGTTACTATTATAAGGGCACTGTATCAGTTACTATTATATGGACACTATATCAGTTACTATTATAAGGTCACTGTATCAGTTACTACTATATGGGCACTATATCAGTTACTATTATATGGGCACTATATCAGTTACTATTATAAGGTCACTGTATCAGTTACTATTATAGGGGCACTATATCAGTTACTATTATAGGGGCACTATATCAGTTACTATTATAAGGTCACTGTATCAGTTACTATTATAGGGGCACCATATCAGTTACTATTATAGGGGCACTACATAATTTACTATTATGTGGGCACTATATCAGTTACTATTATATGGGCACTATAGCAGTTACTATTATAGGGGCACTACATAATTTACTATTATGTGGGCACTATATCAGTTACTATTATATGGGCACTATAGCAGTTACTATTATAAGGGCACTATATCAG
Organism: Leptodactylus fallax; assembly: GCA_947044405.1. Lineage (NCBI taxonomy): Eukaryota > Metazoa > Chordata > Amphibia > Anura > Leptodactylidae > Leptodactylus > Leptodactylus fallax. The sequence continues at coordinate 4,372,896 of CAMRHE010000113.1, forward strand.
TTACTATTATGTGGGCACTATATCAGTTACTATTATGTGGACACTATATCAGTTACTATTATAGGGGCACTACATAATTTACTATTATGTGGGCACTATATCAGTTACTATCATAAGGGCACTATATCAGTTACTATTATAAGGGCACTATATCAGTTATTTTTCTATGGGCACTGTATCAGTTACTATCATAAGAGCACTATATCAGTTACTATTATAAGGGCACTATATTAGTTACTATTATAAGGGCACTATATTAGTTACTATCATAAGGGCACTATATCAGTTACTATTACTGTATATGGGCAGTATATCAGTTACTATTATAAGGACACTATTTCAGTTACTATTATAAGGTCACTGTATCAGTTACTATTATAATGGCACTATATCAGTTACTATTACAAGGACACTATTTCAGTTACTATTGTAGGGGCACTATATAATTACTATTATAAGGGCACTATATCAGTTACTATTATAAGGACACTATATCAGATACTATCATAAGGGCACTATATCAGTTACTATTATGTGGGCACTATATCAGTTACTATTATAAGGACACTATATCAGTTACTATTATAAGGGCACTATATCAGTTACTATCATAAGGGCACTATATCAGTTACTATTATGTGGGCACTATATCAGTTACTATTATAAGGGCACTATATTAGTTACTATTATAAGGACACTATTTCAGTTACTATTATAAGGTCACTATATCAGTTACTATTACAAGGACACTATTTCAGTTACTATTGTAGGGGCACTATATAGTTAATATCATAAGGGCACTATATCAGTTACTATCATAAGGACACTATATCAGTTACTATCATAAGGGCACTATATCAGTTACTATTATAGGGGCACTACATAATTTACTATTATATGGGCAAGTATCAGTTACTATTATAAGGTCACTATATCAGTTAATATTATGTGGGCACTATATCAGTTACTATTATAAGGACACTATATCAGTTACTATTATAAGGGCACTATATCAGTTACTATCATAAGGGCACTATATCAGTTACTATTATGTGGGCACTATATCAGTTACTATTATATGGGCACTATATCAGTTACTATTATAAGGACGCTATATCAGTTACTATTATAAGGGCACTATATCAGTTACTATCATAAGGGCACTATATCAGTTACTATTATGTGGGCACTATATCAGTTACTATTATAAGGGCACTACATAATTTACTATTATGTGGGCACTATATCAGTTACTATTATATGGGCACTATAGCAGTTACTTTTATAGGGGCACTACATAATTTACTATTATGTGGGCACTATATCAGTTACTATTATATGGGCACTATAGCAGTTACTATTATAAGGGCACTATATCAGTTACTATTATGTGGGCACTATATTAGTTACTATTATGTGGGCACTATACTAGTTACTATTATAAGGGCACTATATTAGTTACTATCATAAGGGCACTATATCAGTTACTATTACTGTATATGGGCAGTATATCAGTTACTATTATAAGGACACTATTTCAGTTACTATATAAGGCACTATCAGTTACTATTATAATGGCACTATATCAGTTATTATTACAAGGACACTATTTCAGTTACTATTGTAGGGACACTATATCAGATACTATCATAAGGGCACTATATCAGTTACTATTATAAGGACACTATATCAGATTCTATCATAAGGGCACTATATCAGTTACTATTATGTGGGCACTATATCAGTTACTATTATAAGGACACTATATCAGTTACTATTATAAGGGCACTATATCAGTTACTATCATAAGGGCACTATATCAGTTACTATTATGTGGGCACTATATCAGTTACTATTATAAGGGCACTATATTAGTTACTATCATAAGGGCACTATATCAGTTACTATTATAATGGCACTATATCAGTTACTATTATAATGGCACTATATCAGTTACTATTACAAGGACACTATTTCAGTTACTATTGTAGGGGCACTATATAGTTACTATCATAAGGGCACTATATCAGTTACTATTATAAGGTCACTATATCAGTTACTATTACAAGGACACTATTTCAGTTACTATTGTAGGGTCACTATATAGTTACTATCATAAGGGCACTATACCAGTTACTATTATAGGGGCACTACATAATTTACTATTATATGGGCAAGTATCAGTTACTATTATGAGGTCACTATATCAGTTACTATTATGTGGGCACTATATCAGTTACTATTATTAGGACACTATGTCAGTTACTATTATAAGGGCACTATATCAGTTACTATCATAAGGGCACTATATCAGTTACTATTATGTGGGCACTATATCAGTTACTATTATATGGGCACTATATCAGTTACTATTATAAGGACACTATATCAGTTACTAGTATAAGGGCATATATCAGTTACTATCATAAGGTCACATATCAGTTACTATTATGTGGGCACTATATCAGTACTATATAAGGGCCTACAATTTACTATTATGTGGGCACTATATCAGTTACTATTATAAGGGCACTATATCAGTTACTATTACTGTATATGGGCAGTATATCAGTTACTATTATAAGGACACTATTTCAGTTACTATTATAAGGTCACTGTATCAGTTACTATTATAATGGCACTATATCAGTTACTATTACAAGGACACTATTTCAGTTACTATTGTAGGGGCACTATATAGTTACTATCATAAGGGCACTATATCAGTTACTATTATAAGGACACTATATCAGATACTATCATAAGGGCACTATATCAGTTACTATTATGTGGGCACTATATCAGTTACTATTATAAGGACACTATATCAGTTACTATTATAAGGGCACTGTATCAGTTACTATTATATGGACACTATATCAGTTACTATTATAAGGTCACTGTATCAGTTACTACTATATGGGCACTATATCAGTTACTATTATATGGGCACTATATCAGTTACTATTATAAGGTCACTGTATCAGTTACTATTATAGGGGCACTATATCAGTTACTATTATAGGGGCACTACAAAATTTACTATTATGTGGGCACTATATCAGTTACTATTATATGGGCACTATAGCAGTTACTATTATAGGGGCACTACATAATTTACTAATATGTGGGCACTATATCAGTTACTATTATATGGGCACTATAGCAGTTACTATTATAAGGGCACTATATCAGTTACTATTATGTGGGCACTATATCAGTTACTATTATGTGGGCACTATATCAGTTACTATTATAGGGGCACTACATAATTTACTATTATGTGGGCACTATATCAGTTACTATTATATGGGCACTATATCAGTTACTATTATAAGGTCACTGTATCAGTTACTATTATAAGGGCACTATATCAGTTACTATTATGTGGGCACTATATCAGTTACTATTATATGGGCACTATATCAGTTTCTATTATGTGGACACTATAGAAATCATTAAAGTATGGGGATTCCAATTTCCTCAAATATATCTCCCTACAACATTTTTCTTTGACATTCACAGACTTACTTTCCTGAAAGCTCATATATTATCTAGATTATCTAGATATATAACATAACACATGGGAAGTCTATCTTTAAATTTCCCTTTATTTTATGATGTTGAGTTATTTTTGCAGTTACAAACTGATATGGCTGAGGATGTGAGTGCCACACATTTGGAATATACCATGTGGGGGATTGTTTGGTCATGTTACATTTAGATTACACTATAGTGTAGCTAATACTATACACACTATAGAGATGTCACCGCTGGCCTCTGCATCATAATCTCAGGAAGCGTTCAGATGCCGCTGGATAGCCATGACATCATTTCTGATATAATCACAGTATACTGAATACCTTGCCTCATATACTTTCTCTGAGAAACTATTGTGACCAGAGTATACATTATAGTTTTGGAAAATTGTGATTGTTCACTAGTGGGGAAAGGGAGACAAAGCAACTCCAAAAATTTGTAAAAATAGAAGATGTGCAAATTCCCATGACCCCGAGTATACTCAATTGTCAACACCATGCTACAGTGATATATATCATACCTCTGTTATGAATGTTATTTTTGTAGATTTGTAGAAAAACAACTTTGAAGTCTAATGCAAATGAGGTAGTTGGTGCACTGGGGGCGGGCCTTCAGCCCTGGGAGCACTGCTCTTGCCGCTCAAGTAGGATGAGTGATGTCATATCAGCAGGAGGCTCAACACTCACTGCACAGGGTGGCGCAGGCAGGACGTAGTAGGGGTCTGAAAGACAAGAACAGTGCTCCAAAGGGGCACCCAGTGCACCAACTACCTCTTTTGCATAAGACTTCAAAGTTGTTTTTCTTTAAATCTACAGAAGTGACATACTAAACAAGGGTATTCAGTTTATCATTGTAATGTGCTCTGTAACAGGGAGGGGGACGGGAGATGGAGTTGTTTGTTAACAGTGGCCAGTGTACACTCAACCAACTTTTCAAGCCCAACTCCTGAGTTGGTGCAGTGCTGAGGGGGCCTGAAGTGTACCTGATGGTTGTGGTACTCTCCCCTGGGTGCTTCCTGTTGGTGGCAGTCCTCAGCCTCACTAAGTTAGGTGATGGTGGGTTGGAAGGACCCATGATGGTAGGTGCAGAAATGATTCAGGAGTCAGCAGTTGCAGTCGAACAACTGGTGGAACTTTTACTAAAGAAACGCAAATGCAACGTGTGCAGCTTCCAGACGATGAGTGTTCCACTGTAGGATATAGGTATGAGCCAGGACTGTTTCTCAGTAAAGGATGTCCAGTGTAAAGATGTCTAGGTCTAGTGCTGGATATCTCCCACTTATCTATCTATACAGTATATATCTGTGTTCTAGCCTCTCCCACTATATTGGGGTTGAATAATAAGTCCCTGGATGCCCTGCCTAATCTATGGAGATGCAGGATCGAAACTGTGAGGTTCTAGCAAACCAAAACTTCTCCTCCAAGCTTGCACTTCTCTCACTCTCGACTCTGTATGGTGTCAACAAATGATTCTTCCTTGTCTCAGGGCTGCAGCAATAATCAGGATGGGCAATGGCTCTCACTATTAGGGATCTCCTCACATGTCCGCACTCTCTAGTGGCTGCTATGGAAAGCCATGAGGTGACTAAGAGTGATCTCCCCTTAGGCCACCCAACCATGGGTTGGGCTGGACCATGGCTCTCTGAAAAGGAGGGGTGTACCTACATCCCAAATGGAACATCCCTAACATAGGGGAAACTATATGAAAGTATGAAATCTATATACATACAGTATACACGCAGTGGCACAAGCAAAGCAATATAATGCTGTGGTCATATGCCCTATGTGTGATGTCTATCAGGTTGAGGTCACAATTAGCACAGTACCAGTACCGAGCACAAGTGTGTGATTGAGAGCCACTGGAGATAATATGTCATTCTCCAGACTAGTTGGAGGTCACCCCTATAAATACTGTACGTGATTTTGCATTTTGATGGTTCATTGGCTGGATCTCCTTCCAGTGTATAAGAATTCCAGGGACAGTTTGGAGCTTGGGGCACCCTGGATATGTAGTCACTGCATATTGATTTTTGCAGCCACATTAGCCTAAAAAGAGCCACTGCTTGTTATGTTATTTCCTATACTCTATTTTGTCTATATCACATTTTGTTGAATTTTTCTACTTATAAATTCATGCACATTATGACATAATCAAAAGTGTGTGATCTGTAAGGGGACCCCTAGTATGATCTGTATCAGGCCATTTAGTATGATCTGTAAGGAGCCCCCTAGCATGATCTGTAAGGGGTCCTCTAGTATGATCTGTATTGGACACTCTAATATGATCTGTATTGGGCCCTTTAGTATGATCTGTAAGGGGTCCTCTAGTATGATCTGTAAGGGTTCCCCTAGTATGATCTGTAAGGGGCCCCCTAGTATGATCTGTAAGGGGCCCTCTAGTATGATCTGTAGGGTTCCCCTAGTATGATCTGTAAGGGGCCCCTAGTATGATCTGTAAGGGGCCCTCTAGTATGATCTGTAAGGGCCCCAGTAGACTGTAAGGGGCCCCCTAGTATGATCTGTAAGGGGCCCTCTAGTATGATCTGTAAGGGGTCCTCTAGTATGATCTGTATTGGACACTCTAATATGATCTGTATTGGGCCCTTTAGTATGATCTGTAAGGGGTCCTCTAGTATGATCTGTAAGGGGTCCCCTAGTATGATCTGTAAGGGGCCCCCTAGTATGATCTGTAAGGGGCCCTCTAGTATGATCTGTAAGGGGTCCTCTAGTATGATCTGTAAGGGGTCCTCTAGTATGATCTGTAAGGGGCCCTCTAGTATGATCTGTAAGGGGTCCTCTAGTATGATCTGTAAGGGGCCCCCTAGTATGATCTGTAAGGGGCCCTCTAGTATGATCTGTAAGGGGTCCTCTAGTATGATCTGTAAGGGGCCCCCTAGTATGATCTGTAAGGGGCGGGCCTCTAGTATGATCTGTAAGGGTCCCCTAGTATGATCTGTAAGGGGCCCCCTAGTATGATCTGTAAGGGGCCCTCTAGTATGATCTGAAGGGGGCCCCCTGGTTGATCTGTAAGGGGCCCCCTAGTATGATCTGTAAGGGGCCCCCTAAGCCTATTATCTGTAAGGGGTCCTCTAGTATGATCTGTAAGGGGCCCTCTAGTATGATCTGTAAGGAGCCCTCTAGTATGATCTGTAAGGGGTCCTCTAGTATGATCTGTAAGGGGCCCTCTAGTATGATCTGTAAGGGTTCCTCTAGTATGATCTGTAAGGGGCCCCCCTAGTATGATCTGTAAGGAGCCCTCTAGTATGATCTGTAAGGGGTCCTCTAGTATGATCTGTAAGGGGCCCCCTAGTATGATCTGTAAGGGGCCCCCTAGTATGATCTGTAAGGGGTCCTCTAGTATGATCTGTAAGGGGCCCTCTAGTATGATCTGTAAGGGGACCCCTAGTATGATCTGTAAGGGGCCCCCTAGTATGATCTGTAAGGAGCCCTCTAGTATGATCTGTATCGGGCCCCCTAGTATGATCTGTATCGGGCCCCCACCTGCCATGTGTCTTCTTATGTGACGGAGTTGTGCCCCTGGGCCCGGTTAGTAAATCTCCCCTCTGTACAGATAACATGTTTATAATCACAGAATTTCGCACTCCGTGTACGAGGGCAGTTCTTAGTATTGCCATTTATAGATGTAGAATTCCTGCTTTCACTGTGATCTTGTGAGTAGACATGAAACCAGCAGTTAGATGTGTGATAGCTGAAGCCAGAAATGAGTCTGCAGAACTTCATAGACCTGCACTATTTATACAGAGAACCTCTGACCTAACTGTAAAACTACCATCTGATCTATATCAGGAGCCAACAGCATCTCAATATTTTACCTGGTTTCTCCCCTGAACAAATTTCTTCAATGATTCTTCCAAAATGATTTAGGAAACACCTGTCCACATCATAGGACTAATGTATATGTAGAAAGAATTCAGTCACTGTGTGCATACATTACTTTACTTATTGTTATGAAATTGCCCGTAAGCAATACCCAATAGCGGCTGCCAGAGAAAAGGAGCAGAGACAGTGAGCATTAAAACTAGGCCCCCCCCGAGTCCCTACCTAAGGACAGGGACAACTGGCAGACAAACCCTACTCTAGATAAGTGATACACAGAACAGGACAAGACACAACACAGAAGAGGAGTCAGCAAGCCAAGGGTCAATCCAAAGAGACAAAACAGTATCAAATTGCAATCCAAAAGAGTAGTCAAAAGTCAAAAAGCAGAGGTCAGTAAATACAATATAAGCACAAGGAGAAGTATAAGCAAGGTCAGTGACACAATAGCCAGCAACCAAGTGTGGGCTGATGGCCAGTTAAGAAAGTCCAGAACCCGCCCCATGTTTGATTGGCAGATAAGCTGTCAATCACAAACAGCTACAAACTTAACTCCATAGTAACCAGAGGACTAATAGCACTGGCTGATACACTGCAACGAATCCTCAGCAGTGCTAAAACAACAGGAGCAGAGCATCATATATGGACACACTTCCTGCGCCATAGCATGTGGCTGGAGGATGGTGCAGAGGTCCGAACAGGCAGGGATGTTACAGTACCCCCCTTTTACGAGGAGCCTCCGGACCCTCGCCAGATAGACCAGGTTTTGAGGGGTTCTGATGATGGAACAGGGTAATGAAACAGGGAGCGTGAAGGTCTTTGTCAGAGACCCATGTCTGCTCATGGCGATATAATCCTTCCAGTGTACGAGGTACTGGATAGAATTCTGTACCCAACGAGAATCCAATATTTTCTCCCCCTTGTACCTCAGTTCCTCCTGAACAACAACAGCCAGGTAAGCGTTTTTTATTAGCCTGGCATTTCTGAAACTTTTGGGCTTTAAGATTAGAGGGGCGTTCCCAACCCTTAGTAGTCGAGACCATCTCCTCACTGACACAATCCGGCTGCATGCTATGCCTCCTGCACCGTAGCATGCGGCCAGAGGATGGCACAGAGGTCTGAACAGGCACAGATGTTACACTTATCTTGTACTGATTGTATTGTATTATACTCCAGAGCTGCGCTCACTATTCTGCTGTGCAGTCACTGTGTACATACATTACATTACTTATCCTGTACTAATCCTGAGTTACATCCTGTATTATACTCCAGAGCAGCACTCACTATTCTGCTGGTGCAGTTACTGTGTACATACATTACATTACTTATCCTGTACTGATCCTGAGTTACATCCTGTATTATACACCAGAGCTGCACTCACTATTCTGCTGGTACAGTCACTGTGTACATACATTACATTACTTATCCTGTACCGATACTGAGCTTTGTCCTGTATTATACACCAGAGCTGCACTCACTATTCTGTTGGTGCAGTCACTGTGTACATACATTACATTACTTATCCTGTACTGATCCTGAGTTACATCCTGTATTATACTCCAGAGCTGCGCTCACTATTCTGCTGGTACAGTCACTGTGTACATACATTACATTACTTATCCTGTACTGATCCTGAGTTACATCCTGTATTATACTCCAGAGCTGCGCTCACTATTCTGCTGGTACAGTCACTGTGTACATACATTACATTACTTATCCTGTACTGATCCTGAGTTACATCCTGTATTATACTCCAGAGCTGCACTCACTATTCTGCTGGTACAGTCACTGTGTACATACATTACATTACTTATCCTGTACTGATCCTGAGTTACATCCTGTATTATACTCCAGAGCTGCGCTCACTATTCTGCTGGTACAGTCACTGTGTACATACATTACATTACTTATCCTGTACTGATCCTGAGTTACATCCTGTATTATACTCCAGAGCTGCGCTCACTATTCTGCTGGTACAGTCACTGTGTACATACATTACTTATCCTGTACTGATCCTGAGTTACATCCTGTATTATACTCCAGAGCTGCGCTCACTATTCTGCTGGTACAGTCACTGTTTGCATACATTACATTACTTATCCTGTACTGATCCTGAGTTACATCCTATATTATACTCCAGAGCTGTACTCACTATTCTGCTGGTGCAGTCACTGTGTACATACATTACATTACTTATCCTGTACTGATCCTGAGTTACATCCTGTATTATACTCCAGAGCTGCGCTCACTATTCTGCTGGTACAGTCACTGTGTACATACATTACATTACTTATCCTGTACTGATCCTGAGTTACATCCTGTATTATACTCCAGAGCTGCACTCACTATTCTGCTGGTACAGTCACTGTGTACATACATTACATTACATTATTTATCCTGTACTGATCCTGAGTTACATCCTGTATTATACTCCAGAGCTGCACTCACTATTCTGCTGGTACAGTCACTGTGCACATACATTACATTACTTATCCTGTACCGATACTGAGCTTTGTCCTGTATTATACTGCAGATTTGGTTTCACAGTTCTGGTGGTTGTCAGATATTCAACAGTCCACACATTCTACTGATGCTAAGCTACAGCCTGCATTACACTCCAGAGCTGCACTCACTGTTCAGCTGGTGCAGTCACTATTGCAGACTCAGAAACAGTTAACTTAAACTTTGCTGATACTATTTATTTAACTAGTTAAATGCCAATTTAAGCTTTGTAACAGCTGTACTCCAGAGCTGCATTCACAATTTTCTTGGTTATTAATGCAGCAGTCAGCAATCACCTCTAAGAGCTTCACTGCTTCAGAAAATGAATATCACAGTCTGAAGAAACTAAGAGGGGTTTCTGGACTCTTCATCCTCAGTATTGTGGATGGTCTTGATGTTGGACTCTGAATGATGCTTTAATAATTATAAAATTTTAGACTTGTATAACCCAGGGTGGACATCCCCTTTAAGACTACACACACTAAATTGTTATGCATCAGCATCGATAACAATAGTCGCAGACAAACATGGAGAGAAAGAGGAATTGAATACAATGTTTACAAACAGAAACTTTGTTCAATGGGAAAAAATTTCCAGGGACAAATCTTTTTCGCTTGGGACTATCCCCGGCATGTAAAGATAATGAGGAACCATAATAATGCAATGAAATAATCACTATAAAGAGGCCAAAAGATCCTGCTCTGACTACATCACAACATCATCAGTAAGGCCGTGGTCAGACGGGATTTCTTTACGTTTCTGGTTCTTCCACCACAAAGCTTCGCAATGTCTGAAGACTCCAGGGAATGGGAGATTTTTTAGGATTACAATCACAGACTCATCACATCGCTTGTACACAAAAAATGTGGCGAATCCAGAAAACCAGCCTCAGGTTTGGATTTTGGCAAGCTGTGTTCTCATCTCATTGCACGTGAGCCTCACATTTTGCTGTAATTTTAGAAAAATTGGTGCAAAAATATAACATTTTTTGAATTCATAGTTTTCTGGACATAAAATAGAGGCAAAACCAAAAAACATCATGGTGTGAACATAGCCTAATACAAAGGCTAATACCAGTATTGGACATTTACATGCCAGCTTATTGTGACCTCAGGATCCAGGGTCCAATGGTCTGCACTCATGCTGATCAACTGGTTAGAAAGGTTGCAGTGCTCAGGTGATCTCTGCAGCATCTTCAGTGTTTACCTTGGTTCATCTACCTGCATATCGTCTACTTAGTAGTGGTGGTGTGGGGTACTACAGATTCATCCTATTTACGAAAATAAGATGCTGCTATATCCTGCACCTCCACTACAAGGTAGACACCATGCAAATATATAGATTGAGGTAAATAATTCACTTATAGAGGCTGCAGAAATCATCCAAATACTGTAGCCCTGTGAAGCAGCTGATCAGCAAATGTGCTGCGTGTCAGATCCCCACTTACCTCTTATTGATTATTCAATATTAGGGCTTCAAGAGCCATTGAAGGGAGTCTGTCAGCAGGAAAATTAATCTGAATGACAGTACCGTGTAGGGTGGCTTCTATACTTTTCTGTTCCTTCCCCCAAACTCTGGAACCCAGCTCTGCTCCAATTGCTTAAGTCACATCTTCCACTTTGTCAAACTTTGTCTGCAGCTATAGGTAGTTATCTATAGTGGAACGCAAAGCCCCAACAGCTGAACAGTGAGTGCAGCTCTGGAGTGTAATGCAGACTGTAGCTTAGCATCAGTAAAATGTATGGACTGTTGAATATCTGACAACCACCAGAATTGTGAAATCATATCTGCAGTATAATGCAGGACAAAACTCAGTATCGATACAGGATAAGTAATGTAATGTATGTACACAGTGACTGTACCAGCAGAATAGTGAGCGCAGCTCTGGAGTATAATACAGGATCAGTACAGGATAAGTAATGTAATGTATGTACACAGTGACTGCACCAGCAGAATAGTGAGTGCAGCTCTGGAGTATAATACAGGATGTAACTCAGGATCAGTACAGGATAAGTAATGTAATGTATGTACACAGTGACTGTACCAGCAGAATAGTGAGTGCAGCTCTGGAGTATAATACAGGATGTAACTCAGGATCAGTACAGGATAAGTAATGTAATGTATGTACACAGTGACTGCACCAGCAGAATAATGAGCGCAGCTCTGGAGTATAATATAGGATGTAACTCAGGATCAGTACAGGATAAGTAATGTAATGTATGCACACAGTGACTGTACCAGCAGAATAGTGAGCGCAGCTCTGGAGTATAATACAGGATGTAACTCAGGATCAGTACAGGATAAGTAATGTATGTACACAGTGACTATACCAGCAGAATAGTGAGCGCAGCTCTGCAGTATAATACAGGATATAACTCAGGATCAGTACAGGATAAGTAATGTAATGTATGTACACAGTGACTGCACCAGCAGAATAGTGAGCGCAGCTCTGGAGTATAATACAGGATATAACTCAGGATCAGTACAGGATAAGTAATGTAATGTATGTACACAGTGACTGCACCAGCAGAATAGTGAGCGCAGCTCTGGAGTATAAAACAGGATGTAACTCAGGATCAGTACAGGAATAAGTAATGTAATGTATGTACACAGTGACTGCACCAGCAGAATAGTGAGCGCAGCTCTGGAGTATAAAACAGGATGTAACTCAGGATCAGTACAGAATAAGTAATGTAATGTATGTACACAGTGACTGCACCAGCAGAATAGTGAGCGCAGCTCTGGAGTATAAAACAGGATGTAACTCAGGATCAGTACAGGATAAGTAATGTAATGTATGTACACAGTGACTGCACCAGCAGAATAGTGAGCGCAGCTCTGGAGTATAATACAGGATGTAACTCAGGATCAGTACAGGATAAGTAATGTAATGTATGTACACAGTGACTGCACCAGCAGAATAGTGAGCGCAGCTCTGGAGTATAATACAGGATGTAACTCAGGATCAGCACAGGATAAGTAATGTAATGTATGTACACAGTGACTGCACCAGCAGAATAATGAGCGCAGCTCTGGAGTATAATACAGGATGTAACTCAGGATCAGTACAGGATAAGTAATGTATGTATCACACAGTGACTGCACCAGCAGAATAGTGAGCGCAGCTCTGGAGTATAATACAGGATGTAACTCAGGATCAGTACAGGATAAGTAATGTAATGTATGTACACAGTGACTGCACCAGCAGAATAGTGAGCGCAGCTCTGGAGTATAATACAGGATGTAACTCAGGATCAGTACAGGATAAGTAATGTAATGTATGTACACAGTGACTGCACCAGCAGAATAGTGAGCACAGCTCTGGAGTATAATACAGGATGTAACTCAGGATCAGTACAGGATAAGTAATGTAATGTATGTACACAGTGACTGCACCAGCAGAATAGTGAGTACAGCTCTGGAGTATAATACAGGATGTAACTCAGGATCAGTACAGGATAAGTAATGTAATGTATGTACACAGTGACTGTACCAGCAGAATAGTGAGTGCAGCTCTGGAGTATAATACATGATGTAACTCAGGATCAGTCCAGGATAAGTAATGTAATGTATGTACACAGTGACTGCACCAGCAGAATAGTGAGTGCAGCTCTGGAGTATAATACATGATGTAACTCAGGATCAGTCCAGGATAAGTAATGTAATGTATGTACACAGTGACTGTACCAGCAGAATAGTGAGCGCAGCTCTGGAGTATAATACAGGATGTAACTCAGGATCAGTACAGGATAAGTAATGTAATGTATGTACACAGTGACTGCACCAGCAGAATAGTGAGCGCAGCTCTGGAGTATAATACAGGATGTAACTCAGGATCAGTACAGGATAAGTCATGTAATGTATGTACACAGTGACTGCACCAGCAGAATAGTGAGTAATGAAATATTTACATAGTTACAAAATGTATTAATTAGATTTATTTTTAGATAAACTTCAACCGTCTATGACTTTACCAACACAAATTTCCAGTATTTGTCCCAACAGCAATCTTATAGCTTTTACCTTCCTACATTGATACTTCACTGTGAATCATGAAGTTATTCTGTACCTTAAAACAAAGGAAGTGGTTTTACTTAGAAGGAAGATTAAAATCAGTATTTCCCCCTGGTAGCAAAGACTGAGCGTGTGGAGGATGTCAGTGTATACAGCAGAGCTGTTCATTATTGTGAAGATATAGAGATAAGTATACAGTATATGTATATGATGTAGCATTCCAGCCTTAGTGACTAACACAAAGCAGACAAGGTGAATATACTGTATAATTTCATGCCGAGAAGGTCATGTAGGTGGTGAATGGGATCTATTGTAAAATAATATCAAAAACCTATTAGTCATTATTACAATTTTAGAAGGATTCAACCTCAAATAGGACAAGAGATACAAAGTCTGTATTACATGTTGGACTGTAGTGCCTTGGGCCCACCGTGTGGAAAGATATGTGAATCGTCCCATTACTGGTAGACCCTGGTGGCTCCAACATCACCAACCAATGGGTTCATCTTCTGCAGGACCTTCGAAGTCCATGTTTTTGTCAGAGGCTGGACCTGTCGGAGGATTGTTTGGTACTAGATGTACCAGTTGGCCTCTGTAGAAGATCTATCATCTGTAGAGAGTTTTGATGTCAATAACTACTTCCCTTTTTGTCCTAAAGGGGTAACCTCAACACAGAAAAATCCTTAATGGAGATGATTTGTCACAAGTTTTCCAAAAATTTTCTGTTTCATGGCATCATGATGATACACGGACATGTCTATGGGGTAATAGAAAATAAGGGGACAGTGTGCTAGCCATGAAAAACTGGTTTTGTGTGCATGGAGCCTAATACGTGGATGACTCAAGGGTGATGGGTGAGGATCATAGCTTGTTAGCATCTTTTGGTCCTAAATGGAGACCCATCTCTACGATGTCCTTGTACCATAACAGGAAATTCATTGTCAATAAGCCAAATAATAAACCAAGTTCACAAGACATTTGTGATAATTCTAAAACTCTATTAATCTAGAAATTTTCCTACAACAGAAGGCTGGCCAGAGAAAATGACTAAACACCAGACTCCTGACAAATCTGGCAAACTCAAGTCACTAAAATATGCCACCACTTTTTGACACCTGGTTCTACCATGAAGACAACTACTGATGGTGCCAATGAGGATGTCACAGCACTGATCCAGCACTCCATTCCTTTCTACGTTTTGCCTACCCAGTGGTGGTGACACATGGCTAGACCACATTGGCTCCAAGTGTCTGGCGTGGACATGTACACTAGACTTCATCCTATATTATCTAGGTCTCTCATGTTCGCGAGTGAATGTATCAGACCAGAGAGACGTTACATAATTTCAGTTGGGTCCCCAGTTCGATGAATATGAGTCAGCGCCGTCATTACAGCCCATTGTCATTAGTAGAATAGAGGGCGTAGGAGATTTTCTGGGGCTTCTAGATGAAACCACATGAGATGTGTCAGTAACAGAACTTTCACTTGATGTTCAATGGTTCTTCCTATACTTGAGCTGAGTTTATTCCTTTCACTTTCTGTCACTTTTTTTTTTATTGTCAACCACTTGTACTTTCCTTGCATCTTCCTTTTTGCGTCTGCCTTTCTTCCACCGTCCCCTCTCGATCAGTAATTTCCTTCTTCTTCATCCTTTACATTTTTTTTCACTTTGACCTTTATAAGTTTCTCTGGTGAATGTAGGAATCTCCTCCAGCCACCGCTCCTCACTATCTCACTATCATCTGTGGGTGATCGCACACTAGGGGATGTTTCAGTAAATATATCAGGCCACAATGAAGATGTTTCTGTTGTGGTTGATGACTGATGATGTCATGCAGCTAGATGATATAGCATGCATTTAGTTTGATAGGCTGAAAGATAGCATGCTATCCTATTCCATACCATGCCCAAATATGTCCACACTTAGCATAATTTAGCAGTACAGTATGTTTGTATAGATACAGATTATATAAATACTTTGCACTGACTCTGAGTTACATCCTGTATTATACTCCAGAGCTGCGCTCACTATTCTGCTGGTGCAGTCACTGTGTACATACATTACATTACTTATCCTGTACTGATCCTGAGTTACATCCTGTATTATACTCCAGAGCTGCGCTCACTATTCTGCTGGTGCAGTCACTGTGTACATACATTACTTATCCTGTACTAATCCTGAGTTACATCCTGTATTATACTCCAGAGCTGCGCTCACTATTCTGCTGGTGCAGTCACTGTGTACATACATTACATTACTTATTCTGTACTTAAGCTGAATGCCTGGTGCATTTGTCTTGCAAGCTCTTCTGGCAATAAAAGTAGATCAGGTGAGTCTTAATGGGATATTCCTCTGAATGATTTATAATTACCAGAGTGTTACTATATATTATTGGCCCTGTTAGATAAGGATATTTTGGTGTGGGGTGTTAAAGGATTTATCCAGGATTAGAAAATCTTTCAGAAGTAGCTCCACCTCCTCTTCTCAGGCAGTGACGTCACGTTTTTTGCTCACAAGTCTCAGCATGAAGTCACAATAACCTAATGTCAGGAACACATTGGGATGATTTTCCTCTTTATTCTTATTACACCGATAGCAGTCAAATCTTCTTTGGATAAGGTGTCACACACTGATACGATTGGGCACCATGTAGGGTTACATTTTTGAGTCAAGGGTCCATAGTGCCAATTTGTCTGTATGTATTCCCTTTTTGCCGTCATCCTCAGGTGCCCTTCATTGTTGTATTCTGCCACCAATATATCGCATTGGCCATCAAAGCGAGTCTACCTATCAGGACCCCGAAAAAGAAACTGGGGCCGATTCCTGTGATGGCTTTGAATCCAACAAGTGGGTAAGAGCACCTCTGATCTCAATATTTTATATAACCTGCTCACAAGCCGCTCTCCTGTATCTGTGCTGACCTGTCCTTTACAGGCTTATAGTGTGAATGGTCCTTTAATGGCAGATCCCAATGCTATATGGCAGGTGGCGTTATACAGGCATAGAAGGGGTTGGTATTCATGGGCCAATGTTGTGTGCTTTACTCTCGGGCTAAAATTTGACCCCAGGCTATGTAAACCACCCATGTCTTTCTCTAAATATACATTTCTCTCTCAACCTCTCTTGTTCCCTCGCTCTCACTTTCTTCACTTCTTCTTCTTCGATCTCTACTATCTGGATCACATCTCTGCTGACATCTTGTGGCCTTTTCTAGATCTTCCAGTTGTAGATACAGCTCCACCAGTACATGACCATACTAGAACAACTTTCCAAAATGATGTGATATCGAGAGATACATTATGTAAGTCAACATCCCCTCATCCCACCCATTAGTATACTCTGTCTTAAGTAATCCTTAAAGGAACACCCTACGCTATCCCTATTGTAAACCATCAGTGGTGGGCATGACTCAAGGGTTCATGTTCTGACCCTATCCAGACCTTCACTAGGCATAACACAATGTGTCGGTTTGTCTAGAGTGTTGTAATCCTTGTCCTTACAATTTACTTGGTTGTCACTTAAATACAATGTGACTTATTTTTTTAACCCAATGTGTCTTCTTAAGAGATAAGAGGCCAGTCTGGATATCTAGAAATTGTCTTTATTTCACTACAATTACTTTGATCTTGGAAGGGTGTTCTCTCCCAGTCTCCTCGTAATTTACAGAATATTTACCTAGAACCAAAGACAAGAAGACAAAAAGTAAATTTTAGGTTAGAAATTAAAAATTCTTGGAGACCTACGGTAGGTAAAGGGTTAACTGCAGAGTCCCTGGTGGCCCAGGGAAGTAAATGGGTCAATGATAAATTCTAATTGCAAGCTACTTGGGGTCCTAAGGAAGCCTAAAGAAAATGGAGACCTGAGGAATTGCTCGATTTGCTACTTTCTAATACTGGCCATGATTGGTATGGTCCACCATGGCATCATGTCTTGGATCCAAAAATTAAAGGGTTACTTCGGAATTATAGTTGAAGTTTTCAGACCTTGGGGCATACACAAAACTCATAGGGATCTAGAGAAAAAATATGCTTAGCCTTCAAAAACAAACATGTCCGCTAATCTCTTGAGCTATAAAAGTGTAAGTGGCAGCAATTTCCACAGCTGGTCCCAGGTCTTACCTTTATTCCTTCAAAAATGCCACACGGATCGATAAACAGGCCGCAAAGTGTTTAAACTTTGTTAACTCATCGGGACTGGCGTGACCGGATTTAGCTGGAACAGATATGACAAAAAAGAAAAAATCAATATCAACTGCATATGAAAGTCCTAGTATACAAACTGGGGGCAGAGATATAGGCGGTCCGCCGGCCCTTGGGTGATGAAGTCACAGCGTTCCCTGTTATGTCTCAACTAGAGATGAGCAAAGTTTTCAAAAATTCGATTCGGCAACTTCACCGAATTTTCCGATACAATTCTCTTCGATCCGAATTAATTCATGGCGAATAAACAGCTATTTCCTGTCTGCAGAGAGCCGGATTGGGCGGCAAAATGGCGGAAGCCCTTGGATGCCGCGGTCATGTCTCTCTCTCTTCAGCACGGATTTTTATTCATGTGGAAGGATCTTCTAACAAGCAAAGACACGCCTACCCAATCACATCACTAGAGAACATCATGTGATCGTCTGATGTCACAAAGGTCCTTACTAAATATTCGTTAAGCATCAGGAAATCCAGATTCCATGCAAATCGAAGACTTCCTGAAATTTGGATCGAATTCCACTTCTGCAGCTTCGATTCGCTCATCTCTAGTCTCAACTTTACACTAATAATGGTGGTAATTAGGTTTTTGTAACAGCTCGTTACATTTTTTTTTGTACAAAAGTACAAAAAATAAGCCCCATATGTAAACACTCCCTTAAAAGAAGAGAGGCAGCTGTGTGTGGCAGCATTTTTACTGAAGGAAATTTGGGTGCTATACTTGTTCAGAGAGTTAGAATAATTTAGCTTTTTGCGGTTTTTTTTTTTTTTTTACTTTCAGATGACTTTATGAGGACTTGTTTTTTGTGAGAGGAGCTGCAGTTTTTTAGGAACCATACACACAAGTATGTATTTAATTTGTGTTAACTTTTATACTTTGATGCAGAAAAAAGCTATTTTTATTTTTATGACATTTACTGTACAAATATTTTCATTGTACAAAAATATCTGTTATTTGCCACTTTGTGATATTTATTTATAAACTGAAAAATGTTCTTTAAATGTTTTTTTTTTCACTTTACAAAAAGCTTAAACTTTTAAGCTAAATCTTTCGGCTTTCTTTCCATCAATAATGTACCGAAGAAGAGAAAAACCTACACACACCATCATAGTAAGTTGAGGACTTTCTTCAACTCGGTAGTGGCATCAGCCATCTTCTTTGGAGTGGCCTGCTGGGGGAGCAGTATATCAACCAGGGACAGAAATAAACTTGACAAGCTGATTAGAAGGGCCAGCTCTGTCCTGGGGAGCCCACTGGACCCAGTGCAGGTGGTGGGTGACAGAAGGATACTGTCCGTGGTGAGCTCCATGCGGGAGAATAACTCCCATCCCATGCATGAGACTGTGATTGCGCTGGGCAGTACTGTCAGTGACCGACTGCTCCACCCTAGGTGTGAGAAGGAGCGCTATCGGAAGTCTTTCCTCCCCACCGCGGTTAGGCTGTACAACCAACACCGACCTAAGCGGAGATCATTACATACAGAGAACTGAAATATCTCTCTGCCTGTTATATCCCCCCCCCCCCCCTCTGCTACGTCCTATCTGTCTGTCTGCTATTAATGTAATGCCTCTCACCTTGGAACATTCCTGTACATGTTGTATTTGTATTTGTATCTGCTTATCTTATCTTTGCTGCTGTAACACACTGAATTTCCCCACTGTGGGACTATTAAAGGACTATTATTATTATTATTATTATTATAGTATACCTACAAAGAAGAACAATATTCATATTTCTGGGCAGAGAAAATCGTCTCATAGACAACACTGCAGCCTGTGACTCAATGTTGGTATTTTTGCCTCCCATATGAATCTGAGGTTCAGCAGTGTCAGTGTGCTGCGGGGAAGGCTCCTTTCCGAACATCATATATCAAAGGTAATAAAAAGGCGAAACAATACAATTAACCGAAACAGTGAGCACAGTTGGAAGTGTTATAGGTGTTGATATTTACCAGAACTATCGGATTCGTGCTTAGGATTTCCCTGATATCTGTGAGTCACGGGTTCAGTTGCAGTCATAATGACTAATTTCTCCGAATACACCTGTACCTTCTGATAATGGGGACTGGATTATCTGGCAGCCCCAAAAATATCTCTTAAATCCTCTGTGCTGGTGTCTAGATAGACCTGTTGCCCACCATTGGTCCACAGAAGTTTGTCCATTTCTGTTTTATTAAAAGATATAATATTACTCATTATGGCTGCAACTGAATCCGTGACAAAGAGAAACGCATTACCTACCATGAATACCAGGGGAAAAACCTAAATCTTCACAGTGTAAAATTCGCTTTGATATTTCTGGTAAATAATAACACCTACAGGCTTCCTAAAAATGTGGAATTTAACATTTTTATAACGGTTTATGCTCATTGTTTTGTTTTGCACATTTTATCAAGTCTTTGTGTGCTTTCTTGATGCCTAGTTTGTGGGGATTTTACTTGCTTATTCACATTTTTCGAGAATTTTACTTTTTAATTTTGTTTTATAGTTTCGTATTTTAGAATTTTATCTATATCCCTCTCATACAGTAATCTTTGTAGTAAAATTTTAATGTAAAAGGTATGTGATCTAACCGGCTGTAAAAGTAGGTATCCTTTTGGGCCTTTGTTTGGCCCCTTGGATACTTGGTTACTACCTATTTGGGTTGTGATGACATACAGAATGGGTTCCCATGTACAGGTGACACTAAACCGATCAGGTTGTGCTTCCATTTGGGGCCATCCAGAGAATTCTGTCTTTGCACATCTCTAAAAAAAAACTTTTTTTTTCTGTTTTTGAGAATTCTTAGCTGCGTATTTACATTCTTAAAGGGAGTCTATCACCTATGTCATGCATTTTAAACTATTAGCATAGTAATGTTGGTGCTACATATATAAGTCCAGGCATACCTTTTTTTTTTAAAGATTTGCTCGCCATTTTGCATTTTAAACTGTTTTTATGTTTATGCAAATGAGATTTACAGAGCACAGGGGGCGTTCACTTGCTACCCGGAGCGCAACTCACAAAGAATGCAGATCCATCGCTGTAGGCTAGCCCCTCATCCTCTTCAGACCTGCATCATCCAGAGTTCGTCACGGAGCTGAGCACTGAAATCCTGCGCATGCGCAGTACGCTCCTCTACTTCGGTTCAAGGCCGAGTGTACTGCACTTTCTCAGTACACTTGGATGCGGCGTGAAATACACAAGTGTACTGAGCATTCACAGTACGCTTGAACGCAACCTGAAGTAGCAGAGTGTACTGCGCATGCGCAGGATTTCAGCACTCAGCTCCGTGGCAAACTCTGTATGACGCAGGTCTGAAGAGGACAAGGGGGCAGGACTACAGCGATGGTGTGATGATGCAGATGTGCTTCAGGAAGCAAGTGAACACCCCCTGTTCTTTGTGAACATAAAAATGGTTATTACGTGCAATCTGGTGGACGAATCTACCAAAAAAAAAGGTACGCCTGGACTTGTATTTGTAGCACCAACATTACTATGCCAGTAGTTTAAAACACATGACATAGGTGATAGATACCTTTAAGCGGAAAACTCGAACAGTATTATTTGACCATCCTTCTTTGATTCTTTGTAGGATACTTACAAAAGAGGACCAAGAAAACTTTTTGCTCATCGGTGTTTCCAACCCAGGTCAGCAGGGAATCTCCCAAAGGTTCATAAAATCGCATCTCCATTTTACTCTCATCACCTAGGAAATGACCACCAGTCCATAAAATGGGCACAGCATCTAGTATGAGCTTAGAGTAGGTGTCTTTTAATAGTTCTTACCTTTAGCATATTGAAGTCTATTTTCTAACTTCTTGACTTTACTCTCCCTGCAATAGTATCACAACAGATGTAATTCTCTCTTCTTAAAATCTACATGAAACAAGCCAAATCTTTGGAATTTCTCCGTAAATTTCATTACATTTTAATTAAATATGTTCTATATTGGAAATTACGCGAAATCTTGTCCATTTAGAGCAGTTCATCATGTAAGTCAAGACTTGGGTGGACTGTACTGGAACCTCTTTAACTATGATGGTCTCAGGAAGGTGTCCTGTATTAGCTTGTTCAAAAGATATCTTCATAAAGGAATCAAAATAGGACCATCTTCCTACAGTCATGGCCAAAAGTTTTGAGAATGACACAAATATTCTATTTTCACATGATCTGCTGCCCTCTGGTTTTTATGTGTGTTTGTCAGATGTTTTTATCACATACAGAAATAGAATTGCATTCATATTATGAGTAACAGAAGCTTATATTGACAGTTAGAATGAGTTAATGCAGCAAGTCAATATTTGCAGTGTTGACCCTTCTTCTTCAGGACCTCTGCAATTCTCCCTGGCATGCTCTCAATCAACTTCTGGACCAAATCCTGACTGATAGCGGTCCATTCTTGCAGAATCAACGCTTTATTTTTGTCTGATTTTTTTGTTTTTTTTTCTCCCCCCCCCCCGTTTTTTTTTTTCCCTTTTTTTTTTTGGGGGGGGATTAAGATCTGGGGAGTTTCCAGGCCATGGACCCAAAATCTCTATGTTTTGTTCCCTGAGCCATTTAGTTATCACCTTTGCTTTATGGCAAGGTGCTCCATCATGCTGGAAAAGGCATTGTTGAGCGCCAAACTGCTCTTGGACGGTTGGGAGAAGTTGCTCTTGGAGGACATTCTGGTACCATTCTTTATTCATGGCTGTGTTTTTAGGCAAGACTGTGAGAGAGCCGATTCCCTTGGCTGAGAAGCAACCCCACACATGAATGGTTTCAGGATGCTTTACAGTTGGCATGAGACAAGACTGGTGGTAGCGCTCACCTCTTCTTCTCCGAATAAGCTGTTTTCCAGATGTTCCAAACAATGGAAAAGGGGATTCATCAGAGAAAATGACTTTCCCCCAGTCCTCAGCAGTCCACTCCCTGTACCTTTTGCAGAATATCAGTCTGTCCCTGATGTTTTTTCTGGAGAGAAGTGGCTTCTTTGCTGCCCTCCTTGAGACCAGGCCTTGCTCCAAGAGTCTCCGCCTCACAGTGCGTGCAGATGCACTCACACCTGCCTGCTGCCATTCCTCAGCAAGCTCTGCACTGCTGGTAGCCCGATCCCGCAGCTGAAACACTTTTAAGAGACGGTCCTGCCGCTTGCTGGTCTTTCTTGGGCGCCCTGGAGCCTTTTTGGCACCAATGGAACCTCTCTCCTTGAAGTTCTTGATGATGCGATAGATTGTTGACTGAGGTGCAATCTTTCTAGCTGCAATACTCTTCCCAGTTAGGCCATTTTTGTGCAGTGCAATGATGACTGCACGTGTTTCTTTAGAGATAACCATGGTTAACAGAAGAGAAACAATGATGGCAAGCACCAGCCTCCTTTTAAAGTGTCCAGTGGTGTCATTCTTACTTAATCATGACAGATTGATCTCCAGCCCTGTCCTCATCAACACCCACACCTGTGTTACTGGAGCAATCACTGAAACGATGTTAGGTGGTCCTTTTAAGGCAGGGCTGCAATGATGTTGAAATGTGTTTTGGGGGATAAAGTTCATTTTCTAGGCAAATATTGACTTTGCAAGTAATTGCTGTTAAGCTGATCACTCTTTATAACATTCTGGAGTATATGCAAATTGCCATTAGAAAAACTGAAGCAGTAGACTTTGTAAAAATTAATATTTGTATCATTCTCAAAACTTTTGGCCATGACTGTAGTTCAGGATTTTCCCCCCAAAAAAGGGCACTGCCATGGGGTCCTGTTCAGGGCCACCAACTGAAACCACTGTGGGACTCCGGAGGACAGCTGACCCCAGCATAGAGGCATAATCTGTACAGAGTTTGGGTTATACTCTGTCACAATATCTACCAGAACCAGTGAATTAATTTTGGTCCAAAAACTTGCAGTTTCTAATGCAGATTTTGTTGCAATTTCTATTAACGTCCCAAACTAAGGATGTCTTACCAGTCGCCATCTGTGATTTTTATGTCTCCATTGTTCACACTGAACTGTATTTCATTTGGAAACTGCACATTACCTTCTGGAATATTGGAGGCAACAGCAGCGAGTTTCCACGTACCGGCAATCTGAAGTAAAATTTACCATAAACATAAATGATAACAATGACCTTAGTGAATTATTTGGAATTTTAGAAAATACATATATGTGATCTGTAGAGTTGTTGAGAGTAATGTTTTAGTAGTTAACTATATTGATACAGTGCTGTGCAGAAGTTTTAGGCAGAAATATTATGCTTTATGCTTTCATAAATAGAAGGGTTAATAGTTTATTTTTGTCCATTAATAAAATGAAGTGAATGAAGAAAAGAGAAATGTAAATCCCATCAATATTTGGTGTGATCTTTGCACTTTGCCCTCCATCACTTCTTCTCGGTACTTGCAGAAAGTTTTTGGCAGAACTGGGCAGGGAGGTTGTTCCCGACGCCATCTTGGAGAACTAAGCACAGATCTTCTGTGGATGTTGCTTGCTCCAATCCGTCTGTCTCTTCATGTCATCCCAGACAGACTGGATGATGATGAGATCAGGGCTATATCTGTGGGGGCCGGATCATCACTTCCAGGACTCCTCCTCCAAAGGGAAAAGGTCACACCAAATATTGATGGGATTTACATTATTCTTTTATTCATTCACTTCACTTTGTGAATTGACAAAAATAAACCATTAACCCTTCTATTTCTGAAAGCATTCTGACTTTGCAGGATTTTCCCCGAACCTGCCTAAAACTTTTGCACACTACTGTGTATTAGTTATCTTCCTGTGATCAGTATATATAGGTACTTGTTCTGAAAGCCCGATATATCGAGGAGCTTAGGCATTGGACTGGTGAGAGGTGTCTTTGCTTCATCATGAAAAAAATTACCTTTTCCACATCTAGAGACTGAACTTCAGCAGGAATATCCGAGCACAAATATGCTGAAAAATAAAACAAGGGCAGATCATAAAATCTGAGCTGTGATAGTTCTTTATATGTCAGACATTAATGGTGTACTATACATATTTACATCTGATAGGACATAGAAGAAATGATTGACATATTGACTTCCCGAGGTGAGTGGAAGCAAATTGGGACACATCTCTTGCAAAACAAAATGGACATATGGCTGCTCTCCTCTCCTTATATATGTTAATGTAGGGGCCACACTATACAGTACAGGTAGAAGAAGCATAGGGATACTTGATCTGGCCCCCTTCAGAGCAGCCGCTTTGTCTACTTCAATGGTATTCATACTCTCAGTCCCATCCCTGACTTATCGTACACTCTATGGCTAAATCTATAGATCTGATACTCACATGCAGGTTGACGGATCAAAATCTTGTTAAAGTTTAGGCAAGTCGCATATTTCACAAACTGACTAATGTCACCCAGGGAAGGAAAATGGTTTGCACGACCTGTAATGGAAAAATATATAAAACACTAATACAAACTGGAGACAATTGACTCATAATTTTTGTTTTCTACTGTCCCCATGACAGCAGCTCCTGTGCACTGGAAGTGTGATCATAGGGACAGCAAACATTAATAGTTAATACCATTAGTAAGGGGTCAGGAAGTACTGTCATAGAGAATGTGATAGAGAATCTAACTGTACACAGTAATAAGATATGAAATAATCTATAGATCATTATTCATATAACTACTATAATACTGCTCCTATGTACAAGAATATAACTACTATAATACTGCTCCTATGTACAAGAATATAACTACTATAATACTACTCCTATGTACAAGAATATAACTACTATAATACTGCTCCTATGTACAAGAATATAACTACTATAATACTGCCCCTATGTACAAGAATATAACTACTATAATACTGCTCCTATGTACAAGAATATAACTACTATAATACTGCTCCTATGTACAAGAATATAACTACTATAATACTGCCTACTATGTACAAGAATATAACTACTATAATACTGCTCCTATGTACAAGAATATAACTACTATAATACTGCTCCTATGTACAAGAATATAACTACTATAATACTGCTCCTATGTACAAGAATATAACTACTATAATACCGCTTCTATGTACAAGAATATAACTACTATAATACTACTCCTATGTACAAGAATATAACTACTATAATACTGCTCTATGTACAAGAATATAACTACTATAATACTGCCCCCTATGTACAAGAATATAACTACTATAATACTGCTCCTATGTACAAGAATATAACTACTATAATACTGCCTACTATGTACAAGAATATAACTACTATAATACTGCTCCTATGTACAAGAATATAACTACTATAATACTGCTCCTATGTACAAGAATATAACTACTATAATACTGCTCCTATGTACAAGAATATAACTACTATAATACTGCTCCTATGTACAAGAATATAACTACTATAATACTGCTCCTATGTACAAGAATATAACTACTATAATACTGCTCCTATGTACAAGAATATAACTACTATAATACTGCTCCTATGTACAAGAATATAACTACTATAATACTGCTCCTATGTACAAGAATATAACTACTATAATACTGCTCCTATGTACAAGAATATAACTACTATAATACTGCCTCCTATGTACAAGAATATAACTACTATAATACTGCTCCTATGTACAAGAATATAACTACTATAATACTGCTCCTATGTACAAGAATATAACTACTATAATACTGCTCCTATGTACAAGAATATAACTACTATAATACTGCTCCTATGTACAAGAATATAACTACTATAATACTGCTCCTATGTACAAGAATATAACTACTATAATACTGCTCCTATGTACAAGAATATAACTACTATAATACTGCTCCTATGTACAAGAATATAACTACTATAATACTGCTCCTATGTACAAGAATATAGCTACTATAATACTACTCCTATGTACCAGAATATAACTACTATAATACTGCCCCCTATGTACAAGAATATAACTACTATAATACTGCTCCTATGTACAAGAGTATAACTACTATAATACTGCCCCCTATGTACAAGAATATAACTACTATAATACTGCTCCTATGTACAAGAATATAACTACTATAATACTGCCTACTATGTACAAGAATATACTACTTAATACTGCTCCTATGTACAAGAATATAACTACTATAATACTGCTCCTATGTACAAGAGTATAACTACTATAATATTGCTCCTATGTACAAGAATATAACTACTATAATACTACTCCTATGTACAAGAATATAACTACTATAATACTGCTCCTATGTACAAGAATATAACTACTATAATACTGCTCCTATGTACAAGAATATAACTACTATAATACTGCTCCAATGTACAAGAATATAACTACTATAATACTGCTCCTATGTACAAGAATATAACTCAAAACCACTACAAGAAAAACACTATAATACTACTCCTATGTACAAGAATATAACTACTATAATACTGCTCCTATGACAAGAATATAACTACTATAATACTGCTCCTATGTACAAGAATATAACTACTATAATACTGCTCCTATGTACAAGAATATAACTACTATAATACTCCCTCCTATGTACAAGAATATAACTACTATAATACTGCTCCTATGTACAAGAATATAACTACTATAATACTGCTCCTATGTACAAGAATATAACTACTATAATACTGCCTCCTATGTACAAGAATATAACTACTATAATACTGCTCCTATGTACAAGAATATAACTACTATAATACTGCTCCTATGTACAAGAATATAACTACTATAATACTGCTCCTATGTACAAGAATATAACTACTATAATACTGCTCCTATGTACAAGAATATAACTACTATAATACTGCTCCTATGTACAAGAATATAACTACTATAATACTGCCTCCTATGTACAAGAATATAACTACTATAATACTGCTCCTATGTACAAGAATATAACTACTATAATACTGCTCCTATGTACAAGAATATAACACTATAAACCTCCTATGACAAGAATTCTACTATAATACTGCTCCTATGTACAAGAATATAACTACTATAATACTGCTCCTATGTACAAGAATATAACTACTATAATACTGCTCCTATGTACAAGAATATAACTACTATAATACTACTCCTATGTACAAGAATATAACTACTATAATACTGCTCCTATGTACAAGAATATAACTACTATAATACTGCTCCTATGTACAAGAATATAACTACTATAATACTGCCTCCTATGTACAAGAATATAACTACTATAATACTGCTCCTATGTACAAGAATATAACTACTATAATACTGCTCCTATGTACAAGAATATAACTACTATAATACTGCTCCTATGTACAAGAATATAACTACTATAATACTGCTCCTATGTACAAGAATATAACTACTATAATACTGCTCCTATGTACAAGAATATAACTACTATAATACTGCCCCCTATGTACAAGAATATAACTACTATAATACTGCCTCCTATGTACAAGTTCCAATATAACTACTTTAATACTGCTCCTATGTACAAGAATATAACTACTATAATACTGCTCCTATGTACAAGAATATAACTACTATAATACTGCTCCTATGTACAAGAATATAACTACTATAATACTGCCCCCTATGTACAAGAATATAACTACTGTAATACTGCTCCTATGTACAAAGAATATAACTACTATAATACTGCCCCCTATGTACAAGAATATAACTACTATAATACTGCTCCTATGTACAAGAGTATAACTACTATAATACTGCTCCTATGTACAAGAATATAACTACTATAATACTGCTCCTATGTACAAGAATATAACTACTATAATACTGCTCCTATGTACAAGAGTATAACTACTGTAATACTGCTCCTATGTACAAGAATATAACTACTATAATACTGCTCCTATGTACAAGAATATAACTACTATAATACTGCACTATGTACAAGAATATAACTACTATAATACTACCGCCTATGTACAAGAATATAACTACTATAATACTGCTCCTATGTACAAGAGTATAACTACTATAATACTGCTCCTATGTACAAGAATATAACTACTATAATACTACTCCTATGTACAAGAATATAACTATTATAATACTGCCCCTATGTACAAGAATATAACTACTATAATACTGCTCCTATGTACAAGAATATAACTACTATAATACTGCCCCCTATGTACAAGAATATAACTACTATAATACTGCTCCTATGTACAAGAATATAACTACTATAATACTGCCTCCTATGTACAAGAGTATAACTACTATAATACTGCTCCTATGTACAAGAATATAACTACTATAATACTGCTCCTATGTACAAGAATATAACTACTATAATACTCTCCTATGTACAAGAATATAACTACTATAATACTACCTCCTATGTACAAGAATATAACTACTATAATACTGCTCCTATGTACAAGAATATAACTACTATAATACTACTCCTATGTATGATTATATAAGTAATATTTTGTGTAGTATTTAGGTAGCTCTTTACATACAGTTAAGAAAGAGGCGCTGTCCTTCAGCAGAGAAAAGGATGCAGTTGGAGCTGACACTATGGAGGGCAGTTCTGGTCCCTGATGGGGTATCTGTGGATACAAGGTACATTTTACTGTGTATATGACATTAGTCAATCTTGTTTCTTGTCTCTGCAGCAGCCAAAAATGCTGGATTTCCGCAACTTGTGGCATTAACCTAAAGTAGTGAAAATTTGTGAATGTAACAGTTTTAATCATCCTCATTTGCCGATATAATCCCCATTATTGATCACACAGGATTGTAGGAAAGTTGTTTGACAGATTCCTGGTGCTTGTAATGGAAACTATATTGGTTTCCTATTGTGTTATGGTTTCATATTGGTACCTACCATTGAGGCAGACCATGTAACTGCACTGGGCCCCATGGTGCGAGAGGCCCCAGAGAGGCTTAGCTGCTTCCCCTGTGTCCTATGACACACAGGGGCGAATTTTCAAGCCCAGGACTCAAAAATTCTGTCTAAAAAAAGATTCACAAAGTAGAATTTTGTGACTTTTTGAGCCTATTTAGCCAAAAAGCTTCCTACATTTTGCATCTTTACACAACTCACTTTACCCTTGCAATGTGGTTGGGACCACGGGCATGGTTATCCCAGCTAGCTGTCTGTCCACCAGATTTATCAAACACAACTTTTTAAAAAGTTGCAAAAATTGTTGCATTTTCGCTCCCTCAAGACCTCATTCACACATCACAGTTTTAGTCAGGGTTTGTAAGCCGAAACTAGAAGTGGATAATGGGATACTGACCCATACATGTGAATGAATTGACCAAGTCGCAAATACAGACAGCTATAGGACATGTTCCATGTTTAGCGTCTGATCTATGGCCCCGACACAAATATGTGTATGGAGCCATAGCAATGAATAGGTCTGTATATTATCCACAATTACAGACCCATAATTGCAGGTAATATAAGGCAACTAACTATGGTCTTGTGTATGGGACCTTAGATTTATACATGCGCCAAATTTATTAAACATTGTGAAACATTTGATCAATTTGCCACAAATGACATCAATGGAAACTCCAGCAAAACTGACACAATGTCTCCGCTTTTATAAGATATGCATTGTTTATAGGACTACAGCTTCCATAGTGCAGAATATTAGCTGTATACACTGTGTAGTGTCCCCCTAGTGGAGGCAGAAGAATTTTACTACAAGAGGGTTTAGGGCCCATTCTGGGTTGTGTATTGGTGCCCAATGATATCTTTGTATGCCGCTGTTGACGGTGATCTGTTGCAATCTGCACAACGTTACCTTTATATATAATATGGCTGGTACTCTCTTCCACTTCTATATTATCCAGAGAGGTGACTGTACCTTGGCTGTACAGAAAACATCACATAAGTGTTAGAAACCATATATAACTATATAGATATAACTCACACATATAAGGAATAAAGAATAGCTGGAAAGAATGCGCTCCGTAAAGGAACCGCTACTTATAATAAATAAAGGTTAATCCTCAGTCATTCCTCAAAACCAGTTATGATCAGGATCGCATTCAACTGGGATTGCCGGCCATCCAAGGGACTGGAGCCGCTGGTAGTAGATAAGTAAAACTGGAACAACCTGTTACTACAAGATCCCAGGATTTGCGCTCCTCAAAAACCAAGTCACGGAAATGTCACAAGGTGAGTAAAGTTCAGGCTTTATTAGGATAACGCGTTTCGGGGTTTGCAGCGTTCAGGAGAGCGCACCCCTTCATCAGATCTACATAAATAGTAATAAAAGATTTATTTAACAATATTAAGAACCTATTTAACAATATTAAGATTTTCTATTATCTTTTCTGTATTATGTATTTTTTACCATAATTTGAATTTTTGTGAATGAAATATACATTTTTGTTCTATTTTTTATTACTATTTATGTAGATCTGATGAAGGGGTGCGCTCTCCTGAACACTGTAAATCCTGAAACGCGTTATCCTAATAAAGCCTGAACTTTACTCACCCTGTGACATTTCCGTGACTTGGTTTTTGAGGAGTGCAAATCCTGGGATCTTGTAGGAACAGGTTGTTCCAGTTTTACTTATCTATATAGATATAACGATATACAAGAGTGAGTACTATAAATATATATATATATATATATATATATATGTACTTCTATTTCCTCTGTTTTATAGGAGACATAATCAGTGTGTCCAGCAGGTCATAGCATATTTCCAAAGCGACCAGCAGGTGGCAGTATAACTCCAGTGTGACGAGAAGGTGGCAGCATAACTCCAGTGTGACCAACAGGTCATCACATATCTCTACTGTGACTAGCAGGTGGCAGTATAACTCCAGTGTGACCAGCAGGTGGCAGCATAACTCAGTGTGACCAGCAGGTAGCAGCAAAACATTGGTACTGCTTACTGCTTAGAAGGAGACAACTAATTATACCAATAAGGGTATATCAGCTGTGACACCCATGTATTGTACTTTTAATGATATATTGAAACATATGAAGGAAAATCAGGTCACATTGCAACTTACAGGTTGCTGCAACCACGACACTGCAGTCACAAGAAATCCAACATTGGTTTTAACCCTCAAAATTTCTGCACCATACATGTATGCGCTGAGATGACACTGGTTCAGGACCTGTAATTTACAGCTGACACCTGGCTGTGGCACCCACAATTCTAGTTAATTCTAGTTAACTCAGATTGCAGGTGGTTAACAAGTGAGAGGCTGCAGTCAATTGTGACTGCGGCACCTAAGGGGTTGCTTACTATAGAAGCCCCTTATTCAGCTTTCCTGTGCTGCAATTGGGGGAGCTAATATGCTGCTATGACAACCTATGTTGAGCAAGGCTTCTGGGTTTGCAATCTATAGTTGTCTGTCAAGGCAGGACCTAATTGGCAGGCTGCCAGCCACATATTGACAGCCACAATACCCTGCATTTCTTTAGTACTGCAGTATATTCTATCAGGGGTCAGAACATCCCATAATCTAGTCCCATAATGGGACTTAAAATATAAGTTAAAAATAGTTTTAAAAGGTTAAAAATATAAAAAAAAAAAAAAAGTAAAATAAACACCAAAATCCAGTTATAAAAATGTCCACATTCTTATTTAGTATTGCTCCACTCACGCCATACTAATAAATAATGCATTACATATCCAACAAGGTGAATGCCACAAAAATAAAGCTAAACAACAATGCCAGAAATTCAGGTTTTTGGACATTCTGCTGCACAAAAAATGGAATAAAAAAATGGTCAAAACGTTGTATGTACTGCGAACGATGTCAGTAAAAAGTACGGGTCATCTCGCAAAAATTAAGCCTTTAAGCAGCTCCTTTTTTGGAACTTCAGCAATTGGTTAAACTCCTGCAGTGTGATTTCTTATCACAGAAGACTGCAAAATCAATGAAAAATCATTAAAAAATGTTTGCCTAAAGATTTTTCATAGTTTTTTGTTATCTGCTGTGATAAGATAGCACTCTGCAGCAGGTTATCCCAGAATTTCGGGTGAGCTCTCCTACATCTGTAGGTTTGGTATTACTGTAATTGTACAGACCTTTAGAATAATATTATTATTATTTATACTCTACAGTGAACAGCGCAAAATTTGTCATGTAAAACAGTATGAAAATTGGTGTTTTTTCCCCCATTCCTCTCATAAGGGATTAATAAAATTGAGTCACAAAGTTATTGTCATCTCAAAATTGCCATTGAAAAATATAACATATCCCATAAAATACAAGCAGCTGCATTGGCATAAAAGTAAAAAAAAAAACTACAGATATCAAAATTTTGAAAAATTTCTTTTGAGACACTACAACTCCCAGTAGGTCATACTCACTATATGGATGTGTGGGCCAAGTGCACTTTGTCATTTACAATCCTAATTTCTGTTGCTCCGTACGTTAAAAAGACTTCATTCATGGCTGACGCGGCGTTCTCATGGGCTGAGACCGTCAGGATCCATTTACCTACGGACTAGAATAAGATCAACCTGTAAATCCTCAGTACGAAATCTATAAGGTAAATCTATAGTGGTATTTTTGGAGGCATACCCCTGCTTCTACTGCCCGGTCCAGGAGGCAACATAATTGATATGGTGGAATAATATTTCTAAAAACTTCTCATTTTTAGTATTCCAAAACCTTCACCAGTGACTTATTTATTGAGGTTAGTGTTCAGGGGCGTACAAGTATCATAGGGCCCCATAGTCAAATGTAGGAAGGGCCCCCGTAATGTTTTTATAAAGTCATGGAATTAAAAAAAAAAAAATCACTCTCAACATAACCCGAGTGCTTTATTAATAGGGTGCTCATTGTGCTGATTTAGTAAGACGGGTGTGTAGTACATCAGTCTTACTGAATGAATGCGCCATAGTCAGGTGCCCCAAAAATACTAAAAGTAGACGCCTCCTAATAATTTTGGCGGTCCATACATCAGAAATTGACCCATCTAGGATCTGGTATAAATTTCAGCCATTATTTGCACCAGTAAGTTTGTTGGGGTGCAAAGCCCTGTCCTTTCTCTACCACCTTTTAAAGGAAAGTGGGGGAAAGTCGCAATTTTATGGAAATGTACCAAAATTGCTTCTTTTGACAAGCCTTGTATCAATCAGTCCCCATATTTTGCTATAAATCCTTTGATAAATTAATAGGGGGAGCTCAGTCCATAGGAATTAATACAGTTACTATCGAAATCAATGGCAGTTGTAAAAGTCTCCCTACAGTGTGCTCCCCCTACTGGTGGCTGCATGAAATGGCAGTGAATTAGTGTCGGGAAGCGGGGGATGATCAGGTCCAGACCCCCTCACTGATGGGCCCATAGCAGCTGCATGGCTGCCCACATGGTAGGTACACTTCTTTTCATGTTGACCTGGTGACCATCTAGTCTCTGTATAAGAGATTTCAATAGACTTGTTGTAGGTTTTCTCATCCGAAATCATTAGACTATTCCTCCAGATTTAGGATAAAAGAAGGAACACAAAGGGGCAAATTTACATTGTAAATACAGGGCACTTACTTCTTGGAAATTAATGGGCACTCTCTTCTCCAGATGAATGGCACAAGCTTCAGCTCCTAAGATATAGAAACACGAGATATAGGGGAACTGGAATCATGTCACATTTTCACTAAGTTCCTTTTGCCCAGTATAACACATACTGTATAGTACAAATTGTACTACCTCATTGTCCCTCTAGTAATGTAGGCACAGATACTACTGCCTCATTGTCCCTTTAAATAAAGTAGGCACAGATAATACTGTGTCTATTTCTGCATGTAAATGTTGTGCACACTAATAGTATAGACCCCTTGCCTCTCCCTGTAAATGATAGTCAGACACTACATAGATCTTTGCTTTTCTATGTAAATTATAGTCAGACACTATAGTACTGCATCCTGGTCTCTTCCTGTGAATGATGAAAGTATAGCTAGTACTGTGTATCTGATGATTCCTGTAAGTAATGTAGATGCAGATAGTCCTGCTTCCTTGGCTCTCTCTGTAAGTGATGTAGACACACACAGTATTGCCTCCTTGGCTCTACCTGCAAATGATGTTAAAATAGTACTGCATCCTAGTCTCTTTCTGTATATAATGTGGGTACAGCTAGCACTGCCATTATGTCTGTTCCTGTAAATGATGTAATAACTGATAGTACTGCTTCTCTTCTTTTCCATGAGAATGATGCAGATGACTATTGTACTGCCTCCCTGTCTCTTTGTAAATGATATAAGTAATGATATAAGTAATGATACGGTGCCTCTACACCATGTATATTAGATAATCACAAATCTTATTGCCCCTCCAAGTTCTTCCTGCATTGATATAAGGACAGATGATACTGTCTCCCTGTGTACAGATGCCTCCCTATAACTTTCCAAATAATAAAGGCACAGATAGTACTGCCTCCATATCAATCCCTGTACATGATAAAGGTACAGATAGTATTTCCACATCACTCACTATAAATGAAAAATGTACAGTATAGTACTGCTTCTCTATTACTGCCTGTAAATGATAAAGGAACAGATAGTGCTGCCTCCCTGTATATCCCTGTATTTAAGTAAACATAGTTCTGCCTTCCTATCACAACCTAAAAAGGATAACGTTATAGACAGGGCTGCTTCGTTGTCTCACCCTATATATCATATAGGTACAGGTACAGTAATACCACCTCCCTGTCTCCTCCTGTGAATGATAAAGGTACAGGTAGTACTGCCTTCCTATCACTCCCTATAAATGATAAAAGAACAGATAGTACTGCCTACCTATTACTCGCTGTAAATGATAAAGGTACAGATAGTACTGCCTCTCTGTACATCTCTGTGACTGACTTAGGTAAACATAATTCTGACTCCCTATCTCATCCTGAAAATGATAAAGGTACAGATAGTACTGCCTTCCTATCACTCCCTATAAATGATAGCTACAGATGGTACTGACTGTGTTCACCCTATAAATTTTGTCGGTACAGTAACACCGCCTCCCTGTATGATAAGTCATGCTAGAGGTGATAGTAAAAATGGATGCTTGAAGCATGAAAATTTCAGAACCCTCTCCGATGAATTGATCCTATGAACATGTATCTGTAGATTCTTACCTTGATCTTCTTTCTCGATGCTCCCTGGTATGAAGTAGTTATATTTAGTTTCAAAGCACACAGCCTGGGCCTTGAATTTGTTGATAACCGATTGTCTTACGGTTGGTGTTCGGGCTGGAAGACAATAGATAGGAGCGATCAGAAATGTTCATGTATTGTAATGATACTTCATGTATAGCTGATATCAACTATTCAGCTCTTACTAATATTATTCCGGGCCATTAGACAACATTCACATGGCCACATTTCACGACTCTCTTCCTAGAGGAAATCTAGAATTTTCTTATCTTGCCTAATAGAGAGATCCTTTTGGTATAATGGGGCTAGTTTGGGAGCCTTCACATTTACAAACTCTCCATGAGCTAGTGTATCAATCTCACTGTAGATGGATATTAGTAGTTCAGCTAGAACTGTTGTATCTGTCCTTAATATTTGGGGCATTTTTCCTTCCCCCGTTGGAATCTGATAATACATATATTGTATCTGCTTTCTTTCTGAGTTTACACTGCAGCTGCATCCCCCTCCTTTCCCTCCTCTTCTATTTACAGTTGTATGCTAGGATCTGTATCCCCCACTGGTTCCAGTTTTATGACACCTCTGATCATCAAGTCATAAAAGATCACCATTAAAATTTGTTTTTACAAGTAAAGACAAGGTGAATTACGTGAGTTGTCATAAAGATTATATTAGAAGTTAACTTGGTTGACTGTGGCACCAACACTTTGAGTTTCTATATACCCTCCGACCTCTCACGATATGGCGTTACCTATATATCCACTAAATATCACATGGGTAATAAGGGCATTGTCTCCAGTATTAAGGGAGAAGTCCCACAATATCCCACAAGGTAAGTGATACGTGTTTGATCGCTGGGGATCCCACTCCTTGGACCCATACTGATCATGAGAATGGGGCCCTATCTCCCCCATATGCATGGAGTGCCTATACTGTATCAAATATTGATCATGGCATGGTAGATACCTGTGATTCAGAATATTGGGGTAGATTTATTTAGACTGGTTGTTACCATGCCAGACTTGACCTTCTCTGTGCCAAAGTAAGATGTGGCTAATTTTTTAAGCTCATACCATATTTTATGGGCACATCTCTCCTCTGTGTGCCAGAATCTCAAATTTATGAAGGTTAGGAACTGTTATAGATTTGTGCTGTAACTTATGGCAGTTCCTTGGGTAAATGATAGTGAATCTGTTGGGCAATGGGAGGCCACGTCCCCTCCTGCTAAACCCGGACAAGGCAACTTACACGGAATAAACCATATGGGCACAAAAATTCCAAACATGCAAATTTTGGTGCAAAAACGATTTTTTTATTATACATTTTTACACCAAAATGCACATAAAATATATGATAAATGCCCCAATTCATTTGGGCCCAAACATGTAAATAAATGCATCGTCCATAAAGTCTACAAAATACTCACACGCCAGATATAAGGTTCTGTCTGTTTTAGTTTGTATCGCCAACAGCAGCAAATTGTTCTCAGTCACAAAGGTCAAGGCTACAACGCCATCTAGTAAGAAAATCAAGAAAAATTAGAATTGTGGCATTTTTTTTCTTTGCAGATCTGGGACTGACATGGACACATGTGATTGGTTGGCCAATGTCGGAGACTGTACTTGGCTTGCATCAAATTCATATCTGGTTGTGTCATAGAGTGTATGTGGGATGGGTACAGAGAAGAATTGTGTTGCTTGTCATTATTTTATGTATTTTGATATTCCAGATTTTTGGCTGTACCTTTCATGGACTTGCCAAGCTTCAGCTCTAAGAGGACGTTGTCAGTTGGCCTAAGAACAGAAGTAGCGATAAAATTTCAGAAGATTGAAATTCAGAGTTTCATACATTTGTAATTCTTTGTTCTTAACTGGTTTTGTAGAACTAGATATACTTGTTATTTCAGTATAGCAGGTCTGTTTTAGGTTGTCAGATTTTCAAGATGTTTGTGTTTTCCATTGATAGAACGAGTTAGTATTGCCACCAGCTTCAAGGGTTCATGTGGACTATCATGGGCATAGAAGAAACGGAAGGCCCTAGGATGTGACTCTGGTAGTAACAGTCACAAATTTGGAAAAAGAGTGAGGTATATAACATATATTTGTGTACAGCTGGGGTGACTGGTAGAGATGGGAGAATTACAAATTTTTTAAAAATTTCTGGTTCAACTGAACCTGAAATTTTCTGGGTTTATACTCTGGGTTCTCTACAGTCCTTAGAATATAATAATTGTAGACCAGGGAAGGTGTGTAAAAGTGAAAAAAACACTAATTTTTAATGTGCTCCATCATGGCATCCCCCACATGTATGCTGTATTGTCAGGGGTGACCTGGGGACCGATGATGTTGACGTCCTCCATGTCACCACTGAGGCTTCCCCAGTGACCTGTGGGCTGAAAGACAGGGTGGCCGGCCAGGAAGAAGACCGGAAAGATTGAAGATGCCTTAGAGGAGTCCAGCAGATGTGGGTTTTTTTTTATTATTTTACACACCTTAACTGGCCACCAAGTGTTATACTCTGGTACCCCAAAGTAGAATAATCAATTGCACTTCTGGTTTGGACCAAATTGCATATTTTCCCAGTGAACTTAAATTCTCTCAAAGCAAATTTTGCCAGGTTCACCCATCACTAGTGATTGCTTGACCATAGGTGATCCAGCACAGTCTACAAAATGGCTGGCTATGGTTAAAAAACATGTCATTATGGAAAAATATATAGAAACCATTGAGAATCTTGAGCTTTAAACTGAGAGAAAACTAAAAATTTGGTGAATGTATAAAATAACCCAACATCGTCATTGAAAAAAATGGTAAAATTCAGGAAGAACTCACGCGGTGATGATGTCTTTTAAAGTATAGTCTTCTCCTTTCTTACTGATCTCTAGCCGGGCGGTATAGAGAATTCTCACATTATAATGGTGGTCCATAGACCTCGAAGACTTAGCCACAAGATGCCACGAAGTAAAAATTTCCTACGAAGGTGAAGAGGGTAAGAGCATATGACAAGATCATTATTGTCTATATGGACTAACACAAGGTACTTTAGGGGATCTTTAAGGGGTATTCTGAGAAATATGTTTGATTGTTGGGGATCTGACCACAGGAATGTCAAGACAAAAGGATTAAGATCCCATGCCTACATTACTACTCAACTCAGAGCAAAAGGGATAAGAGGAACATCATAGCTACATTTACGACATAATGTATGCATAGGATGTGGTGTGTCTGATTGATGGTAGCGTCATGGTTGGGACCCTCAATGATTATGAAGATAGGAATCCCATAGTCTATGTTATTACCATCTTAGTGGTCTCCATTGAAATCTATAAGTCTATGGAACCCCGAGAAAGAACAGCTGTTTCTGTTACTCCACGTAGACATAATATAAGCAGAGACTGCCCCTGCTACTGTCACTTGGTTCAGTCCAGAGGAATCTTACCAATTTGATAGTGTAGTTGTGGCATATTCTATGGATATACCATAAGAAATAAGGCCACATGCACACAACTGTAGAGTCTGTATGGGCCAGTGAAAACAGAACGGATAGCATACGGATGACACCCATGTGCTGTAACTTTTTTCCATGGATCCTATAGAACAGAGACTGAACTGTAAAAATGGACTTGGAAATGCTCCATTATATGTGGCTCAGTCCTATGGCCCCTACATGAATCCATAAAAAACACAGCTGTGTGCATGTGGCCATTGACATGAATAGGTCCCGTATGCATACAGATGTAGAATATTCCTGGATTTCTAATGGTGGAATTAAGGAACTCCAGATGCTGTTACTTTCCCATGTATAGAAAAATAAAAGTACAAACCTCATTTTCCTCTAGAAAGTTGTTTTGTTCAATAAGTCCGTAACATTTCTGTGCTAAAGAGAAGAATCCAAATTATAGTGATGACATGGAATGATCGATATTCTATAGAAATAGTAATCAATATAAAGAATATCTTCACTAAGGTATAGCCATAATGGCAGTACTCATGTCACCCAGTATGTAGGGCATATGTCCGACAGCCAAGCCTTCCTCGTACTGTGCCCAGCCGGCCGCCCTAGCTATGTTCCTCTTGGTAGTTGACCCAACGTGATGATATCTGTTGTGCATGTTTTGGGAAAACATGATGGACTACTGTATGATCATCTTATCATCAAAGACATCGAACAAAAAGCCATTTTAGGCTGAGTCCCCACATTGCGGAAACACAGCTTTTTTTGTTGCAGATTTTGCTGCGGCTTTTTGAGCCAAAACCAGGAGTGGATTGAGCCAAAGATAGAAGTATAAGAACTTCCTATATATTTCCCATTCCTTTTGTAGCCATTCTTGGTTTTGGCTCAAAAAAATGCAGCAAAATCTGCAACAAAAAAAGCAACATGGGGCCTCAGCCTTAAACTAGAAAATTTGAAGAAGACTTGCCTCCCTGACTTCCCTTGTAAAGTAGAGACAATTGTACATTTTTATGATCGTAATGGAAGAGATTAATTTTCTTACCATAATCCACAGTGTTGTTTAACTCCCTAACATGGGTTAATTCTTTGCATTTGATCCACTCAATGAAATGTTCTAGCTCCGAATCTGGATGTGAAGATGATCTCACTAGAGACAGAAAATAGTGAATAGTAAAAATTGCTTTCTAGGATTTCCAGTGCTAGTACGTCAGAAGATGAAATGCTATATGGATTAGGTATAAAATACTATAATAAATATAAAAACTGTGGCTCTGGTCTAAGGGACCTATCTGAATAGTACAGGAAATATAACGATCAACAAATCACTGGCAGTGGCGATGACATACCTAATCCAGTGACTGGCAGTCACATTTCTCTGAGTAGGGACTAAGAAGTAGAGATTGTCAAGAGATTCAGGAAGCTAAGAAATCAGACCAATGGGAGATTGGTTAGGTCTAAAGATTAGTGAACAGGTTCGTAATGAACAAAGTTCATTAAGAATTTTCCAAAAATATTGGGTTTGGCCAAAGTTGGGTGCAGAAAAATAATAAATAGTTTACTCACCTACCCTTTCTACTCTTGGGCTCCCTTGCCACGTCCAGTGTTGTATCCTGGGTGTCTTCCAGCCTCTTCCGTGACAGTGCCTCCAGAGAACCAAGGAGGCCTGTGTTTGGGCCTCAGCAGTCATGTAGGGTGTGTTGACATCATGATGCTTGCATCAATGTATCATTACATTGACACGCATCCTTGTGATTGCTGAATCCCCATCGCAAGCCTAAGTGGTTCCCTGGGGTTACTGACATCACCCAGGAGGCTAGAAGAGGCCAAAATACAGCTTGGAAAGAACAGTGCAAGTCACAAGGGAGCCCAAGAGAAGTGAGGAAGGGTGTGTATGACTGTTTATTATTTTTTCCACCGCCTTTGGACCACCAGTTATTATACTCAATGATCCAAAGAGATCCCTGAGCATAATAATAGCATTTCTGGTTCGAACCTCACAGTTCAGTCCCAAAAGAATCTGGCGGACGAACCACACGAATGTTCACAAAAACAAATCTCACAAGTTTCGCTCATAATAGTGTCAAAAATTACAGGATGTGGCAGGTTCGCCACCACTGTTTTTTCCTGGATTATTGTACATGTATTGTCTAGAAATTCAGATTTTATTAAGATTACATAATATAATGTGAACATTTACATACACAAGACTCACCGTATAAGACTGATGTTGTAATTAATTCATTGGTTTGATGGTTCACAATTAACACATCGGGGTGAACTTGGAAAAATACCAATAACCCAGATTCTGGATGGAAGAGAAAAGAACGTCACCTTTAGGCAATTAGGTTGTTGTGATATAATATGCATGTAGAGGGTTAATGTGAAGCTTAAGGGCCCCAATTCAGAATCTATAACAGGACCCCCACCTACTGGTGTCTACCTATGTAGCATAGGGGACTTTTGACAATCGTCACACCAAGGTGCAACTGGTACCTCCGAAAAAGTTGAGTGACATCCAACTCGATTGCCATATGGTACATATGGAGACCCCAGAGGTATTGATACCTCAAACCCTTAGCAGATGATTATTTTTGCAACTTTTTCTAAGCAGTGTAAAACTTTTCTTAAATCCACTATGCCCATAGGGTATGGTTGGGCATTTACCCCAAGTGTTGAATGCTAAAGGGTGAAGGGTTGGGTCACCAAGAAGCCACTCATTCCTCTCCTGGCAAAGAAAGTCAAACTATAACATTGCACTACGCTTACACAAGAGCACACAAGCAGTTCTCTAGGGCCACATATGTTGAAGGACCATCCTGAAGTCAAGAGCAAGAATAACTCCTGCACAGAAAGCCAGGTCATTCTGTCGTCACTTGACTTGTCTCTACAGTGGGTCCACCTTCACGGTAAGGAACATTAGAGATGACCGGATTTCTGTCATATGCTACATTTTTCAAAAACAGTGTCACTCCACATCCTATGGGATGCAATTCCAGACACAAGCTGTGGACAAGGGTGTTGCTGTTTTTAGAAGTCAGCAGCCACACTGTTGGGATACTGGACTGTCCCTTTAAATTGGTAGTTTTTGAGCAATGACATGCAGCTATCTTACCTTTCTGATCAGCTATTCTATAAGTCAGAGTCTCTTTCTTATCATCCACCCTCTGCAAAGCAATGGGTCCAGGGTTGTTAATCTCCAGGCTGCAATTGTTAAGGCAAAGACAATTTTATACAAAGGCTCAGAAACCACATAAAATAATGGTGTCTACAGTCATGGCCAAAAGTTTTGAGAATGACACAAATATTCTATTTTCACATGATCTGCTGCCCTCTGGTTTTTATGTGTGTTTGTCAGATGTTTTTATCACATACAGAAATATAATTGCATTCATATTATGAGTAACAGAAGCTTATATTGACAGTTAGAATGAGTTAATGCAGCAAGTCAATATTTGCAGTGTTGACCCTTCTTCTTCAGGACCTCTGCAATTCTCCCTGGCATGCTCTCAATCAACTTCTGGACCAAATCCTGACTGATAGCAGTCCATTCTTGCAGAATCAATGCTTTAATTTTGTCTGAATTTGTTGGTTTTTGTTGGTCCACCCGTCTCTTGATGATTGACCACAAGTTCTCAATGGAATTAAGATCTGGGGGAGTTTCCAGGCCATGGACCCAAAATCTCTATGTTTTGTTCCCTGAGCCATTTAGTTATCACCTTTGCTTTATGGCAAGGTGCTCCATCATGCTGGAAAAGGCATTGTTGAGCGCCAAACTGCTCTTGGACGGTTGGGAGAAGTTGCTCTTGGAGGACATTCTGGTACCATTCTTTATTCATGGCTGTGTTTTTAGGCAAGACTGTGAGAGAGCTGATTCCCTTGGCTGAGAAGCAACCCCACACATGAATGGTTTCAGGATGCTTTACAGTTGGCATGAGACAAGACTGGTGGTAGCGCTCACCTCTTCTTCTCCGAATAAGCTGTTTTCCAGATGTTCCAAACAATCGAAAAGGGGATTCATCAGAGAAAATGACTTTACCCCAGTCCTCAGCAGTCCACTCCCTGTACCTTTTGCAGAATATCAGTCTGTCCCTGATGTTTTTTCTGGAGAGAAGTGGCTTCTTTGCTGCCCTCCTTGAGACCAGGCCTTGCTCCAAGAGTCTCCGCCTCACAGTGCGTGCAGATGCACTCACACCTGCCTGCTGCCATTCCTCAGCAAGCTCTGCACTGCTGGTAGCCCGATCCCGCAGCTGAAACACTTTTAAGAGACGGTCCTGCCGCTTGCTGGTCTTTCTTGGGCGCCCTGGAGCCTTTTTGGCACCAATGGAACCTCTCTCCTTGAAGTTCTTGATGATGCGATAGATTGTTGACTGAGGTGCAATCTTTCTAGCTGCAATACTCTTCCCAGTTAGGCCATTTTTGTGCAGTGCAATGATGACTGCACGTGTTTCTTTAGAGATAACCATGGTTAACAGAAGAGAAACAATGATGGCAAGCACCATCCTCCTTTTAAAGTGTCCAGTGGTGTCATTCTTACTTAATCATGACAGATTGATCTCCAGCCCTGTCCTCATCAACACCCACACCTGTGTTAATGGAGCAATCACTGAAACGATGTTAGGTGGTCCTTTTAAGGCAGGGCTGCAATGATGTTGAAATGTGTTTTGGGGGATAAAGTTCATTTTCTAGGCAAATATTGACTTTGCAAGTAATTGCTGTTAAGCTGATCACTCTTTATAACATTCTGGAGTATATGCAAATTGCCATTAGAAAAACTGAAGCAGTAGACTTTGTAAAAATTAATATTTGTATCATTCTCAAAACTTTTGGCCATGACTGTAGTCTTTAATAACAATATAACATGGATAATGGATACCGCCAGATGAAAATGGACAAAACCAGTATGAAGGACATGTCTACACCCAAACACTTTACCCCATTAAAAGCTTTCCAATACTCAAACAGAACATTAGCTTACGGGTTGAAGAATTCTGTTATTGTCCCCTTTGTCTCAGTTAGAGATATTTTGGCATAGGAGTAATGCATCTCATTCAGTTTGTCACCGGACGCTATCGCTTTCATGTTCCACAGGCCATTTATCTGTAGCGGAAGGACACAGAAAACACTAAGCGTCATGGACAGTAATACTTTCCTGTAACTA
Organism: Leptodactylus fallax; assembly: GCA_947044405.1. Classification (NCBI taxonomy): domain Eukaryota; kingdom Metazoa; phylum Chordata; class Amphibia; order Anura; family Leptodactylidae; genus Leptodactylus; species Leptodactylus fallax. The sequence continues at coordinate 4,417,664 of CAMRHE010000113.1, forward strand.
AATATCTTTAAACGGGCATTCCAGTCTCAGAACACATGACATATCATCACTATGTCCTCGGGGATCCCACCGACCTCTTAAAGGATTAATCCAAGTAAAATTGATACAGAGTGTCAAAAGGGGTATTCCCATCTCTACGTTTGTGGTTACATCCATAGGATATTTGAGCAACAACCTTTCTATTCACATTTATTATTTGGTACATCCATAGGATATGCCATAAATGCCCAACAGATGCAGCTCTCACCTCTTGGACTGGGATCTATCTTGAGAATGGGACCCTGTTTGTAGCTAAGGTGAATGAAAGAGGGTATGCAAGTGAATGGAGAGACTTACCCATGCATGGCACTCTCACAGTCACAAACATAAAGGCCAAGAAGGGAATCCAAGTTTAATGGATATCATGTCAAAATGAGTCAAAGAAAACAGATGGATGGATAAATAATTGTATCTTGTCCACCGTGCAGTAGGTATATCACAGGCTGCTTGGTAAATTTCTGTACATGGACCTTCTAAGTTGAGTAAGGGGACATTCACACTACTGTTATGAACATCTGTTGCTCTCATACTTCATAGGATCAGAATGGACATTACTGGTAGTAGAGTAACCATTGACTCTAATGTAAGCAATTTGATGGCAGTTTTCTTCCGTTACGGTAGTTTACTTTTGTAACAGAAGAAAAAGTTCTTCATGACGACTTTGTCTTCCATCATAAAAGTCAAAAATATGACATGGAAGAAAAATTGAGGGTTCTCCATCTACATCAGGCAATTAATGGCCATTGCTCTTATCCTATGATGCAATGGACATTAATAACGGTAGTGTGAACCTAACTTAACAGACAAGTAGAGTAGAGTCAATGGTGGAGATTCATAAAGACTGTCTTCAACACAGGTTTTCGTATCTCTTGCACCGGTTGAGAATGCGCCTGATTTGTCTGTACCAAAATCTACATCAATTCATAGTCGGCGTACATTTCAGGCATCCTTTACTGGCATAATTGATTGTAAATCTGGCGAGGACAGGTCACAGTGTTGCCACACATCCTACCATTTTTGTCGCCAGTGGCATTTAAAAAATTGAGGTTTCGGATTTTTTTTTATGCTACAAAAGTGGTGTCAATTTTTAATAAATGTGCCCCAATGTTTACATTGTTAGGGTTCAGAACCTTATCTTCTTGCTGACATCCACCATATATAATAAAAAAGGCACTTTAAATATGGTGCCTGCTCAGGAGCTACACAGTCAAGATCTGGTGGCAATGCCCACGGCAATCTGTTTCCATGACAACCCAGAACCTGGAGTTGGCGATCTATTTCCTTGACAGCCCAGAACCTGGAGGGGGCAATCTGTTTCCATGACAGCCCCAAACTTATTGAAAGCTCCCAGACTTGTCATTACTATTCTTCTATTATGGGTTGCCTTAGCCAGCCCGTAATAGAAGTGAGTGGATTTCGCAATGTATTGCAGTATACTGTACAGGTGTTCCGACCCCCTAAGGTTCAAGTCTCCTAGGATAGGGATCAGCAACTTGCAGCACTTCACCTGCTGCAAAACTACATCTCCCAGCATGCACACTAGCTTGTCTGTTCTTGCAACTCCTATAGAAGTAAATGGAGCATGCTGGGAGTTGCAGTTTCCCAACAGCTGAAGTGCTAAAGGTTGCTGGCCTCTGCCCTAAGGGGTCTAAACATAAAAGTAAAAAAAAAAATTCTAAAAATATAAAAAAAAAATATTAAAAAAATATAAAATCTCAAATCACCCCACTTTCCCCAGATTGAAAATAATAATAAAGTCAAACACATTAGGTATCACCACATCTGACCATAGCTGAACTAACATAAAAATATTCATCCCACAAGCTGCACGCCACAGCGGGAAAAAAAAAAAATCAAAATGGCCAAACTGCAGTTTTTTGTCACCTCTTTCCTTCCTTTCCAAAAAAGCGATCAAAACATCAGACAATCCCCAAAATGGCATAATAAAAAAGACACCTCCCACAGCTCTGTCCATGGACATATAAAACGTAACAGGTGTCAGAATATGCCGACTTAAAGAAATTTTTTTATTTTTCAGTTCTATTTTTGGATATTTGTTAAGGCGTTAAGACATGTCATTTTGGCTGCACAGTGAACACTGTAAAAACAAACCCAAAAGAAAATGAAGCATTCCACCCTATTCTGAATTTTTTGAATATTAAATGGTAATATTATGAAGTCCAATGGAAAAGTAAGAAAAATTTCTGGGTTTTGGAAGGTCGGGAGTAAAAAATGATAATGAGAAAATGAAAAATGGTTTGGTCAGAAAGTGGATAAACACTGCTATATAACTATTCACAAATGCAAGCAAAAAGGGGCGGAGCTGTGACAACCTGCAATTCATTTCTTTGTGTTTTTTAAATCATTGATACATAGCAAATGAAATGTCTTCTGTCCTGACTTACCTGAGTGAAATTGATGGGTAGTTCTTTCCCTTTTATGCAAGAATCCGAGGAGCTCACCCAGGTGACATAAAGGAGACAAACAAGAATCACTCGAAGGGTAGTGGAGACCCCCATAGTTTTACAAGTCAAGTGAAAAAAAGAGATGTGGTTTTGCAGAACAAACTACAATATAACCCTTAAATTACACAATAGGACACGACACCACCACCTCTTACCAAGGGTCAACGATCGGAGGCCCCACCGAGGAGAAGAAACAAAGTGCAAGCCATACAAAAGAAATATTGACACAAGTCTCGCAATCAGGAAAACAGAATGTTTAACCCTTGCATTACCTAACTCTCACATGGTATACAAAAAGTATTCTGAATGTGTCATTTACATAGTGGAGAAGAACCTTCATAGAAAGGATAAAAAAAACAAGTCCACCTTCCAAATGTTGGTTCTCACCATTGCAACTAATAAAAGGAAAGAGCCACCCGATATTTGCTATTATGAAGGATGGAGTTGTAACCAAGAATGGCATATTCGCTGCATCCCCCATTACGATGACCTACCCAAATGATGAAAATGTGCTGCCGACTCCCTACATCTCTGGTGCTTGTAGTAGGTCGAAGAAGCAGACACATAATCCACAGGTCACAGTTTCACCAGGTAGTTGCACGCTACACAAAGTCTTCAGAGATGTATAAGGCAAAACAAAGTAGTACAAGGGTGTTCAAGGAGGTTGACAGCCAAGTTCTCAGACAGTATTTGGTGTCTCATACTTGAGGCAGAACACCACAGTGCTCCTGCTTGCACAGATGTAGTGTTCAGCTCACACTGATACCAAGTCTCCAGGATCATGCTGTACTCTTGTTCTGCTAGCTTTCAGGTAAAGCTCAGGGTTTCACACCTGAACTGACATGGCAAGTACCCTAGAGACAGGCTTCCGAAATAAACAGACTGGAATGTCAGACAGGACTCATCAAACTCCTCAAAAGACGTGGGGAAAGCTCCTTTTAAAGGGAGATCAGTGTCAGCAAGAGTGAAGGCTATTGCTTAGAAAGCACAAAGACACCTCTCGTGGCACAGCAAATAGGCAAAACATAGTTTCATGACGCTTGGCGTGCCCCTATCATTGCTGAGGCCCAATCACAGGCATCAGTGTTGACCCTGGGCACAAAATATCACAGAAGAGTGCCAGACACCGACTCTGGTGCTCTTCTGAAATGTCACGCGACCGGAGGTGGAAGACAGAGATTGCCAGACGCTGCGAGTAAAATAATAAAATATAATAATAATGTATATAAATATAATGATATAATAATAATAATATAATAAGAGATCCCAGAGTATAATAAATTCACGTCCGTTTCTATCCGAACAAGTTCTGAGCTAACCAAACCGGAGGATTGCTTAATCTGAACACCGGGTGAAACAAATCTTCCTGGGGTTCACCCATCCTTAAATATTACCACTCAACTAACATCCATGCATCCGTCATCAAGTTTCAGATCTGGGTGATTAAACACCAACAGAAGATCCTCCATCCTTGGTCCTCTAACATGGCTTCCTCATGAAAAAAAAATGTTATGCTACATAACAAACTGTGCGGCAGGCAAGAACAAAACAATTCAACTTAGCAAGAACTGAACACGGGGCGAGACCTCTCAAGGCTCCTTACTCGAGGGTCAGTTTCTCTCCTAATCCTCCATCAACTCTCCTTCTTCTGGTGACTCTGAGGAATCAGACTTCCTATTGACATATGCTGTAGGGGTCACTGTTGCAGGCGCTCCAATACCATCTTCATTGCCTACCGAGGCATATACTTTTGCTGTTCCTTCCTTTCCTCTTCTGCCACCACTGTCATCTAGCAGTGGATCTCTTCTTCCTGAGGACCATGAAATGTTGGCTCTGACCTGTGGATTTTGCACCTGTAGATCTCAAACATGTAATATCGTCTCAAGCATTCCTCAAAGGGCCTCTCACTGATGACTCTCCCCTTGGCAGTGTCCTTGCAATTGTAGGTGACTCCTCTGCTATATTTCATCGCCCTAGTTCCAAAACTTTTCTTTTGTTCTGAACTGCTTTATAAGTGGCCCCTCTCCTTCAGATCTGCTCCTTTTCCTGACCCCAATACCTTCACGGTCAGGGAACAGCTGTTGCCTTGGCCACCCATTCTTTGGCCTCTAAAGCTTGGGAGGCTGAAAGAATTTTCTTCCGCCATGCTGATTATTGACCCAATGATCCTGCCGACTATGTCAAGAAGGAGTTGTAACAGAGATCACTACACCCGCTTGTTATACCAATCTACCCAAATGATGAACATGGCAGTCTGTTCCCTTGCCTGTTCACAAAGGGGTAGAATTCGGTTCACATGTGTCCTGAGTCTCCATGCTTACGTTGTACTCTCGCTTCACTAGCTTTTGGGTTCCACTGAGATATCAGGTACTGCATATACAGGCTGCTGAAATGGATGCATCGGAATCTCTAGTGTGGCTGACTGCACTCCCTGAAAGGCACAGGAAATGCTCCTTGAGGCTAAGGCCCCACGTGGCGTACCGCGGCAAAAAGGCGCTGCGGGGAGAAGATGCGGTGGCAACGCATCACGGTTCTTCCTGCAGCGCTTTGCAAAGAAAGTTCGCAGAGGTTTCCTCTGCGGACTTTCTGCTTCAAATATCTATCGGGAAACTGCCGGCATTTCCGTAGATATAATTGACATGCTGTGATTTCCAAAACCGCGCATTGCAAAAACATCACATTTGCATTAACAAGATATATAAATACTCAGTAGGCACTTTATCACTGCAATGTAGAGAACAAAACACATCCTGCTATCCTGAGTGGGGACCTTTGTCATACACTAAAGGCTTACTTTGTGGAAGGGGTTGCCTTCTACTACCTTACAGTGTGACCTTAGACCCTTAATATTTGGTATGGCCTTTGCCCTTTGGAGGAGGAGTCCTGGAAGTGATGATCCGGCCCTCACAGATATAGCCCTGATCTTAACATTATCCGGTCTGTCTGGGATTACTTGAAGAGACAGAAGGATTAGAGCAAGCAACATCCACAGAAGATCTGTGCTTAGTACTCCAAGATGGCAGGAACAACCTCCATGCTGAGTTCTACTAGTACCAAGAAGAATTGATGAAAGGCAAAGGGCAAAGGTTGCACCAAATATTGATGAGATTTACATTTCTCTTCATTCACTTCATTTTGTTAATTGACAAAAATAAACTATTAACCCTTCCATTTCTGAAAGCATTCTGACCCTAATTTCACATCTGTGCCAGAGCCTCCATTGGAGATACCGCTGCAGAACCAGACATTGGTGGAGCACTCCGCCACTTTCACCATGAAAACATGGTGGACACAGGTTGGACCCCACTATAGTCAATGGGGTCCACCTGTGTCCGCGGGTAACCACTGTTTTAGCAGTTCGGTTCTCCTGGTGAACCCAAACAATGAAGAGTTCAGGGCAGATGTGAACTTAGCCTTACTTTGCAGAATTTTTCCGTACATGCCTAAAACTTTAGTATAGTACTGTCTATATCACTGTCCACAGTGATATCACACCCAGTCAGCTCAAGACTCGGTTTGACAACTCTTCCAGTCTTGTCTACCATAAGTAGTAATTCCAGGAAGAATCATTGATACCAAAAATTTCCAGTAGAAATAAGCATAAGCTAACATTAAAATTCTGAAAACTAAATAACAACAAGAATGTAAAAGCCTTGGGACCAATTAGAAGCGAAACAGAACAATGTCTCCAATGTCTGAGATAATGTCTCAGCGTCAACAATACGGAAAATGAAGAAACATTTCTCTAACAATCTCTTTGTCTCCGTGCCCTGAGGAATACCTAATTCTCTTGCTGGAAGTTTAGATTATCCTCACATAACCCGAGCAGCCATATTACATTTTAACCAGCTATTTTTGACAATAACTGTGCTCAAACATGAGTTTTACATTTCATTGTAAGGGGTGTCGCAATTTTGAAGGTTCTGTCCTTCTAGGACTTGGATTAAACATAATATCACACATGAAGCTGTTGTCATCGACCCAGTGTCCGATTGACCCAGCTCTCTTCCCACACAGTGTAAATAGCTGTATTTACAGTAGCTGAAGTCCAGATCTTCTGTGTATCCTTCCTGACTGTTTCGAAATCTTTACAATAATAAAAATTCTATGTCATCGAGACGAGATCTGAGGCTGAGCAATTACAGATAGTCTCCAAGTACTTGGGAATACATATTAGTCCTAGGATCCAGGGCTTAGAAGACTTGAATGTATTGTAAATCCATTGTTAAGTCAACTCTAAGATAAGTAGTGTAAACACCATCTTAGTGTGGTGGGTTCTTTATATGTTGCAGAAAGCCCCGCTATGGTTGCCTCATTGGATAATCCATAAAATTCAGGGTTTTTTCTGTGACCTTATGTGAAAAAAAAAAATACATTGTGGATTTGGTTGGAAACCTTACAGAGCCTAAGGAGGACAGGAGTTTATCAGTTCCAGACCATTGTCTCTTATACTTGTTTGCCTAGCTTTAACATTTGAGTGTTTGGGTGGTTGAGATCAGTCAGCTGGATGGATAGTAAATAGTGTGGTTGGAGAGCACCAACTCAGATTGGCTCTGAAGTGGTTGGGTGTGCTGGGACATACTGTGCATAAGCCCCATTTCTTTTGATTCGACGGAGTAAGGTGAAGGTGTTACAGATTTGTCTCCTGCATAAATTCTACAAGCCTCCACATCTCCTACATAGGATGGGTTGTCAGGAGGACACCCATTGTTAGGAAATGTGACAATGTGGAGGTAGACCTCCTGCACCTTATGTGAAGATTTCCCAGACATCTCTGTGATGGAGAGTAAGCAACTGGTGGTCTTACGACTTCTATGCCAAGTGAAGAAAATGATTGTCTCCCGTTGGAAAGGTCCTTATACCCCTAGGCTTTCAGAATATAATCTAGAGTTAATACCATATTACCTGCAGAGAAGTATGTGTATCAGAAATTGGGTACCCTCAAAAAGTTTGAGGACCTATGGTTTCTGTGGTTGTATAACCCTGCTCTAACCCCAAAGGTTCTTTTCCTTGATAGAATATTTCCTGGTCTGTCTCTATTTACAGAAGGAGGGAGTGGAAATCCACTGGTGGCTGGGTTCCCTTGATCTGTAACATAGGGCTGCATCCCCTGTCTGTGAATCTGTCTTGTACCCTTTAATATAGTGGTCTTGTTTGGGATCTGGAATTTGGGGATCATTTTTTTCTTTCCTCTTGGCTGGGAATGCCTCGATATGTGTATCACATAGCACAATATTGTCTCACCAACTGATTTCCTATATTGTATTGAATAGGCTTATTAGAAATTGGTGTAGTCAGATCAATTCAAGCGACGGTGGACACATCTTGGGCAAAATTGATAGAAAAAATAATACAAAAAAAAAAAAACAATAAAATTTCAAGTCCCCCCACTTTCATTAGAATACATGTACACACGTGGACAAAATTCTTGGTCCCCTCCCTCGTTTAATGAAAGAAAAACCCACAATGGCCGCAGAAATAACTTGAATCTGACAAAAGTAATAATATATAAAAATTCTATGAAAATGAACAAATGAAAGTCAGACATTGCTTTCCAACCAGGCTTCAACAGAATTTTTTAAAAAAGAAAATTCATGAAACAGGCCTGGACAGAAATGATGGTTCCCTTAACTTAATATTTTGTTGCACAACCTTTTGAGGCAATCCCTGCAACCAAACGATTCCTGTAACTGTCAATGAGACTTCTGCACCTCTCAGCAGGTATTTTGGCCACTCCTCATGAGCAAACTGCTCCAGTTGTCTCGGGTGTGAAGGGTGCCTTTTCCAGACGGCATGTTTCAGCTCCTTCCAAAGATGCTCAATAGGATTTAGGTCAGGGCTCATAGAAGGCCACTTCAGAATAGTCCAATGTTTTCCTCTTAGCCATTCTTGGGGGTTTTTAGCTGTGTGTTTTGGGTCATTATCCTGTTGCAAGACCCATGACCTGCGACTGAGACCAAGCTTTCTGACACTGGGCAGCACATTTCTCTCTAGAATCCCTTCATAGTCTTGAGATTTCATTGTACCCTGCACAGATTCAAGACACCCTGTGCCAGATGCAGCAAAGCAACCCCAGAACATAACAGAGCCTCCTCCATGTGTCACAGTAGGGACAGTGTTCTTTTCAAGATATGCTTCATTTTTCCATCTGTGAACATAGAACTGATGTGCCTTGCCAAAAATTTAGATTTTTGTCTCATCTGTCCATAGGACATTCTCCCAGAAGCTTTGTGACTTTTCATAGAATTTTTATATATTATTACTTTTGTCAGATTCAAATTATTTCTGTGATCATTGTGGGTTTTTCCTTCATTAAATGAGGGGTACCAACAATTTTGTCCATGTGTATAAAACTACTGTGAAGCACATACACATGAGGTATCCCTGTGCCTGAAAACGCCCGGTCTACATAGGTATAAAAATATTTTTCCTGTATGATGAACACTGTAGCGGGAAAAAAAAATCAAGTGCCGAACCGTTGTTTTTTCTCTGTTTCACCTCTGATAAAAATTTAAATAAAAAGTGATCAAATGTGTGACCGTTGTTCATGGAAAAAAATTAAGACCTACCCCAAAAATAAGCCCTAGTCCTTTTTTCGGAGAAAAAAAAAATATAAGACCCTGTCTTATTTTCGGAGAAACATGGTATAGTGTTTGAAGACCAATAAGGGAGTGATGGAAAAGACTGGGCACAGCTTGATCCAGGGGCCCCAGATTTTCATGAATTTCGCTTATAGACTAATATAAAAACCTACAAGTACAGTCATATTTATTGTGTATTATAATTTTTCTGGTGTATTAGTTTTTATTTGGTATATAAAAATTTATTTTAATTTTATTTAAATTGAAAAATATATTTAAAATTTTTATTTTAAAATTTTATTTAAATTGACAAGCAGTTTAACATTTATATAAAGGTTACAGGTAAAATGATTTTTGTTAATAACTGTACGACATTGACCTGTGTGTAACCTAAGGTAACTTAATAATTACATTAGAATGGGACAGGAATAGCAAATTTGGAGATTTTCCAGCCTTGACAGTCTTCTAGGAGTTTAAGGTGTTTTTTCTGCTTGCAATCGAACATTACTCATATTGGAAATTTTTTTTATCAATCTTTTGTATAATTGAGGCTGTTGTCGGAATATACAGTAGTTGGTTTCCTATAGCTGTGTTAGAGAAGAGACCGTTTCTGATACTATGTGGCATAGTAATGTTCTATATGGTTTAGGGATAGCATCTAATTCCAATCCACAGTCCAAATATAACTCCCATATTTTTATGGGGTGTTTGGTGACTATTTTTGTAGTATACATTTATTATCCTATCTAACTTCCTGTTTGTTATAAAACAGTTCTGATACCAGAACCATTTTTCTAGGTGGTATAAAACCAGAGATACAGCCATTTGAAATGACCATCCCCGTTTGGTAAATTGTTCAGCTCTATGTACTGCATTGATGCATTGAGTACATGTGTACAGACAGTCTTCTGGCATGGTCTAGTTAAAGCATTGTTGATAGGAACTTTATAACCTTTTTTTTCTATAAAAAGGAAGTTAGATAGGTTAATAAAGTATATTACAAAAATGTTCACCAAACACCCCCGACACAGTCGCTAAAAATAAAACAACAAGTTACACTTTAAGATAAAGTGTATGGGGTACCATCTGTATAGCATTTTATAATAAAGTTCTTGATAGTTAACACAAGATGTTGATTCAAGCATTATCTTAAGCGTTTCCAACCAGTTCTCTTCCTTGAAGCTTGAATTTAGATGACGATGCCATTTTAAGATGTGTCACATAATTTTTATAATAACTAATATCATAATCATCTCTTCTGAGAAAAACCTCATTCTCCAGTGTATTGAGATCATCGGCAGTTTCCCAGTTGTGTAGGGCTGATGATATATTAGGATGTGAAAGACTCTTATATATACTGGGAGTGTATCTAAGAAGGTAAGTGAAGAACATGGCACGTACAGAGTGTGCGGACACCATGGAGGTCACCAAGAAAAATCCTCAGAGACCAGACATTGCTGTTGTATCTATCACCAACATGGCCATTCCCCATATAGTCCTTCATACAGTCCTCTGATCAGTGCAAGACAGGGATAAGAAGACTCTGAGAGATGGGACCTGGGGTGCAATGAAGCAGATTTTCTATTAATTTCATTTTAGCAAGAACATGAATAGCACAAATATTGCTTTGTTGAGTAGATTCAGTCTAACCCATTTTCTATCTCTGCTCAGCCTGCGCCCAGAACATGGTAGACCATTCTATTATCGTATATGAATAATGAACATGTCATAAGAGATAACTGATATTTTCCATATTTAATATGTACATTGACATCATATCCTTCAGGACTTATGAGCTCCTCTAACCAGACATGGGTGATGTACTTCATTTTATCTGGGATTTCTAATGTCCCGGAGTTTCAGCTTCCAATCTTCCTTGTGGTTCTGCTGGCATATCTCGTCACTCTTGGTGGTAACATGACTATTTTTGTACTGGTCTGCCTAGATCGTCACCTCCACACCCCCATGTACTTCTTCCTCTGCAATTTGTCTATTCTGGACATGTCCTCCTCCACTGTCACCATGCACAGGGTGTTCTTCAGCTTCCTTACAGGGGATACCACAATATCTTTCTTCGCTTGCCTTGCCCAAATGTATATTTTTGCATCACTAACTACCAATGAGCTGCTTCTTCTGACGATTATGAGTTATGACCGATATATGGCTATCTGTAGCCCCTTACGTTATCATACTGTGATGTGTCTTAAGTTCTGCAGCAAGTTGACTGCCATCTGTTGGGCAATTGGGTTCCTTCAGGTGCTGCCCCTTGTTGTCATGCTCTCAAGTATCACTTGTTATAAGAGCATTGAGATCAACCACTTCTTCTGTGACATCATGCCCCTTATAAGACTTCCCTGTGAGAACATCTCCACTTTGGAACTGTACAATTTCGTCAATGGACTAATCTTGGCTGTTTTGCCATTCTTCCTCACATTCATCCCTTACATATTTATTGTCAATGCAATTCTTAAGATTCGTTCTTCTACTGGGAGACGTAAAACTTTCTACACTTGCTCCTCGCACCTCACAGTCATTATTCTTCTATACACTTCCTTGGTCTGCCAGTATCTCCAGCCAGATTCAACGGGCAGCAAGGCCTCCAGTAAGCTTTACTCTCTCTTTAACACCGTGGCCGTCCCCTTGCTGAATCCCCTAATATACAGCTTGAAAAATAAAGATGTGAAGGAAGCTCTAAAGAGAAGGAGGAGGTTATTATCGTGAGTCAATAGGAGGAATTTATCAAACCGTGCACTCGAATTCTGGAGAATTCTGGAGTGAAAAGTTGCAATTCGGTAGAGATTTGCAACTTTTTGAGCACATTTTCAATCAAGAACTGCAACATTTAGCATTTTTACACCACTCACTTTTGAAACTGGGTAGGACAGTTGGCTTGGTTACCCTGTCTAGTAATCCGATCCAGATGACCAAACTGGTTAGTAATGAACGGGGTTTGTTACGAATTTCGCTTTCAACCAAACCCCAAATTTTTGAGGTTCATCACCCATGATTTGTTATTATTCTTAGGGGTCTGTAGCAATAATAAGTGAAGGCACAGGAGATATGCAGACAAAATAAAAATCACTGATACGCGGCATATGGTCTTCTCCGCCACACTAGCAGTTTCTTCTGATGTCTCCTCTGATGTCATGCCATCATTTTTTTATTTTGTGGTTCACAGTGCCATAGGATGGCTTAATTTTTGCAGGACAGATTGTACTTGGATTGTTTGATAACATTTAATATCCCATTAGATCCACTGGGAAGCCAGAAAAAATTCAGAATGAGGTGGAAGTAGAGAAAAACTGCAATTTCACCATTTTCTAATGGGTTGTGTTTTTACAGAGTTCACTGTACGGTAAAAATGACCTTATATTCTTTGGATTGGCACGATTACAGTAATACAAAATTTATAAAGTTTTTGTTTTAACACCTTTATAAAAATCCTAAACTTGAGCAGAAATAATTTTAGTTGCCATATTCTGACACCAGTAACTTTTTTATGTTTCCATTTATGGAGCTGGGTTTGGTGGCTTTTTTGGTGGCACAAGATGTAATTTTTATTTATACTATTTTAGTAAATGTCTGATATTTTTGATCACTTTTTATTCAGCTTTATTTGGGAAGCAAAATGGTGAAAAAAAGTCAAACTATATGAAATTAATATGTTTATATTTATATCGTTTGGGCATTTTCTTATGCAGGAATTTTGTTTGTTTTTGTTTATTTATTTTTATATTTTTATTTGAGATCTAGGGAAAGGGAGTGATTTCAATTTATATCTAAATACATATATATTTTTTTAAACATTTTTACATTCTTACTTTTTGTTTAGTCCCCCTAATAATCATTAGAATGTTTATACCCATGTATTACAATCTATGGTTCAATTACTATGTAACTGAATGATTTTGCCCCCTGGGAGCCATACTAATGTCTGATAGGTACTGAGGAATGGGGGTTGGGAACGGAGGAGCATGGAGGGGGATTGGCAGCACACAACAAAATGCCTGTGATCAGAGAGGACCCTGCGGATCATGAGATTTGCCCACTCTTCCAGGACTCTGGGAGGTCACCCTTTAGTGGGAACCTTTGGATATGCAAATATGCACCATTATTTCTATTCAGTATGTTAATCCAGGGGTCACATGATGTGTGTCATATTTATATACTTATTTCGAGTGAACCACGCCCCTTTAATATGGACATATCTCCATTGGGCATGACACAGCCCTTTTGAGTATGTCATGCCCCTCTTGAGACATGGACAATCCAATGTGCTGGCTATGCCCCTTTTCAGGCATGATTGGCATATACTGGGCCCACATCACTTGTAAAATTACAGAGTCTGGCAGATTTGGGGGCATTCCACCAGGCCCAGGATATTTGACTACTCTTCCAGGATGTCACCCCTCTTATCGGGAGGTTCCCTGACATTCAGTAGTAAATGCATACATAACACTGGTCTCACTGGTCCATAAATAATAATAATAATAATAATAATAATAGTCCTTTAATAGTCCCACAATGGGGAAATTCAGTGTGTTACAGCAGCAAAGATAAGATAAGATAAGCAGATACAAATACAAATACAACATGTACAGGAATGTTCCAAGGTAAGAGGCATTACATTAATAGCAGACAGACAGATAGGACGTAGCAGAGGGGGGGGGGGATTTAACAGGCAGAGAGATATTTCAGTTCTCTGTATGTAATGATCTCCGCTAGGTCGGGTTGGTTGTACAGCCTAACCGCGGTGGGGAGGAAAGACTTCCGATAGCGTTCCTTCTCACACCTAGGGTGGAGCAGTCGGTCACTGACAGACTGCCCAGCGCAATCACAGTCTCATGTATGGGATGGGAGTTATTCTACCGCATGGAGCTCACCACGGACAGTATCCTTCTGTCACCCACCACCTGCACTGGGTCCAGTGGGCTCCCCAGGACAGAGCTGACCCTTCTAATCAGCTTGTCAAGTTTATTTCTGTCCCTGGTTGATATACTGCTCCCCCAGCAGGCCACTCCAAAGAAGATGGCTGATGCCACTACCGAGTTGAAGAAAGTCCTAAGAAGTGCCCCCGGTTCCAAAGGCTCTCAGCTTCCTAAGCAGGTAGGCCTGCTGTGGCCCTTCCTGTACAGGGCCTCCATATGATCTGCCCAGTCCAGCTTATTATTGAGGAGCAAACCCAGGTACTTATAGGTGTTCACAATCTCGATGCCCGTCCCCAGGATGTCCACTGGTTTTGGAGGGCATCTGCCTTTACGGAAGTCCACCACCATCTCCTTGGTCTTCCCCGCGTTAATCTTCAGGTGGTTCTGGTGGCACCAGTCCACAAAAAACCGGTTCAGTTCTCTGTACTCCCTGTCATCATCGTCTGTGATGAGACCTACTATTGCAGAGTCGTCAGAATACTTCTGTAGGTAGCAGCTGGATGAGTTGCACCTAAAATCAGCAGTGTACAGTGTGAAGAGGAAAGGGGCGAGAACCGTACCCTGAGGTGCCGCCGTATTACAGATCACGGTACCTGACACACAGTCTTGGGCTCTCACGTATTGAGGTCGATTTGTGAGGTAGTCTAGGATCCAGTTGGAGAGGTGGTGGTCCACTCCAGCAAGGCCCAGCTTGTCTCTCAGTAACCTGGGCTGTATGGTGTTAAAAGCACTGGAGAAATCAAAGAACATTATTCTCACCGTGTTCCCTGGTTTTTCCAGGTGAGACAGAGCCCTGTGCAGGAGGTGGATGATGGCATCATCTACCCCAATGCCCGGTCGATAAGCAAACTGGAGAGGGTCCATAGCGGGGCTCACTAGAGGGCGAAGATGTGTGAGAACCAATCTCTCTAAGATCTTCATCAAGTGGGATGTCAGTGCTACAGGTCTGTAGTCGTTGAGGTCCATAGGGTGAGGTTTCTTTGGAACTGGTACCACACAAGAAGATTTCCATAATTCAGGGACTATTTCCTGCCTCAGGCTCATATTATACATATATGTAATTATACCACACAGCTGGTCCCCACAAGTCTTAATTAGCCTTGCACTGATGTCATCTGGCCCTGCGGCTTTCCTCGCCTTGATCTTTTTCATCTCCTTCCTCACCTGGGCTCGTGTGAAGGTCAGACTGTGGTCAGATAAAGACAGATTTCTGGATTTACTGGTCTGTTGGGAAGTAGCCACATGGGGTGAATGGGGTGAAGTCATTGTGGTGAGGGGAGCTGAAGGACATGCTGGGGTGGGAGGAGCTGGTGTGTGATCAAATCTGTTGAAGAATAGGTTTAGTTCATTAAGCCAGTTAACATCTGCCTCAATCTGGCAGACAGACTGTTTATGACCCGAAATTGACTTAAGCCCCTCCCAGACCCCCCTTATGTCTTTTCTTTCCATTTGCTTTTCCATTTTTTTCCTTATAACTGGCTTTTCCTTGCCTGATTAGATGCCTCAGCTCCTTTTTTACTTCCCTCAACCCCTCCTTATCTCTTGTCCTGAATGCCATCTTTTTTTTCCTTAAGTAGTGTTTTTATATCAGAGTTAATCCATGGTTTGTTGTTGGAGAAGCACCTCACCACTTTTGTGGGTACTGTGTTGTCCACACAAAAATTAATGTAGTCCGTTATGCAGTGTGTGAGTCCTTCTATATCTTCTCCATACGAATCCTGCAAAACTTCCCATGCGGTTGTGTCAAAACAATCCCTCAGAGCCTCATCACTCTCCTCGGACCATATCCTCACTGTGCGGGTGACAGCTGGTTCTCTACATACAAGTGGCTTGTACACAGGTCGGAGATGTACTAGGTTGTGATCCGATCTTCCCAGGGGCGGTAGGGCTGATGAGCTATATGCCTCCCTCGCGTTGGCAAAGAACAAGTCCAGTGTTTTGTTGTCTCTTGTGTGGCAGGTTACATACTGTGTGAAACTGGGCAGTGTGGATGATGGAGAGGCATGGTTGAAATCACCAGACACAAGAAAGAGGGCCTGGGGGTGCTGAGACTGTAACTGGCTCAGCGTGGCTTGTAGGACCTCGCAGGCAGCATCAGCTTTCGCAGAGGGGGGGACATATGCAGCTATCACGATGACATGTGATAGTTCCCTTGGTAGATAGAAAGGTCTCATGCTCACAGATAATAGTTCAATGTCCTTACAGCAAGTTTGCTCCTTAATCACAATGTGCCTAGGATTGCACCATCTATTATTCACAAACATTGCCAGCCCCCCTCCTTTCCTCTTACCGCTCTCCCTTGTCCTGTCTGCCCGAAGGAGTTTAAAACCATCCAAGGAGACCAGAGAGTCAGGAGTAACTTCAGTGAGCCAAGTCTCTGTAAGTAGCATCATGCTGCACACCCGAAACTCCTGATGATGCCTGGTGAGTGCTGTTAGTTCATCCATCTTGTTTGCAAGAGATCTCACATTGCCCATATTGATGGAGGGAACAGTTGGTCGGTAACGCCTCTTTTTAATCCTCTGAAGAGTTCCTGCTCTGCAGCCCCCTCCCCCGCTTTTTCTTTCTCCAGAGTTCTTGGGGGATGGGTGGGCAAATGGTATGCAGCCCTGTTGTTGTGACTCTAAGCTGCAGTAATTTCTCTCTTGTGTAGACAAAAGAAATGCCTGCAGACACAAGAGTCCCCATTTCAGCAGGACAAAAAGACAGATAAAAACAAAAAAAAGTATCACAAAGGTCCAATTCCAAGTCTTTGTTTCTTCATTTCTTCATAGTGTAAAGTCCATTAAGTAGAGAGATAAAAAAAACAGACAGAGAAAGAAAAATAAGAGAGAGAGAGTCTCAGAGCTGCCTAACAGGCAGCCACTTCAGCGGCGCCATCTTGGGAAAAAAAAAAAAAAATATACTGGGTTATAGTCGTCTACTGTGTAGCGACATAAGTTACCGACTGGAAATATTAAGTACATCTATATTAGATCTTCTAGGAATACAGTGAATATATAAAAAAAATATATATAAATGGGACAACCCCTTTAAGGCTCTTTTTCTCTGCATCAAAGCCACTGTCACAGATTTTATCAGAAGTGAGGGAAAGAATGGCACATGCCAAATACAGACACCATAACAGAACATGATGGACTCCATTATAAGTCGGTGGGATTTGTGGGTTGTCAACGGCATCTGTTGTATAACGCAAGTGTTATCCTAAAATGGAGGTCTCAAAGCTATAAGATAAAAGCTGTAAGATTTCAAAGATGCCTTTATGTTAGAGACGTCTTGGCTCATGTAACATGAAATGCTGTGTCTTTCTGGTTTATTCCCAAATACAAGCAATGTCTTAACCTTCAAAAGGACCCCTTAAAACACTTTGGCCCACATTTATCGACTTGGACCAGCCTAGAAAGTGACCAAAAATGTGCCTCAATTTGGTGCATTTTTTGGCACACTGTGACACAGATCTGGTCAGCCAGATTTCCCTATAACTCACACTAAAAAACTGGCATGAGTTATACTGCAGATCTACACCAATCCCTGACTGACATAGATTGGAGATTAGGAGCACCTACATACTCTAGAATTACTAAAAGGGCAGGGAACGGAGATAATGCTCATTACTAGGTTTCAGGCCACCTCTGCTATCTAGCTGCAGTGGCTGGGCTGGTGATGTCAATCTCTGTTCCTGACCACCTCTATTCTCTTCTGTCCACTGTGGTTGAGGACTAATGGAGCCTTGGGTCACCTCTTCAAGGTTCATATAGCTTCTGAGCCCTGGTAAGGACTAAAAAAGTACCTTGATCAGTCCTTGTATGTAAATTGTAACGGTATGTACATAACAGTGCAGTTTAATCTTGGGAGCATGCTGCTGGCCCGAGCTGTACATGACACAGGCTAAGCCCACCTACCAACTTGTCACTGGTCCAGGAAGTGGAGGGGAGAGGAGACAGGAGAGAAGGTGAAACCCTGAGATGGGAAAACCTCTTTATGGTCTAAGTTTAATTATGTAATATCCAAACGGGACATGTTACATGTAGATATTACAAGGTCAACTTGTCTTGTAGTCATCCCATAGGGAGGTATAACACCATGAATGAACATTTACCCGATCACTCATTACAAACTGACTGGTTTTGGTTTCCTCTTTTTGGGTTCTCTGAAATCTTTGGGGAGGCCGCTGCTCCTTTACCTGCTCTGGCACCAATATAAATGTACCTCTTCTTACCCCCTTTCACCCACTCTATAATTTCAACAGTCTGAACCTCTATTGATTTTCTCACCAGTATGGTTCTGCACTCTGGGTCAGCTGCCTGGGCAAGCTTAGTTATTTATAGAATTTTTGATTCACAGGAATACGACGCAATAACTGATATGACACTGTGCAAAAGTTTTCGGCATGTGTGGGGGGGGGGAAATGCTACACAGTAAGAATGATTTCAGAAATTAAAGGGTTGATAGTTTATTTTTGTCAATTAATGAAATGAAGTAAAGGAAGAGAAGAGAAATGTAAATGTCATTGATATTTGGTGTGACCTTTGTTCTTTGCCTTCCATCAATTCTTCTCAGAATAGACAGTTTTTGGCAGAACTGGGCAGGGGAGGTTGTTCCCTCCATCTTGGAGAACTAAGCTCTTCTCAGTACACTTGTAGACAGTTTTTGGCAGAACTCTGCGGGGAGGTTGTTCCCGCTGCCATCTTGGAGAACTAAGTACAGATCTTCTGTGGATGTTGCTTGCTCCAATCCTTCTGTCTCTTTATGTCATCCCAGACAGACTGGATGATGATGAGATCAGGGCTATATCTGTGGGGGCCGGATCATCACTTCCAGGACTCATCCTTCAAAGGGTAAAGGTCACATCAAACATCAATGGAATTTACTTTTCTCTTTTCTTCATTCACTTCATTTTGTTCAAGGGGTCTTCCGGCCCCACATCGAACTGATGACATATCAGGGACTGACACCTGGGCCATGCACACATTGTCTGTTCTAGCAGTCTCTGGGTGCCAGAAGCTACTAGTAGATGGGGCTGCAGTTCACCAGAACAATCTCTATACAGTGGAAACGGGCCGCCTGTCTACTAGCAGCTTTTGGCACCTGGAGGCTGCTAGAAAAGATGATCTATAGGGCTGGAAAACTCCTTTAATTGACAAAAATAAATAAAAACACTTCTATTTCAGAAATCATTTTTACTTGCCATTTTCCATGCCTAAAACTTTTGCACAACACTGTATGTCTCTGGTCATAGGAACATCACAGCATGGTATACTATTGTTTCTTTATTCTCATGTGGGTCACAGATCCTCAATTATTGAAACCTTGTATAATCTGAAACCTACCCACTGACATTACCTTTGGGCTACACAACTCTGGCGCTGTTCCAAGACGAGAAGAACATACATAGCAGCTGCGTGGTCTGTCTACATGGTAGGTACACTATTGATGCCCAATGCCCCGTATAGTTATTCCGTAGCTACTGTAAATAGAGGATAACTCATTGAAATACTGATACTTTTCTATAAAAAAAAAAATCACTTTATGTACAAACCAAAAGCCTATCTTTTGGAACAAATATCAATATACAAGATTTATCAGTTCCGAGTGAAACTCTGCTTCAAAGCCAACTTAACATCTTTATTTTTCAGGCTATAAATCAACGGGTTCAGCATGGGGACAGCTGCCGTATTGAATAAAGGGAAGAGCTTGTTGGAATCCCAGTCATCCACAGAATTTGGTCTGAGGTATTGACACACAGGGGTTCCATAGAGAAGGATGATGACCATGAGGTGGGAAGAACAGGTATAGAAGGCTTTACGTCGGCCAATGCTGGTTTGGATTTTCAATATGGAAGTTATTATGAACAGATATGGGACAAAAGTGAGGAGAAAAGGAAAAGTTGCTAGAAGAATCCCATTCACGAAAATAAAGATGTCCAAAAATGAGATGTCATCACAGGGGAGCTTCACCAGGGGCATCATATCACAGAAGAAGTGGTTGATTTTATTGGATCTATAACATTTGTAATGGAAAAGAGTAACAACCACTGGAGAAACTTGAATAAACCCCACGAGCCAGCACGCTTAGGCCAAGATAAAACAAACTCTACGGTTCATGATCGCGTGATACCGTAAGGGGTTACAGTTGGCCATGTAATGGTCATGACTCATGGCCGACAGGATCAGTAGCTCGTCGCTAGTGAGGGATGAGAAGAAATACATCTGCATGAAGCAGTTTGAGACAGATATGGATTTATCTCCTGATATAAAGTTGGTAAGTATCCTATGTAATGCGGTGGTAGATGAAGTCATGTCCATAATGGAGAGGTTGGCAAGGAAAAAATACATGGGGGTGTGTAGATGATTGTCTTTCCAAACTAACATGAGAATGATCATGTTTCCACCAAGTGTGATGAGATAAATGAGAAGAACCAAGAGGAAGATGAGAGCCTGGAACTCTGGAGCATCTAAGATCCCCTCAATGATGAAATGTTGCAGTGTGGTGAGGTTTAATGGCTTCATTGGTTCCACATTATGGTGAATTCTGAAAAGGAATACAGAGAATAAAATGGATACATGTTGGTGAGATCAGCTGGAGATCTATGAGTCTATTCACACAGTAGGGAAGTATATAGTACAGAGGAATAGGTTGGGATTTTTTTTAACATACACTTCCAATAGATGTCTCTGAATTAAAATGGCAGAAAGCGTTTTAATCCCATTCCAGGACTAGAAATGGGCGAACTAACTCACACCAAGCCGGATTAGACCTGAATATTGCAAATTGTTCATTTTTTTAAGAAACTGAACAAAATGAGGATTTGTCTCGGGTGAATTAGAATGGCCACCACATTATACTCTGGGCTTTCTTCAGACCCCAGAGTATAATAGGTGTAGGCTCAGGGGAAGTGAAAAATTTAAAAAAAAATTCATAATCACCTTCCGTTACCTCTTTTGGGCCTCCTTGTGTGCTTTCCTGATCATGTCATAATGCTTGGCATGCCCATGTGACCAGGTGCATGATGTCACCGAGGAGATGGAGAGAGTGCGCCGGACACCGCAAGGAGGCCCCAAAGAGGTAAGGGAAGGTGGGTATGAATGTGTATTAATTTTTTTTATTTTTTACACCTCCCCATGCAGAAAATGGAAAAAAAGAACTGTTAATTTCTTTTCTCTTCTCCCCTTTCAAAAAGAAAAATCCAAACAGTATAAGTTATACAGATGTGTACTTTCTTACCAATCCTCTTGACTGGATACATCCAGATGTGTGTAGCATTAGATGACCAGCTTTTCACCATATGATATCAGTAAGTGATGTGCTGTCTATCCTATGTGTGTCTCGGTGCAGTCGCCTACTGTCTGTATTGTGAATTGCAGACTTTCATGGGTTTTGTGTGGTATCATATCTCAATATTGTTTTGAATTAGGCTCATGAGAAATTGGAGTCCTTAACCAAACTAAAGGGTGGACACACCTTTATGTAATCCAGCGCCACTGAAAAATCCATCTCATCCTGTAAAAAATGAGCTCTCATAAGGTTTTGTCAAAGAAATAATAAAGTATGGATTTCTGAATGCAGCAACGCAAAGTACAAAAAAATCCTTCTACATGAATGTAAAACAGGTCTAATAAGGAAGTGAATAATCAGAATATTATTTAAATGATAATACATAAATTAAATAAATTCTGCTCTAACGGCACTGGAAAATATTTCTTAACTTAAGGCAGTCTAATGTCAGCATATTCCACCTCCACCTCCATTTTACAGAGCACATCACAGCTATAAACGTCACACCTTTGTTATGTAAGTCACATTTGTAGATTTTTACAATTTTGTCATCTCTAGCAGTGACCACAAATGGACTACTGTATAAGCCCCAGATCAGTTGTCAGTCACATACCTGGTCATGTCCTGTAGGGTCAGTCTTCACTACTATGTGTCAATGATAATACGCCTTTATAGTCTAGTGTATGAGTCTAAGAAGCTCAGCTGCCTCTGGAGATCTCTCTCTAAGGATATTAGTACTGTCGATGCAAACATTTAACAGTCTAGTTCTTTTGTAAAACTTTTCATACCAAGGACAAAAAAAGATAAAAGTTGTAAAGTCACAAAAAAAATGTAATATATATATATATACATATATAAAACACTTTGGGATTCTCGTGCTTTAAACTATTAATTTTCATGATAATTCAAGTTATCATGTTGTTTTGTTACAATATCACTTACATTTTATTTGCAATACCCTAACTATCCTCATGGAGTGCTGTTCTGCTTAGATACAGCACTAGAAGTATTCTCTTTCAGATAGTCATAGCAAACTATTTGATTGTGCCATCTAGGGGTAGACATGTGTACTGTACTCGTTTGCTGTTTATTTATATACAAATGACATAGAGTGTAATAGGGTCACAGCATAAAAACAACATTAAAATAATATTAATATTACGCTACAATGTACACTGAAAACATTGGCCATTGTTCTAATTTATTTCTTACTGTTGGATGGCCTGTTGTACAATTCTATCATTACATTTTGCATTTTGTTTTTAAGGCTTTCACTTTGCATTAAAAATGACATGGCAACTTTGTCTGACTGGTTATTACAATTATGATGATATCATATTTATATCTGTTATGTTTTACCACTTTTACTAAAAAAAATACCATTTTTGAAATATACAATTTACCTAGGAGCACTGTATTCTGACATCTAAAATTTTATTTTTCTATTTTGTTGACAGAGCTATGCCATTTTTTGACATGTAAAACTTTTTGATAATTTTTTATTGTTGTTTTTGGGGAAGTGACCAAAACACCTTAATTTGTGCATTTCGGTATTTTTTTTTTTATGGTGTTCCTCCTAAAAATAACATTATTTTTAGATAATGCAGACTTATATGTACCCGGGGATATCCAATATGTTTTCTTTTATTTTGTTTATTTTTAAATTTTAATTTTTGATTTTTTTCAATTATTTAAAATTTTTTTAAAAAAAACCTTTTCAATATTTATTTATTCTTATACTTTAAAATTTTTTTAAAATATTTTTTATTACCACAAGGGGAGTTGAACTTGGGATCTCTTAATCCCCAGTTTAATTTACTACAGTACTTCTGTATTGTAGCACGTCACTCATAGACTCCCTATGTGCAATAGGAAAAGCCAAAAAGGAGGCCGTTGATTGGACTCTTGGCTGACATGGCAAGCTCTTGGATGCTATTCAGCACAGCATCTGAGGGGTTAAGCCATTGGAGTCCGACTCTTGTGACTGTTCCTAGGTCTTGGCTGTGTAATACAGCCACTGGCATAGCTCCTGGTCCTGGGGCATGACATACTATTACAGCATGAAGCATTAACTATATGCTCAGTGTGACATAACAGTATGGCTTTGGGTGGGAAGGAGTTATGCAATGGAAGACGATTACTAGGCAAAATTGTAAGTTACAATGACAACCTAAAAGTACTGTACATGGAGGTGTCAAATTTTTGTTTTGTTTTTTGCTTGTCAATAACACACTTCAAATTGACACCAACTTTTGGCATGAAAATTGGAAGTACATCAGATAAAGAAGAGAAAAGAAGAGAAAATTGTCTAACATAGCCATATATGTTCTTAAAATGTCTGACTAGAAACAATATTTTTTGCCCCACTCCTATGCTATGACCTCATCTTCCCAGGCATCTACATTACATTTATCATTACATGTACACACGTGGACAAAATTGTTGGTACCCCTCGTTTAATGAAAGAAAAACCCACAATGGTCACAGAAATAACTTGAATCTGACAAAAGTAATTTGCCAAACTACATGTTGACAAGCCACAAAGCTTCTGGGAGAATGCCCTATGGATAGATGAGACAAAAATCTAAATTTTTGGCAAGGCACATCAGCTCTATGTTCACAGACACAAAATGAAGCATATCTTGAAAAGAACACTGTCCCTACTGTGACACATGGAGGAGGCTCTGTTATGTTCTGGGGCTGCTTTACTGCATCTGGCACAGGGTGTCTTGAATCTGTGCAGGGTACAATGAAATCTCAAGACTATGAAGGGATTCTAGAGAGAAATGTGCTGCCCAGTGTCAGAAAGCTTGGTCTCAGTCCAGGCCTGTTGCATGAGTTTTCTTTTTTAAAAAATTCTGTTGAAGCATGGTTGAAAAGCTGACTTTCATTTGTTCATTTTCAAAGACTTTTTATATATTATTACTTTTGTCAGATTCAAGTTATTTTTGTGACCATTGTGGATTTTTCTTTCATTAGACGAGGGGTACCAACAATTTTGTCCACGTGTGTATAAGGGGCACTTACATAAAAGATTGTGTGGTGTCCTACCTTGTTTTTATAAAATTCAGTGAATACACCCTTATTCTATCATTTTACAGTCATATGAAAAAGTTTGGGCACCCCTATTAATCTTAATCATTTTTAGTTCTAAATATTTGCGTGTTTGCAACAGCCATTTCAATTTGATATATCTAATAACTGATGGACACAGTAATATTTCAGGATTGAAATGAGGTTTATTGTACTAACAGAAAATGTGCAATATGCATTAAACCAAAATTTGACCGGTGTAAAAATTTGGGTACCCTTATCATTTTATTGATTTGAATACTCCTAACTACTTTTTACTGACTTACTGAAGCACAAAATTGGTTTTGTAACCTCACTGAGCTTTGAACTTCATAGCCAGGTGTATCCAATCATGAGAAAAGGTATTTAAGGTGGCCAATTGCAAGTTGTTCTCCTATTTGAATCTCCTCTGAAGAGTGGCATCATGGGCTCCTCAAAACAACTCTCAAATGATCTGAAAACAAAGATTGTTCAACATAGTTGTTCAGGGGAAGGATACAAAAAGTTGTCTCAGAGATTTAACCTGTCAGTTTCCACTGTGAGGAACATAGTAACGAAATGGAAGACCACAGGGACAGTTCTTGTTAAGCCCAGAAGTGGCAGGCCAAGAAAAATATCAGAAAGGCAGAGAAGAAGAATGGTGAGAACAGTCAAGGACAATCCACAGACCACCTCCAAAGAGCTGCAGCATCATCTTGCTGCAGATGGTGTCACTGTGCATCAGTCAACAATACAGCACACTTTGCACAAGGAGAAACTGTATGGGAGAGTGATGCGAAAGAAGCCGTTTCTGAAAGCACGCCACAAACAGAGTCGCCTGAGGTATGCAAAAGCACATTTGGACAAGCCAGCTTCATTTTGGAAGAAGGTCCTGTGGACTGATGAAACAAAGATTGAGTTGTTTGGTCATACAAAAAGGCGTTATGCATGGCGTCAAAAAAACACAGCATTCCAAGAAAAACACTTGCTACCCACTGTAAAATTTGGTGGAGGTTCCATCATGCTTTGGGGCTGTGTGGCCAATGCCGGCAACGGGAATCTTGTTAAAGTTGAGGGTCGCATGGATTCAACTCAGTATCAGCAGATTCTTGAGAATAATGTACAAGAATCAGTGACGAATTTGAAGTTACGCCGGGGATGGATATTTCAGCAAGACAATGATCCAAAACACAGCTCCAAATCTACTCAGGCATTCATGCAGAGGAACAATTACAATGTTCTGGAATGGCCATCCCAGTCCCCAGACCTGAATATCATTGAACATCTGTGGGATAATTTGAAGCGGGCTGTCCATGCTCGGCGACCATCAAACTTAACTGAACTGGAATTGTTTTGTAAAGAGGAATGGTCAAAAATACCTTCATCCAGGATCCAGGAACTGATTAAAAGCTACAGGAAGCGACTAGAGGCTGTTATTTTTGCAAAAGGAGGATCTACTAAATATTAATGTCACTTTTGTGTTGAGGTGCCCATACTTTTGCACCGGTCAAATTTTGGTTTAATGCATATTGCACATTTTCTGTTAGTACAATAAACCTCATTTCAATCCTGAAATATTACTGTGTCCATCAGTTATTAGATATATCAAATTGAAATGGCTGTTGCAAACACGCAAATATTTAGAACTAAAAATGATTAAGATTAATAGGGGTGCCCAAACTTTTTCATATGACTGCAATTGGTCCTCTGTACCGAGCAGGGAGTGAAACTAGGTTTCAGGCATAAAACAATTCTAAAATTCTAAAGTTGGTTCTGGAGAAGTTTGCTGGGTCTTTGATATGTCTGCCCAAGAGGAAGCCAAGTTGGGCAATGCTAGACATATCCTAGGAAGGCTACAATCGAGACTGTGAAGGACTAGTGAACAATGTTTAGTGCATGGATGGGGTAAGGAGGGGGTTGCTCTAGGTCTTGGTCAGTTTTTTGTCACTGTACAGAATGAAAGTGGAATTAGGATTTGGTTGAAGAAAGGCTCTTAGGAATAGAACTGACTTTAGAAGGATTATGTGTGCCGCGACAGGGTTGCAGAGAGTGGTGTGAGGTCAAAGTTGTCCTTGAGGTCTGTGTGAAGGTAACACTGGCTTTAGGCCCTTGAAAAGTCAATAGCGACCTGAGAGCGTCAACAAATTTTATTCTGAGATGTTGATGTTATGTTTACTTGGGATGGACTGCAACTACTAAGCTTCTGTGCCTTCTGTAAACATGAAGTATTGTTCTACCAGTATTGTGGAACTATATATTCCTACACACTTCTTCACCTCAGAGTATAATAATCGGTAGCTCAGGGGAAGTGCATCTCCTGGGCCCTGTTGCGATGTCTGTTGTACTTTCTCAGGCACCTCCATGTTACGCGTTAACGTCATGGAACCCCATCATGGCACGTGACCACTAAGGACCAATCACAGGACCAACCACAGGACTCAGTGACCTGGGGATACCTATGTCACCTAGGAGTTCAGAATACATCTGTGAAAGAACAGATGCCATGGCTGAGCCCAGGAGAGGTGGGCGAAGGCGAGAATGAGTGCAAACCTCAAACATTTTGGTTAAATCTGAAATTTTTGGAATGTTTACAACAAACCCGATTTGTTATGAACCAGCTAGCTCATCTCTACTCCTTACTGTTATTGAACAAAACACACCATACATTGACCGATATTACCAATGATTATATACCAATGACCATTACATAATGTTTGACTAATACCACCAGAGTGATACCGAATAAAACCCCCATACAAAGATAAATATTACCACCACCATTACAGTGGCTATAAATACTGTAGATGAGCTGGACACTATAACAGTAATTACAGTATGATTTAAGCCAATGGCCCACAGCTGACATCTCTAAATGGAGTAGTTAGGTCCCCTAGGTCCCCTATGGTGGTGGAAGCCCCATTTATAACCTTGAGTCAGAAAGCAAATCTATGGAGGGCAAATGTATGTACAGTAATAATAGAGTCTCTATGTGTAGGGGGAATAATGACTAATTAAAAGTTTCACCGATCCCGGTGTTTACATTGATAAATATGTATAGCCTCACAAGGGACTGATGTTTACAGTCAAAATGCTAATTAGTACTAACGAGCCATCCACATCCGCACACATGGGCACTGGTGTATAAATAGCACCGGCTGGAAGAGGTTACATTGTTACGCAAAATAGATGAAATGCCATAAAGTTTTATGATTAAATGACTACCGAAATTATTTACATTATTAAGGGGCTAAATGGTAAGAGGCGTCATGTAGATACCTTAACAGATTATATAAGTTTTTATTTAGATCTGTTAAAAAAGTAAAGTGAATCATTTTTCTCATTTTTTTGTATCATTTTTAAAACTCCTACATTATATTGTAATAGATATTTTTACTGTGATTAAGTCAGCATTTATTTTTCTTACTATTATACTACTGTTAATATTATTATATCTATTACTACTATTAATTGGTGCATTTTTATTATTATTTTGTCTTTTTTTAATTACCTGTATATTATTTTATAATATAAATTTTAATATGATGGAAATAGTTATAAGACAATAGACCAGCAGTCATTCAGTGATATTTGGCAAGTTTGCCACAATTGTGCTTCTTTTTTTTTATGGCAACCAACAATGGGTGAATTGGTTTTCTCATTGTATTCTTTGAACTGACTCATGTAATATGTAGCTCTAGTTGATGCACTGTAGGTGGATTTGCTCACCTATAATTTATAGTTGTAAGGTAATTTAGTGGTTTAGCCAATTCGTGATCAGGAAAAAGGCTATGTCCTTATCTAAAAAAATATTTTTAATTTTTAAAATTTTGATTATTAAGATTATTTTTTTCAATAATTCTTTTTTTAATATAATAGATAGATATGTGATTAGAGTCAAAAGGAAAGTCCAGAGCAGCACATGTGAGAGTGACAACCCACAAGCCGGGTCCAGGCAGCTCGGCTGTAGGTAGCCCAACAAGTAGACAGCACACAAAGATCCAGGCGTAAAGTAGATTTTTATTCCAATCTTGTTTTGGTCCTTAACAGATCATTCTAGAAAGATCTTAAATGTCACATATGAAAGAAAGGTTTGCTATGGGATTTTGAAGTGCTGCCCATTTCTTTGACTAGATTGATAAAATATTTTATTTATTTATTTTCATTATTGGAAATGACTACTTTAAAATTTCATTAAACTCTAATTTTTATATATATATATATATATATATATATATATATCTCATTATATATTGTATTTTTTTTTTCTAGCTAAATATTATCTATGAATCATATAATTCTTATTTCTTTTTAATCAATGCTGACACATTATCTGCAAAGTAGCCAAACTGGAACTTGTAATATTTTTTTGTAAGAAATTGCATCAACAATCCAATCTTTTTACAGAATCCAAGGCAGCCTCAGACAAAGGAGACCATATTTTTTACTGTAATATAAGCATCGGAGTGGGGTTTAATGGGTACACCCCAGGAAACAAAATTGAGAACTCAAACTTCTTGCATATGTCTACTTATATTTTCATCTTAAACTCAAATAGGTTACTTGTGGATGGACCACCTATAAGAAATATTGTTGACAAGTGATTGGCTCAAGAGTCTGCTGCCAATGGAGTGATCTTCAGCTAGAACCATAGGGCAAAATAATATGTGAGAACCTGGGCCCATCAGTGGGTTTTCTGGTAGAGTAAATCTCTCATGGGCCAGCCCAACCCTGTCATTTTGCTTTACATTTTACACAGAAGCTTTAGTGGTTATATGTCTATTGATTTCCAAGTTCGGATGAAACCGAATTCAACAGAAAATACAAAACTACAGTATTTCTCCCCTTTTTAAAGATCCCAAAACCAGACAATGAACCTAAATCCTACAAACCACACTATGGTGGCCTACTTTATTATTAAAGGGATATCAGATGTAGCAGAACTGCAGCTTCTAATATTCTTCCTGGTTCTCCTGATATATCTTATAACTCTTGGTGGTAATATGGCCATTTTCCTACTGGTATGTTTGGATCATCACCTCCACACTCCCATGTATTTTTTGTTGGCCAACTTGTCCATTGTTGACATGTCTTCATCGACTATCTCTCTACATAAGGTTCTCCTTGTCTTCATCTCGGGGAATAATGTTGTTTCCTTTTATGGTTGTATTACCCAAATGTACTTTTTTGCCTCCATTACAAGTCATGAACTTTTTATTTTGGTAGTGATGAGTTATGACCGGTTTGTAGCCATACGTAACCCTTTGCATTATCACACTGTCATGACCAGTCGAGTTTGTGTTCTTTTGGCATCATGCGCTTGGGTGTTGGGTTTCTTACTAGTCATTCCTCCAGTTATTATTGTCTCAGGTTTTACCTGTTTTACATCCAACCACATTGACCACTTCTTCTGTGACATTGTGTCTGTTGTAAGGCTGACCTGCAGTGACACCTCAATACTGGAGATCCTGAACCTCACCGAAGGACTGATTTTAGCAACACTCTTGCCCTTCATTTTGACTTTTGTACCCTATGTCTTTATCATATCAACCATAATCAAGATCCCTACCAGATCTGGACGAAGGAAAGCATTTTACACCTGCTCCTCACATCTGACTGTGGTGACAATTCTCTATATTATCCTGATCTGTCAGTACATATTACCAACCACAGCCAGCACGGCAGATAAAAAGTTCTTCTCACTTTTCAACACAGCTGCTGTTCCAATGCTAAATCCACTGATCTACAGCCTAAAAAACAAGGATGTGAAATCAGCTCTGAGACGGTGGTTTATGAAGAGCAGAATCAGGCAAGCAAACACATTGGTTTCTTTAATGTGGCATTAACTTTTCATTTGAGCTTCAATGAGATATGATAGATATTATATTTGTGTAGCTAATGTGTCTGGGGGGGATGTACACGGCTAAAACCGTCCTCCTGCTGACCCTGCTTGGCCACTGCTCTCCAGAATGATGATGTCCTTCATCAGGAGAACAACGACCAGTAACCAATGAATGTTATTTATATAGCGCCAACATATTCCGCAGCACTTTAAGACTCATATGGGTCATATACAGATAAAACGAGACATTACAGAGTAATAAATCAATTCACGCACCAGGAGTGAGGGCCTTGCTCGCAAGAGCTTACTATTTACAAATCACAATCTTCCATCAATACTGTCAGAAGCGGGGCCTGGGGAGCGAGTGGTGAGTATGTTTCTTAGTACTCACTGCTCTTAGGACTGCCTGCTTCTTCTCTGCACCACGTTAATGTGATGTAATATGTATCAGCACAAGGAACAGAGGAGGAACAGGCATTATACTGTATAGGGCCTGTGCTGGGGACATTATCATGAGTGGGGGGCTCCATGTATTATAATGTATGGGAGCTAAGAGCATTATAATGTGTGGGCTGAAAACAGTATACTGTTTAGGGGCCCCTGAGAAGCCATTATACCATGTAGGGGTACTAAGAAGTCTTTTGGAAACTTAAGAGGGCCTTATATTGTGTTTGGAGAACCTTCCTCTGGAAAATCCTGCATATGCCCTTGAACTGTAACCATATGCAGGATTTACAGAGTATGTATACTTTTGTAACCATCTGTTATATGTGTTAAAATAAAACAAATTAAATAAATTTGTCTTGTAAAATTGTTTGTTTTTTTATATACAGTTTCCATGCAGATATGTTTCTCCATGGTTACAGACTACAAACAAGCCCTGTGTAGTCAGATCCCCCATTTACAGTATGTGCTAGGGTCAGAATAAACACAAAAAATAGTTTGAGGTTCTCAACCTCTATAATTACCTACAATTGACCTCAATATAAAGATATTATCCATTTTTACTGTTTTCTGTGTAAATTGTTTTTGTATCATCTGTGCTTCTTCTAATATTTGTTCTTTTTATGTGTGATGTATGATCTATGTTTTTATCTTTTCATATAATATATATTAGTATATATATATATATATATATATATATATATATAGTTACATAATAAAATATATTTTGCTCAGTAACCTTGGCATTGTCTTTGTGGAACTGACTCTGTGACATCCACCTGAATTCTGTGTTTCTTTGTTGATATGGTTTCTCATGAATATTCATTACAGGAACCTGTTCAGACCTCTTTTGCAGTTTCTTCTACATGGTCCTGTCATCTTACCTCATATACACTACTAAGTACATGTGAATATCATTGGGTAAAGTCTACAAGTTCTACCCCTAGAAGCTATACAGATAGGGCTTGTCTCCATATAGTCTTAGAATAAGTTCACATGGTGGATTTTGTGCTTGGACCCACCATGGAAAATCCACTGTGGAAAGAGTTCCTTCTGCCATTCCCTTCAACTGGTGGTTCGGGTGGAATCTTCCAGAAGATGGAGCAAGATTGATACATCCGCCTCAGTTTAAAATGAATGGGAGTAAGAATTTTTGTGTCAGATTCTAGCTCAAAAATTCCACCACGTGAGCCTGTCCTTTTTTTTACCTTCATACCTGACTGACTGACTGACTGTTCAGAGCACCGTTTGCTAGCTGTACGTCTTTGTCTCTTCCTCTTGCTGTTGGGGCTCTTCAGTCCTAAGTCTTTTCTTTTCTAACCTATCACCAGATTTGGCTTTCAATACCATTTCTTTGTTGATGACTAAGGATGGTTGAATCGATTAATTTAAAACCAGATCCTACCTGAAATTTCTAAAAGTTTCAGGTTTGTCAAACACTTATATTCACCTTGCTTCACCTCTCCTAGGCATCTGGCAGTTCCCAAAATTATTTATTTATTTTATTTTATTATGCTTACTTATATAGCGCCATCATATTCTGCAGCGCTTCACAGACATTGAAAGTCACTGTCCCATATAGGGCTCACAATCTACATTCCCTATCAGTATGTCTTTGGAGTGTGAGAGGAAACCGGAGTACCCGGAGGAAACCCACGCAAGCACGGGGAGAACATACAAATTCCTTGCAGGTGTTGTCCTTGGCAGGATTTGAACCCAGGACTCCAGCACTGCAGTGCTAACCACCGTGCTGCCCCATCTTTTGCAGGCTTCTCCTGGCCTCTGTCTGACATGCCCCAGGGTTATTGCTGCTTGTGATTGTGTCATGACATCATGGGGCATGCCTCAAGTGACCATGGAGGCCCAATCACAGGCTTCAGTGGTGAACCCCAAGATCTTGATGTCAGACAGAGGCCAAAACATGCCTGAAAAGGATGTCGGGGACTGCCAGACACCAAAAAAATACCCAGGAGAAGTGAGAGAAGGTGAGAATAAGTGTTTGTTATTTTTCCTCACTTCTCCTGGGCCTCCAATTATTATACTATGGAGTCTGATGAAACCCTAGAACAGGAGTCGGCAACCCCCGGCATGCATGCCAAGAGTGGCACGCGAGGCTTATTTCCCTGGCACGGCAGCGGACTCCTCACCCAGCAGTTTCGATCGGACCAAACATGGCCGAAACGAAACTGCTATTATTATACTGTGGGGTCTCTTCAGACCCCCGAGTATAATAAGCGGAGCCCCCGGGGAGGTGATCAAACATAAAAAACAATGTACTCACCATTCCACACTCCGCAGCCGCTCTGTTCTCTTCGGGCGCTTCTGCCTGAAGTCAGCTGACAGGGCCTCAGGTGTCACGTCTGCGTCTGATGTCATTACGCATAATGACGCGAAGTGACCCCTGAGACCCAATGAGCGGTCGTTGACTACAGGCAGAAGCTCCCAAAGAGAACACAGAGGCTGCGGAGCGTGGAATGGTGAGTACATTGTTTTTTTATGTTTGTCACCTCTCTTCGCCCTCCACTTATATTATACTATGTGGTCTGAAGAGACCCCACAGGATAATAATAGCTAGTAAGTGGCACAAATTGGAATATTATAAAAGTTAGAATATTATACCATGTACGGGGGCCACTATGGGACATAATACCGTGTGCAGAGGCCACTATGGGACATAATACTGTGAGCAGGGACCGCTATGGGATCTAATACCGTGTGCAGGGGCCACTATGGGACATATACCATGTGCAGGGGCCGCTATGAGACATAATACTGTGTGCAGGGGCCGCTATGGGACATAATACCGTATGCAAGGGCCGCTATGGGACATAATACCGTGTGCAGGGGCCGCTATGAGACATAATACCGTGTGCAGGGGCCGCTATGGGATATAATACCGTGTGCAGGGGCTGCTATGGGACATAATACAGTGTGCAGGGACTGCTATGGCTGTGAGACATAATACCATGTGCAGGGACCACTATGGGACATTATTCTGTATAATGGTATGTTTTTTTGTATTAAGGATGTGTTTTTGCACAGAAAACTCAGGCTTTGTTTTTTTTTTTTTTTTTGTGTAAAAATGCACCAGTTTTACATCAAAGTAAAAGTTCCAGTGGCCTAAGAATATAGCTGCATATAGATACATAGTGTGTTTTCACCATAAGGATGCCACCATACGGTGCTCCTGGACACATACATTTGCTACTAATTGGGGGCTGTACATGGACTTTCATTGCTTCTAACCGGAAAGTACAGGAGAGTCCCAGGAAATAGAAGTAAACACAGGCATCCTAAAGCATCTGGTGGCAGCACTTCTGTGTTATGGTTTGTGGTATATGACTTTAGTTTAGAGGTCATCAGACTTACAATTATTAACCGGCACTCCAAGTACCTCATTTTTGATTTTTTATTAAAATCTGTTGGTATATTGTGAAGAGGTAAAATGTTCTGTTTTTGTGTATAATTGATTTACTGTTTTGTAACCTTAGTTGTGGTACATATATATGCAAGGTCAGATAGATCCTCTATTTGATGTTCTATTACTGCTTCTTATTTCTTTCTTTCCTCCTTAGGCTGGCCCCCTATTCCCCTTTTTTCCTCCCCTTCCCTTTCCTCCCCCCCCTGGAAACAATGTACCAAAACTAAGGAAATACTCACAATTTGTGTTGCATAGAGAAGTGTTTTCATTTACTCACCTGCAGTGGTGGAATTGTAGGGGGGTGGGGCCGCCCTGGCCTTTTAAGGGGCAAGTCTGCATCACCCCCAGTGTTTTTTAGAAAAAACTGATTAGTTTTTGGGAAATGTTTTTTATAAAAAAAGGATTTCTTTCCCCACCCAGTTGTTTTTGTTGTTGTGGTTTTGATTTGGGGGGAAATGTGTGGGTTTACTTTGGCGGGAAGGGGGGGGTGTGTTTGTTTTTGTTTTTTTTTTTTTTTTTTTTTTTTTTTTTTTTTTTTTATTTTTTTTTTATTAAATTCTTTTTTTTTTTTTTTTTTATTTTTTGTTTTTTTTTTTTTTTTTATAATTTCTTTTTTTTTTTTTTTTTTTTTTTATTTATTTAATAAAAATAATTATTTTTTTTTTTGGAGAAGTTTACATCTATCTGACAGTAGATGGCGATGTTATTAGTGTTATATGCTGAATAGAGTGTAATGGTATGCTATGTGAGACTTGCTGTACCTTGCTTTTTATCTCTCTATTGTAAAAGGTCCTTTTTACTTTCAAGTTTTGCTGTGTTAACGTTTTGATGCTGTTTACCTCATGTTGTAAGAAGTAAATGCTGATTATCCCATATAATCTACTCTCAAGCTTCTTCTGTGACACAACTATGCAACAGGTTATGGGCCCAGGCATAGAAGACAAAAAGACCCAGT
This sequence comes from Leptodactylus fallax, assembly GCA_947044405.1. Taxonomy (NCBI): domain Eukaryota; kingdom Metazoa; phylum Chordata; class Amphibia; order Anura; family Leptodactylidae; genus Leptodactylus; species Leptodactylus fallax. The sequence goes on from CAMRHE010000113.1 coordinate 4,452,662, forward strand.
GAATGCAAAAGGATTCTTCAGAACAATTCTCTCCAAACAAGTAAGACAAGTTAAAATGACCAGCAATTCAGAACTCAGACTTACAGTAGCTAAGCTGAACAATGAGAACTATCAGTTATGGAAGTTCAAAGTGGAGATGTTATTGTCTAAAGATGATTTATGGGATGTAATCACTACAGATAGACCCAATGATAATAATGAGACATGGGATAAGAAAAACAGACAAGCAAGAGCTACTATCAGCTTATTAGTGGAAGATGATCAGTTAATCCACATAAGGAATGAGAATACAGCAAAGGGAATGTGGGAAGCATTGAGAAAGTTACATGAAAGATCCAGCTTAAATCACAAATTGTTTCTGCTAAGGAAACTTTACAAGATGAGATTAAGTGCACAGGAAGACATGCAGGAGCACATAAACTCCATGATGGAAGTGATAACACAGCTGAGATCAGTTGGTGAAGATATTAAAGAAAGTCATGTAGCAGCAATATTATTGTGTAGCTTGCCGGGTTCATACACTGCTTTGATAAATGCACTAGAAACAAGACCTGAAGCAGACATTACACTAGAGTTTGTAAAAACACGACTCATAGATGAATACCAGAGAAGGAAAGAACAAACAAATGATTCCACAGAAAAGGACAGTGTAAATGCTCTTAAAATTACAGATAAGAGGACCTATAAAACAGAAACAAGAGAATGTTTCAGATGCAAGAAAAAGGGACATTTAAAGAAAGACTGTACTATATGGAAAGCAGAACAGAAGTTATACCATAAAGAAAGTAAACAGAAGGTGAAAAGCACAATATCTAACCCACATGCAGATCACTGGAATGGTACATTTAAAGTAACCGATAAAAGGTTATCAATGAGTTGGTATATTGACTCAGGAGCAACAAGTCACATGACAAGTAATAAGAGCTTCTTTACTGAACTTGATCTAAATAAGAAGGAAGATATTTACCTTGCAGATGGGAGCAAAATAACCGCGGAAGGTACTGGACAAGGAATGCTAATCTATTCTGATAAATTTGGGCATAATTCAAAGATACTAGTAAAGGATGTGTTATATGTTCCAGGACTAGATGGAGGACTATTATCTGTAAAACGTCTAACAGCTAAAGGACTTACTGTAAAATTCAAAGATGATGAATGTACAATCCTAGCAGGAGACAAGATAATAATAAATGTAAAAGCAGGTGAACAATTATATCATCTAGACACATTAAAGGAACAGATGAAGTTATGTACACATGATCACAAGAATTGTATTCACATGTGGCATAGACGCTTAGGACACAGACATCCTGAGGGTATCATGGCATTACAGAACAAAAATTTGACAAAAGATCTGTTGATATCTGATTGCTCAATTATTGTAAGATGTGAATGTTGTATAAAATCTAAAGCTACAAGAGTGTGTATACCTAAAGAGAGTGAAACAAAAGGCACAAAACCACTTGACTTGGTGCATACTGATGTATGTGGACCCATGAAAGTAACCACATCAGGAGGTAATAGATATATGGTGACTTTTATAGATGACTACTCAAGATACACAGTCACGTACTTAATAAAGAACAAAAGTGAAGTTTTCAGTAAATTAGAAGAATACGTGTCAAAGTTGTATAATAAGTTTCAGAGGAAGCCAATCATCATTAGAAGTGATAATGGAGGTGAATTCACAGGACACCAAATAGAGAACTATTTAAGACAGAATGGAATAGAGCATCACAAAACTGTTCCATACACACCTGAACAAAATGGCGTAGCAGAAAGGAAAAACAGAACTCTGACTGAAATGATAAGATGCATGCTAACAGATTCCAAACTACCAGAGAAATACTGGGGTGAAGCAGCAATGACAGCTACTTATCTGCAAAATAGACTTTTTTCAAGAAAACTGGAAAAAACCCCATATGAACTGTGGCATGGTAAGAAACCAAGTGTGAATCATTTAAGAGTTTTTGGTTGCAAAGCTTTTGTTTTTGTTCCAGAAGAGAAACGCTCCAAACTTCAAAACAGAGCCATAGAAGGAATATTTGTTGGATATAGTGACAACTGCAAAGGATACAGAATCCTAGATCCTAAAAAAGACAGAGTTACGGTGAGTAACAGTGTAACATTCATTGAAGATCTAAATGATAACATTATGACATCACTGGAAATGAGAAATGAGAGAGACAACAGTGATATAAATGCAGGAACATCTGATGAAAAAGAAGTTGAAATTGATAAAGTTCAAAATACTGAAAGTGAAGAGATAGAACTACAGACAGACACAGAACCAAGACGTTCAATGAGAGAAAACAAAGGAAAACCACCTGTACGTCTTTCATACAAGGCAAGTACAAATAAAGTATATGAACCTACATCTTGGGAGGATATATCTCAACTTTCAGAAGAAGAGGCCAATAAGTGGATAAAGGCTACAGAAACAGAAATGAAATCCATGCATGATTCAAAGACATGGACACTGACAGAATTACCAAAAGGGAGAAAAGCTATAGGATGGAAATGGGTTTTTAAAGTTAAATACCAAACAGATGGCACCGCTGAACAATACCGAGCAAGACTCGTAGCTAAAGGTTATTCTCAAAAATACGGAGAAGACTATGATGAAACATTTGCTCCGGTTGTCAAGCATACTACAATCAGAACTTTGCTTGCGGTTGCAGCTACTAAAGGAATGGAATTGAAACATCTGGATGTAAAGACAGCATTTCTGAATGGAGATTTAACAGAAGAAATTTACATGGAACAACCTCCAGGATTCAAAGATAAAGAGAAACCAAACATGGTTTGTAAGCTACAGAAAAGTATATACGGTTTAAAACAAGCCGCTAAAGCGTGGAATGATAAAATCACTGAAGTGCTCATAAATGAACATTTTCTAAGAAGCAAAGCGGATCCCTGTCTATACACAAAGAAACTAGATGACAGATGGATCTATGTACTGATATATGTTGATGATATTTTAGTTTGTTTTGAAAGAGAAAGGGATGAAGCCGAAATACGGAAAATTTTGGATCAACACTTTGAGATCAAAGATCTGGGAAATGTGAAGCATTACCTAGGGATACAGATAGAAAGAGAAGAAGATGGGAGTTTCCAACTTAACCAAAATCACATGATCAAAGATATAATAGAAACATTTGGACTGAAAGATGCGAAACCAGTAAAGTCTCCAATGGAAACTAATTATCTGAAGGAAATTAAAAGTGAACAAAATATGTTACCAGATAATGAGCTATACAGAAAAGCAATGGGAAAATGACTATATTTAGCGACTGTTACAAGGCCAGACATTGCAGCAGCAGTAGGAATTTTGAGCAGAAAAGTGTCAAACCCCAATGAAATGGATTGGAAAGCTGTAAAGAGAGTAATACGTTATCTGAAAGGAACTAGCAACGTTAAACTGAAACTACCTGCAAGTGATGAATGCGTTTTAACTGGATATGTTGATGCAGACTGGGCTGGAGATCCAATTGATAGAAAATCTACCAGTGGCTATCTTTTCTTACTCTCAAGCTTCTTCTGTGACACAACTATGCAACAAAATCGGCACACCGAACACAAAAGGTTGTCTACCCCTGCCCTAGAATATAATAATAGCACTACCGATTCTATCTGAACAAGTCTGGTATGAAATGAACCAGAGGGCGGAACCTCACATAATAACACTATCTTTGAATAATGTGGACTTATATGCACATGGGGGATACCTAACATGTTTGTTTACTTTATTTTGTTTACAATATGTGTTTTTGAAATTAAAATAATTATTTATTTTTATACTTTCTTAATTTTAATTTTTTTTTTAACTTTTTACCTGTCCCACAAGGGGGCTTGAACTACTTGATCTACTGATCCCCAGTGCAATGTACTATAATACATTGTATTGCAGTACATCATACTTAGGCTCCCTATGTACAATAGGGATAGGCAGCCAGGAAGCCGTTGCTCAGCCTCCTGGCTGACATCGAAACTCCTCGCAGAGGATCTGAGGGGTGGAGGGGGGCAGTCTTGGTTAGTGGTGATGGTATCTGAGGAGTTAAACCACTGGATCCAGATTATTTTCTGACTCTGGCATCTAGTCCCGGGTCTCGGCTATGTAATACTTTTGTACTATTGTACTATTACAGCTCTGAGTGTTAACTATAAGCTCAGAGCAACGTAATAGTACAGTGTAGTGGGGAGGGGTAAAAAAATACTAAAAACCTTACAATTACAACTCTTAACATTAAGCCTAAAGCACTTCCTGTTTTCTATTGAAGGACCATGGGCCATAGACACAATCGTCTGGGGCAGACTCTATGCACATGTATGGGATCGTTTTCTAGGCATACTCTGTGACCTGGGCAGGGGTCATTGTATAGAGAGGGGGGTAGATAAGGTGTGACATCTCCTATTGTGATTGTGGATTCTATGTTAAGATAATAATAATAATAATAATAATAATAATAACTTTATTTATATAGCGCCAACATATTCCGCAGCACTGTACAAATCAGAGGACACATAGACAATATGAGACATTACAATGTAACAAAGTAATAAACATATCAAACAGTAGGAGTCATGTCTGGCGGCACATTGCTTTTGAGTTTGAGATTGGGTCCATTCTGAGATTTGGGGGGCCTCTAGGGCCCTATAATATAATTATAATTATTAATATAATGGCTTTGTTATCACTGGAAACAATAACATCTCTGCTCAGTGAAGGAAAACGTTATTTCTAGCGATCACTTGTTAACAAGTTTTTATGATATTTAATTACAAGAAAAGTCCCGACGGGCGGTTTTGATATTGAGACGATGACGATCTCCAGAGATCAATTATACGTGTATTGTAGATATATACAGTATATGATAGCTGACCTGATATGTAGATACAGTATGTATATATACTGTAGTAACACAGGAGGATATATCATAGAGTATAACATTATAATATGTTAATATAAAAGTTATTATTATAGGATAGTGATGATAATAGAATAATATAATAATGTTGCTGTGATAGTAAATCTATCACCTCTGTTACTCAATGGAGGATTTACATTATTGTGATCTCTAACATCTGGCATTCTTGGCTCTCTATGGGACTTTCTATGGGGCAGTCTGGACCGGTCAAATATCAGTAGGCAAATGTGTCGGGCATAGGTGAGAACAGATGACTCTGCAAAGCAGGTAACTGAGTAAGGTAAGTCCTGCTTCTTGTTGTAGCGTCTATATCACTCTTCGACACCATAGAAGGTCAACCCATGATTTTTCATTTGTTTTACCATGGGACATATCTAACTTTCTTGATGTCGCGGTTGCTTTTTCAGTTCCTCAGCATCATATATATCTATATCTACTCTGTGCAAATCTATATCTACTCTGTGCAAAATGGCCTACAACTATCACATCATGTTGTCTTTTAAGGTGGCAGAGAGACCACTAGGTCCCTTCAGACTCTAAGGCCTGGGTGCGCCCTCTACCTTGTATACTCTGTATATACCGCTGGGTACAGATGTAGCCATTACAGTGCAGAAGTAAGTAGGCTTTAGGCACACTCTCCGATTGGCATCTATAGGGAATCCATAAATGCTGACTAAGCAAAAATGCAGAAGAGCAGATACAGGCAGGGAAGCAAATGTAGTGAGTGCAGGTATTGTAGCATTGTCCCATTAACATCTATGTATACAATATCGAGAGCCATGTTGTCTGGTTATCGGTGATCTGCAGGGGTTCTGAGTGTTAGACCCCTACAGATTAATTTTGATGGCCTATCCAAAGGTAGCATGATGAATTTGTGTGTGGAACAAATGAAGAAACTGAGTAGAGAAGTGTTTGCTTCTGGATTCAGGAACATGGCTTAGATTCAGCACCGGTCTATTGGCTTAGACTAAGATGAAGCATTTTTCAGCCATTTCTACATTGTCACATGCACTGCCCTGCTCACAGCTCTTCCATCTTTATTAGTCCTAAAGTGGATGTCCATTGATAAGTTGACCTGCTATTATGACTTCATCCAATTCCCACCACTTCCGTCTTTTGTGTGTTCATGCATGGTGATGTGTCATACATACTAGCATGTCCCATGACCATAACATTCACTATGGACAACCTACCACAGGTGAAAGTACTGGTGGGAGACTCAGAGGTTGGCGTTACGAGAACTAGAAGGAAACATAATGGTAAATTTATTGTTTTTCAGTTTTATGACAGTAGAAACCTTGCCAAGTAACCTCATAAACCCCTTTATGACCCTGACACATGGCACCTTCACCCAGAGGATCCTTGGTCAAAAGCAAAATCTATAAAAGGCCCTCATCAACCATGCTTCATTCCTAATACCAGTGTCTCTTTATTTTGCTAGGGTTTCCTCAGCATCAGGGTCTGCATGTGGCGGCCACCTCTGCATCCTTGTCTACCTCTGCACCCTTGTCCACCTCTCACCCTTGTCTACCTCTGCATCCTTGTCCACCTCTGCATCTGCACCTTTGTCTACCTCTGCACCTTTTCTACCTCTGCACCCTTGTCCACCTCTGCACCCTTGTCTACCTCTGCATCCTTGTCCACCTCTGCATCCTTGTCTACCTCTGTACACTTGTCTACCTCTGCATCCTTGTCCACCTCTGCACCCTTGTCCACCTCTGCATCCTTGTCTACCTCTGCACCCTTGTCTACCTCTGCACCCTTGTCTACCTCTGCATCCTTGTTTACCTCTGCATCCTTGTCTTTATCTCTGCATCAGCCTTTATCTAGTTTGCAATGGTCAAACATGATTTAGTGTTGTGCATTTGGCCTTTGCTTTATTGAAATCAAAATGTGTGTGTTGGCCATTCCCACATAGGGAAATAAGCAAGAGACCAAGGCATAGACCAGTGCGGGTGTATTGGAAAGGGTTAATTTTACTAGCCATGATGGTTCTCCATTTCAGTTGTAGCTCACATAGTCTTGTTGGAGAAGTCACATTTCAAACCAGTGACTATAGGACATGTGCACAATATATGCACTTGTCTTAAATTCTTTGAAGGTCTATACGTTAGGAAGGGGAGGGGGATATATAGGCTCAGTGCATGTCATAATAGGTGTCTACAGGTTCCTACTATTTTTCAATGGCTTTGTATATCTTGCAATGTCAGCACTCACAATGTATGAACTCCCCCGAGTAGGAGACCTGAAGTCAAGCAACTGCTTATATTCTTGTTTATCATCATTTTTTTGTGTATTCGCTTAGTTATTCTTTATTTTTTTAAATTAACTTAAATCGGTGGTATTTGGCATCTTTGATTCACTATCCTTTGAACCCATCATAAAACAGGAGGAACAGCAAACATTGTCCAGGTAATAATTGGGATTCCTAGCTCTGTGGCCCATCTTTTTACTGGTTCTTCTCATTTACCTCATCACATTTGGTGGCAATATGACAATTTTTCTGCTGATCTGTATGGACCATCATCTCCACACTCCCATGTATTTCTTCCTGGCCAATCTGTCCATTGTGGACTTATCTTCTAGCACCATCACCTTACATAAGGTCCTTCTCATCTTCATAACTGGTGATAACTCTGTTTCCTACCTTGCATGTATAACTCAGATGTACATTTTTGCTTCTTTGATTGGTCATGAACTTCTAATTTTGGCTGCTATGAGCTATGATAGATATGTCGCCATCTGTAACCCTCTACGTTACCATGCCATCATGAACCGTAGGGTGTGTGGTCTACTATGTTCTTGTTGATATTTACTTGGTTGTGTTCAAGTCCTTGCTCAGGTTGTCATCTTGTCTGTATTTTCATGCTATACGTCCAGTGAGGTCAGCCACTTCTTTTGTGATATCATACCTCTCTTAAAAATTATCTGTAATGACTCCTCGGTCTTGGAGATGTTGCTCTTCATCCAAGGACTTTTTGGTTTCACTCTCCTACCCTTTGTCCTCACGATTATCCCATATGGGTTCATTATAACAGCCATCTTGAAGATCAATTCCAGAAGAGGAAAGCAAAAAGCCTTTTACACCTGTTCCTCACATCTTATGGTGGTCACCCTTCTCTATGTGACATTTATTTCTCAATACTTGACCCCACCCTCACATGGGTCAATCTAACCCCAAGAAGCTTTTCTCACTTTTTAACACAGCCGCCGTCCCCATGTTAAACCCCCTGATCTATAGTTTAAAGAACAGAGACGTGAAGTCAGCTATGAGGAGGAGGCTAGCCTTCTGTAAAGCCATGTGATTGTATGTAATATACCGCGCTAATGATACATTCTATCCACTAGGTATACATGAAGATTATGTAAATCTGGCGTTTCTCTTAAAAAAGGGAACATAATAAATATTATTTTAATTCAATCTAATCTGGTTATCCCCAAAAAGCTGATAATCGTGTATATGAAGTTATGTGGGAATGTGAGATTTCACCTGACCAGAAGCGAAAGATTCAGCAATGTTGTAATAGTAAATCTTGTGTTATCATTTCTCTTTGGGTTTTGTTCCTTAAACATATTTACCCTTTTCACTAATCCAGAATATTTGACACTGGAAAAAATAATTATACCATGTATACATACAGTATAGGTTGTTCAGGGTGTATATGTTCTATTTACAGGAGGTGCCTGCTTTAGAAAACTCATATATACCATTTGGTGGCCTCTCTTGTTCCAGATTTTATTCTCTTGCCCCAAATGGAGAGTAGTTACAAAAAGTATCTCTCTCTGGAGGTCCTGTCCAGTATTACACAGACATCACATTAACCCTTTAACCCTATATCACGTACATGTACGTGATTAGGTGTGAAGGGGTGTATGGAGATGCTGAGCTCTCTCCATACAGGGCGGATACCGGCTGTATAATACAACCAGGACCCACCGCTAACAGCAGTGCTTGGTGCCTGCACCGATCACGGGTGTTAACCCTTTAGACGCTGTGGTCAAACGGGACTGCGGCATCTAAACTGCACAGGTACCACCGGTGCTGCCATTTTTTACGGATCGCCGCCCTCCTGAATGTCATCGGACGACATCAATCGGTTGCCATGACAGCCGGGAGCCTATTGAAGGCAGTGTGAAATAGAGAGGTAGGTATCTTGCTATAGTATGAGCGATTAGACCCCCTAGGTTTCAGGGTCCCTAGGAGGTCTGATCATAAAAGTAAAAAAAAGAAAAAAAAAGTTTTTAAAAGTATAAAAAAAAATAAAAAAACATAAAAGTTCAAATCACCCCCCTTTCCGTAGATCAGATATAAAAGTAAATAAACAAAAGTAAACATAAACACATTAGGTATCCCCGTGCTCCAAAATGCCCGAACTATTAAAATATTAAAATATTTGTCCCATACAGTGAATGGCGTGGCAGCGAAAAAAATCTAAATATCCAAATAGCGTTTTTTTTCAAAACTTTGCCTCCTATAAAAAATTGAATAAAAAGTGATCAAACCATCAGATCTTTCCCCAAATGGTATCTGTAAAAACATAATCTAGTCCTGCATAAAAAGACGCCATACCCAGCTCCATACACGTAAACATTAAAAAGTTACAGGTGTCACAATATGGCGACACAAAATTTTTTTTCAATTTTGCAGTTTTTCATTTTTTAAAAGGTATCAAAACATTTTGCAAACAATAAGCCATCATGTGAGTCTATGAACTGAGAAATGAAAAAGTTATGGCTCTTGAAATGTGGGGAGGGAAAAATGAAAATGCAAAAACGAAATATGGGTGTGTCCTTAAGGGGGTTAATTTTAATGGACATCATGTAATACTAAATTCCTCCTGTGGGGGCTTCAGAGAAATGGAACACTTTCTAATCTACCCAATTATTACAGCTATTCAAGGACCCCATTTAACAAGTCTGGTATGTCCAAAGTGATGAACCCTTGTACTTCCCCTAGTGGCGGCTGCAAGCAGTCAGAATTTTATCATCTTATCTTTATCATTTTATCATTTGACACAATGCCTACATATATACCTATAAATGTTATGGACAGAAAATAATTTTGGACTGACTCTCATCAGAGAATTAAGAACCTCAGTGGTTTCAGTCATATAATAAGTCTTGAAGTGGGCACTATACAGGAAATGGAGCTTTCTGCCCTGTATATTACATAGGGTGGGTGTGATAAGCAACTCCCTACAGCTGATTGGTCCAGTGACCGGCTTTCAGCCCCCACCAATCAGATATTTATGGCCTATCCTGAGGCTAGACCATAAAAAGCTCAACCTCGGATAACCCCTTTAAACATGGTGTCCGATCAGTAGTTGATGGGGCCCCATAACTGTGGGATCTCTACTGTTCTACACAATGCAGTGACTATTAGTAGTGACATCTGATCACAGACACATAACACTTAACCCCTTAGATTACCTAGGTAGTTTTGGGTAGAAGACGGGGGTTGTTATTTTATTTCCTGTAGGTCTAGGGTAGAAGAGGGGGTTGTCATTTTTTCCCTGTGAGTTTGGGATATAAAAGTATGTTGTAATTATTTTTCCATGTGTGTCTATGGTAGAAGAGGAAGATGACACTTTATTCCCTAGTGGTCTAGGATAGAAGATGGGGTTGATTTTTTACTCTCTGGAGAGCCTGGGTGGAAGAGGGGATTTTTTAAAATTTTATTCCCTTGGGGACTAGGGTTGAAGAGGGGGTTGTTATTTTATTCCCTGGGGGTCTGAAGTAAAAGAAGGGGTTGTTATTTTATTCCTTGTGAGTCTACAGTAGAAGATGGGTTTGTTATTATATTTTCTGTTGGTCTACGGTCGAAAAGGGAGTTGTTGTTTTATTCTCTGTGGATCTATGGTAGAAAGAGGATTATTATTTTATTTCATGAGGGTCTATGGTAGAAGAGGGGATTGGTATTGTATTCCCTGTAGGTCTAGGGGAAAATAGGGGTTGTTATTTTTTTCCCCCATGAGAATAGGGTAGAAGAGGAATTTGATATATTTATTCCCTGGTGGTCTAGGGTAGAAGAGAGGGGGTTGTTATTTTATTCCCTGGGGGTGTGCTTGGGATCATTGTCATGCTGAAAGACCCAGCCACGTTTCATCTTCAATGCCCTTGCTGATGGAAGGAGGTTTGCACTCAAAATCTCACGATACATGGCCCCATTCATTCTTTCATGTATACGGATCAGTCGTCCTGGTCCCTTTGCAGAGAAACAGCCCCAAAGCATGATGTTGCCCCCCCATGCCTCACAGTAGGTATGGCGTTCTTTGGATGTAACTCAGCATTCACTCTCCTCCAAACACCACGAGTTGTGTTTCTACCAAACAGTTCTACTTTGGTTTCATCTGACCATATGACATTCTCCCAATACTCTTCTGGAACATCCAAATGCTCTCTAGCAAACTTCAGACGGGCCCGGATATGTACTGGCTTAAGCAGGGGGCCACGTCTGGCACTGCAGGACTGAGTCCCTGGCGGCGTAGTGTGTTACTGACGGTAGCCTTATGTTACGTTAGTCCCAGCTTTCTGCAGGTCACTCACTAGGTCCCCCCGTGTGGTTCTGGGATTTTTGCTCACCGTTCTTGTGATCATTTTGACCCCACGGGGTGAGATCTTGCGTGGAGCCCCTGATGGAGGGAGATTATCAGTGGTCTTGTATGTCTTCCATTTTCTAATTATTGTTCCCACAGGTGATTTCTTCACACCAAGCTGCTTGCCTATTGCAGATTCAGTCTTCCCAGCCTGGTGCAGGGCTACCATTTTGTTTCTGGTGTCCTTCCACAGCTCTTTGGTCTTCACCATAGTGGAGTTTGGAGTGTGACTGTTTGAGGTTGTGGACAGGTGTCTTTTATACTGATAACAATGTCACACAGGAGCCATTACTACAGGTATGAGTGGAGGACAGAGGAGCCTCTTAAAGAAGGTCTGTGAGCCAAATCTTGCTTGTTTGTAGGTGCCAAATCTTTTTTCCACCATAATTTGCAAATAAATTCTTTAAAAATCAGACAATGTGATTTTCTGGATTTGTTTTCTCATTTTGTCTCTCATAGTTGAGGTCTACCTATGATGACAATTACAGGCCGGCCTCATCTTTTTAAGTGGGAGAACTTGCACAATTGGTGGCTGACTAAATACTTTTTTTTCCCCACTGTATCTTTCCCTGGTGGCCTAGTGTAAATAAGGGTTTTGTGGTGAACAATACATCATATTTATCTTCTCTCATCATCAGTTTTGAGTGGGGAGCGAGGACTATGCGGTTTGCAAGGGAGCTGAGCTCTCTATTCATTAATTACTCTGATCATTATGGGAGAGGGGTGCCAGGGGGTCTCACACTACTTGTAATTATAATATAATTGGCAGGGACTTTCTAGAAAGTTTTTTTCTTTCTAAAAAGTACATCATCTTAGAAAAATACAGAATGTGCCATTTTAATGAAGATACGCAGTATGTCCACATATGGTATAAACTATAAATGAGATATCATCTTTCTATTTGTATCCACATTTCTATTCATTTGGGATTTTCCAATAATGAGAATATCATCCTGGTTGTTTCTTGAGCCCTGGAGACTTAATTATCTTTATTAACTCATAGATACTGTGTTTATATATATATATATATATATAGTTCACATGTAACCTGTTGAACAGTAACAGAATATAAATATTTTACCAGCGGTTCTAACATCTGGACCTCTTTCTTGATCATAGTTGAAAGCTTCTGTCGTAAGTAGCTTACAGTAACCTACCTGAGCTGACATGACATACAAGTAGTATTATCTGCAAATGTCCATATCAGAATGTCTTTCATTTATGCGGTAACTTTATATTTTTGTGAATCTGTTTGAGTCTTCTCTGCATCCCATTAACCAAATAAAAAATATATATATAAACCATGAAGTCTTAATTTTAACATTCTTTTTCTGTATTTTGATGGCTATAGTGTGTAACAAATTTAGAAAAAAACAAAACAAAACAAAATTGTGAAAAATAGTTAGACAAAAATTAGAAAAAATTGTGTTGTACATCATTTTTTTATTGAATAATATATATTATTTAAAAAAAGATAATGTATTGTAATTATTTTTTAAATATGTTTATATATCTAGTACACAAATACAACAAGTGTTATAGGTATTCACCATATAAAATATTTAAAATAAAGAAAATTATTAAAAATATCATAAAATGTAATAAATTATAATTTTAATTATAATAATAGTAATAATACATTAAACATGATTAAAAAGTAACATTATTGGTATCAGTGCTACTATTGTTAATAATAAAAAAAAATCCAAATTTAGAAAAATTTTGGATAATTTATTTTCTGAATGTTTATTTATCTATTTCCCTGTATGTGCTATCTCTTTAAACAAGCATGTATAAGATGTATAAATTTCACTGGAAGGATGTTTTACATGCACTGTTTCCAACACTCTTGTACAGAGTATTACGCTGTGTAAGTAGATGTTATTTTACTTTATCTTTACCATTTTTGTACAATTTTTTTTTACCAATTTGAAAATTATGTGCAACAATATAAATATATAAAAATATAACATAATAATAAGGTTAATAATAAAAAAATAATAATAAATATTGCTATTATTTAAAGGATACCCCAACATATTTTCTAGCCAGACAGAGTATTATACAAATGATTGTGACTGTGTCTGGAGAACAATGTAACACGCTTGTGTTAAGGCCACAAGTCTTTGGTATAGATATCTGCTCTGGTAGAATTAGGGGTGTCTTAGCAGGGTTCACCTTCTCCCTCTATTATGTCCATGATGCCAGTTTTGTCTTAGCAGAACAAACTCCTATAAAACTAAAAACATACAATACCCATTAAAGGTTAACCCTATACCAGGCCACATTATGAAGACCATAATAAGTATTCTGGTGACTATTTACTATGTATGTGATTTGTCTTTTCAGATCCGAATTGAACATACAAATGTATATGAATGAGACCACCATTAAATATTTCATCATTAAAGGAATCACTGATGTTCCAGAATTACAAATTGTTATATTCATTGTAGTATTACTTATTTATTTCATCACCCTAGGAGGCAACATGGCCATTCTCATCTTAATCTGCATGGACTCCCATCTCCACTCGCCTATGTACTTCTTCTTAGCTAACCTGTCCATTGTGGACATGGCATCTACCACCACCAGTCTGCATAAGATCCTTATAAGTTTCATTACCGGGGATAAGACCATGTCATTTTATGGATGTATGACTCAGTCCTTTATGGCTGGATCCTTCACAGTCCATGAGTTGTTCATATTGACAGCCATGAGTTATGATCGGTATGTGGCCGTCTGTAGGCCTTTGAACTATCATCTGGTTATGAACCATAAGACATGTGTTCTGTTGGCTTCTTCATGCTGGATCTTGGGCTTTCTCTTTGTTAGTCCTCTTGTTGGGATATTATCAAGTTTTTCATGTTATAACTCTATTGAAATCCATCACTTTCTCTGCGATATTGTCCCCTTGCTGAATATCACCTGCAGTGATACCTCCATTTTGGACATATTGTTCTTCATTGAAGGGTTGTTTTTGTTCACTATTGCCCCATTTCTTTTCACTTTTGTCCCTTATATTTTTATAATAGTTGCAATACTGAAGATCCGTACCAGTAATGGTAGACGTAAGGCCTTCTACACATGCTCCTCACACCTCACTGTGGTTATCCTTCTCTATACCCTTCTTGTTAGTCAGTATTTGGTTCCAAGCTCATCAAGCAACTTTGACTCCAAAAAACTCTATGCTCTGTTTAATATGGCTGCCATACCATTACTGAACCCATTGATTTATAGCTTTAAAAACAAGGATGTGAAGGCGGCTCTAAGGAGAAGGATTGGACGGAAGCTGTGAAATGATCACAAGTATAATTTATCTAAGACTTCTACTTATGTACATTCCTTAGGTATCATATATTTGTATTAGCTACAAAGACTACAAGGTAAAAGCCCAAAACCACCAAGGTCTAACCAATCCCAGTATCTCCTTATTACCTCCATAAATGGGGATCTGGCCAGTTGGGTCCAGTTCTATGATGACATAGCAGATACTAGATGATGTCGGACATATCTCCCATTGGGGGAAGCTTCTTGTGTAATAGGACCTTGCTTTGCGGCATCTTCAAAAATACATATAACAGATATAAACAACACTATTTGTCCTATGGAAATATTGTAATAGAAGAGAAGGTAAAAGACTCTGTGACACTTGAATGGGGCTGTTCTGTCCCGGCCTCCCTCTGTGCTGGGTATAGCCCCTTTGGTCACTTCAGAGAAATTGGAAGACCACTAATGACAATGTATGACATATTTCAGTTACTTTGACTCGCTATACTGAGGACCATAGGTCCAACTAAAAGGTTTAATGCATAAAACATCCCTTTAATAAAAAAATAAAAAATTAAACTGTATAGTCTAATAATAGCCTCTAATAAAATGAAAAAATGGTTTTACTTGTTTGGTTCTCCAAATGAATACTAATTTTATGACACACTCACAAGTAGTATAACAAGTGACCCCGAAGTCCCATAGCAAAACTTTCAAAGGATCGCCATTGTACAATGGCCACCCCAAGTATCACTTGAGATTGAGACAATCAGATATTTTGATTTCTCATAGATTACAGTTTGAGTCTTGTTCATCTCATTGCCATATTTTTTTGGTCTATCAGGTCTTCCAAGAAGCTTCAGCTCTCTATTTTCTGTATATTTTAATAACTTTTTTGAACTCTAGTTTTACACTTTATTTGCCTTTCCTACTCCTTATGCTAGTGGGCTATTGAATCCTAAGTAACCTAAGAAATATTTGAGTATGTGGGAACATGAAGGGTAGCTAAACTCTCAGGACTGAGTCTCCCTAACCCATTGCAGCCTTATGATTGATCTCCATTGGAAGTCTTGTGTATGCCACTGCTGTTATATTACATTATATTATAGTAAATAGTTTACAGAAGTTAAATTAGATTTACTATGATCTCCCTGGTGTCTATAGTAGTTAATGAAATCTGTCATTGTCAGCGGAAGTCTCATCCAGGGGACCCGAAGCCACCAAGGTTACTATTAAATTCTGAACAATTATGTATAATAATAAGACTAATAATTATTGTGTTTGGGATTTCTTATTATGTTTTCTATAAACAAATTTTCTTTGCTTATTAACACTGTCATTACTGATAAGGGGAATCCTTATCAAGAACACATAACATTATACATATATATATATATATATATATATATATATATACACACGTGGACAAAATTGTTGGTATCCCTCGTTTAATGAAAGAAAAACCCACAATGGTCACAGAAATAATTTGAATCTGACAAAAGTAATAATATATAAAACTACATGTTGACAAGCCACAAAGCTTCTGGGAGAATGTCCTATGGACAGATGAGACAAAAATCTAAATTTTTGGCAAGGCACATCAGCTCTATGTTCACAGACAGAAAAATGAAGCATATCTTGAAAAGAACACTGTCCCTACTGTGACACATGGAGGAGGCTCTGTTATGTTCTGGGGCTGTTTTGCTGCATCTGGCACAGGGTGTCTTGTATCTGTGCAGGGTACAATGAAATCTCAAGACTACCAAGGGATTCTAGAGAGAAATGTGCTGCCCAGTGTCAGAAAGCTTGGTCTCAGTCGCAGGTCATGGGTCTTGCAACAGGATAATGACCCAAAACACACAGCCAAAAACACCCAAGAATGGCTAAGAGGAAAACATTGGACTATTCTGAAGTGGCCTTCTATGAGCCCTGACCTAAATCCTATTGAGCATCTTTGGAAGGAGCTGAAACATGCCGTCTGGAAAAGGCACCCTTCACACCCGAGACAACTGGAGCAGTTTGCTCATGAGGAGTGGCCAAAATACTTGCTGAGAGGTGCAGAAGTCTCATTGACAGTTACAGGAATCGTTTGATTGCAGGGATTGCCTCAAAAGGTTGTGCAACAAAATATTAAGTTAAGAGAACCATCATTTCTGTCCAGGCCTGTTTCATGAGTTTTCTTTTTTAAAAAATTCTGTTGAAGCCTGGTTGGAAAGCAATGTCTGACTTTCATTTGTTCATTTTCATAGAATTTTTATATATTATTACTTTTGTCAGATTCAAGTTATTTCTGTGACCATTGTGAGTTTTTCTTTCATTAAACGAGGGGTACCAACAATTTTGTCCACGTGTGTATATATATATACATTACAGACCAAAAGTTTGGACACACCTTCTCATTCCAAGAGTTTTCTGTATTTTCATGACTATAAAAATTGTAGATTCACACTGAAGGCATCAAAACTATGAATTAACACATGTGGAATTATATACTTAACAAAAGAGTGTGAAACAACTGAAAATATGTCTTATATTCTAGGTTCTTCAAAGTAGCCACCTTTTGCTTTGATTACTGCTTTGCACACTCTTGGCATTCTCTTGATGAGCTTCAAGAGGTAGTCACCTGAAATGGTTTTCACTTCACAGGTGTGTCCTGTCAGGTTTAATAAGTGGGATTTCTTGCCTTATAAATGGGGTTGGGACCATCAGTTGTGTTGTTCAGAAGTCAGGTGGATACACAGCTGATAGTCCTACTGAATGGAGTGTTAGAATTTGTATTATAGCAAGAAAAAAGCAGCTAAGTAAAGAAAAACGAGTGGCCATCATTACTTTAAGAAATGAAGGTCAGTCAGTCCGAAAAATTGGGAAAACTTTGAAAGTGTCCCCAAGTGCAGTGGCCAAAACCATCAAGCGCTACAAAGAAACTGGCTCACATGAGGACCGCCCCAGGAAAGGAAGACCAAGAGTCACCTCTGCTGCGGAGGATAAGTTCATCCAAGTCACCAGCCTCAGAAATCGCAGGTTAACAGCAGCTCAGATTAGAGACCAGGTCAATGCCACACAGAGTTCTAGCAGCAGACACATCTCTACAACAACTGTTAAGAAGAGACTGTGTGCAGCAGGACTTTATGGTAAAATAGCTGCTAGGAAACCACTGCTAAGGACAGGCAACAAGCAGAAGAGACTTGTTTGGGCTAAAGAACACAAGGAATGGACATTAGACCTGTGGAAATCTGTGCTTTGGTCTGATGAGTCCAAATTTGAGATCTTTGGTTCCAACCACCGTGTCTTTGTGAGACGCAGAAAAGGTGAACGAATGGACTCTACATACATGCCTGGTTCCCACCGTGAAGCATGGAGGAGGAGGTGTGATGGTGTGGGGGTGCTTTGCTGGTGGCACTGTTGGGGATTTATTCAAAATTGAAGGAATAATGAACCAGCATGGTTACCACAGCATCTTGCAGCGGCATGCTATTCCATCCGGTTTGCGATTAGTTGGACCATCATTTATTTTTCAACAGGACAATGAACCCAAAAACACTTCCAGACTGTGTAAGGGCTATTTGACCAAGAAGGAGAGTGATGGGGTGCTACGCCAGATGACCTGGCCTCCACAGTCACCAGACCTGAACCCAATCGAGATGGTTTGGGGTGAGCTGGACCACAGAGTGAAGGAAAAAGGGCCAGCTAAGCATCTCTGGGAACTCCTTCAAGACTGTTGGAAGACCATTTCAGGTGACTACCTCTTGAAGCTCATCAAGAGAATGCCAAGAGTGTGCAAAGCAGTAATCAAAGCAAAAGGTGGCTATTTTGAAGAACCTAGAATATAAGACATATTTTCAGTTGTTTCACACTTTTTTGTTAAGTATATAATTCCACATGTGTTAATTCATAGTTTTGATGCCTTCAGTGTGAATCTACCATTTTTATAGTCATGAAAATACAGAAAACTCTTGGAATGAGAAGGTGTGTCCAAACCTTTGGTCTGTACTGTATGTGATCCCCAGATCGTCACACCAGCAGTTGGGACAGTGTGTTTCTCCACCTGTGAAGATGCCACCTGTGTTTGGATGGTTTACAAGGAAATTGGGGAAGCTGCTTGTTCTTGTCAGCAAATCAAACAATCCTCTCTTCTGGTGGTCTTTCTGGACCATCTGAAGCCTGTTCTCTGTGTCTGCCCTCACATAACCAGTGCACCCAACACCACTTAACTGCTAGGCCTAGATGATGGGCAACGAATACTATACACACTATACTATACTAAGCAATTCAAGGGCACCATTTTGCAAGGGTTTTTGGTTAGTCTTTCAGGCAGTTTTTTTTAAGCTCCCTCTTACATTTACCTTAGGCTTAACAATTGCTATCTTCAGCACCCCAGTCTGCCCACCAAAGACTCAGCATCTCATGCAGTAGGTGAGTGATGACCACTGATCAGGATAGCTTTTTCCCCTCACGGTGGATCAGTTTGTCCATCAATAATGTTCATCTCCGAGGCGATTTGAGACACCACTGTCACATGGACCCAACTTCAGGTACCTTAAGTTTATAGTCAGCCAACTCAACTGTTCCACCTTGGGGGAATGTGGTCTCTCACAATGTGGCCAGGCTCGCCGCCCCTCCAGTACTCCTGGTTGGTTACTTTGGTTTGTTGAAAACCACCCTCCACTATTTTAACTAGTCATTTCAACCAGAACATCTCTCCCTTCCTTCCTGGGTACTTTAGAGTTTCCTACAGCTGGGTTGTCAGATATCCCCAGTCTGACCTTATATGTGGACATGTTGTGCACCTAATACCTCTTTGACTTGCCACTTAATCGTCTCCTTAACTGTGTCTGCCAAGGTAGTGTTTGGTTCCCTCCGCACATAACCTGTAAAATTCTTTGTTTAGTTCCCGATAGTCTGAGCTGTGAAAAAATAGACATATTCTATCTTTCACTGATCTCAGTTGACCCTCATAGTAGGACTGTTTATTAATGAAGCTTAAATGGGTTGTCCAGAATGAGAAAAAAAGAATCTGAGAATCTGCTTACAGTGCCACCTTCAACCATAGACTGTGTTCGGTATTTCAGCATAGCCCAAAATTTTTTCTATCAACAAAGCTGTATGAAGGCTGGTTTTCATCTGCAGTATTTTGACCAGTTTTATTCTGATTTTGCAAAGAAAAATGTACAAAAACAGCAATTACAATACAATTTTATAGCATGGGTCACTATAAACGTGGCAATACCAAATTTATTTTTTATTGGTTAATCACCCTGACAAAGCATTTTTGTAAAATCTTGTGTGGCTGCCTATGAATTGATGCAGCTAGACCCTAACCACTTCAAAACTTTTTACATGTCATGGTCGCTATTGACCACGGCCTTCCACCATTGAAGCAGGGTGTCAGCTGTTTGTTATACAGTGAAGGGTGAGAAGGGGTTAAGTTTATATGCTATTAATCCTGGTACTAAGTCCTAGTAATCTTATTACCTACATGATTCCAATAGTGCACAATAGCTAAGAATATTTTAGAGTACCCTACAATGAGGGCCGGGGGGAACCTCAGAGAGAAAATGTCTCAGCATCGACAATTCTCATAAAGTAAGAATGGACTATATACCTAAATATACCTAAATAAATACTGCTGAATATTTAGTGTCCGCACCAAAAACTATGAATATTAATTCTGAAAAATCAGGAAGTGTCAGAATATTTTTCTTCTTGGTAAAAGCTGCGGAGCCTCATCGGGAGTTGGGGGGCCACGTGTAGCCCTGGAGTTACCCTCTGGGAAACCCTGCTCTAAGTATAATGGTATTATTAATATCTGTATCCACAGTGTACAATTATATGTAATAATAATAAGACTGCGCTAATTATAATTGTGTTTGTCAAGTGCATTAATCAGACGGCCGTAACTACTACCAGGGGATCAATTATCAACATCACATAGACATACAGTATATATATATATATAGCGATGACATCAGGGAGCTCCGTACACACTGTACAAGAACATCACATCAGGCACAAACTCCAGGACTCAATGGTTAATGCATAACAGGTAAGTAGATCTAATAGACAGTATATAACATAGACCATATGGCTATCACACCTATATGAGTCTGTAGGACATCCCATCCCAAAACCAAGAGTGTTAATATAGAGTTGGGCCCCTATTGTAACTACAACAGCCTCTACTCTTCTGGAAAAGCTTTTTATGAGATTTTGGAGTGTGTCTCTGGATATTTGTGCCCATTCAGTCAAATGAACATTTATAAGGTCAAGCAGTGATTCTGGATGAGAAGGTCGGAGATGTTGGAGGTACATGATGTCATGACTAAACTCTTCACACCATGTCTTTATGGGCCTCCTTTTGTACACAGGATCACGGTCATACTGGAATAAGAAAGGTCCCTCCTCAAACTCTCACTATAAAGTTGGAAGCAGCAATTGTGTAAATTGTCTCTGTATACTCATAGCTGACCAGTCCGGATCTAGCAGATCACAAGTTTCACAAATTGATTTATGGCAAAGTTGACATCCTACGACAGTGCTGCTCTTAAAGGGGTTTTCTGGGACTTATATGTTGAAGACCTGTCCTTAGAATAGGTCACCAATAGGTTATCGGTGGAGGTCCAAAACTCGGGCCCCCCACCGATCAGCTGGTTGAAGAGGCAACTCATCAAATGGCTGATCAGGGGCGTTCCTGGGTGTGGGACCCCCAGTGATCACATATTGATGACCTATCCTGAAGATTGGTCATCAATATATAAGTCACAGAAAAACCTTTTAAAGTTATTGAACTCCTCAGTAAGACCCATACCATTACCAATGTATGTCTACAGAGGTTACATGACTGTATACTTGATATTTTGCACCTGTTTGCCTTGGTTGTGGCCATGGACCCTTTATTTTGATCACATTGGGGCATATTTGGTGCCAGTAATGGGTCCTTCTATCCCAGTTGTATAATTGTCCTTCCTAATTATCAAAAAAATGTTCAAAGTTCAAAAGTCAAAATGGGCCGGAATTATATTTAGTGGCAACCAAAGGTTCAACATTGTTAAAACCTCAGACAACCCTCTTATGATAGTCATGTATGGTAAGAAGTTGGTTATCGTGGTCAATTTTGATGCCATCATACACAGTTATAAAAGTAAAATTGTGGTCTACATATCAGGTCCTCGGCTGGAACATGTATCACTATCAACTTAATGCCATGAGGAGTGTATATAGAAGCAAGAGGAACCCTAATAAAATGTTGCCCCCTTTAGGGATAGTTATTACCCTAGTTATACACAAGATGAGTTGATATTTGTTTGACCTCCATCTCCATTTCACGTTCCTTTGGTCTATCCCCCACACCCCATTTTAGAGTTTGTGAAGGCGGACCCTTAGTTTGGGTTATCATCCATTAAAATAATGGTGTTAACCAAACTATCTAGGCCCATTTTCTTCAGGGGCTTCATAGCAGCGGAAATCCTCAATGGCAGTTACGCCCTTAGTTGTGAGCTATAAACATGATATTCTTAGTAGGTTCATTTTCATTTCAGAACTTTTTGTAACCCTGTATAGTCATAGTAGGGTCTCTTTCCAGGTAATACAACCGAATGAGGATTATGTTTAGGAATGACACCACATCTTTTATCATACAAGGAATCACAGATGATCCACAGCTTCAGATTATCATCTTCTGCCTGGTTCTTCTCATTTATCTCACCACGCTCACTGGTAACCTGACCTTCCTTTTACTGGTCTGCCTTGATCATCATCTCCATACCCCCATGTACTTTTTTCTTGGTAACTTGTCCATCGTAGATATCTTATGTTCCACCATCACTCAGCATAATGTCCTTTTAAGCTTTATCACCAAAGACAAGTCCATCTCCTATGTTTCGTGCATGACTCAGATGTACATGTTTGGATCTCTAACCGGTCATGAGTTATTAATATTGACAGCTATGAGTTATGATCGCTATGTTGCAGTCTGTAGACCGCTCCTGTATCACAATATCATGAATAAGAGAACATGTATTCTTCTGAGCAGCGTCTGTTGGACGTGGGGATTTTTACAAGTCATGCCACCACTTGGTGTTTTCTACACCTATACTTGCTACTCATCCATGGTGATCAACCACTTCTTCTGTGACATCCTTCCATTGATGAAACTATCTTGTAACGACACTTCATTACTACACACCTTCTTTTTTATGGAGTGTTTAGTGCTTATAGGTGCTACTCCATTCATTCTAACCTTCATTCCATACATCTTTATAATACGTAACATTCTGAAGATACGTTCCACCAACGGGAAACATAAAGCCTTCTATACATGTTCCTCACACATCACAGTTGTTCTGTTGCTCTACACAACTCTTTGTAGCCAGTATCTGTCACTAGACTTGAATGACTCAACAAAACTATATGCTCTGTTCAACACTGCTGCTGTCCCTCTACTAAACCCATTGATTTACAGTTTAAAGAATAAGGATGTTAAAGCAGCTCTCAAGAGGAACATGGTGCAATTCAAGTGAAAACCCAAAACTTGTATGCGTTTTTGCGCCCAAAGTCATATATATTGTACCTCAAAGCCTATTTAGAGCCAATCCCTTAGTAGTGTCCTCCTCCTCAGATATTGGAGAGAGAAACCCAGGCTCCTAAGCGTCCTACAACTTCAGTCCTGACAATTCCCCAAACATTATTTTTGACCCCCTACATTAAGCCATCACAACAGGACCTCCCTCGTCCCCAATAGCCACAGTATTCCACCATTCCATTAGCCATAGAAGGACCTATTCCCTTCCTACAGTAGTCACATCAGAATGCCTCATTTATTTTCTCAGCAGCAACAGAAGGGAAAGGATTTCACCACTAAGGCTAGGTTCACATCGTCATTGGAATCAGAGACTCAGTCGTAGGGTCTGTCTAAAATTGCTGAATAAAAAAGTCTTGCAATTTTTTCCGCTAGGCAATTTTAATTAAGAAGAACAAACATCTTATGGACACTCAATGGGCCCCATTATAGTCAGTGGGTTCGTCAGGCTTCACTGGTGTTTGGTATTATAGCTGTCCATTTGTTCGTTCTTCTGATTCGATGGCCCAGGAAAACAGACACCTGCTGCTAGTGTGAACATTTTTAATTACTTATACTTGCAAAATTGTTTAACTTTTAATTGTCTACAAATTTAAATATTGTTATGATCATGGGAAATCCCTTTAAATGGTGCAATTTAGAAATCCTCTCTCTGGTAAATATGTCTGGTTGGATCTCTCAGAACTTCTAAATCTGAACCTTAGTTTATGTGTATACATGTTCTCAAATATTATCTGATCATTTATTAGGTAGAGGTGACCACACAGAGGCACTGTATGACATCTATGGTGCCCGGTTAAAGTCTCTTCTCTGGAATCTTCATTTGTAGTCCTAATAATATGATGATCTTGGTGTCATATGAAAGTATAGAATCTCATCTTTCATATATAATAATAGTCCTTTAATAGTCCCACAATGGGGAAATTCAGTGAAATGATATGATACCAGAACTGTTCTAGGGATTAAAATATCAGAGATTTGTGTTTGAAGTGACCTCCAGCCTCAGCCTCCTTGCATTATACAGGAACTCACCCAACGATACTCCTAAAGAGATCTCAGCTGGCAATACAGAAACAGGGAAAGAATAAATAAGGAACAGAAAGTGAATTTCAGAGCCAGATTTCACACAAAGGAGCCAGAACACTTTTAATAAGGTATAGTCCAATATTATAGTACAATATTGATTGTCACAAATTCTGCCAGAAAATCAAAAGTTGTTCTAAAGTTTATTTATTCTTTAATGATTGCAGTTTTCATACAGGAAGGTAAAAAGCTCAATTTTGACTTATTACCATGTTTTCTTGGTCATTGTTATTTTTTGACAAAAAAGTTCTATGAGTGTTCTAAAATGACATATAATAATTATTATAACATTTTATGTAACCTTGTCCTTGTATGACATCATACTGGTATCAAAGACCAGACAGTGATGTCATAGTTGCTGATTCCATCATGGGGGTATAAATATAAGGGTAGAGACCCTGAGTTTCTGCATGAAGAGGTAGGATACTGATGAAGATGATGAAAAAGGCTGCGACTATCAAAAGCTGAACCCAAGGAAACCTTTAAGAGAAAGACTGGATACAAAAATGGTGAAAATTCATTAACACCTCTGCCAATTTTTTTGGTGTAGATGTGTTGCACCTTTAGCGGAAGGCCCCCTCTTGCACCAAACACATTTACTGTTCTTGTCCTCACTGACCACTTCTAGGATGAGTTAGGAACTGGCATTAGATCTCCATTCTGATGCATGGGTGTGTACTTGATTTATGAAGAGGACAGAACCCTTTAGTTCCTAACTGGCATAGATATTTCCATGCTGGTGCTGGGACACGTGGGAGATTTATGAAGAGACTGGAACCTCTTCATAAATCGCTAGTTTCCTATTCCAGTCAGGGCTTTTATTAAGACTGGCATCAGGCATGAACCTAGCCTCTATGCTGCTTGAGGCGAATTATAGAAAGGCGCCCCCCCCCCTAAAAAACCCAAACCCGGCTATCTGTGGTTGCGTGATGGGGCCCCCTTAATTAAAATTGTAGGACATGCCTCCATTTGCAGATCAAAAATCCCCTTGTCCCCCACATAGTATAACACCCCCTTCTTTTTAGACCCCACATGGTACAGTGGGGAAAAAAAAGTATTTAGTCAGCCACCAATTGTGCAAGTTCTCCCACTTATAAAGATGAGGCCGGCCTGTAATTGACATCATAGGTAGACCTCAACTATGAGAGAGAAAATGAGAAAACATATCTAGAAAATCACAATTTCTGATTTTTTTAAGAATTTATTTGCAAATTATGGTAAAAAATAAGTATTTGGTCACCTACAAACAAGCAAGATTTCTGGGTCTCACAGACCTGTATCTTCTTCTTTAAGAGGTTCCTCTGTCCTCCACTCATTACCTGTAGTAATGGCTCCTGTTTGACATTGTTATCAGTATAAAAGACCCCTGTCCATAACCTCAAACAGTCACACTCCAAACTCCACTATGGTGAAGACCAAAGAGCTGTGGAAGGACACCAGAAACAAAATTGTAGACCTGCACCAGGCTGGGAAGACTGAATCTGCAATAGGCAAGCAGCTTGGTGTGAAGAAATCAACTGTGGGAGCAATAATTAGAAAATGGAAGACATACAAGACCACTGATAATCTCCCTCCATCAGGGGCTCCACGCAAGATCTCACCCCATGGGGTCAAAATGATCACAAGAACGGTGAGCAAAAATCCCAGAACCTCATGGGGGGACCTAGTGAATGACCTGCAGAAAGCTGGGACTAACGTAACAAAGGCTACCGTCAGTAACACACTACGCCGCCAGGGACTCAGATCCTGCAGTGCCAGACGTGTCCCCCTGCTTAAGCCAGTACATATCCGGGCCCGTCTGAAGTTTGCTAGAGAGCATTTGGATGTTCCAGAAGAGTATTGGGAGAATGTCATATGGTCAGATGAAACCAAAGTAGAACTGTTTGGTAGAAACACAACTCGTGGTGTTTGGAGGACAGTGAATGCTGAGTTGCATCCAAAGAACACCATACCTACTGTGAAGCATGGGGGGGGGCAACATCATGCTTTGGGGCTGTTTCTCTGCAAAGGGACCAGGACGACTGATCCGTGTACATGAAAGAATGAATGGGGCCATGTATCGTGAGATTTTGAGTGCAAACCTCCTTCCATCAGCAAGGGCATTGAAGATGAAACATGGCTGGGTCTTTCAGCATGACAATGATCCCAAGCACACCGCCAGGGCAACGAAGGAGTGGCTTCGTAAGAAGCATTTCAAGGTCCTGGAGTGGCCTAGCCAGTCTCCAGATCTCAACCCCATAGAAAACCTTTGGAGGGAGTTGAAAGTCTGTGTTGCCCAGCGACAGCCCCAAAACATCCCTGCTCTAGAGGAGATCTGCATGGAGGAATGGGCCAACATACCAGCAACAGTGTGTGCCAACCTTGTGAAGACTTACAGAAAACGTTTGACCTCTGTCATTGCCAACAAAGGATATAGAACAAAGTATTGAGATGAACTTTTGTTATTGACCAAATACTTATTTTCCACCATAATTTGATAATAAATGCTTTAAAAATCAGACAATGTGATTTTCTGGATTTGTTTTCTCATTTTGTCTCTCATAGTTGAGGTCTACCTATGATGACAATTACAGGCCGGCCTCATCTTTATAAGTGGGAGAACTTGCACAATTGGTGGCTGACTAAATACTTTTTTCCCCCACTGTATATCACTTTTTTTGCCCCCCTTCCCCGTGATATATGACCCCCTTCTTCTGGTTCATCACATAGTATATGACCCTTTTTTTTTTTTTTAAAACACACCCCACAGTATATGACTCTCTTTTATGGCCCCAATACAGTATATGACCCTTTCTTTTTTTTAACCCACAATATAGCAGTTCCCTTTTTTATGGCATCCGCTGCTCACGACGCTGAAGAACACCAGCACACTTCATCCAGCATCCTGGTATCCTTTAGCGTCAGCTACAGAATGCCCTGGATGTGGCAGCTGAGACGGACTGGACAGGTGTGTTATTGGCTTCTACTTATTGCAATAATACAATAAATAGCGGTTGATTAAAAAAATAATGCTGCCCCCAGTTTATTCCAGGAGACGCGCCTGAGGCCATTTCCTCAGGTCACCTCATGGAAGATGTGCCTCTGACTGGCATACAGAATACCAGTCTTAAACAATCTACCCCATTGAATTTTTGGTGCGTTTTTATTTGAGTCAAGGCCAGGTGTAGATTCACCAAAGAAAAGTAGAAGTACTTCCTTTATTTTTCCCATTCTTTTTGAATCCATTCCTGGCTTTGTTTGAAATCCACAGCAAAATTCGCACCAAAAAAAAAAATGCAACAAAAACTCAATAAGGCTGAGGCCCCCGTTGCGGAAACGCAGGTTTTTTTTGTTGCAGATTTTGTTGCGGTTTTTTAAGCCAAAGCCAAGAATGTCTACAAAAGGAATGGGAAATATATAGGAAGTTCTTATACTTCTCCCTTCTGCTCAATCCACTCCTGGCTTTGGCTCAAAAAACCACAACAAAAAAAAAGCTGCTTTTCCGCAACGTGGGGCCGTAGTCTAAGGGAGATTTATTAGGGCTAAATGCACCAGAATTCTGGTGTTATTTTCACCAAAAAACTGTCTAACATACTGGGGAAAATATATTATGCGGCTGAGGCCACCCCGATCCCCATCCTCCATCACCTACATTTGCAGAATGTGGTGGGCAAGTCGCAGATCGGGGCTTGGGGTGCCCATTTGGTTCAAGAAAGTACCTTAAGAATAAACAGTCTTAAGCTAAGGCCCCTCATAGCGAGCTGCAGCCAAAAACGGTGCGGAAAAGACCGCGATGGAAACGCATTGCGTTTTTTTTCAACAACGTTCTTTACAGAAAGTCTGCAGAAGTTTTCCTCTGCTGACTTTTTTTCTCCTATTATACCTATATGAAAAACACCAGCGTTTCCGTAGGTATAATTGATATACTGAGATTTTCAAAAACACAAGCGTTTTTGAAAACGTGACTTTTTCTGGTGCAGATTTTTTTTTTCTGTAATGTGTGGATAAGATTAACCAGAATCCCATTCACTTTGTAGGTAATGTAAAATGCAGCATTTTTTGCTGCGCCATTTCCGTCGTGGCCAGGTTTAAATCATAAAGGGAGATAAAGTATAATTTTTTTCAATCCACTCCTGTTTTTGATTTCAAAAACTGCATGTAAAAGTCTGAACATATAAGTACACTCTAAGGCCATATCCTAAAGTAAGCAAAGTAACCCCTACCTGTATGCAGAGGCCAATGATCCCACAAAGCTCTCCATGAGCACAGAATTATCTACATATCCCATAGACACGCTTCTAGTTTACTTGGCTCCTATTACACCTGCTGATGCAGACTGAGAGCGAGCACAGAACCACAATAATCATGTTGATCGACTCTCGTTTGGCTCGGTCTACTAGACAAGTCGATGCACAGTCCATGTGGGAGGAACGATCACTACCACTACTTCGATCCTTCCTCCCCCATACAGCTGTGCTCAGCCCTGTTTACACAGGGTGGTGTTCTGCTGGAAATCTGTTATGCTGCATAAAAGAAGATGACAAATGAGCATCAAAAATTCATGGCCCAAAAGGTAAAAAATAAAGTAAGAAAAATTTATAGAAAAATAATAAAATTACATTTTTTAAAAAAAGCAATTCACTATTTCCAAATCAACTCCTTTATTAAAGGGGCTATGACACAAGGTGAGAGCGGGTGGTCCTTTCACCTGCTGCCCATTCAGCGGTGGATGGCGCTGCTATTCACGTCAATGAGAACGCCGGCGATTGCTGTACTTTGGCTGTCTGTGGAGCTCCCATTAAAGTGAATTGGAGCGCTGTGCACCACCTGGCTGATTATACAGCGGGAGGAACAGGACCCCCCATTCTTGGGATCGGTCAGAATCTCAGTGGTCAGACCCCACTGTCCAGGTATTTATCCTCTATCTTATGGATACAGAATAAATACTTTTTGTGGCCTAAGCCCTTTCATGGAAAAAAAAAATCAAAACGTTTTTGGGATTCCTCACTTATAAAGAAATGAAAAAATTGATCAATAAGTCATGTGTATCCAAAATTTGTACCAAGAAATATGTGAACTCATTCTGCAAACACAAAGCCCTCATCAGAAAAATCTCTGTCAATATAAAAAAAAAAAAAAAAAATATATGGCCGTCAGAAAATGGCTACAAAAAATGCATCATTTAGGCTAAGGCTCCACATAGCGGGCCACAGCGAAAAAGCACTGTGGGAAAAACCGTGGCATAAACACAATTTTCCTCTGTGGACTTTTTCCTTCTATCATACCCATAGGGAAACCGCCAGCGTTTCCGTAGGTATAATTGACATGCTGCGATTTCCAAAAATGCGACAGTTTTGGAAATCAGATTTCCAAAAATGCGACAGTTTTGGAAATCAAAGCATTTTCACTGCGCGTAGTTTTCTGCAGTGTGTGGATGGGATTCAATTTCCATCCTTTTTGCAGGGACTGCAAATCACTGTGGTTTTTGCTGTGGCGTTTACGCTACGTGGAAACCCAGCCTTAAAAACAGTTTTTAGTATGTAAAATATTTTAAAAACTATTTACATTTGGTATTTCTGTAGCTTTTTATTTGCTGTACTAAATTGTACATCTCTTTTTTTCCATTTCTGTTTCCATCCAAAAAAAACACTAATTTTTTGTTTTCAAAAATACACACAGCCTCAAGCAAACTGATAAATTTTTTGTTTTTGCTGATTCCCTGCCTGAAGCAAAAGACATAATGTGAAAGCAACCTAAGGGAATGGTATGAAAACAAAACCCAAAGAACTATTCAGATATAGCTTAGTTTTGGTCACCATGCCTCTCATGAAAAAAGGGATCAAAACATTGTATGTACCCCAAAATAGGACATATTAAAACTACACAAAAATAAGCCTTCACACAGTTTTGTCAAAGGGGGGGGGGGGGAGAGATTCTGTTTTTGATACTTTGTTGTGTGTTATAAATAAAACTATATAAATTAGGTATCGATGGGGAATGACTTAAAAACAAAACCAAAAAAAAGTCAATATAGCTTATTTTTGGTCACCAGTCCTCTCCAAAAATGCTTAAAAAATGATCAAATATTCATGTACCCCAAAATAGTGCCAATTGAAACTAAAACTCATTCTGCAAAAATAAAGCCCTCCCACAGTCTCATCAACAGAAAAGCAAAAAAAAAATAAAAAATTATAATCTTTTTTCCTAGTAAAATATTTCCCTCCCTTCCAAACTCTGCCGTGTGCCCAAATAGCAATTGACAACATACAGTATGGAATATTGCTGTATTAGGAAAAATTGTGTAACAAATTTAAGGGGCATATTTTCTTTTAACACCTTGTGAAAATGAAAAAAAAAATAGTCTAAAGTGACATTTTATTGGAAAAAAATGTCATTTCCATGGCCCAATTCTATGAAACACTGGTCAAAATGCTCACTATACCCCTCAATAAATTCCACAAGATGTATAGTTACCAAAATGTCATCACTTTTTGGGGGTTTCCACCATTCTGGTACCTCAAGGTCTGCAAATGCAGAATAGCACCTGAAACTATTCCAACAAAATCTGCCCTTCAGGAGTTGAATAGAGCTCTTTCCCTTCAAAAACCATTCCATGTGCCAATAAGGAAGTTTATGACCTCATATGATGTATTGCCACATTGAGGAGAAATTGCATAACAAATTGTGGTGTTTTTTTTTGTTTGTTTTTTTAATACATTGCGAAAATGAAAAAAGTGGGGCTAAAACAACATTTTATTGTAAAAAAAAATTTTCATTTTCATGGCCCAGTTCTATGAAATGCTGGTAAGTCAAAATGCTCACTATACTCTGTAATAAATTCCTTGACAGGTTTCCAAAATGGGGTCATTTGTTGGGGGTTCCATTGTTCTGGTATCATAAGGGCTCTGTAAACTATCCCACTTCTCTATGAGCCCAGTGGCACTCCTTCCCGTTTGTGCTCTGCCATGTGTCCAAACATCAGTTTACATCCACATGTGGGGCATTCCCATACTTGGGAGAAATTGTATAACAAATTTATGCATTTTCTCCTTTCATCCCATGTGAATGTGTAAATTTTAGGGCCAAATAGATATTACTGAAAATAATTGAAATTTCTAAATTTCACCTACATTTTGTTTTATTTCCTATGAACGCTTACAGGGTTAACACATTTACTAAATGCTGTTTTGAATTATTTTACATGTGTAGTTTTGATAATGGTGTCATTTGTGGGGGCTTATAATGTATAGGCCTTTGAAAGCCCCCCATTGTTCTGAATTGACTCCTAAAAAAATTGGTTTCAGAAATTTGGAATATCTCTGTTAGATTTGTAAGCGTTCTATCGTCTTAAAAAAAAAAAAGGATGTTTAAAAAACAATGCCGACAGAAAGCAAATGTTAATGTTCAAATCTTGAAAGTTGAGAATTTTTCCAAATTTTCACCAAATTTCTGAATTTTTTTGTAAATAAAAGCAAAATGTATCAATCAAAATTTACCACTAACATGAATTATGGGGGCAAGGGTCAGAAGAGGGAGAAGTGAGGGGGAATGATTTATATAAAGTTATCCAACTGCCTTTATGGAACTAGGAAGGATTGGGGTTTTTGCCTTCTTCTGGATCTACAGTCGGTATTGAAAATGTTGAACCTGATGGACACAGTGGCCAACATAACTAACTTTGCTATTCACCAGTGTCTAATATGGGATAGGATCCTTTTCAGAGCCCTTTTCACATCTTTATTCTTAAGACTGTAGATCAATGGATTTAGCAAAGGAACAGCGGCTGTGTTGAAAAGAGCAAAAAGTTTCTTGGACTCCAAGTTGCTACTTAGGTTTGGGGTCAGATATTGGCTGAACAGCATTGTATATAGTAAAGTGACCACTGTCAGGTGTGAGGAACACGTATAGAAGGCCTTCAGTCTTCCAGAGCTGGAACGTATCCTTAGTATGTCACGTATTATAAATATGTAAGACACAAACGTTAGAAGAAATGGTATCAGTATCATGGTAAGAAGACCCTCGAGGATGAAGAGGGTCTTCAGGAGAGAAGTGTCATTGCAGGAAATTCTCATGAAAGGGACAATGTCGCAGAAGAAGTGGTTGATTTCAATAGAAGAATAGCAAGAAAAGCCACAAACAATAACAGTGAATGGAGTGACTTGTAACAACCCCAAAACCCAACAGGTGGAGGCCAATATACCACATGTACCAGTACTCATAACCATGTGATACCGTAAGGGCTTACAGATGGCTACATATCGGTCATAGCCCATGGCCGTCAACATCAATAGGTTAGCGCTAGCCAAGGAGCCAAACATATGCATCTGCGCCATGCAAGCCGTGAAGGAAACAGTTCTATCCTCGGCCACGAACTGTATAAGGATCTTATGTAACGCAACGGTCGAATAACTGATGTCCATGATAGACAAGTTGCCTAAGAAGAAGTACATGGGAGTATGGAGCTGAGGGTCCTGACAAGCAATGAGAATGGTCAAGTTACCACATAAGATGGAGAGATAAATCAGAAGAACCAGAAGGAAGATCGGAAGTTGAAGTTGAGGGTCATCGGATATCCCCAGAATGATGAAATATCTGATTTGTGTCTGGTTTGCCTGCATTGTGGCCAAATATCTGAAACAAATAGATTTATATGACATATAGTCGGTGTACAATAACACAAGCCATGATATGATGTTAGAGGGGGTGTCTAGTTCAACAAAGACAAAGTGAGGGCTCTGGGAAAGTGACCCCCGACACTACTGTAATTTTCTGTAGTGTAGATTTCCATATTTTTGTTTTTTAGATTTTTTTTGTTTCGTCACAGAATCTTCCAGCAATTGTACCGTGAAAGGACAAGAAAAAGAAATAAACAATTAATTAAAATAAATGATAAAATTTGTTCAAAAAATAATGTATCTTTATCACGTTATTTACATATCGCTAACAGAGTTGTCACCATTCACTAATGTCCTTGTCGGAGATAGGGCTCACAATCTGATAGGAAGCCAAGTAACCGGGCAGGAGGGTGGGAAGAAACTGGAGGACCAGAAGAAACCACCAAAGAACACAAGGACAACATACAAACTCCATGCACTTGGTGTGTCGATAAAGGCTTGTGGGTCCTGGTGAAAAAGTTCTACTTGGGTCTTCCCCTTCTTATACAACTATGGTATACAACAAAACCAAAATCTCTCCTTGTATTCATGGCTCTCATAGCTCTCTACTGGGCCTGACTGTACTTTGTTTGCCTCTGATTTCATGTAAAGGCAAACTGAATTCTCTGCCAAATTCTATAAGAATCAGTAAAAATCTGTGACTTGTCCTCTGCATGCCAAATTATGGAGGGAAAATACCCCTGTAACACAATGCTATTCATGCTAGAGTCCAGAAGGCAGCTGTGGTAGCTCTAGGACAGGAAACAAAGCAGGCTCCAGTTACTATACTAACTCTGCTATTATATAGTGATGTGCAAAAATTTTAGGCAGGTATAGAAAAAAATGCAGCAAAGTAAGAATGCTTTCAGATATAGAAGGTTTAATAGTTTACTTAATGAAGGGAACGAAGAAAAGAGAAATGTAAACCCATTCAATATTTAGTATGACCTTTGCTCTTTGGCGGAGGAGTCCTGGAAGTGATGATCCGGCCCCCACAGATATAGCCCTGATCTCATCATCATCCAGTCTGTCTGGGGTGACATGAAGAGACAGAAGGATTGGAGCAAGCAACATCCACAGAAGATCTGTGCTTAGTTCTCCAAGATGGCGGCGGGAACAACCTCCCTGCTCAGTTCTGCCAAAGACTGTCTGCAAGTACTGAGAAGAACTGATGGAAGGCAAAGGGCAAAGGTCACACCAAATATTGATGGGATTTACATTTCTCTTTTCTTAATTCACTTCATTTTAATTGACAAAAATAAACTATTAACCCTTCTATTTCTGAAAGAATTCATACTGCGCAGCATTTTTCCCACACCTGTCTAAAACCTTTGGACAGTGCTTTACATGTTTTTAGGTAGAGGCAATTTATGGATATCTATATCTACGCTGCTGCCAGAATCCAGCCACCATGCCCATTCACCCACTTAGCAGCCCTGTATCTATGTGCACTTAATATGTACAGTATATAAATAGGGTCATTGGTTTAAAGCTGGGTCTTACAACCTCTTCTATACTGATAGCTCCCCAGATGACTAGTAGATGACAGGGGGTCCTACTGCTTGGACCACCAAAATTTTCAACTGTAACTATCAAGATAGCCAGAAATGGCTATTCCTGATCAATACGTCACAGGTCATTACACTCAGTGGGTGCATCAAGAGCAAGTCAGACATTGGAAGTGGCGACATAGTGGTGCACCTGAGAAACATTATCTATCAAAGGGGAAACAGGAAAATCAGAGTTTTGGGGGAACTTTAATTTGAAAGGGTTTGCCATTAATGTCAACCCCCATTATCCATAGGATGTACAGTACCTGCTATTGCACCACTCTTATCCATAGGATGTACCTGGGATTGCACCACTCTTATTTATAGGGTGTACCTGGTATTGCACCATTCTTATCCATGGGATGTACCTGCTGTTGCACCACTCTTATCTATGGGATGTACCTGCTATTGCACCACTCTTATCCATGGGATGTACCTGCTGTTGCACCACGCTTATCCATGGGATGTACTTGGTATTGCACCACGCTTATCTATAGGATGTACTTGGTATTGCACCCCACCCTAATTCATTTTAATGGGTCTGATCTGTGATACTAAACACAGCCAATAGATAGGAGAGGCGCTTCCTGAAAAAAAAAGTAAGCAGATCCTTTTTTTCTAATCTCATACACCCCTTCATACACACAGCTCTATGAGATACTCCCAGGACTACATTATCACTGCTTATTGTTATAAGATCAGGCTCTCGTTCTGTACTTACATGGGACTGCAGTCAGGTGCTCCATATAATGACAAGGCACCCGCTCCCGCTATATGTATATATATATATAGTACCATTCCCTGTGCTGTAATTAATCCCCTGTCTGTGAAAGTCATGATTAGTAACTAGGGGATTGTATATGTGTAGATGTATATTTTGGTATAGACTCTCTTGGGGATGATACAAATTAAGAGAATAAACTACGATCAAATCAATCGGGAATTCACCAGATCTCAGCGAAAGCAACTTTATATCAGTAACTGAATACAGAGTTATATCATGTATTATAGCGAACTCTCACCCAGAGCTTCATCATTCTGCAGGTTACAGAGTTCACGTCTCCCAACATTCCCTGCTTGTTCAGTAGCTGCTTATTATCAATCCACATATACTGTAGGTCAAATTTGAGTGTTTATAGAGAGTTTAAGGAGTTATGAGAAGGGAGGAGCAAACTGATTAGGATTAAACCGGATTTCGATTTTTGGTATTCGTCATCCACAAAATACTCCCTTCAGACCACAAAGTATAATAAGTGGAGATGAGTGAACATACAAAACAGCTATATTCATCTTGCTTCAGCTCTCCTGGGCATCTGTCGGCATATTGCGGTCCCTCAGTATCCTCTTGCAGCCTCTGGCTGACGTCACATGCTCTGAGGTCACCAGCGAGGCCCAATCATGTGGGGCCCACCAATGTTATGGCACTTGGTCAAAATGTCATGACGTTGGTGTGCCCCACATCACTCGCCCCAATCACAGGCCTCCGCGGTGTCTCTGGGGCGAGTGACTTCAACTAGAGGCCTGAAGGTGACTTGAGGGGTCTGGAGAATGGCACACACCATGAGGATGCCCAGGAGAGGTGAGGCAAGCTGAGTATAGCTGTTTTTTATGTTTACTCCCTTCCCTTGGGCCTCTACTTATTGTACTTTCTGAAGAGACCCCAGAGTATAATAATAGTACTTCTGGTTCGTGCCAAGCAAGTTTGGCCCAAAATGACCAGAGGGCCTTGTCAAAACCAATCTCATGAGGTTAGTCCATCTCTAGTTAGGAGTCAACATGGCCAACAAAATCTCCAGTAACTACGAGTACCTCAATCGGAATACACTACTATTCCCATCTTAGACAACCTTTAAGTCGATGGTTTATGGGTACTAGTTGGATACCGAGGACACTTTCTTAGATACTGTATTATGACATAAAGCTATAAAAAAGAGTGTAAAAAGATGGTCATAGATCAAGATGGTCAAGTTTTACATATCTAGGTGTGGGCTCAATCCATATTTACCAACTTTCCTGAAACATTCAAGAGGCTCCTGAAAACATGGGATGGTCTCCTAAACGCCTGGAAGAGTTGGCAATGTGTGATGTTGACATTTTATGTGCTGGTCACGGCATGACAAAGGGACATTGCCAGTAACATGCCCCTGACACAAAAAAGTGGTACAAAAAGTGGTGGTGCAATAGACTCAAAAAAGGGTGTGTCATGTTCCCAAAGGGCACATGGTCTTGTCAATAAGGGAGTGACCTCATACACGCTCTGTTCTCCTGGACCTCTGCCCTTAAATGTTGGCAACTTTGTCTAAATCATATACAGTAACTGGTGGTCATAAGATCCAAACCCTTTTGGTGCTTGTCTACACCCTAGTTACAAATGTGCTTGAAAGTTTGTGAACCCTTCAGAATTTTCTATATTTCTGTATAAGTTTGATATAAAACTACGTCATATTTTCACACATATCCTAAAAGTAGAAAAAGAGAACCCAATGAGTCAAAAGAGTCATTAGACAAGGTCATTTATTTATAGAAGAAAATGTCACACATCTGTGAGTGGCAAAAGTATGTGAACCTTTAGCAGTAGATGGGTTGACAATCAGATATGAGTGGGCGACCTGTTTTATCTAAAGAACAGGGATGTATCAAAGTCTGATCTTCTCAACACATGTTTGTGGGGGTGACACGAAGAGATGTCTGCGGAGCTAAGAAGAAGAGTTGTTGATGCTCATCAGGTTGCAAATGGTTACAAAAGGATCTCTACAAAATTTCGACTCCACCGATCCACAGTCAGAAAGATTGTGTACAACTGACTCAAAATCAGCACCAAATTGTGCCGTGTGAACATTACACTTGAGTTAGCTTAAAGGGAATTTTGCCACCAGAAATTGACCTTTTTTAAAATTAAGTTTTATGTTCTTTAAAGAACACAGAATCCACCAGTCACAATAGGCAAAGTCACAACTTATCTGCTCTCCTCTCTACACAATGACTTATTCACAGGTCACATAGTATGTCTAGAAAACTCTCCCATAGAAGTTAAAAGAATCTGCTCCAGACTATTGAGTCTGTGGCCCATGGTCCATCTCCAGTAAACAGGAAGTTACATAATATTTCAGACTTAGTGGCAAAAGTTGGCATTGCAAGATTTTTAGGATTTTTTTTGAATATAGATAATAATATGGAAAATTAACATCACCATAAATTCCCTACCCCTTTCCTGTACAATTTAGGAGGATGTTGGGTATTTAAATATGGTGGTTGTCCAGGAGCTGAGCGGCCGCCATAGCTGCTGGGTTTCTACTGTATTATACAGTGGAGGCCCAGGGATAATACCTGTGATCAGTGTCCGCTGGATCTCATCTGTGTTCTCTTTAACATAAGTTCTTGGTGGACACTGCCATAGTGCATCACTATTCAAGGCCTGCAGTTGACCATATAATCCACAGAATTACCCTGGACTGCATGGTCTCCATTTCACCATGTTCCTGCAGAGGCAGTAGGACAGCATTGTATGCAAGGCATGGAGGGGACTTCGCAGAGACACACTCTGTGACATACTGTGCATGGCATCCATGGAGTAAGGTTTTATTGTTCTCTCGACTTGCTTCATCGATCTGTGGTCCCAATAATGTGAATCAATAATACTAGTTCTCATACACGAAGGTGAAATACTCAGTTCTGACCCGTTACCATTTCCAGTCATTTTTATATAAAGACATATAGTCATAGTTCTCAGTTCTAAGTCAACTTTTATAACATTTTATTTAATTCTATAGCCCTTTTATAACACCATTACATTCCCAGAGACCAGACGATGACATCATAGGTATTGATGGAATAATGGCTGTAAGTATAAAGGTCCTGAGTTTCTGCTTAATGGGCTCCAAAACATTGACATTGCCATCTCTGTGAACTTCAAGGTTGCTTTTAAACCTTTTGACGTAACTGGGGGCGGAAGGGAAATGAAGAGGTGAGAGTCAGAGGAAGGTATTACCTCTAGTGAACCCAAAAGTACTGTGCTTCCCAGAGATTCCCATTAGTAATTATTCTATCATAGTGCCCTCATTATGCCTCTATAGTGCCCCCCACTGGTAAGTGTTTCCCTAGAGTTCTCAATGAAATGAAAGTTGCCCAGATTCCACAATAAAGTACATTATGCTACAAAAATACATAATGGCATTTTCACTAAATATTAAAGGGGTTTTCAGCCCCCTCCCCCATAGCATTTTTCATACTGATCATATATCCAAAGGATAGGTCATCAGTATCTAATTGGGGGAGGGAGGTCTTATGTCAGGACCCTATACCGATCAGCAAATGCTCTTCAGGCCCCAAGGTATAATAAATAATTCATATATTTTGGTACATTTTGGAATGACCTCCTTTTTTGTGGTTGACATTAAGTATCTTTTAGACCCTTCATCCAGCATAATAGTCCGATTATAGTTGGCCATTGTATGCAGATTTATATGTCCATTTTAGATTACGTTTGGCCGCTTTTCTTGTATCCATATAAGGTATTGAATTGCAACAAAGTAGACCATTTTTTTTTATAAACCTGGAACCAGTAACTACATGGTAAGCCGATATAGACGATATAATACATGTTATGGAGCCCATATGGTGACGGATCCATTATAAATGTAGACTACGAAACAAGAGCCAGAGGAAAGAAAAAATGTAACATTGACCACAAGAAGTTATTCCACTACCTTTGTGGGGTCATGAAGGAATGTTTTGCCTTCCTCTAGATCAAACACTTATGGTAGGTCTCAGTAAAGTTTCACTTGATGGACAACCTAAGTAGATGCTCTGTTCACCTGGGTCTAGCATGGCACAAGATCCTTTTTAGGGCTTTTTTCAGAACTTTATTCTTAAGGCTGTAGATCACTGGATTGAGCATAGGGACGGCGGCTGTATTAAAAAGAGCAAAGAGTTTCTTGGACTCCAAGGTGCTACTCAGGTTCGGGGTCAGATATTGGCTATACAGTGTTGTATATAGTAATATGACCACTGTGAGGTGTGAGGAACATGTGTAGAAGGCCTTCATTCTTCCAGACCTGGAACGTATCCTTAATATGGCGTGTATAATAAATACATAAGACACAAAGATTAGGAGAAATGGTGTCAGCATCATGGTAAGAAGCCCCTCGATGAAGAAGAGTGCTTCAACAATGGTGGTGTCTTCACAAGAAATTCTTATTACGGGGATTATGTCACAGAAGAAGTGATTGATCTCATTAGAGAAATAGCAAGAGAAACTATTTACTATCCCAACATGAGGAAAAACTTCCAAAAATCCTAAAATCCAACAGACAGCAGCCAATATCCCACATGTTCTTGGGTTCATAACCAGGTGGTATTGTAGAGGCTTACAGATGGCCACATAGCGGTCATAACTCATGGCTGTTAATATTGCAAGCTCAGCACATCCTAGTGATCCAAACATGTACATCTGGGCCATGCAGGCACCGTAGGAAACTGTTTTATCTCCAATAATGAAATTTATTAGAATCTTATGTAACGAAATAGTGGAACAACTAATGTCCAGTATAGATAAGTTACCCAGGAAGAAGTACATGGGAGTGTGAAGCTGAGGGTCCTTACAAGCAACGAGAATGATCAAGTTACCACATAAGATGACGAGATAAATTAGGAGAACCAGAAGGAAGATCAGAAGTTGAAGTTGGGGGTCATCGGATATCCCCTTAATAATGAAATATCTGATTGTTGTGTGGTTTGTCTGCATTGTAGCCAAATATCTGAATCAAATAGATCTAAAATATATTACTGTATGCCAATGGACACATAAGATAAGCCATACTTTGATGTTTAGAAAGGATGTCTTGTTAAATTAAAACATTGCGAGGGCCCGGGGATAGGCCCCCAACAATTCACAATTTCCATATGGGGTTAAGGGGGTAATTATTTTTAAACTCACTATGTTAGATTTTTTCCCTCCTTTTCCAAATCTTTCCAAAATTGTACACTGAAAGGATAAAGAAAATGATATGCTTAAATAATATAAATGATAAGTTAAAGGGGTGTTCCAGTCAATTTTTATTAACACATAGTGGGATTAAAATAACCTCTCTTTACAGCTGGGGGATCCAGCGGAGAGTCCCTATTCGGGTCCCCGAAGTAGTGCTTTGTTCAAATGGAGCATCTGCCTGATTGGCTGACGCACTCTTATACGGGCAGAAGACTGAGGACTTGAGCGGAGACTTTCCATTGGTTCCCTGGCCGAACGGAGAAGTGAATATGCACTGTTGGTTATTTTAAGCCTCCCTATGGGCAGATCCCTTTAATATAAATTATTTAACAAATTAAAGGGGTTATCCAGGGAAAAACGGACATCCCTTTTAACTTTTAAATCAGCCGGGGGCATTGAAAAAATAAAACTGCATACTCACCTGTCCCCGATGCTCCAGTGTCCTCCTGGCACATTCCGGTCCTTCAGCTAAACGGGTCTCTTCCAGAGTTCCACTGAAGCTGCAGATTGGCCTCAGTGGTCACGTGACCGCTGAGGCCAATCAGCGGCTTCAGGGGTATCCCAGAGCAGAAGGACTGGAATGCGCCAGGAGGACACGGGAGCATCGGGGACAGGTGAGTATGCAGTTTTATTATTTTTTTCAATGCCTCTGGCTGATTTAAAAGTTAAAAGGGATATATACTGTATATATATACAGTTTCTATAAACACATTATGCATACATACACTATATACACATAACATACTACACCTACAGTCATATACATACAAACTCGCTCACAGAAAATAACAGAAGTGTTTGAAAAAATTGTGTTAACACTCTGTGCCGCAGTGTTGTTAATGTATTAAGTGTAATTTTAAACTTTGCTACATATCTACATTACACATTGAGCATAAATACACATATTACATATATACATATATTACAAACACAAACATAGATATGCATACATTACATGTATTACACATACATATATACACATACATTACACATATTACACATACATACAGTACCATACACACACATTACAGATAGAACATGCATATATACACATATTAAACATGCAAGCCTACATACACATTACATATATACACATACAATACACACACGCACACACACACACATTACATATATTATGCATTCATACATATGCACTATACATATTAAACACTACATACATATACTGTAAACATACACACACATTTTCCTATTCTGCAGGCCACATGGATGTTTTCATGGAGCTCACAGCAGGAAAGCCTCCTTAGCTGGCATCCTTCTCCCTGCTGCTTATTCTGACTGCTGGTCTCGGCCAGAACAGTGAAGAGAAGATCAGGAATACTTCAGGAGATTGTTATTAGAAAAACCCAGCAAAGATGTGTTTAAGTAATAGCATATCTCTCTTTATGGGAATATTTCATTTTGATCCCAAACCAGGATCTCCCCTTTTGTCTGTGATGCTTCAATTGTTAAATACCCTTTGGGGCTAAAAATATGCCTGGCCAGACCAAAACTACAGACGCATGACTCAAGCATGAGTGTGAAGTGTCTCACTCGAGTAGCCCCTGCAGTCCCATTTATTTATAGTTCCAGCCTTACAATTCAAACTAGATGACATCACATCTAATCGGAAGTACATCAACATATAGAAAGCCAGGTAGGGCACATTTTATACAGATAAAGAAAGTGTTTCTTGCCTGGGGTGGAATCTATTAGTCAGTGCTCAATCTAACACAATGGTCTGCCTAAGTGATATG
Source organism: Leptodactylus fallax (assembly GCA_947044405.1). Taxonomy (NCBI): domain Eukaryota; kingdom Metazoa; phylum Chordata; class Amphibia; order Anura; family Leptodactylidae; genus Leptodactylus; species Leptodactylus fallax. The sequence continues at coordinate 4,495,037 of CAMRHE010000113.1, forward strand.
GAAGGTGGCGGCTGTGTAAAGACATTGTTTGGACAAATGGCCAGACACTTATGCAGAGTTGGCAAGGGGAGACTGCTGTATATGACTAAATAGGGGGAAGGTAAGGGAGAGAAGGTTATATATTCAGACAATAGGGTCAATAAAGTAACATTCATGTTTAAATATTCTCATGTTCCATATTCTTCAAATTTCCATATCATCTTGGGAGCTTCAGTGCCGTCCCCTCTGAGATGCTGCCTACTGACACCTGAGGCAAGATACTCAACTTGTCTCATGGCAGATATACCCCTGCATTTGTGCCATAATTTACTGAATTTTCACAAAATTTCATAACCTGTTATAGACCCCTTAACCTCATTCAGATCTTGGGCCATGCCACTAAATAAAATTGCATACCATACCAAACCCAAAATTATTCAGACCCAAGACCAGACCCCAAAATTAATTCAGATCCCAGACCAGATTCCTAAATTAACTCAGATCCCAGATTAGGCCCAAAAATTAATTCAGACTGTGGAAGAGCCTACCCTGAATTAGAGAGATAGAGAACAGCGACATTGGCTGTACCATATTTTTTACAATGTTTATCTTTCAGATCAGTCTCGCACTGTACTTACATGGGACTGCAGTTCAGTCCTCCGCATGACAAGGCAGCCTGCTCCTGAATATATATATATATATATATATATATATATATATACACATTATCTCCTATGTGGTAATTAATCCCCCGACCTCATAAGAAAACTATGATTAGTAACAATGGGGCAATTATTTACCGATACATTTTCAGGTATAGACTCTCCTGGGTATTTTCACACTAATTAAGAAAGGAATGTGGAATCCAATTAACCTGTAAGTTACCAGCCGTATACCACTATGGAATACAGAAACTGAGGTATAGCATGGATATGGTTTTTGGTCATGTTTTAATACTTTTAAAATCCAAAACTTTGAAAAATTCCAAAAATTATTTTAGTCACCATATCATGACACTTTTTTTTATGTAATAATAATAATAATACATTTTATTTATAACATATTCCGCAGCACTGTACAATTTGTAAGGTTCAAGTACAGGCAAAAAAGATACATTACAAAGAAATAGTCAATTCACACAATGGGACTGAGGGCCCTGCTCGCAAGAGCTTACAATCTATGAGGTAGAGGTGACACAAGAGCTTACAATCTAAGAGGTAGAGGAGGTGACACAGGAGGTAGCAGGGGCGGCATCGGAGGTAGCATTGCTTATACAATGGTCAGACAATTCTGTAATAGAGGTTACTGTCATTACACATATATAAAGCTGTATGAGTCGTCACCAGTCGTGTCCTTTAACATGCAGATGGTGCCTGGACATATAAAGTTGACGGCATCATATCCTGTGAGGTAATGCGGGAGCGTGAACAGAGGAGGGGACGTTTAAGGGATTCTAACTACAGAAGGGTTTACATTAGGAGTTGTGATAGGCCTGTCTGAAAAGATATGTCTTTATTTTATGCTTGAAGCTGTGGAAATTGGGGGTTAATCTGATAGTCTGGGATAGAGCATTCCAGAGAAGTGGTGCAACTCGGGAGAAGTCTTGTATACGAGCGTGGGAGGTTCTGATAATAGAGGATGTTAGTCTTAGGTCATTGAGTGAACGGAGAGCACGGGTTGGGCGATAGACAGAGATGAGGAAGGAAATGTAGGGAGGTGCAGCATTATGGAGAGCCTTGTGGATGAGGGTGATAAGTTTATATTGTATTCTGTATTGAATAGGCAGCCAATGTAGTGTTCGGCGCAGACCGGAGGCCTTGCTGTAGTGTCTAGACTGATAGATGAGCCTGGCCGCCACATTCAGAATAGATTGTAGATGGGAGAGTTTAGTAAGGGGAAGACGGATTAGTAAGGAGTTACAGTAGTCAAGGCGAGAGTGAATCAGGGCAACAATAAGTGTCTTTAGTGTATCTGTGGTAAGGAAAGGTTGGATTCTGGAGATGTTTTTGAGGTGGAGATGACATGAGCATGCGAGTGATTGGATATGGGGGGTGAAGGAAAGGTCTGAGTCAAACAAAACCCGAGGCAGCGGGCATACTGCCTGGGAGTTATGGTAAGGCCACAGACTGCAATGGAGATATCAGGGACAGATCTATTAGATGGTGGAAACAGCAGTAGTTCAGTCTTTGAGAGATTCAGTTACAGATAGAGCGAAGACATGATATTTGAGACAGCAGAGAGGCAGTCACTGGTGTTCTGTATTAGTGCAGGGGTGATGTCACAGGATGTTATGTTTCCTTATATGGAGATGTGTAAGGCGTCTTTTTTTGTGGCACAACATGTAGTTTTAATTTTTTGGTTACACTAATTTGGGGTATACCCAACATTTTGATCACTTTTTCTGAGGCAAAATGACAATTAAAAAAAACAAAAACAAAAAAACAATGATTCGGTGATTTTAATTTTTTTTTTTTTACCAGCACAGTGTTTACCATATGAGGTAAATATTTTTATATTTTTATTGTTCAGGTATTTTTGCATGTGGTTAGAGCGGGGTGATTTTAATTTATTGGGGTTTTTTTTTAAAGTTTTTTTTACTTTTTTTTTTTTTTAAAGCCCCTGTAGGGGGCTTTAAACTGCAAAATAACTGTTTTGCTGTCTATGGGAAAATCACTGCATAACTTTTGAAGCCAACCACGGGCAAGCATCAATAGTTTTATATCTGTAAGGCTAGGTTCACATTTGTGCCAAACTCCTCATCATTTGGGTCTGATGGGGGACCCAAACGACGGAGAGCCAAAGCGCTAAAATAGCGGTTACCCATGGATACCAGCTGTCATAGGAACAGGACAACTCCATTGATCTTGCTGTGCATGAGCCATCCTGTGACATACAAGGTACTGGAGGAATGGGCGCTGTTATCAGGGGGCACACAGGGAGGATCAGGGGGCACAGTGATTCTAAATGCCCACAATCATAGAAGACTCTAATCACAGGCATTACCACCAGGTCTCCACTGTGTAAAATAGCTAGTGGTTATGGCACCTGCTCTGCAAAGACTAAGTAGGACACAAGAAGGAGCACATAGGGTTAGTACGTCTAGGCAAATGCCCAAATGTAACCAAGTGGACAAAGGCTCAACAATAGCAAACAGGATGTAGAGTGCACAGGTAGTGCAAGTGTGGATGCAGCCTACATTAATTTGCCCTTTGGGTTTTGTGCCAGGTTGTTCCCCTGATAAGTCCAATATTGTGGCAATCGAAGTCAAGAAACCTTCTTGTGATGTTTTGAAGGCGTAAACCATGACAGATAAACCAACAAACTATGGCCAGCATTCTTCTTATGAAGGGTTTGACCCTCAACTTTCCTGGAATTCTAGATGACAGGGATCTCCCAAAAATTTTGTAACCATGGACCAAATCTGGGTTTCTTCTATTTCGTCTTGCTTTTCCTGTTCACTCCTCCCATACCCCTCTCCATAGACTTCTATAGAGATGAGTAATCTGATTCATGTCACCTGCAGTCTAATAAGATATTACAAAGTTTTTAATGGTCATTAAAGATCAGCGAACTAGCTCGGATTAAACCAGATTCAGTCCAAATTTTACAAAAGTATGTTGGAGCCAAGCCTGAAACTTTTGGGGTTAGGCAAACTGATGATACTCTGTGTTGTCTTTAGACCCCCTTAGTATATAGGTGGAAGCCCATGGGTGGCGTAGAAAAACAACAAACAGTAATACTCACCTTCCCTCACCTCTTCTGGGCATCCTTGCTGCATCTGGCGGTTCCTCCAGGTCCCTTTATGGTCTCGAGTGATGTCTTGCACCCCGAGGTCAATCACAGGCCTCAGCAGTCAGTCAGTCAGATACCCTGCAGGCCTCCTCAGTGCTGCACCAGCCCAGGAGAAGAGCCAAGTGAATTGGTTGAAATTATAGCCACCATGACCACTGCAAGTACTACAAACCACTTGGCCTCCCCCAAAGCGTTGCTGTACTAATACTAGACTGACTTGTTATCAGGACTAGGTTATGGTTGGTGGAAGAATGATGGATGTTAGAGATCAATAGAAGTTGTCTATCTGTATATGTGTCCTGCATGGTCCTGGGGCTGTTTCTGAGTGTGTGCATTATATGGCAGCTAGTCTCCATCCACCAGAGAAGACTGCAATTTCCAGATACAACAAACACACAAAAAACATACAAAAATAGTCAGCACTGCCAAATAATATGAACTGTGTGGGCAGATGAATGTTGCTATGGCTTCAATAGATATGCACATCTCGAAAGTTGCAGCTAGCACCAAGAGTGTTACTGAAAATACCTACTGAATATAAAAATACATGAAAATGACTCCCCTATCTCTGAGCCTTGAGCTCCAAAGAATTCAGGGCAAGTGTATTTCAACCACATTATGCATATAAAGCATTTCTATTGCAGCCATAACAATGGGCACCTGCAGATACAGTTCATATTGAGCTGTTGCATTGTGCATTTGGGGTGTGGAGGATTCCATTTTGGTCTTGCATGCCACTTGCCCTATGGTTGAACTACACTCACGCTTAATTCATTTAGAGGAACAGGTTCAGAGAGAGGAGAATATTTGTAGCGTATGATAAGTATAATATGGCTAAAATATACTCGTCCTGAATTTATTGGAGGCAAAGGCCCAGAAAGAGGAGAGTCATTATGGTGTAGGGTCCCATCTGAAGAGGTCGCCTCGTCGCTGGCAGATGGGCTTATACAATTTGATCAAAATGTTAACCGAGAACCTCATTTTCATGTATTTTTATATACAGCAGGTGTTAGTTGTAATGGTCTGGTTGTTTGCAGAGAGATGTTGCAAATTTTTGGGTTTGCAATTTCCAGATACAACGTGCAGGGGAAACTGCTAATAACTGCAGAATATAAGTCATATCATGGCCTGAAATAATGTTACACACATGTAACAGATGAAATAAATAACAGGTACACGTAAAAGAATTTTAGGACAAATTGGACAAATATGTATATTGTACCATATTCATCATCTTAATATTTTTGGCATCCGACCCTAGTCCTTATGACTTCCATAGTCTGACTTGATATATAATGTGATATTTTTCTAATGAACATGGTAATTGGAATATATGACATGTTGTGTATAGCCCAGCCGATAATTACCAATTAGTGTATCAATCTGGCTACAGTAACTAATCCCCGGGGATTAATTATCACCACCGTGTAGTATTATATATATACACCTGTCACAATAGCACAGTATAAGAGAATAGTGGATCACATGACAGACAAATCTCGTAAGACATCCTGTATCTGTACTGGAAGGGAGATAGATACAGGACCATCAGCTCAACATATTACCATTACTTATAAATACTACATCACAATAAGATGATTAGAGATGCTCCAGGTCTGAGCATATCAACAGGTAAGTGCACAGAGGAAACTTGACATGTACTCTCAAGTCCGGGGTCTCGTACCATGGGTCTCTGTAATTTGAAATACTGGGAATGAATCCCAAGGATAAAGGTAAAATGATGGCTTCCTATCATTCCCATCTCCTGTTGGTACCCCCCACATAGTAAACTTGCCCCCTTTTGTGCCACAGCTTGAATCCTTCCTTGCCTACATGCCCCTGACCAATTGCTATTTCACCATGAAAGGGTTCATTTTCTCCTTTCTGACAGTAGAAGGTTGTGTAGCATAAATCTTCTCAGTCTAGTGCACCAGAGGGCATCAAAGGAAATCAGAAAGGAGATCAAAGTAGTTTATCCAGCCTTAGTGTGGTGAGTGGGATCTGTGGGCCACCTTGGCCTTTTGGGCCTAGTTGCAGAGGTGACCCCTATAGTTATTCCAGTGCGTTTTCTACCCTTCATAATAGTGCCACTTTTGTCTAAAATATACAAGTGCATATAAAGCATGCTTTGCAAACTTGACCAAAGTAAGCTATGGATAGATAGACCCCTTAAATCTCAAATATATTTTCTTGACCTCTGATCTAGTCCCTTTCTCCAGAGGATTATGAAGTGCATGTTGGGTCTGCATCAAACTTACCTACTATACTATACCTTCCATGCACCACCTCTTCACTTCTCATAACCTATCCTTCCTGGATGTACCTATAACATGACTGTCACCCTCTGAAACAGCCTCCACTACTTCCTACCTTGACAACAATCATGGTAGTGGAGTTGGCCTTCTCTTATTGAGGAACTGCTTCTTCAACCCAACTCCACCTCTACTCCTCTTCACTCTCTTTTCCTTTCTTTCTGAAGTATATTCTGTCTGAATCTACTCCCAGCCCAAACTCCAAGAGACCATCAACTACAGACCCCCTGCCAGGTCCTGCCACAACCTTTATTGGCCAACTCATTATTTTGCATCTATACTTTCTTTCAACTAACATCCCTGCCATTATCATGGTGCTGTCAACATCCCATTAAATTGCCTCCAAATTTCTCTTACCTGGAGGGACACACACTAGACCTTATTTTCACTGATTTCCAACCCCACCACTCTACCAAACAACCCTAGCCAAATTTACTAATGCAGCACATTTTTGGCCCTCTCCTCATACCTTACATTTAGCATTTCCTGCCGATTGGTTGGTTTCCAACTACTTTTCTGGTTTTCTGTAGGCTTTGTCCTGGGACCTCTACTCTTTTCAGTTGTGGCTTAGAGCATCTCATATAATCCACTGGATCATGGTACCAATTTTATACTGATGACACTGAAATATACCTCTCTAGTGCAGATAAGACCCTTCTGATATTCTCTTCTCCTGCTTTTTAAAACTCAACATGAAAAAAAAAAACTGAATTCATCATCCTAGTTTCCTCCATTTCATTGAACCCCCTACCAGATCTGTCAACACAGTCAATGGCTTCACAATTTCACCAGTCTCTCAAGTCCACAGACTCAGAATAAAATTAATCCTTCTGGGTTTTATCAAACCACACACCCAAACCCTTACCACCTCAAGATTTTTTTTTCAAATCTACTTGTTTCGCAAAACAAAAGAAAAATGTTACTGTATGTCTAAATTTTCTGCTTAGACTACTGCAACATCCTTCTTCCTGATCTTCCATCAGACACTCTTGGACCCCTCCAATCCACCCTCAACTGCTGCCAGGCTCATATACAGTACATGTCCCCCCATTCTCTCCCTATATCTCTCCTCATTAACTACTTAATGCCCAGCCCACATGGCAGGAGGGGTCATTTTACAGATTTTGCATTGATCTGCAGGAGTTTGAAAATTTCTTTAGATTATCCTACAAAAATTTCTACTGTTTTTAGTTCCATTTCTTCTCTAACACTTCTTGCAGATTCAGAGAAGAAGATGCATCCCAACCAGACGATTATCAGATACTTTGTCATTAAAGGGATCACCGATGTTCCAGAGCTTCAGCTTCCCATCTTCCTCATGGTTCTCCTTATCTATCTCATAACACTTGGTGGTAATGTGAACCGGAGCAAGGCAGGTGGTTGGACTCCGCAACCAGAAATGAACGCACACGCGGTAGTTCAAGAAAAGAAATATATTTACTATAAGTTAATAAAGGCTATTTGAAGGTAAAATGACAGGGATAAAGACAAGCAAAATATACAAATAGCATGAACAATCAAGGCAAATTCTGTAATGGTTCTACTTTTACCTGTCCACTCTGCAGTATGGACACTGAATGAACAATATACTCAAAACATCCCTAACTGACCCTGACATCACATTTGGGTGCACCCCCTTTTCCCCAGTGGCCAGGTGGACCGCACAGTCCGAGAAGCGCGCGGTGGGGCCCAAAGTCGTCCCTTTTATAGTGAAGCGCCTCTCCTCACTGTTATCAGGATCTTGGGAGAAATGAAGTCCTCTTTAACAGGGAAACCCAATGAATGCAATGTAATCCAACAGCAGATTCCACCAGCACACTGACAGTCCTGCCGAACCAACACTGAGCTGGGATGTAAGCCGGGATTTAGCAGGTGCCGCCAGTACACAACAGCACTGCGAGCTCTATCTGTGGTATCCAATACACAGTCACAATGTCAGTCTCACTGATCAGCCACTGAGCACAGTTCCTCACATGGACCACTAGTCCTGTTGTCCTTTACACTCTGTTTGTCTCTGGACCAAGATACAGCTTAGCTGTACAGAAAAATCTCCACACCAGTTCAATACAACACTTGCCAAGATGGCTGCTGCTCTCTGTCTCGCACTTCCTGCTGCTCTGCTCACACTCTGTCTGCAGAACAGGCAAGCTGACATAAAGGGGGGGTCTCACCCAGCATCATGTCACAATTACAATGGCTGCTGTCTTAAAGGAACAGAATCACAGAAAACATCAACATTAACAGTTTATACAGACAAATGAAGCTTAGGACAACATTGGCTGTCTCTTACATATTCCCCCCACTTTAAGATTGGCAGTCCCTGCCTATGACTGTATACCAGAGGGTTGTACTTTATGCACAGGGTGGTAGTATACCGATGTATGGCAGGCCAAACAAACCACCTGCGCATACCGAACAGGGGGAATACCAGCATTTGGCCTAGTGGTCCGTCTGAGGACCGGGGAAATGGGGTGATGCAGCATGGGCTGAGAAGGACCAGCGGATTCCGCACCTGAGGGGGCACAGGCCGGAGATACAGTAGCACAGGTGGAACATCCCCAGGAGCAGGGATCGGCCAACAACATCCTCCCGCTGAGGCCCATTCCGCACCTCCATTCTCTGACTGTGGGAGCCATCACATTGGCAGGCCCATCATGATTTGTCCCTTCAGAATGACACAGGCGCAACATATTTCGGTGAAGTACCGAACACAACAGTTCCTCTTCTGGACCTGGTACACTGGCCCATTCGCAACTTGCGGCCAACAACACGATACGGCAAAGCCCCCATCGGCTCCAATCCCTTGGGGTTTCTTGACACGAACTAGCACCAGGCGCCTGGTTGCAATGGTGCTCTGCACTGGGGTCTTATCAGGATGGGGATGTTCTTGCAGGCGCTGCCGCACCAATCGATGGATCGTCTCAAGTCCTGCCGGTGCGCCCGCACCCAAGAGGTTGGATCCCCGGAGGGAACCCACCACACATCCAACTGTAACTCCTATACCGCCCAGACCGCCCAAAGAGAAGTGTAAAGGAGAGACCCCGTTGTAGAATGGACCTGATTGTTATAGGCCCACACCATCAGACAAGAACTGAGGCCACTGTAACCTGTCTCCCCAGAGCCGCAGCACTGTAGCAGAGTCTGTTGAATCCACAGGCCCCATTTCCCTGAGGGTGGAGGAGTCGTGTGCGACTCTATCCCGTAGATACGTTGAACTTCTTTCATTACGTGCCCCAAAGCAGGCACCCGGCGGAGTGGATGCGTAGGGCACCCAATACTCGAATGAAATCTTGGCACAGAGCACGAGCTGCTGACTCAGCTGTCTGGTCCTTGGTGGCGGTTACCACCGCAAATTTGGTGAAGTGATCCACCATACGAGGCAATACTGGTGTCCGCTATTGGATGGGCCCACCATTAGATAGTCTATCATGACGATTCTAAAGGTTCCTGGGTCACGATGGTTTGCAGGGGAGCCTCTGTTTAACGGCGGCCCATAAGTTTGCGCTGCCTGGACATCTAGCAGCAACGTGGCCCACCGCCACACCCCAGCAGCGTATCTCCCGCGCTGGCCATCTGTTTGGGCCCCTTCGGTAAGCCCCTCGATTTCCCTGAGCACTGCATTAACTGATTTGGACCCCTCGGAGGTCCATCCCATCCCCCAGCGGGGTGGTGGGTGATTCTGATTTTCTGGGTATGGACGGCTCACCCCACCTCCAGTTTTCTGGAAGTCTGCAATTTTCATAGAATGTTCATCACAACGAGTGTGCAAGTGTTCCATTTGCTCTTGCAGTTTCTGCATTACTGTGAGAATTTCTTTAACGTCCCCTCTACTGTCTCTGAGCCAGAACAGCCCCCTGTGACAAAGTAACCCAACTGCGGCTGGGGCTTCGGGAACATACTATTGGCACGGGGAGATGGCCTCTACCTGTACATCATGGAATTTAGCATCAGTCTCTCGTCGTATAAAATCCTGCATAGCACAGTTAAACTGCCGTCACGATCCCCAGGACAAACTGGCACGGAGAGTCCGATCAGGGTTACAGAAGGCTGGCGAGCCCCCCTTTCCTCACTTGAATATCTCGGAGCAGTCTTGTAGGGCATTGCATATTGGGGAAGGCTCATTCTCCTGTTGTACCCTCTGGAAGAACCGAGCCTGCAGAGACCCCAGCAATGCAGTTTCTCCATAAATGGTTTCTAGAATCTGGACACTTGCTCAAATGTCTGCCTTTGTTCAAATGGCCCAATATCACCGTGGTCTTAGCATCCCCTTGTAATGTCAATATTGCTAGCTCTACTAGTACTTCTGGTGCGGTCTGGTACATCGCTGTATCATTCGTATCTGTTCCACCCACATACCACTGACATATTATGCCATCAAATTTAGCTAACTGACTTAAAGCCCCGCGGATCTCCTCCAGCACCATCCCCGAACGGGTGCGCACCGTCCATCTGGTAAGCGGATCCTGCCGACTACGCCAATTTGTGAACCGAGAGCAAGGCAGGTGGTTTGGACTCCGCAACCAGAAATGAACGCACACGCGGTAGTTCAAGAAAAGAATATATATTTACTATAAGTTAATAAAGGCTATTTGAAGGTAAAATGACAGGGATAAAGACAAGCAAAATATACAATATAGCATGAACAATTTCAAGGCAAATTCTGTAATGGTTTCTACTTTACTCTGTCCACTTCTGCAGTATGGACACTGAATGAACAATATACTCAAAACTATCCCTAACTGACCCTGACATCACATTTGGGGCACCCCCTCCCCAGTGGTCCAGGTGGACCGCTTACAGTCCGTAGAAGCGCGCGGTGGGGCCCAAAGTCGTCCTCTTTATAGTGAAGCGTCCTCTCCTCACTGTTATCAGGATCTTGGGAGAAATGAAGTCCTCTTTAACAGGGAAACCCAATGAATGCAATGTAACCAACAGCAGATTCCACTCAGCACACTGACAGTCCTGCCGAATCCATACACTGAGCTGGGTTGTAAGCCGGGGTTTAGCAGGTGCCGCCAGTACATCAACAGCACTGCGAGTCTCTATCTGTGGTATCCAATACACAGTCACAATGTCAGTCTCACTGATCAGCCACTGAGCACAGTTCCTTCACATGGACTCACTAGTCCTGTTGTCTCTTTACACTCTGTTTGTCTCTGGACCAAGATACAGCTTAGCTGTACAGAAAATCTCCACACCAGTTCAATACAACACTGCCAAGATGGCTGCTGCTCTCTGTCTCGTCACTTCCTGCTTCTCTGCTCACACTCTGTCTGCAGAACAGGCAAGCTGACATAAAAGGGGGGGTCCCTCCAGCATCATGTCACAATTACAATGGCTGCTGTCTTAAAGGAACAGAATCACAGAAATACATTCAACATTAACAGTTTATACAGACAAATGAAGCTTAGGACAACATTGGCTGTCTCTTACAGTAACATGACCCTTCTCATTTTGGTATGTATCGATCGTCATCTCCGTACTCCTATGTATTTTTTCCTGGGTAACTTGTCTCTAGTAGACATGTCTTGTTCCACAGTTACTCTACACAAGATTTTATCAAGTTTCGTCACCAAAGAGAAGAGTGTTTCCTATATTTCTTGCATGATACAGATGTACATGTTTGGTTCGTTGACGGGTCATGAGCTACTAATGCTGACAGCAATGAGCTACGACCGCTATGTGGCCATCTGTAACCCTTTACGATATCACATGGTTATGAATACTAGGACTTGTAGCCTATTGGCTTCTTCCTGCTGGGTGTGTGGATTTTTGCAAGTCATTCCACCACTCGGGATCCTCTTTAGCTATTCTTGCTATTCTTCCATTGAAATCAACCACTTTTTTTGCGACATTGTTCCACTCATGAGAATTTCTTGTAATGACACTTCCTTCTTAGAAAAGTTGTTCTTCATAGAGGGGTTGCTAGTTCTTAATCTAACTCCATTTCTTCTTACTTTTATTCCCTACATTTTTATAATTAACACCATATTGAAGATACGGTGCGGTACTGGAAGACGCAAGGCCTTTTACACATGTTCCTCGCACCTGACGGCCTTCATCTTGCTCTATACAACTCTTGTTGGACAATATCTGACACCAAACCTCTGGAGCACCTTGGAATCTAAAAAATATTTTGCTCTTTTTAATACAGCCGCTGTCCCTATGTTAAATCCACTGATCTATAGCTTGAAAAATAAAGACGTGAAAAAAGCTTTCAGAAGGAGCTTAGGGCAAGTGAAGCAATATTTATCTGCATGCTCTCTTTCTTTTTCATCTGTAATAGCTCATAGATCCGAGTCCAGGTTACATGTCTGATCACTACCAAATTGTGCATCTAGGACCAGAAAGGGGCATGTAAGCCAAGCAGTCTCTTAATGGATGGTGCGGAAATGCCATGAATGAAAATGGTCCTTTGCAAAAATAGGTAAAATGTTAGCGGTACTGATGGCTGAACCTTGAGAAATTCGTTGTGTGAATATCTGCAAGATTACCCTGTAAGTTTTGGTTTGGACTGAAGTGCTGTTTTTTTACTCGGCGGTATTTTCAGACCCCATAGTATAATAACCAGAGGCTCAAGAGAGGTGTGGAAAAACCCAAACACTGATACTCACCTTTCCTCAGCTCCAGGGCTGCCAGGCAGCATCAGGTCTTCGTCTTCTGGACCCCACATTGGAGCCCTAGAGAGGTAAGGAAAGAAGAGTACCAATGTTTGTTTGTTTTTTACAAGCCTTCCTTGGGCCTCTACCTATTATCCTCTTGGGTCTGACGAGGCCAATAATGATTTGTTGGAGGACAACCCCAAAAATCTCTAATTTGGCTGAACCCAAGATTTTTGGAAAATTCGTAACTAACCTGGCTCGCTATGAAACAGTTTGCTCATCTCTAAGCTAGCGGAGCACTTATATTACTGCTCTATGAGCTAGAATTCCAGAATGTTGGAAAAGTTTAATAGATGTAGATAAATTCTGAGGTTGTAAAACATATACAAAAAGTATATTGAGAGGGAGTGGGCAAATTCCCTCTAGTATAGTGAGGCATCTGGAATTAAGTCTGCATTTCCGTAACTAGGAACCGATTAGGTTGGAACTAGATTTGACCTGAATTTTCCAAAAGTTTCGAATTCCTCACCCACAAAGCACTATTATAGTGCCTCAGAGCCCAGAGTATGATAAGTGGAGGCTCATGGGAGGTGAATAAAAATAATAAATACTTCTATTCATCTTTCTTCATCCCTCCTGGGTGACTGGCAGTCCTCTGGCAGCCTCTGGCTGATGTCAGGTGCCCCAGGGTCACACTGAGGCCTGTGATTGGACCTCAGTGGTCATGTGGGGTGCATCAACATCACAACACTGGGTCAAAGCTTTCTTGATGCAACCCACGTGATCCTGTGGTTAGATCTCAGGGATGTTTGTCTTCTTTGACATTATGGATTATTACTGATTGAATCCTACAATGCTCTCAAAAATGAGAAAATTCAGAATGCTGGTGTCTTATGGTGGAATAAAGGATACTGGGAATCAATAATACCACATACCACTAATTTAATTGATTCTAATAAAGAAAGACAATTGATAAGCAAGCATATAAGTAGTCACCTAACTTCTGGTCAGGTCTCTCTCTCTTGGGGGAGGTCATTCATTGTGTGTGCCATATCCCTAAAATATACAGGCAGCTCAAAATAGTGGCGAACCTGTAGACACCTAAAATCAGATGAGTGTCCTATTATGGTATGCAGTGAGATGATATATTCCCCTAAAGTAATAGTATTCCTCCTCTCTAAAGTATAAAATAAGCATAGCTATTTCCAGATGTTAAGTGTCTGTGCACATGTCTTACGCTCACTGATGTGTAATGTGACATTGCACCTTTGTATCAGACAATACCAAGACCTTCTACAAAGCTAAAACAAAGATAGAGTTGAAATGGTAGAACCATGAAGACTAGCAAAATTAACCCTTTCCAATGCATTCCACCCCTGGTTCTACCACTTCAATTCACTCCAACCAAAAACAAATGTAAATATATACAGTACACACGTGGACAAAATTGTTGGTCCCCCTCCCTCGTTTAATGAAAGAAAAACCCACAATGGTCACAGAAATAACTTGAATCTGACAAAAGTAATAATATATAAAAATTCTATGAAAATTAGCAAATGAAAGTCAGACATTGCTTTCCAACCAGGCTTCAACAGAATTTTTAAAAAAAGAAAAACTCATGAAACAGGCCTGGACAGAAATGATGGTTCCCTTAACTTAATATTTTGTTGCACAACCTTTTGAGGCAATCCCTGCAACCAAACGATTCCTGTAACTGTCAATAAGACTTCTGCACCTCTCAGCAGGGATTTTGGACACTCCTCATGAGCAAACTGCTCCAGTTGTCTCGGGTTTGAAGGGTGCCTTTTCCAGACGGCATGTTTCAGCGCCTTCCAAAGATGCTCAATAGGATTTAGGTCAGGGCTCATAGAAGGCCACTTCAGAATAGTCCAATGTTTTCCTCTTAGCCATTCTTGGGTGTTTTTAGCTGTGTGTTTTGGGTCATTATCCTGTTGCAAGACCCATGACCTGCGACTGAGACCAAGCTTTCTGACACTGGGCAGCACATTTCTCTCTAGAATACCGTGATAGTCTTGAGATTTCATTGTACCCTGCACAGATTCAAGACACCCTGTGCCAGATGCAGCAAAGCAGGCCCAGAACATAACAGAGCCTCCTCCATGTGTCACAGTAGGGACAGTGTTCTTTTCAAGATATGATTTCATTTTCATCTGTGAACATAGAGCTGATGTGCCTTGCCAAAAATTTAGATTTTTGTCTCATCTGTCCATAGGACATTCTCCCAGAAGCTTTGTGGCTTGTCAACATGCAGTTATATATTATTACTTTTGTCAGATTCAAGTTATTTCTGTGACCATTGTGGGTTTTTCTTTCATTAAACAAGGGGGACCAACAATTTTGTCCACGTGTGTACGAGGGCAATATATTTACACACACAAAGTTAAAAATAATTATAATCTAAGTAATCAACTATGTTGATAAATACACATGGGTATATGAATAAATAAATGGTTTAATTCATTACATAAAAACTAGAATGTGAGAGAATAAAAATTATTATCAAATCTATTTGTTTTTTTTATAAAACAGGTTAAATGAAATAGATTTGCGCCGCTTGATGCGTATATCTGGTAATTCATATATAGACTATAATAACATAGATACATAAACCTACATGAACTACGATATAATATATAATAAATACTACATAGCTGGAAGCAGATGAATTGGTTATACTGGAAAATACGAAACTAAAAGAATAAAAAAAAAAAACAACACACACAAAAATGTAATAAATTTAAAAAATAATAAAATATAAAACATAAATAAAATAAATAAATAAAAAAAAAAATATATATAAAAAATTATATATGTTTTGTGCCGTGATATGTGTCGTCTTGTCTTATCATATGAATGGTCAAATCATGTTCTTTACTCCTAAAATAAACAATGGATTGGTTACATTTTCCACATAGCTAAAGTGTACCTACAGTTATAAAACATTTCAGAAATTCATAAGTAAGGTGAATCTAAAAAATGTTGGTAATATATCTTATCAAAGAAATCTGTTTCCTTCCCCATTTATCAGACTGAGTTACTTTTTTTACATTTTAGTCTATGGAGGGGGAGGGGGAGGAGGAGGTTGCTGGAAAACTACTATAAATTGCTGCTGCTACTCTCTGCTATTCTGTAAGTTCGGGAGCTTTTCTGGCTTGGCTAAATGTTCAAGATAAGACTACAAAGAAATAGGCAATGAATCAATTAACTAGCCAGCAGCATCCTACTCCTCCATCCCTCCCCTCTCCATATATGCCTGTGTGTGAGGTGAATACAGAGACAGATCTCTCTATAAACACACAGACTGATGGAAGATAAGGAGGAGGAGAGAAGCCTAATAAGTAGAGAAGGAAATAGATAATTTTAATAAGATATATTATAAAGTTTCTTATATTCACCAGGACTATTCATTTATGGAAAGTGGTTTTATAAGTGGAGGGGCACTTTAAACATTTTGAGAGAAAGTAAATGGGGCCATCTTCTTCACATGCATTGTGTACAGGAGTGTACTAGGAGTACAGTCTAAAGACATACTGATAGGGAATTTAGATTGTGAGCCCTGTATGGGGCAGTGACTGACAATGTCTGTAAAGCACCTTGGAATATGAAGTTAAGCATAGACCACTCCAGACATCTTATAGTCCATGGTTTGAAGTGTGACTGTCCACCTTTGTATCAGACAGTACAAAGACCTACAAAGCTAAAACAAAGATAGAATGCAAGAACCATGAAGATTAGCCACATTAACCCTTTCTAATACAGCTGGTCAGATCAAAGATCTACATGGAAACACCCATAATTCTACTTTTAGATGCAAATATGGATAGATCCGCCCATTTCATGGTCCACTTCATGAGAATTCAGACAGTTGAAAAGTTTTCTTTTATTTCATCAGATGGAAGGCTCTATCAATGTGGAGAATATTAAAACTTGGACAGCATGTGAGCTACTAATATAATGTAACTAACTACAATTCAAGGCTCAATATCAGAAAACCAGAGCTCTGACCCCTATAAAGATATATCCTGAAACTGACACACAAACCTGACCTATTCACATTTAGAAGAAAAATAAATTCTGGGAATTACAGTATAATTTACAGATGGCTTCCTGCGCTGCAGTGTTACACACCCAAGAGAATAGATACCTTTGTGTTCATTACAAGAAGAAATGTATCTATAATTATACTGAATGTAACTGTTCCTAAATAGTCAATTAAGGATTTCATGAGGGGTTAATTATCACATCGCCAATGCTATGTGTACAGGGGGTATTTAACAGCAGCTGGGTTAAGTATGATCAGTGTCTGGGACTGCAGAAGAACGAGCAGACTATGGGGAAAGCGGATTAATCCAAATGTCACAATATAATAGAACATTATCAAGTCAGGAACGTACATCAGACCTACAGTGTATGTACAGACGTGGCTCACTCCTTCCTATATGGTACTATATTGTATGTAATTGGTACTGGTAAGGGAGCAGAAAGTTTTTTTCACAAAATATATGAAGGTTTTGCTTACATTTCTATAAATGACATCTTGTTACTGATGCTAAATGTAACTGATCAGTCCATCTCAAGCAAACATTGTAAGAAATGATGTTATATCATAGAAAAATGCTTTTATCTGACTTATTAGGGTCCCTCCCTCCAAAACTCTTCACTGACCCTGACATCTCTGCTAAATATGTCTTGGTCTCTCCAGATGAACTGTCAGCTCAATAAAGTTTTAAATTGTAACCATTAGAAGTCTATGGGGTTGGGAGGGGGATAGGAAGAGGAACCTAATGGGAGAAGCAAAGATAGGCGCAGACATGCTGCTGCAGTTAATGGTAAGTTTTCTGTCTCATCTCATGTGTTTAATTGACTCAACAATATATCTTAGAACTTCTCGATAATGCTGATTCTGAGTCAGTAAGAATAAGTTAGAGATCAGAATCTCCTGTGTTCTTCACATGCTGTCAATGGAAGACATAGCAGCTAGTATACACCCACTAGCATAGGGAAATTGAGAATTAGTCTGAGGATACACATGGTAATGAGTATTAGAATGTGTGGAATATTGACTTCTGTCTGTAGGATTTTGGAATTTTTGCACATTCTTCCTCCTGTTGGGATAGCTGTATTCTCTTCCAGATACTCAAGCCTGGCCAAATTGCAAACAAACCAGACGTCAGTCAGATATTTCATCATTATGGGGATATCCGATGACCCACACTTGGAGCTTCTCATCTTCCTTCTGGTTCTCCTGATGTATCTCTTCACTATATCTGGTAACCTGACCATTTTCATTGCATGTAAGGACCCTCATCTCCACACTCCCATGTACTTTTTCCTGGGCAACTTATCCATAGTAGACATCTGTTGTTCTACAGTTTCTTTGCACAAGATCCTTATAAATTTCATATCTAGGGATAAAAGGGTTTCCTTTCTTGCTTGCATGGCCCAGATGTACATGTTTGGATCATTAGAAGGTCTTGGTCTCTTAATATTGACAGCCATGAGTTATGACCGCTATGTGGCCATCTGTAAGCCTCTACAATACCACCTGGTTATGAACACTAGAACATGTGGGGTATTGGCTGCTGTCTGCTGGACTGTGGGGTTTTTGCAGGTTCTTCCACCTGTTGGGATGGTATATAGTTTCTCTTGCTATTTCTCTAATGAGATCAATCACTTCTTCTGTGATATAATCCCTTTGATAAGAATTTCTTGTGAAGATACCTCTGTAGTTGAAACACTTTTCTTCATAGAAGGATTATTTCCTATGATATTGGCGCCATTCCTCCTAACCTTTGTGTCTTACATATTTATAATACACTCTATACTAAGGATACGTTCCAGCTCTGGAAGACTGAAGGCCTTCTACACATGTTCCTCCCACCTCATGGTGGTTACATTACTGTACACAACTCTTTTTGGACAATATCTGACTCCCAACTTAAGTAGCACCTTGGAATCCAAGAAAATATTTGCTCTGTGTAACACAGCCGCCGTCCCTATGCTCAATCCAGTGATCTACAGTCTTAAGAACAAAGATGTGAAAAGGGCTTTGAAAAAGAGTCTAGGCCCTGGTAAAATCATGTAAAAATACAGTGGTGTACCCCTTCAAATAGAAGACCTATTCAATGCTTTTGACTTGCATATAAAGCTCATTTAGAAATACCATATAGAATATATCTAAGTATAATCATCAATTGTTTGGTTTTTTTGACTGCAAAGTTTCAAGGGTTTTATTAGAATTTCATGACATTGTATTGTGCTGGTGGGGTCACGATGTTACATCCTGTATTATACTCCAGAGCTCCGCTCATTATTCTGCTGGTACAGTCACTGTGTACATACATTACATTACTTATCCTGTACTGATCCTGAGTTACATCCTGTATTATACTCCAGAGCTGCGCTCACTATTCTGCTGGTGCAGTCACTGTGTACATACATTACATTACTTATCCTGTACTGATCCTGAATTATACTCCAGAGCTGCACTCACTATTCTGCTGGTGCGGTCACTGTGTACATACATTACATTACTTATCCTGTTTTGATCCTGAGTTACTTCCTGTATTATACTCCAGAGCTGCACTCACTATTCTGCTGGTGCAGTCACTGTGTACATACATTACATTACTTATCCTGTACTGATCCTGAGTTACATCCTGTATTATACTTCAGAGCTGCACTCACTATTCTGCTGGTGCAGTCACTGTGTACATACATTACATTACTTATCCTGTACTGATCCTGAGTTACATCCTGTATTATACTCCAGAGCAGTGCTCACTATTCTGCTGGTACAGTCACTGTGTACAAACATTACATTACTTATCCTGTACTGATCCTGAGTTTCATCCTTTATTATACTGCAGAGCTGCGCTCACTATGCTGCTGGTACAGTCACTGTGTACATACATTACATTACTTATCCTGTACTGATCCTGAGTTACACCCTGCATTATACTCCAGAGCTGCACTCACTATTCTGCTGGTACAGTTACTGTGTACATACATTACATTACTTATCCTGTACTGATCCTAAGTTACATCCTGTATTATACTCCAGAGCTGTACTCACTATTCTGCGAGTACAGTCACTGTGTACATACATTACATTACTTATCCTGTACTGATCCTGAGTTACATCCTGTATTATACTCCAGAGCTGCACTCACTATTCTGCTGGTGCAGTCACTGTGTACAAACATTACATTACTTATCCTGTACTGGCCCTGAGTTACATCCTGTATTATACTCCAGAGCTGCGCTCACTATTCTGCTGGTACAGTCACTGTGTACATACATTACATTACTTATCCTGTACTGATCCTGAATTACATCCTATATTATACTCCAGAGCTGCGCTCACTATTCTGCTGGTACAGTCACTGTGTACAAACATTACATTACTTATCCTGTACTGATCCTGAGTTACATCCTTTATTATACTCCAGAGCTCCGCTCACTATTCTGCTGGTGCTGTCACTGTGTACATACATTACATTACTTATCCTGTACTGATCCTGTATTATACTCCAGAGCTGCGCTCACTATTTTGCTGGTGCAGTCACTGTGTACATACATTACATTACTTATCCTGTACTGATCCTGAGTTACATCCTGTATTATACTCCAGAGCTGCACTCACTATTCCACTGGTGCAGTCAATGTGTACAAACATTACATTACTTATCCTGTACTGATCCTGAGTTGCATCCTCTATTATACTCCAGAGCTGCACTCACTATTCTGCTGGTGCAGTCACTGTGTAGATACATTACATTACTTATCCTGTACTGATCCTGAGTTACATCCTTTATTATACTCCAGAGCTGCACTCACTATTCTGCTGGTGCAGTCACTGTGTACATACATTACATTACTTATGCTGTACCGATCCTGAGTTACATCCTGTATTATACTTCAGAGCTGCACTCACTATTCTGCTGGTGCAGTCACTGTGTACAAACATTACATTACTTATCCTGTACTGATCCTGAGTTACATCCTTTATTATACTCCAGAGCTCCGCTCACTATTCTGCTGGTGCAGTCACTGTGTACATACATTACATTACTTATCCTGTACTGATCCTGTATTATACTCCAGAGCTGCGCTCACTATTTTGCTGGTGCAGTCACTGTGTACATACATTACATTACTTATCCTGTACTGATCCTGAGTTACATCCTGTATTATACTCCAGAGCAGCGCTCACTATTCTGCTGGTACAGTCACTGTGTACATACATTACATTACTTATCCTGTACTGATCCTGAGTTACATCCTTTATTATACTCCAGAGCTGCACTCACTATTCTGCTGGTGCAGTCACTGTGTACATACATTACATTACTTATCCTGTACTGATCCTGAGTTACATCCTGTATTATACTCCAGAGCTGCACTCACTATTCTGCTGGTGCGGTCACTGTGTACATACATTACATTACTTATCCTGTACTGATCCTGAGTTACATCCTGTATTATACTCCAGAGCTGCGCTCACTATTCTGCTGGTACAGTCACTGTGTACATACATTACATTACTTATCCTGTACTGATCCTGAGTTACATCCTGTATTATACTCCAGAGCTGCACTCACTATTCTGCTGGTGCAGTCACTGTGTACATACATTACATTACTATCCTGTACTGATCCTAAGTTGCATCCTGTATTATACTCCAGAGCTGCACTCACTATTCTGCTGGTAGTGTCACTGTTTACATACATTACATTACTTATCCTGTACTGATCCTCAGTTACATCCTGTATTATACTCCAGAGCTGCGCTCACTATTCTGCTGGTACAGTCACTGTGTACATACATTACATTACTTATCCTGTACTGATCCTGAGTTACCTCCTGTATTATACTCCAGAGCTGCACTCACTATTCTGCTGGTATAGTCACTTTGTACATACATTACATTACTTATCCTGTACTGATCCTGAGTTACATCCTGTATTATACTCCAGAGCTGCACTGACTATTCTGCTGGTACAGTCACTGTGTACATACATTACTTATCTTGTACTGATCCTGAGTTACATCCTGTATTATACTCCAGAGCTGTACTCACTATTCTGCTGGTACAGTCACTGTGTACATACATTACATTACTTGTCCTGTACTGATCCTGAGTTACATCCTGTATTATACTCCAGAGCTGCACTCACTATTCTGCTGGTATACTTTCTCTTTCCTCCCCCTTTTCTCCCTGTCACTGTGTACATACATTACATTACTTATCCTGTACTGATCCTGAGTTACATCCTGTATTATACTCCAGAGCTGCACTCACTATTCTGCTGGTACAGTCACTGTGTACATACATTACATTACTTATCCTGTACTGATCCTGTATTATACTCCAGAGCTGCACTCACTATTCTGCTGGTGCAGTCACTGTGTACATACATTACATTACTTATCCTGTACTGATCCTGTATTATACTCCAGAGCTGCGCTCACTATTCTGCTGGTGCAGTCACTGTGTACATACATTACATTACTTATCCTGTACTGATCCTGAGTTACATCTTGTATTATACTCCAGAGCTGCGCTCACTATTCTGCTGGTGCAGTCACTGTGTACATACATTACATTACTTTTCCTGTACTGATCCTGAGTTACATCCTGTATTATACTCCAGAGCAGCACTCACTATTCTGCTGGTGCAGTCACTGTGTACATACATTATATTACATTACATTACATAGTTTCAGCCTTAAATATAATTTTTAATATTTGATCACAATTTCTATATATAAATTAAAAAAATAATAAAACCAAGTGTTATGCTATATGTGTGTGTAAAATACAAAGCAGTATAAAAAGTAAGAAAAAAATGTTACACCATATTATCAACAGAGTGGAAATTTACTAAAAAGGGTCTATTACTGATTTTTTTTTTTTTTTGCATTATGTGAATAAAAATGTTATATGAATTATATAGAAGTAATATCTTATAAACTGTATTTGTCCAAAAATAAGGCCTATGTCAGGCTTACGATCAGTCGTAGATCGGACTAGTCATGTGTTAGACAATCCCCATAGAATCGTCCATTATAGATAGGATGGTAATGGGCAAAAAAACTTATGGAAATCATCATTTTTGACCCAGTCTGTGTTGTACTGTATAACTGAAAGGACTTTGTGGGCATCGCATTAATATTCATTCACATCCATACTGTTCACTATTGGCCACCAAGGCCATACATAGACAATTGTGATGTGAGAAAGTTCTCCATAACCCCAAAAACATGGCAGATCTGGCTTTTGTAGGGTTAGGTGTCAGGTGGATTTATTCCAATGTGATTAATTTTTGCAGAACTTCATTCATTGTAATGACCTCAACCACTGGAAGATATATCAGATGGGACATCCTATGACCAGGACTGGAAAGAACTGTCCCTGACTATACACAGGCAGGGGGCACTCTCAAATTAGGCTAACGAAGTAGGATCCCAACCCGAAATAATCACTGGTATAGAGACTTCGTATATGTTGATTCAAAAGAAATTGCGAATTTATTAACCAATGTTCATACAACGTGCGGTCATTTCTGATCTACGTCA
Source organism: Leptodactylus fallax (assembly GCA_947044405.1). NCBI lineage: Eukaryota > Metazoa > Chordata > Amphibia > Anura > Leptodactylidae > Leptodactylus > Leptodactylus fallax. The sequence continues at coordinate 4,518,324 of CAMRHE010000113.1, forward strand.
GACTCTGTATGATGACAGCGAATAGAATGAGTAAAGGCGCATAGGAAGAGCGACGTATCCGCTTGTAGAAGAGCGCACGTAGCAGATACATCGCTTTTCCTATGCTCCTTTACTCATTCTATTTGCTGTCGGACATGAGATAGATAGAGCAAGACACGAGACAGTGAGATTGTAGTAGATCATGTGTGAATGTCGCAGTGTGTCTACATGCAATGTCACTCTAGTGTAAATAGGGCTGATTTTCTGGATCCGCAGTGTATAAAGCTGAGGTCACACAGCGGGTTAGATGGTTCAGCCTTTGCAAGGATCAATGCAGTGGGAGACCCGATATGATTCCAGCAGGTGTGCTGCTGCAAAAAGTACCCCATTTTGGCCGTTTCCTGTGTATTTCAGAAAAGCCTGATGCTAAATTTCTATCATAGAAATTCACCCTTTGAGAACCAAGCCTTATAGTACCAGCCTTGTCGATGTAGTGCTAACAAATCTCTTCTAAAGGCTGCAGATACCTGTGAATCTGCTCACCCCATGGTCATCTGCAAGGGTCCTTACTGCACATGACCGTGTATTACATGGATCAGTCTGCGGGCCGACAGTCCCGGCCACAAAACTCAGGACAGGTCCTATTCCTCTCCTATTCTTTGAATGAATGGGGCAGCGAAGAACAGCCAGTGCATGGGTGGCACATGGACGACATCCACGTGATGCTCATTCCGTCACGGCCAGCGGCGAGCACACAGTCGTATGCAACTAGCCTAAGAGGGAGCTAGAGAGCAGGTTCCAGAAAGTCATTTGTAATAGAGAAAAAGTAGATCCTGGCGCCCCCGTAACAGAGTAATGGTGGGTTAGTAAGGTAATAGAACAGTACTAGGCTGTTCAGATAAGGCTTGCTGCTGCTCTTACCCAGTGACCATCCAAAACTAGTTTGGTGGTAACGTAATACAGAAAAAAGTAGAGAAAAAAACTGGGATATTATGGTTGAGCGCTCCAAGTAAGGGTATATCAATAAAATATTTGCAAAGAGAATGTTTGTGAATAAAAACACACGTTTTATTGGTTCCACAGCAGACGTACAATAGGCTACTGTACTAGCGTCTTCATCAGGCCATAAAATATAGCAGTTTGGTTCCCCTCCTGCCCCGGACTCTGCTATATTTTATGGCCTGATGAAGACGCTAGTACAGCGTCGAAACGCGTAGCCTATTGTTGTAGTTCTGGTGTGGAACCAATAAAACGTGTGTTTTTATTCACAAACATTTTCTTTGCAAATATTTTATTGCTATACCCTTACTTGGAGCGCTCAACCATAATATCCCAGTTTTTTTCTCTACTTTGTTCTGGTTCCAGAAAGGGTGAGGATATGCCATAGATGTCCATGTGCCCGTCTGGGCCTGAATTGAAACAAAGCTGCCGACTGCCTGCCATTATGAGGTAGATTAAAAGGGTTCAAAAGCAACACTGTCTAAGTTGCCGATAGAAACCAATCACAGAGAAGCTTTAATTTTGTATTCTGATCCTGAGAAATGAAAGCTGCTCTGGGATTGGTTGCTATGGGCAACTAAGACAATTTACTTTTAGACCATGTTAATAAATTTATAAAACCTTTAAAAGAAACTGTTGCCCATAGCAACCAATCACAGAGCAGCTTTCATTTCTCAGGATCAGAATACACAATAAAAGCTGCGCTGTGATTGGTTGCTATGGGCGATTACCTTGGGCATCAAATGCTCAAATCAACCTTGGGACCAATTACAGGTGCTAGTGTAGACAACCTGGTTACTATGGACTGCTCTGTCTGCACCTATGAGACTGTTACTTTCATTTTTTACTTCACTTTTTTTTTCCCCTAAAATAATATTTTTTAACTTTCATGTTGGCAAAATATGGCAGTTTAAGTCCCGCCCCCTTGAAATTTTTCATACTGCTGGGACGGCCCCCTTTTGGGAAAGACTGTGTAAGCCACACCCCTTTTCAGATGTAGACCTGCCGAAATTTGACAGGGTTGGGTCTGAAATTTAGCGACTGTCTTGGCAAATTAAGGATAGGTGGCAAATATGTAGAATGTGTACAGGGTCTTATGGACACACAAAACATCTCAGTGTTGCCTATAGCGACCAATTCAGTTCTTTTAAAGATAATTTTTTGTTTGAACCCTTTTTCACATTTTCTATTATTATTCTATTATCCCAGTTCTGTAAGGTGTGGTGTACGGAGCTGCGCTATAGCGGCCGGCGACGGATCACTCAGTAGTGATTATACATTGGGATGAAGCTCCCTCTGTAAGCCCACCGGTACCCCCACAATAAGCCTGCGGGGTGCTGATGGGTTGCCATGGCAGCCAGGATCATGAACAGGCCCCCCAGGTCCTCCAGCATGTTCTCTATAAAATCTATTTATGTCGGAGCAGGGGATTGATGAAATTGTCTATTAAAAAAATAAATAAATAAATCACTGCCTTGCCCATAGCAACCAATCACAGTGCAGCTTTCATTTTGTATCCTGTTATTGAATAACGGAAGTTTCTCTGTGATTGGTCGCCATGGGAAACAACAATTTATTTTTTTAGCCAGTTTTTATAAATTTGCAAGATAATTTTTATTCAGTAAATCAGTTTTCAGCATCTGACATTAACTGTAAATGTTATTGACGACAATGGCGAGCGATTATGTCGGCGAGGACGACTCTCTGCTAACTATGGGAACCATAGAAGGGGTCAATATTAAACCCTCAGAGGTTGTACATGACCGAGACTTTAGAAGGTAGGAGTGACCTGTTGTTATGACAACATACTGTAGAATGATGACATCACAAGGGAAGTGTTACTAGGCAGTGATGTCACAGATATGGCAGAGTCTATATAAGGGACTGTCCAGCTGTCTGAGCCTTTGAGGGTTATAGTGAAGGAGAGCGATGGATGCTATGGCAGGTCAGTACGGGGATTTTCCCTACAGTTTTACTTACTATATGTGTTTTCTGTGTATTTGGGAGAAGTCTTGTTGTAAGATATGTACCTGAGGCCTTCAATGTGTGCAGGGCCTTATCCTGATTTTGATCTCATCTTGTACCCTGCTGAGGTGTCAGCTCCATTTATCTGATACAAAGTTCCAAATCCCCTGCATAGACATAGAAATACAACCTGCTGTTACCTGCACCTGCCACTAGAGGGAGCTCACTGCACACTGTACTACACTGTGCTCCATAACATGACAGTTTGCAGTGAGCTCCCCCTAGCGGTGGCTGCAGGTAACCAGCATGTTATCTTTTATTTTTGTTTACTTGTATAGCGCCATCATATACCGCAGCGCTTTGCAGATATTGTCAGTCACTGTCCCAAGTAGGGCTCACAATCTACATTCCCTATCAGTATGGCTTTGGAGTGTGGGAGGAAACCGGAGGAAACCCACGTAAACACGGGGAGAACATACAAACTTCTTCCAGATTTTGTCCTTGGTCAGATTCAAACCTAGGCCTGATGTCTAGAAACAGCAGGAGGGTCACTTTAAGGGTTGTTATTGATGTTGTTGGATTAGGAGGGGTTAATTCTAGACCTGTAGTTTACCAAAACCTGCCAGGGTTCCAGCCTGGAATCATTTGCTGCTGTGACATCATAGGATGACGGCATCACAATGAGGGGTGTTACTAGGCAGTGATGTCACAGATACAACAGAGTCTATATAAGGGACTGACCATTACCTGAGCCTTTGAGGGTTAGTGAAGGAGAGCGATGGATGCGATGGCAGGTCAGTACCGGAATATTTCCATCAGTTTTACTTACTATATGTGTTTTCTGTATGTTTGGGAAGCCATCTTGTTGTAAAATCTGTAACTGAGGCCTAAAATATGCACTGAGCCTTATCCTTAACCTGATCACTTCCATAGTTTTGTAATCTGCAAATTAATTTCTTTACAAAGGTTTCAGCTTTATTTCACTGATACAAAGTTGCAAAACCACTGCATAGAGATAGAAATACAACCTGCTATTACCTGCAGCCACCACTAAAGGGCGCTCACTGCTCACTGTACTACACTGAGCTCCCCCTAGTGGCCACTGCAGGTAACCAGCATGTTATCTTTTAAATGTAGGCCTATGCAGGGGATTTGAAACTTTTATGTCAGAAAAACAGGACTCTGACTGCTAAAAACAGCAGGAGGTTCCCTTTAAGGGTTGTTACTGATGTTGTTTGATTAGAAGGGGTTAATTCTACACCTATAGTTTACCTAAACCTGTCAAGGTTCCAGCCTGGAATTATTTTCTGCTGTGACCTTCTAGGTTGATGACATCACAATAGAGGCGTTACTAAGCAGTGATGTCACCACTGTGGCAATTGGGGGCTAAGGGGTGTTTGGATGGTGACCTTATCCCCTCTGTGAAGTGTACCATGGCCCCCGGTCAGACCCCCCATATCATAGTCAGACTATAGAGAGGAGGATTCTCTTATGCAGAGGTGTCCCTGGTTTTTGGTGTGTCCTACCCTGGGGAGGGGGCTATATATCTTCTACCTGCAGGGGGCCTTGTTACTCCAGTGGACACTTCTCATCTGTGCCCATTTATTATCTGCCCCATATCTTAATGTCCTGGAGACTCTTCTATACATTTATTGATGATGTTCTCTATGTATATATGTGCATGGTGACAATGATGGGGGTTATAATCCGCCAGGTGTAGTAATATGTGGATTGTAGGAATATTTGTGACTTTTTTTCTCTAATATTCGTTATTTCTCTTTGTATTGCACAGATATCGATATTGCTTTGATTTACTTTTTGGCGCTGCTCCCCGCCTGTATACTGGTGGGCCTTGCGCTGTTTATATATTACAGGTAAGTTCCTGCATTATTACTGCTGGGCGGCCATATTGCACCTCATAGACAATGAGTGACTGTACTTGTGACATGTAATATTGCCACCATGCTTTACACACCACTTGTCCGCTCGTCCTATCCACTGTCCCTGCTTATTACACTACGCCATTGTGTGCCACTGTGTAATGTCACCAATATTACCCTTGTGCCTCACACCCACCCTCTGTGTACCTCGGCTGCTGCCTCTGTTTAGTACAACACCCCCCAGCCATCCATGCGCCCCAGCTGCCCAGCTAGTAGTGCTCTCTGTGCATAGCAGCAGCCTGGGTGCACCTTAGGGTGCCCAAAGCTCCAAGTGCCGCCCTAAAACACTGCCGCCCTAGGCACTTGTCCCCGAGTATCTAGTGGCAAATACAGCCCTGGGTCTGCGGTAACTATGGAGGGGGTGTCATGTCGTTCGCTTCAGTAGATTATCACTTTGCTTTTCTGTTTTAGAAAGAGGAAGATTCATCTGTTCCTGAAGAGCCTGGACCCGGAGGCGCCCCCTGTGGACCAGTCATGTAAGGCTGACTTACTATAGGCTGTAAGACTTCAGGTGGTTTCACTGTGTAGCTCGGAGCAGCAGAGTCATGTCCTTCTTCTTGTCTTTCTAGTGGATTACTATGTGACGGTTAAGGACCATGTCTCCAAAGATGTCCTGGCATTAGAGATGGAGGTAAGAAGGGCTGGGGGCGACCACCACGTAGGGGCCAGTTCACACCACAGGAGGATTTCCCTTGTGAGATCTTCAGAGGGTTAAGTGATCACATGTTCTGCGGCCAATCTGCGGGTTTTCTGATTGTCTATTTTGTTGCCTGTTTTTCTGCAGCTTTACGAAAGATCGAAGTCCATGTTACGCGCTGCAAACTGGATGAAAGCTCAACAGACCGAAGACGTTTAAAGATCTATATGTGGATGCCAAAAACCATGTATGTGGGATTATATGTAATTTATTATAATATATATTTGACCTTTAGTATAAGGGTTGGAGCTTCAGGTTTTCCAGCACTAGGGGGTGCTCACTGATATATACTGCTCCCGCTCTTATGTTGTGTCTATTATGTTTATAGCTAATCAGTTTTTCTCTGTTTTTCTTTCTGCAGCTTTTTATATCATCCACATCTTGCCCAGGATATTACTGAGGGCTTTGAAGAGGAGGAGGAGGAGGACGGCGGCTCCATAGATGACCCAGAAAGGAGCGGCCATGTCACTAGGCAGTGAAGATAACAGCAACATGTTTAACCCCTTGAGGAACAGGCCATTTCTGGCCCTAAGGCCTCCCAAATATTTTTTGTGTTTGTCCCTCCCAATTCCAGCAGTCACAACTTTGGGACAACATGTACAAGACCTGTTTTTTTCACATGTTCTCACTGCTTAGGTTATTAGTTCATCTTTATTAGTTTGTGTGTTCTTTAAAATGCAAAAATAAAAAAAAATAATAAAATTACAAACAAATAAAATTGTTTTACTTTTTTAAATTTAGTTTTTTACCTTTTCCCAAACACCTTAGCTCTATAGAATAGTTTGTTACCATTATATTGATTCCATCTCATCACCGTGACTACTTTATACACAATAGTTGCCTGACAATCCGCAGTGGTCACTGAGGGACGCTCCGTATGGCCACTCATTGTAGATGCAGGGCCAACTGTCTACAACTAACCTATCACTAATGTCCACATGTCCTTATAGAGGGAATGGGAAGGGGCAATTGTGATGAAATAGGACCACAACCTTAAAGGGGGTTGTCCAGGATCTGAAGATAATTGATACTGATGAACTATCAGTATAAGATAGGTCGGGGTCCGACACCTGGACCCTGTGCTGATCAGCTGTTTTGGTCACCAGCAGCTGTATACTGTATACAGTGTATGGAGCTCCGTACACTGTAGTGGTGGTATCGGGGAACTGCAGTCGCACTCCCATTTACTTGCATAGGAGCAGAACTGCTTCTGGCCATATATCTTATATACAGCTTCACATTAGCTGATCGTGTTTGATTCGGGCATCGGACCCCGAAAGATCTCATACTGATTCTGTGGATAGATCGTCAGTATCAATTATCTTCAGATCCTGGAAAACCCCTTTAGGCCGGGGCCCCATGCGGCGCTTTACAGTCACTAGTGAATCCCATCCACACATTGCAGAAAAATATGCGCAGTGGAAACACTGTGATTTTCAAAACCATTGCGGTTTTGGAAATCGCAGCATGTCAATTATACCTTCAGAAATGGCGGCGGTTTCCCTATAGGTATAATGGAAGCAGAAAGTCGGCAGAGGTTTTCTCTACCAACTTTCTGTGAAAAGTGCTGCAGGAAAAAACGCAGCTTTTTTTGTTCAGATTTTGTTGCCGTCTTTTGAGCCAAAACCAAGAATGGCTACAAAAGGAATGGAGAATATCTAGGAAGTTCTTATACTTCTACCTTCTGCTCAATCCACTCCTAGCCTTGGCTGTTATTATTACAGCTTATAAAAATGTTTTGTAGGTTTTACTACCTTTGCACACTAAAAGTAGGTTTTATAGTGGTCTGAGGTCTTTTAGTCTTGTCATACTGTAATTCCTGAGACATAACATTTTTTTTTGCCATTGAAGAAAAATAAACTGGTAACATTAAATATTTAGAGACATGAAATCTGTCACTTTTATGCTTGCAGTATAATTATTATGTAAACTGTATGCTATAGCTTGTTTAGATTCTGGTGATAATATATAGTTTATCTTTGTTTTTTTGCTTTACTATTTTTAATACAAAATGGGTGTAATACAAACAAACGGATGTAAAATACTGATCAAATACAGAAGTGTGAATAGAACAGCTCACTGTGCCCAAAATGAGAATCTGAGCTCTATATCAGAAATTATCCCTATTACTATATACCATGGAATTTATGGAACAGAATTGTGCTCACATTTATGTAAATTGTCAATAAACAGATTAGTGCAAATTATTCTGCTTCAGATCTCAGGACTATAAAGAATATTAAAAGTGTCCAAAATAGGTTGTATTTCTATCTTTGTATCAACATTAATATATAGAGGTGAGTTGATATGTGTTTATATAGACAGGAATGAAAACCAGGTTTATCTATGAGGTCCATAAACCAGACAACAATAGAAGGCTTTAGACTTAAAGGAGTCTCAGATGTTCCTGACCTACAAGTTCTCATCTTCCTTCTGGTTCTTCTCATTTATCTCATCTCTCTTGGTGGAAATCTGACCATTCTACTACTGGTCTGCTGTGATCCCCACCTGCACACTCCCATGTACTTCTTCCTGTCCAACATGTCCATCATAGACATATCCAGCTCTACTATAGCGCTACATAAGATTTTGATTATCTTCGCATCCCACACCCACATGATTTCCACCTCGGCCTGTATGACCCAGTTATATATCTTCTCTGCTTTAACCAGTAATGAGTTTTCCATTTTGGCCGCCATGAGCTTTGATCGCTATGTAGCCATCTGTAGACCTTTACATTATCACACAGTCATGAGTCGGAGACTCTGTGCTCTGCTGGCCTCAGTCTGCTGGGGTTATTGGTTCATAGATCAAGTTCCTACCATTGTCCTCATTTCCAGGTTCACTTGTTACATTTTCAAGGAAATTGATCATTATTTTTGTGATGTTTTGCCCATCCGAGACATTACATGCAGTGACACTTTACTATTGGACCTTTATGTCCTAATTCTTGACAATGTTAATATAATTATGTTACTTTTTCTGACTATGGTTCCTTTTGTTTTCATTATTTCATGTATCTTAAGAATCAGCTCGAGTACTGGCAGACGTAAAGCCTTCTACACGTGTTCCTCACACATCATGGTGGTTGTCCTCTTCTATTCTTTTATCATCTTACAATACCTGGTTACAGTGTCCGGGAACAACATGGGATCCAACAAAATCTTCTCTCTGTTTAACATGGCTGTTGTCCCCATGATGAACCCCCTGATCTACAGCCTGAAAAATAAAGATGTAAAATCCCTACGAAGAAAACTTAAATTGTGCAGAAAAAAAATACTAAAAGTTTGGAATATTATTTGAATACTATTGTCAAAGCTAAGACAAAGATGGATCCGTTTCAACCTCTCACATATTGAGGTCCAGTGAAAGGCAAAAGCAAATGAACCATTTTGAGGATAATATACCGAAAGTGCCTCCTTATGACCGGCACTCCATTAATTTCTATGGGGCTGCAGTCACTACCCGAGATTACAGTCCCAGCAATCCCATTGATGTGAATAAGGCACTGGTCATGCATTGAGCACTTCCATTAATACAGATGAAAGCATTCATTGCACTGTTAACAGTATCAGGCCCTGTTCACAAGGTGGAATCTGGCGAGGATTTTGCAATAGATTTCGTCCCCAAATCAGCAGCAGATTCTTCCCTCTTTTTACTTCCCATTATAAACAATTGGAGCAGGACGCTGAAAAAAAAGCCTCCTGCTCGATCTTGCCGTGGATTCTGCAGCTGATTCGGAGGCCGCGGCTTGAGATTCCGAACTGGTTATACTCATTCATTTGCGCCTAATCATTGGTGGAAGCCGCAACAGAATGCTGATGTTCTGTAACAGGTTATATCTACTTGTATGGAATGGATTGTATTGAAGTCCACTCCAGTAGGTGCGCCTCAGGAAATAAAACGCCCCGTTTTGTTTTTTTTATTTTTTTTGTTGCGGTGCGCATGAGTTGCTACAAAAGGGGCCCCCTGAGGCTCTGTCGCCCAAGGGTCCACAAAATCCTGGAGCCGGCCCTGTCACTGTGAGGTGTGGCGAGGGTGTGCAGGGGCCACATTTTTTATTAGTTACTCCAGAAAACAGGTATAATTTATATAGAAAATCTACGCCTGCTCATTTCACTCTGAGCACATGGCCTGGTAGAGAGTAAGCCTTATTTATGGGGAGTGATCAATGCGTGAGAGAATGTGCGCCCACTGCAGGCGGCTAGTCATATATCAGGTAACCAAATGGAATTCAAGGTATCACAAATCCAGAGCTCCGACCCCTAAGATATGCTATAAGGCGGATGAACACACAAACATGGCCTATTCACATTAAGAAGAAGAATAAATGGTGGACTATCCCTTTAATTATTATTTACAGATGGCTCCCTGTGCTGCAGTGTTACACACCCAAGAGAATAGATACCTTTGTGCAGGGTCGGACTGGCCCATCGGGGAACCGGTGAATCCACCGGTGGGCCCTGAGCCCCGACTATTAGTCCTCATGTCATGGGGGCCCGATCGGGATCCTGACCATCCCGATCGGGCCCCTGACCGGGCTCGGCGGGGTACGGGGCTCGTGGCCAGCTGGAGATGGCCGGGGCCCCGGACCACTATGATAGTGGTCGGGGAAAGCCTGGTTCCCCGACCGCTATACATAGTGTTATTGGAAAGGGGCCTTGGCATATTGCAGACTCCTTTCCAATAGATGGCACCCAGGGGAGGTGACTGAAAATAATAAATACATATTCTCACCTCTCCTGGGCGCAGCCTTCTCTCCGGCGCTCTTCCGTCATGTGACTGAGGCCTGTGATTAGGCCCCAGCGGTCACATGGGGCGCAGCCGCGTAATGACGTCAGTGCGCCCCCACGTGACCGCTGAGGCCCAATCACGTCGGAAAAGGGCCTGAAGACGCTGAAGACGGCAGGATGGAGCGAGGATGCCAAGGAAAGGTAAGGCAAGGTGAGTATGAATGTTTGTTATTTTTAATCACTTCCCCTGGGCCTCCGATTATTATACTCTGGGCCACTGTGGAGCTTATAATACTGGGTGGGGGCCACTGTGGAGCTTATAATACTGGGTGGGGGCCACTGTGGAGCTTATACTCCATACAGTGGCTCCTTCATATTTTTTATAATTACGCCGGGGCAGGTGAAAAAAAAACCAAACAAAAAAAAACCAAAAAACTTTCTCTCCTGTCCCCAGCGTCTTCCAGCGCGGTTCGGTCCTGCAGTTCTGTTGTTTTCTTCCAGCTGAAGTTCCCTCTGCACGTGACTACCTGTGACGTCACGTGACCCCTGAGGCCAATCAGCGGCCTAAGGGAAGGGACCTGGGACGTCACAGCCAGTGAGGAATTCCGGCAAAAAGAAGACAGCGGAGCTGCAGGACCGGTCCGTGCTGGGAGGACACCGGAGCACCGGAGACAGGTGAGTATGTTTAGTATGTTTTTTTTTGGTAAGGGGGATTCACCTCCCCCGGACTAATTATAAAAAAGAAAAAAATGATACTGGACAACCTCTTTTAAGTGTGGCGCATTAGGGGGGCCCTGGGGGGTATATTAAAGGGGTTGTCCAGGCATAATTTGTTATGGTTTATCCTCAGGATAGGCCATAGATACCTGATCTGTAGGGGGCTGACCCTGGACCAATAAGCTGTACGGAGCCACTACTGATGCCCGTACTGTACACAATACAGGGCCAGAAGCAGAAAGCTCTGTCCACTGTGTATTAGCCGGGCACCTTCACTGTATATCAGCACTTATTGAAGTCAGTAGGAGCTGAGCTGCAGTGAAGGCGCCGGGCTGCTATACAGTGGATGGAGCTTTCTGCTTCCGACCCTGTGTTGTGTACAGAACGGGCGCCGGAAGTGGCTCCGAACAGCTGATGGGGCCGTGTGTCAGCCCCCTACCGATCAGGTATTTATGGCCTATCCTGAGCATAGACCATAAAAAAGATTAACCCTGGACAACCCCTTTAATATGCCCCACACAGTTTAATGTCCCCCCCACAGGATGTTAGCCCCCATCACTGCTCCCACACAATATAATGACCCCATCACTGTTCCCCATACAGTATGGGGGACCAGTGAAGAGGCCACTATGTGGGGGGACCAGTGAAGTGACCATAGAAAAATTTGGCCCAGACAACCCCTTAAAAGAGGTTGTCCATAAACTGGGGCGACCACTGTGTCGGCCGCCAGGGAGATGCAAAAATAAGAAAATTTAAAACAAAAGCATACTTACCTATCCCTAGCACCCCGTTGTCCCCTGCCTGTGTCTGTTCGGTCTCATGGCGGTGCCTCATTTCTGGAAATCCTGTACCTAATTGGTCTTAGCGGTTCCATGAGGTGCAGGACTCCCAGCAAGGAGTCGCCGGCATGAGACTGAATGGACACTGGCAGCGGACAACGGAGCGCCGGGGACAGGTGAGTATGCTTTTTAATTTACTTATTTTTTACTTTACACCTCCCGCCAGCTACATGGGTTGCTCCAATTCCTGGACAACCTCTTTAAAGGATTTATCCATCTTTCTAATATTGATGGCCTGTCCTTAGGATAGGCCATCAATATTACATCTGCGATGATACTACAGCCAGGACCTCTGCAGATCAGCTTTTCCAGGACAGTGCGGCTACAGGTAAAGGTAACAATTCTAGGAGCCACGCTGTTCACTTGCCATACAAGGTGTAGCAGTAGGTTTAGGTAGTGCAGTGGTGCACATGGTATAGTGGGTGAGCAGCATGGCTCCCGGCATGTTATTATCTTTAGCCGCCCTGTCTCGGTGCCGCTGATCTGCAGGGGTCCTGATGGTGGGCCCCTAGAAACAATTCCACTGGTGGGCCCTAGACATCCCAGTCTGACACTGCCTTTGTGTTCATTACAAGACACAAAAATGTATCTATAATTATACTGAATGTAACTGTTTCCGAATAGTCAATTAAGGATATCACTAGGGATTAATTATCACATTGGCAAATGCTATATATACTGGAGAATATTTAATAACTGTTAGGTTAAGTATGATCAGTGTCTGTGACTACAGAAGAGCGAGCGGACTGCGGGGGAAGCGGATTAATCCAAATGTCACAGTATAATAGAACATTATCAAGGCAGGAAAGTACATCAGACCCACAATAGGTAAGTAGAGGACGAGGCTCACTCCTTCCTATAGGGTACTATATTGTGCCTGTCACTGGTGTTACTAACTAACCCGAGACTTCAGTCCAGAACTAATGTAAATCAATAAAAATGGCAGAAAGCAAACAACAGTATTTTGTCTACATTTTTGTTTTCTGCATTGAGGAAATAAATGACATCTTGTTACTGATGTTAAATGTAAATGATCTCTGCATTTCAGATACAAGTGGCAGAAATCAATTGTACAAGCAAATGTAAGAAACATATTAGAGACAAATGTTTCTTCCTCCTCCCTCCACTGACTGCGACATCTCTGCTAAGTCTGTCTCAGTCTCCCCAATGGACTGCCAGATCAATAAAGATTTAAAGAGTAAAAGAAATGAGCGAACGTTTCAAAATTCTTTTTATTTTGGATTCAAAATTTTGGTTTGGGTCCAAACCAGTTTGTTCTGAAACAAATGTACAAAATTGTATCTTTTTAGAAGCAGATTCCTGTGAGTGTTTATATATACAGGGGCATCTCAATAAATTAGAATATCTTTGAAACGTTTATTTCTTTCAGTAATTAAGTTAATAAAGTGACCTCCTATATTTTCTAGATTCTTTACACACAGAGTCTTCTATTTCAAGTGTTTTATTTCTGTAAATGTTGATTATGGATTACAGGGAATGAAAACCCAAATCTAAGAAAATTAGAATATTGTAAAAAAGTTCAGTCTTGTAAATTCAGTGTCACCTGCCAAGTTTTCCTAAGCCTTTAAATGGTCCCTCAGTCTGGTTCAGTAGGACACACAATCATGGAAGACGATGATTATGGATTGTATTACTGAATCACTGAAATGAAGGAACGTTTCACAGATATTCTAATTTATTGAGATGCTCCTGTACATGGTGCTAAGGAAGAAGCCATGGCAAGCAGGGCAAAAATTGTCCCTTTTTGGGAGCAGAAACAAATTTGTTATTTTTTGAAAAACATTTTTTTAATATTTAAAATAGTAAAAATTGTTTTCATTATGTCAATAAAAGCAGTGACGGGCAGGCAGACAGCAGCAGGGGCGTCATCCCCACTGTCAGCAATGGTAGATCTATACATTAGCAACAGCTGGAGGTACATGACAATCCTTATGGATTCGGGCCTGATTCATTTTCACAAGTGGATGTTCGTTTGCTGATGTGCATCAGGTTGGCAGTGAGGATGAATATATTATTCCATCATGTGACAGTTAGCAAACTGTATTTATATTAAATTTCAATTTATTTGACGAATTATCACTTGAACAAAGTGACTGAAAGAAGGTACTGAAAATACCTGACTATGGATGCAGAAGGGTTTAGATTAAATGTACTTGACAAATTGTACAAAGCAACTGAAATGAGGTGCACAGACCTATTGTTAGGGTCTTGCCAAACAAAGCAATACCCTGACACTACTGCAGGGGACTGGGAGGAAGCACAGAGACAAGTGAGCCCTAATCTCACCCCAGCCACTGTCCCTTCCTATTGCCACAGTTACCCTAAATGGTAAAAGGACAACCTGAAGACGAGCCCTATACTGGGTAAGCGACACAAAGAACAGGACAAGACAAACAAACGACAAAAAGAGAGGTCAGGAAGCCAAGGGGTCAGTAACAAACGAGCAATGCAGTACAAAATCAAAATCCAAGAGAATAGTCAAAGTCAAAGCCAGTGGTCAGAAAATCAGGTAACAAAGTAGTAAGGTATATCACAAGGAGAGCAGGCAAAGACAGAGCAATAACCGGCGACCATGTGAGGGCTTACAACCTGTTTATAGAAAGTCTGGGACCAGCCCCAGAGCTGATAGGTACACAAGCTGTCAATCACTCAGGCCAGGAAGAGATTAACTCTATGCAGTCCAGAGAGAAATTTTCCTAATTACACGGGTGTGGCTTTACACAGCAAGAGAACTAGGACCATGTTCAGACTGAGCATCAAGAAGCTTACACAAAGAACCAAATTGAAGACGCCTCCTGCTAAAATACATAGAAAATACCCTATTGGCAATTATGAGTATAACTGTTGCAACAAAATGTGTGCTGCCATGTGTCATTTATCACTGTCATGATAGCTGTCTGCAATGCATTATGGGCCCATGTAATCCAGGAGACCTTATGATCCCTCTTTCCTGTTTTCTCTATGCTTTAACATGGTGGCCACCATCTTAGCCAGTTCAAGAGAACCAAATTGAAACAAGTTTGCATTCGCTTGGATTCAAAATTTTTGCAAAGTCCGGGTTTTATGAAGTTTGTTAGGTAATGGTTGGCTCATTTCTAAAGATATTCTGTTCTTTTTTTTTTTTTTTTTGTAAATGAATAGTTGAAGTGAATATAAGAAACAATGTCATATATCTTCCATCGGTTTCTCTGCTTCTCACTCTCTCCTCCTCCTTCTCCTCCTTCCTACGCCGTAGACTTCTATGAACTGTAGCCTGGCTTCACTAAATACAGATCCGGAAAATAATTGAGCAGTTTGGCAATCAGGAGAGGAGCTGACAAGAAGAAATATAAATATTTTACTGTGATAAGATACAGTGGGGAAGAAAAGTATTTAGTCAGCCACCAATTGTGTAAGTTCTCCCACATAAAAAGATGAGGCCGGCCTGTAATTGTCATCATAGGTAGACCTCAACTATGAGAGACAAAATGAGAAAACTAATCCAGAAAATCACATTGTCTGATTTTTAAAGAATTTATTTGCAAATTATGGTGGAAAATAAGTATTTGGTCACCTACAAACAAGCAAGATTTCTGGCTCTCACAGACCTGTAACTTCTCCTTTAAGAGGCTCCTCTGTCCTCCACTCATTACCTGTAGTAATGGCTCCTGTGTGACATTGTTATCAGTATAAAAGACACCTGTCCACAACCTCAAACAGTCACACTCCAAACTCCACTATGGTGAAGACCAAAGAGCTGTGGAAGGACACCAGAAACAAAATGGTAGCCCTGCACCAGGCTGGGAAGACTGAATCTGCAATAGGCAAGCAGCTTGGTGTGAAGAAATCAACTGTGGGAGCAATAATTAGAAAATGGAAGACATACAAGACCACTGATAATCTCCCTCCATCAGGGGCTCCACGCAAGATCTCACCCCGTGGGGTCAAAATGATCACAAGAACGGTGAGCAAAAATCCCAGAACCACACGGGGGGACCTAGTGAGTGACCTGCAGAAAGCTGGGACTAACGTAACAAAGGCTACCGTCAGTAACACACTACGCCGCCAGGGACTCAGATCCTGCAGTGCCAGATGTGTCCCCCTGCTTAAGCCAGTACATATCTGGACCCGTCTGAAGTTTGCTAGAGAGCGTTTGGATGTTCCAGAAGAGTATTGGGAGAATGTCATATGGTCAGATGAAACCAAAGTAGAACTGTTTGGTAGAAACACAACTCGTCGTGTTTGGAGGAGAGTGAATGTTGAGCTGCATCCAGAGAACACCATACCTACTGTGAAGCATGGGGGGGGGCAACATCATGCTTTGGGGCTCTTTCTCTGCAAAGGGAACAGGACGACTGATCCGTGTACATGAAATAATGAATGGGGCCATGTATGGTGAGATTTTGAGTGCAAACCTCCTTCCATCAGCAAGGGCACTGAAGATGAAACGTGGCTGGGTCTTTCAGCATGACAATGATCCCAAGCACACTGCCAGCGCAACGAAGGAGCGGCTTTGTAAGAAGCATTTCAAGGTCCTGGAGTGGCCTAGCCAGTCTTCAGATCTCAACCCCATAGAAAACCTTTGGAGGGAGTTGAAAGTCCAGCGACAGCCCCAAAACATCCCTGCTCTAGAGGAGATCTGCATGGAGGAATGGGCCAACATACCAGCAACAGTGTGTGCCAACCTTGTGAAGACTTACAGGAAACGTTTGACCTCTGTCATTGCCAACAAAGGATATATAACAAAGTATTGAGATGAACTTTTGTTATTGACCAAATACTTATTTTTCACCATAATTTGCAAATAAATTCTTTAAAAATTAGACAATGTGATTTTCTGCATTTGTTTTCTCATTCTGTCTCTCATAGTTGAGGTCTACCTATGATGACAATTACAGGCCGGCCTCATCTTTTTAAGTGGGAGAACTTGCACAATTGGTGGCTGACTAAATACTTTTTTTTCCCCACTGTATATTACAGGTTTGATATATTTATCTGAACTATTCATTTACAAATAGAAAGACAGTTACTCCTTAAATTATAGCCGTCAATAGAATTCTATGAAGAGCAGAGCATGGAGGAGGAAAAGAATCCTAGTGAGAGAAGCAAAAGTACACACATAGACATGCTGCTGCAGCTAATAGTAAGTTTTCTATCTCACCCAATGTGCTTAATTCACTTATCAATGCATAAGTAAGTGAGAATGAGTTAGGGAGCAGAATCTTCTGTGTATTTCATGTGTTGTCAGTAGAAGACATCATAACACCTAGTCTGCACCCACTAGCTCATGAGAATTGGAGATGGAGCCTGCAGGGGAAAACTGCACCTGCATATGAACACTAGATCATGTGGAACTTTGGCTGCTGTCTATTGGACTTGGGTTTATTACACATTCTTCTTCTTGTTGTGATGGATTTGATTTCTTTCAGATATTTGAGCCTGGCCACAATGCAAACAAACCAGACATCAATCAGTTATTTCATCATTATGGGGATATCCGATGACCCACACTTGGAGCTTCTCATCTTCCTTCTGCTTCTCCTAATTTATCTCTTCACTATATCTGGTAACCTGACCATTCTCATTGCTTGTAAGGACCCTCATCTCCACACTCCCATGTACTTTTTCCTTGGCAACTTATCCATAGTAGACATTTGTTGTTCTACAGTTTCTTTGCATAAGATCCTTATAAATTTCATATCTAGGGATAAAAGGGTTTCCTTTCTTGCTTGCATGGCCCAGATGTACATGTTTGGAACATTAGAAGGTCTTGGGCTCTCAATATTGGCAGCCATGAGTTATGACCGCTATGTGGCCATCTGTAAGCCGCTGCAATACCACCTGGTTATGAACACTAGAACATGTGGGATATTGGCAGGTGCCTGTTGGATTTTAGGATTTTTGCAAGTTCTTCCTCCTGCTGTTTTGGTATATAATTTCTCTTGCTATTTCTCTAATGAGATCAATCATTTCTTCTGTGATATAATCCCCATAATAAGAATTTCTTGTGAAGACACTTCTGTAGTTGAAACGCTTTTCTTCATAGAAGGATTATTTCCCATAATACTGACGCCATTTCTCCTAACCTTTGTGTCTTACATATTTATAATACACTCTATACTAAAGATACGTTCCAGGTCTGGAAGACTGAAGGCCTTCTACACATGTTCCTCCCACCTCATGGTGGTTACATTACTGTACACTACTCTTTTTGGACAATATCTGACTCCCAACTTAAGTAACACCTTGGAATCCAAGAAAATATTTGCTCTGTGTAACACAGCCGCCGTCCCTATGCTCAATCCAGTGATCTACAGTCTTAAGAATAAAGATGTGAAAAGGGCTTTGAAAAAGAGTCTAGGCCCTGTAAAAATAATGTGACGATGTGAAGATTATGGTGGTCTATTCCTTCACATAGAAAACCTGTTCAGTGCTGTTTACGGGGTTGACTTATATGACTTATAAATCCTTATAATACCTTATTTTGGCCATTCAAAGTTATGGTTGGATGTTTGTAGACAAGATGACATTTCCAAAGGACATTTCACTGTTTAAGTAAGATTTTAGGAAGGCTCTGGGTAAATTCTTTTTGGGTGGAACCCATCCCACCTCTAGAACATGGACCCCATCTGGAACTCTATAGGAGCCCCTTGTACTGTTGAATAGGTGGCTATGCATGGCGTGTGGCACCATGAGCCTGTTAGTATGCAGTTATATGGCACAGAGAACGAGGAAGGGCGGAGGCTTATGCAACACTTTTTTACACTTCTTCTCAGACTTGATGCTTGTACAGGCTTTATGGACCCTGCAGCTCTGATCTCTACCTCTCACACATGTGCTTACTAGGATCGTCCAGTCTAAAGTGTTTTACTACTTTACTGTGGCTCAGGGAGTCCTGGACAACCTCACTCTTCCAACTCTGTCCTAATTCCACCGTTCCAGAAAACTCTTCTTGATAAGGTCATTACAGTCAAGATAAGATCAATACAGATGCAGAACCTCACAGGAGTGAAACAGGAACAAATGCAGACTCGACTAGGCCACCAGAATCAAAGGGCAGGATGAAGGGCAAGAACCCTGAAACAGCTATCAGGATGTCTCTTCCTTTCGGAGAAGTCTCTGAATTGATTGCAGGAGGGCTAATTTGTTTATGTACTGTAAATACCATTTAAAGGAAGTCTACCACCAAAAATTACCTATGTTGCAGGGGTTCTTTATGGCATAGCAAGCATACCTTTTTGTATCAAAGTACAATCTTGCTGTTGATAAAATCAGCTTTTAATCCATATATAGATGAGCTGTTCGGTGGACCTGGGTTGTGACCATGTCTGCTCGAGCACCCTTTTTCCGCTGTGGATGATACGTTGGAACCTGTCAATCTTTAGGGACAATGCTGGGTGGGGCTGGACATCTTATTTCCATACTATTACTATTATTTCCATACTATTATTACTGTTTTATTATTATCTTATAAAACCATAGTGCAGGTGATAATATTAAATGTTCAAATATATTGTATTAAAGAAAATCCTTCTTTCCCTACTTTTGACTCTTTCTAGCCTTTTTCCTTGTAGTGATCTATGGCTCTGAAGACTCTTCACCTCCATACACCAGCAGTCCATATACAGAGATATGTCCGCAGCACATATTTTCCCACACTGTGGGGATTTGCTAGAATTCCATCCACTATACAGTGACTGTAAAATGCCGCGGAAAAACTGTGGTGTTTATGCCACATGGTGTTCCAGCCATAAAGAACTTTGAAACATGGGTGGGAAAGTGGGCAAGGTTAGCCCATCTAAGGCTAAAGCCCCATGTTGCAGAAACGAGTTTTTTGTTCCAGATTTTGCTGTGGTTTTTGAGCCAAAGTCAGGAGTGGGTTGAAAAGGAATGGAAAATATAAAGGAAGCTCTTAGACAATTCCCTTCAGTTGAATCCACTCTTGACTTTGGCTCCAAAAACCGCAGCAAAATTTGCAACAAAAAACGCTGCATTTCCGCAACGTGGGGCCTCAACCTAAATGTCTCTACTCCAGATTTATCAACTGCAACTTTTCAAAAAGTGGAGTGGAAAGTGGAGCAACGTTTCAGGACAGAATTTTAGACTTATGAAATGTATCAAACATGGCATGACATTTTATAAATTACGCCAATGTAAACTCCAGCAAAACTCACTTTAAAATTCCGCTCATGATAAATCTCCCTCTGTTTTTTTCACATTCCAAAAGCCATAACTTTTTAATGTTTCCGTAACTGTATTATGAGAGCGAGTTTTTACCAGGATGAGTTGTTTATTTTATTTGCACCAGTTTGGCTAAATATCAATTAATGAACTTTTATTAATTATGGGTTATGGAAAAAATATAAATTCACCCTGTTTTTTGTTTTTTTTTAAATAACCAAGCACTACGGCCAATCTTATTTTATTCCTTGACAGGCACTAGACGTGCTATAATTACTAAGAAACTCCGACTTCGATAATTCTTCCACATGTAGGTGTGCCGGAATTCAATTATATGCCAGTCAGGGACTGATGTAGATTTCTGGTATAACTTTTCTGGAATGAGTTATAGTAAATTTGAAGGATTGGGATGTTCTTGTCCTGACCCAACTAAATTTTTGCCCCACTCTACTAACTGTCTACAAAAGTAGTGAGCGGGGCACCATCAAGCACCAAAAATGTGCCAAGTTGAGGTATATTTTTGGCCTAATTGGAAATATTATGACCTTATTTACTAGGTAAATAAGGTTGCCTGTATGTATGTGCTATTGAGAAAGTGAGATATCATTTGGATGAACAGTCGTTCGTTCTCACCAAATCTTTTCATATATGTGCACTGACAGCGTGTGAACCGAGAGCAAGGCAGGTGGTTTGGACTCCGCAACCAGAAATGAACGCACACGCGGTAGTTCAAGAAAAAAAATATATATTTACTATAAGTTAATAAAGGCTAGTTAAAGGTAAAATGACAGGGCTAAAGACAAGCAAAATATACAATATAGCATGAACAATTTCAAGGCAAATTCTGCAATGGTTTCTACTTTTACTCTGTCCACTTCTGCAGTATGGACACTGAATGAACAATATACTCAAAACTATCCCTAACTGACCCTGACTTCACATTTGGGTGCACCCCCTTTTCCCCAGTGGTCCAGGTGGACCGCTTACAGTCCGTAGAAGCGCGCGGTGGGGCCCAAAGTCGGTCCTTCTTTTATAGTGAAGCGTCCTCTCCCCACGGTTATCAGGGGCTTGGGGGAAAAGGGGGGCCCTTTAAAAGGGGGGGGGACCAACTGAATGTGATGTAAACCAAAAGCGGATTCCCCCCAGCACACTGGGGGTGCTGCCGGACCCTTACCCGGGGTTGGGGGGTGGGCGGGGGTTGTGGGGGGGGCGCCCGGGTCAACGACGGCGGGGGGGGGTTTTTTTGGTGGTTTTCTTTATAATCATTATAATTTTTTCCCTCTTTGTCGGGCGGCGGGGCCGCGTCCCTCTCGGGGGGCCGCCCCTGCCCTTTTTTTCTTTTTTTTTTGTTTGTCTCTGGGGGTGGAAATAGGGTTGAGTTGTAGAAAAAAACCCCAACCTTTTTTAAAAAAAACATTGTAAGAGGGGGGGGGGGTCTCTCTCTCGTCACTTCCTGCTTCTCTGCTCACACTCTGTCTGCAGAACAGGCAAGCTGACATAAAAGGGGGGGGGGTCACTCCAGCATCATGTCACAATTACAATGGCTGCTGTCTTAAAGGAACAGAATCACAGAAATACATTCAACATTAACAGTTTATACAGACAAATGAAGCTTAAGACAACATTGGCTGTCTCTTACATATTCCCCCCCACTTTAAGATTGGCAGTCCCTGCCTATGACTGTATATCCAGAGGGTTGTACTTTTATGCACAGGGTGGTAGTATACCGATGTATGGCAGGCAAAACAAACTCATCCTGCGCATACCGAACAGGGGGAATACCAGCATTTGGCCTAGTGGTCCGTCTGAGGACCGGTGGTATATTATGGGGTGCTGCAGCTATGGGCTGAGAAGGACCAGCGGATTCCGCACCAGAGGGGGCACAGGCCGGAGATACAGTAGTCACAGGTGGAACATCCCCAGGAGCAGGGATCGGCCAACAATCATCCTCCTCGTCGGAGGCCCATTCCGCACCTCCATTCTCTGACTGTGGGAGCTCATTCACATTGGCAGGCCCATCGTGATTTGTCCCTTCAGAATGACACAGGCGCAACATATTTCGGTGAAGTACTCGAACACAATCAGTTCCTTCTTTCTGGACCTGGTACACTGGCCCATTCGCATACTTGCGGCCAACAACACGATACGGCAAAGCCTCCCATCTGCTTTCCAATTTCCCTTGGGGTTTCTTGACACGAACTAGCACCAGGTCGCCTGGTTGCAATGGTGCTTCTTGCACTGGGGTCTTATCAGGATGGGGATGTTCTTGCAGGCGCTGCCGCACCAATCGATGGATCGTCTCAAGTCTCTGCCGATGCGCCCGCACCCAAGAGGTTGGATCCCTCGGAGGGAACCCATCCACATCATTCAACTGTAATTCTCCTATACTTCGCCCAGACCGCCCAAAGAGAAGTGTATAAGGAGAGTACCCCGTTGTAGAATGGACCTGATTGTTATAGGCCCACACCATTTCAGACAAGAACTGAGGCCACTGTAACTTCTTGTCTTCCTCCAGAGTCCGCAGCATCTGTAGCAGAGTTCTGTTGAATCTTTCACAGGCCCCATTTCCCTGAGGGTGGTATGGAGTCGTGTGCGACTTCTTTATCCCGTAGATACGTTGAACTTCTTTCATTATGTGTCCCTCAAAGCAGGCGCCCTGGTCGGAGTGGATGCGTTGGGGGCACCCATATACTCGAATGAAATCTTGGCACAGAGCACGAGCTGCTGACTCAGCTGTCTGGTCCTTGGTGGCGGTTACCACCGCAAATTTGGTGAAGTGATCCACCATTACGAGGCAATACTGGTGTCCGCTATTGGATGGGCCCACCATTAGATAGTCTATCATGACGATTTCTAAAGGTTCCTGGGTCACGATGGTTTGTAGGGGAGCTCTCTGTTCTATTGCCTTATGGATCTCACAAGTTCGACAGCTGCGGCATACTTCTTCGACCATTTGACGAAGACCAGGGCAGTAAATCAGTCGCTGTAACCAACGAAAGGTCTTCTCATGACCAAAATGTCCATTCTTATTATGAGCCTCAACTGCCAACGAGCGAGCCAGTTCACTAGGCACCACAATTTGGTATCGAATGTCGATCTCAGAAGGTAAATAGACCTTTCGGCATAGCACTCCATTTTTCATCTCCAACTTTTCCCACTGACTCAAAACAGATAATATCTCACGTGTCAGTCGTTCTCTTTCCTCTCTACAGGGCTTCTGGCCTTTCTCAACACACTTGATCATCTGCGCCAGCCCCTCATGGGTCTGTTGTATCTGTGCCCATTCCTGTCGTGAGGGACCAAAGAAAGGAGCCATTTCAGTCCCCTCCATCTCAAACTGATTAGTGGCGGTCAAGGCCTGTGAAAATCTGCTGAAATCGGGCACCTCCACATGCTCCAACTCATGATCCACGTCTTCTGTGGGGGTCTGGGCAGTTACCCTAGAAAGTCCGTCAGCATTCTGGTTCTCTGTCTTGGACCGATACTTAATGCGGTAATTGAATGTAGACATTCGGGCTATCCACCTCTGCTCTAACGCCCCGAGCTTGGCATTTTCCAGGTGAGCTAGTGGGTTGTTGTCAGTCAGTACTAAAACTTCAGCACCGGTCAAATATTCAGAGAATTTCTCGGTCATGGCCCATACCAGTGCCAACAGCTCCAATTTAAATGAACTATAATTCTCGGGGTTTCTTTCAGAATCTCTCAAAGACCGGCTGCCGTACGCTATGACCCTCTCCTGGCCATCCTGAAGCTGGGAAAGCACTGCTCCAAGACCATACAGGCTTGCATCTGTATATAGCTGGAACGGCAAGTGGTAATCAGCATATGCCAAGATTGGGGCTGTTGTCAGTGCATCCTTCAATGCCTGGAAGGCTTGTTCCTGTTCAGGTCCCCACTTCACGGACCGGTTCTTTGGACCACCGGATGTGCCTCGTAGGAGAGCATTAAGTGGTGCTGCTACCTTGGCGAAATCCTTAATAAACCGTCGATAGTAACCGGCTACTCCAAGGAACGCCCTCACTTCTCGCAGGGTAGTCGGTATCGGCCAATCTTGAACAGCCGCTATCTTGTCTCTTGATGGTCTCACCCCTTCTCCTGATACGCGGTGACCCAAGTAATCAATTTCAGATTGGAACAACCGACATTTACTGGGTTTCAATTTGAGCCCATGTTCCCGCAATCTTCGAAATACTTGCCCCAACTGGTGGAGATGGTCTTCAAAGGTCGCAGAATACACTATAATGTCATCCAAGTAGATGAGAGTGAACTCAAAGTTGAAGTCACCGAGACATTTCTCCATCAACCGCTGAAACGTTCCGGGTGCATTTGTCAACCCGAAGGGCATCCGGTTAAATTCGTATAGTCCCATGGGCAAGATGAATGCCGTCTTCTCCTTGTCTTTTGTGGCCATCGGCACCTGCCAATACCCACTAGCCAGATCTAGTGAGGAGAAGTACCGGGCTCTCCCTAGCGCTGAGAGGGACTCCTCAATCCGTGGCAAGGGGTAGGAATCTCGTACGGTGCAAGCGTTTAACTTCCGATAGTCTACGCAAAATCGGATGGACCCATCTTTTTTTCTTACTAACACCACAGGAGCCGCCCAGGGACTCTGGCTTTCTTGGATGATCCCACCCTGTAGCATCTTAGCTAACAGTTCTTTCACTTCCTGATACAACTGTGGAGGAATTTGTCGGTAGCGCTCTCTAATTGGAGGGGTGTCTCCTGTGGGAATCTCATGGTAGATCCCTGTGGTACATCCAAAATCTTCAGCATACCGTGCAAAGGTGGCTTGGTTCTCCCACAACAGCTCATCTACCTTCTGCACCCATTCCAGAGAACATGAACTTACATCCATCTTCATCTGTTCTCGAATTGCACAGCCATTCCATTCAGAGGTGGGTTCCTCATCTTCTCCCATGGACACAGTTACGGTCCACTCATCCCTTTCAGTCGGCTTCAGCTGCATTGGAGTTACTTTCCTTACTTCCTCCGGAGTCACATAGATGTTAGCCAGCAGCCTCCCTGGGGTCAGGTCCACACTCTGGTCCTGAGTGTTTACACATCGAAGTGGTACTCTTCCATTGCGAACTATTGCCAAGGAACGGGCCACTAGCGGATCAACACCTCCTTCGGCTGCCTGCAGTGGTTCTACCAACACAGCTATGCCCTCTAGTTTCCGACAGGTGCCTACGGGCATGGACACTATTGTCTCCCGACTGGGTGGCAGTGTAACTTTTGTATGCAAAGGAACTGAAATTCGAGCCAGAGGACGCTGTGCATCTGAACTTTTCTGTAAGCCACATGTCCGGATCAGCCGCTGGAAAGCTGTTTGAGTAGGCCGATGGGTGGTGGTTTCTTTCCAATAACCGTGACCTTTCTTTTCAAAGAGGATCTGATCTAATTCTTTTAACACATTCATCCCCAAAATGACAGGGACCTTTACTTCATGTGACTCCTGTACCACCACAATGCCTTTCCTACCTAGATCTTGGCCACATACCCGGACATTCATCCAGGCCACTCCCACGACCGGAACTGGTAACTGGTTAGCTGCGACCACTCGTACGAATGTATGGGGATCATATTTCACATGTTGCCGGAAGTACCGTTCATAACAGTCTCTACTCAAGGTCGTTACTTGGGAACCCGTGTCAATCATCCCGGTAACCGGAATACCCTCCATTTCCACCTGTATGACAGGACTTGCAGCGATCAGGTCATCATCAGGGCATTCTCCCCCACATAGTCTCCTTGTCAGTCTCCCCTACTACACGCCCTTCAGCAGCAGGGGACTTCAGTTTAACGGCGGTCTCTCATAAGTTTGTCGCTGCTCTGGACATCTAGCAGCAACGTGGCCCATCCGTCCACACTCCCAGCAGCGTATCCCCCGTCGTTCTGGCCATCTGTTTGGGCCCCTTCGGTAAGCCCCTTCGATTTCTCCTGAGCACTGCACTAAATGATTTGGACCCCTTCGGTAGGTCCTATCCTCACCCCTCCAGCGGGGTGGTGGGTGATTCTGACTTGCTGGGTGTGGATGGCTCACCCTTTCATCTCCAGTCTTCTGGAAGTCTGCAATTTTCATAGACTGCTCATCACAACGAGTGTGCAAGTGTTCCATTTGTTCTTGCAGTTTCTGCATTACTGTGAGAATTTCTTTAACCGTCCCTTTTTCTACTGTCTCTGAGCCAGAACTAGCCCCCTGTGACAAAGTAACTCCAACTGCGGTCTGCGGCCTTGGGACCATACTATTGGCACGGGAGATGGCCTCTACCTGTACATCATGGAATTTAGCATCAGTCTCTCGTCGTATAAAATCCTGCATAGTCACAGTTAAACTGCCGTCACGTATCCCCAGGACAAACTGGTCACGGAGAGTCCGATCAGGGTTACAGAAGGCTGGCGAGCCCCCTCTTTCCTTCCTTTGAATATCTCGGAGCAGTTCTTGTAGGGCATTTGCATATTGGGGAAGGCTTTCATTCTCCTGTTGTACCCTCTGGAAGAACCGAGCCTGCAGAGACCCCAGCAATGCAGTTTCTCCATAGATGGTTTCTAGAATCTGGACTACTTGCTCAAATGTCTGCCTTTGTTCAAATGGCCTCAGTATCACCGTGGTCTTAGCATCCCCTTGTAATGTCAATATTGCTAGCTCTACTAGTACTTCTGGTGCGGTCTGGTACATTCGCTGTATCATTCGTATCTGTTCCACCCACATACTCACTGACATATTATTGCCATCAAATTTAGCTAACTGACTCATTATAGCCCCTGCTGGCATTCTTCCTCCAGCACCATTCTCCCGAACGGGTGCGTCACCGTCCATTCTGGTAAGCGGATCCTGCCGACTACGCCAATTTGTGAACCGAGAGCAAGGCAGGTGGTTTGGACTCCGCAACCAGAAATGAACGCACACGCGGTAGTTCAAGAAAAAAATATATATTTACTATAAGTTAATAAAGGCTAGTTAAAGGTAAAATGACAGGGCTAAAGACAAGCAAAATATACAATATAGCATGAACAATTTCAAGGCAAATTCTGCAATGGTTTCTACTTTTACTCTGTCCACTTCTGCAGTATGGACACTGAATGAACAATATACTCAAAACTATCCCTAACTGACCCTGACTTCACATTTGGGTGCACCCCCTTTTCCCCAGTGGTCCAGGTGGACCGCTTACAGTCCGTAGAAGCACGCGGTGGGGCCCAAAGTCGGTCCTTTCTTTTATAGTGAAGCGTCCTCTCCTCACGGTTATCAGGATCTTGGGAGAAATGAAGTCCTCTTTAACAGACAGGGAAACCAACTGAATGCAATGTAATCCAACAGCAGATTCCACTCAGCACACTGACAGTCCTGCCGAATCCATACACTGAGCTGGGATGTAAGCCGGGATTTAGCAGGTGCCGTCCAGTACATCAACAGCACTGCGAGTCTCTATCTGTGGTATCCATATACACAGTCACAATGTCAGTCTCACTGATCAGCCACTGAGCACAGTTCCTTTCACGTGGACTCACTAGTCCTGTTGTCTCTTTACACTCTGTTTGTCTCTGGACCAAGATACAGCTTAGCTGTACAGAAAAATCTCCACACCAGTTCAATACAACACTTGCTAAGATGGCTGCTGCTCTCTCTCTCGTCACTTCCTGCTTCTCTGCTCACACTCTGTCTGCAGAACAGGCAAGCTGACATAAAAGGGGGGGGGGGTTTCTTCCCACTCCACATCATGTCACAATTACAATGGCTGCTGTCTTAAAGGAACAGAATCACAGAAATACATTCAACATTAACAGTTTATACAGACAAATGAAGCTTAAGACAACATTGGCTGTCTCTTACAAGCGCACACAGGTTTCATGGATCTGCTTTGTTCAGGGTTGATCTGTTTTTCGTGCCAGTGATTAAAAAAAAGATGTCAGACAATTTTTTGTGTCTTTGCAAAACATACGGCACATGGAAGGCATCCAGGCGTTGTTCGTGATTATCATAGACCCATAGACTAATAAGAGGGATTTCACTGAATCATAGACAAAAATAGGAGGTCTCTGTTTTTCTCTATGGACCCATCTCTGGTCTATAACAAAAAATTGACATATAAATGAATACATTGAGAATCAAAGTGAGGACGGCCAGGACACGTCTGTGAATCACTGGTCTGGGGCCATACATCAAGGGATCACTGCAAAGACTTTTCTGCCTTTAAATAAAGTTATTTTATTTGACATGAAGAATTTTCAGTTATAAAACAAAAGTGAAGTAGAAATTTTGTATGTGGCGTATGAATTTTAAGTTTGGTTTCAATTCCCCCGCTAGCGCAAGATAAGCCTGAATTATTAATTCAGCCACAATTTTTCAAAAGTTTTGGCTTCTAATGAAGCCTAAAATTTGAAAATTCTTTTTGGGCAAACCAGATAGAATGGCACACTATGTGAAACAAGAGGAAAAGCAGCAGAGGAGAGAATCACATGGCCTGAGGGTCACCTAAGTGGGCTTTGCCATCATCATCAGCCTCTCAGTCACTCAGGAAGGGTGGATAGAGAGGTCATACTGATGATGTCATAGGCACTATATAAGATTATACACAGAGAGAAGAGCCATTTTGTTGGGATGAAAGCAAGGAAAGAGCGGTGAGAGAGCCCAGGCATCCATACCAGCACAGGGATACTGGAAAAACCAACAAAAATTGCCGTACTACAGATTACGCAGCATTGCTGGTGTATTTTTTTTTTTTTTACTTACAGTCTGTTTGCCCAATCCTTTATTTAGGCTGAATCCAGAAAATTCAGTATACCGCCTACACAGTTATGTTTCTTGCAGGTATGGACCAGTATAGGCCACATTAAACATACATTTTTGGAAGCTGTTTACACAGTAATTTTTTGCAGTGCCAGTTGTGTGTAGGGCCCATTTAACAGAAAATTTTGCATACTGTCCACACAGTTATATTTCTTATGGTTATGTGCCAGTGTAAGCTGATCTGCCATTGTGGCACTATCTAAATTTGTTTTCAAATTCTGTACTTTTCACCTCCGTTGCCACACTGTTGACATAATAAAAAGAAAATAAATCCCATTGCTTCTTCCAATACCCTTATGTTGGTGCGGCATATGCTCCCATGAAGGGATAATTTTTTGTATGTTTTTTCTTTTAAAGCCATGTCCTCCCTTTTATGCCTACTGTCATAAAGGGATAATTTTTGGTGTTGTTATTGAAGCCAATTCTTTTTTCAACCAGGCACACTTCAGAGTTTTCAACAGACCTGTTGCACTTGGCAAAATGCAACAGGCTCTGCCATCTATTTTCTCATAGACATACATGTTACTATCACTCAAGAAAAAATTAAAAATTACAGTTCACTCCAATTGCAATATTCTGTTGAATCCGTGCAAGTCGATGTTCGGAAAAGCCCTCGGACTTCAAGGGTGAAAAATTTAAAACTGCAAAAAAAGTGGAATTTAGCACCAAAAACATACAGATTAATAAAATTTTACTTTGAGCCTGAAAGCCTATTGTGTTGTAAACACCGAGGTTTGGCCGCAATGCCCAACCAAAAATGGAAAACATCATAACACACAATGGGGCAGATTTTATTCTATTTATGCCAGAGTTCTTGGGTTGGTGTCATTTTATATGCCAGTTGTGACATGGATTGCTGTAAATGGTGTTTTCTTCACTCTCCACACTACTTTCCCAAAAATGAGGTGTGGCGAGGGTGTGCAGGGGACAGATTTCTTATTAGTTACTCCAGAAAACTGGTATAATTGATACAGGAAATCTACGCCTGCTCATTTCACTCTGGGCGCGTGGCCTGGTGGAGAGTAAGCCTTATTTATGGGGAGTGATCAATGGGTGATAGAATGTGCGCCCACTGCAGGCGGCTAGTCATATATCAGGTAACCGAATGGAATTCAAGGTATCACAAATCCAGAGCTCCGACCCCTATAAAGATATGCTATAAGGCGGATGAACACACAAACATGGCCTATTCACATTAAGAAGAATAAATGGTGGACTATCCCTTTAATTATTATTTACAGATGGCTCCCTGCGCTGCAGTGTTACACACCCAAGAGAATAGATACCTTTGTATTCATTACAAGACAAAAATGTATCTATAATTATACTGAATGTAACTGTTCTCGAATAGTCAATTAAGGATATCACGAGGGATTAATTATCACATTGGTGAATGCTATATACTGTATACTAGAGAATATTTAATAACTGCTAGGTTAAGTATGATCAGTGTCTGTGACTACAGAAGAGCGAGCGGACTACGGGGGAAGCGGATTAATCCAAATGTCACAGTATAATAGAACATTATCAAGGCAGGAACGTACATCAGACCCACAATAGGTAAGTAGAGGACGAGGCTCACTCCTTCCTATAGGGTACTATATTGTGCCTGTCACTGGTGTTACTAACTAACCCGAGACTTCAGTCCACACTAATGTAAATCAATGAAAATGGCAGAAAAGAAACAAAAATATATTTCTCAAAATATGAGGGTTTTGCCTACATTTTTGTTTACTGCATTGAGGAAATAAATGACATCTTGTACAAGCAGTGCAATAAGATTTTTAGTTGCAGTGTGGCACACTAGCAGCATCAGAGGGAGAATTTATATATACTTCAATTAATATTTATGTAAAAAAAAAAAAAAAATCACTTTGCTCAGTGAAAAAGTCATTTACAGCTGTCAGGGCGGCACACAGGGTTTTATTTTTAAGTTAAAATGTATAAAAAAAACAATGAATACGAGCTTGTCACAAAACAATATGCCAATGTGCTAATTTTTGGTGGTGCTATACACAACAGAACACCGAACTGATGCGTATTTAATGGCAGCGTCAAAATGAATTGCTGACTTGACACGGGAAATACCCTATGAGTGGAACTGGTGCAACAAAATGTGTGCCGCCATGTATCATTTATACCTGTCATGCAATGCATTATGGGCCCACTTGATTCATGTTGTCTTGTGCTCCCATGCTTTCACATGGTGGCCACCATCTTAGCCAGTTCATGAGAAATGAATCAAAACACGTTCACTTGGATCCCAAATTTTTGCAAAATCTGGGTTTTATCAAGTTTGTTAGGTTTACTCTAAAAACCATCAGTTCTTTAATTCTTTTGTAAATGGATAGTTAAAGTGAATATAAGAAATAATGTAATGTATCTTATAGGAAAAAAAATTACCAAATAAAATTTCTCAATCCTTGCTCAGAGCTGTCTTAACTGAATAAGGGCTGGAACTCACACACAGATCAGATTACATAGAAGTCTATGAAGAGGGAGGATGAGCCCTGTGAGAGAGAAACAAGCAGAGGGATGTGCTGCTACAGATAACAATACGATTTGTAGCATTTATTTTTAGCAAACTTCCAGCAGGTTTCTCTGCTTCTCACTCTCTCCTCCTCCTTCTCTTCCTCCTTTCTCTGTAGACTTCTATGAACTGCAGCCTGGCTTCAGTAAAGACATATCTGGCAATGAATTGAGCAGTTTAGCAGTCAGGAAAAGATCTGGCAAGAAGAAATAGAAATATTTTACTCTGATAAGATACAGTATATAATAAGGTTTGTTATATTTATCTGAACTATTCATTTGCAAAAAGAAAGACAGTTACTCCTTAAATTATAGCTGTCAATAGAATTCTATGAAGAGTGGAGTGTGGAGGAGGAAATGAATCCTAGTGAGGGAAGCAAAAGTACACACATAGACATGCTGCTGCAGCTAATAGTAAGTCTTCTATCTCATCCAATGTGCTTAATTCACTTATCAATGCATCTCAAAACTTCTTAATAATTTTTATTATGAGCAAGAATAAGATATTGAGCAGAATCTCCTGTATTTTTTCATGTGTTGTCAGTAGAAGCATCATAATATAACTGTCCACAACAGTGGACTTGGGTTTATTGCACATTCTTCCTCTTGTTGTCATGGCTTTGGTTTCTTTCAGACACTTGAGCCTGGCCACAATGCAAACAAACCAGACATCAGTCAATTATTTCATCATTATGGGGATATCCGATGACCCACACTTGGAGCTTCTCATCTTCCTTCTGGTTCTCCTGATTTATCTCTTCACTATATCTGGTAACCTGACCATTCTCTTTGCTTGTAAGGATCCTCATCTCCACACTCCCATGTACTTTTTCCTGGGCAACTTATCCATAGTAGACATCTGTTGTTCTACAGTTTCTTTGCACAAGATCCTTATAAATTTCATATCTAGGGATAAAAGGGTTTCCTTTCTTGCTTGCATGGCCCAGATGTACATGTTTGGATCATTAGAAGGTCTTGGTCTCTTAATATTGACAGCCATGAGTTATGACCGCTATGTGGCCATCTGTAAGCCTCTACAATACCACCTGGTTATGAACACTAGAACATGTGGGATATTGGCAGCTGCCTGTTGGATTTTAGGATTTTTGCAGGTTCTTCCTCCTGTTGGGATGGTATATAGTTTCTCTTGCTATTTCTCTAATGAGATCAATCATTTCTTCTGTGATATAATCCCCATAATAAGAATTTCTTGTGAAGACACCTCTGTAGTTGAAACGCTTTTCCTCATAGAAGGATTATTTCCCATAATACTGACACCATTCCTCCTAACCTTTGTGTCTTACATATTTATAATACACTCTATACTAAGGATACGTTCCAGGTCTGGAAGACTGAAGGCCTTCTACACATGTTCCTCCCACCTCATGGTGGTTACATTACTGTACACTACTCTTTTTGGACAATATCTGACCCCAAACTTAAGTAGCACTTTGGAATCCAAGAAAATTTTTGCTCTGTTTAACACAGCCGCCGTCCCTATGCTCAATCCAGTGATCTACAGTCTTAAGAATAAAGATGTGAAAAGGGCTTTGAAAAAGAGTCTAGGTCCTGTAAAAATCATGTGACGATGTGAAGATTATGGTGGTCTATTTCTTCAATGCTAGTTACGAGGTTGCCTTATTTATAAATCCTTATAATATCTTATTTTGGCCATTCAAGTTAGGGTAGACATGAAGACATTTCTAAAGGACATTTCAATATTTAAGCAGAACTGGAGTAAGATTGGTGAAAGGCTCTGGGTAAATTATTTTTGGTTGGGTCCCCATCCCACCTCTGGAACATGGATCCCACCTGAAACTTTATAGGAGCCCCATGTACTGTAGCTAAATAGGTAGCTATGCATGTGTGTGGCACCATGAACCTGTTAGAGTGCAGTTATAAGGCACCGAGAAAGAAGAATGGCGGAGGCTTATGTAACACCTTTTCACTCTGCTTCTCAGATTTGAGGGGTGGGATGCTTGTACAGGCTTCATGGACCCTGCAACATGCACCCTCTGATCTCTACTTCGGATATTTGCTCTCACTTGGCTGGTCTAGTCTAAAGTGTAGCGGTCTGCTTTAGTGTTAGCTCAGGGAATCCTGGACAAACTCAAACTTCCAACTTCCCCCTGGCTCCAGGTATCTTAGGGTAGACAGGACAGTACAGATACAGAACCTCACAAGAGTAAAACAGGAACAAATGTGGACTCGAATAGGCCACCAGGATCAAAGGGCAAGATGAGGGACAAGAACCCTGAAACAGCTATCTACGAATGGATGACTCTTCCTTTCGGAGAAGTCTCTGGATTCACTGCAGGAGGGTTAATATGTTTATGTACTGTAAATACTATTTAAAGGAAGTCTACCACCACCAAAATGTATTCTAAACCACCAATATGCTATTACCAGGGCTCTTTAGGGCATAGCGAACATACCTTTTTGTATCAAAGTACAATCTTGCTGTTAATAAAATTAACTTTTATTCCATATATAGATGAGCTGTTTGGTGGACTTGGATTGTGACCATGTCTGCTCGAGCATTCATTTTCCCCTGTGGATGATATGTTGGAACCTGTCAGTCTTTAGGGAGCAATGCTGGGTGGGGCTGAGCAGCTTATTTCCATACTATTACTATATTACTATTATTTCCATACTATTACTACTATTTTATTATTTTATAACACCATAGTACAGGAGATAATATTACATGTAGATAAGATATTTTATTAATGAAATGTAGGTGTCGTGGAGAGTGGAGCAACATCTCAGGACAGAATTCAGGACTTATGAAATTTATTAAACATTGCATGACATTTTATAAATTTGGTACAAATTACGCCAACGTAGACTCCAGCAAAGTAACTGTATTATGTGTGTTTTTACCAGGATGAGTTGTATATTTAATTTGTTCCAGTGTGGATAAATATAATTTATTAGTTAACGTTAATTTATTTCTGAGAGAAAAAAAATAAATTCACTATTTTTAAAATATTTTTTACATGCTTAATATATATATAAAACATTAATATAGATTACATTGTTATTGCAACTTACAAAAAATATTTTTTGGCATATTTTTCTAGTTTGCATACTAAAAGTATGTTTTACAAAAGGCCAATTTATATTGTAATTTTTGAAGAGCCGTAACATTTTTATTTTGCAATTGAAAAATAACAATCTAGTAACATTTTGAGATCATTATAAAATATTGGATTATTTTAAAAAGAATAATTAGGGCTTTGAGGAATTAATTAATAGTAAATCTGCTGCTGGTATATTTAATTTTATGCTGTGTGGCACACATTTTATGTAAACTTTATTCAATAGCATGTTATAGGGGTTATCCAGCTTCCAAAAATGATCTGCAAATATATCAAGAGCAGTGCTAAATCGACACCGTTACCTTGTGCAGCCTTTGCTTGGCTTTATTTTGCTTGCTGCTCCATGTATCACTGTTATTTACATGCAGTGAATCTGTGGACAAACGACATTTCCCAGGATTCATCCGCCTGCTGTCCCTCTTGGTGTACCCCTCCCTTCTCCACTCTCCTCTGCAATGAAATCACAGGAAATAAATCCCTCCCACATCTGAGGTCACATGATGCTGTGATGTTTCGTGCTCATGGTGGAAGGGGGGAGCTTGGAAACACATCACAGCAGCATGTGACATTGAATGTGGGAGGGATTTATTACCTGTGAGCAAAAAAAACTGGTATTTAAAAAAAAAAATGGAAACAGTAGTTTGGAGTTTGCTACAAATTTTTGAAAAAAAACATTTTGCGGTTCGATTCTCATAACCCAACTACAATGGCAGCTGTCATGTGAAAAAAAAAACTGAGAACAGGATCACATGACCTCAGACACAAGATGGGCTCACCCATAATGCCTTGCAAGCATCCCTCATGACAGAGGATAGCCAAATATTAGGGACTATCCCTCTAATCTCCCTGATTGCTAATAGGCAGTATAAAGAGCCCAGTCTGATAGAGTAGGTGTCTATTTTGTGGGAGAGATTAGACAGATAGAGGCTAAGAAGATAGCAATGAAATACTGTAGACAGCAATGATATCTAAATAATGCAGTGGGAAGATTTTGGGGATTAGTGTACTTAGGACTGGAGAGGAATAATTAGACTAAATTAATTAATTGACTGAAACATAGATGAATAGTTGAAGTCCTAGAAGCCCTCAGAATGTAATACACATATGGCTTGTAACAATGGCTTGTAACAAACTAGTTTGGACTGAACATGAACTTTTGGTCCACACTGGTCACCCTAAACACGAATTGCATCTTGATAGGTTTTCTTATCCCTAGTAAAGGTACATGCACTATATAGAGAAAAGTATTGTTCCCAGCTCTTAATCATTGACTTCAGATGTTTCATTCAGTCCCATTGCCACCCAGCCCCTCGCCCTACAGTCACCTATACAAACATTTTTGAAAGAATGGCCGGTTTTCTGGAGCTCACTATATCCAGCCCGATCCTGTAAGAGGAGTCACCACTGCAACAAGTCATTTCCTAAAACATCTTTCTTCTAGATATTTCACCAGCATCAGCTGTGAGTGGCATTAATAAAAAGTGGAAGAATTTAGGTACCCAGCAACTCATCTGCAGAGAGCAGGCAGACCTAATAAAGTGTGGTGGACCAGTCTCGGTTTGGTGAATGTCAGGAGAATACTGCGTTGTGCCATAAAATTTGGGGAGGAGGGATAATTCTATGAGATTGTATTTCTGGGGTCAGCCTAGGTCCCTTAGTTCCAGTGAAGGAAAAACTTAATTCTTCAACATTCCAAGACATTTTGGACAATACTATTTATTTCCAGCCTTGTAGGAAATGTTTGGTGAAGACCCTTTTCTGCTCCAACATGACTGTGCTCCACTGCAGAAAGCAAGGCCCATAAAGACATAGTTGGGGGAGTTTGGTGTGCAAAAATTTGAGTGGCCACAAAACCCCCGTCTGCAACCCCATCTAACACCATTGGGATGAAGTAGAGCGGAGATTGTGAGCCAGGTTCTCTTGTCCAACATCAGTGTCAGACTTCACAAATGTTCTCCTAGATGTATGGACAAGAACTCCCATAGACATCTTCCAATACCTTCTAGAGAGCCTTCCCATAAGAGTAGGAGCTTTTTAGCTAAAAAGGTAGAACCAACTCCTTATTGTTTATGGATTTAGAATGGGATGTCATAAAGACTTTTGTCTATACAAAGTATCTCTAAACTCTACAATGCCTTACTTGTCCCTAGTTCTTTTTTCTCTTTTTTTTCTATTTTTTTTATTTTATTTTTTATTTATTTTACAGAACTGGTCCCACTAGATGCAATTATGCCGATTATGTCTTGTTATCATGGGGTGTTGAAAGAAAAACATCCAGACATAATAATGCATGTGTTCCCCAAAGGCAAAAATTTAGATCTTGGTTGGACTAAGCTCAAATTTTACAATTTTGAAAAAAAAGTGGTTGAAGAATTCTTGGAAAAAAAGACTGGCCATTCCCTTCTTTGATCAAGATCTTACTCAATTGACAGTTACCATTATGATGGAGAAAAAAAAACAACTGATATACAATGTTTTACCAAGCATTTCCCTTACCTTTATCTAAGTCTAGCTCCGGTTTGGCACCAGATGATGTGTGACTGAGAAAACAATAAAGAACATCTATATTACAAAGCTCTAGTCTCCCTCATTGAAGAAGATTCTAGAAATATAGTTCTAGCTGGTGACATATGCTATTAAGAAATATGTCTTGCAATACTGTTCACATTTCCTCCACATTTCGAAAATGCAGAACAAAGTGGCAGTAAAGGAAGATTAAAACCTAAAATGGTTGACAGTATGTTTCTCAATAAAACTCTCCATGCTGTAGATATTGAGGAATTTTGTGGCAAAATCATATGCATAAACTTCCACCTCTATAAAACCCAGACAAACAATAAAAATACATTTTATCATTTTTTTCCTCGTTATAGACCAGATTTCCAAAAAGTTTGCAGTCATACTTATTTGCAAAAAGTTACACCACATTTTAGTAGGCTTTATTTCCAACAAAAAATGTGCCAAAATTTGGGCACACAGTGTTGCATCTTAAGCTACATTCCTTTTCCCTAACAAGCTCTTCCCCTTTTCAGTAAGTACTGTCTACCTATCATACAAGATGAAAAATTTGCAAGATAGTGGCTAAGGTTGGCTAAGGCCCCATGTTGCAAAAAATCTGTTTCGTTATTTTTTTGTTTTGTTTTGTTTTTTTGCAGATTTTGCTGCAGTTTTTTTGAGCCAAAGCCAGGGTTGTTATGATAGTATCTCTGGAGAAAATATCAGCAATCGCATGAACTGACTGACAACAGAGAGCAGTAGAATAAGCTGTTTAAATCTCACACTGTGCTGAGAGATCGATCCTAGATACCCAAATTTCTTCATGTAGATCGAGCATGGAGAAGCACATTATTCCAGAGATCTGCTTTAGTAAGTTGGGGATGAGAGGCACAGGTTTCTAATTTTTAACTGTAATTTTCTTTAGATTATTGTAGTCGATACAAGGAAGATTGTATAATCCCTGTCCCTTAGAGAGTTTAGTGTTAGGGAGAAGATCAATAGCACAATTATATCATTTGTCAGTTGGAAGCAAATCAGACCCAAACTCAAAGAAAACATCAGCAAAATCTTGAAAATAATCAGGCAAAGACGGAGTAACAGAATCAATGGTCACAGATATACAAGATTTCCATTTAACCACATCCACCTGTCTCCAAATATATAACTAAATCTGTAGGTAAATTCTCAAGAACAAAAAAAGAAATGTACTTAGTGTATTGTACCTACAACAATGGTCACCTCAGGTGTAGTAAACTTAACTTTACACTGGGTAAGAGATGTGTTATCTATTACAATCACACTGACTGGACTCACGAGTACAGTAAGTTGGCCACTGAACCATAGTCAACAAAAGCTTTACCAGAAATAATATTATCATGAAAAAGAATTTTAACTGGTAAGATGACTTTGTTTTTGGAGATGATATATAATGGAAATGATTGGCTGCCTAGGTGGTCTTCCCAAAAAACCACCTAGGCGCTGGAGTTTTCTGGATGCTTTGCAGTTTTTAAGAAGGTGATCAGCATCTCTGTAGTAAAAACACAGACCCCACTGTCTCTAGAATAATCTCCTGTCAGAAATCAACAAAGAAGATCCTAGCTGCACAGGTTCTGGGTGTGACTATGGAGTAGACTTGAGTGGAGGCAGAGGAGTGGAGACCAAAGATCGTTCCTTCTTGCATTTACATAAACGCTGATCTAAACGAATAGATAGTGTCGTGGTTTCGTCCAAAGATGAGGGTTGCAGATAGTTGACTAACAAGTCCTTTATAGAGTCAGAAAGGTCTTGACAAAACTGTCAGCAGAGGGCTGGATCATTCCACTGAGAATGAACCGACCACCTTTTGAAGTCAGAGCAGTTATCTTCAGCTGGATGATGACCCTGACAGAGAGAAAACATTTTGGATTCAGCCACGGTTGTAAGATGAGGTTCGTAATAGAATAGTCCCAGAGCAGCAAAAAAAAAACATCCACAGAAACCTGTTCTGGAGCATGGGGTTTTAAAGAAAGGGCCCATTCTTGAGGGTCTCCTTGCAGAGTAGAAAAATTGATGCCAACCTGTTGCTGCTAATGACCTGAAGAATGGGGTCGCAGACCAAAATACAATTTACAACTATCTCGGAAGGTGGCAAAAGATTTCTGATATTTTTGACAGGCACAAGGAACACCTGATTTATGAAGAGGCTCTGGTCTCTTAATAAACCAGGCGCATGCCCATGTGTCAGAATGGAATTCTATGGCAGTCAGGTACTGGTGTAGATTTCCTGCATAACTCACAACAGAAAACTGGCGTGAGTTATAACATTGTTGGGCCGAGTTATCCCTGCCTCACTCCCCTCTCTGCCTGGCTCAGATTGAGTATTTTGGCCAAAATATTAACTAATACCTCATGGATATCCATTTATTTTCTGTAGGGATGAAGTCAGACCCTATTATGTTGGGAAAATGGGGTGCAGGCACATGTGGGGTGTATATATAGATGCTGAGTAGTAGAGATGAGTGAATTTTTCAAAAAATTCGATTTGGCCGATTTGCCGAAATTTCCAAAACGATTCGATCCAAATTAATTTGCAGCGAATTGCGTTAAAAACAGCTATTTCCTAGCTTCAGAGAGCCTGTATAGTGGTGTAGAACACTGTGCCTTGCAGTAACACGCATAGGGAGCCTGCTGTGGTAGTGAAACAATACTGTGAGTCAGTATGACATGCACATGACAGGCGTCGCTCTTAGAACCGCTGCACACTTCACTTATTTGGCCAGTTATGGGGCCAAAACTGACCAACTAACTCAAGTGTGAACTCAGTCTTACAGGTTAATGTTAGTGCCAGGTATAAAGAACCCTGCAGAGGCCCAAGATCCTACTGTAGCGTGAAAGAGCGCACTTCTTTTACACCGTCGTCTGCTGATCCCACATAGATATCTATAGAACCTGTTCTATCAAATGCTTATACAAGTAGAGCCCCCCCTGACAGAGTGGAGAGGGTGTCAGCAGTAAGTTTGTGTTGACTGATTATTTTGCCCTTCCTCTGATCCATCAGAACAATAATCCCCCAAAAAAACAGATCCTATTTTTTGAGCATCCACCTTCACTCAGTCAGGATTTGGTCAGTAATCCATCAGTATTGCTGATGCCAAAAAAAAAAACAGGAGTGGATACAAAACAGAGATGACATGTGAATGGAATATTTGCATGTCTACTGTGTTTTGTACCCACTCCTGCTTTTGGCTACCAAATCATATGGTCCCATCTTACAATTCTGATGGGACCATACAGGCCTTACAGCTACTACACAGACAGGATCCGTTGTGTGTCTCATTTTTCCTTCCTTCTGACAGATCAGAAGAAGGGTCAAATAAATGA
Source organism: Leptodactylus fallax (assembly GCA_947044405.1). NCBI lineage: Eukaryota > Metazoa > Chordata > Amphibia > Anura > Leptodactylidae > Leptodactylus > Leptodactylus fallax. The sequence goes on from CAMRHE010000113.1 coordinate 4,558,651, forward strand.
TGTCAACTAGGCCAAAAAGGAAAAAGACAAAATAGTGGCCCAGTCATGGAATGGGGAGGGTGGGAACAGCATGAGAAGTGACATAGTGTTGAGGTAGCAGCAGCAAGAGGAGGCCACAGAGTGGCAAGGTGACATAATGGAGAGGTGGCAGCAGCATGAGGAGGCCATAGAGTGGCAAGGTGATATAATGTGGAGGTGGCAGCAGCATGAGGAGGCCATAGAGTGACCCAGTGACAGAGAGGGGAGGTGGGTGGCACAAACAGTACCCGCTGATGATGGTGGCTATAAGAAGGAGCACTTGGCATCAGATGTGAGGCATCAGGCAAGTAGCAGCATCAGAATAGTAGCTGAGGCAGGTAGCCAGAAGAAACCGGTTTCTTTTGTCAAGGTTTGGGTGAGGCAGCATAGATGATTTAATCTGATGCATCAGGCATTGGTGGGTGGAAATCCTGGCTGATCCACGTCTGATTCATCTTGACAAAGGTCAGTCTCTCCACATTTTGGGTGGACAGGCGAGTTCTCCTTGGGGTAACTATGGCCCTTGCCGCACTAAACACCTGCTCTGATGACAGACTACTGGCTGGGCAGGACAGCTTTTCCAGGGCAAACTCGGCCAGTTGCGGCCACAAATCCAGTTTGGTTGCCCAGTAGTGCAGCGGATCTTTGATGACGGGTTCTGCTCTATGTCTAGCTGCTGGTGAGTAGTTTCTTCATTATGCGGGTGAAGAAAGCTGCTCATCAGCAACTCTAGGCTCAGGCTGCTCTGATGGAGGTGATACTGCTCCTGCCTCTCCACCCCCCCAACAGCAGCCATGGCAATGCAAGGTGAGCACCCAGAGCCCCCCCCACCCGGTCAGACCTGCGAGAGGATGGACGATGGCGCAGATAGACAGCGACCAACTGACTACATAGGATGTCTCTATAGCAGTTCAGTTTGTCCTCCCTCTCAGCGGATATAAAAAAAAGAGCCAGTAGTCAGTAGTTATTTTTTCCCCACTAATAAACGCCAAGAAAAGGCTTTATTACAGATAACTGCACCGCACAAGGACTAATAATACCCCAATAATTTGAATTACAGAGGTATGATCTATTGCAAACCTGCAATGAGCAGCAGTATAATGGCAGTCAGTGCAGCAAGGTGTAGTAGGATTGTTCCTATTACCCAGGCTGGAAACACCCCAAATGAACCCTGTTCTGCTTCAATACTCTGTATAAATCCCTCCCTATCCTTTCCCTACACTTCTAATGCTCTTTCCCTGAACTTCGATTGAGCAAAATATCAGTTTTCAAGTCTTTTCTACCACTTTCCCTAGTGCCTGCTGACGTCTCTCCCTGAACTAAGTACCCTGGAAAATGCCTGAATCCAAGATGGCGGAGGGTATTTATAGGGCTGTGACATCACAGGGTTGGCTGGCTGCTGATTGGCTGCACGCATGGCATTGTGGGTGATCCCACGTTCCCAGAGTTCCTTGCCCCATGCCCTAACATGTGCAGCAGCCATTTTAGGAAAAAATGCGATTCATTACCACAAAGCATGAGGAAATCTGGATTCGATGCCAATCGAATATTTCCTGAAATTCAGATCGAATTCCACTTCGTCAGCTTCGATTCGCTCATCTCTACTGAGTAGCCCTACTGATCAGATAGTATGGGTGTAACTAGTAGGCTGTAAGCCAGAATTGTGTCTCACATTATCATGTAGCTGGCACGTCATATAAGCCTTATCTGTGTGGTTTTAAATACAATCCACCCCCGTCATGGACTGTAGATGTGTGACTGGATGTTTCATCACAATTATGTCGTGTCGTGAAGTTTCACTATTATTTGCAGACGTCACAAGTGGTGACATGTTCAAGACTGTGCCTCATTGTGAGAACTTTGTAACCAATAATCTTGTTACCTCTTCAGGATATACTGTAACCATCAAGAACATTGCCTCCTTGTGAGCAAATCGTTACAGTGTTTCCCTGTCTCTGTTTGCACCTGACTGTCATTCCTGGGGTGTGGGGAACCACTTTACCACTTAGGGCCACTGATTCTATGACTATTAATGGAGTACACCAACACGATTATAGAAAGGAGCTTTTGTGATGAGATGAGACAACCCCCTTAAGAGTTAAGGCTGCATTTTACATTATAGAAGTTTTATGAAATTTTTAACATGATACTAATAATTAGAATAATTTATTAAATTTACTTGTTATAATTTGCTACATTTTTTCTAAGAATTTCTTGCTCAGATCCCACGACATTTCATCCCGCAGGGTCAGGAGATGTATAAGTGTTGGTGTCTTGTATATGGCAGAGAAGCGTCTGTCCTCCATGTTATACCAGGTATGGCTTGTGTACATTGTCTTATATTATTATGTAATTTCTTTTACTCCATTTTGTATAATCTTACATCAGGTAAATGACTACATTGTATTATTTTATAGCCGCCTTATATTACATAATATGCTCCTATAATGTACCTGTATATTACAGTCTCCTAAGGTTACACATAGAGCAGCTGCACAATGACTGTTCCTTTAAATGATTGATTTCGACTATATTATAAGAAAAGCAGAAGTTTTCCTAGTTCTTAACCCCTTATGATCTGGCCTATTTTGAACCTTCCGGACCAAGATAATTTTCGTTTGCTTTTTCATTGCCACAGTTCTCAATATTTTTTTTTTCATTTTTCAGCAGTTGTGTGTGGACTTGCTTTTCGGCTGTACATTGAGGTCCATATTAGGTATTAATTTTATTTTATTCATTTTTATGCATAACATTTTTATTCATTTTGAGAAGATGTAAGAAAACATAAATGCGTCATTATTTTTTGCAGTCATATCAACTATTAGGATTTTTATTGTTTTACTGCTTTTGCACACATATTGTATGGAGAAAAAAAAGTAATTTTGCTGTCATTGCATATCCAAAGGCTGAATTTTTATTTTTTTGTTACTAAACTAAAAATGTAGCCCATTCTGAGGTAGATAATTTAGCATTATAAGATATAGAATAAATCTAAAATAAACATAAAACCACTGAACTCAATAAAATGGCATAAAATGCTAAACAAATGTAGCCCTTTTTAACTTGACAACTAATGGGTTAAGTTGCTGCACATTTTAAGGCTAAGCCCCAAATAGCAAAAATGCACTTTTTTTTTTGTGCCTATCTGCGGCCGAAATGAACATACTGCATTGTTCAAAAAGCTTTTCTGTGTTTTTTTTTTTTAATAAAATCTATTTTTTAATAAAATCTCATTCACTTTGCTGGTACGTTTTATTCCGCTCCCTGTCCGCAATGTCTAACCAAACATCTAGCCTAAATCTAGAATTTTCAGACTCATTTTTAATATTTGAGGGGCCATAAACTTTAAAAAAACATTACTCACCTTTCCTCAGTCCCCCATTTTAAAGCGGCGGCACCTCTGATATTCAGTTTACAGGTTCCCTGGCTCTTTGTGGCAGGTGCACAGGCCTCAGAGGTGTCACATGCTGTTTATGAAGAGGTCACCACTGAGGCCTGACATTTATTTCTTTCAGTAATTAAATTAAAAAGTGACTTCCTATATTTTCTAGATTCTTTACACACAGAGTCTTCTATTTCAAGTGTTTTATTTCTGTAAATGTTGATTATGGATTAAAGGGAATGAAAACCCAAATCTAAGAAAATTAGAATATTGTAAGTTCAGTTCAGTATTGTAAATTCAGTGTCACCTGCCAAGGTTTCCTAAGCCTTTAAATGGTCCCTCAGTCTGGTTCAGTAGGACACACAATCATGGAAGACGCTGATTATGGATTGTATTACTGAATTACTGGAATGAATGAACGTTTCAAAAATATTCTAATTTATTGAGATGCACCTGTAGATTGTAGCAGTCCCCCAGCTCAAACACGATGATGTCACTGCTGATGTCAGCCAGGGGACCTCTATACAGAATTCTGATGCAGCCACCTCTGGAAACAGGGGTCCGGAGAAAGGTCTGTAATATATTTTTTTTTATTTTTATGGGAAACAAAACATACACACAGGTATCGTGTATGAATAGTTTCCTCTTTATTGCGTAGTTCAATACAGTTTTAAAGGTAAGCTCAGTTACATAACAGTCATGTGATCAATGTACATATATGGGTTTTCCAGTTCCGTTACCAGACAAAGTTGTTCAGTTTCCCATCACCCCAGATGTTTCCTTTTCACCCAGTCTAAATGTCCTCCTTATCTTTCCTGAGAATGGTACATCTCTGAGAACAGCAGAACTGTTGATATTCAGACCCTGAGATTATATTCTATCTCTAAACTATTTAGTCTGCATGGAGAACATTTCACCCTGTGTCTTCTATATACTGCTTTATAAAATATAATACAAGTCATGCTTTAACCCTTACAATTGCCCCATTTTAGGACTTTATTTTTAATCAATATTCAATGAATACATTCACAACATTTGTGTGCCATCTGCGATGGATTCTCCATTGAAAATGTTAAAAATAATGATCCTACCTTACATACTGACTATTGTCCCTCATGAGATTGCATAGTGAAGGAATACATTGGATACAACAACATCCTGCTATCATGAAAATGATTACACAAAGGATTATACCTACGATTTGTCGAAGGTATCCCAAGTCAGGTAGGAAAGCTAACAGCCAGTCCCACCATCCTTGGTTGACATCTTGTTTAATATGTGTTACCATTTCCTGCAACTGTTTCAACTTATCATGCACATCTTCTGAATGGTCGGACAAATTAAAACAGCACATTCCCGCAAAGGTGTTGCACCCATAACCATGTTTAAGCAGTAAATAATCTATAGCCGCCCTATTCTGCAATATTGCTTTTTTATGTGATTGCAAATCTAATACAACATCTTTAATAATAGCGCTAGTAGTGTTTATGTTCTTTACTATAAAGCAAGCAATACGTGATATTGTCTTAGCATTATATACAGACAAACCTGGTACTCCTACTAGTGATACAGCTAGGCTTATATATTCTGCTTCTGATAGGAGTTTCACAATCCTCAGACAGTGGGATAGTACTTCTTTTGTGTACTGTATGTACAAGTGATTTCTGTGAATTATGTTCATATGGTGTGGGTATCATAGTCAATGATAATCTAGACAAGGCACAAATGCCTCCAGTTATATTGGCCGGTATATTACCACAAGCTAGAACCCACCCTGGTGGCAAAGGTACATGTAAATCTAGTGACAGGACAATAATTGTCCTGTTACATTGCATCCTCCTCCCTTCTCTCAGGGTTTGACAATTGCTGAAGCGTGTATCCATGTGGGTTTTCCCTCCAATTTTACTGAAGTGGCAGTGGTCAGCAGCACTTGGAAGGGACCATCATACCTGGGCTCAATAGATTTCCTGGAGTGTCTTTTCACGACCACCCAAACACCAGGCTGCAAGCTATGCGTTCCTGAAAAATCAGAAGGGTCTGGAATAGAAGAGAACACTTATTTATGTGTTTCTTTCAGTTTTTGACACAGATTTTGTACATAGCTGGCAATACTGTCATAGTTAAGCTGTAATGTCTGAGGAAAGTACAATCCTGTTTTGGGCGCACTTCCAAACAATATTTCAAATGGTGACAACCCTGTCCTCCTGTTAGGAGTAGTTCTTACTGAATATAAGGCTAGAGACAGGCATTCAGGCCAAGGCTTTCCTGTCTCTGCCATGGCTTTCTGAATCTTTAATTTGAGTGTACCATTCAACCTCTCCACTTTGCCTGAACTCTGAGGATGGTAGGGTGTGTGGAAAGCTTGCTCAATCCCTAGTGCAGACATTATTTCTTTCATTATCTCACCTGTGAAATGTGTACCTCTGTCAGACTCTATCACCTCGGGCACTCCAAACCTGCACACAAGTTCAGACATCAGTTTCTTGGCAGTTGCTTGTGCGGTTGCTTTGCTCACAGGGTAGGCCTCAGGCCATCCTGAAAACAAATCCACACAGACCAACACATACTCGTATGTTCCAGACTTAGGCAACTGTATGTAATCTATCTGTATCCTCTGAAATGGGTACAGGGATTTTGGTGTACACTTGGTGGGTGTTTTAACTACCTGTCCTGGGTGGTGTAGAGCACATATGTGACATGCTTTTGCGTGATTGCTAGCAGCTCTTCCAAAACCTGAGGCACACCATAATTTACCCACTAATGACTCCATGGCATTTCGAGAGGCATGCACCTTACCGTGGGCAAACCAGCCATCTGGGGGTAGACTGCTGCGGGCAGACATAATCGATCCCCCCATTTTCCACATACCATCACCTTCTGTAGCACCTGCTTTCTTCCATCTTTCAGTTTCCACACTGGTGACCTTTGAGTACAGCCCTTTTTGGTCTGCTAGGTCAATGTCCATTTTGCTCACCTGGTTGGGACCCCTTCTGGCCAGTAGTGCTGCAGCCTTGGCTGCTATGTCAGCTCTCTCATTTCTGCGGCTTTCAGGGTCCCTTCCTTTTGCGTGAGCTCTGACTTTCACAATTGCCAGCTGCTTTGGGAGCAGTATGGCCTCCATCAGTCGACTTACCACATCTCCATTCTTAATTGGCTTGCCCTGGGCCGTTAGGAAGTTCCTTGCCCTCCATATTGGACCATAATCATGCGCAATGCCAAAAGCATACCTGGAGTCAGTGTATATGTTGGCTGTTCTACCTTTGGCTACCTTACAAGCCTCCATAAGGGCTTTAAGCTCAGCTTCTTGGGCTGACATGTGTGGTGGAAAAGCTTCCTGGACTATGATGTCATGTTCAGTGACTACAGCATACCCTGTAACAAATTTGCCTTCATCTGTCAGATACCTTGAGCCGTCCACAAACATCTCATAATCAGGATTTTGTAATGGCACATCCGTGACATGGTCAAATCCCACTGTTTCCTGTGACATAAGAGCCACACAATCATGTTGATGCTGGCTGTCAAACAGTTCTTCTTCAGAGAGAGAGTTTAAAAATAACTCATCTTCCTCCCCCCTTTTGAATCATGAACTCCTACAGGAAGAAGAGTTACAGGATTCAAAGTTAAACAGCGTTGAAAAGAGATGTTTGAGGAGGACTGCAGAGCAAATTGCATTTTGCTCTGCCTTGTCAAGGAAAGGTGACGTCTGTCTACTTGTGTGAGGATAGCATGGATGTCATGAGGTGTATACACAACCAATATGTGATCTAGGACAATGTCTGAGCTTTTCTCAAGCAATGCTTGTACCGAGAGGACAACACGCACACAGGAGGGGGTCCCCCTGGCTACAGCATCTAACCTTGAGCTGTAATGTGTTGTGTGAGAACTGCAGTTGCGTGTCCCATCATCTCAGTCACGTAGAGCTGAAAAGTTTTTTTTTTTTAGTCAGGTAGGCCTAAGGCCGGAGCACTGACTATCTGCAACTTCAGCTGGTAAAACGCATCCAAGGCCTCAGATGTGAGGCTGAATGGTTTTGAGGAGAGGCTATCGTACAGAGGTTGCATGGTCAGAGATGCAGATCTGATCCATGGCCTACAATAGGATACTAATCCCAAAAAGGTACGTAGCTGAGCATGAGAGGTCGGCACCTGAATCTCTCTCATCACCTTGGCCCTCTCATCTGACAGGTGCTTGGTACCTTGGCCAAGACAGTGTCCTAGAAATACCACTTGTTGTTTGCAAAATTGCAACTTATCCTTGCTGGCCTTGCAGCCGTTCTGGTAGAGGAAACACAACAGGCTGATGGTCGCTGCTTCACAGGTTGGTTTGTCTGGAGCACAAAGAAGAAGATCATCAACATATTGTAACAAAATGACATCATCATGTGGAAAATACCAAGTACTCATGATAAGTGTGAGACACCTTGTGAATTGGTTAGGACTGTTTTGCGCCCCTTGTGGTAGTACTGTCCAAGTGTACTGTTTACCCCTAAATGTAAATGCAAACAAATACTGGCAATCGGGGTGTAAAGGCACAGAAAAATATGCATTGCAAAGATCTACACAACTGTACCAGGTGGTACCTGTGGGGACAGCTGACAGCAGGGAGTGTGGGTTAGATACCACTGGGGTTTCAAGTAGTGTTAATTTATTCAATTCCCTAAGATCATGAACCATACGGTATGTGTCTGGTTCTCCCTTTTTGCCCTTTTTCTTCACTGGGAAAAGAGGAGTGTTTGCTACAGAAGTGCATTCCTTTAATGCCTCTGCTTTTACTAATTCCACTATGGTTACCGCTATGGCATCTTCTTGGGCATGGGTCAGAGGATATTGTTTAATCCTAGGTGGCTGAGCACCAGCTTTCAGGGTTACCATAACAGGGGGTACATCCAATTTACCTAAGTCTGTTTTCCCAGTTGCCCATAATGCTGTTGGCACTTGGGATAACAGTACATTTTCTTCTTCAGTGAGGACAAAAATACAATTTGGTGTACTTAACTCGGCAGATAACAAGCATAAAATCTCATGGTTAGTATGTGTGACTTTTACATATGCTTCTCCTGAGGAATGTAACATGATGTTACATCCTAACACTCCCATCACATCTGTACCAAGAATGTTATCTGATGTGTCTGAGACTAAATACCTGGTGAGTATCCTGCTACCCTGAAATGAGGTTTCTGCAGGATCAGTTTGATCTAAAGCATCCACCGTTTTAGTGAGAAGTCTTCCATAAACTTCCACTGATTCACCTTTCTCTCTTTTAGCAGATACCTTACTTCAGGTGATAACAGGCAAGACAATAAATTCACATAACATAGTACAAGACATAATTTGATATGCTTGAGTATTTTCTTGAATATTTTACACATATATATTACACAATATTATACACATATATATTGTCATTGTACCTTACTTTTCCATTTAACCTTAGGCTAACACTTTTATCAGAATATTTTCCCTTTGGTCATAAATAGTCATCATACACAGGCTGCGGACCCCGGAGGCCCAAAGCCAAGTTTCACTTTGTAATAATTGACATGTTACATTATTGGGTAACACAGTATCATGTTCAGCTTGTGATTTTCTGCGTGCCCATCACATCAGATACAACGTCCTTGGAGCTACTTGGCAGTCAATTAATGTTTTGGTTATTCCCTGCAGAACATCTGCAGAGCGCTACAACAGAATACAGGAATACAATTCAAGTAGATAGCAGTTAATACTGACACCAAAATTACATATTACTATTTTTGTACAATTTTCAAATATTTCCCAAATCCCACCTTTTGTCATTACCACAGGTGTTCAAAACCCCTGAGTTGTACTTCAGGTTACCTTAAGGGCAAACTGCCAGACTTTAGAATTTTCTTCACTGGATTCCAACCAAAAGTTGAACCCCTGCGGAACATCACAATATCCTAGTTTCTTCTTTTTAGGGGACAATTCCTGAAAGCGGATTTAATTTTACAAAAAGCATAAAAGTTGAATCCTGGCATTGATATGAACAGAATGAATATTACAAATACAGGTTGACTATATATATATATATATATATATATATATATATATATATAATACATAATCCAATAAACATCATACCGATGGTGTATAGTTTTTCTCTTTGCACTATATCAGATTCTCTGAGTATTTTGTTAAAGTAAGTAATATTTCATACAGAACTGGGAGATAAGATGGGTTATATTAAACAATAATACTGAGAAGGGTGATGTCTCCCTTCAAGCCTGATTCTCGGAGTGAGGTGGGGGTGATTCATTATTTCCTGAACTATCATCCCCTTATCCTATTCTATTGCTTCCTTCCTTCCATATATGCCTCTTTGCAACTTATTGTCCTGAATCAATCCCGCATGATCTAATCTCCACTGATCCCAAAATTTACTGTCTACCAACCCAGTCTGGTGTATTCCTGCTCTTTTTAGGATTGTTTTTACCTGTGCGGCTACTTCTTTCCCTTCCCCTATTTCTATTAGTTCACATGGGGTGTACCATATCTTAGAGGGTCCCATTCCCATCTTGGCTGGTAGCTAATCAGCCGATGAGTCTCTCACTCCTCTAGGGCAACCTTTGAGACAATAGAGGGTCACTTATGACTACTTAGTGAGAACTCCCAGACAGACTCTTCTGTCTTCTATCTTCTATGAACTACTTGTGTAAGTTCAGGAGTAGTGCTCAGGGCAATGCCTAATGGCTTCCACAGGCTCAACTTTCTGCCTGTGTCCCCTTACCAAAACACTCCTAAATCACTGCACGCACTTCGCGCGGATTCTACTAAGTCCTTCGTGCTACTACTCAGGTCCCATTCGACCTTGACCGTCCAGGCACGGCTGGAGGCTAGTGTACCAAAACAAGGACTTTTCAATCACTCAGTGCTTCTCAGTTCCGAACCTTGTCCGCAACTCTAGACTCTAGGGGTTAAGAGTAGAGAACTGTTCCCCATTCTTTGCAGCCTTATATATCTTATAACACAGGTAACATGCAAACATCAGTAGACAGGTAAACAGGTAAGACAAAAAGCAAAGAAAACAATTTCCATATCATTTACAGGTGACATGTCCCTTTTAGGTTCTTCCGTACTATTTAATTGGCATCGAGATGTCATATAAACATGCAGCAGCTTACCTCACTTATCGATACAGAGAATAGACACACAGGAACCTCAGATATACTAATTGGCAAGATCAAAGGCTTACCTCACAGTACTGTTTTTATCTATCTGAGGTCATCTGGTCCCGTCCTCAAGTCGATCGGTGAGTGGGTCGGCACTCTATCGGCTGCACATCAGAAGATCTCGTCGCCCCACATTGGGCGCCAATTTATGTCGGGGGTTAAGTTCCCCCTGGGATGGATGTCACCGTAATCCTAATTAAATGAATAATCAGTTTCGAGCGCTCGGGAAACAAAACGTACACACAGGTATCGTGTATGAATAGTTTCCTCTTTATTGCATAGTTCAATACAGTTTTAAAGGTAAGCTCAGTTACATAACAGTCATGTGATCAATGTACATATATGGGTTTTCCAGTTCCGTTACCAGACAAAGTTGTTCAGTTTCCCATCACCCTAGATGTTTCCTTTTCACCCAGTCTAAATGTCCTCCTTATCTTTCCTGAGAATGGTACATCTCTGAGAACAGCAGAACTGTTGATATTCAAACCCTGAGATTATATTCTATCTCTAAACTATTTAGTCTGCATGGAGAACATTTCACCCTGTGTCTTCTATATACTATATATATGATTTTTGATCACTTTTATTGAATTTTGAGGAGGTAAAGTAGCCAAAAAAATGCTTTCCGAATATTGTGATTTTTTTTTTTTTTTGATTATAGCACTCACCATGAGGGATAAATATATATAATATTAGTTTGGACATTTTTGAACATTTCAATTCTTAATATGATTATTTAATTTATTATTCAACTACTTTCCTATGTAAAATAAGAAAAAGGGGGATGATTTAAATTTTTATTATTACTTTTTAAGATTTACCAAATTTTTTTTTAACTTTCTTTTATTTTTGTGATTGCTTTTATAAGTATTGCAGTGTACATTGCATAGATCTTCATTACAAGAGTTTGGATTGTACCTCAGATTTTTTGTACCACTTCATTATATATTTTGATGTGTAGCTTTTTATTGAAAATGTATCGATTTCGGTGTTATTTTTTTTTGTGTAATAGTAAAGTATCATAAGATATCTTGAGAATTGATACATCTACTGTATTATTTCTTTATTCATTAGTTCACTATTTTATTTAACTAGGAACTGAAAGTCTTTAGATTCTATCTGAATGAGCTACATGACATCGATTGCGTTCTAGATATATATTATACCTCGACTTGTAGAAAATTGTTTGCTATTGTTTTTAGATTTTTTCTATGCTTTGTGATATAAATATTATGTTCTCTGTGTCCATATGTACTGATCCGTATGTCTATTTTTTGGTTTACTTATTTTTAAAGCAGTAAAACATTTTTTAACGAAAAGGAGTTTTTTCATTGTTTCAAATTGTTTGAAATTGTTTCATTACATAAATAATACTTTAGAATACTTATACAATATACAATATAATCTTGCGATGCTTGGTGGCTACATGCAGGTGAGGTTTTGTCCACAAGTGGCTTCCGCTACTTTAGAATGCGCCCTATGGCCTAATGCACTTGGCATGGCAGTCACTTGGCCATTTTCAGAAAATTCTATAGGTGTATTGACATATTTCACAGCCTGAAGGACCCAATACAAGTCAATGTGTCCATTTTTAACGGAAATGGCCAAATTTGGACATTTTGGTTGTCTAAAGTCTAAAGTGTATGGTCAACTTAAGAAGCATACAGCTACATGAACAGAAAAGGTAAAAAGAAAGATGTTTCAGAATGCAGTGACACAAATAAAGAAAAATTGTATGAAAAACATGGGCTTGCAACATTTTTGTCATACAAGGAGTTTAAGAAGCTTTTGGTGCACATTCGTCCAATACGTACCTCGAATCTGCCGTACTCCTTCTTGCCATCCTGTTACTCTGACTCAGTATTCTGCAAACTAGAACTTTCTTGCCTTAACTTCCCAACATGCATTGTGTCTATTCAATGCCTGCCCCGATCTCTGCGTCCAACCCCATTTTTGCCTGTGCTCACTATTACTAAGAAGATGACATGGTGCAGAGAGACATTGCAAAATGGATGTAAAAAAATTCCATTTTTCCGCGTTGCATCCGAGGGTCACCCATTTGCATGGATTCCCCATACTTTTGAGTGATGAAGGTATCCCTGAAAAAAAACAAAAATAGGACATGACTTATGATGGCTCACATACATAGAGGTTAGTTGATGTGTGTGAATATTATATACTTTTATAGGAAAGAAAGCCAAATTAATCCATGAGTTCTATAAACCAGACCATGATAGAAGGATTTAGACTTAAAGGAGTCTCCGATGTTCCTGAACTACAAGTTCTCATCTTCCTTCTGGTTCTTCTCATGTATCTCATCTCTCTTGGTGGAAATCTGATCATTGTATTATTGGTCTGCTGCGATCTCCACCTGCACACTCCCATGTACTTCTTCTTGTCCAACTTGTCTGTCATAGACATATCCACCTCCACTACAACTCTACACAGGATTTTTATTAATTTCGCAACACATGACCACATGATTTCCACCTCGGCCTGTATGGCCCAGTTATACATGTTTGGTGCGGTAACCTGTAATGAGCTCTCCATTTTGGCTGCCATGAGCTTTGATCGCTATGTAGCCATCTGTAGACCTTTACATTATCACACAGTCATGAGTCGGAGACTCTGTGGTCTTCTGGCCTCGGTCAGCTGGGCATTTGGATTCATAGAGATGGTTCCTACCTTTGTATTCATTTCAAGGTTGACTTGTTTCATTTCCAAGGAAATTGATCATTATTTTTGTGATGTTTTGCCCATGCGGGACATTACATGCAGTGACACTTCACTTTTGGATCTTTACATGCTAATTTTTGGCAATATGAACATATTTATTTTACTTATATTGACTATAACTACTTATATTTTTATTATTGAATGTATTTTAAGAATCAGCTCGAGTACTGGCAGACGTAAAGCCTTTTACACGTGTTCTTCACACATCATGGTGGTTGTCCTCTTCTATACTTCTATCATCTTACAATACTTAGCTACAATTTCTGGGGGTAACATGGGTTCCAACAAAATCTTCTCTCTGTTTAACACGGCTGTTGTCCCCATGTTGAACCCCCTGATCTATAGCCTGAAAAATAAAGATGTGAAATCTGCTCTACGAAGAAAACTTAATTTCAATGCAAAAAATTATTAACCCCTTCCCACATCTGCCGTGAGTCTTTAAAGATGGCGGCCTCTCTTTTGCAGAGTGGCTGCCATAGCTACCGGATCTCTGCTGTAATGTACAACGGAGACCCAGAGATAATGCCTGTGATCAAAGTCCACTCTGATCACAGGCTTTGAGGCAAGGATTCCCCCCCCCAAAATAAAAAAAATTTAGACCTTGGGGCCGGTTCCCACCGGCCCCCTACCTTTTTCATTGCAGGCCAGCTCCCGCGCAACAAGATGCAGGAACCAACTTGTTTCCATAGCAGCTAAAAGCCTTCCAGGCTTGCAATAGGGATATTACTATTGCGGCTGGTCTATGATCAGCCGCAATAGTAATATACCAAAAGTCCCATAGACTGCAATACAGTTGTATTTCAGTCTATAGGACTTGCAATAAAACTATTGCAGGTTCAAGCCCCCTAGGGGGGGATAATAAAACAGTAATATTTTTTTTTTTTTTTTTTAATTAAACTAAATTGAACTAAAATTTCAAATTACCCCCCTTTCCCTAGAATACATTTAAAACTAAAAAAATGACTGTGAAACACATACACTTTAGGTATCCCTGTGTCCAAAAAAATATTTTTTCCATACAGTGAACTCCGTAGCGGGAAAAAAAAAATCAAAAGTGCCGAATTGCTGTTTTTTCGCTCTTTCACCACTGATAAAAATTTTAATAAAAAGAGATCAAAGCAATAGACATTCCCAAAAATGGTAGAACTAAAAAGTACACCTGGCCCTGCAAAAAAAAAAAAAAAAATGGACGCCCTATGCATCCCCGTACACGGAAATATAAAAACATTACATGTATCAGAATATGGCGATTTTAAGGAAGAATTTTTTTTAGATTTTTGTTAAGGGGTTAAAATGTAAATAAAACTATATAAATTATGATACGGAATTGTACTGAAACATAAAATACAGGTGACATGTCATTTTGACTGCAGAGTGAACACCATAAAAACAAAGCCCGTAAAAAGTCACACAAATACAGTTTTTCTCCAATTCCACCCCATTCTGAATTTTTTTCCAGCTTCCCAGTACATTGGACAGAATAATAAATGTTACCATAATGAAGAACACTTTTTCCCGCAAACATTAAGCCCTCTTATGGCTCTGAGAATGGAAAAATAAAAAAGTTATGGAGTTGGGAAGGTAGGCAGTCAAAATCAAAAAATGTCACCAGAGGGAAGGGGTTAATGAAGTAGTTCAATAGAAACATATTTTCCATCCCTGCACCCCTCACTAGTTCAGCTTTTGCAGTCTGTACTTGTGTTATGTGTATGGCATTAATTTCGTGTGATATTCACCCTTTTTCTGTGCTCTGCTGCCAATTCTATTAGTATTATATGACCAGCTAGGGACAGTACCATTTCTGCCTGTTGAGGGACAGTATAATTACCCTATTCTCCTAAAAACCTTAGAAGTACCTTATAAACCTTAGAAGTATACAGTCAGGATGGCTGCAGTAAAAAATTAAGAGCTTTTTTTAGAATACTATGGTCAATGTGGAGACACAGGTTTTCTACCATGTCATCCTGTAAAATAGCAGCTTAGTGGGATTCACTATAATAAATCATAAATTATAGCAGGACCATAAATGAAATCATGGATTCCTGATTACAATGAAATATCTGTAAAAATCCCTTTTATCAGGGACTGTTCAAATATTTAAGTAGTTCGAGGATTTCAAATTTGCAGTAATTTTATATGTAGAAGAACACGCTGTACATTCATCACAACGACAAAAATATCTAATACCAGTCGATACATTAATAATTAAAAATTCCCTTTCCTCTACTTATAACTGGTGTCCTTTTCTATTGTACAAAGAATATTTTTGTATTATTTTTGATTTTGATGAATTTCACAATTGATTACGATTTTCTAGTTTTATTTAAATAAATCTTAACACCTTCCAGATCTTTTTTTCCTTTTTTATTTTTGTTTTTTTTTATTCTCCATTTTCGAAAAGTCATAACATTCTTTTTTTTTTTTTTCACTTTTGCAGAGCTCTATGAGGGCTTGTACTTCATAATGGTGCCTTTTAATATTTCAGACGATGTACTAGGAAGCTGGAAAAAAATCAGAACTGGGTGAAATGAGAAAAATAACTGCAATTGTGCCATTTTAATATGGGTTTTATTTTTACAGAGTTCGCCATGTGGGAAAAATGGCACATTGCCTATATTCTGCAGGTTGGTATGATCATGTCAATACCAATTTTATATAGGTTTTCGTATATAATGTTTTATGTAAATAAAAAACACTGAAAAATACAAACATTTCCTTGAGTTCATATTGTGACACCCTTAACTATTTTACATTTCCATGAACGTTGCTGTAGAAGACTCCGGATAACTGTAACTATCTTTACTATTGTCTTCCAGCTCCCATAGTACAGGTAACTACTTGTGAAACCTGGAGAGTAGGAGGCGATAGAGTAACCCAGGGTCTGGAAGCTGGTTCCAATAATCTGACCTGGGGTCGGAGCCAGCCCAGAACCCCCAAATCCATCATCAAAAAAACCCTGGTGCATGTAAGTAAGATGAAACCCCCTGTATAACCCCTTTAAGGATTTCATCAAAGTCAGTGAGGAGCTCACATTGGATGAGGTAGTAAATGATGTTCCAAACCACCAACAGGAGGAATGTGACCATGTCACCATGCAATGGTGACAGAACAGGAAGTTTCTTTAGTTCTTCGTAATCGAAGAAGGATCCTGTGACCTCTCTCCAAGACACTGCGAATAAACTGAATGACTCCTCAGACTCTGCTCAAAGATGTCACAGATATGGCAAGAACTTTTCCCCATCATCTCGTTGTTGGCAATCCAAACACTTAGCACAGGATTGCCAAGTGCAGAACCCACCTTTAGGCCAGGGCCCCACGTGGCGTAAACGGTGCAAAAACCGCAGAGTTTTACAGTGGATGAGATTCTAGCAAATCCCAGCCACACATTGCGGAAAAATACACACAGCGGACTCTTGTAAGTTGGAAATCACAGCATGTTAATTCTACCTACGGAAACTCTAGCGGTTTCCCTATAGGTATAATGGAAGCAGAAAGTCCACGGTTCTTCCCGCAGTGCTTTTTTGCTGCAGCCCTCTTCATGGGGTCTTATCTTTAGGCTGAAGTTATCCTTTGTGGGGAACAACATTAAAATCTTCGAAATATGAGACTAATTCATAGAGAAGCTAAGTGAGGTTATGCAAGGTAAATCATTGAGACCCCAAGTTGGACCATATTATAAAGGGACAATTACATTGGACAACACTCACGAGGGGTATGGTTTCATAATGGACTGTTTATTCATCACAACCAAGGGCTTTGGTTGTGTCACAGCCCTTATAGAACAATTGAAGAAATTACAGAAATATGAAAAGAACTTTGTGTTCTAGTTAGGATCGGTAGTGTTCTCTTATGTACACTGCCTCCACCAGGGCCTAAATAAGACACTTTTAGGTATTTACAAAGTTGGTTACTCTTGCCAGGTGTTGACTTGAGAAATCCAGTGCTCCTTGATAATATAATTAAAGCAAAGCTAAAGTTTTGAACAATTTTTGATTTTGTAATATACTTTGTTAGCGAATTTTGGTTCTTTTCTGTGAAATCCACTGCTGAACTTTCTTTCCCTCTTTCTCTATTGCTAATTTAAAACTGTCCAATGATTCTAACTGGAGTGTCGACGGGCTCATGAATAATGCAGGGAAACTGAGGCTGGGGGGTCACTTCAAACAGAAATATCTCAGGCATTTTAAGCCCTAGAACAGTGATTCTGTTGTCATATGAAAGATGAGATTCTCAGCCTTCATATAACGCCACAATTTCAGTACTTGTAACAGTTGAAAACACTGTTGGGGTTGGCAAATGTACCGTATATGCAGCAGCTCCCAATACTACCTTACCAGACACGCACAATACTACCTTACCTGACACGCACAATACTACCTTACCTGACACGCACAATACTACCTTACCTGACACACACAATACTACCTTACCTGACACGCACAATACTACCCTACCTGACACGCACAATACTACCTTACCTGACACGCACAATACTACCCTACCTGACACGCACAATACTACCTTACCCGACACGCACAATACTACATTACCTGACACGCGCAATACTACCTTACCTGACACGCACAATACTACATTACCTGACACGTACAATACTACATTACGGGGGCACCTCAGGGTATGGTTCTCGCCCCTTTCCTCTTCACACTGTACACTGCTGATTTTAGGTGCAACTCATCCAGCTGCTACCTACAGAAGTATTCTGACGACTCTGCAATAGTAGGCCTCATCACAGACGATTATGACAAGGAGTACAGAGAACTGAACCGGTTTTTTGTGGACTGGTGCCACCAGAACCACCTGAAGATTAACGCGGGGAAGGCCAAGGAGATGGTGGTGGACTTCCGTAAAGGCAGATGCCCTCCAAAACCAGTGGACATCCTGGGGACGGGCATTGAGATTGTGAACACCTATAAGTACCTGGGTCTGCTCCTTAATAATAAGCTGGACTGGGCAGATCATATGGAGGCCCTGTACAGGAAGGGCCACAGCAGGCTCTACCTGCTTAGGAAGCTGAGAGCCTTTGGAATCCGGGGGGCACTTCTTAGGACTTTCTTCAACTCGGTAGTGGCATCAGCCATCTTCTTTGGAGTGGCCTGCTGGGGGAGCAGTATGTCAACCGGGGACAGAAATAAACTTGACAAGCTGATTAGAAGGGCCAGCTCTGTCCTGGGGAGCCCACTGGACCCAGTGCAGGTGGTGGGTGACAGAAGGATACTGTCCGTGGTGAGCTCTATGCGGGAGAATAACTCCCATCCCATGCATGAGACTGTGATTGCGCTGGGCAGTACTGTCAGTGACCGACTGCTCCACCCTAGGTGTGAGAAGGAGCGCTATCGGAAGTCTTTCCTCCCCCACCGCGGTTAGGCTGTACAACCAACACCGACCTAAGCGGAGATCATTACACACAGAGAACTGAAATATCTCTCTGCCTGTTAAATCCCCCCCCCCCCCCTGCTACGTCCTATCTGTCTGTCTGCTATTAATGTAATGCCTCTCACCTTGGAACATTCCTGTACATGTTGTATTTGTATTTGTATCTGCTTATCTTATCTTATCTTTGCTGCTGTAACACACTGAATTTCCCCACTGTGGGACTATTAAAGGACTATTATTATTATTATTATTACTACCCGACACACACAATACTACCTTACCTGTGCATGTCAGGTAATGTAGTATTGGGGTTCACTGTTGTATTTTTTAGTTACTTGCTGCTATTGCGTATGTTGCCCCACCTAGCATGTTACTGCGCAGTCTGATCACTATATGGCACTTTGCCAGGTGCCCACATTATGGGCTGTGCAGAATAAGTGCTAATGTAGAGCTTCTCAGCCATTGTGCACGATTTGCGTTGTTACATTTTGTGATACATTTTTTCCTTTACTTAGTTACCTGACTGCATTATTATGTGTCAGTTTCCGATTTGTATGGTTCCCCCCACCTTTTTCATTCTATGTGTTTTTATATCTGTGTACCTAATAAATCTAATTTATTAAATTAAATTCTTTTATTATTTTGCGTACATGCTTCTTGGTATTAGTAAGAAATAAAGCAGGCCAAATTTTACTGTACCATGTTTTGGAAAAAAATCAATTAAAGAGGTAGTGTATAAAAATTTCCTGGGTTTGGGTAGGGAAAAAAATCCCAGGAAAATACATGAATGTTCACTAAATTGTCTGTTCTTGGTCTTGGACATAGTACAGATTGAATTTGAGAATTGTGATTGATGCATCTGCAGCAGTACAAATACACTACACATCACTGACGCACGCTCTGTATTATCTGTGTAGTATTTCCTTTCTTTCACAGTCTGACTTTCTAAGATGCTCCTATCTGTTTAATCTCTCCCCACAAAAAGGATGTCTTCTCTTTCTTCCTGGGCTTTTTGAACTGTCTATGAGCCATCAGTGACCTTAGACTTATAGTCCTTTACGATTAGATGTTTCCTGTCATTAGGGCTGCTTGGAAGACTTTATAGTTTAGTCCACCAAATCCCTTAGGTCATGTGATCCTTCTTCTTTCACAATCCCTCTAATCCAATCTTTGGTCTGAAAGCAACCAGATCACTCTTCTCTAGTGCTCATAAAGTCTATACAAAAAAGAGGGTAAATCAACCCCACAGACCCAAAAATTTAGGGTTGTCTGAACCCAAAACTCTTGAAAATTTTGTAAGGATCCTTGTTTGTTACAGAACAGCTTGCTCATCTCTACTGGTGGGCATACCTCCTTCCTACAGCTCATGGCCATTTATTTCTGCTGCATTTCCAACTAAGTCCAACACCCTGAAAGATGTCCATAGGTCCTAATAAGGAATACTGTATGGAGAGAGACAGTTCCTTTAAGAGTTAAGGCTGCATCTGAATACAATGTAGATGTTTTAAGAATTTATGAATAAAATAATAAATTATGAATTTAATGTCTTCTATTTTTGTTTCTTCTTCTCTTCAAATGGCTTATTGTCCCCACAAGATTTCATCCCACAGGGTCAGGAGATGTATAAGTGCTGGTGTCTTGTGTGCGGCAGAGAAGCGTCTGCTGTCCATATTATACCAGGTATGACTCCCGTACATTGTCTTATATTATTACAATTGGATTTACTCCAGAATTTATTTTACTTCGTCCTGTATAATATTACATCAGACAAATGGCTACATTGTATTGTCCTGTATAATGTTATATCAGGTAATAACTACATTGTATCATCCTGTATAATATTATATCAGGTAATGACTACATTGTATCCTCCTGTATAATATTATATCAGGTAATTACTACATTGTATCCTCCTGTATAATATTATATCAGGTAATGACTACATTGTATTGTCCTATATAATATTATATCAGGTAATGACTACATTGTATTGTCCTGTATAATATTATATCAGGTAATGACTACATTGTATTGTCCTATATAATATTATATAGGTAATGACTACATTGTATGTCCTGTATAATATTATATCAGGTAATGACTACATTGTATCGTCCTGTATAATATTATATCAGGTAATGACTACATTGTATCCTCCTGTATAATATTATATCAGGTAATGACTACATTGTATCCTCCTGTATAATATTATATCAGGTAATGACTACATTGTACTGTCCTGTATAATATTATATCAGGTAATGGCTACATTGTATCATCCTGTATAATATTATATCAGGTAATGGCTACATTGTATCATCCTGTATAATATTATATCAGGTAATGGCTACATTGTATCATCCTGTATAATATTATATCAGGTAATGACTACATTGTATTGTCCTGTATAATATTATATCAGGTAATGGTTACATTGTATTGTCCTGTATCTGCCATATACTGTATTACATAATGTCTCTGTTTATTACAGTCTCCTTAGGTTACACATAGAGCAGCTGCACAATTTTCCTGTACTTTGATGAAAGAGGAATAATTGTTATCATGACATTTGTAACCTTAAGATCTGCTCTACAGTATTTGGGACCCTGTACAAGAAACTGTGAGACTTGTCAAAGAAATGTAGTCCAAGTATAGATGTACATATAAAATGTCAGCAGTTTCTTACTTATAGCAATGTTATAGTCATTTAGCACTGCCTGTTCTCATCTACTCCTTACACTATGCAGTGCTGACATCTATTCACAGACACCAGCATATGCTTGTAGTTAGAGATAGATAGATCTCACACAGTGCTGCCCTGAATTCCTGTTTGTAGATAATTGAATCAGTTGAATCGTGGGGATCTTGACAGTTAGATCCCTGCTGATCTATATTGATGGCCATCAATTTTTAAATGTGAAAAATTCCTTTAATTCAGGATATTATGTACCAACATGGATCCCATGAGCAGTGGCCCCTTAGTACCCAGGGTCCTTCTGCAAGTGTACAGGCCACACATACAGTGCTGGCCAAAAGTATTGGCACCCCTGCAATTCTGTCAGATAATACTCAATTTTTTTCCAGAAAATGATTGCAATCACAAATGCTTTGGTAATAATATCTTCATTTAATTTGTCGTCAATGGAAAACCACAAAAAGAATTGTCAAAAAGCCAAATTCGATATAATTCCACACCAAACATAAAAAAGGGGGTGGACAAAAGTATTGGCACCCTTTGAAAAATCAGGTGATGCTTCTCTAATTTGTGTAATTAACAGCACCTGTTACTTACCTGTGGCACATAACAGGTGGTGGCAATAACTAAATCACACTTGCAGCCAGTTGAAATGGATTAAAGTTGACTCAACCTCTGTCCTGTGTCCTTGTGTGTACCACATTGAGCATGGAGAAAAGAAAGAAGACCAAAGAACTGTCTGAGGACTTGAGAAGCAAAATTGTGAGGAAGCATGAGCAATCTCAAGGCTACAAGTCCGTCTCCAAAGACCTGAATGTTCCTGTGTCTACCGTGCGCAGTGTCATCAAGAAGTTTAAAGCCCATGGCACTGTGGCTAACCTGCCTAGATGTGGCCGGAAAAGAAAAATTGACGAGAGATTTCAACGAAAGATTGTGCGGATGGTGGCTAAAGAACCTCGACTAACATCCAAACAAGTTCTAGCTGCCCTGCAGTCCGAGGGTACAACAGTGTCAACCCGTACTATCCGTCGGCGTCTGAATGAAAAGGGACTCTATGGTAGGATACCCAGGAAGACCCCACTTCTGACCCAGAGACATAAAAAAGCCAGGCTGGAGTTTGCCAAAACTTACCTGAGAAAGCCAAAAACTTTTTGGAAAAATGTTCTCTGGTCGGATGAGACAAAAGTAGACCTTTTTGGGAAAAGGCATCAACATAGAGTTTACAGGAAAAAAAAAGAGGCCTTCAAAGAAAAGAACACGGTCCCTACAGTCAAACATGGCGGAGGTTCCCTGATGTTTTGGGGTTGCTTTGCTGCCTCTGGCACTGGACTGCTTGACCGTGTGCATGGCATTATGAAGTCTGAAGACTACCAACAAATTTTGCAGCATAATGTAGGGCCCAGTGTGAGAAAGCTGGGTCTCCCTCAGAGGTCATGGGTCTTCCAGCAGGACAATGACCCAAAACACACTTCAAAAAGCACTAGAAAATGGTTTGAGAGAAAGCACTGGAGACTTCTAAAGTGGCCAGCAATGAGTCCAGACCTGAATCCCATAGAACACCCAAGGGAGAGATCTCAAAATGGCAGTTTGGAGAAGGCGCCCTTCACATCTCAGGGACCTGGAGAAATTTGCCAAAGAAGAATGGTCTAAAATTCCAGCAGAGCATTGTAAGAAACTCATTGATGGTTACCAGAAGCGGTTGTTCGCAGTTATTTTGTGTAAAGGTTGTGCTACCAAGTATTAGGCTGAGGGTGCCAATACTTTTGTCCGGCCCATTTTTGGAGTTTTGTGTAAAATGATCAATGATTTGACTTTTTTTCATTCTCTTTTGTGTTTTTTTTTTGCAAGCAAAATAAATAAAGATATTATTACCAAAATTTTTGTGTTTGCAATTTTTTTTTGAAAAAAATTAAGATTTTTTTTTTTGATTGTGGGGGGTCCCAATTTTTGGTCCCCCCTGTGTGTTTTGTCCCCCCTTGGTTTTTTTTTTTTTTTGTTTGTTTTTTAATAATGAAAATAAAATATTTTTTTTTTTTTTTGGGGGGGCCCCCCCCATTTTTTTGCAATTTTTTTTTTTTTTTTTTTTTTATTTTTTTAAAAAGTGTGTTAAATATAAAAAAAAAAAAATATTTTTTTTTTGTTGTTTTTTTTTTTTTTTTAAAATAAAAAAAAAAAAAAAAAAAAAATATTATTTTTTTTTTTTTTTTTTTTTTTTTTTTTTTTTTTTTTTAAATAAAAAATTTTTTTTTTTTTTTTTTTTTTTTCCCTTTTTTTTGTTTTGGGTTTTGTTTTTTTTGGGGGGGGGGGTGGGGGGGGGGGGGGGGGGGGGGGGGGGGGGGGGGGGGGGGGCAGAAAATATGGACAATGCTCCATATATCTTGGCCCAGAGCCAATAGGATAATAGTCTCATACTGTATCTATGACAGTCCTCGTGGCCTTGGTTAAGCATCTGTTGTGGTACTCTGAGATCACTTGGGCGTCCAAAGCCAATGATTTTAGCTTAAAAATCAATGCAGTACTGATCAAATACACAAGTGTGAATGAGGCCCACAATACGGTCATCTAAAGGCAGGAAAACATTTGCAGGGAAACCTACTGGCTTTTATTTCTTAACCCCATAAATGTACGTCAGCTTCCAAGGTAGCAGTCTGAATACTAGGGTATTCTCACAAGGTGCTGGTTGGGGAGGATAAAACTGCATCAAAAAATTGCACACAGGTTTCATACTGGTTATCTAACATGTTTCACCTGTAAAATCAAAAACAGCGTCAAAAACAGCATCAGATCTGCAGGCAATTTTTTACGTTGAGATTTGATGCAGTTTTTGAATTAATACATTTTTTTTTTATATAACTGTCATTTTATTGAAACATTTTTCATTAACAAGGAATAAAGAAAAAAACAAAAAAAAACTAAAATAATCGAACAAGCAGGAAGCGTTGAGGTAGGTAGAGGCTATCCGCCTCCTCCCCTTAAGCAATATGCATTTAAATTAGGCAGTGAACAAGGGAGGGGGGAATGGAGGGGTTAAGAAGACAAGGGTAGGACCAAAGGGAAGGGGGGGGGGAGGGAAGGAGAGGACTAGAGATCAGAGACCCTGTGATGTACATGTAGCCCTATTTGGGGGGGGGGTATGAGTATTATCCCTCCCGCAACAGACTCTGGCGCTGACCTGTGTGTATAATGGGACCTGAAGCCTTCGCTGAAGGGAAGAGTGGGAACATATATGAAATATATCAGTGCCTCCACCCAGGATAGAGCCTCTGTATTACAGGGGGGATCTCTTCCTGGGACTTACCCATGAAGTACAGTTAGTAGCCTTAACAAGGATCACTGTACTAATCTCACAGTCTGAAGAATACATACAGATACCACATAAGGTTATAACAGTAGCTTTATAAGAATCAACAGGGTAATAATACATACATAAAATATACTCAGAACACAGCAATACTACAACAACCAGCAAGTCCTCAACCGTCTTAGGTTATATACCCGGGTATATATATAGATATATAGCAAGAGTCCAGTGCACAATACCTCCAGGCAACAGAAGAGATGCAGGGGCCCCTGTGGATGACTGTGGATCCTCGGATTCTTCCAGGAGATGACAGACAGCCGATCAGGAGATGATGATGATGATGAGATTCTTCACAGGCCGCAAACAGGGCGACGGTGACGGCAGTAGATGCAGGCCTGACTACCCTAACACTGAGTCCTTAACCTGCCAGCTAAACTACTAGTGCCACCGGGCCTCTAACTAGCTAGTTGGCCTTCGGAAGCCTAACCTATCACTGCCCTGAACTATATATATATTGATCCCTAACTACAGTTACTAGCTAGGTCCTGTGAGTATATAGGGGGTAACACATACCTAACTATATACTGTGAAGTAAAGAGGAACAAGTAGCTCTTAGACTCCCCCAGACATAACATGTCTGTCTCAGCAGCTCTGCTCACATCTCTCCCCCCAGCAGCTCTGCTCACATGTGTCTGACTCACTGTATTTACAAAACAAAACTTGCACTAAATGGCTGGGGTCTCTGAAGCCAAACTGCAGGGGCAAAGAAGCCAGATACATTATATACTAGTAGAAATGGCAGTTCCCTACACTCTCCCTCTGGTGAAATCTTTACGTCACGTCAAAGACATACAAAGTCATAGTATACAGTCAACATTACCAATGACAATATCAATATGGTTGCTTTTGCATTTACAGAGTCACAACAGGTTAATAGGTATACATGCCAGCAGGAGCGAAAATTGGTAACATATTGACCAAAGTGGACACTGCACCCACCCAAGCATGGTATAAATGAGGCTGAGTAGTAAATCTGGGGTCCCCCAAACTATCATATGTCAGCATAGGTGGAGGGTGTCTAATTCTCTCTCCTCTCCGTACCTCTCTCTGAGGTAAACTAGCATGTCCAGGCCCTAAACTAGGGTTGTCTGCCATGGGAGGGGATGGTGCTGGTGGCGTAGGAGAGCTAGATCCCTGCTCATCTGTAGACACAGATCTAGGTACGAATTCTGGAGTTTGAGGGTTCATAGGTCTCCCTGAAGGAGAAGATACTGGTGATCTAGGAACTTCAGGAGCCACAGTCCAATCACTCTCAGGAGTTTCAGGAAGGTCAGGTGGAATATCGGCTAAGGACTGTGGAGAATCGCAGGCCGAGCCATCATTGGAGATATCCATACCATCAATCTGAGGTACAGGCAACAAATGATTTCTATGCCAAGTCCTGATCCTCCCGTCCCGTCCTTTTATCTTGTAGACTGGTATTCCAGGCAACCGATCTACCACTGTAAAGAGTTCACTCCGCCATCGATCAGCCAGCTTATGTTTTGCAGATGCTCCCAAATTCCGTATCAGAACATGGTCCCCAGGGTTCAATTCTCGGTATCTTACTCGAAGATCAAATCTCCTTTTATTTCCTTCATTCACTTTGGCCGCATTTTCCTCAGCCAGCTGATAAGCACTCTTAAGCGTTTCTTTCAAACGTGCCACGTATCGGTAATGATCTCGATGACTGATACCATCGGTAGAGACTCCCAACAAGATGTCAATAGGTAGCCTAGGCTCTCTTCCAAACATCAGAAAGTATGGTGAATATCCTGTGCTCTCGTGCCTTGTGCTATTATAGGCATGCACCATAGCCTCCACTTTTCGACTCCAGGATCGCTTATCCTCAATTCGTAAGGTACCAAGCATATCAAGTAAAGTCCTGTTAAATCTTTCAGGAAGGGCATCTCCCTCTGGATGGTAAGGCGTCGTCCGACTTTTGCGGATGTTCAACAACTGAAGTAACTCTTTGATCAGGTTACTCTCAAAATCCCGGCCTTGATCAGAATGCAACCGGTGTGGTAAGCCATAATGGATAAAATACTTTTCCCAAAGCACTCTTGCAACAGTGACTGCTTTTTGATCCTTAGTCGGAAAGGCTTGAGCATATCGTGTGAAGTGATCAGTCACCACCAATACATTTCCAAATCCTCTGGAGTCGTTGTCAATACAAAGGAAGTCTATGCAGACAAGATCCATGGGGCCCGAACTCTTCAAGTGTCCCATGAAGGCCGCTCGAACCGGGACAGTCTTCCTCTGCAAACATCTGCGACAGCACCTACACAGACGAGTCACGGTATCTCTCATTTTGGGCCAGTAGAATCGGTCTTGTATTAGGCCATAAGTCTTCTCAGGTCCCAAATGACCATGATAATCATGCAGACTTCGGAAAATCATCTTCTGAAAGCAGCTTGGAATAACTAGTTGGCGCCTTCCAGGGTGATCATGATACAGCACCACACGATAAAGTAGGCCATTGTCTATTTCAAACTTCTCCCAATCTCGTAGAAGTTGACTGCATTCAGAGGGTAGGGATGTCTTTAACATTTCTCTGTCTTGAGAACTCACTGCTTGATAAAGAGGTCCAATTAAAGGATCAGTCTTTTGACTCCAGATCATTCGCTTTGAAGATATAGAACAACTCTCAAAGGATCCTAAAGCGGCAGGGTAGGCAAACATGTCTGGTACAGCTTCGGGACCTCCCCCAATAGAGTCAATAAGCCGAGTTTCAGAAAAGGCTACTCGGTCTTCAACTACAGCAGCCATGGCACACAAAGCTCCTACTCCAGGACTTGGCACTTCTTCCCATTCATCCACTACTTCCGGACTAGGTAATCCAGGCCGTCTTGATAGAGCATCTGCCCCAATGTTCTTAGGCCCCGATTTATACTTGAGTGTGAATTGGTAGTTGGATAAAGCTGCCAACCAGCGATGTCCTGTAGCATCGAGTTTAGCGGTTGACAAAACGTATGTCAGTGGATTGTTGTCTGTTCTTACTTCAAACGTGGCTCCGTATAAATAGTCATGTAATTTATCAACAATGGCCCACTTGAGTGCCAAAAACTCCAATTTATGTACTGGATAATTTTTCTCGCTGGGAGAAAGACTTCGACTTATGAAAGCTATGGGCCGTAACCCGGCTGGGTATTCTTGGTGCAGCACGCCACCTAATCCTTCAAAGCTGGCATCTACATGTAGCACATATGGCTTCTGTGCATCAGCATAAGCCAGAACGGGAGCTTCTGTCAATTTCTTCTTCAACAACTTAAATGCTTCTTCACAATCCGCAGTCCACCTATCGCCAAAAAGGCTTTTGGAAGACCCTTTCTTCTTTCCCGGATCTCCTGCATCACTCTTCAACAGGTCGAGGAGGGCTCGAGCAATTTTTGAATATCCTTCCACAAATCGTCGATAGAATCCACAAAACCCCAAGAAAGATTGCAACTCCGTAATATTTTGCGGTCGGGGCCAATTCACCACAGCTTCAATCTTACCAGGATCGGTAGCAACTCCTTCAGCAGAAACAATATGACCTACATAAGTGACCGAAGATCTACAAAATTTGCATTTGTCAGCCGACAACTTCAGCCCCTCTTCTTTTAAGCGATGGAGTACTCTCATGAGTCGTTCTTCATGTTCTTCCAGCGTCTTTCCAAACACAATAATGTCATCAAGATATACAAGGCATTCCCGGGGCACTAAATCACCTAACACTCTTTCCATCAACCTTTGGAACGTTGCTGGCGCACCTTTTGTACCTTGCGGCATACGAGTGAACTGAAAGAAACCCAAGGGGCATATGAAAGCTGTCTTTTCCTGATCCTCAGGTGCCATTGGGACTTGATAGTATCCCGATCTTAGGTCCAGCACTGTGAACCAACAGTTTCCATTCAGAGCTTCCAGAGCTTCTTCAATTCTCGGCAGTGTATACTGATCAGGTAAGGTTCTCCGGTTCAGAGTTCTGTAATCCACACATAGGCGAATTGCTCCAGATTTTTTTTCTTACCACCACAATAGGTGAGGCATAGGGGCTCTTACTGTCCACAATGATCCCCTGACCTTTCATTTGCTGTAGAGTCTGTCTTAACTCATCAACATCCTTTGGAGCAACTCTCCGTGGTCGCTCCCGGAAGGGAGTAGAATCGGTCAATCGGAAAGTGTGTTGAGCACTTTTAGCACAACCTACATCCATATCATCCATGGAGAACACTTCCGATAATTCAGACAACTTCTGTGTCAGTCGCTGATTCCAGGCCTCTGGTAAATGTGGATCACTCAAGTCAAGATTGAGATTAGGGATTGCATCTCGGATTTGAATCCTGCACACTTCAGCGTATGGATTTACTCCAAGCACAGGATAGCAGTGGGCCACATTCTGGAATGGTCCAATTACGATCGGATGCGGTGAACAGTTCCTCACTGTCACACAAGTAGATAATTCCACTTTATTTCTCCAGTCCTTTCTCTCTGGGATCACCATCCAGCCATTCTGGTTAATCATTTCTTCAGGGGTTTCCATAAGGACATAACTCCCCCCTTCAAGCAAATCGGGAGCAATGCTGGAGGCTACTCTCAGAATTCTCTCCCCGCCGGCAGGAACTTCCACGGTTCTCTCACCGATATGATATACCATTCCATGTCGATAGCCAGTAGACAGGGCATCACAGAGTTCTCTAAGATCAGAAGATATATTCACCGGCTGAGCTGCAGGGTTCCAATCTCTTCCAAGAAACTTCTGAAAAGCATAATGCACTGCGGGACAATTAGTGCCAAGTATCACAGGAGCTGCACAAGAATCCCCTGTATCAGGACAGACAAGAGCCGTAATCTTCATGGGAGCGACACTCTGATCTTCTAATTCAGGGACAGCTATAACTACTTGTAGGCTGCCATCTACAGGATATGATCCTGAATTAAGCCCCCACAATTTCATTTGTCCTGTAGACTGAAGAGGTATATCCCTCAGATACTTTTGGTAGAACGAGCGATAAATCAGGGTCACTTGAGATCCTGTATCAAACAGGGCAGGAGCGGCATGACCATTGACAGTGACTTTGACAACGGACCTGGAGCCCGCGATAGCGCCTCTGGTCTTTACTCGGCCCGCCTTCCTTTGGTGTCTTTGATTCTGAATAGAGAAGACAGCACTGTGTCCCAATCCCTCACTGTCCTCCGTACACTGTCTGGCAGTATGGCCCATCTGACCACATTTATAACAGGTTCTAGCATCCTTCCTCCATTGAGTGGCAGTGGGTGGAGTGGCGGACTGTCTAAGTTCTGACCGCTCCGCTGGTTTGTCCTTGTTTGAATTAGGAACAACATCTTCTTTAGAGATGCTTTTCGCTTTCTTAGGGGTACTAAAACTAATGTCAGCTTCTTGTTTCTTCACTAACTTCATTAAGTCAGGAAATGGAAGGACTCTATCAGATAGTAAGACCTTGAGTACTTGAGCAAGAGGATGATGAGGTTGTAACCCTCTCACCAACTGACTGGTTCTCATAGCGTCTACCTCTGAAGTAGATATAGCTGCGTGGTACACCAGACGTGAAAGAAGTAGCTGTAAACGGTTAATAAAAGTAGAGACATTTTCCCCTTCTTTTTGACGAACCATTCGGTAATCAGCAACCATCTGGGCAAGGTCATAGTATGGCTCAAAGTGATCAGACAGTACTTGTATATAGTCCAATGCACTCACTCCTTCATGAGAGTCTCTGTACAAGTGGATCAATTCTGCAGCAGGAGACCGCAAACTTTCACTGATACGCTGCCGCTTGCCTTCTTCAGAGCAAGACCATTCCTTCAGGCATTGGAGAGTATGTTCTTTCCATATCTCAAAGTTTTCCTCCCCTTGTGGTACTGGGACATTACCAGAGAATACTTTTAGTTTCTTGTAGTGAGTGGCCTGCAGGCCCTGAGCTAACATTTCAGTCAGCCTGGCTAAAGTGCTAATAGCACTGTCACTAGAGGAACTGCTAGCGACGGCCATACTGGGGGGGTAACTGGCTGAGTGGGGTTCTTCCTTTACCTGAACCAGGGGAGGAACAGGCGGTCGGTAATCCCATGTAGTAGCTAGTGGGAGGTTCCCCTCTGAGCTATATCGCTTCTCCATATCAATGACTATTCCCACTTCTAAATCTCAGCAGTGCCTCCAAATGTAGCCCTATTTGGGGGGGGGTATGAGTATTATCCCTCCCGCAACAGACTCTGGCGCTGACCTGTGTGTATAATGGGACCTGAAGCCTTCGCTGAAGGGAAGAGTGGGAACATATATGAAATATATCAGTGCCTCCACCCAGGATAGAGCCTCTGTATTACAGGGAGGATCTCTTCCTGGGACTTACCCATGAAATACAGTTAGTAGCCTTAACAAGGATCACTGTACTAATCTCACAGTCTGAAGAATACATACAGATACCACATAAGGTTATAACAGTAGCTTTATAAGAATCAACAGGGTAATAATACATACATAAAATATACTCAGAACACAGCAATACTACAACAACCAGCAAGTCCTCAACCGTCTTAGGTTATATACCCGGGTATATATATAGATATATAGCAAGAGTCCAGTGCACAATACCTCCAGGCAACAGAAGAGATGCAGGGGCCCCTGTGGATGACTGTGGATCCTCGGATTCTTCCAGGAGATGACAGACAGCCGATCAGGAGATGATGATGATGATGAGATTCTTCACAGGCCGCAAACAGGGCGACGGTGACGGCAGTAGATGCAGGCCTGACTACCCTAACACTGAGTCCTTAACCTGCCAGCTAAACTACTAGTGCCACCGGGCCTCTAACTAGCTAGTTGGCCTTCGGAAGCCTAACCTATCACTGCCCTGAACTATATATATATTGATCCCTAACTACAGTTACTAGCTAGGTCCTGTGAGTATATAGGGGGTAACACATACCTAACTATATACTGTGAAGTAAAGAGGAACAAGTAGCTCTTAGACTCCCCCAGACATAACATGTCTGTCTCACCACCCCTCCCCCCCCCCCCCCCCCCCAACAGCTCTGCCTCACATGTGTCTGACTCACTGTATTTACAAAACAAAACTTGCACTAAATGGCTGGGGTCTCTGAAGCCAAACTTCAGGGGCAAAGAAGCCAGATACATTATATACTAGTAGAAATGGCAGTTCCCTACATACAATACATGTCCCAGGGTGCCCAGATAGCCCCAAAGGCTTCCTGTGAATTATCTAGGCCAGCGGTCAGGTATTCAAGACTCCTCTCATCCTTCACTCTAGCCACAAGCTCAAGACTAGATGGGGGACTCACTTTCTTCCAGTTTCTAGCTATGAGAGTTTTAGCTGCAGTACAAAGATGCAAGAAAAGCCTGGATGACTTATTGCTCAGGTGTCTGGGGGGAAGGTTCAGGAGATAAAGAAGAGGACCTCCCTCCAGAAACCGAGGATGAGAGGGCACGTCCAAAAGATGTGGTGCAGGGTACCCACCGCAGCTCCACAGCGCCAGCACCATGGGGAACCAATGGGTTTAAAGCATGGAGGAGAGCCGGAGTATAATACCAATGCATCAACAGCTTATACTGCGCTTCCCTAAACGTAATGCACTGAGATGATTTCTGGGCCCGAGACCATACAATCCGCCACTGCTCCTGGGAGATGGGTTTACCCACCGCCTCTTCCCATTTAAGCATATAGCGGTGACTAACAGGAGAGCCTGTAGTTTGTGAGGTAAGAAGTTGGTAAATAGAGGATATAAGGCCCCTAGTGGACGTGTCTGCACAGCAAATCTTTTCAATTAATACATTTTTAAGTTTAATAAGGATCATATATACAAAATCAAAAAAGGGCAAAATGTTCTGTAAAAAAACAGATGTTCTTTCTAAGGATCTTTTTGCTCCTAGGCTGGTGACAGTGACAAGGGGACGTCCTTTATGTCTAGAGATGATTCTTTACAGGGAGACAGGGATTCTTTACTGTAAGAGCAGTGAGGCTATGCAGGTCATTGCCCCAGGATGTGGTGATGGTGGGTTCATTGTGTAAGTTCAAGGAGGACCTGGATCCCTTTCTTAAATGGAAAAATATTACAGGTTACAGGTTTTAGATTTTTGGTAAAGACAAAGTGTATCCGAGGTTTTATACTGATTGCCAGATTTGGAGTAGGAAAGGAATTTTTTTCCCCCTGACATGGGGCAATTGGCGTAAGCCTCATGGAGTTTTTTGACTTCCTCTGGATCAACACTGTAGGGTTATAGGTTGGAGTTGATGGACCTGCATCTTCATCTACTATATAACTATGCATGAAAGACATTGAAATGAATGTGTACATATGCCTTCCGCGAAAAATGCAGACGACACATGTACGTGACATAGACATGCGAATAAGGCCTTAAGGCTAAGAGTAGCCCAATAGTCTAATTAATCCCTCAACTCTTAACCCTTGAGACACCCTGCAGGAAAATGATGAAACCAGGGAGACCATGTTTGGCAAGGGATGGATGTTGAGAAATAGTAACACAAATTGGGGCAATAGGAAAGCTATGAGACACTGTGGTCCACATCTCTTGGACAGCCTCCCAGTAGGGCATTTTGGCATCTCCAGCACAGGGAGGATGAGTGGCTACAAAAGGAATGGGAAATATATAGGAAGCTCTTATACTTCTCCCTTCTGCTCAGTCCACTCCTAGCTTTGGCTCAAAAGACCACAGCAAAATCTGCAAGAAAAAGCAGCTTTTCTGCAACGTAGGGCCTCAGCCTTAGAGCAATTTCATACACTAAGGATCTACCCCTTATATTTTATAGGCATGTGAGTGGATGTTTATCAGTATTTGCACATGTGCCGCCTCCACCATACACCATCGGCCTGGCAGCGTCCCACAGTCAACTAATGCTTCACTATGTATCAGGTATATACAGTGGGGAAAGAAAGTATTTAGTCCGCCACCAATTGTGCAAGTTCTCCCACTTAAAAAGATTAGGCCGGCCTGTAATTGACATCATAGGTAGACCTCAACTATGAGAGACAAAATGAGAAAACAAATCCAGAAAATCACATTGTCTGATTTTTTAAGAATTTATTTGCAAATTATGGCGGAAAATAAGTATTTAGTCAATAACAAAAGTTCATCTCAAGACTTTGTTATATATCGTTTGTTGGCAATGACAGAGGTCAAACGATTTCTGTAAGTCTTCACAAGGTTGGCACACACTGTTGCTGGTATGTTGGCCCATTCCTCCATGCAGATCTCCTCTAGAGCAGGGATGTTTTGGGGCTGTCACTGGGCAACACGGACTTTCAACTCCCTCCAAAGGATTTCTATGGTGTTGAGATCTGGAGACTGGCTAGGCCACTCCAGGACCTTGAAATGCTTCTTACAAAGCCGCTCCTTCGTTGCCCTGGCAGTGTGCTTGGGATCATTGTCATGCTGAAAGACCCAGCCATGTTTCATCTTCAATGCCCTTGCTGATGGAAGGAGGTTTGCACTCAAAATCTCACGATACATGGCCCCATTCATTCTTTCATGTACACGGATCAGTCGTCCTGATCCCTTTGCAGAGAAACAGCCCCAAAGCATGATGTTGCCACCCCCATGCTTCACAGTAGGTATGGTGTTCTTTGGATGCAACTCAGCATTCACTCTCCTCCAAACACGACGAGTTGTGTTTCTACCAAACAGTTCTGCTTTGGTTTCATCTGACCATATGACATTCTCCCAATACTCTTCTGGAACATCCAAATGCTCTCTAGCAAACTTCAGACGGGCCCGGATATGTACTGGCTTAAGCAGGGGGACACGTCTGGCACTGCAGGATCTGAGTCCCTGGCGGCGTAGTGCGTTACTGACGGTAGCCTTTGTTACGTTAGTCCCAGCTTTCTGCAGGTCAGTCACTAGGTCCCCCCGTGTGGTTCTGGGATTTTTGCTCACCGTTCTTGTGATCATTTTGACCCCATGGGGTGAGATCTTGCGTGGAGCCCCTGATAGAGGGAGATTATCAGTGGTCTTGTATGTCTTCCATTTTCTAATTATTGCTCCCACAGTTGATTTCTTCACACCAAGCTGCTTGCCTATTGCAGATTCAGTCTTCCCAGCCTGGTGCAGGGCTACAATTTTGTTTCTGGTCCTTCCACAGCTCTTTGGTCTTCACCATAGTGGAGTTTGGAGTGTGACTGTTTGAGGTTGTGGACAGGTGTCTTTTATACTGATAACAATGTCAAACAGGAGCCATTACTACAGGTAATGAGTGGAGGACAGAGGAGCCTCTTAAAGAAGAAGTTACAGGTCTGTGAGAGCCAGAAATCTTACTTGTTTGTAGGTGACCAAATACTTATTTTCCACCATAATTTGCAAATAAATTCTTTAAAAATCAGACAATGTGATTTTCTGTATTTGTTTTCTCATTCTGTCTCTCATAGTTGAGGTCTACCTATGATGCCAATTACAGGCCGGCCTCATCTTTTTAAGTGGGAGAACTTGCACAATTGGTGGCTGACTAAATATTTTTTTTTCCCCACTGTATGGCCTATAAATAATTTATTATCATGTCCCTTTCATTGAATTGTTTTTGTTGCATTTTGTGTTGCTTTTTTTGAATCCCTGGGAAAATCTCGTCATCGAATAATGCATTAATTGCAGTAAAGACTGGTGCAGGATTATTTTTATCTATATTAACCAGAAATTAATTTAATAGTCATTTCACTTCCCACTAAACTTCATAGCAAAATGGTGCTAGTTCTAATTGCAATTTAGAATCACATACAGTCCTTAAGATTCTTTGATTAAAAAATAAAAACACAACTGCAACAAAAAAATCCACAGAAAAGCACTGTATGGACACAGCCTTACAAGAAAGCAACAAAGCTTGAGTCATGAGTCAGAATAACGGGGCACCATAGTCAGAACCCCCCCCCAAAAAAAATAAATAAATAAATAAATAAAAAAGATAGTATGCCAAAGAGGACATTGGTTGTACAAATAAATTATTTTCTTTTTTTAGAGGGAGTCTATCACCAGAACATTCCTAAGCAAGCTATAAGCACAAATAGTCGGGGTTCACATGAATAAAATGATTTTTTCCGTTTCCCAATCACTGGCTCTATTGCTGAGATTTTCCTGATACACTACTGAACTCTTTGGTGCAACAAAGGCGTCACCATTACAGATCACACTAAAGAGCTATCTCTGTGCTATGACAGCGCCAGCAAGTGTACATGTCAGCCATAACAGGGAAGGAAGGATGTTGGGAGGGAGGGACTGGGCAATGGAAGGCATAGCTTCTTGGTGTGATGAGAGTAATGGTGACACCCTTTTGCACCAGACAGCTCATTAGCATATTAGGAAAAAGCCGGTGCACGGGCAGCACACAGATTATATCAGTCAGCCGTTCAATCACGGTCATGTGCAAGGGGCCTTAGAGATGGTCAAACCTCGCTAGGTTCATTCACCAGTCCTGTTTCACACCAAAATGGAAGTGCTATTATTATACTCTGGAGACTCTTGAGACCCTAAAGTATAATAAGCAGAGACCCAGGGGAATGAGTAAACACAATAAACAATGATACTCACCTTCCTTCACCTCTGCTGGACTCCCTTGCGCCATTCTTCTGCACACCTCTGCTGTCATCTACCAGCTTCCTCTGTCCTCCTGGGTGGTGTCACAGACCCCAATGCACCCCAGAGGTCAGTGACTGGGCCCCAGCAGTGAAGTAGGGTGCACCAACGTCATGATGCTTCGATGCAAGTGTCATTATGTCGGCACGCACCATGTGATGTCCCCCAGGAGGTCGGAGGATGACCTTGATGGAGCACCAGATGCCATGAGGGAGCCCAAGAGAGGTGAGGGATTGGCATATGGAATGGTATGGCCTCACTAATGTTAATCCACTCTACTTCCTTGTCAGCTGTAAGGCAAAGAGCTGAGTTGGATGTAGCCAAATTTAACATGACTTTTAACGCATTAAGTAAACAGTTGCTAATCACTAAGACCTTATTCACATAGCAGTTTCTGTAAAGGAGTGTCACACTTCCATTTTGAGAACAGATTGATTTCAATGTGCCTATTCACATGTCCTTTTTTCCTGACTGATTGTTTTTCACAGCCATCAAGAAAACTCACATACTCTATCTTTGTCCATTTTCATGGACACACGGACGAATGGATCCGTTTTAAAAAAAAAGTATCAGTGGATTGGATCAAAAAAGAAAGACACTCAGCCATCAAAATGGAAAATCGGAATGGAACAGATGCAAAATTGAAGCAAAATGGCTGTTAGAAACGGATGTGCATGTCTATTTTTAACGACCATTAGATCAGTCAAAAATGTCACTGTGATGTGAATAAGTCCGTACTCAACATTTTGCCATTGCTTTTACTGGCTTTTGTTGTGAGTTATCACAGTGCAGCAAGTTATCAGATTCAAGTTATGTCTGTACACATAGAACTAATAGATAGCATCCATAGGAGCTAGTCTGTCCCTGTGCCAAATAAGTTGTATTCTTATCTTTGTATTAAAATTAATATGCAAAGGTGAGTTGATGTGTGAAAACTTTTATAGGAAAGAAATCCAACTTCATCCATGATTTCCATAAACCAGACCATGATAGAAGGCTTTAGACTTAAAGGGGTCTCAGATGTTCCTGCACTACAAGTTCTCATCTTCCTTCTGGTTCTTCTCATTTATCTCATCTCTCTTGGAGGAAATCTGACCATTGTCCTGCTGGTCTGCTGTGATCTCCACCTGCACACTCCCATGTACTTCTTCCTGTCCAACTTGTCCGTCATAGACATATTCGGCTCCACCACATCATTACACAGGATTTTTGTTATCTTCGCAACACACAACCACATGGTTTCCACTTCAGCCTGTATGGCCCAGTTATATATGTACTCTACATTAACCAGCAGTGAGGTTTCAATATTGGCTGTCATGAGCTTTGATCGCTATGTAGCCATCTGTAGACCTTTACATTATCACACAGTCATGAGTCGGAGACTCTGTGGTCTGCTGGCCTCAGTTAGCTCTGGTTATTGCTTCATAGATGAGATTCCTACCATGGTATTCATTTCCAGGTTCACTTGTTACATTTCCAAGGAAATTGATCATTATTTTTGTGATGTTTTGCCAATTCGGGACATTACATGCAGTGACACTTCACTTTTGGACCTTTACATACTAAGCTTTGGCAATGTATTTATGTTTCTTTTACTTTCTCTGACTATAACTCCTTATGTTTTCATTATTACAAGTATATTAAGAATCAGCTCGAGTACTGGCAGACGTAAAGCCTTCTACACGTGTTCTTCACACATCATGGTGGTTTCCATCTTCTATTCTTCTATTATTTTACAATACATAGTAACAGTGTCTGGGAACAACATGGGTTCCAACAAAATCTTCTCTCTGCTTAACACGGCTGTTGTCCCCTTGATGAACCCCCTGATCTACAGCCTGAAAAATAAAGATGTAAAATCTGCTCTTAGACGAAAACTTAAATTCTTGTGAAGGAAAAATATTTTTGAATTTACATTTTGCATAATGTGGCCAATGACGACATCAAAAAGTTGGAGGAGTTTTCTACCAGGTTTCCTTGTAAAGCAGCAGGTTATTGGGATTCATTATAATACATCTGTAGATTCTAGGAGGACCATGGACCACATGGTGAGCCCTTGCTTCTAATTTCCATGACGTTCTTTTGTTGAACATCCGTCCTATCAAGGGTTGAATAAATATTTCTATGGTTCAGGGATTTTAAATTTATAATAATTTTATAGGTAGAAATAAAAATCTGTTGATTACAACTTCTCATATATCTGGGTTCAATAGATGTCAAACTGCCTAGGCCACTGTTGACAAGTTTTTCTGAGGTCAGATGTTCCACAGATACACTGCCTTTTACTTCTTGCTCGTCTTTTACTTTACATGTAACTGATGACCCTGATCTGTTGTTTTATTATGAAAAGGTTTTGAAAATAAAGATAAAGATTATGGTTCATGGTGACCTGGGGTCACAACGAGCAGGAAGTGTGAGAGGTGAAGGAATTCCCAACTGTAGACAATTTATTCAGTGGCATCCACCAATATATGCCATTATGCTGCACAGCCCCATAGTAGTGCTCCCTGAGGGCTGTACTTTCCATCAGACTCTCTACCTCCTAGCAAGGTGCAGCCTAGTGTGACTTACCTTTACTCCTGAAGCCACAATCTCTCCTGTGCACCATGCCTGGCCCAGGGTCAGTTGGTAAAGATGTTGGGACTTTTCTTCTCTCTGATGATCCTTTGAGGTGCCACCCCAAAGGTTAGCACCCTAGAATGCACATCTGACCAGCTATGTGACCTGGATTTCTACTGATGCCTGCCTGGGGAAGTGCAAAGATGTTCTCACTGGGTTGGATAGTGATATAAGGTAGTATAACCAACCTTAGAGGCTGTGATCCTATTCAACTAGGAAGCCAGATGTTTATCTGGGCAACTTTGATGGAAAGGTCTCTGTAGCCCAATGACACTTTGGAATAATGGGGTTGTATAGTACTATACATGTGCCTACTTGTGTACTATTATGTGCTTATTTATTACACTTTATTCTACTGTGTATTACTTGGCATTGATGCCTATGTGAAGTGGTCGATGTTAAACTGTCTTGATATAGTTTGGGCTGGGTCCCATCTCTCCTTGGGCAACTGTGGTGAAATGGAACCTTTGTACAACCTGGGCATTGTGCTGCAGGTAGAGTGACACGCTCCATGGTATGGTGCTCCGCTGGCTGTGATCTTACGTTGGGTCTACTCATTGGTGTAGACCTCTAGTAGTTTAAGTCTGGCAGTGCTACTTATTGACACCTCCATGCCATCCTCTGAAGTGCAGCCTCGATGCTTCATCAGCGAACTGATGCTTCCTAGGTTTTTCAGTTGTTATTCTGCCTCAATGAGCGCACCTTCCATGGGTCTCTTCCATCCTGCTGAACCTTTTTGTTCCATTTGGAGCTAAAAGATGAAACTCAGCCGCACACTCTCAATGGATTGCTACAGATGCTTAGCCAAACCAGTTGTCACATGAAGTTTGCGTAACCGTGTTCTGTGTGTTTGCGCATAATACTAAGAGACTGCGTGATGTTCATGATAAATGAGAGACTTCTTGTATGTGTGAGAGACTACTGTACAGTACTGATTTATGCTGCCCCTATGCTGATAAGTATCTGAACTTGAAAAATAAATTGGTTCTGATTTGGACAATCTTATCAAAAAGTGTTTTCCTGGATGACGTATTACAGCACACAAGCCAATGCTACATGGAGGGGATAGAGTTATGGGTGATGAGGGATCCTACACCCATTTTGATGTAGCACGGTTACAGGGACACCATGTCTGTCAAAAATCTATATATCTGCGCTCCTACTTCTGAGCCCAGCAATCATCATTCTCTTCTGTGCAGCACTGCTGGGGGAGATTCTGTATGGCATCTGCATTTACCACATGACTGTTGTTTTAAGGTTTCTAAGTCTATGGCTGGTTCTATTCAGCCAGTCGGAGGTTAGAGATGCAGAGCTAATCAGGGATGTACTTCAGCATCCGATCCAGGGCTGAGGAGGGGTATTCTAACCTTACTCTGGTGCCTGTGATTGCATTAGTTTTCTAGGCTCTAAGTTCTGAGCACTTTCTCCCCGTACCTTGTTTTCTTCTGATTCCCTGGTTTACTGACTTTGGCTTGTTCTCCTGGTTATTCTGTCTACTGCTGATTTGGCTTTATCTGTGACATCCTGAATTCGACCATGGCCTGAAATTCCTCTGTTTTCCCTTTGGCTATTCTATTACTTTTCTGGTTTTTGACCTTGGTGTTTGTATTCTGGTAAATACTCTGGGGTAACCATAGACTTTGCAAACCAGAGTGGTGTTGGGTTATTGTCAGTTACCTACTGTAAGTTAGGAAATTGCTTAAATAGCAATTCCATAACAATGCCCTCAATGTGAGAAGGTTCTCTGGTGGACTGGTAAGTACTACTTTTCTGCCACTCCCCTGAACAGGCAGCTGGTGAGACTTCCCTGATTTGGGCCCCTGGAAGACCATAGTTATCTCACTGCAATTAAATCCACTTCACTGGTGATCCCCAATGAAGCCGCACATCCAAACCCTCAACACCTCCTGCCACCTCCAACTCAAGAACATCCCTCGAATCTGCTCCGTCCTCACCCTTGAAACTACAAAGATGCTAATCCATGCCCTCATAATCTCCCACTTAGACTACTGTAACACCCTTCTCCATGGCCTCCCAGCTAACACTCTTGCCCCCCTCCAGTCCACCATAAACTGTGCTGCTCTCTTAATACACCTCTCCCCCCTGTAAAGCACATGGAATTAATGGTGCTATATAAATACATAATAATGTGTTAGACTCTTTTCAGAGCTAGT
This sequence comes from Leptodactylus fallax, assembly GCA_947044405.1. Lineage (NCBI taxonomy): Eukaryota > Metazoa > Chordata > Amphibia > Anura > Leptodactylidae > Leptodactylus > Leptodactylus fallax. The sequence goes on from CAMRHE010000113.1 coordinate 4,599,788, forward strand.
ACCCATGCTCCATCGCTACAGCCCTGAGACAAGGAAAATTTGCTGTCAAACCCCCTGAATGGAGGGAAGTCCCAATGTGGAGGAGATGTTGAGGTTACCAGAGCCTACCAGACAGAACCCTGCAGCATACAGGGGGTCAGGGAGTAGCTGGTGAGGCACAGTACAGATTTAGTGGAGTGGAGATAAAAGGCACTAAAGGCACCAAATTAATCCTGGGAATCCCTCATACCAAGTCTGGCACCAGTAGCCACAGTGGAACTCCTTACTACTACTATCATCCGGGAAGCTGCATTGGTTCCTTGTTACCTCAGTAAACTTACATCACTGGGTCAACTGCACTGCTGCTCCTGAGTCGGTCCTGACGGGTTCAGGTGAGTTGAACCTCAGGTTAATTTCGGTATAAACTTCTTTGGATAGAAGCAGAAGTGTAAAATAATAACAAAGAGTTATACTCACCTTTCCTCAGCTCTTCTGGGCCTCCTCATGGCTTCCGGTGCTCTCTTTGGGTCCTCTTTTGTCCTCCTGGGTGAAGTCATGTGCCCCTGAGTCACTGCTGAGACCTGTTATTGTGCCTTAGCAGTCACATGTTCATCAACGTCATGACGCTCAATGTGCCCCATGTGGCTGGTTGAACCTTTATCTTTAGGAAAATTTGGGTAGACTCTGGTTCAATCCAAACAAGTTAAAGGGATTCTATCATTGGCAAAATCAATTTTTATCTAACAACACGTCGTAATAGCCTTTAAAAAGGCTATTTGTCTTCTACCTTTCTTTTTTTTCATCTGCGCCGCCGTTTTCTTCATTTTTCTGATTTTCTGATTATGCAAATCACTCTTCTGGATGCACAGGGGGCGTTCCACCAGTCTGCAAAATTCACAGGGAGCGTCCCCTGTGCTTACGTCACACGCAGTTTTTAAACTCCAGCGCCGCCTCTCTCGTCGCCTTCTGACACCGCTCTGCATCATTTGCTGCGTCATCGCGATCCACATCTTGCGCATGCTCAGCCCATTTCGCGTTGGACAGAGCCGACTGCGCATGTCCATCGGCCATCTTCATGTAGCCTCTTACAAGAGCCGTACTGCGCCATGCTCATTATGCTCTGTACTCCTTAGAACTACAAGAGCCATACTGTGCAGGAGTAGTACGGCTCTTGTAAGAGGCCACATGAAAATGGCCGATGGACATGCGCAGTCGGCTCTGTCCAATGCGAAATGGGCGAGCCAACTGTGCATGCGCGAGATTTGGATCGCGATGACATTGTAGACCTTTTAAGAATTACTGAACATAATAATAATGATTAATTTAACGTTTTCTATTTCTGCTCCTTCTTCTTCCCTTCAACACTCCAAAATCTTCAGTTAAAAAACATGTGGCTTTATTCCAAAAAGCTTTTTAGAATAAATCCATCAGTTTTTGAAGTTTTTTGAGTGTTGCATATGTTTTATTTACAGTATATGGGATTATGTAGCCTGACCCTGAGGCTTGCACCCAAACCCATAAAGAAACACAGCGCTGCCCTGAATTCTTGTTTGTAGATAGATAGATAGATAGATAGATAGATATGAGATAGATAGATGATAGATAGATATGAGATAGATAGATAGATAGATAGATAGATAGATATGAGAGAGATAGATAGATAGATAGATAGATAGATAGATAGATAGATAGATATCTGCGTTGCACTGTTCACTCTCTGTACTTTTCTTAGCAGTAACTTTGGGTATTGCAGCAGCGTCCTATAGACTTGAATGGGACACCACTGCAGTACCCATATCCACTGCTACTAAAAGCACAGCGAGTGAACAGTACAGAACCTGGCAGGTTCAAAAGTCTGACCCCTGCCAATCTAAAATGGATGGCCATCAATATTTAAAAGGTGGAAAACCCCTTTAATTCAGGATGTTATATACCACATGGAATCCATGAGCAGTGATCCCTAGCACCCAGAGCCTTTCTGAAAGCTGCACATACCATTTGTCTGTCCTTGGCTTCCTATTTTCTATGGATCATTACAATTGTAGACATATCATATAATTATTTGTTAGGCAGTCTTTTTGCTGCAGTTTATTTCATTTTATTATTACATAAATTGATTCAAAGGGAATTAAAAATGTACAGAAAGGATTTATACTACTTCTTCCCACTGGATCCACTTCTGGCACAAACTACCACAAAAAATCTGTGATAACAATCTAAACTATTTAATGAAATAAATAGTTTTTTTTCTATAAAATGAGTTGGTATCAGAACCAGTATATCACCTCAGCCCTGTAGATAGATAGGCTAGTGTCACCAGAACCAGCATATCACCCCAGCCCTGCAGATAGATAGGTTAGTGTCACCAGAACCAGCATATCACCCCAGCCCTGCAGATAGATAGGTTAGTGTCACCAGAACCAGCATATCCCCCCAGCCCTGCAGATAGATAGGTTAGTGTCAACAGAACCAGCATATCACCCCAGCCCTGCAGATAGATAGGTTAGTGTCACCAGAACCAGCATATCACCCCAGCCCTGCAGATAGATAGGTTAGTGTCAACAGAACCAGCATATCACCCCAGCCCTGCAGATAGATAGGTTAGTGTCACCAGAACCAGCATATCACCCCAGCCCTGCAGATAGATAGGTTAGTGTCACCAGAACCAGCATATCACCCCAGCCCTGCAGATATATAGGTTAGTGTCACCAGAACCAGCATATCACCCCAGCCCTGCAGATAGATAGGTTAGTGTCAACAGAACCAGCATATCGCCCCAGCCCCACAGATAGATAGGTTAGTGTCACCAGAACCAGCATATCACCCCAGCACTGCAGATAGATAGGTTAGTGTCACCAGAACCAGCATATCATCCCAGCCCTGTAGATAGATAGGTTAGTGTCACCAGAACCAGCATATCACCCCAGCCCTGCAGATAGATAGGTTAGTGTCACCAGAGCCAGCATATCACCCCAGCTCTGCAGATAGATAGGTTAGTGTCACCAGAACCAGCATATCAAACCAGCCCTGCTGATAGATAGGTTAGTGTCACCAGAACCAGCATATTATCCCAGCCCTGCAGATAGATAGGTTAGTGTCACCAGAACCAGCATATCACCCCAACCCTGCAGATAGATAGGTTAGTGTCACCAGAGCCAGCATATCACCCAGCCCTGCAGATAGATAGGTTAGTGTCACCAGAACCATCATATCATCCCAGCCCTGCAGATAGATAGGTTAGTGTCACCAGAACCAGCATATCACCCCAGCCCTGCAGATAGATAGGTTAGTGTCACCAGAACCAGCATATCACCCCAGCCCTGCAGATATATAGGTTAGTGTCACCAGAACCAGAGTATCACCCCAGCCCTGCAGATAGATAGGTTAGTGTCACCAGAACCAGCATATCGCCCCAGCCCTGCAGATAGATAGGTTAGTGTCACCAGAACCAGCATATCCCCCCAGCCCTGCAGATAGATAGGTTAGTGTCACCAGAACCAGCATATCCCCCCCAGCCCTGCAGATAGATAGGTTAGTGTCACTAGAACCAGCATATCCCCCCAGCCCTGCAGATAGATAGGTTAGTGTCACCAGAGCCAGCATATCACCCCAGCCCTGCAGATAGATAGGTTAGTGTCACCAGAACCATCATATCATCCCAGCCCTGCAGATAGATAGGTTAGTGTCACCAGAACCAGCATATCACCCCAGCCCTGCAGATAGATAGGTTAGTGTCACCAGAACCAGCATATCACCCCAGCCCTGCAGATAGATAGGTTAGTGTCACCAGAACCAGAGTATCACCCCAGCCCTGCAGATAGATAGGTTAGTGTCACCAGAACCAGCATATCGCCCCAGCCCTGCAGATAGATAGGTTAGTGTCACCAGAACCAGCATATCCCCCCAGCCCTGCAGATAGATAGGTTAGTGTCACCAGAACCAGCATATCCCCCCCAGCCCTGCAGATAGATAGGTTAGTGTCACTAGAACCAGCATATCCCCCCAGCCCTGCAGATAGATAGGTTAGTGTCACCAGACCCCAGCATATCACCCCAGCCCTACAATTATAGAAGGAGAGAGCTCTGTGACTGTCATTATATTTACTTAGCTAATAGAGCTAGAACCTGTACTCTCTCCTATTGTTTTGTTGTTTTGGGAGGACATTTTTTACCCATCACTGGGTTTGGATTTGCAACTTTTCCACCACTGTGGTTGTTTGTTGATATGTACTGACCCATCACTATGGGCTACACATTTTTTGTTTGTTTATCTCTGATATTTGTGGATTAAATTGCTGTATATTAGTTAGGTCCCCTGATGACTGGTGCAGAGGTACCAAGAAACGAGGATTGTTTGTGCCCATTTGGCTCATGCTGCTTTTTATTATTTATGAACCCCTTAAAGATTGTATTACATAAAGATGCAATGTGCCAGTCTGCAGAGCTCCTATATATTTAGGGAGTATTCACATGGGTACAGTTAAAACTGCAACATTTTGCTGCCTTTTTTTGAGCCAAAGTCAGGAGTGTATTGAGCAGTAGATAGAAGTATAAGAAGCTTCCTATATATTTCCCCTTCCTTTTGTAGCCATACTTGGCTTTGGCTCAAAATACCGCAGCAAAATCTGCATAAAAAAAGCTGTATTTCTGCAACATGGGGCCTCGGCCTAATAAAATATTTTTCACTAACAAGATTGTCTTCGTCAGTACAAAAGTATATTTAAAGAATGTGTATAGAGATGAAATTGCTCTATTGTCAGCAGGCAGTACTGTCAGACAATCTAGATTATTGCCTGCCAATGAAAGGATTAATTGTCTGCAACAGATTCACTCACTGAACCTGTCCTACCATTGTCTGTTTATTCAATTCTATTTTAGAACTGATCTGCCTGTGTATAATTATAGCTTGATTCTCTAAGTACGCCTATAATTATTGTTCAATTTTTCTGGCTTTTGCTGCCTATAGCCTAGCTAGTGAACAGCTATGAGATGCAGTGAGATAGAACACAGATGTGTTTGCATGTCCACCATTTCCAGCAACTGAAGGTGAAAATGAATGCACAACCTTATATAGTCCATATGTCATCAGCACTGTAAGTTCCACCTACCACTATCTATTGTCTGAGAGGCTGTCAGATGCTGCTATTACGTGATGTGTGAGTCACTGCACACATGACATTGTCTTCTCTGTATTTCCTGATCTAACACATGGCGGTGGCTATTTTCTTGTAGCACTGCCATTTTTGTACGCTTGAAGAAAAACCGAACAAATTGAAATATGCAGGAGGAACCCTGCTCACTACAAACCGATTCGCCCATCTCTACTTGTAACATGTTAAGTAAACCGTTCCTAGTTACTTTAACTTGACATTTTGCCATTGCTTTTATCACAATGCAGCAAGTTATCAGATTCAAGTTGAAGTCGGCTACATCTGTACATATAGGATTGATAGACAATACATCCATAGGAACCAGACTATCCCAGTGCCAAATAGGTTGTATTCCTATCTTAATATTAAAATTAATATGTAAAGGTGAGTTGATGTGTATGTATATTATATACTTTCGTATGAAAGAAAACCAAGTCCATCCATGAGTTCCATAAACCAGAGCACAATAGAAGGCTTTAGACTTAAAGGTGTCTCAGATGTTCCTGCACTACAAGTTCTCATCTTCCTTCTGGTTCTTCTCATTTATCTCATCTCTCTTGGAGGAAATCTGACCATTGTACTACTGGTCTGCTGTGATCCCCACCTGTACACTCACATGTACTTCTTCCTGTCCAACTTGTCCATCATAGACATATTCACTTCCACTACAGCACTACATAGGATTTTTGTTATCTTCACAACACACAACCACATGGTTTCCACCTCGGCCTGTATGGCCCAGTTATATATTTTCTCTACATTAACTGGTAATGAGTTTTCAATATTGGCCGCCATGAGTTATGATCGCTATGTAGCCATCGGTAGACCTTTACATTATTACATTATTATGAGTTGGAGACTCTGTGGTCTGCTGGCCTCACTCAGCTGGGGTTTTGGGTTCATCGAGGTTGCTCCTACCTTTGTGTTCATTTCAAGGTTCACTTGTTACATGTCTAAGGAAATCAATCATTATTTTTGTGATTCTATGCCCATCCGGGACATTACATGCAGTGACACTTCACTTTTGGACCTTTACATTCTAAGTTTTGGCAATGTGATTGTATTTCTTCTACTTTCCCTGACTATAACTTCTTATGTTTTCATTATTTCATGTATTCTAAGAATCAGTTCGAGTACTGGCAGACGTAAAGCCTTCTACACGTGTTCCTCACACATCATGGTGGTTGTCATCTTCTATACATCTCTTGTGTTACAATACATAGTAACAGTTTCTGTGAACAACATGGGTTCCAACAAAATCTTCTCTCTGTTTAACACAGCCCTTGTCCCCATGTTGAACCCCCTGATCTACAGCCTGAAAAATAAAGATGTGAAATCTGCTCTAAGAAGAAAGCTTAAATTCTTGTGAAGAAAAAATATTTTTGAATATATATTAACTGTACATTTTGAATAGTGTGTTCAATGTCAAGATGAAAATTTGGAGGAGGTTTCTACCAGGTTATCTTGTAAAATAACAGATTATTGGGATTTATTATAATAAAACTGTAGATTCTAGTAAGACCAGGAATCACATCATGAGCCTTTGTCTTTAATCTCTATAAAGTTCTTCTGTTAATCTCTTCCAGCCATTTTTTCAATTTTTTTCTTTTGATCCCTGTCTTCCAAACCCCATAACTTTATTATTTTTCTGTTCACAGAGCCATAGGAGGGCTTAATATTTGCGGGACAAATTGTACTTTGTATTGATGCCATTTAATATTCTGTAGGATGTAGCAGGAAGCTGGAAAAAATTCAGAATGGGGTGCAATTGTGTTTGTGCAATTTTCTTATGGCCTTTGTTTTTATGGCGTTCACTGAGCAGCCACAATAACTTTAACACCTTTAAAAAAATCCAAAACTTTGCAAAAAATTCTTGGAATTGCCATATTCTGATACCCCTAACTTTTTTTTTTATATGCATAAGGCGTCCTTTTTTGCGGGACATCATCTCTTGCAGCCCAGTCCATCACATTGTTCCATGCCATACTGCCACTCATTTTGCCACTGCTGCCACCACTGCCTCCACTAAGCCACACATGTCCTGCAACCTGGTCCATCATATTATTCCATACTATACTGTCACTCATGCTGCCACAGCTACTACTGCTGCCACCACATTTCACTGCTCCCATGAAAGGATAAGTTTTGACATCTCTTTGTTGTGGCCACTTCTTCATTGCTTTTCTCCAAAATAACAAGCCTGTAGCACTTACAAGTCATCAAAATGAGCTGTTTTATATAAAACCATTGCTTTTTGCAAGTGTGTATAAAAAGTCATGGGCAAGCACCTTTCCCCATCTTTCACATAACTTTGGCTGTATTTGCCTTAGAGAGGTAAAAATGGGCTAGATTAAGACCTAGGATCCGACAGTGTTATATACTTTTTAAGTCAATTTGATTCGGGTAAAATAAATTCGGTACAAATAGCTAAAATTGGCTTAAGACATAGTGTATAACACTGTCAGGGTTCCTAGGACTCTATGTAGCCAATTTCTAGGTCTTGAAGTTACGGCAAAGTGAAAGTGACATGCATGTCTAGGGGAACCTGATAGTAAGCTGTGGATACAAACTCCCAGTTTAACCATACACTTGCTTTTATGCATTTTAAAATTTAAAATTACCCTATTTTTGGGGAAAGGTGCTTGCCCGTGTTTTTTTTTTTTTTATACACACTTGACCGAGCAACCAAAACCAGAAGTAGTGTTGCTGTTTCCACCCACACTCTTAGTACTTGCACAAGTGTTTCCTCTTTTAGTCTGTGTCTTGTCCTGTTTTTTTACATTCATTTCACTGCATACCACTTATATTATGGTGATTGGCAACACTGTGTACAGTTGCACCTCAATAAATTAGAATATCTTTGAAACGTTTATTTCTTTCAGTAATTAAATTAAAAAAGTGACCTCCTATATTTTCTAGATTCTTTACACAGAGTCTTCTATTTCAAGTGTTTTATTTCTGTAAATGTTGATTATGTATTACAGGTAATGAAAACCAAAATCTAAGAAAATTTGAATATTGTAAGTTCAGTTCAGTATTGTAAATTCAGTGTCACCTGCCAAGGTTTCCTAGGCCTTTAAATGGTCCCTCAGTCTGGTTCAGTAGGACACACAATCATGGAAGATGTTGATTATGGATTGTATTACTGAATTACTGAAATGAATGAACGTTTTAAAAATATTCTAATTTATTGAGATGCACCTGTATATGTCTTATTTTTTTTTTTCGCAAAATAATATTTAAAGGGGGGTGGAGTTTGGCTGCTGAACAGTATGGCCGCATGAGTCTTGTGCTCCATGATGTTATAGCAGCTGTCTGCGGCTCACAGCAAACGACTATATCAGAACTCTGGCAGAGTTATTCCCACATATAGTGGAACTCACTGGGACACTTTCTGACTCTACACCTAATGCCTCTCCTACTAGTAAAGGCCCAGCACCTAAGAAGGTTATGTTGGATGGGAATCATCCTTTCTTCCAAACCTTATTGAAATATGATTTATCTTCGTTTCCATCTAACAGTGATCCAATAACTAGGGAAACCCTCAAAGAATTGCTAGTGCTCCAGACTGGTATCAATCACATGTCAAGTCTTTGCTTAAAAAGATACAATCTAATGTTCAGTAAATGGGTGCTCGTAAACACCACATTGAGTGTAAAATGGAAGAATTCTCAAAGGCACATAATGAGCTTCTAGATGCTCACAATACATTGGAAGAGGATGTTAAATGGCTGAAAGATAAGGCCCCAGATGCTGAAGATAGATCCAGGCGTAATAACATTAAAATTACAGGAGTGCCAGAAGACGTGCCTCCTGCAGGCCCCCTTTGCTATCCCAAAAAACGGTTATTGACTATAGTGCTCATTATCAGAGCTGGACTCAACCATAGACTGAGCCCATATATTGCCTAAGTCTAGGCTGACCCTGAACACTCCCTCATGGCCAATTAAATTAGAGTTCATTTTTATTACATTAAAGAGATCATTATCTCCCCTCCACGAAACTAAAGATGCTTTTGGACCCTTATTCGGACATCTCTTTGTTCCCAGACCTCTCTGTCACTACTTACAGACTTCAGCAACAGACATCAACTGTTGCAGAGAACGGACACAGAATCAGAATCATGAGCTTGTTTTACTTTAATAACAATATACTAATATCCAAAGATAAAAATTAACCAAAAATATGATGTAGTTATAAGACAACAATAATGTTAAAAAATGATGATAAAAATATTTTTTGAATGATTTATAATGAATAGTCATAAGGTAAAGTCATACCATATACACAAAAATAAAACAAAAGCAAATACTGATGTGGTGTGTATGTGAGTGTGCACAGATGTGTGAGTATGGGAATGAGTGCAGGTGTGTAAAAAGAAAAAAAAAAGAAAAAGGTTTTTTCTTTATCTTTTCGCGTTCCATGTGTTGTAACGCTCATCAATGTACAATTTTTATCCCACGTGATGTAGAATAATCTGAAAAATAAAAACATGATATACCAGACAGGAAAGCCCCATATTATCATAGAAAAATGGGAATGACCCAACCAAGAATAATTAATAATTAAAATCAATTTTTTTTTAAATTTTTAGTCAAAAAGCCAATACAATAAGTATTTATTATGTATTGGATTATTTATTGATTGACATCTTGTGTTTACTATGTAATGAATTATGTATTGATTCTGATTATGTATTTATGTTTTATACAGAGGCATCTCAATAAATTAGAATATCTTTGAAACATTTATTTCTTTCAGTAATTAAGTTAATAAAGTGACCTCCTATATTTTCTAGATTCTTTACACACAGAGTCTTCTATTTCAAGTGTTTTATTTCTGTAAATGTTGAATATGGATTACAGGTAATGAAAACCCAAATCTAAGAAGATTAGAATATTGTAAGTTCAGTTCAGTCTTGTAAATTCAGTGTCACCTGCCAAGGTTTCCTAAGCCTTTAAATGGTCCCTCAGTCTGGTTCAGTAGGACACACAATCATGGAAGACGCTGATTATGGATTGTATTACTGAATTACTGAAATGAATGAACGTTTCAAAGATATTCTCATTTATTGAGATGCAGGTGTATTTATTTGTGATACACCAATTACATTGTTTGTCCTGTTTTCTGCCTCAACCTCCACACCCCTTAGCCATTTTAATATGCGTTTCAGCCAGAGGTTTCAATGTAATGGTCAATAGCTTACTGCTGAGATACATAGTAAAAATGTGCTGGTCTTTACAGCAGTTTAAAAAGCATGCAGTCCTTAAAGGGGTTTTCTGGGCAGAATTTTTTTTTTAAAAAAAAAGGTCTGTTAGTGCTATTAATGGGTTAATAAATCTACCCATATACCTTTAGCAGTGTTTTGAGTGATTTCTGGGTGCCTCTGGGAGCTCCTGGTATCTTCTGCATTTGTTTGCATGGTTCAGATTCCTGCTATGTAACTTCCACAGTAGCTCCCTCTCACCTAACTCTCCCCTCCTCTCTCCCTCCCTCCTTCCTCCCATACACCCCCTCCCTGTCTCGCTAGATATCCTGCCCAACACTAGCCTTTCTCTACCTACTCACCCCAACCCCCGACCCCATTATATACTTACCTCTCTTCCTCCTGCGGGACGGCCCATCCTTCTTTTCTGACTGCCGGTGCACGCTATTGTCCCAGCGCCGCTCTGTGCTCTGCAGCGACGATCCGCCTCTACTGCGCAGACATGGGAGGGTGTTTAGATTAGTGTAGGGATTTCCATTTATTCCGGACAACCCCTTTAAGATGCATTGATGGAAAAAAGCATAACTGCAACAAAAATATGACTGAAAAGAACTTTATCCCTTTCCTGCCACAGCCATTTTTATTTTTTTTATTTTTTTTTTTACTCCTCACCTTCCAAAAGCATCTTTTTTTTCCATTCACAGAGCCATATGAGGGCTTATTTTGTGTGGGACAAATTCTAATTTGTAATGGTTCCGTTACTGGTCATTTGGCAGCACCAGTGTCATTAAGAGCTATCTTAACAGACGTTTTTGCACCACCCATGTCACTTCCCGAAAAATGGCCATGGCCAGGGCATGCAGAATGTAAATGATGCTGAAAATCTACGCCAGCTATGAAATGGGATAGATTTGGGTCTAGGCACACAGCCACGTGCACTTCATCATAAATGAGGTGTACCCTACGACAGCTCAAAGGTTATAAAGACTAGCAAAAGGTTATAAAGACTAGCATTCAAAGGTTCCTTCAAAAACTGTCTTCAAGTTAGACGAATTGAAGGAAGGCAAAGGCAAAAGGTAACACCAAATATTGATGGGATTTACATTTCTCTTTTTTTTTTTGCTGTCTAAACTTAGGGGCATCATTTTTTTTTACTCAGCTGCTACCTATTGAATTATTCCAACAGGTAGCGACCAATATTTTACTCACTGATCCCTTCTCCTGTCCAGTCCTGCCCCTGCTTCTTTATCCAGGGGGCACTGCACATTATATTCTGGGTTTTTTCGGTGCTCTGGAGGCAGAAGTGGAGACCAGACAGAAGCAAGGATCGGTGAGCAAAGTACTTGTTGGAATAATCTAATAGATAGCAGCTCATAGGTGAGTAAAAATAACAATTATACTCACCTTTCCTGGTCATTCTTATGGTCCCCCAGTTTCCTCTTCAGGCCTCTACTAAACTGGCTGACATCACATGTCCCCGGGGGTCACTGCTGAGGCTTGTGATTGTGAATGGGGTAACATACTGTGGTGTTCAGTAAAGGGGGTGGGCCAAATAAGGGGATTTTTTTATATGCAAATGGGGGGTGGCATAAAATTTTAAATTAGGGGGGCCCTGTTTCACAACCAAAGATCGCTGAGTCGCCCTGTGACTATTGCACCTGTGTGTACATCAAATGATCGTGGACTGATTTTTATTCGCTGGAAGTAAAACAATGAATTACAGCAAGTGAAGAACTAGAAATAAGTAATTGATACGAAAAGTATATTAGAAAAATATAGAACTTTTTATTACACAAACAATAACAATTATTTGCTGAAACTGAACAATCCCTTTAAAATTATCTCATCCTGCACAAAACAAGCCCTCATACAAGCATCATACACTGATGGAAAAATGACAATGTTATGCCTCTTGGAATAAAGCAACACAAAGACAATGGGGGGAATTCATCAACCCCTCTACACCAAACATGTGCCACAAGTCGGACTGGCCCGTCGGGGAACCGGTGAATCCCCCGGTGGGCCCCGAGCCCCAACTATATACAGTCCTCATTTTGCCAACGCAAAGGTCAGGGGTCCGATCGGGACGGTCAGGGGATCAGGCCCCTGACCATCCCAATCGGGCCCCTGACCAATGAGCAATGGCGTAAGGATCATGGTCGAAGGGGGTGCGACTGCGACCGGAGGGATATGGGGCCCGCGGCCAGCTGGAAGTGGCCGGGGACCCCGGACTACCATGATAGTGGTCGGGGAAAGCCTGGTTCCCCGACCGCTACACCTTTTGTTAATGGAAAGGGTATGCCAGCACAGGGAAAGTGACAAAAAATAAAAAAAAATACTCACCTGTCCTGGGCTGAGCACCGTCTCCGGCACTTTTCTGGCCTTACTGCAGGGGCCTGTGGTTAGGCCCCAGCGGTGACATGGAGCAGCATGGCTCCCAACATGTTATGACCTTTAGCTGCTCTGTCTCGGTACCGCTGATCTGCAGGGGTCCAGATGGTGGGCCCCTAGAAGAATTCCACTGGTGGGCCCTAGACATCCCAGTCTGACACTGGCCACAAGCCCCATTCTGCACCTCATTTGTCACATTGTGCGAATGTGGGCAAAGCAGGGATCAGGACAGGTTGGGCCAGGAAGCCTCGGCCTGACAGATTCATTGCAACTCACAAGTTTTATGGTATGAATGGAAATGTACGCCTGTAAGGATTTTACATTTTGGTGCAGGGAAATCTGACTGATTTATGAAGAGGCTGGAGCCTCTTATCATAAGACATATCATACCTAAATCTTCTCCACTTTGTTTATAGTGTCCTATTGCACAAAAGTAGTAAAACATAAAAAACACTGACCCATAGAAATTTAGTAGAATTATTGCAAATTAAGCTGCACCACAAAATGATACCCTTAAAAAAATAAAAATTATCCTGCAAAAAACAAGCCTTCATCTGGCTATGCCACCAAAAAAATATGTGGCTCTTTACCCATTGGGTTTTTATGTCCGGAAGGTGGTTGCCTTGTTCTGCAAGGATGTACCAGTACGTCCAAGAAGAAATCAGCAGCTGCACGAAATCATACAGCTGCTGAAATGGGGAGCCGGCTGTAACTTCCCTGCCTTCCCGATCGCTGTGTATGCGCTGAGATCAGCATCTATTAGAGCTGCTGGGTCTTACAGGACCCAGATCACCTCTATAAGCTGTATAGTAACGGGCAGGAGGCTAAATGTACCAGCCCCAGTTACAGGGAAAATCAGCCTCCCCCACAAAAAAAAAAAAAATAAGTGATCAGATGTCCCCAAAGGTCTATTATGACCTTATGGGGACACAATGTAAAAAAAAAAAAAAAAAAAAAAAAAATTAATAGAAAAGTAAAAAAAAAAATGTAAATAAAATAATTAAAAAAATAAATAAAATAACACACCAATAAAACGCCATTATTAAAGGTTATAGCCCCACCCCCGACGACACTATACAAAATAAAAATTTATAAATAAAGCCCTATTTGTCACTGAAAAAAAGACGCAGAAATTAGTTGAATAAGATAAATGACATATGATAAAAATGTTACAGCCATAAAAACCGCACATACAACAAAATCCAAAAATGTGTCTGGTCCTGGACCAGAAATTGGCCCGGTTATGAATAGATCTGGTCCTGAAGGGGTTAAATCTCATCCACTTTGCTTCTGCAGTACATGCTATGGATTTCTGCCCGCGTTTCAGCCAGTCATCCCATGAGGACTTATTCTATTAATAGTTTGGGTTGATATGTGTTAATTTAACAAACAAGTCTGAATAATTTATTAAGTTTACTTTTTCTTTTTTTGTTCTTTTCTTCTTCTCTTTGTCTACTTCTTGTTCAGATCCCATAAGATTTCTTCCCACAGGGTCAGGAGTTGTATAAGTGCTGGTGTCTTGTATATGGTGGAGAAGCTTCTGCTCTCATGTTATACCAGGTATGACTTGTGTACATTGTTTTATGGTTGGTTTTACTGTGTAACTTATTTTACTTCTTTCTGTATAATATTACATCAGGTAAATGACTACATTGTATTGTCCTGTATAATATGATATTAGGTACATTGTATTCTCCTGTATGTGCCCTATGTCCTGCAATGTCCCTGCTTATTACAGACCCCTCAGGAGGGGTGACACATAAAGCAGCCGCACATTGATTTTTCCTTTGGATTACATAATTTTTCTGGACTATGATAATAGCGAAATATTGTTATGATTGTTAAGATAGCAGCCACTATTTTTTACATTTATTTATTTATCCACACCAGGAAATTATGGAAAAAAAAGGTAATTTTTGCTGTTGCCATTTCCAGAGCTATTTTATCCTTTAAAAATTAACACATTGACAGAATATCGGGATAAATTTAAATTATTTTTCTAGAAATTTAGAGAAAATATCAAATTGCTATTGTATTTTTAGAATTTTTTTATGTTTTATATAGTACAAATAATAGGTTATTGCAAGGATGGAAATAGACTGTATAGGGCCCTTTTGCAAGGATACTTTGAGGGTTCCTTGCACTCTTGTAATAGCAAGGTAGTTCTAGTATAGATATACATAGAAGATGTCAGTTGTATCTTACTGTATGCTTAGTGCAACTGTATAGTCATTTTGGGCCCCCATCTACATATTTTACTAGATTGTGCTGACATCTACTCACAGCATAAGTCTACTTATAGATATGAGATAGATAAATAGATACTGTAGACAGATAGATAATGACATAGATAGATAGATAGATAGATAGATAGATATGATAGATAGATATGAAGATAGATAGATAGATAGATAGATAGATAGATAGATAGATAGATAGTTGACATAGATAGATAGATAGATAGATAGATAGATAGATAGTAGTCATATGAAAAAGATAGATAGATAGATAGATAGATAGATAGATAGAGTCATTGAGGGGCACCCCTATTAATCTTAATCATTTTTAGTTCTAAATATTTGGGTGTTTGCAGCAGCCATTTCAATTTGATATATCTAATAACTGATGGACACAGTAATATTTCAGGATTGAAATGAGGTTTATTGTACTAACAGAAAATGTGCAATATGCATTAAACCAAAATTTGACCGGTGCAAAAGTATGGGCACCTCAACAGAAAAGTGATATTAATATTTAGTAGATCCTCCTTTTGCAAAAATAACAGCCTCTAGTCGCTTCCTGTAGCTTTTAATCAGTTCCTGGATCCTGGATGAAGGTATTTTTGACCATTCCTCTTTACAAAACAATTCCAGTTCAGTTAAGTTTGATGGTCGCCGAGCATGGACAGCCCGCTTCAAATTATCCCACAGATGTTCAATGATATTCAGGTCTGGGGACTGGGATGGCCATTCCAGAACATTGTAATTGTTCCTCTGCATGAATGCCTGAGTATATTTGGAGCTGTGTTTTGGATCATTGTCTTGCTGAAATATCCATCCCCGGTGTAACTTCAAATTCGTCACTGATTCTTGTACATTATTCTCAAGAATCTGCTGATACTGAGTTGAATCCATGCGACCCTCAACTTTAACAAGATTCTTTTTCATATGACTGTAGATAGATATGACTAGATAGATAGATAGATAGATAGATATGACATAGATAGATAGATAGATAGATATGGGATAGATAGATAGATATGATAGTAGATAGATAGATAGATAGATAGATAGATAGATAGATAGATAGATATGAGATAGATAGATAGATAGATAGATATGGGATAGATAGATAGATATGACATAGATAGATAGATAGATATGCATAGATATGTAGATAGATAGATAGATAGATAGATAGATAGATAGATAGATAGATAGATATGAGATAGATAGATAGATATGATAGATAGATAGATAGATAGATAGATAGATAGAGTGGTGCTTGAAAGTTTATGAACCCTTCAAAATGTTCTGTATATAAAGGTTGCATTGGGCTCTCCATCGTTTGAGTCTGCCAGGGGACCCAAACAACGGCAAGACCATCTGCTAAAACTGCAGTTACCCGAGAACACCTGCATAGACTATAGACTAATGAGGTCCGTCGGGTTTCCACTGTTTTTATACTGAAACCGGCGAAGAGAAAAGTCCTCCGTGCAGAGACTCTGATGCAGATGTGAACCTAGCCTAATGGATACAGATGCAGCCCCCTCCGCCTGTGTGCTTTCCCATTGACACTAATATAAACATCATAATGGACACTTTTTTCAGTCAAGTTTGTTTACTTTTGTAATGGAAGAAAAAGTTCTGCATACACAACCTATTACACCTAAAAAAAAAGTCACAGTGACACAAGAGTTGCACCATATCATAAAAGAACATAATAAAATATGTTAATTTTCAGACTAGCCTCTTTCTAAATTGCGCCAAATTTTCAAATATCTTCGACGATCTGATTAATTTGTCACAATTTGTTCAATTTTTTGATATAAGTTGAAGTGGTGTCACATTATTTTTAGATGCAGTTTATGAATCCCTCTTTCTTTGATCACTTTACATTGCTAATCCACCCCTGTAGGAATCAGTGGGTCCCAGTACAAAATAGATTGTGTTCTTATCTTTATATTACCTAATACATAGAGGTGAGTTGATGTCTATATCTACTTCCAGGGGAAAGAAAAAGAAGACCATCCATGACTTTCATAAACCAGACCATGATAGAAGGCTTTAGACTTAAAGGGATCTCAGATGTTCCTGCACTACAAGTTCTCATCTTCCTTCTGGTTCTTCTCATTTATCTCATCTCTCTTGGAGGAAATCTGACCATTCTACTACTGGTCTGCTGTGATCTCCACCTGCACACTCCCATGTACTTCTTCTTGTCCAACTTGTCCATCATAGACATATCTGGCTCTACTACAGCGCTACACAGGATTGTTGATATCTTCACAACACACAACCACATGATTTCTACCTCAGCCTGTATGACCCAGTTATATATCTTCTCTATATTAACCGGTAATGAGTTTTCAATATTGACCGCCATGAGCTTTGACCGCTATGTAGCCATCTGTAGACCTTTAAATTATCACACAGTCATGAGTCGGAGACTCTGTGCTCTGCTGGCCTCAGTCTGCTGGGGTGTTGGGTTCATAGAGCAGATTCCTACCATTGTGTTCATTTCCAGGTTCACTTGTTACATTTCTAAGGAAATTGATCATTATTTTTGTGATATTTTGCCCATCCGGGACATTACATGCAGTGACACTTCACTTTTGGACCTTTACATTCTAAGTTTTGGCAATGTTAATATAATTATATTACTTTCTCTGACTATAATTCCCTACATTTTCATTATTGCAAGTATACTGAAAATAAGCTCAAGTACTGGCAGACGTAAAGCCTTCTACACGTGTTCCTCACACATCATGGTGGTTGTCCTCTTCTATTCTTCTATTATCTTACAATACATAGTAACAGTATCTTGGAACAACATGGGTTCCACCAAAGTCTTCTCTTTGTTTAACACGGCTGTTGTCCCCATGATGAACCCCCTGATCTACAGCCTGAAAAATAAAGATGTAAAATCTGCCCTTAGACGAAAACTTACATTCTCATGGAAAGAAAAATATTTTTAAAATTTAATTTCACTTACTTGGAACAATATTGTGAATGTCGAGAAAAAATGGAGTCGTTTTCTACCAGGATATCTTGTAAAACAGATTATTGGGATTTATTATGATACATCTGTTGATCTGTCTTGTATATGTGAAGTTTACAATTATTTTATAGGTAGAAAAAAATCTGTCTATTACAAATTCTTATATATCTAGCTCCAGTGGAAGGCAAACGTCCTATGCCACTGTTGACATATTTTGCAAGTTTTTCTGAGATCAGATGTCCTACAGGCCCACCACTTTCTTACGATTTCATCTTCTTTTCCTTTACATGTGACTGTCTATTGTACAATGAATAGGTTTTGTAAATAAAGATTAATTATGTGTGGCATGGACTGGGCACATAACAAGCAGGATGTGGTGGTGCACGTTGGGCAAGCTGTTTTAAACTTGTACATCTTGTGAAGCCATTGGTTGGAATTCTGTGAGTGCCTGACCAAGGCGAGAGGTAATGCAGGTGATGGCATGCTTCTGGGCAATTTTACCTGAACTGGATGATGATATAAGTGTTCTCCTTTCATTAGGTATATAGATATTTATCTAGGCAACATTGAAGGAAAGCTTTTTGCCCCAATAACACTAGGATTAAGGTGTTGAAGTGTGAATGGAATTCAGTCCTAAGCTTTGCAGTACAACCTTGCATTGGTTTTGGTCTTATGCGAGGTCTATGCAGTTGTGTGAACAATCTATATAGAGGGGTGCTGCGTGCCATTTCGAGTATTCCAGTGGTGTTACGTATTGACACTTCTGTGCTGTCCTCTGAAGTGCAGCCAAAGCACTGATGCTTCCTACTGTTGTGATCTGTTGTGTTGATCTATCTCATTGATTGAACCTTCCATGGGCATCTCACTACCTGACAAACTGCTTTGCCCCATTTGGAACAAAAAAATGAAATGCCGCACACTCTCAATAGATTGCTCAGATGCTCTGCAGAACCACTCGCAGGAGGTTTGGTCAATCGTGTGTCGTGTGTTTGTGAGTAGTATTAATTAATGTGCTGAGAGTAGAGATGGGCCAACTGAATCTTACCAAGCCGGGTTCAACCAAATTGTACAGTTTTTTATGAAACTGAACAAATGGAGATTTGTCTTTAGCATTCAAATGGTTACAAATGTAGTCACACAACATGGAGGCTTATTATAAAATCTGCTTATCAGACTTCAACACACAGCAACCTAGCAAAGTTAGGAAGTTGGGAATAGTAGTCGGTTATGGATAGGCTCACCGTGGCTGTAGTTAGCTAAAACTAATCTCCGGCACCCTTCAGGACTGGTGCAGAGAAGAAGGGACCTGAAGTACGTAAGATAGTGATAGTGGTATCCCCCAGGCACTTTCATGTAGTAAGCCTCCCTGATCCTGATGGTGCTTGGAATGCCCTTGATGGTGAATGAAGACTCAGGAGACAGTGTTGAATAATTTAACAACTCACAGTTTACTTGAAGAATAGGCAGGTAACTCAACAATCTTCCATTTAATAGAGGAACAGTTCTTAGGAACACCACAAGACTGAAGCTGAGGCTGAGTGATGGTTGCGGGATGGTCAGTTGGTATCTCCCTTGCAGGGACAGCCATCTTCCAAAAGTGTACTCCACGTTTCTCAAAAACAAAATTTCCTAAAATGCCCAGGCTGAAGCCGCGGTCTTCTTCCAAAAATGCTCTTCCAGTCTCACTAAAAAACACAAAATTGCCTGCAATACCCAGACTGTGGTGTGCAGGTAAAAGAAAAAGTTCCCAACCTGGCGCAATAATAATAAGTTAGATTGTGGCAATAATGTTTATCCACAATTAACCTCACAGTTGTTACTGAGCACATAAAGTCCATAAAGTCAGCAGGGCTATGGCCCATCTCCTGACTGCATATTATCATGCGATCTGACTGTAGTAGATTGTGATTAACCTAACCAGGACCTCCAGCTTGTTCCAGAAGTCTCTACTGGTGAGAGAGGGAACTGAACACACCATCACCCCCTCACTAGAATGTCCTATGTCAAGGGTTATCCTATCTCCTCCAAATTCTCTTGAAGTGACAGTAAACAAGTGCAAATTCACATAAGGCAATGCAACTAACCAGTTCCTTTTTCTAGTTCTCCACTGGGATGCCACATTTATTCCTCTCTTCTCTAATCATCTGATCCTTTCCTTCTTGGTGAACATGGGATGACTTTGGCTCCAAGTCCCCAGCCAGGGACCAAACTTGGTCATTGCAGTACTGCGACTATAGAGGAAATATGGTGCATATTTTCAGTCTAAATATACAGCAGCACTTTTCCCCAGGCAGTAGCATTCACAAGGATACTGATATTGTCTCTGCAGTTCTGTCCTGAATGTAGCCTGTGGGTCTCATGGCTCTTCAGAGATTTCTTGAGTTTGCAAATTACTGCAACCAATTTCTCAAGCTTCTCTCAGGTTGTTTCATCTGTCACTGCTATAACCTGGAAAGAAGCTAATGCCATACAAGCCTTTAAAGAGGACCTTTCACATCCTCATGTATACGCAGTTTTACATACTGCTAGAAAGCCGACAGCGCGCTGAATTCAGCGCACTGATGGCTTTCCCCTTATGTGTCCCGGGGCTGGAGATATCGGGGGTCTAAATTTCACCATTCACTGTCAGAAGGGCGTTCCTGACAGTCTAGCTTCGCTGTGAGGAACGCCCTCCCTAACAGTACACGTCCCATAGCACTTTACTGGAGGGGCGTTTCTTACAGCTCAGCATCATCTCTGGGCTGTAAGGAAGGCCCCCTCTGATAGTACTCAGCTCAGAGAGAGGGGGCGTTCCTTACCGCCCAGTGATGACACTGAGCTGTGAGGAACGTCCCCCCCAGTACAAGTCTATGAACGAGTACAGTCAGGGAGGACGTTCCTCACAGTGTAGCTAGACTGTCAGGAACGCCCTTCTGACAGTGAACGGTGAAATTTAGACCCCCGATATCTCCAGCCCCGTGGCATATAACGGGAAAGCCGGCAGTGCACTGAATTCAGCGCGCTGTCAGCTTTCTAGCTGTATGTAAAACCGCATATACATGAGGATGTGAAAGGTCCTCTTTAACCTTTCTGAATTCTGCCTCGCTTCAGTTCTGGTTCTGAATTAAGCAGATTCTGGTACGCTGATGGTCCTGGAGATTGTTGTATCTTCTGTATAAAGGGAGTCTGTCACCAGGGATGAGCACATACAAGTATACACACTGCCAGATAGATTAGAGTCAATTGCAGAGATAATTTTGAAAATCTGATTATGCAAATGAGCAGTCTGGAGCACCAAGGGTTTCTCCGATGCTCCAGACTTCTCCCGTCCACTGCATTATGATTAGCAAACCTTGCCACTTCTATACAAGAGTGAGAGGCCCAGATAGAGATGTCGAAGTCTCACCTGGCCATATATTCTTGAGTCTGCACCATGATTTGCATTATTGTAAATGCACAAGTACAACCACTCCAGCCTGAAGTGTAATGAGGTGGACCTCATTGCCGCGACCACGAGAAAACAGGGCCAGGCAAGACCCCAACATCTCTGCCTGGCCTTGTCACTCTTGCACAGAAGTGGCAAGGTGGTATTTTTATACTTGTATGTGCTCATCCCTGGTGACAGATTCCCTTTAAATAGATGTGGTACTCTTCCAGCAGTCAGAAGAAAATGGGCATGTAGCTTTTTCTCCCAGAAATTCTCCCCTACCAAGAAGAAGACACAATATGAGATTGTGAGCTAGTAGTGTCAAAATGTGCTTTGTAGGAATAATATAATTATCTGAAAGGTGTCAAATTTCTAGTGACTATCTTTGATGACCACAAAAATTTGGTGCACCTTCAGTCTACCCAAACACTCAACGGTCCATTTTCTTTCCCTCACTTATCATGTAATTGTGGCAGAAGGGTGGTAAAACCCCTTTAAATAATGTAGGCTCAGTGACTCTAGTTGTTAGAGTGGTTCCCCACTCAGGAATGATGGACAGATACAAGCAGAGAAAGATCAATAGTTCAAGAGTTGCTTACTCACAGGAAGGCCACAAGATTGATGGTTAAAGATTCCTCACAAAGACACAACTGGTTTATGGTTACAAGTTTTTCAGATTGGGGCACAATCCTGAAGAGTAACAGTTGACAATTTGCTACACAATGTTGGTTTTGCTCTTCAGTCTGCAAAAGTCAGAACTTTGAAGATGTCCCTTTCTGGGACACTTCATTATGAAATTAATTGAGAAGGTTATGGTCCAGAAGAGAGGTCTTGGATTGTGGAAAAGGACATTTGTGCTTCACAACTGATAAAGAAAGTTCAATGGAAATATCCTCTCAAGTCTTCGTAAGCTCCTTTGAAAGGGACCCTAAAAGGTGGGGTACTGTTACTTTCTGCTGGTGACTGTGACTCCTTCCTACTAATGCAAGTGGTTGTTAAACAACCAGATACTTCCACTGCTCTTGTGATGTCTGATGTCCCTGGTCTCAGTGCTGCTGGATAGGTATGAGCAAACTGATTAGAATAGAAGTTTCCAAAAGTTTGATATGAGCCTGAAACTTTTGCAGTTCATCACTCTTCTGGGCTTTGACCCAGTGTCATGACGTAATGCGCCCCAAGTGACCACTGTGGCCCAATCATAGGCCTCAACGGTGACCACAGGGTCATGGACGTCAGCCAGAGGCCGGAATAAGTCTGAAGAGTATGCCAGAGGATGCTGCGAGGATGCTCAGGAGGAGACAAGGTGAGTAAAAATGTTTATTATTTTTAAACACCTCCCCCGAGTACTTACAGTTTGTGCAAGTTTGGCCTGAAATGAACCAAACCTCATGAATATTTGACAAAATGGATCTTGTGAGGTTCACCCATCTCTACTACCGGATCTGCCTATGGCTCTCCTTCTGCCTTCACACAGCAGCATTTTGTTGCCAATTAAATTAGTGATGAAGATGATGTCAGTCTCTGGTGGGCTATTTAAAGGGCATCTCATCTGCAGTATCCTTCTTGATGATCCTTTTTCAGTTCCTGTTCATGTATTACTATTGAGTGTATCTAGAGACTTCGATCCCAAATTTGGCCTTGTTCCTGGTTATGATCCTGCCTTAGCCGCCTGCATTGTCCACCTGATACCGGTTGTGCATCTTCTGGTCCTAATTTCTTCCTATCTCTTGGCTATGTTTTTAGTTGCCCTCTTGCTTGAGGCATTGACCAATGTCATGGTGAGAACCCTCATCTTCACTCCTAACCATACGACTACCTATCAGTACTATTTGCCAATATTTGACCATTTTGTGGACCTCCACCTGGGAATCCTCTTGCGGCAAATTCCACACCTTCTTCAGGGGTTGAGAGAAGATCGGGGCATTCCTTTTTCGAATTGAATGGCCTTTCATTTCTGCTGTAGTGTCAACTAAGTACAATAAACCCCTCAAAGATGAAGAATACTGTATGGTCAGGGGCAGATGCGATGAGCTGAGACATTCCCTTTAAGGGTTAAGCCAGCATCTGAATACATTGTAAAATTTTCAAGAATTTCTGAACATCATGATGATAATTCTTTTTTCCATTTTTGTTTTTTTCATCTTCTCTTCTCCTAATGATTATTATTGTTCAGTCCCCACGAGATTTCATCCCCCAGGTTCAGGAGATGTATAAGTGCTGGTGTCTTGTGTGCGGCAGAGAAGCGTCTGTCCTCCATGTTACACCAGGTATGTCCCTGTACATTGTCTTATATTATTAGGATGGGTTTTACTCCAGAATTTATTTTTTGTCATTTATAATATTACATCAGTTAAATGTTTACATTGTATTCTCCTGTATGTGCCTTATATTATGTAACGTCCCTGATATTACAGACCCCTCAGGTTACACATAGAGCAGCTACACATTGATTTTTCCTTTGGATTACACGATTTTTCTGGACTATGATAATACCGAAATATTATTATTGTGAAGATTGCAGCCACTATTTTTTACATTTATAGTGGAAAAAAAAAGGTAATTTTTGCTTACAAATTGGCAGAATATCGGGATACATTTTAATTCTTTTTTTAAAGATTCAAAGAAAATATCAACTTGCTATTGTATTTTTAGGATTTTTTAATGTTTTATATAGTGCAAATAATATGTTATCGCAGGGGAGGAAATAGATTGTACAATGATAACAGTGAATTATTGTTATTGTAACATTCTTAAATCCTTCAGATCAGTTTTTCAGCAGAAAAATTTTGTATTTAGAGCCTTCAAGACTGAGTTTTATTTTTTTATTCTTTGACACAATACAAAAGTGATAACTTTTAATAATAAACAATAACGATCCCTTTTTTTTCAGCAGATGGACGAGGGCTTGTTTTTTTTATAGCAACATTTTCATATAACATTTTTAAAAATGTCATTTGTACTGTTGCCGCATTTCAACTGCTGTAACTTTTATTTTTCCTTTGAAAACGAACAAATATAATATTATATAATATATAATTTTGGAGCATGTGTAAATTATTCTGAAAAAAAAATTGTGTTTAAATAATAGGAGAAAAAAAAATCAAATAATCTGCTTTTGTTTTTTTTTTAGTATTTTTAAAAAAATATTATATAGTACAAAAAGACTGTATAGGGCCCCTGTGCAAGGATACTGTGAGGATTTCTTGAGCACTTGTAACAGCAAGGTAGTTCTAGTATAGATGTACAGTACATATAAAATGTCAGCTGCATCTTACTGTATGCTTAAGCAACTGTATAGCCATTTTAGGCCCCCTATATCTTTTATGATATTACTTCAGGTAAATGTCTACATTGTATTCTCTTGTATGTGCCTTATATTACGTCACTGTATAATCATTTTAGGCCCCCTATAGCAAAGGCCGTTCTCATCTACATCTTTTACTAGACTATGCTGGACCACTGTATAAGCAATGCTACCTCCGATGCCGCCCCTGCTACCTCTTGTGTCACCCCCTCTACCTCCCTGTTGCTACCTCTTGTGTCACCTCTACCTCAATTGTACTTTTTCACCCCTCTACCTCATAGATTGTAAGCTCTTGTGTCACCCCCCCCTCTACCTCATAGATTGTAAGCTCTTGTGTCACCCCCACCCATAGATTAACTCTTTGTCACCCCCTCTACCTCATAGATTGTAAGCTCTTGTGTCACCCTCTACCTCATAGATTGTAAGCTCTTGTGTCACCCCTCCCCTCTACCTCATAGATTGTAAGCTCTTGACTTGTGTCACCCCCCTACCCATAGATTGTAAGCTCTTGGCCGCGCCCTCAGTCCCAGTGTGTGAATTGACTATTTCTCTGTAATGTCTCTTTTTGTCTGTACTTGAACTCTACAATTTGTAAAGTGCTGCGGAATATGTTGGCGCTAGATAAATAAAATGTATTATTATTATTATTATTATTATTATTACTGTGCTGACATATTCTCACTGTGTTATCACAGTATAAGACTGCTGCTCCCCTCCATAATATATTTTTGTAGCTAGACCTAGGAATAGATAGATAGATAGCTAGATAGATAGATAGATAGATAGATAGATGATATCTAGATAAAAAGATAGATAAGAAAGAAAGAAAGAAAGAAAGAAAGAAAGAAAGAAAGAAAGAAAGAAAGAAAGAAAGAATAAAGAGGTCCACACTTTGCCATCTTCACCGTGAGTCCCAACTAATAATAATCCAAGAGAATAGGCGGCTCTCCAAATGTTCATGTTCGTCACCCATATTAGTGACGTTTCAGCTCAGCAATAGAGATTTTATCAAGATGAGGTGAAATGTTCTTGCTATGGGTGAATAAAAGATTTGTATGTTTCATGTAAACATTTGGGAAAATATGTAAAAGAATGTTGAAAATGTTTCTTTTTACTCCTCTAATGCTTCGTTCACACCTGCGCTTGCTGTCCGTCCGTCGCCAATCCAGTGAAAATCTCGGCGAACTGGATTGGCGTCGGATACAGACCGGTCAGCGGCGCATTGGTTAAAAACCCATTCATTTGAATGGGTTTTTAAAGCAGTGCGCGGGTGTGCGCTTACACCCTCTGCGCTGCGAATCCTTTTTTTTTCGTCGGACACGAAGTCCTGCGTGTCCGACTTTGTTTCCGACGAAAAAAAAAAGGATTCGCAGCGCAGAGGGTGTAAGCGCACACCCGCGCACTTCTTTAAAAAACCCATTCAAATGAATGGGTTTTTAACCAATGCGCCGCTGACCGGTCTGTATCCGACGCCAATCCAGTTCGCCGAGATTTTCACTGGATTGGCGACGGACGGACACCAAGCGCAGGTGTGAACCCACCCTTACTTCTCTTTTTTTTATGAAATCATAAATTATATTATTCACCAAAATTAGAAAAGATTATAGATATAATAGATTATAAGGTCAGAAGAAGAAGCAGCAAGCTATCCTTATTATTACCTGAAGATACAAACAGTGCAGCTTTAAGGGAATATTCACACTGCCTTTATGAAGTTGCAACTAAAAAAAGTCACAATACCACAGGAGTTGCGCCAAATGATAGATGATAATTAGAGATGAGCGAATGGAAGCTGACGAAGTGGAATTCGATCAGGAAATATTCAATTTGCATTGAATCCGAATTTCATCACACTTCGTGGTATTGAATCACATTTAGTTCAAAATGGCTGCTGTACATGTTAGGACATGGGGCAAGGAACTCTGGGAACACGGGATCACCCACAATGCCATGCATGCAGCCAATCAGCAGCCGGCCCTGTGATGTCACAGACCTTTAACCCCTTCGCGAGCGCCCACGGCATGTTTGACCGCTGCATCCAAGGTGTTAAAACCCCCGATCGGTTATGGAGCAGGGTGTTAGCTGTAACTGACAGCTGTAACTGACAGCTAACACCCTGCTCCATAACCGACTGGAGGTTTCAACACCTTGGATGCCGAGGTCAAACATGACTGCAGCATCCAAGGGGTTCCACCATTTTGCCGCCCACCCCGGCTCTCTGCAGCCAATAAACAGCTGTTTTTTAACACGATTCACCGCGATTTAATTCACATCAAATAGAATTGTATTGGAAAATTTGGCGAAGTTGCCGAATCGAATTTTTGAATACTTCGCTCGTCTCTAATGATAATGACAGTTTTCAAAAAACCGACCTTTTCTACATTGCACCAAATACATTAAACATTTGCGACTATCTGATTAATTTGTTGCAATTTGCACAATTTGTTTGATTAATCTCTCCCTCTTTGCCCACTTCACATTCCAAATTCACCCCTTCAGGAACCAGCTGGTCCCAGTGCAAAATAGGCTGTATTCTTATCTTTATATTAACTAATAAGTAAAGGTGAATTGATATGTGTGTATATACTTTCTAGGGAAGTAAAACAGATCCATCCATGAGTTCCATAAACCAGACCATGATAGAAGGCTTTATACTTAAAGGGGTCTCAAATGTTCCTGACCTACAAGTTCTCATCTTCCTTCTGGTTCTTCTCATTTATCTCATCTCTCTTGGAGGAAATCTGACCATTCTACTACTGGTCTGCTGTGATCTCCACCTGCACACTCCCATGTACTTCTTCTTGTCCAACTTGTCCATCATAGACATATCCAGCTCTACTACAACGTTACACAGGATTTTTGTTACCTTTGCAACACATGACCACATGGTTTCCACCTTGGCCTGTATGACCCAGTTATATATTTTCTGCACATTAACCGGTTGTGAGATTTCAATTTTGGCCGCCATGAGCTATGATCGCTATGTAGCCATCTGTAGACCTTTACATTATCACACAGTCATGAGTCGGAGACTCTGTGGTCTGCTGGCCTCAGTCTGCTGGGCTTTTGGGTTGATAGAGGCTGTTCCTACATTTGTATTCATTTCAAGGTTCACTTGTTACATGTCTAAGGAAATCAATCATTATTTTTGTGATTCTATGCCCATCCGGGAAATTACATGCAGTGACACTTTATTTTTAGACCTTTACATTCTCAGTTTTGGCAATTTATACATATTTCTTTTACTGTCTCTGACTATAATTCCTTACATTTCCATTATTGCAAGTATTTTAAGAATCAGCTCGAGAGTTGGCAAACGTAAAGCCTTCTACACGTGTTCCTCACACATCATGGTGGTTGTCATCTTCTATTCTTCTGTCACCTTGCAGTACATAGTAACAGTTTGCTTGAACAACATGGGTTCCAACAAAATCTTCTCTCTATTTAACACGGCTGTTGTCCCCATGATGAACCCCCTGATTTACAGTCTGAAAAATAAAGATGTGAAATCTGCTCTTAAACGAAAACTTAAATTCTTGTGAAAAAAAATATTTTTTAAATTTTGTTTCACTTACAGTAACTTTTGAATAGTATGGTCGATGTCGAGATGTAAAGGATGGAGGCGTTTTCTACCAGATTATCTTGTAAAAGAACATATTATTGGAATTCTTTATAATAAATTTGTAGATTCTAGTAGGACCAGGTTCAGGGAGGTCGTATTTACAATAATTTCATAGGTAGAAAAAAATCTGTCCATTACAGCTCCTTACATATCTAGGTTCAATGGAAGGCAAACTGGCTAGGCGACTGTTGATATATTTTCCATGTATTTCGGAGGTAAAATGTTCTTCATCTCCGCTGCTTCTTATTACTTTCTTACTACTTCTTAGTTCTTTCCATCACATGTAACTGATGTCTCTGATTTATTGTTCTATGAATAGGATTTGGAAATAAAGATTAAAGAGGTTGTCCAGTTTCAGACCAATATTGAAAGAAATGTTATTGTTTGTATAATGAAAAGTTCTACAATTTTCCAATATATTTTCTGAATCCATTCCTCAAGGTGACCATGGCCGATTTTTATCCACTGAATGAACCAGAATGAATGACAACAAGCAGAGTTCTAGAAAGCCATGAGGAATTAATACAAAAAGTATATTGGAAAATCGTAGAACTTTTTATTATAAAAGCACTAACATTTGTCTCTTAATATTGGTCTGAAACTGGACAACCTCTTTAACTGCTTCTGGACCACCCTTTATACATGTTATACATTTAGGCGGTCCACTCATAACCCTGCAAGGATGTATATATACTGCCTTCCCAGGTGCTACTAAAAATATATATATATATATATATATATATATATATATATATATATATATATATATTTAAAATAGACACATTTCCCCTCCTTTTTGTTTATATTTCTGGGATATTAAAATAAAGAAAAAACACGGAAAAATAAAAACTATTTATCACCTATTTATCACCAAAAAAAGCCACAAAAATTATTTGAATAACCCATAAGAAAAAAAATGTTATAGCCCTCAAAACCAAACGTACAAAAAAAAATGTAATGTTTGGTCCTGAATTGGTTAATTATGGAGCATGTGGCCTGGGCGCCCCATAGTAGTGTTCCCTCAGGGTTGTCCAAACATGTATTGAGGACCATGGTAGACTCTATACCTCCTAACCAGGTGTGACATAGCATAGCCTATCTTCACTTCTTAAGCCACCTCCTCTCCTGTGCATCCATCCTAGCCCGGGGTCCACTAGGAGTAACACTGGGATTTTTCTTCTCTCTGGGTATCCTCTGAGGTCTCATCCTACAGTGTGGCACTCTGGATTACACGCCTGACCAGCCACCTGGGCATCTTGTGAAGCTGTCAGCTGGATTTCTGGAAATGCTTGCCCAAGTGAAGTGTAATACAGGTGAAGACATGCTTCTATGAATTCCTATTACCTGAATTGGATTGTGATGTAAGCGTTCCCCTGTAACTAGGTATCCAAATATTTATCTGGGCATCTTTGATGGAAAGAACTCTGCCCAGCTACACTTTATTATATTGGGGTTGTATTATACTATGTATGTGAGTACTTGTGCTGATTTATTATACTTTATTTGACTATGTATTACTTACCTTTGACACACATGTTAATGCTTAATGTTATACTGTCTGTATTACTTCTCTCTGAGGTTAAGTTAACACCTGCTTCGGAGTCTCTGTACTATTTTGATGGTTGTTGGGTATATAGTTATACAGCAGAGATCTGGCATCAATACTTCTAAAGCCTGTTATTAAATCTGACCAAGGTGCCATTTCCCAGTGGTGCATGGGCACCACCATTTTGGAGTGGATCGCTGGCCCCTGGGGTGGCGACTTATGGCCTCTTGAAGGATCCCAGGCTTGTCATTCTGAGTTCTATAATAGGCTGCTCTATGCAGCCTATAATAGAAGTACTGCAATTTTGCAATGTGTTAGCATTGCAGTGCATTGCATTAATGAGCAGAACCCTGAGGTTCAAGACCCATAGGGGGTCTAAAAATAACAATAAAAAAAAGTTAAAAAATATTTGAAAATATGAAAAAAAGAAATAAATCTTCCCTAGTACACATATAAAAGTCAATAAATAAAGTGGAAAAAGATTTCACTGTTTCGCTTCCCATAAAAATTTGGATAAATAGCAATCAAAGCAATAGGTATCACTGAATTGGTATTAATAAAAAGTACATCTGGCCCTGCAAAAAAAAAAAGACACCTTATGCCTCTCTGTATATGGAAATACACCCTGCACAAGGGTGCCAGAAGACGGAGACTTCAAGAATTTCTTTTCTTTGCAAGGATTTGGATTTTTTTATGGGTTAAAATGTACAAAAACCCGACATAAATAGAATACAGGTGACATGTCATTTTGGCTGCACAGTAAACACCGTAAAAACAAAGCCCATAAGAAAGTTGTGTAAATGCAGTTTTTCTCCAATTCTACCCCATTCTGAATTTTTTACCAGCTTCCCAGTACATTCTACAGAATATTAAATGGTATCATTATGAAGTAATGTTTGTCCTGCAAAAAATAAGCCATGGATGCTCTCTCCTGCGTCCTTTCTGGACGGAAGTCCGGCGCATTATTGAGACAGTTACGGGCATTGCTCTGGACTTATGCTAGTCGCAGCTTGCACCGTTATGCCCTGGTTGTGTAAATCCCAACCCCCCCCACGCCTGGCATCCTGGCTGTAGGAGCTGATCCATTTACGCGGTATGCAAAACCTGCTTGCCAAATTGAAACAGGAAGATAGTGCCCACCAACAGACGTGGCTCCTCTGGGATACCTTTTACTACTCCGCAGACTTCCAATCCGCTTTTTCTTCCTCTTCCTCCTGATATTCTCCTCCCCCTTTCCCTATGTCTGTATTTCAGTTTGTTTTCCTCCCCTGTCTTCTCACTGCTCCCCAGCAGTCTCTCTGGTCTTGTGTAGGGTGACAGTCATTCCCCATCCTCCTTCTACTCCCCCTCTTCTCTTTGGGTTCTTGTTTATCAATGTTTACTCCCTGTTATAACTCATCCGAACCTGAAAAGAATCTTTAGAGGTTCGCCCATCTCTAGTAACAACCCTTATCTTCATTCCTGACCATGCAACTATTCTATCCACATTACCTTTACTGATCTGTGACTATTTTGGGAACTCGGCCTGGGAATCTTTGTGCAGAAAATTTCACATCTTCTTGCAGAGGTTAAAGGTGAAGATCAGAGAATGCTGATCAGTTGCCGGTGATCATCTAATATTTCTGATGGAATCCCTCATGGCTATTCAAAGTGCCAAATACCTACAAGAAACCCCTCAAAGATGTCCTTATGTCCTAATAGGAATACTGTATGGACAGGGGCTGTTAAAGTTGCACCTGAATACATTGTAGAAGTTTCACAAATTTATGAACATGAATAATAATAATAATAATAATAATAATAATAATAATAATAATATTTTCTTAATTTTAGTTCTATTTTTGTTTCTTCTTCTCGTCTAATGGCTTATTGTCCCCATAAGATTTCATCCCACAGGGTCAGGAGATGTATAAGTGCTGGTGTCTTGTGTGCGGCAGAGAAGCGTCTGCTCTCCATGTTACACCAGGTATGACTCCCGCACATTGTCTTATATTATTAGGATTGTTTTTATTTTGTAATTTATTTTACTTTGTCCTGTATATTATTACATCAGGTAAATGGCTACATTGTATTCTCCTGTATTTCCCCCATTTCTCGTTATGTCCCTGTTAATTCCAGACTCCTTAGGTTACACATAGAGCAGCTCCACATTGATTTTTCTTTCAAAATGCAGTTTTTTTCTGATTTATGATAAAAGTGGACGTATTGATATTATGAAATTCTTAACTACTTCGGATCCGGCCTACAATATTTAGGACCAAGCATTTTTTTTTTTTATTGCCACATTACAAGAGCTATATCTCTCACTAACAATAAGCGATAGCAGTAACTTAATATTTTTCTGCAGCTGTATGAGGGCTTGTATTCTTATTGGCAACATTTTGGTGCATCATTTTTTTGGGGTGGTGTAATGTGGAAATAATCTAAAATTCACCATAGTGAGTTTTTTATTTTTTACAGTTTATTAGGATATATATATATATATATATATATATATATATATATTTATTTATTTATTTTTTTATGCTTTTACACACTAGGAGCATATATAGAAAAAATAAGTCATTCTTAGTGGTGCCATATTTACAGAGCCTTAACTTTTATTTTTCCATTGAAATCTACTAAATTGACATAATTTTCAGATACAAATAAATTATCAATTAACTTCTAGAATATTTTAGAGAAACCGAGAAAGAACATCAAATTTGCTATTGTCTTTTAGGATTTTTTCATGCTATGTGGAATAGATATTATGTTACCTGTGGGGTAGACATAGACTGTATAGGGCCCTCATGCAGAAATACTGTGAGGACTCCTTGCACTCTTGAAATAACATGGTAGTGTAAGAATATAGATATATAATGTCAGCTACATCTTACTGTATGCTTAATGTAACTGTAACGTTATTATGGGCCCCTATAGCACTAGACTGTGCTGATGTCTACTTACTTGCAGACATTGAGCACAGACGAGCAGGCAGGGGATGCAGCGTACAGGACTGGGCCCTGACAACTGCTTGTACTAAATTACCTATTGACTCCACAAGCCTATGGAATATTTCCTCTGCATACTGACAGAATTTTAACTAATATGAGCCCAGTAAGAAGTCAGCTGACCATAGTAATGCTTAATTCGGGATGTCATGTACCAACGGGGAACCCATAAGCCATTCTTGGGTATTTTTAGCTGTGTGTTTTGGGTCATTATCCTGTTGCAAGACCCATGACCTGCGACTGAGACCAAGCTTTCTGACACTGGACAGCACATTTCTCTCTAGAATCCCTTGATAGTCTTGAGATTTCATTGTACCCTGTACAGATTCAAGACATCCTGTGCCAGATGCAGCAAAGCAGCCCCAGAAAATAACAGAGCCACCTCCATGTGTCACAGTAGGGACAGTGTTCTTTTCAAGATATGCTTCATTTTTCCGTCTGTGAACATAGAGCTGATGTGCCTTGCCAAAAATTTTGTTTATTCAGAAGAACCTCTCCTAAGCTTAGATGAAATTTCAGAGGGTCTGACTGACAGAGAATATATTCCTTGAGACAGGGTAATCAAGACCCAGGGCTTAAAAAGAAGGCCACTGATTCCTTTCAAGAGCTCTCTATGACACTAGGCCCTCTCTCCCTTTAGTAGGAGCAAGATTTCTACAATTCTCCAGTGTGATGATTCTGCTTAAGTGTGGCCATAACTCAGCTGTATTTTGGTCTCTGGGTATAGGATCTCCCTTCTTGCTTGCACTCATTCATACTGTGCGCAGCTATAAGCCTAGGTGCATATTGGCAGTAGCGGCCAGGCTGGAACAATAGGGCTCCATTGTATTCCTATACAGCCCTGGCTGATCAAACAATAGTGCATTGTTCAAGCCTGGGCTGTTGATCAGATATGACTGATAACAGTGTATCAATTCACTTTGTCTCAGCTCTATACAAAAGATCTGGATTTGATTGAATTAACTCATCAGACATACTGTCGCCGGTGACCTCATTCTGGGAGGTGGCATAAAGGGTATAAAAGATGAGGTAAGAGGTCTGTGGGAGGAGACTATCACTTGGAGATCATGCTATGAAGACTGTGCTGAGATAATACTATGGAGATTATGCCACAGAGTTGTTACAGACAGACCATGAGGAGAGGCTGCTGTGATGAGATTCTGTTGAGACTACTGGACTAATGCTGAGAGACTGTGAAGAGCATGCAGGCTGGAATACTGTGATGCCACATGCTAGGAGTTAATGCCACATGCCAAGAAGCCTCCACTGGTGACTCACACATGCCATGTGTGAGTGTTGGACTATAGAACCACATCAAGGACATGTGTGGTAAAGTAATCATTTCACCTTTAATCCCTTTTATTTTATTTGTACTGTATCTTGCAACTAGTAACTGTTAATGCTTGTATATATCTGCATATCTGTTCTGAACTGTATATGTTAGATTTTAATACCGACCCATTTAGGGGTTAATAAATATATAAAATTTAGAAGGCTTGTCTTGTATTTATCTGGTGAACCCGGCACTCACTGGCGGTGAGTGTGGTTTTTATATGAAAGAGGACTCAGGGTGTGGCCAAAGCGGTTTGGCGCACAGAGGATCTTTCACATTGGTGGCAGCGTGGTGGGATCTTAGGATAAACGGTGTGTGTTGGTGACCTATATCACTCACATGCTGGGGATTATGGTAATCCTATGAGACAAGCTCGGTATTAAAGCAAGCATTAAGATACAGTGAAAGTTTGATTCAGTGCTGTTCCCCCCCCCCCCTTACTCTTTGTATTCTATCCTATCTTTTATTTGGCAAATACCAGTGGATGGCTAGTGGGCTCAGAAGCAGATCTCCAGAACTGCTGAACCAGGCTTTTGGAGATCCTGAGCGTATGGCTGAAATGGAGGCAGCCACAGCTATGCAGAGTCCTGATTTTGGGGCTAGGCCAGGAAGTGCAGCAAGCAGCCCAGTCCCAAGGATTACTTCACCAGGAGAGACCAGTAACCCCAGCCTTGCTATGGGAACGGTTTCATACTGGCAAATGGCCCTACAGCAAGTAGGCACCAGTGACCCTAACACATACTTGCAGGTGTTGGACCGTTTTCTGGAAGCTGTAGAACAAGAACAAGAACGGCAGGCTGCTGAACGACAGGCAGAGAGAGAGTATCAGCTTGAGCTGAAGAGGCTTGAAATCTCCCAGCGGGCACAAACCGCCTCTGCGCAAACTCCAACAACCCTGCAGAGATCCTCAAGTTGGAAGGAGAAGCCAGGCCGGAGTTCACCACAGCCGTCTGTCGTCAGGTCGGGTGAGACAAACTATGCCCCGGGTGGTCCCTCCCCTGTCCCAAGAACTCTGGGCACCCTAGTGACCTTCCCCAAACCCCAAGGGGAGGTGCGGCGGGGCCATGCCTGTAACCCGACAGGACATTTCAAGAAGGGGTGCCCCAACCACCCTGAGAACTTCCCTGCTTCCCAAGCCACAGCAGGTGGCCCATCTGTGTATCTGGACTGGGGTGCAGGAAAAGGAATGCGGACTGTGGGACTATTGACTAATTTGCCTGCTAAGGTACTGTTGGGAACTGATTTAGGACCTATGATGTCCCAATATGGGGTGGGGAGCAACCCAATTTACTGTGATGGACTGTCTATGACTAATGTTGATAATGTGTCTGTCATATCTGCAGAGAGGGCCCGTAACCCCCTCTCTGAGATACTTCCCATGGCAGTCAATGTAAATGGTAATGAGTTGCCTTCAGCTGAGAGCAGGGGAGATGCCAATGAACTGCCTGCAACCCAGCTCAGCAAAAATGTTATTGATGCTTGGTTCACCCCCGTGCTAGGAACCAATGAGACCTTGTCTGTAGACACACCTACATCTGCGGGGGCGTTTCCCTCCCAGCTTGTTAATCTGTCTACCACAAATCTCATTGAGGCCCGGTGTGAATTAACAATTGCTGATGAATGTACTGTCAATGTAATTGCCAATGCTTGTTGTGACAGTGTACAGGGTAGCTCTTCTGAGTCACTGGAAGCGACTTCTGCTATTTCGCTCAGTGCATCCGATAAGCACCCAACTACTGACCATGTGCCAGGTGGTCAGGTAGGCTATGGGGATCTCATGGCCGATCCAGGTGAGGGACGGACTGCTGGTAGTGCGGTGTTAGCCCGCAGCCAGAGTGCTACAAGGGTGGAGGGCGTTCCGACCCTTGAACCGTTGCCTACACCACCTGGAGTCGGTGCTGAGACCGCCATGACTAGCCTCACTCCCTTGAAGCCGGAGGAGTCCGGCCGGTATGAGACATACATGTCTCTTCTGTCCAGTTCTATTCCAGGAGCACCCATGGCCCAAGTTCAGATGGCATGGGGTACTGGAGATGTGATCCAAGAAGAGGGTATGTCCAATGTATTACCTGTCAATGTATTGTGGGGAGATGGTTTAGGGAAGCATGATCTCAGTCATTTGCCCAAAGTATCACCATCACCCACCCAAGTACAGGGAGGACAGGGTCCAAACATACCTGTGCCAGAACCAGAGTTGCCCCTAGGTTTGGAAGCAGAGGGGGAGGTGCAGAATCCCCTAGAACTCTCCCAACTAGTGGCTAGTGTGAGAGAGGCCCTGAGAGAGCAGGCCAAGGGTAGCCAGGAGAGCAGAGGTTGCCAGGATGGGGTCATGAGTGTAAAGCTACGGGATGCCCGCACTCAGAAAGCAGACCCAGAACAGGCAGGAGGTAGCCAAGTGTACGTGGCTCAGAGCCTGGGCCTTAGAAGTGTCCCTAGTCAGACTAGAGAGACAGAAGGGGCCAGCAGCTATGTAACATGCACCTCTCTTTTGTCTCACTCCAGCCAAGAGTTCAGAGAGGCTGTCCAAGCTGACCCTAGTCTGGACATATTGAATGCGCGTGGCGCTCAATCACCCTTAGAGTCTGACAAGGCCCGAGTCTGCTGGGACCCCGGGGGAAGGTGAGAAAGCCTTGGGGCCAGAGCCGGAGGAGCTGGAGGCGGAGGTGCTTTCAGAAGAGGGGCGTAGGCCCCTACTTCCTGCAAGCCCCATCTAAAGGGGGAGGTGTGATGATTCTTCTTAAGTGTGGCCATAACTCAGCTGTATTTTGGTCTCTGGGTATAGGATCTCCCTTCTTGCTTGCACTCATTCATACTGTGCGCAGCTATAAGCCTAGGTGCAAATTGGCAGTAGCGGCCAGGCTGGAACAATAGGGCTCCATTGTATTCCTATACAGCCCTGGCTGATCAAACAATAGTGCATTGTTCAAGCCTGGGCTGTTGATCAGATATGACTGATAACAGTGTATCAATTCACTTTGTCTCAGCTCTATACAAAAGATCTGGATTTGATTGAATTAACTCATCAGACATACTGTCGCCGGTGACCTCATTCTGGGAGGTGGCATAAAGGGTATAAAAGATGAGGTAAGAGGTCTGTGGGAGGAGACTATCACTTGGAGATCATGCTATGAAGACTGTGCTGAGATAATGCTATGGAGATTATGCCACAGAGTTGTTACAGACAGACCATGAGGAGAGGCTGCTGTGATGAGATTCTGTTGAGACTACTGGACTAATGCTGAGAGACTGTGAAGAGCATGCAGGCTGGAATACTGTGATGCCACATGCTAGGAGTTAATGCCACATGCCAAGAAGCCTCCATTAATGACTCACACATGCCATGTGTGAGTGTTGGACTATAGAACCACATCAAGGACATGTGTGGTAAAGTAATCATTTCACCTTTAATCCCTTTTATTTTATTTGTACTGTATCTTGCAACTAGTAACTGTTAATGCTTGTATATATCTGCATATCTGTTCTGAACTGTATATGTTAGATTTTAATACCGACCCATTTAGGGGTTAATAAATATATAAAATTTAGAAGGCTTGTCTTGTATTTATCTGGTGAACCCGGCACTCACTGGCGGTGAGTGTGGTTTTTATATGAAAGAGGACTCAGGGTGTGGCCAAAGCGGTTTGGCGCACGGAGGATCTTTCACATCCAGCATGTGGGCTCTGACTACTTCAGACACCTGGGTCTGCTCTCACCAGAGGTTATGCTCTGGAATTACTGTCAATTCCTCCTAACAGATTTGTCATAAATTCCCCTCAGGAGTCCAGTTCTCCTCCAGTTGTTGGAAGAATTCATCTTAAGGGACCTCTAGAAGAGGTACCCTTAGCTCAGAGGGGCAAGACGTCTATTCCATCATCTTTCTGGTTCCAAAACCGAACAACCAGTGGTACCTCATAATCCACCTCACTTATCTGAACAAGTTTCCTCTAAAAAATAAATTCAAAATGGACTCCATCAGATCTGTCATAGATATGCTTCAGCCAGGGGGTTTTATGGCCTCAGTAGATGCTTCTTCAGGAACTCGCAGGTTCAGCACCTTCAGTTTACATGCCTTCCTTTCGGCATCTTCACGACTCCATGTGTGTTTTCGAAAATCATTGTGGTTCTAGCAGCGACACTCTGCAGAGAATCTTCATAGTATAGTATATCGACAATTGGTTCCTCAGAACGTTTTCTGCAGAAATTCTCTCCACACATCTGTTATGATTCAGTTCTTGGAGCATCATGGTTTTCTAGTAAACTACAAGAAATCTCACCTGACTCCTACTCAATCTCTCTAATACCCGGGTTTTCTCCTGGATACCAGAAGCTTCACCATCTCCCTCTCCAGCGAGAGACTTCTCAATCTGAGGAAAGGAATCAAATATCACAAGTGTCATATTTCCAATGAAGGTATTAGGCCACCTAACATCAGCACTGGAGGTGGTCCTCTTGGCCAGATTCCATTTCAGGATGTTACAGAACAACATTTTAGCATAGTGGATGTGGAATTACAATCTTCTGGATGTTCCTATGAAGATCTGGCACCAGGACAAATTAGACCTCACCTGGTGGCTAGGCCCAAAGGTACTGTCAGGAAGTTCCTTGTTTTCCCAGACCCATCTGGTGATCACCACTGATGCCGTCTTCCAGAGGCTGGGGTGCACTTCTAGGCCCCAGATGGGCCCAAGGACTGTGGACCACCTAAGTGAGCAGAGCTACTGTATAGCCAGCCTCAGGGAGATGAAAGCAGTAAGGTTCACTCTACTCCATTCCCAGCAATACATAGCAGGAGAAGCAGTCCTGGTTCAATCAGACAACTCCCCCACTGCTTTCTACATAAACAAGCAGGGGGGACCCGGAGCCTATTTCTGATTCAGGAATCATCTGAATCAACAAGAAAACTCCCAGGTTTGCCCCCCTTTCTCGCCTGGACAATCCAACCTTTCTAGATGGAAATAATATTCCATGGAGTCGTTTATACATTTCTTCCGACCTATCTCATTGCCAGAGTGCTCAACAAGGAGTAGGTGATTGCCATCCTCATCGCTCCCTTCTGGCCAAGATTGGAATGGTTTCCTCTTTTTGCTTCTTCTATCCGGGGGTTGCAGATTGCCTCTCCATCTAGATGTTCTGTTGCAGAACGTGTTTTTCCATCCAGATACCAGGATCCTGCAACTTTCGGCCTGGAGGCTGACAGGAAATTATTAGAAGACAGGGGTGCATATTGACGAAAACAGTGATCTCTCAGCAACAGAGACACAAATTCACAAGGGGAAAACATAGCATGATTCAGCTAACATATCTATCTGTGGGCTGATCTGCTGGGTTCTGGTGACAGACTACCTTTAACCCTTTCCCAATATCTGCCGTAACAGTAGTGTGTTTAAATATGGTGGCCGATCAGGAGCGGAGCATCCTCCATAGCTGCCAGTTCTCTGTTGAATTAAACAGCGGAGCATGCTCTGATAATGGGTATTAACCCTTTCATCATGGCCTCCAAACTGAAGGTCTACCTTATGAAGGCTCCCAGGTCTTAAAAAAGTCTTTAAAAATTCAAATCACCTCTCTTAAATAAGAATAGATAAACTCAAACCAATTATGCATCCCCATGTCCAAAAACTCTTGGTCTATGTGGGGAAAATTCTAAATCCTTATCAAATCATGACATTACCGATCGTCTGAACAAAATAAGATTAGTTTTATTTGTTAACAAATAGGAGCACACACACACATAGCATGCAGACTATAGTGTATGTGCTCACAGGCTTCCCATAGGCACCGATTTTTATACTGTTACAGATCTATGGACTTCTCGGTTAGTTTCTTTCACAATATACGGAAACATATGCTAACATAACGTACAACGAAACAGGAAACAGAAATACAATGACTAACATAACGTACAACGAAACAGGAAACAGAAATACAATGACTATACGTTCAGTTCTATATAGATAACAAAACCACACAACCACACAGGTCTACAGACATGAGGGGGTTTTCCATCCCCTGTCAGACTGATTAATTACTGTCTCATTCTAATCCTTAATATCAATTACTACAAATACTTAAATGATATAATAAAACATTCCCAACAGTCTACAAACATATAAAAATATTTTCCTATACAGCGAACACCATAGTGAGGAAAAAAATGAAAATAACCAAAACACCATTTTTTTGCCATTTTACCTCCCATAAAAATATTAGATGAAAAGCGATAAAAGTTACAAACATGCCCCCAAATGGTATAAATATAAAGTACATATGACCCGGCAAAAAAAAAAATGCCTTATGCATCTCCATACATGGAAATAGAAAAAAGTTACAGGTGTCAGAATATGGCAACTCAAAGAAATTTTTTTTTTGCAAACTTTTGGATTTTTTAAGGGTTTAAACATAACAAACATATAAATTTGGTATCCCTGGAATCGTACCGACCCATAGAATTAAGGTGACATGTCGTTTTGGCTTCACATTGAATGCAGTAAAAATGAAGTTCCTAAGAAAGTCACACAAATGCAGTTTTCTCCGATTACACTCCATTCTGAATTTTTTTCCAGCGTCACCGTACATATGATGGTAATGGTAACATTACAAAGTACAATTTGTCCTGAAAAAATTAAGTGCTCATATGGCTCTGTGAACAGAAAAATCAAAGGCGGGGAGTCAAAAACAAAAATCGAAAAATGCCTGCATCGGGAAGGGGTTTAGAGTAAATCCACACAGGCTCCATTTAGAATTAGTTGTGGATTAGTCATTAGTCAGTTTGCTACAGATTTGCCATGTATTTCATCCTATGTACTGTAAACTATAACACAAATTGACACGCTGTGGGTTTAGTAAATGCAGGTTTTTGGATTTGTTTACTTCTCATCCACTTTGCTGCTACTGTAATTGCAAATTCCTTGTCCCCAAAACAAAATATGCAACAGGATTTTTACCATGTGCTATCTATAATACTGTCTTCTTGTAGAGATACATTTGGGCCCCTTGAGGATCCCCGGCCCGGTAGCAATTGCTACCACTGCACCCCCTATAGCTACGTAAATGTTCTGCATTTAGGCAAAAACACGTGCACCTACCCTAAAACTTTGCGTTGACATGTGGAATGGTATGGCCTGACTAATGCTAAGTTACTGTACTTTTTTCATCCTCAGCTGAAAACCAAAGAACTGAGTTACGTAAGCCCAACTGACCACTAGAATTACACAAGGGATTGATTGAGGACACATCCTTACGAAGCAGTCTGCCACAGTTTTCCACTCAAGACTAGTAAGAAGTAACAAAACCATGCCAAATAGGTTGCATTTCTGTCTTTATATTACTATTAATATATGAAGGTGAGTTGATTTGCATATTTTATATTTTTATAAAAAAAAAAAAAAAAAAAATTCCATCAATGACTTCCATAAACCAGACCATGATAGAAGGCTTTAGACTTAAAGGGATCTCAGATGTTTCTGAACTACAAGTTCTCATCTTCCTTCTGGTTCTTTTCCCCCCGGGGCTCATTCTACTACTGGTCTGCTGTGATCCCCACCTGCACACTCCCATGTACTTCTTCTTGTCCAACTTGTCCATCATAGACATATCCAGCTCCACCACAGCACTATACAAGATTTTTGATATCTTCACAACACACGACCACATGGTTTCCACCTCTGCTTGTATGGCCCAGTTTTATATTTTCTATGTATTAACAGGTAATGAGTTTGCAATCTTGGCCGCCATGAGCTTTGACCGCTATGTAGCCATCTGTAGACCTTTACATTATCACATTATTATGAGTCGGAGACTCTGTGTTCTGCTGGCCTCAGTCTGCTGGGGTTATTGGTTCATAGATCAAGTTCCTACCATTGTGTTCATTTCAAGGTTCACTTGTTATATTTCTAAAGAAATTGATCATTATTTTTGTGATTTTTTGCCCATCCGGGACATTACATGCAGTGACACTTCTCTTCTGGACCTTTACATACTAATTTTTGGCAACATGAACATCTTTATTTCCCTTTTCCTGACAATAATTCCTTATGTTTTTATTATTACAAGTATTATAAGAATCAGCTCGAGTACTGGCATACGTAAAGCCTTCTACACGTGTTCCTCGCACATCATGGTGGTTGTCCTCTTCTATTCTGCTATTATTTTACAATATATAGTAACAGTGTCCGGGAACAACATGGGATCCAACAAAATCTTCTTCTGTTTAACACGGCTGTTGTCCCCATGATGAACCCCCTGATCTACAGCCTGAAAAATAAAGATGTGAAATCTGCTCTTAGACGAAAACTCAAAATTGTGTGAAATAAAATACTACAATTTTTTAGAATTCAAGATGTTTATTGAAAATTTATTTCAAAGCTGAGACACAAAGAATGAAGCAGTTTTCTCCCAGATCCTCTTGTAAAATATTTTTATTTTACCAGGACCACACATCACCTCATGAGCCCTTATTTTTGGTGATAAATCTCTTTAAGGTTCCCTGGGCAAATATCCTTCCTGCCAGTGGTTGTTTAATTTTCCAAGTGGTTAATTTTACTATAATTCCATAGATTAAAGAACATCCTTCAAAACCTTTCACATATCCGAGGCCATAATGGACCAATTTGCCTAATTTTTGAGGTACAATAGGATACTCTACAGCTTTTGTGCTATGATGCTCAGTGTCATGCAATGTCTATTGTACCTTGTTAAGCTGGAAAATTCCAAGACTCAGGGAAGTGAAGGAAGATTGCCTTGGACTTAAAGAGGACCTTTCATCACATCCAACTCTTTGCATGCCTCAATATATGCCACATCACTGATTCCTGCACAGTTGGAATTGTTTCTCTATCCCCCACACCATTCCTGAACAATCTGTGCTGTGGGTTTTAGTCTCTCTACTGTCAGGTGGGTGGTTCTGGGCTAGAGCGGACAGTCTGGTACCACCTACCTGACAATTAATTGATAATTGATAACTGATAATTGTACTGAAACTACCAGAAATAATTGTTTGGGAATGGTAGGGACTAGAGAAAAAATTGTATATCTGGCAGCCCCTACAGCAGCAGATAAGTGGCAGTAGTAGGCTGCCTTTATTTGTGTCTTTTCCTTATTATAATGCTGATTTCCGTCACTTTAGATTTCAAGGCTTTTCACAAATCCTGTCCAGCTTTAACAGACTCTGGAGTTACAGACAGCAGTGGCTACTCCTTTACCAAAAAACTTTACATTTCGAAATTGAATCTTTAGTAACCCCTGTGTCTCACTTTTGTCAAGATGTCACCAAATTCACAAGGTCATGATTGTCATTGATCTGCTCCAGTTCACTATCAATTAGACGTCCTGTATTTAGAAGAGATTTCATTTCTGGTTCTCCCTTTTTCCATTACTATGCCGCTCCTAGTGTTACCCCAGCTCAGACATCATTCTCCATCAAAAGATTGGTCATCCTGTCCGATAAGTCACTGGGCTCTCCTGTCTTCTGGATCTGGGTTGCTCCCACTCAAGTTGTTTTCTTTTCCAACCAAAATTCCACCACCATATTGGTATTTTGCACATTTGTTCTCCAAATAAAGGGAAGAGACCCTCCTTGTACATCTCTCCTGTGATTGTTACATTCTCCTTCAAGGTCATTATCTCCCTAGTGTTAGAGTCTTCCCTCTCCCCTCTTGTC
Source organism: Leptodactylus fallax (assembly GCA_947044405.1). Lineage (NCBI taxonomy): Eukaryota > Metazoa > Chordata > Amphibia > Anura > Leptodactylidae > Leptodactylus > Leptodactylus fallax. The sequence goes on from CAMRHE010000113.1 coordinate 4,643,595, forward strand.
TGACCTTGGCACAATCTCAGGGCGCTGTTGTTCTGGTTGTCTGTCATGATATTCAGAACATCTGGACAGAGGTTTACATGAATATAGAGGCCACGGCTGCTAAGACCCAGAGAGCTGCTCTTCATACATACAGTGCTGGCCAAAAGTATTGGCACCCCTGCAATTCTGTCAGATAATACTCAATTTCTTCCAGAAAATGATTGCAATCACAAATGCTTTGGTAATAATATCTTCATTTAATTTGTCTTCAATGGAAAACCACAAAAAGAATTGTCAAAAAGCCAAATTGGATATAATTCCACACCAAACATAAAAAAGGGGGTGGACAAAAGTATCGGCACCCTTTGAAAAATCATGTGATGCTTCTCTAATTTTTGTAATTAACAGCACCTGTTACTTACCTGTGGCACATAACAGGTGGTGGCAATAACTAAATCACACTTGCAGCCAGTTGAAATGGATTAAAGTTGACTCAACCTCTGTCCTGTGTCCTTGTGTGTACCACATTGAGCATGGAGAAAAGAAAGAAGACCAAAGAAGTGTCTGAGGACTTGAGAAGCAAAATTGTGAGGAAGCATGAGCAATCTCAAGGCTACAAGTCCATCTCCAAAGACCTGAATGTTCCTGTGTCTACCGTGCGCAGTGTCATCAAGAAGTTTAAAGCCCATGGCACTGTGGCTAACCTCCCTAGATGTGGCCGGAAAAGAAAAATTGACGAGAGATTTCAACGAAAGATTGTGCGGATGGTGGCTAAAGAACCTCGACTAACATCCAAACAAGTTCTAGCTGCCCTGCAGTCCGAGGGTACAACAGTGTCAACCCGTACTATCCGTCGGCGTCTGAATGAAAAGGGACTCTATGGTAGGATACCCAGGAAGACCCCACTTCTGACCCAGAGACATAAAAAAGCCAGGCTGGAGTTTGCCAAAACTTACCTGAGAAAGCCAAAAACTTTTTGGAAGAATGTTCTCTGGTCAGATGAGACAAAAGTAGAGCTTTTTGGGAAAAGGCATCAACATAGAGTTTACAGGAAAAAAAAAAGAGGCCTTCAAAGAAAAGAACACGGTCCCTACAGTCAAACATGGCGGAGGTTCCCTGATGTTTTGGGGTTGCTTTGCTGCCTCTGGCACTGGACTGCTTGACCGTGTGCATGGCATTATGAAGTCTGAAGACTACCAACAAATTTTGCAGCATAATGTAGGGCCCAGTGTGAGAAAGCTGGGTCTCCCTCAGAGGTCATGGGTCTTCCAGCAGGACAATGACCCAAAACACACTTCAAAAAGCACTAGAAAATGGTTTGAGAGAAAGCACTGGAGACTTCTAAAGTGGTCAGCAATGAGTCCAGACCTGAATCCCATAGAACACCTGTGGAGAGATCTCAAAATGGCAGTTTGGAGAAGGCACCCTTCACATCTCAGGGACCTGGAGAAATTGGCCAAAGAAGAATGGTCTAAAATTCCAGCAGAGCATTGTAAGAAACTCATTGATGGTTACCGGAAGCGGTTGTTCGCAGTTATTTTGTCTAAAGGTTGTGCTACCAAGTATTAGGCTGAGGGTGCCAATACTTTTGTCCGGCCCATTTTTGGAGTTTTGTGTAAAATGATCAATGATTTGACTTTTTTTTTCATTCTCTTTTGTGTTTTTTCATTGCAAGCAAAATAAATGAAGATATTATTACCAAAGCATTTGTGATTGCAATCATTTTCTGGAAGAAATTGAGTATTATCTGACAGAATTGCAGGGGTGCCAATACTTTTGGCCAGCACTGTATGTCTCCTGTCCCTACCAAAGAATCCATTACAGATCTCAAGGTGAAGGAAATCCTGAATTGTGGAAAAAAGGGAGTTTGTGGGATGAATTGATTGAGAAAATTATGGTCCTCAGAAAGATACTCCAGAAGCTGCTATCATTAATGTTCATAGATAGAGAACTTACACCAATTGCGATACTGCTCTATGAACAGAAATACCACAAGAAAATATTCTTACCTATATATAATTTGCTCTTGAAGATAAAGATTCCCCTAAACTGATCATATATTTCATTATGGGAAATAGAGACAATGTATTGCCTATCACATGAACCATTAAAATGTGCACAATATAAACTAATTTCCAGATTGTATACAGACTCATCAGAAACACATACATACTATCCGACCACTACAGATGTATGCTGGAGATGCAATGTGGACAAAGGAACAAATATACACATCTGGTGGACCTGCAAAGCCATCAAACCCTTTTGGGATGAGGTTATCAAAATGTCAAGCTGGCAAATTTCAACACCTTTGAAATATTTTTCTGAACCTTATTAACTATTTCCCCACATGCCCTGTAATAGTACGGTGGAAGTCGGGTATTTAAATATGAAGGCCGCCATATTTTGAAACGAAAATCGAAAAGTGGCTGTGGTGGGAACTTATTACCAAACTTCTATCCTTTCTCTGGACAGGGGCAAAACTCTTTATTCCCCCTTGATGGCGCTCTCTACACAGACCCCCACTAGGACAATCATTGAACAAAGTAGATGAACTTTCCATGGTAGAAGAAACAGAACCTTTAGCCACCTTATACTGCCACTAGCTCCGACTGAGCTGGAAAGCCACTGAAACACTTGACTTATGTAACATTGTAACCCAGTTATCATCAACAGGAGATGAACTCATGCCACTGTCTGCCCCTTCACCCAACTTATTCTTCCTGTTCACTGTTTTATACAGTGCCTTGCGAAAGTATTCGGCCCCCTTGAACTTTTCAACCTTTTACCACATTTCAGGCTTCAAACATAAAGATGTAAAATTTTAATTTTTTGGTGAAGAATCAACAACAAGTGGGACACAATTATTATATTTTGTATACAAAAGTGCATTACAAATATAAATCACTGTCCCATATAGGGCTCACAATCTAAATTCGCCATCAGTATGTCTTCCGAGTGTGGGAGGAAAGCGGAGTATCCGGAGGAAACCCACGCAAACACGGGGAGAACATTCAAACTCCTTGCAGATATTGTCCTTATTTGGATTAGAACCTAGAACTCAAGTTCTGTAAGACATTCACTATCCAGGATTTTCATGTTACGCTTCTGCTTATGGCCAGTCATTTATGCTGCAGTACCAACAACTACCTACAACAACCCCCTCAAAGATGTTTCATTCATATTTCCTAATAAAGAGAAGTGTATGGAGGGGGATGTTGTGATGAGATTGTAAATCCCTTTAAGGGTTAAGGCTGCATTTCAATATGTTGGAAAAGTTTCAAGAATTTCTAAACATGAAAATAATAATAAAATAATAATAATAATAATAATAATAATAATAATCCATGAAATTTGTTTTTTCTATCTTTACTTTTTTGTTCTTCTCTTCGCCTACTTGTTCAGGTCTCACAAGATTTCATCCCACAGGGTCAGGAGATGTATAAGTGCTGGTGTCCTGTGCGCAGCATAGAAGCTCCTGCCATCCATGTTATACCAGGTATGACCCTGTACATTGTTTTACAGTATTATCATTGACTTTATGTTGTAATTTATTTTCTTGTATAATATTCCATCAGGTAATGACTACATTGTATCGTCCTGTATAATATTATATCAGTTAATGGCTACATTGTATCATCCTGTATAATATTATAACAGGTAATGACTACATTGTATCGTCCTGTATAATATTATATCAGGTAATGACTACATTGTATCGTCCTGTATAATATTATATCAGGTAATGACTACATTGTATCATCCTGTATAATATTATATCAGGTAATGACTACATTGTATCATCCTGTATAATATTATATCAGGTAATTACTACATTGTATCCTCCTGTATAATATTATATCAGGTAATGACTACATTGTATTGTCCTGTATAATATTATATCAGGTAATGATTACATTGTATTGTCCTGTATAATATTATATCAGGTAATGACTACATTGTATTGTCCTGTATAATATTATATCAGGTAATGACTACATTGTATCGCCCTGTATAATATTATATCAGGTAATGATTACATTGTATTGTCCTGTATAATATTATATCAGGTAATGACTACATTGTATTGTCCTGTATAATATTATATCAGGTAATTACTACATTGTATTGTCCTGTATAATATTATATCAGGTAATTACTACATTGTATCCTCCTGTATAATATTATATCAGGTAATGACTACATTGTATCATCCTGTATAATATTATATCAGGTAATGACTACATTGTATCGCCCTGTATAATATTATATCAGGTAATGACTACATTGTATCGTCCTGTATAATATTATATCAGGTAATGATTACATTGTATTGTCCTGTATAATATTATATCAGGTAATGACTACATTGTATTGTCCTGTATAATATTATATCAGGTAATGACTACATTGTATCGTCCTGTATAATATTATATCAGGTAATGGCTACATTGTATGGTCCTGTATAATATTATATCAGGTAATGACTACATTGTATCATCCTGTATAATATTATATCAGGTAATGACTACATTTTATTGTCCTGTATAATATTATATCAGGTAATGACTACATTGTATCGTCCTGTATAATATTATATCAGGTAATGACTACATTGTATCGTCCTGTACAATATTATATCAGGTAATGACTACATTGTATCGTCCTGTATAATATTATATCAGGTAATAACTACATTGTATCGTCCTGTATAATATTATATCATATCGGGTAATGACTACATTGTATCGTCCTGTATAATATTATATCAGGTAACGACTAAATTGTATCGTCCTGTATAATATTATATCAAGTAATGACTATTTTGTATCGTCCTGTATAATATTATATCAGGTAATGACTACATTGTATCGTCCTGTATAATATAATGTACCTGTTTGTTACAGACACCTTAAGTTACACATAGAGCGGCTACACAATGATTTTTCCTTTAAATTATATACTTCCTCTGTCTTCTGATAAAAGTATTGTTATTCTGACATTCTTAACTCTGTAAAGCATAGTGCCGGGGAAGATAACAGACTTTGTAATTTTTTTATTTTTTTTTTTAATAAAGTGCCTCTTTCTTCACTTATTTGCTTCTTTCTGCCACTCATCTGCCACAATACAAGTCTGTGTATAGGGGAGAGAAGAGGAAGAGGAGAACTCCTCAAGGCAGAGATAAATCTTCATTATCGAGAGACAGTTTTCTTTCACAACACTTCTGGATTATCTGAAATTACTTTCCAGACATCTCCTGATGGAAATGTCTTCTAATTCTGTAGATGGCCTCATATCTTTATTTCTTCTCTCCTCTCCTTCCCTTCTCCATAGACTTTATTGTAAGCTCACACTGCTTTTGTGAAAAGTATATTCTGAACTCATTCGGAAAGAAGTAAAGACATGTGTAATAGTTAAGGACTCGGGCACTTTTCTTATATTGCAAAATGTGTTCCCTTCACCTGCACTAATGGAAAAAATAAATAAAAGTTTACTTAAGATCTGGCCTACAATATTTAGGAACTTCCGGAGCAAACACCTTTTTATTTTTTTCATCACCAGAATACAAGATCATTAAAGGTTTGTTAGAATTCTTTTTCAATCCCTGTGAATGCCTAAAGGGTTTTTCTGGCCCTAAATAGGTTTTTCATACCTGTCCACAGTATAGATCATCTGTATGTGATCTCTGGGGGTCCAACACCCAGACCCTGTACAGATTAGCTATCCTGCCAGCCTCCGAGTACCCGAAACTGCTAGTGGATGGGGCATATGTGTAGCCTGCGCACGCCCTCCGTCTACTGCTTTAGCTTTCCGTGCCTGGAAACTACCAGAACAGCTGATCTGTTCGGGGTCTGGGTGTTGGACTCCCAGAGTTCACATACTGATGACCTATCCACAGTATAAAAAATTTGGGACTGGGGAACCCCTTTAAAATAATAAACTCTCAATCTTGGCCTCTCTGTTTGGCTGGGGATCCAGCATAGAGTCTTTGTTCAGGTTCCTGACTTTTGACCCACACGTGACCAATACGGCCAGTCAGTGACTGAGATGTCATGCTCTGCTCAACCACTATTTTGCTGACATGTGGGCAGAATGTCAAGAAAGACCTGGGCCCCAAATCCAGACTCTCCGCTGTATCCCCTGCCGAACGGAAGAGTTTGTTATTTTTAAGCTTCTTTAGAGGTTAAATAAAAAAATTGCAACTCACTTTATTATCTTTTAATAAAAATATTATATTTTTTTAACAGTAGCTTGAGGACTTGTTTTTTTTTTTTTTTGTTTTTTTTTTAATGGCAACATTTTAGGGTACACATATTTATTTTTGGTGGGGGAGGGGGAAAACTTTTTTTTTTTTTTTGCTATTTTTGGTTATGATTGCGGATAGTAAATATAAGTTTTATATATGTTACTGCTTTTGCAGACTAGGAGCCTGGTTTATGTAAAAAAACTTTATATCTATACCACATAACTTGAAAAAAAATCCTAAAAATCAATAGCAGATTTTTTCTCTTTCTCCTCTGAAAACAATTTCTCGTCAATCAATAATTTATACCTATTAGAAAATAATGTCAATGTATTAGTTTTCAATGAAACAAATTAAAATTATGGCTCTAGTTTGTTTTTTCCATAAAGCAGGCTCCTCGTGTGCAAATACATGGAAAATAAAATCTAGAGCCATAATTTTTTTTTTTTTTATATTTGTTCTTATAAACTGTGACCTACATCTTAGTGTACACTTAGCTGGATAGAGAGAGACGCATCAGAGCTTCAGCTTTACCCCTGCAGGTGACCATAGTGATGTATAATTCAAGATGTTTTATATCAACAGAGAACCCATGAGCAACAAAGGCCCTTGCACAGCTGCACATAAAGTTTGTCCACCTTGGACATTTGTAGATTATGTGGCATTATGTTTATTAATATATCATATGCTTATTTTTTAGGTTGATGGCACAAAACTTTTTACAGCATTTGTTTTTGAGTTTAAGGAAAGGACTTATAATTATTTTTGCTGATTTCACTTCTAGAAATTTTTTTTGCCAAAAACAGACTGTGTGACAGCATCCAAAACTATTTTTAATGAAAAAATATTTGTTTTATTTTGAAGAAGGGAGCTGATTCATCACATTAATGCTTTTTGAGAGCCCCTGCACACAGGTTGAGAAACATGGTCCATGTCTGTCACCAGAACCCAGTATATCCACCCGCAGATAGATAGGTTAGTGTCACCAGAACCAGCATATCACCCCAGTCCTGTAGATAGGTTAGTGTCACCAGAACCAGCATATCACCCCAGCCCTGCAGATAGATAGGTTACTGTCACCAGAACCAGCATATCACCCCAGCCCTGCAGATAGATAGGTTACTGTCACCAGAACCAGCGTATCACCCCAGCCCTGCAGATAGATAGGATAGTGTCACCAGAACCAGCATATCCCCCCAGCCCTGCAGATAGATAGGTTAGTGTCACCAGAGCCAGCATATCACCCCAGCCCTGCAGATAGATAGGTTAGTGTCACCAGGACCAGCATATCACCCCAGCCCTGCAGATAGATAGGTTAGTGTCACTAGAACCAGCATATCACCCCAGCCCCGCAGATAGATAGGTTAGTGTCACCAGAACCAGCATATCACCCCAGCCCTGCAGATAGATAGGTTAGTGTCACCAGCACCAGCATATCACCCCAGCCCCGCAGATAGATAGGTTAGTGTCACCTGGACCAGCATATCACCCCAGCCCTGCAGATAGATAGGTTAGTGTCACCAGGACCAGCATATCACCCCAGCCCTGCAGATAGATAGGTTAGTGTCACCAGAGCCAGCATATCACCCCAGCCCTGCAGATAGATAGGTTAGTGTCACCAGGACCAGCATATCACCCCAGCCCTGCAGATAGATAGGTTAGTGTCACCAGAACCAGCATATCACCCCAGCCCCGCAGATAGATAGGTTAGTGTCACCAGAACCAGCATATCACCCCAGCCCTGCAGATAGATAGGTTAGTGTCACCAGCACCAGCATATCACCCCAGCCCCGCAGATAGATAGGTTAGTGTCACCTGGACCAGCATATCACCCCAGCCCTGCAGATAGATAGGTTAGTGTCACCAGGACCAGCATATCACCCCAGCCCTGCAGATAGATAGGTTAGTGTCACCAGACCCAGCATATCACCCCAGCCCCGCAGATAGATAGGTTAGTGTCACCAGAACCAGCATATCACCCCAGCCCCGCAGATAGATAGGTTAGTGTCACCTGGACCAGCATATCACCCCAGCCCCGCAGATAGATAGGTTAGTGTCACCAGGACCAGCATATCACCCCAGCCCTGCAGATAGATAGGTTAGTGTCACCAGAACCAGCATATCACCCCAGCCCCGCAGATAGATAGGTTAGTGTCACCAGAACCAGCATATCCCCCCAGCCCTGCAGATAGATAGGTTACTGTCACCAGAGCCAGAATATCACCCCAGCCCTGCAGATAGATAGGTTACTGTCACCGGAATCAAACCTTGTTTTCCCCTTGTGAATCACTGCCTCCGTTGCTGAGATAATGCTGTTCTTGTCAATATGCAAATGAGCTCTTTAGAGCAATGAGGGAGTAACCACTGATGTCTGTGGAATAACAGTAACGCCTTCATTGCTCAAAACAGCTCATTTGTATACTGACAAAAATATGGACAACTCAGAAACAGAAGCAACGATTTACACTGTCGGATTCAGATGTCACATGTGATGAATGTGAGTGACAGCCTGATTCCTTTCCTTAGGCTGCTGAGGCCACTGATTGGAATGTGGTAGGAGAAACCGGAGCACAGGGAACAGGTGAGTATGTTCTCTTTTTCACCCTCATCGGCCTCCTTGCGAAAATTGTATATCCTGGACAACCTCTTTAAGGTATTAAGTGATTTGGCACTCAAAGGGTTAATGTGACTACAGGTGTGACAGTGTATTATTACAGAAAACACACGCTACTGAAAAAAAATTGGCTGCCGAAAAGAAATTTAGTACTCAAAGGCGACCTGCACAGTCGCACCATATCTATAACATTGGATAGTCTCAGTGCAGAGCTTGTCCATTCACTGCTATGACCCACTCAAGACCAGTAAGGAGTATTAAAGCTGTGCCAAATAGGTTTTATTCCTATGTTTATATTATCAGTAATACATAGAGGTAAGTTGACCTGCATGTTATATACCTTTATAGGAAAGAAAACCAAGTCCATCTATGAGCTCCATAAACCAGACCCTGATAGAAGGCTTTAGACTTAAAGGGTTCTCAGATGTTCCTGACCTACAAGTTCTCATCTTCCTTCTGGTTCTTCTCATTTATTTTCTCTCTCTTGGTGGAAATCTGACCATTCTACTACTGGTCTGCTGTGATCCCCACCTGCACACTCCCATGTACTTCTTCTTGTCCAACTTGTCCATCATAGACATATCCAGCTCCACCACAGCACTACACAAGATTTTTGATATCTTCACAACACGCAACCACATGGTTTCTACCTCTGCTTGTATGGCCCAGTTTTATATTTTCTATGTATTAACAGGTAATGAGTTTGCAATCTTGGCCGTCATGAGCTTTGATCGCTATGTAGCCATCTGTAGACCTTTACATTATCACATTATTATGAGTCGGAGACTCTGTGTTCTGCTGGCCTCAGTCTGCTGGGGTTATTGGTTCATAGATCAAGTTCCTACCATTGTGTTCATTTCAATGTTCACTTGTTATATTTCTAAAGAAATTGATCATTATTTTTGTGATGTTTTGCCCATCCGGGACATTACATGCAGTGACATTTCTCTTCTGGACCTTTACATGCTCATTTTTGGCAACATGAACATGTTTATTTCCCTTTTCCTGACAATAACTCCTTATGTTTTTATTATTACAAGTATTATAAGAATCAGCTCGAGTACTGGCAGACGTAAAGCCTTCTACACGTGTTCCACACACATCACGGTGGTTGTCCTCTTCTATTCTTCTATCATCTTACAATACCTGGTTACAGTGTCCGGGAACAACATGGGATCCAACAAAATCTCCTCTCTGTTAAACACAGCTGTTGTCCCCATGATGAACCCCCTGATCTACAGCCTGAAAACTAAAGATGTAAAATATGCCCTTAAACGAAAACTCAAAACTGTGTGAAATAAAATACTACAATTTTTTAGAATTCAAGATGTTTATTGAAAATTTATTTCAAAGCTGAGACACAAAGAATGAAGGAGTTTTCTCCCAGATCCTCTTGTAAAATATGTTTATTTTAGCAGGACCACACATCACATCATGAGCCCTTGTTTTAGGTGATATATCTCTTTAAGGTTCTCTGGGCAAATATCCTTCCTGCCAGTGGTTGTTTAACTTTCCGAGTGGTTCAGGGGTTTTAATTTTACTGCAGCATCCCAGAGTGCTACTGCTTTTATATGTTTGTCTTGTGTGCCTCTGGGTTCTATGTCTGTAAGTTCTGTTCTGTGTTAAGTGTATTTTTGTGCAGCTTTCCCCTTATATGTTTCCCCCTGCACTGTTCAGACCCAGACTGGGTTCAGCCCTGGCCTATCACAGGCCACTGGACGGGGTTGTGAGGAGATATTATCTCCCCGGCGACGGTTGAAGTTCAGTTCAGTGTATGCAGCAAGCCAGACAAGGTGTGCACAGCTGACCTGCCACCAGACTGGACTGAAGGCCAACCGCCGCTACCACAGCCTCAGGAGGGATAACATCAGCCCCAGGCTCATCTAAAGACAGCTCAGAGCAAGGGAGTAGAGATTTCCAAGTGGCTGGACTTATTTGGTGTCGTGCCCGGAGGAGCAGGAGAGGACCCTGACAGGAGAGTCGCATTCGGGCCTAGTCTCCAGGTAACCAGATCCCTGTCAGGACTCCCTGTAACTCTATCCCCAGTATATCTAGCTGGGAGAGGCACAGAGGTGGAGTAGAGGAAGCCATCTTGTGGAGCCGATACTGTCTTTGGGCACCCTCCTAGAACCACGGCTGGGGTTAGGACACTGCAGGACTACTACCCCCATCTGGAAGCTGCTGTTGTCCTTTTGTTCAAGTTGCCTTAATAAACGGCTGTTTGGTTTACCTGCAACTCTGAATCCAGAGTCGTGCCTGCTTTAACATCAGGGCTCTTCCGTCCAACACCACACCGGCTCAGGTAGGAGAGATTCCTCTTCAACTGGAAGTGCCCCGGGGGAAAGAACTACTACCACCACCATTCGGTAGTGCTGCAGGACCCCCCTCGACTTTGTCCGGCCTAGGAGTGGGACTGGAGCTGCTTGGGAGCGTGCTCGGCCTGCTAGGTGGCACAGCATCCGCCACTACTACTCCCATCCTCCGGTCTCATCCGACTGGGTTGCGGCAAGGCGATTTTTGGCCTAGTCGGCAGGATCGTGACTCCCGTGTCCTATAACATCTACAGACTACGGTGTCAAGATCCTAATTACATCATCTCTACAAAGGGTGAGCTGAAACCTTTATTGGCTGTGTGAGAGACTTATCCCTGTGGATTTATACTGAGGACTCTGTTTGTGTGCCCGGAGCTGTTTGTCGCTATCTCCCTGGATTATATTTGCAAAGACTGTGGACTGTTGCAACTGTTTGCGTGTTTAAGCCACTTTACTGTATTGCGTGCCAGAGGACTGCCAGCCGTTATCGGACTGTATACTGTACTGCGACATCACCGGTGCACGTCAGCCCAGCCCACGAGGGGTTAACTTCAGCCTCAGACGGAGCTGCATCTTTCAAAATTCTACAGCTCCGCAGAGGTTAACCGCCAGCCCGCCAAAACCAGCGCTCAGGCGGGAAAGACTGACGTCAGAAGTGCATCAGCCAAGCTCCACCCTCCTGCTTTGAACTGGACGAATCAGCAGCCGCTGACATCAGCAGGACAGCCCCTCCTATAGGACAGCGTCATCGGAGCCTCCTGGGCGCCGCGATCTTGGGTGAGTCCAACCCTAGACCTGTCCTATGCGTAGTAGCACCGCCCACCAGCATCCATCTTGAGTAGAAGTCCTGGAAAGTTCCAGAGAGTGTGCGTTAGTCAGCTCTTGTGCACGCAGAGTAGTTTTGTCCTGCTGCATCATGTCACGTCCCCCATCTGTCCGAGGTATTAACCCTGATCCTAGTGCCTGGACCTGGGGAGAGGAGATGGACGCTGAGGAGAGTATGGAAGAGATTCCAGTGGCCGCGGTGCTGACTACTTCGGGGACTCCGGCCGGGGCCCCCATTTCACCTGCTGCTGTCCCGCCAACTGCTGTTCGCGCCCGAAGGCCTACTACCATCGCCGGGCGCCAGCAACTTGAAGTGGAGGAAGAGAAGGCGTATTCTCGTCGACGAGCTGGCCTAGAACCACCTGTGGAGGGCGTGGTGCCTGACCGGAGAAGAGGTACCGTTATGGCTTTTGACTGGAGAAATGGCTGTGGATACATCGCGGAGGACTCAGAGCGGGCCAACATGTTCGTCAACCGGAGGTCGGTGAAGAGGTCTGGGCTACCAGAGCATCTACACAATCTGCACCCAGGTGAGAGAGTGGAGTTCACCCTGAAGGTAGGCCATAAGGGTTTCTGGGCAGCTGATATTGACCGGATCCCTATGTCACCACCACGATACGAGGTCTGGGAAGACTCTGCCACAGCCACCCCTGGTCGCCTGCCTGGCCTACGGTCCACTTCCCTCCGGGGCTGCACCCGCAGCACCTGCATCACCGCCACTTTCTGCTCCTGCTGCATCGCCACCTGCTGTCCTGAGCACTATAATCATCTTGGGGGGGGTGACCACATCTGCATTGGAGGTCACTCTGCAACTCCTGCAGCTGCACAGCAAGGGGAGCCACCTGTCTACAAAAGCAGCATGAACCCAGCCACCATCACCGCCTTCTACAAAGCTATGGAGAAGAAGGGCCTGGACTTCCGACACCTGTCCAGGTTGCCTGAGGCTGCACCCCTGACATCTGCACCAGCTTCACGTCCCAAGACATGGGGATCTTCTTCCACGGAAGCTGAAGATTAAAAGGTCGCCACCCGTAAGTTTTGCGCCCCCCAGTCTACACCTGACTGGGGAGATCAAGTTTCTTTGCCCTCCAGGGCGCCCCCTGGAGTGATTTCCTTGGACTCCTACACTTGTGCATAGCCCCAAGTTCTTGCCCCTTTTTGCATTTTGTGCCGAACTTTTGGACACTTCCCCAGTTTGACCAGTGCGGACTTGTGGACACTGCCCCAGTTTTCCCTATTTATTCACCTGTCCCCATGTTCCAGGATGGACACTACCGTACCTGTGCCCTGGAATCCCTATCTGTCTAAATTGAGGCCCTGGGATTGGACACTATTGCATCTGTGCCTCAGGGACCTTTATATGTGTTCCCCTTGAGTTTTGCTGGTGCCTGAGATTGGACACTCACAAACTTATGCCTCAGGTACCAGGTCTAAGCTACAGGGCAAAAAGACTAGCGCAGTGAACGGTAAATGGGCGGAGACCGTCAGATCGTCTCCTTGTATATATTCTTTTATAATGTATATATTTTTGCCATGTTTTATTTGTCATGCTGTTTGTCTTGTCTTGTCCGCTGTATTGCCTTCCCTAGCCTGGGCAAAGATTCGCTGAGGGCAGCTCAGGTAAAAATAGGGGGGTGTGCAGCATCCCAGAGTGCTACTGCATTTATATGTTTGTCTTGTGTGCCTCTGGGTTCTACGTCTGTAAGTTCTGTTCTGTGTTAAGTGTATTTTTGTGCAGCTTTTCCCTTATCTGTTTCCCCCCGCAGTGTTCAGGCCCAGAATTGATTCAGCCCTGGCCTATCACAGGCCACTGGGCAGGGTTGTGAGGAGATATTATCTCCCCGGCGACGGTTGAGGTTCAGTTCAGTGCATGCAGCAAGCCAGACAAGGTGTGCAGAGCTGACCTGCCACCAGACTGGACTGAAGGCCAACCGCCGCTACCACAGCCTCAGGAGGGATAACATCAGCCCCAGGCTCATCTAAAGATAGCCCAGAGCAAGGGAGTAGAGATTTCCGAGTGGCTGGACTTATTTGGTGTTGTGCCCGGAGGAGCAGGAGAGGACCCTGACAGGAGAGTCGCATTCGGGCCTAGTATCCAGGTAACCAGTTCCCTGTCAGGACTCCCTGTAACTCTATCCCCAGTATAGCAAGCTGGGAGAGGTACAGAGGTGGAGTAGAGGAAGCCATCTTGTGGAGCCGATACTGTCTTTGGGCACCCTCCTAGAACCAAGGCTGGGGTTAGGACACTGCAGGACTACTACCCCCATCTGGAAGCTGCTGTTGTCCTTTTGTTCAAGTTGCCTTAATAAACGGCTGTTTGGTTTACCTGCAACGCTGAATCCTGAGTCGTGCCTGCTTCACCATCAGGGCTCTTCCGACCAACACCAAACCGGCTCAGGTAGGAGAGATTCCTCTTCAACTGGAAGTGCCCCGGGGGAAAGAACTACTACCACCACCATCCGGTAGTGCTGCAGGACCCCCCTCGACTTTGTCCGGCCTAGGAGTGGGACTGGAGCCGCTTGGGAGTATGCTTGGCCTGCTAGGTGGCTCAGCATCCGCCACTACTACTCCCATCCTCCAGTCTCATCCGACTGGGTTGCGGCATTACTATAATTCCATAGATTAAAGAACATCCTTCAAAACCTTTCACATATACAAGGCCATGATGGACCGATTTGCCTAATTTTTTGAGGTACAATAGGATAATCCACAGCTTTTGTGCTATGACGCTCAGTGTTCCCATGTTAATGCTTTGGCCAATCACAGGCCTCAGCGGTGATCCCAGGGGCATCACAGGAGAGCACCAGACACTACAAGGAGGCAGAGACAGAGTGCCAGATGCCGCGAGGAGACCCAAAATCAGTAACGGAAGGTGAATATAATTTTTTTTAAATTTTTTACAACTCCCCTGGGCCACCATCTATTATACAGAGCCCCCAGAGTATAATAATTTACCGCAATGAATGTTGCAGTGGCCATTTTAGTTAATAGCCACCGCAAGAAATCCCAAATTGTTTGGTTTTGTTAAAAACTGAACAATTTAGAATATTCAGGTCGTATCTGGTGCATTACGAACCAATTCGCCAATCTCTATTTGTAACCTCTTGAACCTTTCTAGCGAACATTATTCTAGTGAACCCAATATTTTTGCCTTTCTTATCTTGCTTCATCTATTTTTAGTGTAGCCCTAATGAGAGCCATAGATCCTCAGATTCAATGATCTAGAAAGTTCCTAATGCTGATATCATCTAATGCTTCAAGTCTTTTTTAAGAATAACATTGGTGTATTGCATAATGATAATAACAATGACAAATAGTGCCATACCGTGCCTGGATAGAGCCGAACAATCCCCGATTAAGTGTCTACACAGTGTGAAGTAATGCCAAGTATAACAATAACATACACAGTGAGATCACAGTATAAGAATTGTGCACAAGCACTGCCACAATACAGGGATAAAGCACGCAGTGATATTACAGAAAACGGACATTGCACCAGAGATATTACTGTTCTGGAATAATATATACAGTGAAGTCACATTATGGTAATGACAGATACAGTGAGGTCATCAGTTCTCTCTGGAGAAGACCTGGCCGGGGCATCACCTTCAATATGTGCCACATCACTGATTCCTGCACAGTTGGAATTGTTTCTCTATCCCCCCACCATTCCTGAACAATCTGGGCTGTGGATCTCAGCACCCCTTTTGCTGGTTAGTCTCTCTACTGTCAGATTGGTGGTCCTGGGTTGGAGCGGACAGTCTGGTAGCACCTCCTGGTAGCTTTTGCTGCTATTAGTGTTACCCCGGCTCAGACATCATTCTCCATCAAAATATTGGTCATCTTGTCCAATGATTCACTGGGCTCTCCTGTATTCTGGATCTGGGTTGCTCCCACTCAAATTGTTTTCTTTTCCAACCAAAATTCCACCACCATATTGGGATTTTGCAGATTTGTTCTCCAAATAAAGGAAAGAGACCCTCCTTGTACATTGCTCCTGTGACTGTTACATTCTGCTCTTTCAAGGTCGTGATCTACCTAGTATTAGAGTCTTCCCTCTATAACTGTCTGCAACTAAGACAATGTCTTCCTGCAATAAAGAAAATCATTAATTTTTCTTGTCTGACCTTGGCACAATCTCAGGTCGCTGTTGTTCTGGTTGTCTGTCATGATATTCAGGACATTTGGACAGAGGTTTACAAGAATATAGAGGCCACGGCTGCTAAGATCCAGAGAGCTGCTCATCATTCATATGTCTCCTGTCCCTACCATAGAATCCATTACAAATTTCAAGGTAAAGGAAATCCTGAATTGTGGAAAAAATAGAGTTTGTGGGAAGCTTTATTATTGAATTGATTGAGAAAAATATGGTCCTCAGAAAAATATTGTCCTCAGAAAGATACTCCGGAAGCTGTTATCATTAAACTCCATAGATAGAGAACTTACACAAATTGCAAAACTGCTCTCTGAACAGAAATACCCCAAGAAAATATTCCTGTCTATATATAGTTTGCTCTTGAAGATAAAGATTCCCCTAAAATGATCATATATCTCATTATGGGAAAGATACATTAGTATCAAGCCAAAGGGAGAAAATGTATCGCCTATGACATGGACCATCAAAATGTGCACAATATAAACTAATTTCCAGATTGTATACAGTCTCATCAGAAGCACATATATATTATCCAACCCTACAGACATACAGTGGGGAAAAAAAGTATTTAGTCAGCCACCAATTGTGCAAGTTCTCCCACTTAAAAAGATGAGGCCGGCCTGTAATTGTCATCATAGGTAGACCTCAACTATGAGAGACAAAATGAGAAAACAAATCCAGAAAATCACATTGATTTTTTTTTAAGAATTTATTTGCAAATTATGGTGGAAAATAAGTATTTGGTCACCTACAAAAAAGCAAGATTTCTGGCTCTCACAGACCTGTAACTTCTTCTTTAAGAGGCTCCTCTGTCCTCCACTCATTACCTGTAGTAATGGCTCCTGTTTGACATTGTTATCAGTATAATAGACCCCTGTCCACAACCTCAAACAGTCACACTCCAAACTCCACTATGGTGAAGACCAAAGAGCTGTGGAAGGACCAGAAACAAAATTGTAGACCTGCACCAGGCTGGGAAGACTGAATCTGCAATAGGCAAGCAGCTTGGTGGGAAGAAATCACCTGTGGGAGCAATAATTAGAAAATGGAAGACATACAAGACCACTGATAATCTCCCTCCATCAGGGGCTCCACGCAAGATCTCACCCCGTGGGGTCAAAATCATCGCAAGAACGGTGAGCAAAAATCCCAGAACCACACGGGGGGACCTAGTGAGTGACCTGCAGAAAGCTGGGACTAACGTAACAAAGGCTACCGTCAGTAACACACTACGCCGCCAGGGACTCAGTCCTGCAGTGCCAGACGTGGCCCCCTGCTTAAGCCAGTACATATCCGGGCCCATCTGAAGTTTGCTAGAGAGCATTTGGATGTTCCAGAAGAGTATTGGGAGAATGTCATATGGTCAGATGAAACCAAAGTAGAACTGTTTGGTAGAAACACAACTCGTCATGTTTGGAAGAGAGTGAATGCTGAGTTACATCCAAAGAACACCATACCTACTGTGAAGCATGGGGGGGGCAACATCATGCTTTGGGGCTGTTTCTCTGCAAAGGGACCAGGACGACTGATCCGTGCACATGAAAGAATGAATGGGGCCATGTATCGTGAGATTCTGAGTGCAAACCTCCTTCCATCAGCAAGGGCATTGAAGATGAAACGTGGCTGGATCTTTCAGCAGGACAATGATCCCAAGCACACCGCCAGGGCAATAAAGGAGCGGCTTCGTAAGAAGCATTTCAAGGTCCTGGAGTGGCCTAGCCAGTCTCCAGATCTCAACCCCATAGAAAACCTTTGGAGGGAGTTGAAAGTCCGTGTTGCCCAGCGACAGCCCCAAAACATCCCTGCTCTAGAGGAGATCTGCATGGAGGAATGGGCCAACATACCAGCAACAGTGTGTGCCAACCTTGTGAAGACTTACAGAAAACGTTTGACCTCTGTCATTGCCAAAAAGGATATATAACAAAGTATTGAGATGAACTTTTGTTATTGACCAAATACTGTACTTATTTCCCACCATAATTTGCAAATAAATTTTTTCAAAATCAGATAATGTGATTTTCTGGATTTGTTTCCTCATTTTGTCTCTCATAGTTGAGGTCTACCTATAATGTCAATTACCGGCCGGCCTCATCTTTTTAAGTGGGAGAACTTGCACAATTAGTGGCTGACTAAATACTTTTTTTTCCCACTGTATGCTGGAGATGCAATGTGGACAAAGGGACATATATATACACATCTGGTGTCAATCCAGCAAATTTCAACACCTTTGAAATATTTTTCTGAATCTCAGTAACTATTTCCCTACATGCCCTGTAATAGTATGGCGGATGTCAGGTATAACTTCTATCCTTTCTCTGGGCAGGGGCAAAACTCTTTATTCCCCCTTTATGGCGCTCTCTACACAGACCCCCACTAGGACAATGGTTGAACAAAGTAGCTCAACTTTGCATGGTAGAAGAAACGGAAGCTATAGCCACCAGATATTGCCACTAGCTCCAGCTGAGCTGGAAACCCCAGCAATCTTTTTCACCCAAACTTTACTTCGCTCACAACAAGGTCTAACCACAAAGTCACTTAAACCCTTGACTTATGTAACATTGTAACCCTGTTATTATCAACAGGAGATGAACTCATGCCACCCTCTGCCCCTTCACCAAACTTATTCTTCCTGTTCACTCTTTTATATACTGTATGTTTAATTCATAACCACAGGCGACCGATGAGAACTGTTGGCATTGCCTTCATGAGGACTTTTTGCTCTCGATATGGTCACTTTGTTATCTTTTACCAGTTGTAACATCATTCTTTACTTATTCGTTGTACGGTTTCATAGAACACATAGTATTGGTATAACTACTATTGTATTGTTACACCACCCATTCTTGTGATGCTGGATTTAGAAAGTGAATAAAAAGAGCCCTAAGTAGATGTCTTGGATTGAGCCTATGAATGATGTATAAATATCCCCATTAAGGATATGAGCCTTTATTTATTTATTTATTTTGCTCACTTATATAGCGCCAACATATTCCGCAGTGCATTACCGATATTATCAATCAAACTCCCATATAGGGCTCACAATCTAAATTCACCATCAGTATGTCTTCCAAGTGTGGGAGGAAAGCAGAGTACCCTGAAGAAACCCATACAAACACAGGGAGAAGAAACAAACTCCTTGCAGATGTTGTCCTTGGTTAAATAAGAACCCAGGACTCAAGTTCTGTAAGACAGGGGTCCCCAACCACCGATCTGCAGACCGGGCCATTGGAGGTCTTTGGCCGGTCCACGGGTTGGCAGTCTGGCCACAGTGTTGTGGCTCTATAGTACACCAAACAGCGCTGTACACCGGGGCGTGCTGACGGGACCTCAGTGTACAGCGCTGTAGACCAGGTCCCCGCCATTAGCTACGTAGTGTCAATAGTGTCAATAGAAAGTGCTACACCCTAATCCTACACTTTGGCGCTAAAGTTAACTATTGTTGTGTGCACGCTGTAGACCACCACTGCGCGGCAGATCAGAGCTCAGGATTACTGACACGGGTCGTGGCCGCGGCTGAAATAGCTGCTGTTGATGTGGGATCTCCTCCACTGCGAGCAGCGCTGTATCTGGACTGTCATACGTTCAGTCACAGCTCCTCAAGAGGCCCGGCTTTCATCGCTCCCCAGAAGCGCTCTCCTGTGCGATCTTCTCCCATCTAAGGTGAGGAGTATAGAAGAAGTCGTCTCTGTCCACCCAGCGCTGCTCTGAGCTCCAGCAGAAAGTTCCCCAGCGTGAATGGTGACAGATCCTATTCCAGCATCTCTGCCTTTCAACGATCCCTGGAGACTAACTAACTAACATGGCCACATCTGAGCTTCCTGTGAAAAACTTCCTCCTGCCAACAAGTCTCTAACAAAGTCTGTGGAGGAACAGCAGGGAGAAACAGTAGCATCAGCATACATTGTGCAACTATATACAATGGTACTCATTCAGGATATACAGGTTGTCAAACATGGGCAAGTGTGGTGTATTTGCCTGCCTCTCACATCCTAATAAAGAGAAGTGTATGGAGGGGGATGTTGTGATGAGATTGGAAAATCCCTATAAGGGTTAAGGATGCATTTCAATATGTTGGAAAAGTTTCAAGAATTTCTAAACATGATAATAATAATAATAATCCATGAAATTTATTTTTACTATTTTTGCTTTTTTGTTCTTCTCTTCGCCTACTTGTTCAGGTCCCACAAGATTTTATCCCACAGGGTCAGGAGATGTATAAGTGCTGGTGTCCTGTGCGCAGCATAGAAGCTCCTCTAATCCATGTTATACCAGGTATGACCCTGTACATTGTCTTATATTATTAGCATTGACTTTATGTTGTAATTTATTTACTTGTATAATATTATATCAGGTAATGGCTACATTGTATCGTCCTGTATAATATTATATCAGGTAATGACTACATTGTATCGTCCTGTATAATATTATATCAGGTAATGACTACATTGTATTGTCCTGTATAATATTATATCAGGTAATGACTACATTGTATCCTCCTGTATAATATTATATCAGGTAATGGCTACATTGTATCCTCCTGTATAATATTATATCAGGTAATGACTACATTGTATGGTCCTGTATAATATTATATCAGATAATGGCTACATTGTATCGTCCTGTATAATATTATATCAGGTAATGACTACATTGTATTCTCCTGTATAATATTATATCAGGTAATGGCTACATTGTATCATCCTGTATAATATTGTATCAGGTAATGACTACATTGTATTGTCCTGTATAATATTATATCAGGTAATGACTACATTGTATCGTCCTGTACAAAGGGCTACTGTGACTACAGGTATGACAGTGTATTATTGTAGAAAACACACGCTACTGAAAAAAAATTGGCTAACAAAAAGAAATTTAGTACTCAAAGGCGACCTGCACAGTCACACCATATCTATAACATTGGATAGTCTCAGTGCAGAGCTTGTCCATTCACTGCTATGACCCACTCAAGACCAGTAAGAAGTATTAAAGCTGTGCCAAATAGGTTTTATTCCTATGTTTATATTATCAGTAATACATAGAGGTAAGTTGACCTGCATGTTATATACCTTTATAGGAAAGAAAACCATGCGTTCTATAAACCAGACCATGATAGAAGGCTTTAGACTTAAAGGCGTCTCAGATGTTCCTGCACTACAAGTTCTCATCTTCCTTCTGGTTCTTCTCATTTATGTCATCTCTCTTGGTGGAAATCTGATCATTCTACTACTGGTCTGCTGTGATCTCCACCTCCACACTCCCATGTACTTCTTCCTGTCCAACTTGTCCATCATAGACATATCCACTTCCACTACAGCACTACATAAGATTTTTCTTATCTTCACAACACACAACCACATGGTTTCGACCCTGGCCTGTATGACTCAGTTATATATTTTCTGTACGTTAACTGGTAATGAGTTTTCAATATTGGCCTCCATGAGCTTGGATCGCTATGTAGCCATCTATAGACCTTTACATTATCACACAGTCATGAGTCGGAGACTCTGTGGTTTGTTGGCCTTGGTCAGTTGGGGTTATGGTTTCATAGAGAAGATTCCTACCATTGTGTTCATTTCAAGATTCACTTGTTACATTTCCAAGGAAATCGATCATTATTTTTGTGATGCTTTTCCAATACGGGACATTACATGCAGTGACACTTTACTTTTTGATTTTTATATTTTCAGTTTTGGAGGTGTAAACATGATTATTTTATTATCCCTGACTATAATTCCCTATATTTTTATCATTACAAGTATATTAAGAATCAGCTCGAGTACTGGCAAACGTAAAGCCAGTACGTGTTCCTCACACATCATGGTGGTTGTCCTCTTCTATTCTTTTCTCATCATACAATACATAGTACCAGTTTTTGGGAGCAACATGGTTCCAACAAAATCGTCTCTCTACTTAACACAGCTGTTGTCCCCATGATGAACCCCCTGATGTACAGCCTGAAAAATAAAGATGTAAAATCTGCCCTTAGACGAAAACTTGAATTTTTGTGAAAGAGAATACATTTTTGAAATTTTATTTCACTTTACATTTTGAACAGTACGGTCAATGTTGAGATGAGAATTTGGAATTTTCTATCAAGTTATCTTGTAACACAACAAATTATTGGGATTCATTGCCATAAATCTGTAGATTGTAGGATCATGGATCACATCATGACCCTTTGTTTGTAAATTACTATAAATGTATAGGTGGAAAAAATATGTTCATCACAACATTTTACAAGTCTAGGTCCAGTGGAAGACAAACTACCCAGGTCACGGTTGACAAATTTTCCAAGATGTTCTGAGATAGGATGTTCTACAACTCATCTGCTTCTTACTACTTCTTAGTGCTTTTCTTCATATGTATCTGGTGACCCTGGTCACATATCCTAGGCATACAACATGAAGCATATGTGGTGAATGAACTCCTACCACCAGCTCATTTAATCACTGGCATTCACCAATAAATACATGTTTTGCTGTATTTCTGATGGCGCCTGCCTTAGGAGAGTGGTAGTTGAGGTGTGGGCATGCTTTTGTGCAATCCTCTGGCTTGAATTGGAAAGTGGTAAGTGCCCTGAGGACCTGATGGCTCCTGTACTGTGCTCCCTCTGAACTGAACTTAACAAACCTGGAGATGGGAGGTAGATGGTGCCAATAAAAGTCTGCTGATGATCTCTAGGTGTATCTACACCATGTTCCAAATTATTATGCAAATCGTATTTAAGTGTCATAAAGATGTAATTTTTCTTATTTTCCAATTAAACTCATAGATGATATGGTGTCTCAGGGCTCTTTGGATCACTGAAATTAATCTCTAGCACCTGTGATAATTAGTTTGCCAGGTGAGCCCAATTAAAGGAAACCTACTTAAGAAGGACGTTCCACATTATTAAGTAGGCCACAGGTTTCAAGCAATTTGGGAATGAAAAAGGATCTCTCTGCTGCCGAAAAGTGTCAAATAGTGCAATGCCTTGGACAAGGTCTGAGCACGTTATACATTTCACGACATCTTATGCGTGATCATTGTACTGTGAAGAGATTTGTGGCTGATTCAGAGCACAGATGGGTTTATGCAGATAAAGGCATAATGAGGAAGGTTTTTGCCACACAAATTCATCAGATTAACTTCCTTCCCCCTATTAGTACATCGCGCCGAGTATGTAGTTACGCTCATCGCTATAACAGTACAGTGCTGTAATGCCGCGGACACAGGAGCTGTTCTTGCGGCATTATTTCTGGACACTAGGCTGTATTGCACAGCCGAGGCCCGGGACTAGCCACTGGAGTCAATAGATACTCCGACTCTGGTGGATTAACCTCTTGGAAGCTGTGATCAATTGCGGTCACGGCATCCAGGCAGTCTGGGGGCAAGATAGCTTCCCCCACTACCCCTTTTAACCCCCGCGATAAGATTGAGGGGTCGCCATGGTAGCCAGGTGGCCGAGCAACGGCCTCCTGACTGCCTTTGCCCATTACTCATAGTGAGCCTATGTGCGAAGTGCTGAAATACTATGCATTGCAGTACATTGCACTGGGGATCATAGATCCCAGGTTCAAGTCCTTGCGGGATAAGTAAAAATTAAAAAAATAAGTATAAAAATTTTTGGGGATGATCTGGTTCACTCATCTCTAATGCCACCAATACTCTTCTTTTCCTGCCGGATTCAGTGACATCCCTAACACTCGTCTATGAGCTTAGAAAGAGCAGAGAATCCAATGAATCTTTTCATACATGAATCTGCTCGGCTCCTGCTCTATAACATGCTACCTACAGATTGGACAGCATTCTCCATGTGACAAGTCCCCTATGGATAGAGAGAAAATTATGACGGCACTCCATGTACTTTTCTGCATACAAAATAATTTTAATTGTAAGTAGTCACATTTGACACTTGAGTTTATCCAGCAGTCTTATTGCAACATTTCGGGTAACTCCTTCATCAGAGACAATAGTGGAATCATGCAATGATGTGATTTCACATCTGTAGTGTCAGATTGGCAGAGAATCAGAACTCAGAAGTAGAGATGTGGTCCAAGCATTGGAGGCTCCAGAAAAAAGGGGTGACCTCCGAGACACCAGAGGAGCAGGCAAGAGTGTGGCAAGAATATTTTGTTTCCATATCATAATGTTTTCTAATACGTTCTAACACGTAAATCTGCTGGGCTGAGGTATCCCTGCTACCTGCCACACACACTTTTCTGACCAAGTTGTCCATTTTAAAGCACATCCACTTGCCCCAGCTTTCCACTTTTGCCCCAGTAAACTGGTGTGCTTATTTTATTAGATTCTCCCCACTGTTTGCTTCTGTCCAAACCTTTTATAACTCTCTAGCCAGTTGGGGTCAACACCCGGTCTAACCTTCTCTAAAACAAATATTGACACCTCTGAACATTAAGTCTCTCCTAGCCGGCTCAGATTATCCAGCAGATAACTATCTATTCACTATGATACATAGAAAGGATTATACATTAACCCCTTCACACCACAGGCACTGTCCACTGTATAGCGGCCAGGCGCCTTCACTACAGCTCAGCTCCCACTGACTTCAATAAATGCCAAGATGCAGTGAAGGCGCCTGGCCCCTATCCAGTGGACGGAGCACCGGAGGTGGCTCCGTACATCTGATGGGTCTGGTGGACGGGTGTCAGCCCCTACCTATCATCTGAGGATAAACCATAAAAAAATTAATCCCGGACAACCCCTTTAAAATTCCCCCTAATGCCTGGCACACTTTAATGCCACCCTCACAGTGAAGGGGCCACTGTATGGTGGAAAATACAGTGGCCCCTTCACTCATTCCTCCTTATTGCGGTATTGGGTCATTACTTATGTGCACTTCACCTTACAACCATGAAAAAGGGAGTCGGAGTGGAACCAATGGCTTGTCCTTGTGAAGTAGGGAGCTGGTGCAGGTGGATGGGTCCCACCTGGTGTTGAAACTGTGCCTGCCCTGCACCTGTGATGTGATGTCAATACTAGAAAGCACCAGGCCTTTCTATATTTCTAGATTGTGTCCTCTGATGCTCAAAACATTGACCCAGTGGGCCATGACAACTAATGTATTGTGCCCTTCCCATAATTTATGCTCCACGTATTGAGGGTGGCCAATTTCCCAACATGGACATTTACAAGGACAGGCCCACATGGCCATCAAGCAGGGACAACTTTTCTCGAGATATAATGGCGACTAGATATTCTCAATGGAGACTGTGCGCTTCCATCAGTTGGCAAAATGCAATGCTTTCCACTAAGTGGCACGGCAGCGACTGCACCGCCAGTAACTTGGCTAGGTGGGAGTTAAACTAGCAGACCAGCTGGATGACTGGGTGCAGATTGCTTAGAGATAGAGGAGAAGAAACAGATGATGATGAGAATAATGATAATGTAACATTGCCCAACATATGCTAGGTGTTGAATGGTTGTGGCGTGCCAACAAAGACGACCATGGGGAGAAGGAATGGAACGGTCTTGCTATCCACATCCACCTATGACACTATGTTTTATAGATAGGTTCCCAGGAGCACTAAGAGTGTTCTACACTATGTTTTAAGCCAATTTAAGATGTGGTTCCCACCAAACTTGTTCAAACTGAATCATATCTTGGACCCGAACCACCCAAACCCAAAACAAAACGAATCCTGAAAGGTTTGTCCATCTCTACTTCAAACCTCAGTAAAAACTTCCAACAAATAAAGTATCATGAAAGATCAAAGTCTCCAAACAGAGGCTGAAAGATGTTTTCAGAATGACTGCTGATACACTGATAAAGTGTAGTACGGCGATTCCCTCATTCACTAGATGAGCCCTCATGAGCTGCAATAATGCTCCAATAATCTCAGGGTTAGAGTGGTTTATAAGGGGGTTGGAGGGAGTAAACCTTATTCTCACCACTTAAGGTAAAAAAAAACAAACTACTGTATATTTCAATGTAAGAGACTATTTAAAGAAAGACAACTGGTACTGGAGCAGAAACACAACTTTGCATCACATCCGCTCCCTCCTGATTATTTTGTCACACTTTGGAATTTTATTTATAAGGCACTTCTTTCTTTCTTCTATTAAGCGTCCTGTCTGCGTCTGGTCAGACATCATCTTCAGTTTTAGATTTCAATCTGCTATCAATGCCATCATGCTGCACAGCACGACACCAGCAGCTAGAGCCAGCACCATCCTGAGCTGTTGGCAAGACAGTGTGATTATACATCCTTATATGTTCTCCTAAATAAGATAAGGGGCCATAAGTCTACAGTCAGGGAGGCTGAGCTGGCTTATTTTAACTGTGTGACATGACATGTGCAAGCTATCCAAATCTGCATCCAAAAGCAAAGCATTAAAATGGGATCAAATTTACAACAAATCACTGAAAAAGCCCATAGTGACCAATACAATCTCCAAGATACAAGATGGGAATAACATTAGTGATGAATTACAGATTTCTCCTCTGCTGCCATGTTACACACCCAAGAGGACCAGATAATCGTGTATTCATTACAAGAGACAAAAATGTATCTAAAATTATCTGTAAATGTTCCCTAATAGTCATTTCATTGACTATAAACTACTGGGGATTAAGATATGAGGAGTCATCTAGTGGGATTAACTATGACATTGCCAATACTGAATGTACAGACAGATATTTAATAGCAATAAAAGAGAGAAGGTGGTTGTGGCCGTACTCTCTCAGAACGATATACTCATATATATCAGTGCATCACGTACCAGGCACATTACAGAATGACACTATGAATCTTCCATGACTCACAATCATTCCATAAAGTTATATAATCAATAGTACATGATAGTGGTTGGATCCTCAGGCACTGTGATAAGTATTGTCCAATTCACCCAAAATGACCAATATATGAGCACTGAAACTAGATACAAACCACAATATAAACTAACTGGAGAGCCACAGCCTCCAACCTCAAGTCCTGCGGCTTCCTGTGTGGGCTGTGAGGCGGACGCTCAACAAGATGTAGATGGCAATCCACATGGATGCAATAAACATTAATTACCTTCTATCTAAGCAGGGCGCCACACCCAGGAGGATAGCCGGAAGTGCGGTGTCGTATGATAGCTACAGATAGAAAATGTAATTTGCAATCCAAACCCTCTCCGGGCAGGTTCTCTGGATATGCGCAAAGAAAGACAGGTACCCCGGCATTCATATCAGTTAAGGTTATAACTCAGACAAAGGATCATCTCAAATAATAAATATTTGTATAATGTATATTAAATGTAATTAATTCATGAATAGTGAATTAGATCATTTATAAATAATTCTGGATAACTATGAATTAAATAATATAGAAATTGGAATATTGGAAAAGGAGCAACTACATAAAATTACATCTCTCAATTTCCATTGGAAGTACAAGAATCAAGAAACAGAAGTGAAGACATAAAATGATAAAATGCCTTTCCTGCCAACACAAATGAAATCTCGCGCAAAGTGTACAGCACATGCTTGAGATTTCATTTGTGTCGATGGGAAAGACTGCGGATGAAAGCAGTGAAGAGAAGAAGAAGGCGGTGTCCACATTTGAACAAGGAGTGGTGAAGAACGGACACTGGTGATGTCGCTGGTGTGCTCGGAGTACAGGGGTAACGCCCCGTGTACTCCATGAAGATTAATTTGCATATACGGAAAAAAAAAATTTTTCACCAAATGGAGGAATCAATTTTCTTCCGCAGAGGTATGCCTAGAATAGCCATTCTACAGGCTAAATAATGATAGGATTAGTTAAAAATGAAAGAAAAACATGACAGACTCCCTTTAACTTATTTTGCATTGTGGATACACATTTCTTACAGTATATTAATTATTGCCCACCTATACATACACATATTTCTTTAGATAATTCTGTCTTGTAGTTTTTCACTCACCACCTTGCACATGTGTTATCACTTTATGCCTTCACTTCTGTTTCCTGTTTATGATTCTAGCACTTCCGAGGGAAGTTGAGAAATGGTGTTTAACCTAGTTCCTATAGACATCTCCATTTCCTATATTCCAATGCCTCACGTATTTATTATTTAATTTATGGTTGTCCATAATTATTTATACATTATGTAATTCACTATTTATGTATTAGTTACAATTAATATACATTGAATTGAAATTTCTATTTGTGACATTCCATGGGTATTCCCTTAACTGAAGAATTCCCCATGCGAAGATTCCCTATGATGTATAGCAATTAAAGATGGCCTAACCTCTCAAGAATTGTTTCGTATCGGGTAGTTAAGAACCAAGATTTGTTTTGGGTCGAACATTTTCAGTATAAACCACACCTTAAATTGGCTTAAAACATAGTGTCCTAGGATCCTAGCTATAAAACTTAGTGTATAACACTGTCAGGGCTCCTAGGATCCTAGCTATAAAACTTAGTGTATAACACTGTCAGGGCTCCTAGGAACCTATCTATAAAACATAGTGTATGACACTGTCAGGGCTCCTAGGAACCTATCTATAAACATAGTGTATGACACTGTCAGGGCTCCTAGTAACCTATCTATTCAATTTCTAGCTATATTGAAAAGTGATATTATTACAATTTGGGATTATGCTACCTACATACTGGCCAGCATTCTCCATGTGGCAGGTCCTCTATGTATTTCACTGATGATAAAGTGCTGATCCCCGCCACTTCAAATTTGGGTGCTGTTCCACTGTCCCAGGTGGCAGGAAATATTTGCTGGTTATAACTCTATCCTCCAGCCATGAGGGGTCATGATACTGTATGCGGGCAATAAGGGGACAATATACCATGTGGAGCCAACTAAAGAAGCACTAAGGGGGACAATTTAAGGAATAAAGCCCCATCTGAATACATTGTACATTGTTTAAGAATTTCTGAATATACCATAATATTAATCTATGAATTTTAATTCTGGTTTTGTTCCCTTCTACTTCTCTTTTTCTAATGATTATTCTTCAGTCCCCACAAGATTTCATCCCACAGGGTCAGGAGATGTATAAGTGCTGGTGTCTTGTATGTGACAATGAAGTGTCTGCTGTCCATGTTATATCAAGTATGACATTGTCTTATTTTATTAGGATTGGTTATACTGTGTAATTTATTTTACTTTGTCCTGTATAATGTTATATCAGGTAATGACTACATTGTATCGTCCTGTATAATATTATATCAGGTAATGGCTACATTGTATCGTCCTGTATAATATTATATCAGGTAATGACTACATTGTATCGTCCTGTATAATATTATATCAGGTAATGACTACATTGTATAGTACTATATAATGTTATATCAGGTAATGACTACATTGTATCGTCCTGTATAATATTATATCAGGTAATGGCTACATTGTATCGTCCTGTATAATATTATATCAGTAATGACTACATTGTATCGTCCTGTATAATATTATATCAGGTAATGACTACATTGTATCGTCCTGTATAATATTCCATCAGGTAATGACTACATTGTATCGTCCTGTATAATATTATATCAGGTAATGACTACATTGTATTGTACTATATAATATTATATCAGGTAATGACTACATTGTATTGTCCTGTATAATATTACTACATTGTATCGTCCTGTATAATATTACATTAGGTAATGACTACCTCAGTTTGCAACTTTATTTAGTCACTTGACTTCTCATCTGGATGGTGGTGCATCAAATTGGGTCACCAGCTTGTTTAAGCAGATGGTGTTCATGACATAGCCTCAAAGAGTGTTATTCAGAATATGGTAAGGAAATTGGAAACAACAGGATCATTGATCTGAAAATGTCCCAAGACACAATCAATAACGTATTACATGGCCTGGAGCAGACACCTATGAAACTCTGAAGCACCTAGCACAGGAGACTGGGAAATTTTATTTAACATGTCAAGAGCTGCAAAAAAGGTAAAATTGTAGGCTCATGATGTCACTGTCATTAACAGTTTCAAAACTTGTTCAAAGCCCCATATGCTGAGTAGCACATTGCATATTATTTAGTTCAGAATGCTTCTTCCCAGCAAGAGATATTACAGAACATCTGGGGTCTCTTTTGAATAAATCTCCCAGTAGTATGTTGACCGGGGCTGCAGTAGGTAGTGTGATATAAAATTATGGAAGAAGCTGATGAGATTGTTGAGTTCATGGCTCATTCATTATCTCAGTCACAGTAGGATGACAGTAACACTGTGACTTTAAGTCACTGTTCACTAACTTTAGTGCCTCCCCCTCCGCTGCTGCTCCTGCTTCCATAATAAAACAAAAAAGCAATTGCTTCTTCACTTCCCAAACACCAGACCTTTAGCTACTCTCCTAAGGGGGAGTTCACACTACCGCTGTAAATGTCCGTTGCTGTCTTCTGTCATAGGATGACAGCAACGGACTTTAAACTGTCAAAGAGAACGGTCAAAGAATGATTCTGTGTCCATTCCCATTGACACGAATGTAAACAACATGACAGAAGATATCTTGTATGCACGACTTTATCTTGTTTGTTTGCTTTTGTAATGGAAGATAAAGCCATGCATGCAGGACCTTATCTTCTGTTACATGTGCAATTGTCATTTATGTAATACTACCCTTTCCCTCATCCCATACATCTGGAAGTTTTTCTAAAGACGAAAAAGCGAAACAAATTGGAATCCATCACAATTTTTTTTTTTCATCTACTGTACTGTGGTTGTTAAAAAGCTTAAGTTTTATATTCCACCCAGTGTTTGCTGTTTTTCACTCCTGCAATTACTCTGGCAGTAGAAAAAACATTAAGCAAATACGCTTTATCAGTATCTAAGGAAGTTTGGCTTTGTTTAACAGAGGTAGGAGAAAGTGAGCATCCTCGAAAAACAGAGGAGAGTAACGGCTGGAGGAACGATGACTAGTTTAAAGACGGCCAAAAATGTTTTAAGAAATAAAATGCCCCTCGATCAAGCAGTTTAGTTGTGAATATGAATTATCCAATTGTCAATCGGACATCTGCATAAAATCTAAAGTGTATGGTCAGCCTTACTAATAAATATTTAAGAGTGTTGAGCAATTATGAAAATGACCAGAACTTTGCATTTATTACTATATTAAAAGACTTTTTATTACTAACCATATATTGACGTTAGTTCCAAGACATTTTGTATCTCTTTTTGCATGCATAGACACTAGTTGTCTCAGTTTTAACATCAAGGTCAATAAGGAGTAACAAAGGCTTGCCAAATGGGTTGTATTCTAATCTCTATATTGTCATCAATACATAGAACTGAGTTGATCTTGTATGTGTGTATATACATTTACAGGAAAGAAAACCAAGTCCATCCATGACTTCCATAAACCAGACCATGATAGAAGGCTTTAGACTTAAAGGAATCTCAGATGTTCCTGAACTTCAAGTTCTCATCTTCCTTCTGGTTCTTCTCATTTATCTCATCTGTCTTGGTGGAAATCTGACCATTCTACTACTGGTCTGCTGTGATCCCCACCTGCACACTCCCATGTACTTCTTCTTGTCCAACTTGTCCATCATAGACATATCCGGCTCTACTACAACACTACACAGGATTTTTGTCATGTTCACATCAAACAACTACACGATTTCTACTTTGGCATGTATGGCCCAATTGTATATTTTCTCTATGTTAACCAGCAATGAAACGTCCATTTTGGCCGCCATGAGCTTGGATCGCTATGTAGCCATCTGTAGACCTTTACATTATCACACAGTCATGAGTCGGAGACTCTGTGCTCTTCTGGCCTCAATCTGCTGGGGCTTGGGATTCATAGAGAGTGCTCCAACTGTTTTCTTAATTTTAATATTCACTTGTTACATTTCAAAGGAAATTGATCATTATTTTTGTGATGTTTTACCCATCCGGGACATTACATGCAGTGACACTTCACTTTTGGACCTTTACATTCTAGTTTTCGGCAACATGAATATATTTATTTTACTTTCTCTGACCATAACCCCCTATATTTTCATTATTACATGTATTATAAGAATCAGATCTAGTGTTGGCAGACGTAAAGCCTTCTACACATGTTCCTCACACATCATGGTGGTTTCCATCTTCTATTCTTCCATTGTGTTACAATATATAGTAACAGTTTCCGGGAGCGACATGGGTTCCAACAAAATCTTCTCTCTGTTTAACGCGGCTGTTGTCCCCATGTTGAACCCGCTGATCTACAGCCTGAAAAATAAAGATGTAAAATCTGCCCTACAAAGAAACATATATTGTGTGAAATAAAATACTACAATTTCTTAAATTTTTTTATAAACATTTTAAGTTCTAGTGCAAAACTGAGACCCAATGGATGAAGAAGTTTTCTACAAGGACCTCATGTAAAAACATTTTAGTGTTATTCAATATTAAAAATCAGTTTTCTTTAACAGAACCATAACTCACATCATGAACCTTTGGTTTTGGTGATAGATCTCCATAAGATTCTTTAACTCTCTTAGTCTTCTAGGGGTTCTAATTTTACTATAATTCCATAGATTAATGAACATGCATCACAGGCATTAATAGTGAGCATTTCACCACTGATTTTGCCCTCCTATGTAAAATTTAACCTTAGATCAATAACCAGTATATCACCACATGATTGGAAATGGGTGAACCGATTCGGTCCAAGCTGGGTTCGACCTGAATAGTCCAAATTTTTTTTTTTAAGTTTTTATTAATTTTCAAAGTGAATAAGACATTACAAGAGGAGGTGAAAATAGCATCATACAAGGCACAAGGTTAGATACCAGGCAAATACATAATGATATCACATATATATCAGTGAATGGTTGCATGAATTGCCTAAAACAGCATGAAGATTGCTCCAGTCAGTAGTGGAGGAGCCAGGGAGCGCAAGAGGCATAGAAGGGGACAGCATAGTAGATATTGGAGAAATTGGGGCAGAGGTGGGAAAGAAGGGGAACTCAGATGTGCACACCTGTGGCCACCAAACGGGGTATCTTAAGAGGCAGAGCCCAGCCATGTATGAAAGGCAAAGTCGGACTTAAAAGAGGTCCATGGATACCAAAGAAAGGTAAGCTTGTCAGAGTGTTATCTGTTTTCAGCCAAGAGAAGTTCCATCCAGTAAATAGGGTCGTGTTTGACTGTCCATTCTCTGATGGATGGAGGGATAGATGTACACCAGTGGCGAGGGAGGACAGTCCTAGCTGCTGTAAGAAAATGCCTTGCAAGGCCCTTTTTTAGCTTGGAAACAGGATCTGGCAACAGGGATAGCAAGGCTACTTATGGAGTAAACAGGAGGGAGGACCCTATAACGTGGGCATAAATGTCAAATACCATGCCAAAAGGTCTGGAGGTTTGGGCAGGACCACCATATATGCTACATTGTACCTTCGTCGGTTTCACAGTGCTAGCACTGATTCAAGCCCCCCGGGGTTGATTTTGTGGAACAAGTCAGGGCAGTAATACCACCGTGACAAGATCTTGTAATTTCTCTTCTGGGCAGAGCAAGCCACAAGCAGCTTATGAGTGAGAGTAAATATTTTTCGCCTATCCTGCTAGATAGAGTATTGCCCAACTTGTGATCCCAGGCCTGTACAAATGTAGGCAACTCTCTCAAATCACCTTTCACCAAGACATCATGTAGTAGAGAAACCAGGTCTAGGGAGACCGACTCTAGGAAGACAAGGGAGACCTCGTATACACGTACAGTTGTGCATATTCCAATCATGAGAGCCTTCTCCTGTGTACACTCTTTTTGAAGAGAAGACTAGACTCCCTGTGCAGTGTGGGGCAAAAGCAGGCTTGTGGAACAGAGGCGTCATCAGACCCAGTCTGTAGGACAGTCCAAATTTGATTAGGAGCTTACCCAATATAGCCAGGAGATGGGAGATCAGGGGAGGGAGCAGACCAGGCGCAGGTCTATCATCAGGGAGTATCCAGGGCAAGGAGCATGTCGATATGTGGGACAAAGAGTTCTCCAGTTCAACCCACTGTTTGTCACTGTGGCAATGGAAACTCAACCAAGCACACAAAAAGAGCAGCATAGTGGTATCTAGCAAAGTCGGGAAAACCTACCCCTCTGACTTGGGTCTAGTAAGAGTGTGAGGGCCAACCGTGGGCAAATGGAGTCCCAAACAAAGGGTCACAAAGCCCGATGCAGAGTCTTGAAGAACAAGGAGGGAAGGGTAATGGGGATAGCCTGAAAGAGGTATAAAAACTTGGGAAGAATATCCATCTTGATTGCATTTATACGTCCAAACTAGGATAAACTAACCTTATTGTAGGATTTGAGATCTCTCAGAGTGCATTGTAATAGGAGGGCAAAATTGAGAAAGTATAGTTCTGCGAGGTTAGCAGAGATGTAGGTCCTTAGGTACTTAAGAAACATGGGCTGCCATTGAAATGAAAAGCTATACTTGAGTTGGGATGTTTCAGATGCCAACAGAGTAATGTTAAGGGCACCATTTTCTGGGTTTCTCTGGGAGCTTCTGGCATCTTCTGCATTTGTTTACATGGTGTAGCTTCCTGCTGTCTTAGTTCATGCAATGCATCATGGTAGTTGTAGGCTGACTCACTCTCATCTCCCTCTCACTCCCTCCCTCTCTCACACCCCTCTCCCTGTCTCCATAGCTACTCTGCCCACTACTAGCCCTTCCCAACTAACTCATCCCACCCCCACTCCATCATACTTACCTGTCTTCCTTCCAGACTTCCTTTGGCAGGGACGGCTCCTCATCTTCTTTGACTCTGCTGGCACATGTGCAATAATCCCGGCACTGCGCTAAAGCCGGCAATCCATCTCTACTGCGCAGGCGTGGGAGGCTCCCCTGGTCTACGCACGTGCTGGCAGATGTCAAAGAAGAGGAGGAGCCGTCCCTGCCGAAGGAAGTCTGGACAGGAAGACAGGCAAGTATGATGGGGTAGGCGGGTGGATAGTATTGGTGACGTTTCGTTTCCGGATATGGGGAAACAGAACGTCAATGGATAATCAGAAAATGTGCCTTGGGCAGTCACATGACTGCCCCAGGGATATGGATAAATATGCATTTTTAATACAGTATGTAATTTAGAAAATAGGTGGGGGGAGGGTGTCTAGATTAGTGAATTCCATTTTATCCCAGACAACCCCTTTAACTTTAAAGTTGCTGACCCTCCTGGAGTTTTTGAATTCCCTAATCAGGGAGGGGAAGGCAATGACAGGGTTGGACACAAAGGGCAATAAATTATCCACATAAAGCACAAGCTTATAGTGCTGACAACCTACCTGGATGCCTTTAATGTCTGGACAATACTTAATGGCCAATACTAGGTGGTCCATGGCAATGACATATAGCAATGGTTATAGTGGGCATCCCTGTCTAGTTCCATTGGATACTCAAACTCGAGCCAATGAAGGACCAGTGGACTCAGTCTAATGCTTTTTCGGCATCCTCCAAGACCAAACAGGGTGAAAGTTGTTGCCGTTGGACTTGGGCCAGAAGCAACAAGGTTTTAATTGTGTTGTCCCTCACCACCCTGCGGAGCACAAAACCAACTTGGCCATTGTGTAGTACTGAAGGAAATAGAGGGGCAAGATGATTAGCTATTGTTTTGGCAAAAAGTTTCATGTCGGAGCTGATCAAAGAAATTGGCTCAGGCTTTTGCCCGATTTGGGTATAAGGAAAGTGAAAGTAATTTTCAAAAGTAGCTGCAATGTCACCAGCAGTTTTGAGGAATGGGACATAAATGTTAGAGAGCTTCGGGTGGAGGAAGGAGGCTAAGGCCCTGCCAGGTTTGTTAGAGTATTCATAGAATACTTGTTGAATGAAGGTACCCCTGATGACAATTTTCAAAGTCTTCCATTGAAAAAGTAGAGGGGTGGGGTCTGTCTCATGCTGAGCTATAAAGTCCGTGATAGCCTGATGAATTGCCGCCCTGCAGCCCACGTCCTTGAGCAAGATAGGGTTAAGTTTCCAGTTCCACTCACCCCTGATTGTTTCCCTTGTTTTTCTGGAAACTAAGACAGGGTCATGATCGGACCAGATCATCGTGCCAATGTCGCTTACTGGTTCCCATTGTGGGAGTTAGAGGGAGAGGAGAAACAAGTCCAGTCAACTGTATGTGTCATGAACCGGGGAGTAATAAGAAAAGTCCTGCCCCCGTGGATGTTGAAGCCTCCACATATCCACTATAAGCATATCAAAGAGGAACTGCTGGAGAACGGAGGATTGGGAGGTGGAGAGGGTCGATCTCCCAGACAAGGAATCTAGCCTCCAGTCTAGCACCAGATTAAAATCCCCACCCACAATAACCATCCCCTCGAAAGTCAGAGAGCAGGGTTAGGTACCTGTCACAGGCAAGTAAAGGTTGGCAATACTTTGTTCACAATACAAAGTTTGATAAACACGTAATGATCCATTGGTTCAATCTTAGAGTCTAACATGGTAGATGCCACAGATTTATGTATCAGGGAACATTCAGGGAACAGTATTTGAGGGTGACATATTGGCAAGAAGCAGGAGATGTGGGGTTCTAGGGGTGCAAAAGTGAAGATAAGGTCCTTGGGCTCAGTGACTTTGGAGAGTCCCCTCACTCGAATATTATTCCTCTGATTGCGATTCTCATCAGCTATATTGTAGAGGTGAATATTTGTGAGGTGTTGATCAAGCTGAAGCTGGTAGCTGTCCTGCTGCTGCTGTAGTGTTTGAGCGGTAGACTCCAAAGTAGAGACTCTGGAGTGAAGGTGCGTAATATCATCCCTTCAGGCAAGCCGCAAGACATAATGTTCCATATCACATTTCATAGGCATAACTTATATATGGGCCTTCAAGGTCCCTGGACCCCTGGATGCCGTGATTGCTATTGATCACGGCATCCAGAGGGTTAATTCGCCAAAGTTGGTGTATCTTCCGACTTCCGGTGACTAGTCCTGGGCCTCAGCTGTATTACATAGCCGAGTGTCTGAGGTAATGCTGCAGGCACAGCTCCTGTGCCAGTAATATTACAGCGCCATACTATTACGGGGCTGAGAGTTAACTATACACTCAGCGTGACATAATAGTACTGTACAGCGAAGAGCGGGGAAAATTTTTAAGGAATTTTCAATTCTGTATGCCCTCTTCCATTATTCCAATGATCCTTCTTAGTTGTTGATCCTCAAGAGAAGCAACTATGTCTGCTACCTAGGTATTTTTGCTTCAAGAGGGCTTGAAAAGCCCAATCACATATGTAGACCATCTGATCAGCGCTGTCACCCTGAACATTTTGGTGTTTTGTTTCTCGAAATCCATTCAACCATTCCAAAGATGTAAGCCTTTTAAATCCTGATGCAAGTTAGGGTCTCCTAGTCAAGTGGGCGGTAACACTGCATGCCACATGGGGACCTCTCCGCCAGAGAAAACACAATGTAATTGCCCACTTGGATAATTCGAATCAACATTAAACAGATCACATATTTAGAATAGCTGGATGGATTTGGATAAACAAAACATAAAAATGCTCAGGATGAAAGTGCCGATCAGATGATGGTGATCTGTCCTCCTTAACGCAATTCAAAAAGGTTGTGTATACAGTGAAAACTCTTTAGAAGTTACTGGATAATTTATTCAAGTTGAGTGTAAGATTCATTGTATACAGACATCCTGTGCTTATTATTAGATATTATTAGTACACTTTGGGTCTTGTTCCGACCTCTTGAGATGCTATCCCAAAGCTCAAGTACATGTATAAGTGTTGGCGTCTTGTGTATGGTAGAGAATCATTTGGTGTCCCTGTGAAATCAGGAGATGACTTGTGTGTAATGTCTTTTATCATTATGGTTGGTTTTACTTGTTCGTGTTTTTAACTTTGTCCTGTATAATCAGGTAATGACTACATTGTATCGTCCTGTATAATATTATATCAGGTAATGGCTACATTGTATTGTCCTGTATAATATTATATCAGGTAATGACTACATTGTATTGTCCTGTATAATATTATATCAGGTAATGACTACATTGTATCGTCCTGTATAATATTATATCAGGTAATGACTACATTGTATGTCCTGTATAATATTATATCAGGTAATGGCTACATTGTATCGTCCTATATAATATTATATCAGGTAATGACTACATTGTATCGTCCTGTATAATATTATATCAGGTAATGACTACATTGTATCATCCTGTATAATATTATATCAGGTAATGACTACATTGTATCATCCTGTATAATATTACTACATTCTATCGTCCTGTATAATATTACATTAGGTAATGACTACCTCAGTTTGCAACTTTATTCAGTCACTCGACTTCTCATCTGGATGGTGGTGCGTCAAATTGGGTCACCAGCTTGTTTAAGCAGATGGTGTTCATGACGTAGCCTCAAAGACTGTTATTCAGAATATGGTATGGTCATTGGAAACAACAGGATCGTTGATCTGAAAATGTCACAAGACGCAATCAATGACGTATTACATGGCCTGGAGCAGACACCTATGAAACCCCTGAGGCACCTAGCACAGGAGACTGGGAGATCTTATTTAACATGTCAAGAGCTGCAAAAAAGGTAAAATTGTAGGCTTATAGAGTCACTGTCATTTACAGTTTCAAAACTTCTTCAAAGCCCCATATGCTGAGTAGCACATTGCATATTATTTAGTTTAGATTGCTTCGTCCTAGCAAGAGCTATTACAGAACATTTGGGGTCTCTTTGAGTGAATCTCCCGGTATTTTGTTGACCAGGGGCTGCAGTAGGTAGTGTGACATAAAATTATGAATCTGATGACACTAACACAGTGACTTTAAGTCACTGTTCACTAACTTTAGTGCCTCCCGCTCCTCTGCTGCTCCTGCTTCCATAATAAAACAAAAAAACATTGCTTCTTCACTTCCCAAACACCAGACCTTTAGCTACTCTACTAAAGGGGAGTTCACACTACCGTTGTAAATGTCCGTTGCTGCCTTCTGTCATAGGATGACAGCAACGGACATTAAACCGTCAAAGAGAAGGGTCACAGACTGATTCTGTGTCCGTTCCTATCGACACTAATGTAAACAACATGACGGAAGCTATCTTCTTGTATGCATGACTTTATTTTCCGTCTTGTTTGTTTACTTTTGTTACGGAAGATAAAGTCGTGCATGCAGGACCTTATCTTCCGTTACATGTGCGATTGTGCCCTTTCCCTCATCCCATACACCTGGAAGTTTTTCTAAAGTCAGAAATGTGAAACAAATTGGAATCTATTCCGATTTTTTTTTTTTATCTACTGCGGTTGTTAAAAAGCTTAAGTTTTATATTCTACCCAGTCTGTTTTTCACTCCTGCAATTACTCTGGCAGCAGAAAAAACATTAAGCAAATACGCTTTATCAGTATCTAAGGAAGTTTGGCTTTGTTTAACAGAGGTAGGAGAAAGTGAGCATCCTTGAAAAACAGAGGAGAGTAACGGCTGGAGGAAGGATGACTACTTTAAAGACGGGCAAAAATTTTTTAAGAAATAAAATGCCCATCGATCAAGCAGTTTAGTTGTGAATATGAATTATCCAATTGTCAATCGGACATCTGCATGAAATCTAAAGTGTATGGTCACCCTTACTAATATATATTGAAGAGTGCTGAGGAAATATGATAACGACCAGAACTTTGCCTTTATTACTATATAAAAGACTTTTTATTACTATCCATATATTGATGTTAGTTCCAAGACGTTTTGTATCTTTTTTTTTGCATGCATAGACACTAGTTGTCTCAGTTTTAACATCAAGGCTAATAAGGAGTAACAAAGGCTTGCCAAATGGGTTGTATTCTAATTTCTATATTGTCATCAATACATAGAACTGAGTTGATCTCGTATGTGTGTATATTCATTTACAGGAAAGAAAACGAAGTCCATCCATGACTTCCATAAACCAGACCATGATAGAAGGCTTTAGACTTAAAGTGATCTCAGATGTTCCTGAACTTCAAGTTCTTATCTTCCTTCTGATTCTTCTCATTTATCTCATCTCTCTTGGAGGAAATCTGATCATTCTACTACTGGTCTGCTGTGATCTCCACCTGCACACTCCCATGTACTTCTTCCTGTCCAACTTGTCCATCATAGACATATTCAGCTCTACTACAACACTGCACAGGATTTTTGTCATGTTCACTTCAAACAACTACATGATTTCCACATCGGCCTGTATGAGCCAATTGTTCACTTTCTTTATGTTAACCAGCAATGAGACCTCAATCTTGGCCGCCATGAGCTTTGATCGCTATGTAGCCATCTATAGACCTTTACACTATCACACAGTTATGAGTCGGAGACTCTGTGGTCTGCTGGCCTCAGTCTGCTGGGGCTTGGGATTCATAGAGACTGCCCCAACTGTTTTCTTAATTTTGATGTTCACTTGTTACATTTCCAAGGAAATTGATCATTATTTTTGTGATGTTTTACCCATCCGGGACATTACATGCAGTGACACTTCAGTTTTGGATCTTTACATTCTAGTTTTCGGCAACATGAATATATTTAGTTTACTTTCACTGACAATAACTCCTTATATTTTCATTATTTCATGCATTTTAAGAATCAGCTCAAGTACTGGCAGACGTAAAGCCTTCTACACGTGTTCCTCACACATCATGGTGGTTGTCCTCTTCTATTCTTCCATTGTATTACAATATATAGTAACAGTTTCCGGGAGCGACATGGGTTCCAACAAAATCTTCTCTCTTTTTAACACGGCTGTTGTCCCCATGATGAACCCGCTGATCTACAGCCTGAAAAATAAAGATGTAAAATCTGCCCTACGACGAAACATATATTGTGTGAAATAAAATACAATTTCTTAAATTTTCTACAAACATTTTAAGTTCTACTGCAAAACTGAGACCCAATGAAAGGAGACGTTTTACTACAAGGACTTCATGCAAAAACATTTTAGTCTCATTCAATATTAAAAGTCAGTTTTTTAACAGAACCATAACTTACATCATGAACCTTTGGTTTTGGTGATAGATCTCCATAAGATTCTTTAACTCTTTTAAACTTCCAGGGGTTCTAATTTTACTGTAATTCCCTAGATTAAAGAACATGCATCACAAGCATTAACAAATAGTGAGCATTTCACCACTGATTTAGCCCTCCTATGTAAAATTTAACCTTAGATCAATAAGCAGAAAATCACCACATGATTGGAAATGGGTGAACCGATTCGGTCCAAGCTGGGTTCAATCTGAATAGTCAAAATTCTTTTTTTTGTTAAGTTTTTATTAATTTTCAATGTGGATAAGACATTACAAGAGAAGGTGAACATAGCACCATACAAGGCACTGACAAACAGTGCAATATACAAGGTTGGATACCAGGCAAATACATAATCAGATCATATATATATATATATATATATATATATATATATATATATCGGTGAATGGTTGCATGAATTGCCTAAAACAGCATAAGTAGGGTGGACAAAGAATGCTCCAGTCAGTAGCGGAGGAGCCAGGGAGCGCAAGAGGCATAGAAGGGGACAGCATAGTGGATATAGGAGAAATTGGGGAAGAGGTGGGAAAGGAGGGGAACTCAGATGTGCACACCTGTGACCACCAAACGGGGCATCTTAAGAGACAGAGCTCAGCCATGTATGAAAGGCAGGGTCGGACTTAAAAGAGGTCCACAGATACCATAGAAAGGTAAGCTTGTCAGAGTGTTGTCTGTCTTCAGCCATGAGAAGTTCCATCCAGTAAATATGGTTGAGTTTGTCCATTCTCTGATGGATGGAGGGATAGAGTTACGCCAGTGGTGAGGGAGGACAGTCCGAGCTGCTGTAAGAAAATGCCTAGCAAGGTCCTTCTTTAGCTTGGAAACTGGACCTGTCAACAGGGATAACAAGGCTACTTGTGGAGTAAATGGGAGGGAAGACCCTGTAATGTGGGCATAGATGTCAAAATGTCTGGAGGTTCGGGCAGGACCACCATATATGCTATATTGTACCTTCTCCGGTTTCACAGCGCCAGCACCGATCCAAGACCCCCAGGGTAGATTTTGTGAAACAAGTCAGGGCAGTAATACCACCGTGACAAGATCTTGTAATTTTTCTTCTGGGCAAAGCAAGCCACGAGCAGCTTATGAGCGAGAGTAAATATTTTTTGCTTATCCTGCTCAGAGAGCGTATTGCCCAACTTGTGATCCCAGGCCTCTCCAAACGCAGGCAACTCATGAGACACAATTTCACTATACAGTAAAATAGACTCAAAGACTGTGGAATATAGCGAGTCCAGGTCTAGGGAGACCGACTCCCTCGTATACGCGTACAGTTGTGCATATTCCAACCATGAGAGCCGTCTCCTGTCTACACTCTCCTTGAAGAGAAGAAAGACTAACTGCGCAGCGCAGGGGAAAAAGCAGGCTTGTGGAACAGAGGGGTCATCAGGCCCATTCTGTAGGACAGTTCAAATTTGATTAGGAGCTTACCCAATATAGCCAGGAGATGGGAAGTCAGGGGAGGGAGCAGACCAGGCGCAGGTCTATCATCAGGGAGTATCCAGGGCAAGGAGCATGTCGATATGTGGGACAAAGACTTCTCCAGTTCAACCCACTGTTTGTCACTGTGGCAATGGAAACTCAACCAAGCGCACGAAAAGAGCAGCATGGTGGTATCTAGCAAAGTAAGGAAAACCTACCCCTCCTAGCGACTTGGTTCTAGTAAGAGTATGAGAGCCAACCGTGGGCGAATGGAGCCCCAAACAAAGGGCCACAAAGCCCAGTGCAGAGTCTTGAAGAAGAAGGAGGGAAGGGTAATGGGGATAGCCTGAAAGAGGTATAAGAACTTGGGAAGGATATCCATCTTGATTGCATTTATACGTCCAAACTAGGATAAACTAACCTTATTGTAGGATTTGAGCTCTCTCAGAGTGCATTGTAACAGGGGAGCAAAATTGAGAAAGTATAGTTGTGAGAGGTTAGCAGAGATGTAGGTCCTTAGGTACTTAAGAAACGTGGGCTGCCATTGAAACGAAAAGCTATACTGGAGTTGGGATGTTACAGACGCCAGCAGAGTAAGGTTAAGGGCACCATTTTGAAATAGCTAAAGGGATTTTTCGGAAAAAAAAAATCTGTTTTTAAAAAAGGTCTGTTAGTGCTATTAATGGGTTAATAAGTGCACCCAAATACCTTTAGAAGTGTTTTGAGTGATTTCTGGGTTTCTCTGGGAGCTCCTGGTATCTTCTGCATTTGTTTACATGATGTAGCTTCCTGCTGTCTTAGTTCATGCAATGCATCATGGTAGTTGTAGGCTGACTCATACTCATCTCCCTCTCACTCCCTCCCTCTCTCACTCCCCTCTCCCTGTCTCCCTAGCTACCCCGCCCACCTCTAACCCTTCCCAACTGACCCTCCCGAAGTTTTCAAATTCCCTAATCAGGGATGGGAAGGCAATGACAGGGTTGGACACATAGGGCAATAAATTATCCGCATAAAGCACAAACTTATAGTGCTGCCGACCTACCTGGATGCCCTTAATGTCCATACAATACCTAATGGCCACCACTAGGTGGTCCAAGGCAACAACATATAGCAATGGTGACAGTGGGCATTCCTGTCTAGTTCTGTTGGATACTCAAACTGGAGCCAATGAAGGACCAGTGGACTTAGTCTAACACCTTTTCAGCATCCACCAAGACAAAAAAGTTGTTGCTGTTGGACTTGGGCCAGAAGCAACAAGGTTTTAATTGTGTTGTCCCTCACCACCCTGCGGAGCACAAAACCAACTTGGCCATTGTGTATTACCGAAGAAAGGAGAGGGGCAAGATGATTAGCTATTGTTTTGGCAAAAACTTTCATGTCAAAGTTGATCAAAGAAATTGGCTCAGCTTTTGCCCGGTTTGGCTATAAGGAGAGTGGAAGTAATCGTTAAAAGTAGCTGCAATGTCACCAGCAGTTTTGAGGAATGGTACATAAATGTTAGAGAGCTTCGGGTGGAAGAAGGAGGCCAAGGCCCTGCCAGGTTTGTTAGAGTATTTGTAGAAGAAGCATTTAGATCGCCTGCGGAACCTCT
Organism: Leptodactylus fallax; assembly: GCA_947044405.1. NCBI lineage: Eukaryota > Metazoa > Chordata > Amphibia > Anura > Leptodactylidae > Leptodactylus > Leptodactylus fallax. The sequence continues at coordinate 4,687,686 of CAMRHE010000113.1, forward strand.
TGTGGTTTTGGTCAATGAGGGAGCGTATCTCTAGTCTAATTGCTTGTAGACGGGCAAATGTCTGCGTATCTCTGGTCGATTTACAAGTCTGTTCTAGATCATGGAGTTCTGTAAGAGTTTCGTCATTAAAAAAAAAACTGTCCTTTTTCAGTCTACTCCCTTGTTGAATAAAGGTACCCCTGATGACAATTTTCAAAGTCTTCCATTGAAAAGGGAGAGGGCTGGGGTCTGTCTCATGCTGAGCTATAAAGTCTGTGATAGCCTGATGAACTGCCGCCCTGCAGCCCATGTCCTTGAGATAGGGTTAAGTTTCCAGTTCCATCGTGCCAATGTCGCTTACTGGTTTCCTATTTCGGGAGCGAGTGGGAGAGGAAAAACAAGTCCAGTCGACTGTATGTGTCATGAACCGGGGAGTAATAAGAAAAGTCCTGCCCCCGTGGGTGTTGAAGCCTCCACATATCCACTATACGCATATCAAAGAGGCACTGCTGGAGAACGGAGGATTGGGAGGTGGAGAGGGTCGATCTTCCAGACAAGGAATCTAGCCTCCAGTCTAGCACCAGATTAAAATCCCCACCCACAATAACCATCTCCTCGGCAAAGTCAGAGAGCAGGGTTAGGTACCTGTCACAGGCAAGGAAAGGTTGGCAATACTTTGTTCATAATACAAAATTTGAGAAATACGTAATAATCCATTGAGTCAATCTTAGAGTCTAACATGGTAGGTGCCACAGATTTATGTATCAATATTCTTACCCCCTTGCAGTGTGTCGATGGTCTGGAACTGTGAAACCACAAAGTGAAGTACCTCTCTCACATGGTGGACACATGATCAGTGAAGTAGTGAAGTTAACATAGGTGGACTCTCTGTTTTTACAAATGGTATAGGATTTGGGAACACTTCTCAGGCTTGTTGAAATCCCACACATTCAGGGAACAGTATTTGAGGGTGGATATAATGGCAGGAAGCAGGAGATGTGGGGTTCTAGGGGTGCAAAAGATACCTGTGGCCACCTGAGGGGAGAAAAGCGAGGAAGGAGGGGGGAGAAAGAGGAGGGTTAAGAGGGAAAGGAAGAAAGTGTAAAGAGGGTAGGTAAGGAAAACTGGAAAAGAAAAACCAGTTAAGTCACGTAAAACTAGAGCAGACACTCACAAATCCTGTCTGCTAAAGGTAGCGGAAATACAAAAGGAAATGTAAATCAGTGTTCCGAGGAACACACAGTCGGAGGGTGACTGAACCAAGGGTCAACAAAACACTGTGAGCTAGAGACCCAGAGACTCATCGATCTAGACAGCATTAAAGCAAACATACATAACTGTAAACCCAACAATGGACGATCCGTAAATATGACCCCAAATCTAACATAACACCCCCAAGAATACTATCCTTTCCACCCCCCTTCCCTGAGCAAGGGATAGGATCTGGATGTTGCAAAGAGATTTCACCATAGGGCAAGATACTGTGTTATAATTTCCTCAGGAAATATCAATAGGTACTAGGACAGTTAGGAATGAGACGGAGCCGCAAGCTCAGAGTTACCCAGTATGACATATTGAAGTCCAAAGTCACATCTCAACAAAGTAGCAAACACCCGCAGGCCAAACATCCATGTGAGAATGACAGCCACGTATGGGGGCCCCAGAAGGTGTTGGGGAGAAATCCATAGGAAGTCCCGCGGGAAAAATCCAGTCTCCCATGGGGCATAACTAGGCCAATGCTGGGGTTGTATGTGATGCACCCAAGGGGACCCTTAGGGAAAAGCATCTGTAGCAAGAGGGTATGCCCCCCAAGGGGTCTATGGCTTTTAAACCCAGGGGGATCAGGACATTGAGAAAAATTCACCTGAGAAGTTAGCTGGAATGTTCCTGGGATGAAATGCAGCAGTATCAGGCACAGAGTGGCAAGAAGGACAAATATCAAGACTCCAGAGCCGTTGTATTATTCCCAGAGCATCTAGAGTTCGATTTCTGCGGCAAGGGGGGCTGAGAGCGGCTAATCCAAAATAGTCAGCAGAGGTATATCCAGGGCTTCCTTGAAGTCCGGTATATTGGAAGGAGACCACAGTGCATGGGTCTGGGAGCCTCTGTGGACTTGTAGCTGGAAGGGGTATCCCCAAGAGTATGGTAAGCCTTTTTCCCACAGGGCAGCCAATATAGGTTATTCTGGATAGATTGGTTAGTAGTTGGAGCTGGACCCCATCCAAGTTGAGAGTTCCATTGGGCACGTTTCATGATCTTTTCCTTCACTTGGTAGAAATGGATGCGGTAGATTACGTCACAAAGCCTCTCAGGGTCCGGGCTTCTAGGCCCCAAAGTGCGGTGAGCTCTAGAGCTCTATCAATCTCTAGTGGAGCGTCTGATGGTCTCTCAAGCAGACCATTAAAGATGCCTTGTAAGGAGGGGATAAGGTCCTTGGGCTCAGTGGCTTCGGGGAGTCCACTCACCCGAATATTATTCCTCTAATTGCGGTTCTCATAAGGTATATTGTAGAGGTGAATATTTGTTTGGTGTTGATCAAGCTGAAGCTGGTAGCTGTCCTGCTGCTGCTGTAAGGTTTGAGCCGTAGACTCCAAGGTAGAGACTCTGGAATGAAGGTGCGTAATATCATCCCCTCGAGAGCAGATATTGGTTTTGCAAACCGCTACAAACCGCAAGACATAACGTTCCATATCAGATTTCATAGGCATAACTTATATATGGGCCTTCAAGATCCCTGGATGCCGTGATTGCTATTGATCACGGCATCCAGGGGGTAAATTCGCCAGAGTTGGATTATCTTCTGATTCCAGTGTCTAGTCCTGTGCCTCATCTGTATTACACAGCCGAGTGCCCAAGGTAATGCCGCAGGCACATCTCCTGTGCCAGCAGTATTACAGCGCCATACTATTACGGGGCTGAGTGTTAACTATACACTCAGCGTGATAATAATAATAATAGTCCTTTAATAGTCCCACAATGGGGAAATTCAGATGTAACTACGGTGAAGAGCTGGGAGGAATTTTAAGGAATTTTTAATTCTGTATGCCCACTTCCATCATTCCAATGATCCTTCTTAGTTGTTGAGCCTCAGAGCAGCAACTCTGCCTGCTACCCTAGTACTTTTGCTTCAATAGGGCTTGAAAAGCCCAGTCACATATGTAGACCATCTGATCGGCGCTGCCACCCTGAACATTTTGGTGCTTTGTTTATCGAAATCCATTCAACCATTCCAAAGATGTAAGCCTTTTAAATACTGATGCAAATCAGGGTCTCCTAGCCAAGTGGGCGGTAACACTGCATGACACATAGGGACCTCTCCACCAGAGAAACCACAATGTAATTGCCCTCTTGGATAATTTGAATTAACATTAAATGGATCATATATTTAGAATAGCTGGATGGATTTGGATAAACAAAACACCAAAATGCTCAGGATGAAAGTGCCGATCAGTTGATGGTGATCTGTCCTCCTTAACTCAATTCAAAAAGGTTGTGTATACAGTGAAAACTCTTTAGAAGTTACTGGATAATTTATTCAAGTTGAGAGTAAGCCTCATTGTATACAGACATCCTGTGCTTATTATTAGTTATTATTAATGCACTTTGGTTCTTGTTCCAACCTCTTGTGATGCTATCCCAAATCTCAAGTACATGTATAAGTGTTGGCGTCTTGTGTATGGTAGAGAATCATTTGGTGTCCCTGTGAAATCAGGAGGTGACTTGTGTGTAATGTCTTTTATCATTATGGTTGGTTTTACGTTTTCATGTTTTTCACTTTATCCTATATAATCAGGTAATGACTACATTGTATCGTCCTGTATAATATTATATCAGGTAATGACTACATTGTATCGTCCTGTATAATATTATATCAGGCAATGACTACATTGTATTGTCCTGTATAATATTATATCAGGTAATGACTACATTGTATCCTCCTGTATAATATTATATCAGGCAATGACTACATTGTATTGTCCTGTATAATATTATATCAGGTAATGACTACATTGTATCGTCCTGTATAATATTATATCAGGTAATGACTACATTGTATTGTCCTGTATAATATTATATCAGGTAATGACTACATTGTATCGTCCTGTATAATATTATATCAGGTAATGACTACATTGTATCGTCCTGTCTAATATTATATCAGGTAATGACTACATTGTATCGTCCTGTATAATATTATATCAGGTAATGGGCAAAATAATTTATTTGTTATTTTTGATATTTTATTTTTGGAGAGGGGGATGCAGAAAGCCCAGCAATGCTAGGTCTTTTTTGTTTTTCTTTTGATTCTGCAGCAGCACCAGATATGTATTTATTTATGGTAAACTATTCAGGTGAAATACCTAAAAACATTTTTTTTTACATTTTTTATAAGAGGCATCTTTTTATAATTATTTAACTTCATTTTTATTTATTTATTTTTTTAATTTTTCCATCTAGAGACATGACGCAACCATTGCTTTGTTTGATCCCTTCTAACATGATCTGAGATATTTGGTAGTTCAAACCCAACACTGTCTCAGGTAGGGCTTATAGACACATGCACATGGCAGTCTTGGCAGCCTTTACTATGGCAGCTGGTGACCTAACAAAGCAGACTAATATAGTGTCTCCTCCATCTGTCAAATACATGATCAGAGACTGACTTATCTGGGCATTGGAGCTGTAAAGTGGATAATGTTACAACTTTTTTTCCGAAGCAGAAGCATTATATGGGGGACAATAGTGAGTTTAAAAAAAATTAATGTTCTAAAATAGTAAGTGATCAAAAACTGATGTATGTTATCACCACGATCATAGAGCTCCATAGAATACAGATAATATAATAATACAGAATTAATTGTCATTAATACATAGAAGTGAGTGGATTTGTGTATGTGTGTATATTATATACGTTTATAGGAAACAAAACAGATCCATCCATGACTTCCATAAACCAGACCATGATAGAAGGTTTTAGACTTAAAGGAGTCTCAGATGTTCCTGCACTACAAGTTCTCATCTTCCTTCTGGTTCTTCTCATTTATCTCATCTCTCTTGGAGGAAATCTGATCATTCTACTACTGGTCTGCTGTGATCTCCACCTGCACACTCCCATGTACTTCTTCCTGTCCAACTTGTCCATCATAGACATATCCGGCTCTACTACAGCACTACACAGGATTTTTGTTATATTCATAACACACAACCACATGATTTCTACCTTTGCCTGTATGACCCAGTTATATATTTTCTCTACCTTAACCAGCGATGAGTTTTCAGTCTTGGCCGCCATGAGCTTTGATCGCTATGTAGTCATCTGTAGACCTTTACATTATCACACAGTCATGAGTCGGAGACTCTGTGCTCTGCTGGCCTCAGTCTGCTGGAGTTTTGGGTTCATAGAGATTGCTCCCACTGTTTTCTTCATTTCCAGGTTCACTTGTTACATTTCCAAGAAAATTGATCATTATTTTTGTGATGTTTTGCCCATCCGGGATATTACATGTAGTGACACTTCACTTTTGGACCTTTACATCCTAGTTTTTGGTAATATCAACATATTTATTTCACTTTTCCTGACTATAACACCTTATATTTCCATTATTTCATGTATATTAAGAATCAGCTCGAGCACTGGCAGACGTAAAGCCTTCTACACATGTTCCTCACACATCATGGTGGTTGTCCTCTTCTATACTTCTATTGTATTACAATACATAGTAACAATTTCTGTGGGCAACATGGGTTTCAACAAAATCTTCTCTCTACTTAACATGGCTGTTGTCCCCATGATGAACCCCCTGATCTACAGCCTGAAAAATAAAGATGTAAAATTTGCCCTACGACGAAGCTCAAATTTTGTGAAATAAAAAACATTTTAAATTCTAATGAAAAGTTTTAAGTTTTCAAAGTTTTAACCAGGACACATTAGTGTTATTCATTATGTTAAATCTGTTTTTCTTTAGTAGAACTACAAATCATATCATGTATCCATAAGGTTCTTCAGGAGTTGTTGAGTTTTCTTAGTTGTTCAGAGGTTTTTATTTTACTATAATTCCATTGATCTAAGAACATAAATCACAACCACTCACATATCCAGGGCCATTTTGGACAAATTTGTCTAATTTTTATTTTATTGAGTACACTTACTGTATATGAATTAGTGAGCATGTCACCACAGATTTCATAGTCCAGTGTATGGATCACCGACTGGAAAAAATAACACAGGATAAAAAAAAAAGTAAAGTAATATATATTTATGTCAATACATAATTGAATGTATAAAAGTAAAAACCGATGATAATAAGGGCCACTCACCAAGTGGTTAAAAATATAGTAGTACAGGAATACAGGTAGTGATAAAAAGTTCTCACAAAAGATGGCCAGAGCTTTCAAGATTTGTTTAGTTTTGGATTCTGTTGATTCAGACTAAATATTTGATTTGAGTCCAGACTAGATCTTTTCAAATTTCAAGGGCTGAAACAGCCTGTAGTATTTTTTTTATTCATTTATTTATTAATCAAAGAAGGGTTTTTGGTGGCAGATTACTGTAAGTATTTATATACACACAGTGCTAGTGGAAAAAGTAAAGGCTTTTTCAAACAGTCCAAAAATTATCCCATTTTAGGGCCCAAAGTACTAGTAATAACAGAGCAATCTTTAAATTTGGCATTTGGAAAGTAAGGAAGCAATGGCTTTTATTTTTATTTATTTATTTACTTATTTTGCAGTACGGAACAGGACATAGAAGGCCACAGGAAATGTCTGGTTGTGTGGTGGTGGGTAGTGGGAGCAGTTGCAGGACAGTATGGAACAGAAAATGTTCTGACGTGGGTTGGTGGCAGCAGCGGCAGGACAGTACATTTCTTCCTGCATGTCACATTGTCTGTGCTTTTCTCCAACAGCCCCAATCTGGTGAGCAAGATGTGGAAGCTGCTGTTCTACCTCCATCCTTAGTTACCTGACTGTGAGCATATCCTTTAAGATAAATATGAGGGGAATGACACCACGAGAGTTGTCCATACTGACAGATGCTGCAGTTATACTTACTGACAAAGCTGGTGGCCTCCTCACATGGCCTCAGAAGGCCACCCTATTCCTTGATTAGCTTCCACTGACCGGACTATGTGCTGTAATTATTGACTCTTTCTGCTGCTCGTATCATATGGACTGTCTAAATACAAGATAGATTTTCACAAGTTTAGTGTCACATATCAAGCAATGCAAAGGTAGACAATTATTTCTCTGTAAGTCCAGGTGGATACTTTCCTGGTCATATGTTGTACCTCCTTGAAACCACTATATGTGGTAATAGGAATGTTTTCATTTACTCAAGTGTAGTACAGCCACAATGTTTGTGTCATTGCTTCTTACTATTTTGCCTATTTGGAGCTGGCTGGGAGATGTCCAGCAGAAAGATTGATGCTTGATGCAGAGCAGCAACTCCTCTGCTGTGTGGCTTTTTTCTCCAAGCTTATCAGTTGCAAGATAGTATGGCAGCGCTTCATCTTCCACATATAAAAGGATGGAGGGGGGGTGGAGGCAATGAACTGCCCTGTTGCTGTTGTTGGGGATGCGGTTAGAAATATATCTATTAAGAAGGAACTAGGGGACATACTGTACAGTCATGGCCAAAAGTTTAGAGAATGACACAAATATTATATTTTCACATGATCTGCTGCCCTCTGGTTTTTATGTGTGTTTGTCAGATGTTTTTATCACATACAGAAATATAATTGCATTCATATTATGAGTAACAGAAGCTTATATTGACAGTTAGAATGAGTTAATGCAGCAAGTCAATATTTGCAGTGTTGACCCTTCTTCTTCAGGACCTCTGCAATTCTCCCTGGCATGCTCTCAATCAACTTCTGGACCAAATCCTGTCTGATAGCAGTCCATTCTTGCAGAATCAATGCTTTAATTTTGTCTGAATTTGTTGGTTTTTGTTTGTCCACCCGTCTCTTGATGATTGACCACAAGTTCTCAATGGGATTAAGATCTGGGGAGTTTCCAGGCCATGGACCCAAAATCTCAATGTTTTGTTTCCTGAGCCATTTAGTTATCACCTTTGCTTTATGGCAAGTTGCTCCATCATGCTGGAAAAGGCATTGTTGAGCGCCAAACTGCTCTTGGACGGTTGGGAGAAGTTGCTCTTGGAGGACATTCTGGTACTATTCTTTATTCATGGCTGTGTTTTTAGGCAAGACTGTGAGAGAGCCGATTCCCTTGGCTGAGAAGCAACCCCACACATGAATGGTTTCAGGATGCTTTACAGTTGGCATGAGACAAGACTGGTGGTAGCGCTCACCTCTTCTTCTCCGAATAAGCTGTTTTCCAGATGTTCCAAACAATCGAAAAGGGGATTCATCAGAGAAAATGACTTTACCCCAGTCCTCAGCAGTCCACTCCCTGTACCTTTTGCAGAATATCAGTCTGTCCCTGATGTTTTTTCTGGAGAGAAGTGGCTTCTTTGCTGCCCTCCTTGAGACCAGGCCTTGCTCCAAGAGTCTCTGCCTCACAGTGCGTGCAGATGCACTCACACCTGCCTGCTGCCATTCCTCAGCAAGCTCTGCACTGCTGGTAGTCCGATCCCGCAGCTGAAACACTTTTAAGAGACGGTCCTGCCGCTTGCTGGTCTTTCTTGGGCGCCCTGGAGCCTTTTTGGCACCAATGGAACCTCTCTCCTTGAAGTTCTTGATGATGCGATAGATTGTTGACTGAGGTGCAATCTTTCTAGCTGCAATACTCTTCCCAGTTAGGCCATTTTTGTGCAGTGCAATGATGACTGCACGTGTTTCTTTAGAGATAACCATGGTTAACAGAAGAGAAACAATGATGGCAAGCACCAGCCTCCTTTTAAAGTGTCCAGTGGTGTCATTCTTACTTAATCATGACAGATTGATCTCCAGCCCTGTCCTCATCAACACCCACACCTGTGTTAATGGAGCAATTACTGAAACGATGTTAGGTGGTCCATTTAAGGCAGGGCTGCAATGATGTTGAAATGTGTTTTGGGGGATAAAGTTCATTTTCTAGGCAAATATTGACTTTGCAAGTAATTGCTGTTAAGCTGATCACTCTTTATAACATTCTGGAGTATATGCAAATTGCCATTAGAAAAACTGAAGCAGTAGACTTTGTAAAAATTAATATTTGTATCATTCTCAAAACTTTTGGCCATGACTGTATATACAGATGCATCTCAATAAATTAGAATATCTTTGAAACGTTCATTCATTTCAGTAATTCAGTAATACAATCCATAATCAGCGTCTTCCATGATTGTGTGTCCTACTGAACCAGACTGAGGGACCATTTACAGGCTTAGGAAACCTTGGCAGGTGACACTGAATTTACAATACTGAACTGAACTTACAATAGTCTAATTTTCTTAGATTTGGGTTTTCATTACCTGTAATCCATAATCAACATTTACAGAAATAAAACCCTTGAAATAGAAGACTCTGTGTGTAAAGAATCTAGAAAATATAGGAGGTCACTTTATTAATTTAATTACTGAAATAAATAAAAGTTTCAAAGATATTCTAATTTATTGAGATGCACCATTAGATGTTGTCTTGTGTTGGGAGAGCCTGAACCAGGCCAACACAAACATGGAGGTGTTATTTCTAGCATCTTTTTTGTTTTAGCAGTACATTGTCATTGCTGCCACTGAAAACATTAACCCAGTGGACCGCAAAACACATGGACTGTCCCTGCCCGTAATTGCTGCTCCACATGTCAATGGTGGTGTCATCTTGCTGCACAGTAAAAATAGCAAGGGGCAGCTCATGTTATTCATTTGAGAGTATAAGTCAGGGACACTTTTCTTATAGAAATAATGGCGGCTAGGTATCCGTCACTTGGGAAGAGCAAATGCCATAAGTTGCCTAAAGGCAGAGGAATACATTAAGTTGATCAACAGCAACTGTTCCTCCAAAAACATTGCCTGGTGCAAGTTCAGTTGACAAACAAGTGGATGGCTGGTTGCCTATTATTTGCATTCATTCCAAGTATGAATGCCACTCCTATGGTGTCTTCCTACGGCTTCCTCCTCCAGGTCTCAGCAATCTGTGTTTGATAAAGGTTTATGTTTTAAGCCGAAACGTTACACTTTATTGGATTGTACCACCTGTGACACAATAAACAAGCTACTTATTTCACTGCACACCCATGTGCCGAGTTATACTTGTAATAAGGAGTGGAACCCAATGGAACCACCTAATCCTCTAGTGGAGTGATGTGTATCTATTTTCCTATTGTTTGCATTCAGTTATCAATGATGTTGTGAAGGAGGAGGAAGAATAGGAGAAGCAGTCAATGATGATGATGATGATGATGACAACAACAAACATGTACTAGTGGGTATAGCCTGGTTACAAGCATGACCACTGAGAGAAGGACAGTCTTGCTCACATTACTTGCCATGCCCACAGTTATTACCAATTGTTTTTCCTATACAACCTTGTGATGAAGAGCCATGTGATGGCAGAAAGCTGTGGTACCTAACCCTCCTACATCTGTGTTTGGAGTATTTAAAAACAGGCAAAATTATTCTGAATCACTTTAGTTATAATTTGACTATGGTTTTTGGTGTTTGGTGGTGTTTGACTCTTTAACTGTGTCCTTTTAACTTTCTTCCCCTGATGATAATTTAAAAACTTTTCATGAATCCTGACAGGATTTGCAGATTCCAGAGCTGTAGACATGTTTAGTGACTTTTCCATGAGAACTTTAGATACCCCTGTTGCCCTTCAGTAGCCCCCATGTCAAAATGTCACTAATTCCTCTAGGTCAGTGATGGCGAACCTTTTAGAGACCGAGTGCCCAAACTGCAACCCAAAACCCACTAAATTATTGCAAAGTGTCAACACGGCAATTTAACCTTAAATTAACCAGGATCTGTTTTATATTGACCGTGCAATGTTATTACAGCCTGTAATAATGTCACATGTCTGCTATAAAACAGATACTGTGTGATATAAATAGTGAAAGGGCCCCCAGACAGTACAATGTGCTCCACAGTGGCCCCCAAACAGTACAATGCGCTCCATAATGGCTCCCAGACAGTATTATATGCATCACAGTGGCCCCCAGACAGTACAATGTGCTCCACAGTGGCCCCCAGACAGTACAATGCACTCCACAGTGGCCCCCAGACAGTACAATGCACTTCACAGTGGCCCTCAGACAGTATTATATGCTCCAGAATTGCCCCCACACAGTAATACATGCTCCACAGTGGCCCCCACTCAATATTATATGCTTCACAGTGGCCCCCACATAGTACTATATGCTTCACAGAGGCTCCACACAGTATTATATGCTTCACAGAGGCCCCGCACAGTATTATATGCTTCACAGTGTCCCCCACACAGTATTAGATTCTTTAGTGTCCCCCACACAGTATTAGATGCTTCACAGTGTCCCCCATACAGTATTAGATGCTTCAGTGTCCCCCCATACAGTATTAGATGCTTCAGTGTCCCCCACACAGTATTAGATGCTTCAGTGTCCCCCATACAGTATTAGATGCTTCAGTGTCCCCCACACAGTATTAGATGCTTCAGTGTCCCCCACACAGTATTAGATGCTTCAGTGTCCCCCACACAGTATTAGATGCTTCAGTGTCCCCCACACACAGTATTAGATGCTTCACAGTGTCCTCCACACAGTATTAGATGCTTCAGTGTCCCCCACACAGTATTAGATGCTTCAGTGTCCCCCAACCGGTATTAGATGCTTAAGTGTCCCCCCCATACAGTATTAGATGCTTCAGTGTCCCCCATACGGTATTAGATGCTTCAATGTCCCCCTCATACAGTATTAGATGCTTCACAGTGTCCCCCACACAGTATTAGATGCTTCAGTGTCCCCCATACAATATTAGATGCTTCAGTGTGTCCCCCACACAGTATTAGATGCTTCAGTGTCCCCCATACAGTATTAGATGCTTCAGTGTACCCATACAGTATTAGATGCTTCAGTGTCCCCCATACAGTATTAGATGCTTCAGTGTCACCCATACAGTATTAGATGCTTCAGTGTCCCCAACACAGTATTAGATGCTTCACAGTGTCCCCCACACAGTATTAGATACTTCAGTGTCCCCCACACAGTATTAGATGCTTCACAGTGTCCCCCACACAGTATTAGATACTTGAGTGTCCCCCACACAGTATTAGATGCTTCACAGTGTCCCCCACACAGTATTAGATGCTTCAGTGTCCCCCTTACAGTATTAGATACTTCAGTGTCCCCCACACAGTATTTGATGCTTCACAGTGTCCCCCACACAGTATTAGATGCTTCAGTGTCCCCCATACAGTATTAGATGCTTCAGTGTCCCCCACACAGTATTAGATGCTTCAGTGTCCCCCACACAGTATTAGATGTTTCACAGTGTCCCCCACACAGTATTAGATGCTTCACAGTGTCCCCCTCACAGTATTAGATACTTCAGTGTCCCCCACACAGTATTTGATGCTTCACAGTGTCCCCCACACAGTATTAGATGCTTCAGTGTCCCCCACACAGTATAAGATGCTTCAGTGTCCCCCACACAGTATTAGATGCTTCAGTGTCCCCCACACAGTATTAGATGCTTCAGTGTCCCCCACACAGTATTAGATGCTTCAGTGTCCCCCATACAATATTACATGCTTCAGTGTCCCCCCATACAGTATTAGATGCTTCAGTGTCCCCCACACAGTATTAGATGCTTCAGTGTCCCCCATACAGTATTAGATGCTTCAGTGTCCCCCACACAGTATTAGATGCTTCAGTGTCCCCCATACAGTATTAGATGATTCAGTGTCCCCCACACAGTATTAGATGCTTCAGTGTCCCCCATACAGTATTAGATGCTTCAGTGTCCCCCATACAGTATTAGATGCTTCAGTGTCCCCCACACAGTATAAGATGCTTCAGTGTCCCCCACACAGTATTAGATGCTTCACAGTGTCCCCCACACAGTATTAGATGCTTCACAGTGTCCCCCACACAGTATTAGATACTTCAGTGTCCCCCACACAGTATTAGATGCTTCACAGTGTCCCCCACACAGTATTAGATGCTTCAGTGTCCCCTATACAGTATTAGATTCTTCAGTGTCCCTCACACAGTATTAGATGCTTCAGTGTCCCCCACACAGTATTAGATGCTTCAGTGTCCCCCACACGGTATTAGATGCTTCAGTGTCCCCCACACAGTATTAGATGCTTCAGTGTCCCCCACACGGTATTAGATGCTTCAGTGTCCCCCACACAGTATAAGATGCTTCAGTGTCCCCCACACAGTATTAGATGCTTCAGTGTCCCCCACACAGTATTAGATGCTTCAGTGTCCCCCACACAGTATTAGATGCTTCAGTGTCCCCCATACAGTATTAGATGCTTCAGTGTCCCCCACACAGTATTAGATGCTTCAGTGTCCCCCATACAGTATTAGATGCTTCAGTGTCCCCCATACAGTATTAGATGCTTCAGTGTCCCCTATACAGTATTAGATGCTTCAGTGTCCCCCACACAGTATTAGATGCTTCAGTGTCCCCCACACAGTATTAGATGCTTCAGTGTCCCCCACACACAGTATTAGATGCTTCACAGTGTCCCCCACACAGTATTAGATGCTTCAGTGTCCCCCACACAGTATTAGATGCTTCAGTGTCCCCCACACAGTATTAGATGCTTCAGTGTCCCCCACACACAGTATTAGATGCTTCACAGTGTGCCCCACACAGTATTAGATGCTTTAGTGTCCCCCACACAGTATTAGATGCTTCAGTGTCCCCCCATACAGTATTAGATGCTTCAGTGTCCCCCACACAGTATTAGATGCTTCAGTGTCCCCCCCATACAGTATTAGATGCTTCACAGTGTCCCCAACACAGTATTAGATGCTTCAGTATCCCCCATACAATATTAGATGCTTCAGTGCCCCCCCCCCACACAGTATTAGATGCTTCCGTGTCCCCCACACAGTATTAGATGCTTCAGTGTTCCCCATACAGTATTAGATGCTTCAGTGTCCCCCATACAGTATTAGATGCTTCAGTGTCCCCCACACAGTATTAGATACATCAGTGTCCCCCACACAGTATTAGATGCTTCAGTGTCCCCCACACAGTATTAGATACTTCAGTGTCCCCCATACAGTATTAGATGCTTCACAGTGTCCCCCACACAGTATTAGATACTTCAGTGTCCCCCACACAGTATTAGATGCTTCACAGTGTCCCCCACACAGTACTAGATGCTTCACAGTGTCCCCCACACAGTATTAGATACTTCAGTGTCCCCCACACAGTATTAGATGCTTCAGTGTCCCCCACACAGTATTAGATGCTTCAGTGTTCCCCATACAGTATTAGATGCTTCAGTGTCTCCCATACAGTATTAGATGCTTCAGTGTCCCCCATACAGTATTAGATGCTTCAGTGTCCCCCACACAGTATTAGATGCTTCACAGTGTCCCCCACACAGTATTAGATGCTTCAGTGTTCTCCATACAGTATTAGATGCTTCAGTGTCCCCCATACAGTATTAGATGCTTCAGTGTCCCCCATACAGTATTAGATGCTTCAGTGTCCCCCACACAGTATTAGATGCTTCACAGTGTCCCCCACACAGTATTAGATACTTCAGTGTCCCCCACACAGTATTAGATGTTTCACAGTGTCCCCCACACAGTATTAGATGCTTCACAGTGTCCCCCACACAGTATTAGATACTTCAGTGTCCCCCACACAGTATTAGATGCTTCACAGTGTCCCCCACACAGTATTAGATGCTTCAGTGTCCCCCATACAGTATTAGATTCTTCAGTGTCCCTCACACAGTATTAGATGCTTCAGTGTCCCCCACACAGTATTAAATGCTTCAGTGTCCCCCACACAGTATTAGATGCTTCAGTGTCCCCCATACGGTATTAGATGCTTCAGTGTCCCCCCCATACAGTATTAGATGCTTCAGTGTCCGCCACACAGTATTAGATGCTTCAGTGTCCCCCACACGGTATTAGATGCCTCAGTGTCCCCCATACAGTATTAGATGCTTCAGTGTCCCCCACACAGTATAAGATGCTTCAGTGTCCCCCACACAGTATTAGATGCTTCAGTGTCCCCCACACAGTATTAGATGCTTCAGTGTCCCCCACACAGTCTTAGATGCTTCAGTGTCCCCCATACAATATTACATGCTTCAGTGTCCCCATACAGTATTAGATGCTTCAGTGTCCCCCACACAGTATTAGATGCTTCAGTGTCCCCCATACAGTATTAGATGCTTCAGTGTCCCCCACACAGTATTAGATGCTTCACAGTGTCCCCCACACAGTATTAGATACTTCAGTGTCCCCCACACAGTATTAGATGCTTCACAGTGTCCCCCACACAGTATTAGATGCTTCACAGTGTCCCCCATACGGTATTAGATGCTTCAGTGTCCCCCCCATACAGTATTAGATGCTTCAGTGTCCCCCACACAGTATTAGATGCTTCAGTGTCCCCCACACGGTATTAGATACTTCAGTGTCCCCCACACAGTATTAGATGCTTCACAGTGTCCCCCACACAGTATTAGATGCTTCAGTGTCCCCCATACAGTATTAGATTCTTCAGTGTCCCTCACACAGTATTAGATGCTTCAGTGTCCCCCACACAGTATTAGATGCTTCAGTGTCCCCCACACAGTATTAGATGCTTCAGTGTCCCCCATACGGTATTAGATGCTTCAGTGCCCCCCCCATACAGTATTAGATGCTTCAGTGTCCCCCACACAGTATTAGATGCTTCAGTGTCCCCCACACGGTATTAGATGCTTCAGTGTCCCCCATACAGTATTAGATGCTTCAGTGTCCCCCACATAGTATAAGATGCTTCAGTGTCCCCCACACAGTATTAGATGCTTCAGTGTCCCCCACACAGTATTAGATGCTTCAGTGTCCCCCACACAGTAATAGATGCTTCAGTGTCCCCCATACAAGATTACATGCTTCAGTGTCCCCCATACAGTATTAGCTGCTTCAGTGTCCCCCACACAGTATTAGATGCTTCAGTGTCCCCCATACAGTATTAGATGCTTCAGTGTCCCCCACACAGTATTAGATGCTTCAGTGTCCCCCATACAGTATTAGATGATTCAGTGTCCCCCACACAGTATTAGATGCTTCAGTGCCCCCCATACAGTATTAGATGCTTCAGTGTCCCCCATACAGTATTAGATGCTTCAGTGTCCCCCATACAGTATTAGATGCTTCAGTGTCCCCCCCCCACACAGTATTAGATGCTTCAGTGTCCCCCACACAGTATTAGATACTTCAGTGTCCCCCACACAGTATTAGATGCTTCCAGTGTCCCCCACACAGTATTAGATGCTTCAGTGTCCCCCACACAGTATTAGATGCTTCACCCCCCCAGTGTCCCCCACACAGTATTAGATGCTTCACAGTGTCCCCCACACAGTATTAGATGCACTTCAGTGTCCCCCACACTGTATTAGATACTTCAGTGTCCCCCACACAGTATTAGATGCTTCACAGTGTCCCCCACACAGTATTAGATGCTTCAGTGTCCCCCATACAGTATTAGATGCTTCAGTGTCCCCCACAATAAAGCTTAGTTCCCCCCCATTTTATGTTTGTCCCCCACACAGTATTAGATGCTTCAGTGTCCCCCACACAGTATTAGATGCTTCAGTGTCCCCCATACAGTATTAGATGCTTCAGTGTCCCCCACACAGTATTAGATGCTTCAGTGTCCCCCATACAGTATTAGATGCTTCAGTGTCCCCCATGTGGTAACCAGGGGCAACGGGTAGTGTAGTGTCACTTGGCTCGAGGGGTAGTCCCGGTGTAATCCCTGATTCTCCACTCCCTTTCACTCATCTGTGTTACCCAGGTGCAGTGTGCAGGAACATCGACCACACAGAGTTAGGATAACCAGGTAAAGTCTTTACTTAGTGCAAAAGTCAGTATACAACAATACAGTGCTTCAGCAGCTGGTCAAGTAGTGCAAAACCTTATGCAGTTCAAGGCACGTTCAAGTATGTGATTCACCAAT
Organism: Leptodactylus fallax; assembly: GCA_947044405.1. Lineage (NCBI taxonomy): Eukaryota > Metazoa > Chordata > Amphibia > Anura > Leptodactylidae > Leptodactylus > Leptodactylus fallax. The sequence continues at coordinate 4,704,727 of CAMRHE010000113.1, forward strand.
GCACCAAGTCTATAATTCCCCTTAAGGTAGATGTTGGGGGCAGTAGTTGTACGGTTGCCAATAGCAACGACAGAGTTGAGAGTCTATTAGGAGATTGAAAATAGAAGAAAAACAGAGTTCCAGCCCTTGTGGGTTACAACAAGCGTGAGGCTTCGTGGTTTGGCTCGCCACGGGAAAATGGACTTACGGTTTTGCGCAGAGTCCTTGGGGTGCGGTAGCTGAGTGACTCATTAAAGGCTACCAGCTTGCAGGGAGGCCCAGAAGAAGTAGTGTAATCCTCTCTGTCTGCGGAAGGAAACCTTTGGAAGGCAGGTAGAAGGTTCTGGAAGAGATAATCCTCAGCTTGCGGGGCTAGAGTAGATACTTGGCTGGACAGGCCCTTGGTGGAGTGCAGGCACTTCAGTACGGTTGCCCTGGCGGGATACAGCTTCCTGGCCCAAGGTACAACTGGAAACCAGACCTCAACTGAGACCTGGAAGGGACCTGCAGCTTCTGGATTGAAGAAGAACGCTCAGAAAGGATGATGAGAGCAGTAGTAGTAGTTTTGGGGCCTGTACAGGCCTGAGAGCAGAGTACAGGATGTGTCCTCCTTGGACTCTAGGTCCACACACACTACAGGGGGAGACTAGCTCCTCCCTAGGGGTGGAGATAGACTGGTGATTGGTGGAACCAACTTAAGGTAGCAATGTACAATATCACATGTGAAATTCTTAAGGAGGAAAAGCAGTATCAACCATTTAGTACATGTAATACACAATATACTTCAGAACCCAGAAAATGACGGAGAAACATAGGGGAAGTGCTGTTGGCAGCGCCCAGGTGGAAGTCCATGGCCACAGGAGCAGGAGGGCCCTAGATTAACCCTCAGTGGCCGCTCTGGGTCACTGCACACCCCCACACTATGAAGGAAGCCGGCCTCGGCGCAGGGCGCGAGGGTGACTGGTGGACATGGGTAGTCCACAGACGATTATACAGGGGTTTCTGACATCATCTACACTCAGGGTTTGGTGAGAGCAGGCAATTAGAGAGGCCTGCAGGCAAGGCCCGAAATAACCTGAGGAGGAAAAATGTTATCAAACACAGATAAATACTTTAGTGTGAAAGAGACAGGATATAAAACACATTTTTGTAAATGCAGCAGTATATAAAACAGTGTACAACTGTAACAAAGATATAAAATACACAAAAGCAACAAGTGGGGCTCAGCAAATAAAGAGTCCATGTATCTGCTGTAGCAGCAGGGGCATTGTGGGCAACGTCCATATCCTGTGGTAGCAACAGGGGTACAAATCCACTTGTTGGGGGGTGCACGACAGCAGAGCTGCGGGGTCAAGGTGCACCACAGGGGCAATATAAGAACACAGTCCATAAAACAGTCCATATATAAATAACCAGGGGGACAAAGTCCATAAAGTGCTTTTAGGGGTAATATAACTTAGGAGAAGAAGGTGTAGAGAGTTCATGGCAGGGCCAGGCACAGTTCTTGAAACGTTGCGAACAGTAGCCAACAGGCTAAGGCACACACAACAGTCCCTTCAGGGGTAGGCCAACAGGGCCAAGTCCTTTGTGGCTCTGGTACGTGAGAGTCCATAAAATATGCTACAAGTTTCAGTCTCTATAGCGTGCAGGAGGCACGCCTTTAGTGCTCCTCTCAGATCTTCTGAGGGAGATATCTGCAGCGGGAGGAGGTACAGTCGAATCTGTAGCAAGTAGAGGTGGCTGAGTAGCCGGCATAGCTGGCAAGGCAGGAGGCATGGCTGCAGGTGGTGGAGCTGCTGGGTAGTACCCTGTCAGGAGGAAAGGAGTGTCCTGACGTAGCTCACTGATAGGAACGAGAGTCCTGAAGGGCGCGGGAATAGGCACTTCAGGAGCAGGTATGGCATACCTGATGGGGATGTCAGATGGCGGAAGTACCGGTGGAGTGAAGAGTTCTTCCCGGATACAGGGTTTGAGGCGGTTTCTGTGTACCACCTGAGGAGCTCTTCCCTCTTTGAAGACCTCACAAACATCCGGATACGGGATGGCCGTCAAGATGTAAGGCTCCGGTTCCCATAGCGGCTCCAGTTTGTGGCTCCGATGCTCCTTCTTGAGCCAGACCTTGTCTCCAATTTGGAGGGGGACAGCATGTGCACGGAGATTGAACTCCTCCTCCTGTCGCCTCCGAGCTTCGTCCATACGAAGATTAACTATCTCTTGTGCCTCTGTGATCCTCCTCTTCTACCCCTGTGACAATTACGCCTTGTTTAGAGAGACGACAGTCGCCAATCTGGATGGTGGGTTCCCAGTAGCCCACTTGTGGGACAGGTTGGCCGTTACTAGCCAGGACACACAGTTTCCGGTCATCAAGGTCTCTGGATAAGTCTCTGATGTCCCAGTGCTGGAGAAAAACATGCTTTTTGAGGGTAGTGACTTGTGATCCGGTGTCTACAAGGGCTTCAATAGGGACACCGTTGATCCGCACAGTTATATACGGGCAGGGCGCGATGAATCTGGGCGCTTTGGAGGGACCTCTGCATATTCCTCCCGAGGGGTGGTCCTCTGCCTCGGGGGCATCCCGTTTAACTGAAAGCACTGGGATCGGTGATGGCCAAACTTTTTACAGTATGAACAGACAGTCCTACCGGCAGGTGGAGGCCTCTCAGGCGGAGGTCGTCTGGGACGTGGGTAATACTGTCGTGGCTCAGGTGAGGAGGAGCGTGACAAGGATGGCTCCCGGGAGGGAGGAGCGACTTGCAGGGTCAGTCCCTCTAATTTCTTAACAGCACTTTCAACAAATTTGTCCATACAGTCTTTTAGGCAAGCCACTAAGTCAGGAGCAGAGGCTTGGGCAGCCTGAGTGACAGTAGGAACAGTGGCAGCAGCAGGCACCAGAGGTGCAGGTGTGGCAGCAAGTCCACTCTCTAGGCTTGGAGGGTGAGGATACATAGTGGTGGAACCACAGGGTGACTCAGTCCCTAGTACTCGTATGGCTAGCGATTTAAAATCGGCAAAGGAAATGTTCTGGTTTTGGACAGCTAGCATACGTAACTGGCTCTGCACTAGCCGGGAGTCCACACCCTCAATAAATCTGTCCAGAATCATTTTATCGGCTTCAGCAGCACTAACAGAGTCTACTTGTTGGACGGCCCTGAAAGCTGTTTGGAGAGCTAAGGCATAGTCTCTGAGGGTCTCACCTGGATGCTGTCTTCGGTTGAAGAAGCCGAGTCTCACCTCTGTAGGGGATTGTGTTTCAAACTCCCGCTTTAGCCTGGCGAGGATCTTCTCCACTGACTCCTTGTCAGATGTGGGCCAGGAACGTACTTCTTGGAAGGCGACTCCTTCCAGCTGACCCAAAAGCACGTTCACCTGCTGCACAGGGGATAAAGGTAACAAGTGAAAAGCCCTGAGCAACTTCTCACGGAAATCTGCCAGTGTATGGGGGTCCCCTCTGTAGCTGGGTAGGTGTGGGGCCCCTAGAAGAATATTCACACCCGCTGCTGCGGCAACTGGAGCGGCTGCGGTTTCTGGAGCAGGCGCCGCTGCAGCTGGGGGAGGTATGGCAGCTTGTTGGGCTGAGTCCGTGTCAGACATGATGTTTTATAATAATGGTACTGTCCCTTTAAAGAATCTGGTATGCACTGTCTCTTTAAGTGCTCCTCTGAAGCGGTGCTGCGCCGGAGTGACAGTCTGCAATCACCACTACTTGTTGCCAGCACCGCTGGTGGTACTCACTGCGTTTCCCTTGAAGGGGAGTCTCTGTGTAGGGTCTGTCGCCGCTTCCCTGCGGTAGGGACGGCGTGTCCGGGTGTCGGTCGGCGGCTCCGTGCAGGGCCGTGGGACTTCCGGGTTCCCTCTTCGCTTCACTAGAGCCCTAGTCAGCAGGCTGGGCTACGGCAAGATGGCCGCCGGAGCTGCGGCTTCGGGGGGCGGAGCCTGCACGGAGGGATGAGCAGGGCCCAGGCAGTGGGCGTTCCCAGCAAAGCCCGGGGTTTTTCTGGTGGGGGCCAAGGGGGGGGGCGGAGTCAGCGGCAGCAGTGCCAATATAGTTGTAATCCACAGAGGGGCCGTCCATGCGGTAATGGCGGCCAAATTAAAGCGACAGTACACAATTTCGCCAAACAGTCCTTAGTGTGGTTTTAAGTGGCTGACAGCCCAGGATGGGGACAACAAAGCCCAAAAACAATGTCCAGCAAAGAAAATTTTGTAAATGGTACACAGTATACAATCCTGTTCGTGACGCCAGAAAAGGGCCTTGTGGTAACCAGGGGCAACGGGTAGTGTAGTGTCACTTGGCTCGAGGGGTAGTCCCGGTGTAATCCCTGATTCTCCACTCCCTTTCACTCATCTGTGTTACCCAGGTGCAGTGTGCAGGAACATCGACCACACAGAGTTAGGATAACCAGGTAAAGTCTTTACTTAGTGCAAAAGTCAGTATACAACAATACAGTGCTTCAGCAGCTGGTCAAGTAGTGCAAAACCTTATGCAGTTCAAGGCACGTTCAAGTATGTGATTCACCAATGCACCAAGTCTATAATTCCCCTTAAGGTAGATGTTGGGGGCAGTAGTTGTACGGTTGCCAATAGCAACGACAGAGTTGAGAGTCTATTAGGAGATTGAAAATAGAAGAAAAACAGAGTTCCAGCCCTTGTGGGTTACAACAAGCGTGAGGCTTCGTGGTTTGGCTCGCCACGGGAAAATGGACTTACGGTTTTGCGCAGAGTCCTTGGGGTGCGGTAGCTGAGTGACTCATTAAAGGCTACCAGCTTGCAGGGAGGCCCAGAAGAAGTAGTGTAATCCTCTCTGTCTGCGGAAGGAAACCTTTGGAAGGCAGGTAGAAGGTTCTGGAAGAGATAATCCTCAGCTTGCGGGGCTAGAGTAGATACTTGGCTGGACAGGCCCTTGGTGGAGTGCAGGCACTTCAGTACGGTTGCCCTGGCGGGATACAGCTTCCTGGCCCAAGGTACAACTGGAAACCAGACCTCAACTGAGACCTGGAAGGGACCTGCAGCTTCTGGATTGAAGAAGAACGCTCAGAAAGGATGATGAGAGCAGTAGTAGTAGTTTTGGGGCCTGTACAGGCCTGAGAGCAGAGTACAGGATGTGTCCTCCTTGGACTCTAGGTCCACACACACTACAGGGGGAGACTAGCTCCTCCCTAGGGGTGGAGATAGACTGGTGATTGGTGGAACCAACTTAAGGTAGCAATGTACAATATCACATGTGAAATTCTTAAGGAGGAAAAGCAGTATCAACCATTTAGTACATGTAATACACAATATACTTCAGAACCCAGAAAATGACGGAGAAACATAGGGGAAGTGCTGTTGGCAGCGCCCAGGTGGAAGTCCATGGCCACAGGAGCAGGAGGGCCCTAGATTAACCCTCAGTGGCCGCTCTGGGTCACTGCACCCACACAGTATTAGATGCTTCAGTGTCCCCCTTTAATTTTTGGGTGTTTCGTGTCCCCCCTTTATTTTTTGTTTTGCTTTTGCCCCCCCCCTATATTATATTTTGTTGTTCCGCCCCCCTATATTATATTTTGTGGTGCCCCCCCCCCCAATTAATTGTGCCCATCAGTGTCCCCCACACAGTATTAGATGCTTCAGTGTCCCCCACACACAGTATTAGATGCTTCACAGTGCCCCCAACCCAGTATTAGATGCTTCAGTGTCCCCCACACAGTATTAGATGCTTCAGTGTCCCCCATACGATATTAGATGCTTCAGTGTCACCCCCATACAGTATTAGATGCTTCACAGTGTCCCCCACACAGTATTAGATGCTTCAGTATCCCCCATACAATATTAGACGCTTCAGTGTCCCCCCACACAGTATTAGATGCTTCCGTGTCCCCCACACAGTATTAGATGCTTCAGTGTCTCCCACACAGTATTAGATGCTTTACAGTGTCCCCCACACAGTATTAGATGCTTCACAGTGTCCCCCACACAGTATTAGATGCTTCACAGTGTCCCCCACACAGTATTAGATACTTCAGTGTCCCCCACACAGTATTAGATGCTTCACAGTGTCCCCCACACAGTATTAGATGCTTCAGTGTCCCCCATACAGTATTAGATGCTTCAGTGTCCCTCACACAGTATTAGATGCTTCAGTGTTCCCCATACAGTATTAGATGCTTCAGTGTCCCCCACACAGTATTAGATGCTTCAGTGTCCCCCCCATACAGTATTAGATGCTTCAGTGTCCCCCCCATACAGTATTAGATGCTTCAGTGTCCCCCACACAGTATTAGATGCTTCAGTGTCCCCCCCACACAGTATTAGATGCTTCAGTGTCCCCCACACAGTATTAGATGCTTCAGTGTCCCCCCATACAGTATTAGATGCTTCAGTGTCCCCCATACAATATTAGATGCTTCACAGTGTCCCCCACACAGTATTAGATACTTCAGTGTCCCCCACACAGTATTAGATGCTTCACAGTGTCCCCCACACAGTATTAGATACTTCAGTGTCCCCCACACAGTATTAGATGCTTCACAGTGTCCCCCACACAGTATTAGATGCTTCACAGTGTCCCCCACGCAGTATTAGATACTTCAGTGTCCCCCATACAGTATTAGATTCTTCAGTGTCCCTCACACAGTATTAGATGCTTCAGTGTCCCCCACACAGTATTAGATGCTTCAATGTCCCCCATACGATATTAGATGCTTCAGTGTCACCCCCATACAGTATTAGATGCTTCAGTGTCCCCCATACGGTATTAGATGCTTCAGTGTCCCCCCCATACAGTATTAGATGCTTCACAGTGTCCCCCACACAGTATTAGATGCTTCAGTATCCCCCATACAATATTAGATGCTTCAGTGTCCCCCCCCACACAGTATTAGATGCTTCCGTGTCCCCCACACAGTATTAGATGCTTCAGTGTTCCCCATACAGTATTAGATGCTTCAGTGTCCCCCATACAGTATTAGATGCTTCAGTGTCTCCCACGCAGTATTAGATGCTTCACAGTGTCCCCCACACAGTATTAGATACTTCAGTGTCCCGCCCACACAGTATTAGATGCTTTACAGTGTCCCCCACACAGTATTAGATACTTCAGTGTTCCCCACACAGTATTAGATGCTTCACAGTGTCCCCCACACAGTATTAGATGCTTCACAGTGTCCCACACACAGTATTAGATACTTCAGTGTCCCCCACACACTATTAGATGCTTCACAGTGTCCCCCACACAGTATTAGATGCTTCAGTGTCCCCCATACAGTATTAGATTCTTCAGTGTCCCCCATACAGTATTAGATGCTTCAGTGTCCCCCATACAGTATTAGATGCTTCAGTGTCCCCCCCATACAGTATTAGATGCTTCAGTGTCCCCCACACAGTATTAGATGCTTCAGTGTCCCCCACACGGTATTAGATGCTTCAGTGTCCCCCACACAGTATTAGATGCTTCAGTGTCCCCCACACAGTATTAGATGCTTCACAGTGTCCCCCACACAGTATTAGATACTTCAGTGTCCCCCACACAGTATCAGATGCTTTACAGTGTCCCCCACACAGTATTAGATACTTCAGTGTCCCCCACACAGTATTAGATGCTTCACAGTGTCCCTCACACAGTATTAGATGCTTCAGTGTCCCCCACACAGTATTAGATGCTTCAATGTCCCCCACACACAGTATTAGATGCTTCAGTGTCCCCCACACAGTATTAGATGCTTCAGTGTCCCCCCACACAGTATTAGATCCTTCAGTGTCCCCCCATGCAGTATTAGATGCTTCAGTGTCCCCCATACAGTATTAGATACTTCAGTGTCCCCCTCACAGTATTAGATGCTTCAGTGTCCCCCACACAGTATTAGATGCTTCAGTGTCCCCCACACAGTATTAGATGCTTCAGTGTCCCCCACACAGTCTTAGATGCTTCAGTGTCCCCCATACAATATTACATGCTTCAGTGTCCCCATACAGTATTAGATGCTTCAGTGTCCCCCACACAGTATTAGATGCTTCAGTGTCCCCCATACAGTATTAGATGCTTCAGTGTCCCCCACACAGTATTAGATGCTTCACAGTGTCCCCCACACAGTATTAGATACTTCAGTGTCCCCCACACAGTATTAGATGCTTCACAGTGTCCCCCACACAGTATTAGATGCTTCACAGTGTCCCCCATACGGTATTAGATGCTTCAGTGTCCCCCCCATACAGTATTAGATGCTTCAGTGTCCCCCACACAGTATTAGATGCTTCAGTGTCCCCCACACGGTATTAGATACTTCAGTGTCCCCCACACAGTATTAGATGCTTCACAGTGTCCCCCACACAGTATTAGATGCTTCAGTGTCCCCCATACAGTATTAGATTCTTCAGTGTCCCTCACACAGTATTAGATGCTTCAGTGTCCCCCACACAGTATTAGATGCTTCAGTGTCCCCCACACAGTATTAGATGCTTCAGTGTCCCCCATACGGTATTAGATGCTTCAGTGTCCCCCCCATACAGTATTAGATGCTTCAGTGTCCCCCACACAGTATTAGATGCTTCAGTGTCCCCCACACGGTATTAGATGCTTCAGTGTCCCCCATACAGTATTAGATGCTTCAGTGTCCCCCACACAGTATAAGATGCTTCAGTGTCCCCCACACAGTATTAGATGCTTCAGTGTCCCCCACACAGTATTAGATGCTTCAGTGTCCCCCACACAGTAATAGATGCTTCAGTGTCCCCCATACAAGATTACATGCTTCAGTGTCCCCCATACAGTATTAGCTGCTTCAGTGTCCCCCACACAGTATTAGATGCTTCAGTGTCCCCCATACAGTATTAGATGCTTCAGTGTCCCCCACACAGTATTAGATGCTTCAGTGTCCCCCATACAGTATTAGATGATTCAGTGTCCCCCACACAGTATTAGATGCTTCAGTGCCCCCCATACAGTATTAGATGCTTCAGTGTCCCCCATACAGTATTAGATGCTTCAGTGTCCCCCCATACAGTATTAGATGCTTCAGTGTCCCCCATACAGTATTAGATGCTTCAGTGTCCCCCACACAGTATTAGATACTTCAGTGTCCCCCACACAGTATTAGATGCTTCAGTGTCCCCCACACAGTATTAGATACTTCAGTGTCCCCCACACAGTATTAGATGCTTCACAGTGTCCCCCCACACAGTATTAGATGCTTCAGTGTCCCCCACACAGTATTAGATGCGTCACAGTGTCCCCTACACAGTATTAGATGCTTCACAGTGTCCCCCACACAGTATTAGATACTTCAGTGTCCCCCACACAGTATTATATGCTTCACAGTGTCCCCCACACAGTATTAGATGCTTCACAGTGTCCCCCACACAGTATTAGATACTTCAGTGTCCCCCACACAGTATTAGATGCTTCACAGTGTCCCCCCACACAGTATTAGATGCTTCAGTGTCCCCCATACAGTATTAGATTCTTCAGTGTCCCTCACACAGTATTAGATGCTTCAGTGTCCCCCACACAGTATTAGATGCTTCAGTGTCCCCCACACGGTATTAGATGCTTCAGTGTCCCCCATAAAGTATTAGATGCTTCAGTGTCCCCCACACAGTATAAGATGCTTCAGTGTCCCCCACACAGTATTAGATACTTCAGTGTCCCCCACACAGTATTAGATGCTTCACAGTGTCCCCCACACAGTATTAGATGCTTCACAGTGTCCCCCACACTGTATTAGATACTTCAGTGTCCCCCACACAGTATTAGATGCTTCACAGTGTCCCCCACACAGTATTAGATGCTTCAGTGTCCCCCATACAGTATTAGATGCTTCAGTGTCCCCCATACAGTATAAGATGCTTCAGTGTCCCCCACACAGTATTAGACGCTTCAGTGTCCCCCACACAGTATTAGATGCTTCAGTGTCCCCCACACAGTATTAGATGCTTCAGTGTCCCCCATACAGTATTAGATGCTTCAGTGTCCCCCACACAGTATTAGATGCTTCAGTGTCCCCCATACAGTATTAGATGCTTCAGTGTCCCCCACACAGTATTAGATGCTTCAGTGTCCCCCATACAGTATTAGATGCTTCAGTGTCCCCCATACATTATTAGATGCTTCAGTGTCCCCCATACAGTATTAGATGCTTCAGTGTCCCCATACAGTATTAGATGCTTCAGTGTCCCCCACACAGTATTAGATGCTTCAGTGTCCCCCACACAGTATTAGATGCTTCAGTGTCCCCCACACACAGTATTAGATGCTTCACAGTGTCCCCCACCCAGTATTAGATGCTTCAGTGTCCCCCACACAGTATTAGATGCTTCAGTGTCCCCCATACGATATTAGATGCTTCAGTGTCACCCCCATACAGTATTAGATGCTTCACAGTGTCCCCCACACAGTATTAGATGCTTCAGTATCCCCCATACAATATTAGACGCTTCAGTGTCCCCCCACACAGTATTAGATGCTTCCGTGTCCCCCACACAGTATTAGATGCTTCAGTGTCTCCCACACAGTATTAGATGCTTTACAGTGTCCCCCACACAGTATTAGATGCTTCACAGTGTCCCCCACACAGTATTAGATGCTTCACAGTGTCCCCCACACAGTATTAGATACTTCAGTGTCCCCCACACAGTATTAGATGCTTCACAGTGTCCCCCACACAGTATTAGATGCTTCAGTGTCCCCCATACAGTATTAGATGCTTCAGTGTCCCTCACACAGTATTAGATGCTTCAGTGTTCCCCATACAGTATTAGATGCTTCAGTGTCCCCCACACAGTATTAGATGCTTCAGTGTCCCCCCCATACAGTATTAGATGCTTCAGTGTCCCCCCCATACAGTATTAGATGCTTCAGTGTCCCCCACACAGTATTAGATGCTTCAGTGTCCCCCCCACACAGTATTAGATGCTTCAGTGTCCCCCACACAGTATTAGATGCTTCAGTGTCCCCCATACAGTATTAGATGCTTCAGTGTCCCCCATACAATATTAGATGCTTCACAGTGTCCCCCACACAGTATTAGATACTTCAGTGTCCCCCACACAGTATTAGATGCTTCACAGTGTCCCCCACACAGTATTAGATACTTCAGTGTCCCCCACACAGTATTAGATGCTTCACAGTGTCCCCCACACAGTATTAGATGCTTCACAGTGTCCCCCACGCAGTATTAGATACTTCAGTGTCCCCCATACAGTATTAGATTCTTCAGTGTCCCTCACACAGTATTAGATGCTTCAGTGTCCCCCACACAGTATTAGATGCTTCAATGTCCCCCATACGATATTAGATGCTTCAGTGTCACCCCCATACAGTATTAGATGCTTCAGTGTCCCCCATACGGTATTAGATGCTTCAGTGTCCCCCCCATACAGTATTAGATGCTTCACAGTGTCCCCCACACAGTATTAGATGCTTCAGTATCCCCCATACAATATTAGATGCTTCAGTGTCCCCCCCACACAGTATTAGATGCTTCCGTGTCCCCCACACAGTATTAGATGCTTCAGTGTTCCCCATACAGTATTAGATGCTTCAGTGTCCCCCATACAGTATTAGATGCTTCAGTGTCTCCCACGCAGTATTAGATGCTTCACAGTGTCCCCCACACAGTATTAGATACTTCAGTGTCCCGCACACAGTATTAGATGCTTTACAGTGTCCCCCACACAGTATTAGATACTTCAGTGTTCCCCACACAGTATTAGATGCTTCACAGTGTCCCCCACACAGTATTAGATGCTTCACAGTGTCCCACACACAGTATTAGATACTTCAGTGTCCCCCACACACTATTAGATGCTTCACAGTGTCCCCCACACAGTATTAGATGCTTCAGTGTCCCCCATACAGTATTAGATTCTTCAGTGTCCCCCCATACAGTATTAGATGCTTCAGTGTCCCCCATACAGTATTAGATGCTTCAGTGTCCCCCCCATACAGTATTAGATGCTTCAGTGTCCCCCACACAGTATTAGATGCTTCAGTGTCCCCCACACGGTATTAGATGCTTCAGTGTCCCCCACACAGTATTAGATGCTTCAGTGTCCCCCACACAGTATTAGATGCTTCACAGTGTCCCCCACACAGTATTAGATACTTCAGTGTCCCCCACACAGTATCAGATGCTTTACAGTGTCCCCCACACAGTATTAGATACTTCAGTGTCCCCCACACAGTATTAGATGCTTCACAGTGTCCCTCACACAGTATTAGATGCTTCAGTGTCCCCCACACAGTATTAGATGCTTCAATGTCCCCCACACACAGTATTAGATGCTTCAGTGTCCCCCACACAGTATTAGATGCTTCAGTGTCCCCCACACAGTATTAGATCCTTCAGTGTCCCCCCATGCAGTATTAGATGCTTCAGTGTCCCCCATACAGTATTAGATACTTCAGTGTCCCCCTCACAGTATTAGATGCTTCAGTGTCCCCCTCACAGTATTAGATGCTTCAGTGTCCCCCCATGCAGTATTAGATGCTTCAGTGTCCCCCATACAGTATTAGATGCTTCAGTGTCCCCCACACAGTATTAGATGCTTCACAGTGTCCCCCACACAGTATTAGATGCTTCAGTGTCCCCCTCACAGTATTAGATGCTTCAGTGTCCCCCCATACAGTATTAGATGCTTCAGTGTCCCCCACACACAGTATTAGATGCTTCAGTGTCCCCCACACAGTATTAGATGCTTCAGTGTCCCCCATACAGTATTAGATGCTTCAGTGTCCCCCACACAGTATTAGATGCTTCACAGTGTCCCCCACACAGTATTAGATGCTTCAGTGTCCCCCACACAGTATTAGATGCTTCACAGTGTCCCCCACACAGTATTAGATGCTTCAGTGTCCCCCTCACAGTATTAGATGCTTCAGTGTCCCCCCATACAGTATTAGATGCTTCAGTGTCCCCCCCATACAGTATTAGATCCTTCAGTGTCCCCCACACAGTATTAGATGCTTCAGTGTCCCCCACACAGTATTAGATGCTTCAGTGTCCCCCACACAGTATTAGATGCTTCAGTGTCCCCCACACAGTATTAGATGCTTCAGTGTCCCCCACACAGTATTAGATGCTTCAGTGTCCCCCACACAGTATTAGATGCTTCAGTGTCCCCCACACAGTATTAGATGCTTCAGTGTCCCCCATACAGTATTAGATACTTCAGTGTCCCCCACACAGTATTAGATGCTTCAGTGTCCCCCTCACAGTATTAGATGCTTCAGTGTCCCCCACACAGTATTAGATCCTTCAGTGTCCCCCCCCCACACAGTATTAGATGCTTCAGTGTCCCCCACACAGTATTAGATCCTTCAGTGTCCCCCCATGCAGTATTAGATGCTTCAGTGTCCCCCATACAGTATTAGATACTTCAGTGTCCCCCACACAGTATTAGATGCTTCAGTGTCCCCCTCACAGTATTAGATGCTTCAGTGTCCCCCTCACAGTATTAGATGCTTTAGTGTCCCCCATACAGTAGTATATGCTCCACAGTAGGCCCCCACACAATAGTTTGTTACTTACCCTGTCCCACGAAGAGCGACCTCCTTTTTCTTCTGTTCGCAGGCGCTGATGAATGACGTCATCGCGCCTGCGTCGGGGCAGAGGTCACACTCTGCAGTCAGTGTAAGCCGCGGACTTCGGCCAACACTGACAGCTTTCATCTGTATGTACATATACATATACAGCTGAAAGAAGCGATCGCTCACTAACCGGGAATCCTGTACCAGATTCCCGGTTAGTGAGCGATCATGGCGACGGTGCGTGTGCCAACTGAGAGGGCTCTGCGTGCCATAGGTTCGCCATCATGGCTCTAGGTCATGTCTGTCACTGGACTGCTAAAGTGGAAGTTCTAGAATTAGAAAATTAATTTTTGGTTCTCCCTTTTTCCAATAATCTGGTGCTTCTAGAGTTACCGTAGCTGAGATGCCATTCTCTAACAAAAGAGTCATCATCTTGTCAGATTGTCTACTGTGGCCCTGACGTTTAGAGCGATGCCTTCTGGTTGTTCCCACTCAAGTTGTTTTCTCTTCTGGCCACAATTCCATCACTATTTTAAGATTTTGATGACAGATTTTAGACATGAACGGAAGAAATCTTCCTTGTACATTTATTCCTTTGCTTGGCCATTCTGCTTCTTCATGGTCATGGACCAGCTAATGTTAGAGTCTACCCTCTGTAACTAGGTAACTAAGACAATGTCTGTCTACATGAAAGAAAATCTCGGGGCACATTTAATCTGGACATCATCTTCAGAAGACTAGATAGCAATTTAAGTTTATCTCTTAGCTGTTTGATTGTATCAAAGGGACTAGTTTTAACTTCATAACAGAACTTTGGGTAGCATATAACCTGATCTAGGATAGGAGACAGACAAATTGAAGACCATATTTAACACCCAAAGTGAGCAGTTGAATAAAATCTCCTCCATATTTCCAGGATTTCTTTAATCCCTTAAGGCCGCTGTCTAGTTTGGATATTAAGCCTATGCTATTTTTTCCATTTTCCAGCTCTGTATTCCATTATTTGTAAATTTGTTTTTATTTTTCTGTTGACATACGAGGGCTTATTTTTTGTGTGACAAATTATATTTTTAGATGGGGTACATATATTATTTTGCTTAGTTTTAAATGGGTTGTGACATTAAGGACATTTATGCCCTATCCACAGTACAGAGGACTGAAATTCCCTCTAAAGCTTTGTTGCGAATGGAGCGCCATTGCGCTTGAGTGACTGGTGCTCCATATACTTCTATAGGGCTGCCAAAAATTACTGAAATTACAGCCTTGGAGCCTTGATTATGTGCCTGGTAGTTATAGTAATCTATCAGCACCCTGTGATCACATTATTTGGGTTCAGCTGCATTTTTGACATTGATAAATCCTATAATATACTTTATTAACAGATTTTGGCTCCTTTCTGAGAATCCTTGCATTTCTTTAGTCTTTCCATTGCTTCTCACTGGGTACTGTGTAGGGGCTTATGTGTGTAATAAAGAGAAAATGAGGGTGGGGAGGGTGTTATATTTTGGGTTTTTATAAAATATAGAAACTTGGTGTGATATGAAAGAGGAAATTCACATTTTTTTTATGACACTAAGTCTGAGGTCTACCTGTACTATTTCCAAAAATATCACCATGGATGGGACCCTTCTCCTTTAGGAGGAGTTATTCTGGCTTGGTCATTATTCCCAGATTATGTTCTTAGATTTCTTTGAAAACCATGAAAATATGAGGTGACTCCAGGTACCCAGCCCAGGGATCAAACTTGTTCATAGTAGTATTGCCAATACTAGGGAAATGCAGGGCATCACTGGTTAGCAAAGGAGATCTTATCAGCAAATGTATTTGGCAGTTCAATGGTGTGGGGCCAACTGATCTAAATGACACTAAACTGGAGAACACAACTCATCTGACTTGTCCTAAAGTCAACTCTCTCAACAAAATTTTGGAGTACCTTGAGTCTGCCCACACTTAATCCATACCAAGATTGACAGGCCATTTTCTTCTCCTCACATATGATGCAATTGTGTCAGAAAGGTGATGACCTCTACACCTTCCAATAATGTAGGATCAGTGGTTCCCCACTCAAGAATGATGGACAGATCCAGACAGAGAAAGGTAAATAGTTCAAAAACGTTTACTTATAAGGAGGCAAACAAGCTTGATGGTTAAAGAGTTTTCACAAAGAGACAATTGGTGTAAAATTCTCACAATGGGGAACAGTAACAATAGGCAAAACTTGCAACACTTTGCCTGCTAATATGTGACAATTTGGAGGACCTCGACTCAGGAATCCTCCTGCAACAAATTTTATTGCTTCTTGCGAGAATTACAAGAAGATCAGGGAATTACTTCTTGGATTAAAAGATGCTGGTGATCAGCTTTTATTCCTGAGAGAGTCCCTCATGGCCATTCATTTCAGCTGCAGTGCCCCAAACCTTCAACAACCCCCTCAAAGATGTGCTCATGTCTTAATATGGAGACCCATTAAAGTCTAAAATCGGCCAGTGGTGATGAAAAAAATAAAAAAAATTCATACTCACCCTTCCACGGTGCTCCGGTGCCTCCCAACGTGGTCCGGTCTTTTTAACGTGTGGCGGAAGTCCCAGCCACACGTGACCACTGAGGCCTATCAGCAGCTTCACCGGAACTCAGGAAGAGACCCGTGAGAAGTCGCTGGAGCAACAGGACGTGCCAGGATGACATCAGAGCATTGGGGACATGTGAGTATCATTTTTTTTATATTTTTTCACCCCCCCCGCCCCCCGGTTGCCCAGGTTTAAAAAAAAAAAAAATGCCTGGACAACCTCTTTAAAGCTGCATCTGAATACATTGTAAAAGTTTCAAGAATTTATGAACATGATATTAATTTCTGAAGTTTACTTTTTTTTATTTTTGTGTTCCTTTCTGTTTCTTCTACTAACTCCTTGTTCAGTCCCCACGAGATTTCATCCCAAAGGGTCAGGAGATGTATAAGTGCTGGTGTCTTGTGTGTGCAGAGAAGCGTCTGCTCTCCATATTATACCAGGTAAATGACTACATTGTTTTGTCCTGTATTTGTCCTATATTACATAATATGCTCATGATATGCACCTGTTTTTTACAGACTCACTGCACATTGATTTTTTTCTTAGAAATACAGATCTAACTCCTTCAGATCTGTACAGTATTCAGGGCTTTAAGGACTAAGTTTTTAATTTTTTTCTTTATTCTTTGCCATAATACAAGAGCAATAATAAGTAACTTAATATTTTTCAGCAGCTGTTTGAGGACTTGTCTGTTTAATAGCACCATTTTGTAATATAAAGTAAAACTAAAGTAATTTTTACTGTTGCCACATTTCCTGAGCAATAACTTTTACTTTTTATTGAAAACTAGCACGTTGGCATTATTTTGGTATACATATAAATTACTGATTAACGTATAGAAAATAGTTTTAAGAAAAAAAGAGAAAAACATCAAATTGGCTGATTTCTGTAGTTAGACATAGGAATAGATCTAAATAGAGGGAAGGAAAAAAAATTATAAATAAAGTGAAAGCACAATGCAATATTTGATACATTTGACTGCATACCCCTTTCTCCCAAATCCCACATACAATCGAAGCAAAACCACTTTGCATTTTTTGCCCAGCAATTTTCACTGGTTCTGCATTTTTCTTCCCCTATTAAATCTATAAAGAAAATTCTAGCAATCCTGCAGCTAAAATTAACATGCAATTTTCAAAAATATGTGTGGATGAGATGAAATATTGCTATATTAACCTCTTAAGGACACAGCCTAAAAGTACCTTGATGACCAGGCCTCATTTTTCAAAATTGACATTAGGCAATAGCTTTGAGACGCTTTAACTTACACAAGTGATTTTGAGATTGTTTTTTCATGACACATTATACTTCATGTTAGTGGTAAATATTTATCAATATTTTTTGCATTTATTTTTTTTTTTTTATAGAAAATTTGGAAAAATGTGCAGTTTTCAAAATGTGAAATGTTGTGCTTTTCATTCAGATAGTCATACCACCCAAAAATATTAATAAATATTATCTACCATATCTCTGCTTTATATCAACATCATCAAAATTGTCTTTTCATTTATTTTGGATTTTAGAAGGCTTACAAGTGTAACAGCAATTTTTCAGATTTACAAGAAAATTTGTCATTTGTAAGTGGCCACTTCAGTTCTGAAGGGGATTTTACAGGCCTATATATTAGAAACCCCATAAATCACCCCATTTTCACAACTGCAACCCTCAAATAAAACAAAACAACATTTAAGAAGTTTCTTGACCCTATAAGCATTTAACGGGAATTAAAACAATATGGAGGTGAAATTTAGTCATTTCATTTTTAATACATCATTTAGTCCTAAATTTAACACATTCACAAATGGTTAAAGGAGAAAACTCACAGTTTGTTACACAATTTCTCCCGAGCACAGAAGTACCCCACATGTGGGTGTAAACTGATGTTTGGGCAGACGGCAGCACACGGAACAAAGGGAGAGACACTGGGTGCCATGTCGCATTTGCAGAGCCCCTAGAATATCAATACAACCCTCCAATAGTGACTCCATTTTGGAAACTACACCCATTAAGGAATTTCCAAGGGGTATAGTGAGCATTTTGACCCCCACAGCTGTTTCACAGATTTTATTAACATTGGGATGTGTAAATTAAAAATTACTAAAACGTCACTTTATCCCCAAAGTTTTCTTTTTCACAAAGGACTAAAGGAGAAAAAGCCCCCCACAGGTTGTTTAACAATTGCTCCTGAACACGGCATAATCCATATGTGGTTGTAATTTGCTATATGGGTACATGGGGGGTCATGCAATGGAAAGTTCTAGTTGGCTTTTGGAGGGCAGATTTTGCTGGAATAGTTTTCAGGTGCCATGTCATATTTGCAGAGCCCCTAGAGTACCAATACAATGGAAACCCCCCAAAGGTGACCCCACTTTGGAAACTATCCCCCTCATAGAATTTATCAAGGGATATAGTGACATTTTGACTCCACAGCTGTTTCACGGATTTTGTTAACATTGGGACGGGTACTACCTCCAGATGCGAGGATGTCAATTTGCGGCCCACAATAATTTTATCATCGATCTTCTCAATTTTGTACTTACAAAAAACTTTTTCCACTTCAATGGGAAAATATACCACCAGCTCAGGGGCACAGCTATGGGGTGCGCATGTGCGCCCACCTATGCTAACTTGCTCCTGGGCTGGTGGGAGGCCGCCATGATCTTTGGTGAGAGAGGCCCAGAGGATGTGGAAAAAATTGAAATGTGGGCTAGATATCTAGTCCTCGTTATCTGGAGGGGTATCGAGGATGCGTTCAGGAGTTTTGTACAACGACTCAATATGAACAGTATTGGACTTAAGTTTACATCTGAATGTGACAGAAAGACCCTGCCATTTTTGGACGTCTGTATTAGCAGAAATGAGAATGGTGAGTTAATGACAGACGTATACAGAAAACCTACTGCTACCAACTCCCTCCTGAGGTGGGAGAGTAGCCACCCACTCCCACTCAGGAGAGGAATACCCAGGGGACTATATCTGAGACTGAGGAGAAATTGCTCTAAGGTGGACGATTTTGTCAAGAGATCTGGGGAATTAAGACAGAGATTCCTTGAACGAAGGTAGCCTGACTCAGTCTTAAGAGAGGCATATAAGAACGCTGTAGGTAGGAATTGGAGTGATTTACTGACAGTGGTAATTCCACAGAGGACGATACAGAGGTCACAAGACTTGTTACAACATTCAACAATGGAGCCACACGGGTACGGCAGACTCTGTCTAAACATTGAAATATTCTTCTAACGGACCCAGATGTGGCAAAAATAGTGGGTCCTCAGCCCATTATCACTTATAAAAGAGGGAGATCTATTCGAGACAGAATAGTCCACAGCCACTACATCGAACAGAAAGCTACAATGTGGTTGAATAGAAAAATTACTGGATGTTATAGATGTAGTGGCTGTGTGGCCTGTCCCTTTTTGCAGGTAGGAAAAGAATGTTTCTCTAATGTAAAGGGAAAAAACCTTTAAAATCAAACATCTAATCAATTGTAGAACAACAGGTGTTATCTATAAGATGACATGCGCATGTGGCAAAGAATATGTAGGTAAAACACGATGGGAGCTCCATAGACGAATAGGTGATCATCTTGGCAATATCCTACACAAAAGGGAGACACCAGTAGCCAAGCATGTGAATGAATTACATGGGGGAGATCGAACTATGATTAAGTTAATGGGAATTGACCACGTCCCTTCCCCTCTTAGAGGTGGCGATTGGGATAGAATGATCTTACAGAGGGAGACAAGGTGGATCTTTGAACGCCAGACTATGTATCCATCTGGACTGAACGAACAGCTGGCTAACACGGTACAACATTATACTACTATCAACTTGAAAGATACCACAATGTACCGCAAAAGAATGGAACTGAAAAACCGGCTTAAGAAACTTGCACAACTCAACAGCGACATCTTCTTCTTAACAAAATGCAAAAAGGAGAGACTCATCCCAAAAGGCTTCAATTTACGTAACCCAACCCGGAACACCTACAACAGCCGATATGCAGAACAACTATGTATTCGGACATCTGAAAGGCTGCGGAACAATATGATAAAAATTTCCTATAACAACAAAAAAGAACACAGGAGGAGATACAGGCCCTGAAATCATCATTGGCTAATGACACAGAGGAAATGAAGGCCAAACTCCACACATACTACTGGAAACTTCAGGATATGCTTATTAACAACAAAAAGAAAAAGCTCCACAGACTGAGACAAAAAAGTCTCATTACTACAACCGCAAATACTAGCCCAGATCAGCAAAGCTGTGTTGTGAATCTTTCCTCTTATGAGCCAAGCAAACACGAAATGTCAGTTCTCTCCAAAGGTCTCTCCTTCTGCCCCTCAGCACGCACTGACCATATCCAACTCTGCAATGATATGGAGGAGTTTTTCAGAAAAATGAGATTAAGGGAATATTTTTATGACAAAGACCTTCCATACAGCAGCGACTCTGAGATGGAACAGCCCATAAGGAATCCTACCAAAAAATCTACCTGGACCCCACGCCCTGGAGCTAATGCAGCACTGGATAAATATATTGACTGTTTCAGAAGCAAAGTAAAATCAGAAATCCTGGAGAAACAAAAGAAACAGGCGCATAACCTAACCCTGCAAGAACAGAAGGCTATTACATCACTGAAAGAAAATCAGGATATAATAATAAAACCAGCTGACAAAGGGGGTGCAATAGTCATAATGAACACCTCAGACTATATCCAGGAAGCAAACAGGCAACTGTCAAATCCCATCCATTACTCCAAACTTGGAAGTGATCCCACAGAGGCCTATATGAAAGAACTAAAGTGTATGATCAAGAAGTTTCCAGTCCAGATCCAGAATCAGGTAAAAGGACTTATCCCACAAGATCCCAGACCGGGCTGCTTCTATATGCTCCCAAAGATACACAAAGATGGCAACCCTGGGGAGGCCTATCATTTCTGGCATTGGGACACTGACAGAAAACATCTCAGGTTGGGTGGAAAATCTCCTAAAACCCCTTGTCAGGGATACTCCAAGCTATATCCAGGACACCACTGACCTTCTTAACAAACTGAATGCCCTGGGCCCTCTACCTGAGGGTACCATTTTGGCCACCATGGATGTGGAATCCCTGTATACCAACATTTCCCACAAGGATGGAGTTGCAGCATGTCAGGTACACCTGGCAAAACAAAACCTCCCAACAGAACCAGTAACGCAGCTCATACAATTCATCCTTAGCCACAACCATTTTACCTTTGGAGAGGATCTATATCTACAGCGAATGGGAACTTCAATGGGGACCAGATGTGCACCCCAATATGCAAATCTCTTTATGGCAGAAATGGAAGGAACATATTTATCAACATGCGCCACCAAACCTATGATTTACCTTCGTTATATCGATGATATCCTTGTCATCTGGACTGCAGGTGAGGAGGCCCTACTTCAATTCCATAATGACTTCAATGACTTTCACCCGACCATCAACCTTAAACTTAGCTATTCAGGGAGTGAAATTCACTTTCTGGATACCACAATATACATTAAAGACCACCGACTACTCACATCGATATACCACAAACCCACAGACAGAACGGCCTACCTGAGAAACGACAGCTTCCACCCCAAGCACACAAGACAATCTATCATCTACAGCCAGGCTATACCATACAATCGTATTTGCTCCGACAAAGCAGACCTGGACAAGCACCTCCTGGATCTGAGGATGAAGTTTCTCAGATTGGGATACAAACCAAAAGTAACAGACAACCAATTGAACAAAGCAGCAGCCATTAACAGAGACAGTCTGCTCACATATAGAGAGACCCAGAAAGAAGCCCGAGTGCCCCTAGTTGTCACCTACAACCCACAGCTGGAGATCCTACGAAGGATTGCCAAGGAGCGCCAACCTGTGCTACATAGGGACAACAGGCTCAAGGACATATTTCCAGTCCCCCCTCTCCTTTCCTTTCGACAACCACCAAACCTGAGGCGTATTATCGTCCGGAGTGCCCTGAAGGCCCCAACTGAAAATGGCCCCTCACCTTGCCTACATAAAAGGTGCATGACCTGCAAGCACATCCATACCGCTGACAGTGTACCTATCCCACAGTCACAACAGATGCACAGAATTAGGGGGACATTCTCCTGCAGGTCTTCCAATGTGGTGTACCTCATAATGTGTGTGCAATGTCCCACCACAGGCCTCTATGTGGGGGAAACAGGGCAGAGACTCAGTCAACGAATGAACTCACACAGATCCAATATTAATAACAGCAGAACCGTTCTCCCAGTGGCCGCACATTTCTCCGGAGAAAACCACTCTATTGAAGATTTGCGGGTTGTGGTTTTAATGGGACATTTTAAGACGCAGGAGGCGAGGAAACAATGGGAGTACAAGTTTATGCAAAAATTTCAAACTCTGCAATTTGGACTTAATATTCATGCCAGCTTCATGTCACACTATGTATGAACCATGAACTGAACTCAATATTCATGCCAGCTTCAAATCACACTATGTGTGACCTGTGAGGGACACAAATCACCTCCTGATAGCAAACAGATAACAGCAAGAATTACTGATCCCTCCGTCACGCACCACAAGTTTCCAGACTGTTTTTTTGACCTGTTGTAAATAACTTCTCTACTTAGATTGCATTTTTTTTTAAGGACTCTAAAATGCTTTGAAAACCATGTGTATAAAAATCTGTGAATTTTCAGTTCTTGTATCACACCATGTCTGATGAAGGGAGCTAGCTAGTACTCCTGAAAGCTTACTTATAAATATACTCAGTTAGCCTCTAAAAGGTATCGCCTGATTTCTTCACTCTTCCATTATTTAGGATTCATCCTCTTCTCGCTCTATGTTCTATATGCTAACTTTGCTCTATCAGTTTGTGACTAATTCTATATATTCCTATATCTGAGCACCATATCTGAACTTAATATTATCCACTAGGGCTGACTATCCCTTTAAGTGGACTATAAGGATATGTGTGATAGGTTATATGCATTGAACATGTTTGGCATAATAGGTATAGATTACAACATCAATCCCCTTGATGTTTACCCCATATATTATTAGCATTGTGGTTGGATTTGAACCGGGTGATCCGGCGTTGTAGTTCTGCGGTGCTGTCCGCTGAACCACTCTGCTGCCTTAGATTGGCAGTACCTGTTACTTTATGAAGTTGGTGTTTGTGGATGACTTTTCCACATTAGATATATAAACACATCTTTTTGTTTTGTCTTATTTAGTATCGCCAGTATGGAGTTGTCTGATTATGACCCTCCACCTGCTGTAATGCTTGTTACTTTATTCTTTAAGTGCTAATTCCATAGTAAAGAATGGATTAGCACATTACTAGCAACCCAACCCCTCCATTTTTGATTGGAGTGGGTGGTTATGCTCCTCCACTGACACCAAGGATGGGTAGGGTTTGGGATGCAGTTCTGCCATTTACTCAATTAGAATGGGGAACCACGCCTCTCCCCCGAGGTGTCCATGGGTGATTTGTTTTGGCGCACTGGTGGACACGCGCGGGAGGAGGGGCTTTTTACATTTAGGACGAGGTAAGCAGTGGCTCTGGTTTACTTACAGGACCACTGCTGACACATATGCTCCCCTGCATTCAGGGTGGAGCGTCCATCTGCACAGCCCTACAACTGGCAAGCTATGCTAATACATGGTTGAGTAGCTTGAAGGGCTTTTACTCCCCACTGGGCTTATATTTTGCCACAATTTTATAATGTGCACTTATGGTACTGTCTGTATATATGGTGTTGGAAGTTGAATGAACATTTTGGTTATGTTTAACATCCTGAATGCCATGGTCAATATTGGCAATCCAACACCGTATAGACCAGATATTGCACTTATTGCAACAATGAATTTTTGTTAGGTATAGTAAGCGTTCTCTTCTTTTGTTTTGTGTATTATTTTCAGATCCCCTGAGGATTGCCCTTCCATCTGGTTGGGACATGAAATGCATTGGGAAAATGGATCTAATTTGATAGGGAGATACAGGGAGAGTTTTGGGACTGTCCTTGTTAGGACAGGAGTCATTGCGGGACATAGGTGAGAGATAGGGTATAATTATACCAGCCCTTCATCTGTAAGTCCCGTTGCGTCCCCAATGTCTCTCTGTAGGTCCGGGTAAGAGCGTTCCCTTTTTTTATCTAGAGCACGGTTTGTTTTGTGCACATCAATTGGTGATATTCTCTGACCGTCTTAAATATTTATTATTATTATTTGCATTAAAGGTTAAGTTTTATGATTTCTTGGATCCTGTGCTTGTAACATTGGGACGGGCAAACGAATAATTGCTTTCTTTCCTATGAAATGTCAATTTAGCCCCAAATTTTTCATTTTCACAAGAGGATGAAAGAGAAAACGCTCCTCACAGTTCATTACACAATTTCACCTGAACACAGCAATACCCCATATGTAGTCGTAAACTGCTGTAAGGGTACATAGTGGGGCTCAGAATGGAAAGAGCGCTATTTGGCTTTTGCAGGGCAGATTTTGCTGGAATAGTTTTATGGGTGCCATGTCATATTTGCAGAGCCCCTAAAGTACCAATACAATGGTACATCTTGACCCCACAACTGTTTCACAGATTTTATTAGTATTGGGATGTAAAAATGAAAAATTACTTTTTTTTTTCCAATAAACTGTCCAAATGTTTAATTTTCACAAGGGGTTAACCCCTTAATGACCGGGCCATTTTTTGTTTTTGCGTTTTCGATTTTTCCCTCCCCACATTCCAAGAACCATAACTTTTTCATTTTTCAGTTCACAGAGTCACATGATGGCTTATTGTTTGTGAAACAAATTGTACTTTGTAATGTCACTATTCAATCTGCTGTGCAATGTACTGGGAAGCTGGAAAAAAAATTCAGAATGAGGTGCAATTGGAGAAAAACTGCATTTGCACCAAATTCATATGGGTTTAATTTTTACAGCATTCACTGTGTGGTAAAAATGACATGTTACCTGTATTCTGCGGGTCAATACGAACACGGCGATACCAAATTTATTTAGTATTTGGAATGTTTTGATACCTTTTAAAAAATTAAACTTTGCTAAATAGAAAAAAAATTTTGCGTCGCCATATTGTGACACCTGTAACTTTTTCATATTTACATTTATGGAGCTGGGTAAGGCGTCTTTTTATGCGGGACAACATGACGTTTTTATTGATACCATTTGGGGAAAGATCTGATAGTTTGATCACTTTTTATTCAGTTTTTTATAGGAGACAAAGTGTTGAAAAAAAAACGCTATTTGGCCATTTTGATTTTTTTTCCCGCTACGCCGTTCACTGTATGGGATAAATATTTTAATATTTTAATAGTTCAGGCATTTTGGAGCACGGGGATACCTAAATTGTTTATGCTTACTTTTGTTTATTTACTTTTATATCTGATCTAGGGAAAGGGGGGTGGTTTGAACTTTTGTGTTTTTTTTTAATTTTTTCATACTTTTAACAACTTTTTTTTTTTAAATATTTTTACTTGTATGATCAGACTCCCTAGGGACCTTGAAACCTAGGGAGTCTGATCGATCATACTATTCACTGCAATACTACTGTATCCCAGTGAATAGCAAAATGACATCACTGCTATTAGACGATGCCTCTGGCATCGCGTAATAGCTATACTGTAATGACAGGCCTGGGAGCCTTCAATAGGCAACCAATCGCCGCCCTCCAATGACGTTCTGGAGGGCGGCGATCAGGTAAAAATGGCAGCGCCCATGGCGGCTGCGCATTTTAGACGCCGCGGTCCCGTTTGACCGCGACATCTAAAGGGTTAACAGCCGCGATCGGTGCAGGCACCGATTGCTGCTGTTAGCGGCGGGTCCTGGCTGTATTATACAGCCGGCACCCGCGGTGTATGGAGAGTGCTCAGCTCCTGAGCGCTCTCCATACATCGTCATACGACTCAGGACGTACTATTACGCCCTGGGTCGTTAAGGGGTTAAAGAAGAAAAAGCTCCCCAC
Organism: Leptodactylus fallax; assembly: GCA_947044405.1. Lineage (NCBI taxonomy): Eukaryota > Metazoa > Chordata > Amphibia > Anura > Leptodactylidae > Leptodactylus > Leptodactylus fallax. Next base: position 4,730,762 of record CAMRHE010000113.1, read on the forward strand.
AGTTTGTTGCACAATTTCTCCTGGACACGGGAAAACATGGAATAAAAAGAGCACTATTTGGATTTTGGAGGGCGGATTTTGCTGGAATAGTTTTCTGGTGCCATTTGCAGGACCCCTAAAGCACCAGTATAATTGAAACCCCTCAAAGTGACCCCATTTTAGAAACTACACCCCTCAAGGAATTTCTCAAGGAATATTATCATTTTGCGCCCAATAGTGCTTCCCAAAAATGAATGTATAAAGTGACATTTTCAAATACATTACAATACATTGCACCCACTCCTAAAACTATTAAAAGGATTATTCTGGTGACAAAAAAGTTGTATACATGGGTGTAAACTGCTCTTTGGGTAGCGAGCATTTTTAACTCTTGAGTGTTGCATTAATTTAATTTCCAGCTGATAATGAAAAGTGAAAATTGCAATTTTTACAGAGATTCACCATTTCAGTGCCCGATATGTTGCACCCATACAGTATAAGAGAAAAAGGGTCATTTAGTTGAGGGGGGGGGGGTATTTTTTTTATGCTTGTAAATTAGTATTGAAGTAGTATAAGAAGTGTTGGAGTGTGTATAATGGCTGTCAGCCTATTCATACGCATAGGCTGACAGGCTTGCACACAGGATCAGAAGACCTGATGGGCAGATTACATACTCAGGGCCACAGAATAGGCCCCGGGCTGCCGAATAAGGATCATGCCCTCCAGAGACAGAAAGGGGGAGGGGGGGTATAGAGGTATTGGGTTGCTATGGAAACCGCTTCAATCTCAGTCATGATTTATTGCGGCATCTAAAGGGTTAATATCTGCAATCGGCACTCAGGTCTGGCCGTGGGTGTCAGCTGTTGCTTACAGCTGACACCTGCTTTTGATGTCAGAAGCTGAGTGGGTGACATTATCATGACAAAATAGTACGTCATGATGCAGTAAGGTACACCTTCATATGACAGACTCTTACATCATTTTGCATTAAGGGGTTAAACCCCACCCTCTTTTCCACAAGCCCTGTCAGACAAGGAGCAGAAACTGTTAGAAAGTGTTTAAAACAAACAGAAAAGGAGATGTAAAGCATCTTCTCCACCAAACTACAGCAAATTACACCAGAATTCTGGTGCATTTTTTTTAGTTTTTCTGAACATATGTCTGCTGTAAATAAACAACGACAATGGAGGGTAAACTCTTTTTAAAATATTTCAATGGCACTTTGTGCTATAGAAAAACTAGAAAAAATGTGAAAGCAGACACTTTTTACTCTTTTTATCAATTTCCCAGAAATTGAAAATACAGAGAAAGAAGTAACATAAAAATAAATCCATACGAAAAATGTAAAAAGCAAAAAACTAAACCTGAAACCACTAAAACCTGAAAATGTGTTTGTTTATGAACCGGGGGTTACACAGTTTTTAGTGCACATACTCAAGTTGTTTGTCCAGAGATTTCTTTGTTGCTTCTCTGCCTGAGCTTTGTCAGTACTCCACATGCTTGCACTTTTTTTGCTGCCAATTTCTAGAATGCGTTGTGTCATCCTTGGGAGGCAATGACCAATCTGATGCCTGCCGTTACAACGTACCATCAAAATAACGGTCATGTGAATAGTTCCCATTCACTTGAATTGTAGCTTAAGGTTGGGGCCCCACGTAGCGTAAATGCTGCAGCAAAAACTGCAGTGTTTTATAGTACCTGAAAAGTGGATGGGATTCCAGCTAATCCCATTCACACATTGCAGAAATAAATCTACAGCGGAAATGCTGCGATTTCAAAAATGCTTGCTTCTGTGGCCTTTTGTGAAAAGCGCTGCAGGAAAAACTGCAATACGTTTCCACCACAGTTTTTCCAGTAGAGTATTTTGGCTGTGGTTCGTTACGTGGGGTCCCGGCCTTAGGCTGCTTTCACACTACTAAGTCTCGTACTCAAATTCCTCTTCATTTTCTAAAGTATGAATGTAGCCTAAAATTTCTATGATACAGATATCAGTCATATCAGGTTGTCAACTATATGAACTTTTAGCAAATCTGGTTAAGAGTAAGTCCCCACAATTTTGCTGCTACTCTAAGGCCAAGGCCCCATGTAGCGGGCCGCAGCAAAAAAGTGCTGCAGTAAAAACCATGGCGGCAATGCATCGCTATTTTTTTTTGCAGCACTTTCACAGGAAGTCCACAGAGATTTCCACTGTGGACTTTCTGCTTCATTTATACTTATAGGGGAACTGCCGGCCTTTCTGTAGGTATAATTGACATACTGCACAGGGCATCCACAGCCAAGGGATTGTCCTCCTTGTATAGAGAGCAGAACTTATCCACCTTGGCATTGTCTGGTTTCCATCAGGTCTACTTCTAGATGTCCCCCTTTCAGGATGATTGCTTGGACCGGTGAAGCCTCAACTAAATTGATCTGCTATCACATTCAGCAATCCTTTGATATGTACGGCATAGAGATGAGTTAGATTCTTCTCTGCCCAACTCAAGATCTTCCCCACTTTGTTTAGAAGGGGTTGTGACCGAGTTCCTCCCCACTTGTTCAAGTAGAGAACAGTTGTCATGTTGTCCGATCTCACTCAGACTGCCTTGCCTTTCAGCTGGTTGGCAAAGTGAAGGGGCGCTAAATGTACCGCTCGGAGCTCTCTACAATTGGATGACATGTTGAGCCAACAAATCTTCTTTCTGTAGGGGGCAAAGATGCCACAGCGCCAACTGCAATAATTCTTTCCTTTCTGGAGGGAGAGAGAGAGATCTTCATTAGGCCTGAATTGATGATGAACCCTAGATATCAGCCAGTCATGCAGATAGGGAATGATTGAGATCCCCTGGACTCTGAGAGATGCAGCTACCATGGATACCACCTTGGTGAATACGTAGGGTTCTGAAGTAATCCCGAATGGAAGGGCGGTGAAGTGAAGGTGTCTTAGGCGATTTTCTACAACCACTGCTACTCTTAAATACTTCCTGTGAGGAGGAAGAATGTGGACGAGAAGGTAGGCATCCTTCAGGCCCAGAGTGGCCATGAAATCTCCTTGGAGGATCGAGATCACAGATCTCACTGTTTCCATCTGGAATTTTCTTTTTATGATGGCTCTGTTGAGGTATCACAGGTCTATTATCATCCTCCAGTCTCCTGAAGGTTTTGTTACCAGGAAGACTGGAGAATAAATTCCAGACCCTTGATGATGTAGCGGAACATCCTCCAAGACGTGTTTCTTTGTGTGGTCCAACACCAAGGTTTCTAGAGTCTTTTGATGGACAGCAGGGAGGTAAGTGGTCTGTATAAATCTGTCCCAGGGGAGGCACAGAAAAATTTGTGCCATACCCTGACCGAATTATCTTTAGGGCCTAGGGATCTGATATATTTTTTCCCCAGAAATCTAGAAAAAAGAAAGACGTCCCCCCACTGGAATGTCGTCTCTTGGAGGAGCATGGAGGTGATAGTAAGAAATCTAGTTTTCTGATTTTTTTTGTCGTCTTGGGAAAAGCGCAGGTTGGGATTGCCTCTCTGGAATCTGGAGTGTCCACGAAATTGACCTCTTGATTGTGGCAGTCTTTGAGGAGACTGGCCTCTGCATCGCTGTCTGCCACACCTGTGAAAGGAGTGCGGAAAGGACTTCTCTTTTTTGTCCACCAGTTCTTCCATAATTTTGTCTAGTTCCTGACCAAACAATTTGCCAGGTGCATAGGGTAACCCGCAAATATTGAATTTGGAGGCATTATCATCCATCCATGATTTTAACCACAAGAGGCGTCGGGCAGCTATAGTCAAAGCCATAGACTTGGCCGTCAGCTTTACCTGGTTTCCTGGTGAGGTTTCATTAAGGAAATCCACTTCAAGATATATACCCTTCAGAGGTCAACAAGTCATCCCTTGACACCCCAGAATCAATGTCTCTTCTTAAAGAAGAGAGATTAGAGCACAGTTTCCTAGCCACTTTACTTGAAGCATTGCCAATGAAGCGCTGCGCTGAGGAAGACGTATAATCTCTTCTCAAGGAGTACTCTTCTTGAGTGTCCATTGGATCTTGAAGATTGGACCCATCATCAGAGGGTACAAGTGTTCACCTGGATAACTTGGAGACTGCCATATCAACTTTTGGCAGGGGGCCCCAAGTACCAAACTGGTCTTCTGAAATTGGGAAAAGAGTTTTAAACCTCCTGGATAAGCCCTTTTCTGGGTGTTTCCATTCAGTGGACATTGTCCTGGGCCACCTAGAGGTGGACATAGAGGTTTCCTCAGGGTCAACATCATTGTCACCTGAGCTGATGGACTTCAACAATTTCTGGATCTTTTCCAGCAGAAAGAGTGTTTTAGATGTCTCAATATCTGAATCACCGGATGAGGAGTTAGCTTCATAAATGATCTTGAACTTTTTATCGGATCATACAATAGAAGCGGGTGCCTCACTACGTCTAGGTTTCTTGAACAAGTGAGTTAAGGACTCTTTTAAATCCTTCATGGTGTCCTGGACATATTGCTTCACCCAAATGACCACATTTCTAATCATGGGTTCTTCAGAGAGTTCTTTAGGGTGGCACTGACGCCAAGTATTAAATTCTTAACCATCAGGCAAAAGAATCTCAGGAGTGACAAGATAGGTGCTTGCGCTTCGATGCAGACTTATGCCTGAAGCAATCACTACCGGACGCAGATGATGAGGCAGAGGTCAGGAAGCAGAAAACTTATATAGAAAAAAATGGAGTTCAAAGACACTCCCACTACCTGTGCCCACTTTTTTTTTTTTTTAATTGGGGTAGTTTAGCTTCAAAGGTGGCAGCTTCCGAGACTTTACAGAGATAATAAACGGCAGAGCAGGTAACAGCAATCCAAAAGAAATGGCTTTATTCAGCTTGTAAAAGTAAACAGGAACAAAAATAACAAAACAGTCTAGCCCAGGCATGTCAAACATGCGTCCCGCGGGCCGCATGCGGCCCTTTACAGGCATATCTGCGGCCCGCACAAAAGTCTCAAACTTTGTCTCTAAAGTTTAGAGACAAAGTTTGAGACTTTTGTGTGGGCCGCAGATGTACAAAACTCACGATCAGCACTTCCGGCTCTTCATTCATTGGCTACAGGGGCGTAACTACCGGGTTAGCAGTGGTAGCGACTGCCACAGGGCCCGGAACATTACGGGGCCCGGAGCCCTGTGGAAGTCGCTACCGCGAACCCCACAATCACTGCTATCGTTATACTCTGGGGTCTTTTGAGACCCTGGAGTATAACGATCGGGGGCCCAGGGGAGGTGAGCGAACATAAAAAACACCGTAACTCACCTCTCCGCCGCTCCGCAGGCTTCGGGCCTGTTTGGTGACGTCCCAGACGTCAGCCGACGTCATTATGCGTGGTGACGCCGGCCTGGATCGCGCGAGATCCGGTCTGAAATTGAAGATGGCCGAAGTAGCGCACGGGAGTGCACCAGAGCGAGGAAGAGGTAAGTTGGAGTGTTTTCTATGTTTCTATCCTCCCCTGGGTCTCCGATCATTATACTCTGGGGTCTGAAAAGACCCCAGAGTATAATAATCGTTCATGGGTGGTCCACTATGGGGCATAATACTGTGTGCAGGGGCCACTATGGGGAATAATAGTGTGTGCAGGGGCCACTATGGGGCAAACTACTGTGTGCAGGGGCTACTATGGGGCAAACTACTGTGTGCAGGGGCCACTATGGGGCAAACTACTGTGTGCAGGGGCCACTATGGGGCAAACTACTGCATGCAGGGGCCACTATGGGGCAAACTACTGTGTGCAGGGGCCACTATGGGGCAAACTACTGTGTGCAGGGGCCACTATGGGGCAAACTACTGTGTGTCGGGGCCACTATGGGGCAAACTACTGTGTGCAGGGGCCACTATGGGGCAAACTACTGTGTGTTGGGGCCACTATGGGGCAAACTACTGTGTGCTGGGGCCACTATGGGGCAAACTATTATGTGCAGGGGCCACTATGGGGCATAATATTGTGTGCAGGGGGCCACTATGGGGCAAACTACTGTGTGCTGGGGCCACTATGGGGCATAATACCGTGTGCAGGGGCCACTATGGGGCAAACTACTGTGTGCAGGGGCCACTATGGGGCAAACTACTATGTGCAGGGGCCACTATGGGGCATAATATTGTGTGCAGGGGCCACTATGCTGCATAATACCGTGTCCAGGGGCCACTATGGGGCATAATACCGTGTGCAGGGGCCACTATGGGGCATAATAGTGTGCGCAGGAATGCGGTTTGTGTGTGTGGGGGGGTTGGGGGCGGCGGCTTGGGGGGGCCCCATGTCAAATGTTCGCCTTGGGGCCCAGCCATTCCTAGTTACGCCACTGATTGGCCCATATCCCTGCATATGACCTGCTTACGTGATCAATGAATGACGACCCGGAAGTGCTGATCGTGAGTTTTGTACATCTGCGGCTCGCGTGGCTGCTGATCACCTAAGTCAGTTTTGTTGTGAGCGGAGGAAGAGTCGTGGCTGGGAGTGACTGGGATACTGTGACCGTGCTGAGGAAGAAGGGACCCACTGCCGCGCAGGCAAAGTCCAAGCAAGTGAGTGGCCCTCCTGTATTTAACCATTAAAAACTAAAGAGAGGGGTGAGCACTCAGATTATAAATAATTGTGATGCAAAAAACAGTGGTGCTGATTGGATGAAAAATGTAATCGAACACAATGGAGAAACAGCATCCAATATAAAGCACAAACAAAATTTCTTTATTAAATAACACTGCAAACAAGGAAAAATTAAAGGCAATTAAAATACATGTGCACCCTTGGAGGCAAATACCAGGGGTGAACACCAAAAAGAACAAATCCTACAGAAGCCCATTAAATAAATATAAAGTAAATAAATACATATTGAAAATTCATAATAATATAAATAATAATATAATAATATAATATAATGAATAGGCCTATTAGCACAAAGCACAAAGAGGTGTCAAGCCTCAGGACAAAACACTAAAAATGATTGAAAAAAATGATAGCAAATAAATGTTTAGTTTTTAATTGCTGTATTTTTGTTAAATATATTAGTTGCTGTTGTGCACTGCAAATATATGTTGCTGTTACATATTACTACTTCATATCTTGTTTTCATGACTGCTGTTAAAATACGTGTGTGACATTAGCTGCTGTGTGCGGCCCTCGCAACAACCTCTTGTTACTCATGTGGCCCGCGGGGTACCCTGAGTTTGACATGCCTGGTCTAGCCCACATATAGGGCAATACCTCACTTCTTGAGCCCTGACTAACTTCTGGTGGCAAGGAGCTTTGCTGAGGTTTCTCCTCAGCAGTCTGACTCACACTGAGCCTAACCAAGTCCGTTGTAGAATCCAGTCCTCTAGGGACAGACCACCTGTATTGTTCCACAATCCACCTGCTCCCTGCAGGTTACCAGCAGCACTCTCCTGCTGTGTGCACTCCCTCTGGAGTGAAGCCCCAGGTATGGGTGTGGTCGAGGACCTTTTCAACCCTGATTTTGGGTCGCTCTCCAGCGCCCTCTAGGTTCACATGTGGACAAAATTGTTGGTACCCACAATGGTCACAGAAATAACTTGAATCTGACAAAAGTAATAATATAAAAAAATTCTATGAAAATGAACAAATGAAAGTCAGACATTGCTTTCCAACCAGGCTTCAACAGAATTGTTAAAAAGATAAAACTCATGAAACAGGCCTGGACAGAAATGATGGTTCCCTTAATTTAATATTTAGTTGCACAACCTTTTGAGGCAATCCCTGCAATCAAACGATTCCTGTAACTGTCAATGAGACTTCTGCACCTCTCAGCAGGTATTTTGGCCACTCCTCATGAGCAAACTGCTCCAGTTGTCTCGGGTGTGAAGGGTGCCTTTTCCAGACGGCATGTTTCAGCTCCTTCCAAAGATGCTCAATAGGATTTAGGTCAGGGCTCATAGAAGGCCACTTCAGAATAGTCCAATGTTTTCCTCTTAGCCATTCTTGGGTGTTTTTAGCTGTGTGTTTTGGGTCATTATCCTGTTGCAAGACCCATGACCTGCGACTGAGACCAAGCTTTCTGACACTGGGCAGCACATTTCTCTCTAGAATCCCTTGATAATCTTGAGATTTCATTGTACCCTGCACAGATTCAAGACACCCTGTGCCAGATGCAGCAAAGCAGCCCCAGAACATAACAGAGCCTCCTCCATGTTTCACAGTAGGGACAGTGTTCTTTTCAAGATAAGCTTCATTTTTCTGTCTGTGAACATAGAGCTGATGTGCCTTGCCAAAAATTTTGATTTTTGTCTCATCTGTCCATAGGACATTCTCCCAGAAGCTTTGTGGCTTGTCAACATGTAGTTTGGCAAATTCCAGTCTGGCTTTTTTAAGTTATTTCTGTGACCATTGTGGGTTTTTCTTTCATTAAACGAGTAGTACCAACAATTTTGTCCGTGTGTGTGTGTGTATATATATATATATATATATATATATATATATATATTTATTTATTTATTCCATATGAAAGAAAAAAGGAAGTCCCACCTGTATCTTGGCCAGAATAGAGTGGAAGTTAAGGGAGGAGGACTTTCTGGAATCTCAACCTCTCCCTCTGCCAGTACAGGGAGGGGGAGAATAGAAGGTAAACGTCACAGAAAAAAGGGGTGGAATTTCAAGCCATCCGATGATGTCAGCAGCACGTAAGCCTGTGTGCACCAGACTATGGCGTCCCCACACATAAGAGCCGGAGGAAAACCAGGAAGAAGACTCCATGCATCGCAATCCAGATGATGCACGGTTTACAAAGAAGGCAGACGCAGAGGACACCATGCTCATCAAAGAGGTAGTGGACCAGTCTGCCCATAAGCAAGATGAAAAAATGTCTTCCCTGAGGATAACAGACCGCCAGGGAAGACATACAAGAAAACTAACGCTTGTATCTTTCTTTGTTCCTACAGGAGGGAACGTAAGAAGAAATAAAGGTCCTCACAAGAGGAGGACAGGAGACTCAAGCAGGAGCGAGGAGGAGTAAGTCATAAAGGAAAAACTTTGGAAAACTCACTATAGGGAAGGAATAACTTCCCCCCACAACTGTTCCACCAACACAGGACAGAAAAAGGGGGTTGGGGGGTTGGTACTTCCTACTTTATTTTGAGGAGGGCAAGGCGTTACTTATTTAGCCATTTGTTATTTATTAAAAATTCTATTCTGTCCTACCAGCACACAGGGACAGAAGCTGGCATAAATTTCCGCCCAGGCGCACAACCCGGCGGACAGGGCACCCATATTTGGTTGTGTGATAGGCCCCTCCATTGGCATATCAAAAACTCCCCTTATTTGGCCCCCACATAGTACAACAACCCATTTTTTTTGGGCCCCCACACAGTATACAACCCCCTTGTTTTTTGACCTACCATGATAGATGCCCAATTTTTTTTTTTGGCCCACAATACGATACATGACCTCCTTTTTCTGGCCCTCACATGATATATGACCCCCCACACAGTATATAGCCCCCTTCTTCTGGTCCACCACACGGTATATGTCCCCCATTTTTTTTCCCACCCCACATGGTATATGACCCTCTTTTTTAACCCCCCTCACACAGCATATGATCCCCCTATTTATAGCCTCCACACAGTTTATGACCCCCTTTTATACCCTCCCCCACACAGTATATGATCCCCTTTTTTAAAGCCCACATGCAGTGCATGACCCCCTTTATGAAGACTGGTGTGAACAATGCCAGTCTTCATACACCTACCCCTATATTCCTATTTTCATATTTGCTTGAGTGAGTTGACATATGCATGTATGTGTGTATATACTTTTAGGGGAGGAAAACCAAGTCCATCCATGAGTTCCATAAACCAGACCAAGATAGAAGGATTTATACTTAAAGGAGTCTCAGATGTTCCTGAACTACAAGTTCTCATCTTCCTTCTGGTTCTTCTCATTTATCTCATCTCTCTTGGAGGAAATCTGACCATTCTACTACTGGTCTGCTGTGATCTCCACCTGCACACTCCCATGTACTTCTTCTTGTCCAACTTGTCCATCATAGACATTTCAGGCTCTACTACAACGTTACACAGGATTTTTGCTACCTTTCCAACAGAAAACCACATGGTTTCCACCTCAGCCTGTATGGCCCAGTTATATATCTTCTCTACATTAATAAGCAATGAGACCTCAATCTTGGCCGCCATGAGCTTTGATCGCTATGTAGCCATCTGTAGACCTTTACATTATCACACAGTCATGAGTTGGAGACTCTGTGCTCTGCTGGCCTCAGTCTGCTGGGGTTTGGGATTCATAGAGGAGATTCCTACCATTGTGTTCATTTCCAGGTTCACTTGTTACATTTCTAAGGAAATTAATCATTATTTTTGTGATATTTTACCCATCCGGGACATTACATGCAGTGACACTTCACTTTTGGACCTTTATATTCTCAGTTTTGGCAATGTATATGTAATTATTTTGCTGTTTCTAACAATAACTCCTTATGTTTTCATTATTATAAGTATTATAAGAATCAGCTCGAGTACTGGCAGACATAAAGCCTTCTACACGTGTTCCTCACACATCATGGTGGTTGTCCTCTTCTATTCTGCTATTGTATTACAATATATAGCAACTGTTTCCGGGAATAACATGGGTTTCAACAAAATCTTCTCTCTGTTAAACACAGCTGTTGTCCCTATGATGAACCCCCTGATCTACAGCCTGAAAAATAAAGATGTAAAATCTGCCCTACAAAGAAAACTTAAATTCCTGTGAGAAGAAATTATCTTTGAAATGTTATTTCACTCTACAGTAGGGGTCAGTGTCGACATGAAAGAAATGGAGGAGTCTTCCAACAGGTTATGTTGTAAAAGAACAGATTATTGGGATTCATTATAATAAATCTGCTGATTCTAGCAGGATCAGGAATCACATCATGAGTTCTTGTTTCCAAATCTCTAGTCTATAAGGTTCTTCTGTTGAGCATCCCTCCTGTTAGGGGTTCAATACATGTTTTAATGGTTCAGGTATTGCATATTTGCAATAATTCTATAGGAAAAAAAATCTGTCCATTACAACTTATTATATATCTAGGTTCAGTAAAAGACAAAATGCCTAGGCATTCTGGCATAGTACAGTTGCAGTGACACTGTGCACTATGTGGGTATGATTGTGAAAAAAAAAATGGCCACCCCTACTCTTCTATATGTGAACCCCATCCCAGAAGGGTTCCCTGTTGCTGGAGAGAAGGGGACCCCTGACAGTATACAAATGAGTATGGTGTTTGACTGCATCAAACCCATTGATGTGACGTCAATGCTTCAGCTGTGTACAAACAAAGCAGTGGAGGTTAGGGATGGCCCAGAGCAGGAACGGAGGGGAGTATGTAGGTAAGTGCCAGTGCATTTTTATTTTCTATACCTCCCCTGCTAGCTGCATTCAAATTTCTGATCTAGGACAGACAACCCCTTTAAACACTCTTGTTTGGGCTCTGCCTACTCTCGCCATTATATGAATACTTTGTTCCTCTTCTTTAATTGGTCCCCTGAAGTATTCCATAAGATCATCTTTTTCATTTGCTCCCCAAAAACATGGTTCAAAGCAGAATTAAGGTGGGTGTCTCCACAATTCCTTGCAAGCAACTGTCATGACAGGGGACTGCCAATCATGAGGAACTATAAGCCTGAAGTCTCTGATGGCTCATAGATAGTTGTTAGGTAGTTGGTCCAGACGGGCAGGGGTTAATTCTTGTCTGCCGGTACTTTCTGCCTTAGGGAGGGGTTTTTCCCTGTGCCTCTGCCCCACCCTTGGGTGTGCTATATATACTTGGGCTTCACACTTTCTCTCTGCTGGTTATACTTGTGTGTCCAGCCTTACCTGTGCTGTGGGGCCTTGAACTCAGGTTTTGTATACTCCTCACTGTGTATGTTTATTCTTGGATTAGCTGTCTGGGGTTCAGTGCAGGGGACTGTTGGTATATTATGTTTCTACTTTCAGGGTCAGCTCCCAGGGATTCTAGTAAGGTTCCTGTGAGGTGTCTTCTTTTAAGAGGAAAACTCTGGCGTCAGGCAGGATCAGTCAGGGCGGATCGCAGGGTGATTTCTAATGTGATTTTCTCCTGCCTACTGTGTTTCACTTACTCAGTTATTTTGACTGCCCTTTGTTTGTTTCGTGTTTCTTCAATAAACCAGTTTATTTTGAAGGTTTGCTTATTTTTCATTCGGTTCAGGGACAAACATAACAATAGTATAAAAAGCCAGGCAGAAGGAGGTATCCATTTTGTGGAGAGAGATTAGAAAGATAGGATTTCAGACAGTCAGACATAGATAGTATAATATACAGATAAGGGTGGGTTCACACTTGTGCCGGCACTCAGTCCACCGCAAATCCGACCCAAATGTCGGATGAGGACAGGATAGGGCAGGGGTGTCAAACTCATTTTCTCCGGGGGCCACTTCAGCCTCACGGGGTACCTTGAAGGGCCAAGATTATTTTACACGTGTATAAAAGTAACTTCTCCTTAACAGATAAGCGAGCTATTAAGGAGTAGTTACATTTGTACATTACTACTGTTACAATCAGCCCTTTGAGGGTAACCAGGAAGAATATAATGTATTGTTAAAACCTAAGACATTGGCATGTTACATACTATCCTCATCCTTTTCTGAATATATCAAAAATTAAGCACTATACAAATACTGTTTACCCCTGCAAACAGGTATTATGCTCTATAGTTGCCTCTGCACACGGTATTACGCCCCACAGCGGCCCCTGCACACGGTATTATGCTCAATAGTTGCCCCTGCACACGGTATTATGCTCAATAGTTGCCCCTGCACACGGTATTATGCTCAATAGTTGCCCCTGCACACGGTATTATGCTCAATAGATGCCCCTGCACACGGTATTATGCTCAATAGTTGCCCCTGCACGCGGTATTATGCTCAATAGTGGCCCCTGCACGCGGTATTATGCTCCATAGTGGCCCCTGCACACTGTATTATGCTCCATAGTGGCCACTGCACACGATATTATGCTCTATAGTGGCCCCTGCACACGTTATTATGCTCCATAGTGGCCCCTGCAATCGGTATTATGCTCCTTAGTGGCCCTGCATTGGTATTAAGCCCCATAGTGGCAGCTTCACACGGTATTATGTCCCATAGTGACCCCCCACCCATGAACTATTATTGTACTCTGGGGTCTTTTCAGAGACCCAGGTGGTGACAAACATAAAACCAGTGTTACTTACCTGGGCTCCGTTGCGCTCCCTGCGTTCGGCCTTCTTCAATGTCGCACAGACCGGCGTCGCGACATAATGACGTCGGCCTGGCTCACGTGACGCCTGGGACGTCACCAAAGAAGGCCGAAGCCGGCTGGGAGCAACATCGGATCGCCGGAGAGGTGAGTAACACAGGTTTTTATGTTTATCACCTCCCCTGGGTCTCCGATTATTATACTCCAGGGTCTGAAAAGACCCCCGGAGTATAATAATAGTAGTATTTGATGGGGTTCGCGGGCCGCGGCCTCACTTACCATCCCCGCTCCTGCACACAGCCGCTTCTGCGTCCCATAGCAGAAGGGGAAGCGGGGCGGCCACGACCAGCAGCGGGGATCGGTAAGTAAATAGGCCGTTACGTGCCGGGGATACTCCAGCAGGCAACGGCCTATTTATATATATAAAAAAAAACTTATCCTCACCTACCTCCGATGCCTTGATGCAGCCGCGGCCTCCTCCTCTTCTTGTCCCCGACGTCTGCGTGTCAGCGTAGGAGGCACGATGACGTCATTGTATTGCCGCCTACGCTGACATGCAGAGGTCTTGTAAACCAGCCCAGGACAGGTATCGCGCAGCTTTGTTTTGTTTTTTTTTAAGCGGCCTGTCCTGGGCTGGTTTACATTACATAGACAATAAAAAAATTCCGCGGCCCTGCGGGCCAGATAAGTGCCGGGCCGGATAACAGAAGGCAGCGGGCCGGATTCGGCCCGCTGGCCTTGTGTTTGACACCTGTGGGATAGGGAAAGGTTTGCAACGGTTTGCTTAACCCATTAACTTTAATGGGTTTTTAAAGCAATGCACGGGTGTGCGCTTACACCCTCTGCGCTGCAAAGCCAGTTTTTTTTGTTGGAAACAAAGTCCTGCATGTCAAACTTTGTTTCTGACAAAAAAAACAGCTTTGTGGCGCAGAGGGTGTAAGCGCACAGCCTAACAGGGGTTAATCTGTTACCTACCACTTCCATAATGAACCCTACTCTCCGAGGTGGCCAGGTTTGCTCCCTATGATTGCATCTGGTTATTATATAACCAGATACTTCTACTGCTCCTGTGATGTCTGCTGTCCTTGGCCTCAGTCCTGCTAGATCTGCCCATGGCTCTTCTTCTGCCTTCACACATTAGCATTTGGTTGACAATCTATCAGTGTCTGAAGATCTTGTTAAATGCTGGAGGACTATTTAAAGACGACCTCAGCTGTAGTACCCTACTTGATGATCAAGGCACATCCTTTCCTAGTTCCTGTTCATGTACTGTTATTGAACTTATCTACAGACTCTTATCCAAATTTTGACCTTGTTCCTGGTTACAATCCTGCTTTATCCTTCTGTATTTTCTACCTGGTACCAGTTGTGCTTCCCCTCGTCCTGACTTCTGGCTGCTCCTGACTATATTTCTAGTTACACTCTGGCTTGTTGCATTCTTATCAATTTCTTGTTGACAACCCTTGTCGTCTTTCCTGACCATACAACTGTACTATAAGCACTAGCGTTGCCAATATGTGACCTTTTTTTGGGACCTGGGAACCCCTGTGCAGGAAATTTCACACCTTTTTGCAGGGATTAAGTGTGAAGATCAGGGAATTCTTTATTATATTAGAGTTTCTGGTGATCAACTGTTATTTCCAAAGGAGTTCATAGCTATTCATTTCTGCTGCAATGCCAACTAAGGACAACAAACCCTTCAAAGATTTTCATACGTCATAATAAAAAACAATACTGTATGGAAAGGGGCTGTTGTGATGAGGTTAGACAATCCCTTTAACCCCTTCAGGTCTGAGCCCAAAAGTGCGTTAAAGACCAGGCCTCATTTTTCAAAACTGACATATGTCACTTTATATGGCAATAACTTTAAGACGCTTTAACTTGCACAAGTGATTTTGAGACTGTTTTTTCGTGAGACATTGTACTTCATGTTAGTGGTAAACATTGATCAATACTTTTGTATTTATTTATAAAAAAAATAGGAAATTTGATGGAAATTTGGAAAAAAATTGCAATTTTCAAAATGTGAAATGCTCTGCTTTTCAAACAGATAGTCATACCACCCAAATAAGTTAATAAATATCTTTTTTTTTATATGTCCCACTAGGACACCTGAACCAACGATAGTCTAATCGCTGATTCAGCACTATAGACTGCAATACACGTGTATTGCAGTCTATACAGGAATTCAGCCTATGTAGACATAGGCTGATTTCCAGAGGTCCCGGCAGGATCAACCAGGTAGTGGGGGCTTTAGGCAGCCTGGGGTCACTGGCCAGACCCCGGGCTGCATATTATAGATATCGGCACCCCCCCCCCCGATCTCGCCGTGGGGGGTGCCGGGGACGGCAACATGGCGGAACCCCTTGGATGCAGCGGTCATGTTTGACCGCGACATCCAAGGGGTTAAAATCCAAGCGCCGATCAGAGGTTAAGGAGCAGGGTGTTAGCTGTCAGTTACAGCTAACACCCTCTCCCGATGCTGCCCGCGGCACTTAGTGCCGATAGCAAACACTTAAAATGCTGCGGTCGCTATTGACCGTGGCATCTTAAGGGTTAAACAGCGGGGATCGGTGTTATCACTGGTCCCCGCTGTTGCAGCGGGAGCCTGGCTGTCAAATACAGCCGGGCTCCGGCGGTGATCGCACGGGCTCTGCTTCTGAGCCCGCTCGATCACCGTCATGTACCTGTACGTGGGGATGCGGTAACTACCCACATTCTCCCACGTACATGTATGTGAGAATGCATGAAGGGGTTAAGGGTTAAGTCTGAATCTGTTGTAAAAGAATTCATGAACATAACAATAATAAAAATTTGGTGTCTTGTGTGCGGCAGAGAAGCGTCTGCTGTCCATGTTACACCAGGTATGACTTGTGTACATTGTCTTATATTAGGATTGGAGTTACTTTGTAATTTCTTTATTTCATCCTGTATTAGAGTATGTTCACATGGCTGAATTTGAAGCTGAATTCTGCCTCAAAATCATCCCAAATTCCGTCTGAAATCTACCTCCCATTCATTTCATCTAGCACAAAAAAATAAGCATCATGCTCAATCTTCAGGAAGATTCCGCCTGATAAATGCCATTGAAGTGAATGGGAAGGTAGAATAATTCTGACTTGCTGGTACAGAATTAAAAAATTTCCATTTGGATTTGGTCTCCTGCTGTCTTTAAAAGTTCCATGGCAGATTCCATGGTGGAATTTGGTCAAGAAGAAAAATCAAATTCCAAAAGCTGAATTTTTCTACTTGTGCAAATTTTGCTGTGTGAATATACCCTTACAGGTCACTGACTACAGTCATGGCCAAAAGTTTTGAGAATGATACAAATATTAATTTTTACAAAGTCTACTGCCTCAGTTTTTCTAATGGCAATTTGCATATACTCCAGAATGTTATAAAGAGTGATCAGCTTAACAGCAATTACTTGCAAAGTCAATATTTGCCTAGAAAATGAACTTTATCCCCCAAAACACATTTCAACATCATTGCAGCCCTGCCTTAAAAGGACCACCTAACATCGTTTCAGTGATTGCTCCATTAACACAGGTGTGGGTGTTGATGAGGACAGGGCTGGAGATCAATCTGTCATGATTAAGTAAGAATGACACCACTGGACACTTTAAAAGGAGGCTGGTGCTTGCCATCATTGTTTCTCTTCTGTTAACCATGGTTATCTCTAAAGAAACACGTGCAGTCATCATTGCACTGCACAAAAATGGCCTAACTGGGAAGAGTATTGCAGCTAGAAAGATTGCACCTCAGTCAACAATCTATCGCATTATCAAGAACTTCAAGGAGAGAGGTTCCATTGGTGCCAAAAAGGCTCCAGGGCGCCCAAGAAAGACCAGCAAGCGGCAGGACCGTCTCTTAAAAGTGTTTCAGCTGCGGGATCGGGCTACCAGCAGTGCAGAGCTTGCTGAGGAATGGCAGCAGGCAGGTGTGAGTGCATCTGCACGCACTGTGAGGCGGAGACTCTTGGAGCAAGGCCTGGTCTCAAGGAGGGCAGCAAAGAAGCCACTTCTCTCCAGAAAAAACATCAGGGACAGACTGATATTCTGCAAAAGGTACAGGGAGTGGACTGCTGAGGACTGCGGTAAAGTCATTTTCTCTGATGAATCCCCTTTTCCATTGTTTGGAACATCTGGAAAACAGCTTATTCGGAGAAGAAGAGGTGAGCGCTACCACCAGTCTTGTCTCATGCCAACTGTAAAGCATCCTGAAACCATTCATGTGTGGGGTTGCTTCTCAGCCAAGGGAATCGGCTCTCTCACAGTCTTGCCTAAAAACACAGCCATGAATAAAGAATGGTACCAGAATGTCCTCCAAGAGCAACTTCTCCCAACCGTCCAAGAGCAGTTTGGCACTCAACAATGCCTTTTCCAGCATGATGGAGCACCTTGCCATAAAGCAAAGGTGATAACTAAATGGCTCAGGGAACAAAACATAGAGATTTTGGGTCCATGGCCTGGAAACTCCCCAGATATTAATCCCATTGAGAACTTGTGGTCAATCATCAAGAGACGGGTGGACAAACAAAAACCAACAAATTCAGACAAAATGAAAGCATTGATTCTGCAAGAATGGACTGCTATCAGTCAGGATTTGGTCCAGAAGTTGATTGAGATCATGCCAGGGAGAACTGCAGAGGTCCTGAAGAAGAAGGGTCAACACTGCAAATATTGACTTGCTGCATTAACTCATTCTGTCAATATAAGCTTCTGTTACTCATAATATGAATGCAATTCTATTTCTGTATGTGATAAAAACATCTGACAAACACACATAAAAACCAGAGGGCAGCAGATCATGTGAAAATAGAATATTTGTGTCATTCTCAAAACTTTTGGCCATGACTGTACATTGTATTGTTCTCTCCTTGCCGTATGTTATATAATGTGCTCATAATATGGTATGTGCCTGTTTATTAGTCTCCTTAGGTTACGGATTTTTATTTTCAAATATGTAATTTTTCTGTTTTATGATAGTTGAAGTTATTGTTTTTATGATGTTCTTAACTCCTTAAGAGCTGGCCTACAGAGTCTAGGGTTTTCACTATCAAGTGTTTTCTTTTTCATTGGCACTATACAGGACTGAATATTTTTCAGTATCTGTGTGAGGCAACATTTTGAGTACAATTTTTTTTGTTGGGGAATGTTGGAAAAAAAAAATTAAATTTGCCATAGTTTTTTCCCCTTTCTTATGTTCTGATTGTGGCCATAAGATATATATGTCTATTTTTTATTTATTTATTTTTTTAAATGTTTTGCTGCTTTTACGCACTAGGGAAAGGTTTTATGGAAAAAAAAAGTAATTTCTACTGTTAGAAATCTTATGCTGATCAAAAAAAAATTTTTAAATTTTACCTACGGAGGTAGATTTATAAACTATAAATATTGGGCTCTCTACCAAAATGCAATTTTAATAGACTCTGACGATGAGGCCCCGCGATGCAGAAAGCAATTTTTTTTGTTGCAGATTTTGTTGTGGTTTTTTTGAGCCCAAGAGTGGATTCAGCAGAAGGGAGAAGTATAAGAACTTCCTAGATATTTCTAGTTCCCTTTATAGCCATTCTTGGCTTTGGCTCAAAAAAATGCAGCAAAATCTGCAAAAAAAAAAAAGCTGCATTTTCGCAACGTGGGGCCTCAGCCTAATAGTAAATCCTTTCAGGATATATTCTGTAGTAGAAAAAAATCAACATGACTTAAATGTGGAATAGTCATTAGGTATTTTCTTGCAGACTTACCAGGAATTTCACTTATGCATTGTAAAGGGTCAAATCCAAAATACAGAATTGTAGGTTCCTTTACTTCTCAATAAATTTGCTGCTACCGTAAATGCCATGGATTGATACCTGAATTTTGGTAAGTGTTCCGCAAAAAGTCCCTTGTGTGATTACCCTAGGGGAACAATCAAATAGGGGATAGTGAAGAGGAATTTAGGCGAGCTTCCACCTCAAAATCCTCATTTGCCATCGTCCAGCTTTCCGCCACAGAATTGACTCGCTGATCAGCATCAGATGAATGGGGCTACTCTGCTGACTGTCTCCAGTCACCATGGGATCTTCTACTGATCAGCTGCGGAATCCACAGCAAGATCAACCAGGATGTTTATTTTTTTCAGTGTTCTGCTTTGATCTCCAGAAGGAAGGCAGATTCGGGTGGAATTTGGCCTATACATATCCTAAGGGGAACATACCCTAATAGTATGAGTTGGCATGTGGAATGGAATGGCCTGACTAATGCTAAACTACATTACTTTTTTCCTCCTTAGCTGTAAGCTAAAGAGCTACGATACTTAGAGGTCCTTTTACCACCTCCACCATCAACAGTTGCTTACATTTATTTTACATTTATTTTCTTATTATATTTTTATTTATTTACAATATTTTATAATTATTTTTTGGGTTTCTTTACATTTCTTACATTTCTTTCTTTACATATATAATTCTGTCTTGTAGTATTTGCACTTTACATCTTCACTTCTGTTTCTTGTGTAGGATTCTAGCACATCCAGGGGGAGTTGAGAGATGTAGTTTAGTGTAGTTCCTACAGATATGTCCATTCCCTGTAAACCTCGCACATGTATTATTTAATATACGCTTGTCCATAATCCTTTATATATTATGTAACTCACTATTTATGTATTAGTTACCTTTCATATACATTGTGGCATGAGATTTATTATTGGAGACAATCCCTGGACTGAGATATTCCCTTAAATATTTTTTTTCCAATTTGACAATTTTTATTGAAAGTTTTCCAAAAAATATACAAACAAGGACATTTCTCGTGGTTCAAGCAGTAGAATATAAAGTACATATGATATACAATAAATCAGCAACAGACATCTAATTACCTTAAATATTTAAGGGACATGTCGAAGTTAAATATGGCCCGGGATCTGTGACTAGAAAAGAAAGAATATTCTATGGGGACGGTGAGTTAATCCAAAGTATAATGGAACATTCTCAAGGAAGGACCTATTGCTGTATGGCTTTGGTAATATCATTACAGAGACAGAAAATGATTAAAAATAATTTTGTCACAGAAATATTAATCTCCGCCCCTTGAATTTCTTAATTCTAATAGGCTCAGAATTCTGCAATGATTCATTTCATATATGAATATAGCTTTAAGGTTGTGTTCACATTTCTGTTGGGATTTCCGTTTTTCTGTTCTAAGAACAGAAAAACTAAAATTCCAGAGAAGACAGAAATGATTACATGATTAATAGGCATCCTTATTGGTTGGCATCTGTTATGGCATACATGGCTTTTTCATCTGTTATATTAACAGAAATGTGTGATAAAGACCCCTAACAGAACCCCCGATGCTAATGTGAACATAGTCTACAGTGGTCTACAGATCTTTATTTCCCTTATACAGAGCCTAAACCTTAAAGCCCACCATTGTGTAGGTCCATCTCATGCCAACATAACTGCTTTGACCTATTGAGGTATATACAAGACCACTGAAGATGCCCAGACAGTAGCAGTAGATTCTTCAGGTCCTGTAGTTGCGAAATGAAAACTCCATGGATTGGACTTGTTTTCCAGCACATCCTACAGATGTTGGATTGGATGGAGACCTGGGGAACACACCATGAACTGTTCGTGTGTTTTTCAAACCATTCCTGAACATCTTTTGCAGTGTGACTGGGTGTACTATCCTTCTGAAAAGCCACAGATATTATGAGAATACCATGTCCATGAAGGGGTGTACATTGTTTAGGTAGATGGTACACTTCAAAGTACCAATCACAAGAATACCAGGACCGAAGGGCTTCCAGAAGAACATTGGCCAGAGCATCACACTGCCTAAGAGATGCGAATCCCTCCAACGATTTACATGATGATGGTAGAAAAGGTGATTCACCAGATGTCACTGCTCCAAGGTCCATTCTGATGCTCACATGTTCATTTCAGCAGCAGGTCAAGACTACCAAGGACCATGGGCTTTATGAAGATTGTGGCCCCTAACAGGCTAAAGATTTCAGGGCCTTTTAATGAGCTGATTATCAACTAAATGAGCATTAATAGGAATATTCATTCTCAATCAACTTCTAATTTTCGGTTGGGTTTTTACATGGGGCATGTAATGCATTCAACATGCACCTTGGATCAGTGTCATAACTAGGAATGGCTGGGCCCCAAGGCGAACATTTGATATGCCCCCCCCAACCGCCCCCCTAACCCCCCCCCGCACCAACCGCATTCCTGCGCACACTATTATGCACCATAGTGGCCCCTACACACACTATTATGCCCCATAGTGGCCCCTACACACAGTATTATGCCCCATAGTGGCCCCTGTACCCAGTATTATGCCCCATAGTGGCCCCTGCACACAGTATTATGCCCCATAGTGGCCCCTGTACACAATATTATGCCCCATTGTGGACCACCCATGAACAATTATTATACTCTGGGGTCTTTTCAGACCCCAGAGTTTAATGATTGGAGACCCAGGGGAGGATACATACAAAAAAAACAATGTCACTTACCTCTCCCGGGCTCTGGCACACTCCCCACTACTTCAGCCATCTTTAATGTTGGACCAGATCTCGCGTGAGCCGGGCTGGCATCGCGTCGCAAAATGACGCAAGCCCGGCCCATGTGACGTCACCAAACAGGCCCAAAGCCTATGGAGTGTAGGAGAGGTAAGTAACTGTTTTTTATGTTCCCTCCCCCTCCGCAGAATGGGAAGCGCAGGTGGCCGTGAGCAGGAGCGGGGATCGGTAAGTAAATAGGGCCCGTTACCTGCTCGGGTTATTCCAGCAGGTGACGGCCTATTAAAAAAAAAAAAAAGAAGCTGGAAATGTCCAGGACCCTGTGGCAGCTGCTACTGCTGCTACCCCGGTAGTTACGCCCCTGCCATGGATACTGCAGAACTCAGGGATCAGATGATATAGTTCTCTGCTAGCACTTGGCTCTTCCTGGGATAAGCTGGGTTGTCTTCTGAGAGAGAAGGTTTATTGAAGAGTTTTCATGGTACCAGTATACAGCCAATCATAGCCACATATGGGAAGGGTTGTATACGTCTATTGGTAAATACCATTTAAAATAGAGGTCAACTTTCTAAAAAAAAAAATGTTGAATGTGTTATTTTTTTACACTCATAGTATATGAATATCAATGTGTATGTTTCATTATTTACAAATGTCCTTATTACTAATTATTTGAGATTATGGGAATATTTCAGATCTCAGAAGATTTCATCCCACAGGGTCAGGAGATGTATAAGTGCTGGTGTCTTGTATATGGCAGAGAAGCGTCTGCTGTCCATGTTATACCAGGTATGACTTGTGGACATTGTCTTATATTATTAGGATTGTTTTTACTTCAGAATTTCTTTTACTTTGTGTTATGGATGGATCGCATTTCTTCTGATCAGTGGGATTGCTAGTAAAACTCCCAATCAGATATGTTCTATATATAGTATAAATGTCTATAGTGTGAAAAGTCCTTATATATAAATACTCGCCTTCCATTATTCTGTGATAAGATCTTTATTATAATGTAAAGTTATTTATTTGGGTATAAGGTATTAAAGCCTGGTTTATATATGGCCATTGTAATTGATTTTATATATATATATATTTATATATATATATATATACTGTATATATATGTTTTTTGTATACATATGGGTCATCTTCACTTTTTATATTACTACACGATGTGACATGTTTAGATTATAATATATATGTATTTTTGTTATAGGTTTATTATTTAGGAAACTATTGTATGGGACATAGGGACAGATCTAGGGATAGAATTTTGTATTGTGTTGCTTTTTATAGTTTACATGGCCATTATAACACTACCATATAAATAATACGTCTTTATAATTATATACTGTATCTATGTGGATAGTGCCTTAATAGCTTTTTAATTTAGAAAACTATGAACATATATAAAGAGTAGAAAATTATATATAACATCCGATATCTCAGTTATGGTACTTTCCCCCCCCAATAAAAATCCTACAGCTTTGATTTTAATTGGTTTTAACCACCTAATGTGCTAAATAAAAATTAGTATATATATTTTTTGCCACTCTGGGTTGAGCGTCTCTTACATGGTATGTAGTCTATTTCTTTATTTGTGTCTCTAAAGATTCCTTGATTTTGGCTAAACAAATGGATGCAAAATGCTGATGAAATACACTGAGTGACTGAGGCCTAAAATGCGGATAATGATATACTATGGTATTATTCAGCACAGAATTGTGGTTATATACTGTATAGATACTGTCTGAGGCTATGTTACAACTGCCATTATTGAAGGCCGTTGCTCTCATCCGCCATATAAGATCAGAGCAACGGACTTCAATGCCAATAGAATGAATGATGCAGATTTGATGATTGATGATGAATGATGGATTAGACTAATTCAATATATCTATAGAAATGGTAAAATTTGTATCAATTACAAAGCATATAAAACTTTCTCTTCAGTTAGAAAAGGAAACAAACAAGACTGAAAAAAAAAGCTGCCATCTATATTAGGAAATCCGATAAATAGCTCTGTCTGACATGTGGATGATCTGACAACTGCTAAGATGCTTATCTCATTCTTGAATGTAAGCAGAAGAACTACGTAATACAGACTGACTGCAAGAATTACACATTGGATTGACAACTTCAACATAAGTCCAAGTCCATCCATGAGCTCCATAAACCAGACCATGATAGAAGGCTTTATACTTAAAGGAGTCTCAGATGTTCCTGCACTACAAGTTCTCATCTTCCTTCTGGTTCTTCTCATTTATCTCATCTCTCTTGGAGGAAATCTGACCATTCTCCTACTGGTCTGCTGTGATCCCCACCTGCACACTCCCATGTACTTCTTCCTGTCCAACTTGTCCATCATAGACATATCCAGCTCCACTACAGCACTGCATCAGGATTTTTGCTACCTTTCCACAACATACAACCACATGGTTTCCACCTCAGCTTGTATGGCCCAGTTATATATCTTTTCTACATTAATCAGTAATGAGTCCTCAGTATTAACCGCCATGAGCTTTGATCGCTATGTAGCCATCTGTAGACCTTTACATTATCACACAGTCATGAGTCGGAGACTCTGTGGTCTGCTGGCCTCAGTCTGCTGGGGTTTGGGGTTCATAGAGTAGATTCCTACCATTGTGTTCATTTCCAGGTTCACTTGTTACATTTCTAAGGAAATTAATCATTATTTTTGTGATGTTTTGCCCATCCGGGACATTACATGCAGTGACACTTCACTTTTGGACCTTTATATTCTCAGTTTTGGAAACATGAATATGTATTTATTTTACTGTTTCTTATTATAACTCCTTATGTTTTCATTATTTCATGTATTTTAAGAATCAGCTCGAGTACTGGCAGACGTAAAGCCTTCTACACGTGTTCCTCACACATCATGGTGGTTGTCCTCTTCTATTCTTCTATGGTATTACAATATATAGTAACTGTATCTTGGAGTAACATGGGATCCAACAAAATCTTCTCTCTCTTAAACACGGCTGTTGTCCCCATGATGAACCCCCTGATCTACAGCCTGAAAAATAAAAATGTAAAATCTGCCTCTACGAAGAAAAATTAAATTTCTGCAGAAAAAAATATTGAAATGTTTTTAATTTTATTAGACCTTTTCAAGTACTGTGGTCAAAGTGGGGAATGAAAAGATTGAGGAGTTTTCTGCCAGGCCAAGTTATGAAATAAGAGACTAGTGAAGTTCATTATGATAAATGTATCCAGTTTATTAGGACCATCAATTACAGAACATCTCAAGTCCTTGTTTTTCATGACACATCTGTATAGGGGTCTTCTGTTAAAAAATCCCTCTTGTTAGGAATGTTCAAATTTTTTAGATGACCAGTGGAACCTCTTCCTAAACTACACGTTATTGATGCAAATAGTCCTTCCTACTATACAATGAATAGCTTTTATTGCCATCTTCAAGAGGGGTTTTGGGCATTTGGGTAGGTCATCAATATCAGATGGGTGGGATTCCAACACCTGGTAACACCGACCGATCAGCTGAGACAGAGAGCCATGGATGCCGGGACTATACAGTGAGTAGAGCTATAAGCTACCATCTCTGTCCACTGTGTAGCAGCACTACTTAGTCAGGGTGGGTTCACACTTGCGGCAGCACTCCGTCCGTCACGAATCCGACCTAAATGTCGGAAAACTGGATAGGGAAAGGTTTGTGACGCTTTGCTTAAAAACCCAATCACTTCTATGGGTTTTTAAAGAAATGCGCGGGTGTGCGCTTACACCCTCTCCATTGCAAAGCAGATTTTTTTCGTTGACACATAGTCCTGCATGTCCGACTTTGTTTCCGACTAAAAAAAATGGCTTCGCAACACAGAGGGTGTAAATGCACACCCGCACATTTCTTTAAAAACCCATAGAAGTGAATGAGTTTTTAAGCAAAGCGTCACAAACCTTTCCCTATCCAGTTTTCCGACATTTAGGGTGGATTCACGGCGGACAGAGTGCTGCCGCAAGTGTGAACCCACCCTTACTGTAGCTCAGCTCCCTGTCACTCTATCACTCAATGTAGCCCCCTATGAGAAATAAGCAACTTATTTCACAGATATTTGGAATGTCTGGAGTGCTGTATATAGCATAAGGTATATATGATAAGTAGTGACATGCAGTGCTAAAATGTATCAATGATGACGAGGTTACAGTAAAAAGATCTTTATTAGTATTATTATTATTTATTAGTATTATTATTTATTTAGAGACCGCCTTCTACCCCTTCCCTGCCGCAGCCATTTTTGTTTTTCGATTTTCATTTTTAATCCCTGCCTTCTGAAAGACATTCTTTTTTTTTTTTCCAATCACAAAGCCATATAAGGGCTTAATTGCAGAACAAATTGTACTTCGTAATGGTACCATTTAATATTCTATGCAATTTACTGGGAAATTGGAAAAAAAAAATGTGAATAGGGTGGAATTAAAGAAAAACTACATTTGTGCCCCTTGCTGGGTTTTATTATTGTTATAAATTATATTTTCAGTTGAATACATTGGGCAATGTTTAGCCAGTAAAGGGGAGAAGCAGATGAGAGACAAAGCGAAGCGTGTATTAGATGGAATAGTCTAGGCAGATAAGAGATAAGGACGTGGACAAGCAATTTTGTGGACTCAGAGTTTAGAAAAAAAAGCAGATAAAACTAATGTTTATGAGTTAGAGTCAGCAGGAAGTAATACGGGCTTGGATATGTGGCTTAAAAACATCAAAGGTTACCCCCAAGACATCGAATGTGTGAGACTGGTGAAAATCGATTGGCCTGGTGACATGATGTCATCAAGATAGTGGACAAGACAGAGAAGAGGAAGACTTGTGGATGTTGCACGCTGGCATTCATTTCCTTTAAAAAAAAAAAAGTTGAACATGTTATTTTTACACTCAAGATGAACATAGTATATGAATGGAGATCTGTACACTTCATTATTTACGTCCTGCACTTATTACTAATAATTCTTAGACAATCCTCAGAAAGATCTATTACACAGTTTGCACTGCAGGCTGTGCAGAGAACAAGCACATTTTCTGTTATATCAGAGCTGCTTGATTTTGGAATTCGTGAATTCCTGTGTTAGACACTTCTATGCTAAGAAATTATGAAATCTGAGCATTTAAAAGACAAAAAAGCCACAAAAATACGTAGGTCAAAGGTCACACCCATTGTCTCTGAGCACAGATACAACACATTGCAAAGTTCATAAAACTTCTACAAATGGGTTATATATAATAATATAGAACACATTGAATAATGATTAAGTCAAAGTATAATATAAGTATCAATATGAAAAATCCTCAGTAAATATACACACAGAGGTCAGTATAGAGAAAGACTCATAGACGTGGAAAACCTTTATATTATTACTAGAAAAATGTTCTCTCGAATTAATAGTTCGGATGTCGCTATAGCTATTGTAGATCCTGATTTCTACCACTAGATGTCCCTGTGGTACAAGAATTGAATAAGACCTACAAAGGAGGATCAGAGATAGGGCAGTAGAAATTCTATTTTTTATTGGACATGGTCATACAAGGGGGGCATTACTGATTTAAGGGGGCCTTATTAATATATGGGGTATTAGGGGACAATAACATCATTTATAAAAGGGGAATTGGGGCAATAATAATACAAAGAGGTCATTAGAGGTTTTAGTAATATGAGGGGGCATCAAAGGCATTATTTGAGGGGGTATTACAGTGGCATTATTTAAATAATTATACCTGAGTTTTCATGAAAAGTTGAACCATGTGTAGGATCTTGCTGGTCAGTACGTTCTATGACTGTATAAGGCTGCAGTCACTCCGTCCCCCATTCTGCTTAAAATATGTGGAGAGAAAAGTCCTGCAAGCAGGGCCTCGTGAGCAAAGAAATGCTGCCATGGAGTGCTAAACATACTGTACACATAATATCCTCACCAATGCCAACCAAATACCCCCATACAGAACACATAATACCTATAGCAACAGCAAATACCACCGTGCAGCACTAAATACTTCTCCGCACATGCCAAACTCACTGCAACACAACATGTCACCCTAGCAGTGCCAAACAACTACCATACAGGACAAAACACAGATGTGGCCATGGCCAAGTAAGTTGCTGAGGAGCGCACCTGCATTACAAGTGTGCCTCACCAATTTGTTCCATTTTCCTTATGCGATGCTGGCATTATCAGTGCCTGGCATGGACCTGCACTTCATCAGACAGTGAACCATATATCACTATTGTTTTTCCCCAAAAATAAGACCTACCCAGAAACTAAGCCCTAGTATGATTATTCAGGATTTTTGGAGTATGATTGAAATATAAGCCCTAGTTACAGTTCATTAAAAAATGTGTTCATGACAGCTCTACATGTAAAAAAGGTAAATAGAATACAGCAGAACAGATACAGTAGACCCGTCATTTAAGGAAAGCAGACACCCCCCAAAAGAAAGCACCCCCAAAGAATTGCACCCTAAAACGAAAGCAGAAAGCCCCAAAAGAATTGGACATTGACCTTAAAGGAAGCTATCTGCACATAATAGTACTAGTGACAGAGTTCTCCATAACAATAAGTGATGACTTCTGGTAGTGTTGGGCTCTCACACACAGATTGGGTAGTCTCGGTGGCATCACTCCACTCCTGAGCCCGAGCATTGTGGCTGCTTCCGGCCACCAGGGGGAGCCAAACACTACTGTACAATTGGCTGCAGTAGAACGCTGCTGTAATGGCAGTGACTCACCTTTGACAGTGAAGCAAGTCTGTGTGAGAGCCGTCCACCATTGGCACTTGCCATCTCTAATTGTTTTGGGGGTCTGGTGAGGGAATTGTTGTACAAAAATAAGACAACCCCTGAAAATAAGCCCTAACCCATCTTTTGGAGCAAAAAATAATATAAGACCCTGTTTTATTTTCAGAGAAACACGGTAGTAAGACCCGATATAAATATAAGAGGATTCCAATGTAACTATTTGTACAGAAATACAGAATGTCCATGTTACAATCTGCTTCGGGTCTGCCTTATGTTTTTGGTCCTTTGCTGGTAGATTCGCTCTTCTTATTTTTAGGGATATATTACACTCTTTCCTTAGAGCATCCATTGCATCATGAAACAATTGATTTCATGTTCCAGTCTCTGTGGGGATTTGGTATTGTATAGAGGAGACATCATCACCTATTTCAGTGTTCTTTTTCTCATGTTCTTGTTGTGATTACTATTGATGTACTGTCTCCTCTATAGTTTTCTTTTTTAATATTATAACATAATTATTATTGTTCTTTGGGGATTATTATTATTATTATTATTATTATTATTATTATTATTATTATTTATGGTTATGATTATAACAATTATAATAATTATTATTGCTTTTGAGGATTATTATATTTGTTCATTGGGGAAATATTATTATTTATTATTATGAATAATAAGAATACTAAGAATAATCATCGTTATTATTTGGGGAGTATTAAAATTATTATTATTATTTTATTTGGGGATTATTATTATTATTATTATTATTATTATTATTATCATCCTCCTCCTCAAAGAACAACAATGATAATAATAATAATAATAATAATAATGACAATACATAATTATAATAATCCCCAAAGAACAATAATCATAATAATAATAATTATTATTATTTTGGGGTTTTTAGCTTGCTCTTCTCATCTCCCAGTCTAACACGGGACATGAAAAACAGAAAAGACATGCAGCTTGCATTCTGAAGTAAGGTAATTCTAATATATCTGACCTAGCCTAACCTTGCATTTTCTCTGCAATGCTGGCAGTGCAAGTTGTGTGATTCATCTTTCCAGAGATCGGATAAGACTAAGGCCTCACATAGGAAGGCCACAGCAAAAAAGCACTGCGGCAAAAACCGCGGCAGCAACGCATAATGGTTTTTCCTGCAGCACTTTTTACAGAAAGTCCGCAGAGTTTTCCTCTGCGGACTTGCTGCTTTAATTATACCTATAGGGAAACCGCCGGCATTTCTGTAGGTATAATTAAAATGCTGTGATTTCCAAAACCGCAACGGTGTGTTCGCCTCACATATTTTCCCGCAGTGTGGGGATGGGATTCGCTAGAATTCCATCCACTATACATTGACTGTAAAATGCCATTTTTTTCCACGCCACGTGCGGTCCCGGCCTCAAGCAGGTTTCTTCACTCAAGCCCCAAAAGTGAAACAAAATGGCACTAATGAGAACTAGACATCAATTTGCAAAAAAACAATCTCTCCTATAGCTCCATCAACAAAAAGTAAAACTGTTATTGATCGTTACATATAACAACACAAATATATATATATTATATATATATATATATATATATGTTCTACAATAAATCTTTCTTTCCATTCTTTTGTGTTGTCATATTCAAAGACCGGTAACAGTTTTACTTCTCCATTGATGGGGCTCATATATATACAGTAGCTCTGTCAATAGAAAAGTAAAACTGACGTGGATCTTTGAATATGACAGCACACAAAAAATGGCAATAACAAAATGTTTTTATGTCTTTATTATTGAGAATAATTAGTTTTGTTCTATCATATTCCAAGTCACATAAGTTTTACTTTTCTATTGACAAAACTACATGAGAAAAACGGAAAAAAAAAAAAAAGTTTGGTATGAATCATAATAACCAGCAGAATAAAGTTATTGGGGAGAGTTTACCAACACATCTACATCAGTGATCTGGCATAGGTGTATGATGATGTGGTGCGTCTTTGGTACATAAAAACCAGTCTTAATAAATCTGCCACATTATGTCATTTGTACTGCATGATGAATGGAAAAAACAATCATGAAATTTCTGAATTTTTTCACCCTTCTCACCCCAAAAACTGAAAAACAGTAATTAAAAACATAACATCCTATAAAAAAAAGGCCTTACATGGCTCTAACAACAGAAAAAAAAAATCTAATTTTGAAATGAAATGACATGAAAAAAAACAAAGTTGCTAACAAACTAGGCAGCAACCTTAAAGGGTTTCTCCACTTTCAGACCACTATTGAGAGACAAATGTTATTGTTTGTATAATAAAAAGTTCTACAATTTACTTTCAATGTATCAATTCTTCATGGTTTTCTAGATCTCTGCTTGCTGTCATTCATTCTGGTAATTCTAGTGGATAAAACTGTGACCATGATCATGTGATATACAGTCCATGGTCATGTGATTTAAGGTCCATGGTCATGTGATGAACACACAGGTGCATGGCTCTTTATAGTCACAGCACAGTAATCAGACATCTGCCTGATAACGAGCTGTGCACCTGTGTGTCCATCACATGACCCTGGCCTGTATATCACATGACCATGGACTGTATATCACATGCAGGGTTGGCGTTAGGGGGGGGGCAAACTGGACAATTGCCTAGGGCCCCGTCCCCAAAGGGGCCCCTGGGATCCAGAACCTGATGACTCCGGATCCCGGCCCGGCCAAATCAATAACAGAAAGGGACCGCAGGGCCCCTTTCCGAGGTGAGTAAAAATAAGAAACATTTTTACTCACCTGTCCTTGGCGTATGACGTCATCTTCTAGCGTTCCGGACATCACCGCTGAGGCCTCAGACATCAGCGGTGACGTCCACAACGCATGACGTCAGCCGCAGAGAAGAGGAAGCCAGCGCCGACGGGGATAGCGGAGCAGCGCGAGGAGGCCCAGCAGAGGTAAGACAAGGTGAGTATAACTGTTTGTTATTTTCCCTCACCTCCCCCGGGCCTTCGATTATTATACTCTGGGGTCTGAAGAGACCCCAGAGTATAATATAATAATAGCACTGTAGGGCCCCTGTGGAGCATTATACTGGGGGCCCCCTCTGGATAGCATATTATACTGGGGGGCCCCCTCTGGATAGCATATTATACTGTGTGGGGCCACTGTGGAGCATTATACTGGGGAAGGGGCCCTCTGGATTGCATGTTATATTCTGTGGGGCCTCTGTGGAAAATTATAATGTGGGGGGGGGGGCCTCTGGAGATAATGTTATATTATGTGGGGCCACTTTGGAGCATTATGCTCTCCAGAGGGGCCCCCCAGTATAATGCTCCAAAGTGGCCCCACAGAATATAACATGCTCTCCAGAGCCCCCCCCCCACTTTATAATGCTCCATAGAGGCCCCACAGAATATAGCATGCTCTCCAGAGCCCCCCCCACTTTATAATGCTCCATAGAGGCCCCACAGAATATAACATGCTCTCCAGAGGACCCCCTCCCCAGTATAATGCTCCACAGTGGCCCCACACAGTATAATATGCTCTCCAGAGCCCCCCCCAGTATAATGCTCCACGGTGGCCCCACACAATATAATATGCTCTCCAGAGTGGCCCCCAGTATATTATACTGTGTGGGGCCACCGTGGAGCATTATACTGGGGGGGGGGCTCTGGAGTGCATATTATACTGTTTTGAGCTAAAATTTTTAAGACTTGCTAGATATGAAGGTGTCGCTTCTCAGAAAAAAGGGCTGTGGGTTAAATGCAGCAATATGTGGCAAAAATGTGGCAAAATTATCTCAAAATAAGCTACAGTAACTTATGCTAGGTTCACACCTGTGTGTTTTCATTCGGCGGGGTCCGCTTGGGGACCCTCTGAACGGAAACCTAATCTGCTTAAAAAAGCGGTTACCTTCAGAAACCCGCGGACCCCATATAATGGGGCTTGCCAGGTTTCCGCCTGAAAAGAGTAGAAAATGCAGAGAAAAAAAAAAAATTCTGCTTGCAGGACTTTTCTCTCTGCATTTTTAAAATGGAATGTGAAACATAATCCCCAGGTGGAGACCAGGCCCAAGTGTGAACCGAGCCTTAGAAGTGATGTAAACTTAGACTAGACAATCTAATGATAAGACTTGGTTTACCTCTGCGTCGGAGTCTGCGTCGCCGATCTCCATGTGTAACCGCTCTCCATCGTTCGGAGAAACACAAAGTGAACTTCCCTGGACTCCAATTATTACACTGTGAGGCCTGAAAAGTCCCCAGATGTGAGCTGTAAACCCCAAATAGTTTGGTTTTGCCCAAACCCAAATTTTTTGCAGAATTTGTAAGAATCGGTTCACTTATCTCTAATTACTATTACTGATATTGATCACTTGGGGAATATTGGTGATTATACGGTCAGTACGGCTCTGTTCACACTGCACTCAGGGCTTTTATCTGATAGATACAACAGATGCCTCATTCTCCTCTATGATCTTTCAGGTACGGCTTGTTGTTCCTGGATGGTATAGCAGAGCTGACTGCGCTATTCTCACCTTCATAAAGCGCAGAAACCAGAGGACAATAACTGATGGACCTGTGCACAGAGGAGTTATTATTATTACCAGGAGGAACTTCCTGAGCCTCTGTCTTAGGATATGTTCACACAGAGTTTTTTTCAGGCTGATTTTGAAGCGGAATCCGCTTCAAAATCCACCTCTAAAAACGCCTCTCATTCATTTCAATGGGATGGGAGTCAGTAGAAGTTTTTTTCCTCTAGTTGATTTTTTCAGCTAGAGGGAAAAAAAGCGACATGACCTTACTTCAGGCGGATTCCGACTTGAAAAACCCATTGAAAGCAATGAGGCAGAAAAAGCGCTAGTGTTTTTTAAGGAGAAGTTTGCAGGTCCATACAGTGTGCTGGAGCAAAAAAAACGCGCCGAAAAACACGACAAAAAAACGCAACAAAAAACGTTTCCTAATTCCTGAAGCATTAGCTTGTAAAAAACTCCGTGTGAACATACCCTTATTCAGCCGTGCTCACTATGTGACAGCGTCTTAACCCGCTCTGATATCTCACAAATTTTATATAAATGTCTCAGATTTCCTTTCACTTTCTCCAGCTCTAACCTCTCCTTCCTCATCGGCCCGGAAACTGCTGATCAGCTAGAGAGTCATTTTCCTATTGGAGGAGACTGTAACTCCCGTCCAATCAGAGCAGAGCTCCGCTCGCAGTCTACAGAGTTACATTGTTACACTTGTATTCAGATGGACAGAATTCACATCTATATTTTTTTTGTCACTCGGAGCCCCCCAATATATGAGGGCCAGGATGAGGAAGATGTACCCGCTCATTGTACTTCTCCTCCATGTGTCTGCCGTGTATTCTGGTCAGTTATTATATGTGATATTACATGATTATTATGTATTATATATGTAGTATGATGTGTATTATACATTGTACTTCTCCTCCATGTGTCTGCCGTGTATTCTGGTCAGTTATTATATGTGATATTACATGATTATTATGTATTATATATGGAGTATGTTGTGTATTATACATTGTACTTCTCCTCCATGTGTCTGCCGTGTATTCTGGTCAGTTATTATATGTGATATTACATGATTATTATGTATTATATATGGAGTATGTTGTGTATTATACATTGTACTTCTCCTCCATGTGTCTGCCGTGTATTCTGGTCAGTTATTATGTGTGATATTACATGATTATTATGTATGCTCGCCACTATTTATGCTGTTACGGTTTATATTGAGGGTATTTATTTCACTTTGTGTCACTTTATATTACTGACTGTTTCCTATCATATATAGTCTTATATAGTCTTTGCAGCGGTGGCAGATCGCTGACCCTTATTATTTGTGGGGATGTTTGTCCATATTTTGATGTGATGCTTTCTGGTTATATATCTATTTCAGTAAAACTATTGTGATGTTTCTGGGGCCTCGCTGGGGAGCTTGGAGTTAATTCCCTGGACTCCTCCTGTAGGTCGCTCCTTATTTTCTCTCTCTTATAAAGCCCCCTCTCACAGCCCTCCGTCCACATCCGGGAGGTAGTTGAACACTTCTGTCTGCTCCTTGCTGATACACTTACTGCGCCATTAGCACCCTGTGTTGTGTTCTAGTATCACAGCTCCACCTCGTGCTCATTTCTCAGTTTGTCAAAATATCCGCAGTTTAAAGCTTAGGCAGGGTTCACACAACTGTTGGATTATGTTATGAAGGTGTCCATTAAAAAAAACAAAAAACGGACACCTACAATAACAGGCAAAAACAGACACAAAAGGACACTAAATGATGCCTACAGTACGTGTCCGTTTTTTTAACAGATCCGTTAAACCCAATCCGTTAAACATACATGAAAAACGGACAGAAAACCATCTGTTTGTGTCCGTTATTGTCCGTTCATTTGTTCATTTTCAGTCCGTTTTTTGTTTTTATTTGGTTGTAATCACACCAAATGACAACAGAGAGAATATAAAAGCAGGAAGAAGAGCTGACAATTCAGTTTGGAGCCGGCTTTGGAGAGGAGAGTATCGTTCCTGTGTTCCAGTTCTTCTTGTGCTGCTGCTGTCATTTTTTAAAATGATTCCTTCATCTGTTTTCTTTGACCTAGAAGTGATCCGGCAGAGACGGCGGCGAAGGCGACACTTCTGGCTCTATCCCATTACATCCGGATGACAAGGGGAGTCTATTCAAGCCTGTATGGAGAACTGTGACAACATCCAGAGAAGTTCCATGATTATCTGTGTATGTCCATTCCCACCTTTGATGAACTTCTTTGGCGGATGTCAAGCAGACTCCAGAGGCAGGACACCCACTTGCGGAGAAGCATAACACCAGAAGAGCGCTTGATAGTGACCCTTCGGTGAGTATCACCACTGTATTTCCACTATATATATATATATATATATATATATATATATATGGACATATATTTATTTGTCTTTTTATTATTTCAATGTATCTGGCAACAGACGAGAACTTCTTCTCCATCCATTTCCAGTTCCGTCTTGGCAACTCAACCACCTCCTACATCGTCCGGGATGCATGCCAGGCCCTGTGGGATTTGCTGCGTGAAGAATTTCTCCCACATTCATATACCGAACAATGGAAGGACATTGCAGAAAAGTTCTGGGAGGTGACACATTTTCCAAATTGTGTAGGAGCAGTCGATGGAAAGCACATCCGAATCCAGAAACCTGCAAGGAGCGACTCCCTGTTCTTCAACTATAAGAAGTACTTTTCCATTGTTCTGATGGCCATTGCTGATGCCCAGTACCATTTTTTGTCTGTGGACATTGAGGCCTACGGCCACACCAACGACTCCAGGATCTTCAAGGACTCTGACATGGGCCGGAGAATCTATTCTGGAAAATGTTGATTGCCAGCACCAAAGCCATTTCCTGGAACTGATGGACCCCCTATGCCGTTTGTAGTTATTGGCGAAGAGGCCTTTCAGATGTATGGAAACCTTCTGAAACCGGACTCCAGCCATGGACTCAACTACCAGAAAAGAATCTACAACTACAGACTGTCAAGAGTCCGGCGACTTGTGGAGTGCGCATTTGGGATCCTCACTTCAAAATGGGCGAGCTTCAGGCCTTAGGGTCTTCTAACCCTTTTATAGTGTTTATTCTAGATAAGGTCCTACTCAGATTCCTCCTGTCTTTTAGGCTGAAGCTCCCATATTTCTCAGACATTAATGACGTGATTTCTTGTACTATCTCAAGATGGTCGTCCTTAAGATGAACTTTACTGGGACTCCCTAGATATAGCCCAACATCTTTATATATACTTGGGTAAGACCAGCTGGGCTGCTATCAGGAATTTTGGGAATTCTTTGCCCCCTTCTTACAGTATATTAGTGAATACTGTGAATGCAGTAGGGGGCGCTGTATCTTGCTGCCTGTGCCACTTCACTATTGCCTACATGTGCATTGTGAATTCCTAGTAACAGACCTCAAATATGACTAGTGGAGGGAACTTTAGCATAAGACATGGGGTGTCCTTTTCTCTGTAATGTACAGAATAATTAGTACTGTATTGTGCAGATTTTTTGTGCTTGACTGCAGTGGCACTAAAGATTTGAAATTTTTCTACAAAAAATCTTGTTAAATACTATATACAGCGTGGATGGCTTTATTACACCATTTTTTGAGTGCAAAAGTGGAGCATTTTTGGCGCATTATCCATTTTCTGACCTGTTTGCCATATTTGAGAAAAGTGGTCACAGCAGGGAGGAGGTCCAGGACTCAGTATGTCAGTTATACCTGAAATCTATGCCAGTCCCTACAAGGTGCACAGGACCTTCTGTGATGTACTAGAATTATTAAGGGTCCGGAGCCTCCTGATAATTCTGGAGTTGCACCACGACAAAAGTTACTTGGGCACATCCCATGCTATGACCCTGTACTTGCTGTTGTGTGACACTGGGTTACACCAGGGTGAGGGCTTGTTATAAATAGGAGAGCCATTGTCAGGAATGCTACAGTACATCTGTTGCTGCTTTAAGGTTACCGTATCAACATAAGGAAGCTTCCTGTTAGGATTGGTTGTTACTGCTTTAAGGTTGCCATGACAACATAGGGAAACTTCCTGAGCAGGCCTTTATAATCCACTCCCTCATCACCCAGCTTTGCTGGCTAATTAGTTTGCAACCTCCTGCTTGGCTCCTGACATTGATTTGACTACTCTAATACTAACCTTTGGCTGTGTTCTTGGATTCCTCTCTGTCTTGAGATTTTGCTCTGGGGTTCCTGATCGGTTTCGACTATTGGCTTTGTTTTCTGGATTTGTCTTTGTCTCATGATTTGGTTCTTGTTGCCCTCTTCAGCTGCTGACCCGTGATTGAGGACCATTCTGTTATCTCTGTCCCTGTAAGTAATGTGCGGATTTGGTGTTTGGTTTCTTCTACAGTGCGTTTATTTGTGATACACTTTCTGTTCTGCTGACAATTCTGGTCTTCAGATTCAGCAAAAGTCCTCCTCTTCTTGCGAGGAGCTCTGGTGAAGGCGTCTTGGTTCACAGTAGTGTATTACCTTTAAGTAGCATTTTCTACTACTCGCAGTTGTCAGCCCATTTCTCCTGAAGACCAGAACGTTTCTTACCTTGCATCTGAATCCTAACAGCCATCTTGCCATTTTAGGAGATGTCAGTGGTGGAGTCCTTTCTGTTGGCCGGTCTGCACTGTCCCGAAAAGTAGCTAGTGTATTGCAAAGAACGGGAAGCCTAGTCAGTGAGTGCGGTAAGGAGCACTTCCTATGAAATAAACTGCAGACATTGGATTAATAATAAATGCAACAACTAACAAGTCTACAGGTTGGTCAACTACCCAACTAACCTCCAAAATATATAATATAAAGGAAAATATCTATTCCCAGAATCAGCTAGAAGTAAATACACATCGATGTCTGATTGTTACAGATTGGTACTCAAAATTGGAGGCAATTTATGTAAACACAGCTTGCAAACACACTCACTTTCAACCATATGATCACACTATTGTTTATCTAAAGAGAACATGTTGTGGGTCAGTATTGACATCTAGCAGCCAATCCGCTTCCTGGAGATCTGTTCATCATGAATCAGCTGGATGTTCAAGTCTCCGGCCCATATCACTGCTGCACAGATCA
This sequence comes from Leptodactylus fallax, assembly GCA_947044405.1. NCBI lineage: Eukaryota > Metazoa > Chordata > Amphibia > Anura > Leptodactylidae > Leptodactylus > Leptodactylus fallax. Next base: position 4,768,828 of record CAMRHE010000113.1, read on the forward strand.
TGCTAATATGCTAATAGCTGGCTGATTAGGATCGGAATTAGTTGTGTATTACAAGATAAAAAACGTGTAGTGGGGTTATGAAATATACAAGCTGAGCAAAAAAAAATAAAAAATTGTTATATATATTAATATGTATGAAAAGTTATGAAAAAAAATTTAGCTGTAAAAATATGGAATATACATATAAATATATACAAGGTGTAAATAATTATGACAATATAAAAAATAAAGGAATAAAACCTATATACATATTATAAATATATGGACAAAAAAGTATAAATGTAATAGGTAATGCCTTATCTCCTTTATCTACATACAGATATTCCATACAAAAACAAAGTAAATATTGCCATAGATACAGTGCTGGCCAAAAGTATTGGCACCCCTGCAATTCTGTCAGATAATACTCAATTTCTTCCAGAAAATGATTGCAATCACAAATGCTTTGGTAATAATATCTTCATTTATTTTGCTTGCAATGAAAAAACACAAAAGAGAATGAAAAAAAAAGTCAAATCATTGATCATTTTACACAAAACTCCAAAAATGGGCCGGACAAAAGTATTGGCACCCACAGCCTAATACTTGGTAGCACAACCTTTAGACAAAATAACTGCGAACAACCGCTTCCGGTAACCATCAGTGAGTTTCTTACAATGCTCTGCTGGAATTTTAGACCATTCTTCTTTGGCAAATTTCTCCCGGTCCCTGAGATGTGAAGGGTGCCTTCTCCAAACTGCCATTTTGAGATCTCTCCACAGGTGTTCTATGGGATTCAGGTCTGGACTCATTGCTGGCCACTTTAGAAGTTTCCAGTGCTTTCTCTCAAACCATTTTCTAGTGCTTTTTGAAGTGTGTTTTGGGTCATTGTCCTGCTGGAAGACCCATGACCTCTGAGGGAGACCCAGCTTTCTCACACTGGGCCCTACGTTATGCTGAAAAATTTGTTGGTAGTCTTCAGACTTCATAATGCCATGCACACGGTCAAGCAGTCCAGTGCCAGAGGCAGCAAAGCAACCCCAAAACATCAGGGAACCTCCGCCATGTTTGACTGTAGGGACCGTGTTCTTTTCTTTGAAGGCCTCTTTTTTTTTTCCTGTAAACTCTATGTTGATGCCTTTTCCCAAAAAGCTCTACTTTTGTCTCATCTGACCAGAGAACATTCTTCCAAAAAGTTTTTGGCTTTCTCAGGTAAGTTTTGGCAAACTCCAGCCTGGCTTTTTTATGTCTCTGGGTCAGAAGTGTGGTCTTCCTGGGTATCCTACCATAGAGTCCCTTTTCATTCAGACGCCGACGGATAGTACGGGTTGACACTGTTGTACCCTCGGACTGCAGGGCAGCTAGAACTTGTTTGGATGTTAGTCGAGGTTCTTTAGCCACCATCCGCACAATCTTTCGTTGAAATCTCTCGTCAATTTTTCTTTTCCGTCCACATCTAAGGAGGTTAGCCACAGTGCCATGGGCTTTAAACTTCTTCATGACACTGCGCACGGTAGACACAGGAACATTCAGGTCTTTGGAGATGGACTTGTAGCCTTGAGATTGCTCATGCTTCCTCACAATTTTGCTTCTCAAGTCCTCAGACAGTTCTTTGGTCTTCTTTCTTTTCTCCATGCTCAATGTGGTACACACAAGGACACAGGACAGAGGTTGAGTCAACTTTAATCCATTTCAACTGGCTGCAAGTGTGATTTAGTTATTGCCACCACCTGTTATGTGCCACAGGTAAGTAACAGGTGCTGTTAATTACACAAATTAGAGAAGCATCACCTGATTTTTCAAAGGGTGCCAATACTTTTGTCCACACCCTTTTTTATGTTTGGTGTGGAATTATATCCAATTTGGCTTTTTGACAATTCTTTTTGTGGTTTTCCATTGAAGACAAATTAAATGATGATATTATTACCAAAACATTTGTGATTGCAATCATTTTCTGGAAGAAATTGAGTATTATCTGACAGAATTGCAGGAGTGCCAATACTTTTGGCCAGCACTGTATATATATATCTGGTGACATTTAACCCTCTGTATATATATATATATATATATGGTGACATGTAACCCTCTGTATATATATATCTGGTGACATGTAATCCTCTGTATATATACAGTGGGGAAAAAAAAGTATTTAGTCAGCCACCAATAGTGCAAGTTCTCCCACTTAAAAAAATGAGGCCGGCCTGTAATTGTCATCATAGGTAGACCTCAACTATGAGAGACAAAATGAGAAAACAAATCCAGAAAATCACATTGTCTGATTTTTAAAGAATTTATTTGCAAATGAAATAGGTGGAAAATAAGTATTTGGTCAATAACAAAAGATCATCTCAATACTTTGTTCTATATCCTTTGTTGGCAATGACAGAGGTCAAACGTTTCCTGTAAGTCTTCACAAGGTTGGCACACACTGTTGCTGGTATGTTGGCCCATTCCTCCATACAGATCTCCTCTAGAGCAGGGATGTTTTGGGGCTGTCGCTGGGCAACACGGACTTTCAACTCCCTCCAAAGGTTTTCTATGGGGTTGAGATCTGGAGACTGGCTAGGCCACTCCAGGACCTTGAAATGCTTCTTACGAAGCCACTCCTTCGTTGCCCTGGCGGTGTGCTTGGGATCATTGTCATGCTGAAAGACCCAGCCACGTTTCATCTTCAATGCCCTTGCTGATGGAAGGAGGTTTGCACTCAAAATCTCACGATACATGGCCCCATTCATTCTTTCATGTACACGGATCAGTCGTCCTGGTCCCTTTGCAGAGAAACAGCCCCAAAGCATGATGTTGCCCCCCCATGCTTCACAGTAGGTATGGTGTTCTTTGGATACAACTCAGCATTCACTCTCCAAACACGACGAGTTGTGTTTCTACCAAACAGTTCTACTTTGGTTTCATCTGACCATATGACATTCTCCCAATACTCTTCTGGAACATCCAAATGCTCTCTAGCAAACTTCAGATGGGCCCGGATATGTACTGGCTTAAGCAGGGGGACACGTCTGGCACTGCAGGATCTGAGTCCCTGGTGGTGTAGTGTGTTACTGACGGCAGCCTTTGTTACGTTAGTCCCAGCTTTCTGCAGGTCACTCACTAGGTCCCCCCGTGTGGTTCTGGGATTTTTGCTCACCGTTCTTGTGATCATTTTGACCCCGCGGGGTGAGATCTTGCGTGGAGCCCCTGATGGAGGGAGATTATCAGTGGTCTTGTATGTCTTCCATTTTCTAATTATTGCTCCCACAGGTGATTTCTTCCCACCAAGCTGCTTGCCTATTGCAGATTCAGTCTTCCCAGCCTGGTGCAGGGCTACCATTTTGTTTCTGGTGTCCTTCCACAGCTCTTTGGTCTTCACCATAGTGGAGTTTGGAGTGTGACTGTTTGAGGTTGAGGACAGGTGTCTTTTATACTGATAACAATGTCAAACAGGAGCCATTACTACAGGTAATGAGTGGAAGACAGAGGAGCCTCTTAAAGAAGAAGTTACAGGTCTGTGAGAGCCAGAAATCTTGTAAATCATGTAACCCGCTGTATATATATCTGGTGACATGTAACCCTCTGTAAATATATCTGGTGACATGTAACCCTCTGTATATCTCTCAGACAGTCACTATCTCCAGTTTTATCGCACGGTGGTCTCAGCTCCGGGGTTCGGACTACCTGAGTACTCTTCAGTTGGATATGTGGATGATCGGGAGATTGTGAATTATAACTCAGACAGCGGCAGATACCGACCGAGAGTGCACTGGATGGAGAAAGAGGAACTTCAATACTGGAAGGAAAATAAACAGAGAGGTAAAGAACAGGAGGCTGTAGCCAGACACAATGTGGAGATAGTGATGAGCCGCTTCAACCAGACTGGAGGTAAGAGACAGATGTAGGTATATACACTGTATGCATCATACAATACACTGTATACCATAATTTACAAAGTACACACATTAATATACACAATATGTAATACACACATTATACAACTACAATGTATACACTGTGACAGGATTTGCTTGGGGATCACTGTCTCCTGAGAGAGACATGCACTTTTGGTGCAACAAAAACAGAGTCAACTCCAGTCAAGTTTAAAAAAAATTTTTTTTTTCTTAGAAATTACATTTATTTTGCTTTTCCATAATAAAACAGTGCTATTACATAGCATACAAATTCTCTGTTTTATTACATAGAGATAATCATAAAACAATGAATATAAAGATACTATATGTTTGGTATAAAAGTCTTATTGGGAGCATCTATTGACATCAATGTACTCTCTGATTTGTAAAGTGCTGCAGAATATGTTGGTGCTCTATAAATAAAGTTATTATTATTATTGAATATATTTATCAGTAACAAGAATGATACAAAAACAAAGATTGTTATACCAGCAACCGGTTACATAAGTGTAGACAAACTTACAGTAACTATTACAACCTTAGCACAGGCTATATTCTTGGTCCTATCATCCCTTGCAATTGTGGCTAAGATGTATGTCTTAAATGTAAGTAGGTGAGTGACTATCATACAATCTGCAGCTCCTTCGACACTGCACCAGCCCTTGAGGAGAGCTGGTAGAAATCCTTGCTACCGTCACCACAGCTACTATTACTCCCAGTTTCCTGGCTTTCCTCTGTTGTATCCAAGTTGGCATCACGAACACTATCATTGCCTCTGTGCCTTGTTGAGACATTTTTATGTTCGGTTCAAGAGACTTATGTCTGAAATTTCCCTGTTACATCACCTATTTGCAGTTTAATCAACCCCAAAGGGTTAACCTGCTATTGGAAGATACTTTGTATAAAAAACAAATTTCCACTTTCAAGTGTGCAAGTACTTGTGGTTGTATAACAGCAGGTGCTTATACTGAGCGCCAACTCCTAGTCATATTAGGTTTATTAGTTCTAGATTTTCTAGCATTTGTAGCTCTTGCCAACTCTCCTGGTATTGCCGCAACCCAGTCGGATGAGACCGGAGGATGGGAGTAGTAGTGGCGGATGCTGTGCCACCTAGCAGGCCGAGCAAACTCACCATCCACTCCAGTTCCACTCCTGGGCTGGACAAAGTCGAGGGGGATCCTGCAGCACTACCAGATGGTGGTGGTAGTAGTTCTTTCCCCCAGGGCACTTCCAGTTGGAGAGGGGACCTCTCCTCTCTGAGTCGGCATGATGGAAGTCGGAAGGGCCCTGATGGTGATGCAGGCACGACTCAGGAGTCAGCGGTGCAGGTAAATCAACAGGCAACAGGAATATAAGATAACTGCAGCTTCCAAATGGGGGTAGTAATAGTGTCCAATCCCCAGCCTTGGTTCTAGGAGGCCTGACAGGGTTCTGGTTACCTGAAAACTAGGCCCGATGCAAGCTTCCTGTCAGGGTTCCCTCTGTTCCTCCTGGAACAGCACCGGAAAGCTCCACAATAATGGACAGCTGAAAAGGTACTCCTGGCTGTCTCTGGGGCCGATTATAAACCTCCTGGAGACTGTGATGGCTGACCGTTGGCCTTAGTTCAGCTTGTGGGGGCAGGAACACTCTGCACCCCGTCACTGTCTCACTGCTCACACTAGACTGCCTGAACTGAACTCAGACCAAGGGTTACTGTGGAGATGGAGTCTCCCACAACACCGCCCAGCGGCCTGTGATAGGCCAGGGTTAAACCAAGGCTAGGTTTGAGCACTGCAGGGGAGAACATACAGGGAAAAGCTGCAACAAATGACATAGAACACTTAACATAGAACGGAAAGTACCAACATAAAACCCAGAGGCACAGACACAAACACTAAAAACAGCAGCCTCTGGGATGCTGCACACCCCCCTATTTTAACCTGAGCCGCCCTCGGCGAATCTTTGCCCAGGCTAAGGAAGGCAATACAGCAGACAAGACAAGACAGACAAGCAAAACAGATGAAGCATACAAAATATAATACAATATAAATGAATGGGAGAAGGGGGCGAAGACCTGGTACCTGAGGCACAAGTTCGTCAGTATCCAATCTCAGGCACCAGCAAAACATGGGGAGAAGGGGGCGCTGACATCTCAACAGAGGTCCCTGAGGCACAGGTGCGTTAATGTCTATTCTCAGGGCCTCAACAGGACCAAAAGGGACTCCAGGGCACAACTGCGTTAGTGTACATCCTGAAGCAAGGGGACAGTTGAAAATAAGGAAAACTGGAGCAGTGTCCACAAGTCCGCACTGATTAAATAAACAATTCTGACCTCACTCCAGAAACCGTACAGGGAGTTTCCTTTTGGTGGTTCTCTGCGACCTTCTCAGGGCGGCTTCTCCTGAAGCGCCAAGGGCATCAGCTGGGCTAGCTGGAACAGCTTTGTCCAGGTCCATCTGTTCTTCTGCCTCAGCAGGCACAGCAGACAACTCTCACCCAGGAGGTGACCTGGGAACTCCTTTGGCAGGCAGCTGGAAGGTCAGGCAAGGGACAAAGAATTCTGGAGGCATCCCATGGCACTGCTGAGGCTGGGACAGTCTCTGGAACGAGGACCTCCTCATCTGAACTACCCTCAGTGGAAGGGGACAGCACTGAGGGTGTAGGTTCCACCTGCAAACACACCTTCAAGCGATTCTGGTGGACCACCTGTGGCTTCCTCCCTTCTCTTTCCACCACAAAGACATCAGCATAGGGCTGTGCAGAGATGGTGTAGGGTTCAGTCTCCCACCTGGAGTCCAACTTGTGGGTCCGGTGGTTGTTCTTCAGCCACACCTTCTCCCCGACATGTAGGTGGGTATCCTGAGCGTGCAAGTTGTGGTCCGCTTCCTGTCTGGCCCGAATCTCCTTCATACAGGCTTCTACTACGTCGTGAGCTTCAGCCAGGCGTCTTTGATGGTCACTCACCCAGTCGGTCTGTGGCAGTGGATTGATGTCATCAGGAACAGCCACTCCCAAGGCAACATCAACAGGCAGCTTCCCATGTCTCCCCAACATCAGATGGTACGGTGTATACCCGGTAGACAGCTGCTTCTGGTTGTTGTACTGTTAGACCAGCTCAGGTAAACGTAGCGGCCAATCTGCTCGGCTGGAGGGTGACAAAGTTCTGAGGAGTCCAAGAAGAGTCTGGTTCATCTTCTCACATAGGCCATTGCCCTGGGGGTGGTAATACATTGTATGTAGCTTCTTGCAGTCGTACAGGGCACAGAGTTCCCAGAACAGCTGAGATTCAAATGCAGAACCCCAGTCAGTGAGAATCTTCTCAGGACAGTCATAGGGAAGAAGGAAAGACTTCCAGAAAGTCTTAGTAGTCTTGGCCTATAGATCACGTACGGGTACAGCCACAGTGAACTTGGTGTAATGGTCAATCCTAGTCAGAACGTATGTGTATCCAGAGCGGCTGGGTTCTACCTTCAGGTGGTTCAGAGCCACAATCTCCAGAGGGCGATGGCTCTCAATAGGATGGAGTGGAGCCTTCTGATCAGCTTTCTCCCCTCTGGCAAGGGTGCAGGCAGTGCACTCTCTGCACCATTTTTCGACGTCGTCTCTCAGACCAACCCAGTAGAACCGACTTCTGATAGTAGCTTCAGTCTTCTGAACCCCGAAGTGTCCAGACTTGTCATGGTAAGCTTCCAGGACTGTGCCTACATCGCACTGAGGGACAGCAATCTGATGGACTCAGGTCCCAGAAACAGGATCAGTGGAACGTCTACAGTATACACAAGTCCTCCTCTCAGGAACAGCTTCCTTCTCTGTCTCCACAGCTTGCACAGCTCCGGATTGGCACGAACTCCACAGAGTCCAGTTGGCAGCATACCTTGGCTCAGAAAGTCTCGTATCTCACGCAGATCTTTACTTTCAGACTGCAACTGGGCCCATAATTCTGTCTCAGGAGTCGACTTCACCGGTGACTGTGTAGGAGCAGCAGGGGCAGCTGGAACTTTGATGGTGTGAACCGCTTGCTTGGCAAACCGGGCATAGAAGGCTGGCATCTCCATTTCTTCCCACTCATCCGCATCCTCACCAGGACTGGTCTCTGTTTGCAGCCGGGGTAAGGCGTCAGCCCTAATGTTGGCTTTGCTTGACTTGTACTTGACCACAAAGTTATAATTGGCCAGACGTGACGCCCATCTTTGCTCTAGAGCTATCAGTCGTGCGGTAGTCAGGTGTGCTAGTGGGTTGTTGTCTGTGTAGACTTAAAAGGGAGTAGCAGCCAGATAGTCTTTGAACTTTTGGTGACAGCCCACACCAGGGCCAGGAACTCCAGCTTGAAGGAACTGTAATTCTGGTCATTCCTTTCAGCTCCCTTCAGAGACCGTCTGGCAAAGGCAATGACTCTCTCCTTCCCGTCTTGAATCTGAGAGAGGATGGCACCTAAGACCTTGGTACTGGCATCGGTGTCCAGCCGAAAAGGTAAGCTGTAATCTGGGTAGCCCAGGACAGGTGGCTCAATCAGCAAGTGTTTCAGTCTCTGAAATGCGATTTTTTTGTTGCTCCCCCCACTCGATGGGGATCTTCTTTCTCAGCTCCTTTTTAGGATGCCCTCTCAACAGTTCTTGCAGAGGCTCAGAGATCTGGGCAAACTTAGGGATAAACCTCCTGTAGTATCCAGCAAACCCCAAGAAGCTCCTGATCTCCTTCACTGTAGTAGGTGTGGGCCAATCTTCCACAGCAGCGATCTTATCAGGATCAGGCCTCACCCCTTCAGCGCTGACCACATGCCCCAGGTAGACTTAAGTTTGCAGCAGGTGGCACTTGGATGGTTTTACCTTCAGCCCTTGCTGTGCCAGGATCTGGAACACTTCTGTAAGATGTTGTACGTGTTCCTCATACATCTTAGAAAAGATGATGACGTCATCAAGGTACAGCAGAACAGTCTCAAAGTTCTTGTGCCCCAGACAGCGCTCCATGAGGTGTTGAAAGGTTCCAGGGGCATTACAGAGGCATGCCGAAAGGCATGCTGTTGAATTCAAAGAGGCCCATGGGTGTTGTGAAGGCCATCTTTTCTCGGTCAGCAGCAGCTATGGATACTTGCCAGTACCCGCTGGTCAAGTCCAGGGTGGAGAAATAGGCTGCAGCTCCCAGTGCTGTAAGAGACTCCTCACGGATTACATTAGCGTCCTTCATGTCAGCCATCAGCTTCTTGACAGTCTGGTAGTTAGCCGGTGGAATGGGTCTGTACCTCTCCTTGATAGGAGGATCTGTACCAGTAGGAATGGTATGCTCAATGAACGTGATGTACCCAAAGTCCAGTGGATGTTGACTGAAGGCTGACTGACAGTCCTTTACCACCGAGAGAACGCCTTCAATCTGTTCAGCTGGGGTGTCTGGGGCTCCAATATGTAAATCCTCCCACCAGGCTTTGTCAGTTTCTTTCTCTCCTTTGAAGGCAACTTTCTGTGAGACTGACATGCAGTGGAAGCAGCAACTTTGATAACATCCTCTGGAGCCACATAGGACACCACAGCCATCGGGCAATGTTTCTTTAATACCACTGGCAGATTACTCAAGTTCATGATGCGAACTGGCACCTCCCCTCGAGTGATTTTGAACAGACAGCGGGCGACCAACAGCATGGTGTAGGCCTCTAGGGGCATAGGTTCCACTAGAGCCAGATAGTCCTGTCCCTGTACACCCATGCGTGCCACTCTATGGCAACCCTGCCATTACAACATTGCTATATAAATGGGTTGTCCGGATAAAAAACAAAACAAAAAAAACAAAACATACCTGTCCCCGGTGCTCCACTGTCTCTCACTATGGTCCAGTCCTTTAAAGAAGTTTAAAAAAAAAAGTTTAAAAAAATCCAAAAAATATAAAAATTCAAATCACACCCTTTGCCTAAATCCATATAAAAATAAACACATTAGGTATCCCCATATCCAAAAATGCACACTGTAATAAAATTTAAAAATATTAATACAGTGAAGAAAAAAATCAAAATGCTGAAATCGCCACATCTTTTCATGTCTTCACCTCCCAAAAATTGTAAGAAAAAGGTGACCAAAACATCAGACAGTCCCCAAAATAGTGTCAATAAAAATGATCACGTGCCCCGCATATAAAGATGTCTTACACAGCTCCGTACACAGAAGTATAAAAAAGTCACAGGTGTCAGAATATGGCAATGCATAGAGATTTGGGTTTTTTTTTCAAAGATTTTAATTTTTAAGGTATTAGAACAATTCAAAAACTATATAAATTTGTTATCACTGTCATCGTACCGACCCACAGAATAAAAGTAACGTCATGTTTACCACATAGCGGATGCCGTAAAAACAAAACCTAGAAGAAAACGGAGCAACTGCATTTTTTTCATTTCCATTCTGATTTTTTTTTCCTGCTTCCCAGAACATTGTATGGCATACTAAAGGGGTTGTCCGGGATAAAATAAAAATTAACCCCTAAACTAAACTCCCTCCCCCTGCCTAACTTCTAATTTACTTACTTAAAAAAAAAAACTATAATTACCCATATCCCTGGGGCAGTCATGTGACCGCCCCAGGCACACTTTCCGATAATCCGGTGACATTCCATTTCTCCGTTTACAGAGCGTCACCAATACTACCCCCATCATACTTACCTGTCTTCAGTCTTCTGGGCACGAAACATCACTTCCTTCATTTCTACCGGCGCCTGCGCAATAGAGCCAGTGATTCTAGCTCTTTTGTACAATTGCCTGCAGAAGTGAAGAGCAGAAAGATCCTGCCTACCACGCATGCGCAAGAAGTCCACAGAAGAAGGAGCCAGTGGGACAGAAGAAACTGATCTCTAGGACACAGAAGACAAGTATGATGGGGTGGGGGGATGAGCTGTTAGTTAGGTAGGTAGGGCTAATAGTCCACGAGCTAGCTAGGGAAACGGAGGGGGTGTGGAGAGAGAGAGAGGGAGACGGAGTAAGAGGAGGATCATGGTAGTTTTAGTAGGCCTAGGACAGCAGGAAGCTACCCATGTAAACAAATGCAGAGGATGCCAGGAGCTCCCAGAGAAAACCAGAAATCACTCAAAACACTGCTAAAGGTATTTTGGTGCACTTATTAACCCATTAATAGCACTAAAATACCTTTTTTTTTTTCTTTTTTTTTTTTTTTAAGTTTTTTCGTCCAGAAAACTCCTTTAAATGTTACCATCACAAAGTACAATTTATCCTGTAATATACAAGCCATAGTATGTCTCTGCGAATTGAAAAATAAAAAATGTATGGCCTTTGGAATGCAGGGAATGAAAAACAACCAGAAAAACCCACTCCATGATTTCAGTGTTGTCTCTAGGAAGTGATGTCGGAGGACATGTAATAATATCAGTATCTGTATCCAGCAGCAAATTATATTTCATCTAATGGCCATAGGAATAAGACTATGGCAGATGGACAATGGGGTGGTGTCTACATCAACCAATCAGACGGCTTCTATTATAGATAATGGACCTGCCATCTCCTCTCTCTCTCTCTGTATATATATATATATATATATATATCTATATATTACACCTCTCCACACGGCCACATTATCAGGTTCCAGCTTCTTCTTGCTCTCCACACCCCTATCGCCTCCTCCAGCGTTGCTCACTGATCTCCAGCCCCAAGTTTTGTTGACATGGCTGCAGCAGGTAGGTGTCCGTATACACAGATCACTGCTGCAGCCAATCCCTGACCTCAGGGGGAGCCGCCATATAACTCCCATATTCCGCTGTGGTCAGATCCGGGCACTGAGGAGCAGAGGACAGCGCTGGCAGCGGTCAGGACAGGTATTGTTATGGATAAAATGTCTATTTTTATATTAACACTAACCAAATGTCTATTTTCTTAAATAAAGCTTATTAGTGTAATTTTCTATGATTTTGCAATGCCTAACTAAAATAACAGCTTGGCAAGATGGCGCCTTGTTCCAGGACTACACCCAGTGATAAGGAACAAAGAGATGACCGAATGAAGGGAGAAGCCGAAAAGTTCGACAGCTGATAGGTTACATTCAACCCTCCCCCTATGTTTTGCACGTGATGCTCATATTGTCTATATAACCCACTTTTGCTGAAGAATAAATAGGAAAAGTTTATTCACCCTGACTGTGTGTGCAGAGTGTTTATTCTGAGCGCGCTCAAGATCCTCATCAATTAGGAGAACTGACAATTGATTGATGATACTTTGAAGTATCAATCCAAAACAGTATCAGTCTATGTATATTCTTCATCATTCCCTGCACCTGTCCAAGTTCTTCTAAATCCAGGATAATCCACAAAAACACATTCACAAGCACATGTGTCTTTATATAAGATCTGCGTGCTTACATATATGCGTCTTTCTAAAGCACATGTGTTGTTCAGAAACCCATTCGGTTTTTCCATAAATCGCACTGTGTAAACTCAGCCTAAAGGCACAAACATGGCAGTGAGTGTGAGCGGTGATGACATGTTGTGTATTGCTCTAGGACTGCGCTGTCTGTATCTGCTCCTCTCCATTGCTTTACACTGCAGCGCTTATCACCTCCAGCTGCCACTTCTTAGTTCCTTGGTCTCCTAGCAACATAATCACATGTGGACACTGAGTTAGATGTGGCCATGTGACCCAGGCTTTACTTCCCGCAGAGTCACCTGTTAATACTTGCTTTGCTGGTCCGCAGAGAACTCTGATCTCCAGGCTGCAGGTCTACAGTGTGAACTGAGTTCAAGAAATCCACATGTGTTAAATACCGACAATTATACAAAATTCAATTATACTAGCCCCAACCTACTGATATAATTATAAATCATGTGGCATGCTGGGAATTGTAGTTCATATACGACTGGGATAACTGCAGCTGTCTGCACCTGGTTGTAAGGTTTGTTATGCTGTAAATATGTACACTCTGCAGTATATCATATAGACATGTGATAGACATAGATCATATATGATATATGTGAGGGACCAGTGTCAGTGTCGGACTGGGATGTCTAGGGCCCACCAGTGGAATTGTTTCTAGGGGCCCACCATCAGGACCCCTGCAGATCAGCGGTACCGAGACAGGGCGGCTAAAGGTAATAACATGTCGGGAGCCATGCTGCTCACCCACTATACCATGTGCACCACTGCACTACCTAAACCTACTGCTACACCTTGTATGGCAAGTGAACAGCGTGGCTCCTAGAATTGTTACCTTTACCTGTAGCCGCACTGTCCTGGAAAAGCTGATCTGCAGAGGTCCTGGCTGTTGTATCATCACAGATGTAATATTGATGGCCTATCCTAAGGACAGGCCATCAATATTAGAAAGATGGATAAATCCTTTAAAGAGGTTGTCCAGGAATTGGAGCAACCAATGTAGCTGGCGGGAGGTGTAAAGTAAAAAATAGGTAAATTAAAAAGCATACTCACCTGTCCCCGGCGCTCCGTTGTCCGCTGTCAGGGTCCATTCAGTCTCATGCCGGCGACTCCTTGCTGGGAGTCCTGCACCTCATGTGATCGCTAACACCAATTAGGTACAGGATTTCCAGAAATGAGGCACCGCCATGAGACCGAACAGACACAGGCAGGGGACAACGGGGTGCTGGGGACAGGTGAGTATGCTTTTTTTTTTTAAATTTTCTTATTTTTACACCTCCCTGGCGGCCGACACAGTGGTCGCTCCAGTTTATGGACAACCTCTTTTAAGGGGTTGTCTGGGCCAAATTTTTCTATGGTCACTTCACTGGTCCCTCCACATAGTGGCCTCTTCACTGTATGGGGAACAGTGATGGGGTCATTATATTGTGTGGGAGCAGTGATGGAGGCTAACATCCTGTGGGGGGGACATTAAACTGTGTGGGGCATATTAAAGGGGTTGTCCAGGGTTAATCTTTTTTATGGCCTATGCTCAGGATAGGGCATAAATACCTGATCGGTAGGGGGCTGACACACGGCCCCATCAGCTGTTCGGAGCCACTTCCAGAGCCCGTTCTGTACACAACACAGGGCCGGAAGCAGAAAGCTCCATCCGCTGTATAGCAGCCTGGTGCCGTCACTGCAGCTCAGCTCCTACTGACTTCAATAAGTGCTGAGATACAGTGAAGGTGCCCGGCTAATACACAGTAGACAGAGCTTTCTGCTTCTGGCCCTGTATTGTGTACAGGACGGGCATCAGAAGTGGCTCCGAACAGCTTATCAGTCCGGGGTCAGCCCCCTACAGATCAGGTATCTATGGCCTATCCTGAGGATAAACCATAACAAATTATGCCTGGACAATCCCTTTAATATACCCCCCAGGGCCCCCCTAATGCGCCACACTTTAAAGAGGTTGTCCAGTATAATTTTTTTCTTTTTTATAATTAGTCCGGGGGAGGTGAATCCCCCCCTACCCCCCCCCCCAAAAAAAAAAAAAAAAAAACATGCTAAACATATTCACCTGTCTCCGGTGCTCCGGTGTCCTCCCAGCACGGTCCGGTCCTGCAGCTCCGCTGTCTTCAATTCCTCACTGGCTGTGACGTCTCAGGTCCCTTCCCTTAGGCCGCTGATTGGTCTCAGGGGTCACGTGACGTCACAGGTAGTCAAGTGCAGGGGGAACTTCAGCTGGAAGAAAACAACAGAACTGCAGGACCGAACCGCGCTGGGAGACACTGGGGACAGGAGAGAAAGTTTGGGGTTTGTTTTTTTTTGGTTTTGCTTTTTTCACCTGCCCCGTCGTAATAAAAAAAAAAAATGAAGGAGCCACTGTATGGAGTATAAGCTCCACAGTGGCCCCCACCCAGTATTATAAGCTCCATAGTGGCCCCCACCCAGTATTATATGCTCCCCACAGTGGCCCCCACCCAGTATTATATACTCCCCACAGTGACCCCCACCTAGTATTATATACTCCCCACAGTGGCCCCCACCCAGTATTATAAGCTCCACAGTGGCCCCCACCCAGTATTATATACTCCCCACAGTGACCCCCACCCAGTATTATATGCTCCCCACAGTGGCCCCCACCCAGTATTATATACTCCCCACAGTGGCCCCCACCTAGTATTATATACTCCCCACAGTGGCCCCCACCCAGTATTATACGCTCCAAAGTGGCCCCCACCCAGTATTATATACTCCCAACAGTGGCCCCCACCTAGTATTATATACTCCCCACAGTGGCCCCCACCCAGTATTATATACTCCCCGCAGTGGCCCCCACCCAGTATTATACGCTCCAAAGTGGCCCCCACCCAGTATTATAAGCTCCACAGTGGCCCCCACCCAGTATTATATACTCCACACAGTGGCCCCCACCTAGTATTATATACTCCTCACAGTGGCCCCCACCCAGTATTATATACTCCCCACAGTGGCCCCCACCCAGTATTATATAATCCCCACAGTGGCCCCCACCCAGTATTATATACTCCCCACAGTGGCCCCCACACAGTATTATATACTCCCCACAGGGGCCCCCACACAGTATTATATGCGCCCGATAGCCCCCCTCCGCTTCAGTGCTATTATTATACTTTGGGGTCTCCTCAGACCCCAGAGTATAATAATCGGAGGCCCAGGGAAGTGATTAAAAATAACAAACTCTCATACTCACCTTGCCTTACCTTTCCTTGGCATCCTCGCTCCATCCTGTCGTCTTCAGCGTCTTCAGGACCTTTTCCGACGTCGCTGCTGAGGCCTGTGATTGGGCCTCAGCGGTCACGTGGGGGCGCACTGACGTCATTACGCGGCCGCGCCCCATGTGACCGCTGGGGCCTAATCACAGGCCTCAGTCACATGATGGAGGAGCGCTGGAGAAGACGCTGTGCCCAGGAGAGGTGAGAAGATGTGTTTATTATTTTCAGTCACCTCCCCTGGGTGCCATCTATTGGAAAGGGGCCTGGAATATGCCAGGGCCCCTTTCCAATAACAGTATGTATAGCGGTCGGGGAACCAGGCTTTCCCCGACCGCTATCATAATGGTCCGGGGCCCCGGCCATCTCCAGCTGGCCGCGGGCCCTATACCCCGCCGAGCCCGGTCGTTACGCCACTGGTCAGGGGCCCGATCGGGATGGTCAGGATCCCGATCAGGCCCCCATGACTTGAGGACTAATAGTCGGGGCTCGGGGCCCACCGGTGGATTCACCGGTTCCCCGGTGGGCCAGTCCGACCCTGACCAGTGTTATATAATAATAATAATAATACAGTGGTGCTAATCAGTGGTGAACCTAGCCTCTTTGCTGCCTGAGGCGGACTATTGAAAGACGCCCCCCCCCAAAAAAAAAAAAAAAAATATATGTATAAAATTGCGTTTACATGCTGTTAGCATCACACGCTGTTATTGTCGTACAATAAACATACACAAACTTATGAAGCAGTTTTTAAGAATTCTTCTTACTGTATTACTTCAGTATCAGAAATCAACAACAAGTAACTTCTCACATCTTCTGCTTGGTGGATGGACGAGCCCACGTGGCCCCCATTCTCTATAATAGGAGCCCCGCAGATAGCTGAGGACTGGACTTTGGCTATCTTTGGCACTCCCATCGAAGTGAATGAGAGCCACGCGGGTTCGTCCATCCACCAAGTGACACACCTATATATATATATGGCTGCAGCCAGGCTGGATTCCCACACAGTGGGGGGAAAAACCCAATTCTCAGGCTCAGTGGGGGTCTCAGCAGACAGACCCCCATCACTCAGGTATTTATCCTCTATCATTTAGGTGAATACAGGGCAGTAACATTTTGTGACTTACAGGTGACGTCTCTGACTAATCGGTCACATTTCCCTTCTCTTCCCTTTGGACCGCCATGACCACTTCTTCCAGCTGTGACTTGTCTCTGTAAAGTTTGCAACACAGACATCTTTGGCTCCTCAATTTTCCAGGCAGCTGACCCACAATGTCCTCACCTACACAAAGCCCCCATCCTGCTGCTACCCCCAATTATATAATATATGATATAACCCCCCCATAATGAATAACTCCCAAGTGCATCTTTATATTAATAATGTCCGTGTGTACGCTGTATAAATAGTGCCCCTTATTAATAATGCCCCAGGTGTTAACTAATTAAAAGGTTTTCCAGGTCATTAATAAACTAATCAGTGGGGCTCAAAAACCCAGGACCCCTACTGATCAGCTGTTTGAATGAACCGTTGTACCTGTGTAAGTGCCGTGACCGCTTCTCTGTTTACATAGTGTCATTCATCTCATAGGGGCCATGTAATGTAACTACAGCCTCGTCCTATACACGTCTATGGGACAAGGCTGTAATTACATCACACGGCCATTATAAACAGACAGCGTGTGATATAAACAGGCACCATAGCCCCCCATACAACTGATCAGAGGTGGGGTCCACTGATCTCTTATTGATAATCTGTCCTAAGGATAGAACATCAATTATGACCCACAGCGGCCCCTGCACACAGTATTACATGGTATTATGCCCCGCAGAGGCCCCTGCACACAATATTATGCCCTGCAGTGGCCTCTGCACATGGTTTTATGCTCCATAGTGGCCCCTGCACATGGTATTATGCCCCACAGAGGCCCCTGCACACAATATTATGCCCCGCAGTGGCCTCTGCACACGGTATTATGCTCCATAGTGGCCCCTGCACACGGTATTATGCCCCGCAGTGGCCCCTGCACACGGTATTATGCTCCATAGTGGCCCCTGCACACAATATTATGCCCCGCAGTGGCCCCTGCACACAGTATTATGCTCCATAGTGGCCCGTGCACATGGTATTATTCCTTATAGTGGTCCCTGCACTCGGTATTATGCTCCATAGTGGCCCCTGCACTCGGTATTATGCTCCATAGTGGCCCCTGCACTTGGTATTATGCTCCATAGAAACCCTCCCATGAACTATTATTATACTCTGGGGTGTTTTCAGACCCCAGAGAATAATAATCAGAGACCAAGGCGGTGACAAACATAAAAACCAGTGTTACCTACCTGGGCTCTGCTTCGCTCCCTGCTTTCGGCCCTCTTCAATGTCGCACAGACCGGCGTTGCAACATAATGACATCAATCTGGCTCACGTGACGCCTTGGATGTCACCAAAGAATGCCGAAGCCTGCTGGGAGTAACATCGGATCGCCAGAGAGGTGAGTAACAATGGTTTTTATGTTTATCACCTCCCCTGGGTCTCCAATTATTATACTCCGGGGTCTCAAAAGACCCCGGAATATAATAATAGTAGAATTTGGCCTCACTTACCAATTCCTGCTGCCGCTCACAGCCGCTTCTGCTCCCCCCTTCTGCGTCCAATAGCAGAAGGGAAGCGGAGGCGGCCACAGCAGGCGCGGGGATCGATAAGTAAATAGGCCGTTACCTGCTGGAGATACTCCAGCAGGTTACGGCCTATTTATATATAAAAAAAAAGTTATTGTCACCTCTGCGATGCCTTGAAGCAGCTTCCTCCTCTTCTTGCCGCGACGTCAGCGTAGGAGGCGCGATGACGTCATTGTATCGCTGCCTGCACTGACATGCAGAGGTCTCGTAAACCCAGGGGCGCACCGCTAATGAGGCGAGGTGAGGCGGCCGCCTCGGGCGGCACTGTCCGGGGGGCGGCATTTTACTATTTAATGTAAACCAGCCCAGGACAGGCCGCTTTAAAAAAAAAAAAAAAACCAGAGCTGTGCGCGGCCTGTCCTGGGCTGGTTTACAAGACGTCGCATCTCAGCGCAGGCGGCGATACAATGACGTCATCACGCCGCCTACGCTGAGAAACAGACGTCGCGGACAAGAGGAGGAGGCGGCGGCTGCATCAAGGCATCGCAGGTGAGTATAGCTTTTTTTTTATCTATATAAATAGGCCGTAACCTGTTGGAGTATCCCCGGCAGGTCAGGGCCTATTTATTTACCTACCCGCGTCTGCTCGTGGCCGCCCCCGCTTCCCCTTCTGCTATGGGCCGCAGAAAGGGAAGTGGATGCCGCTGTGAGCGGCCGCGGGTATCGGTAAGTTAGGCCGCAAATACTACTATTATTATACTCCGGGGTCTATTCAGACCCCGGAGTATAATAATCGGAGGCCTAGGGTTGGTGAGGGAACATAAAAAACAGTGTTACTCACCTCCTGCGATCCGATGTAACTCCGAGCAGGCTTGAGGCCTGTGGTGACGTCATCAGGTCGCGTCGCCGGCCTGATCACGTGAAGTGTGTGCGCAATTAAACAGGGCCGAAAGCTGCAAGGAGTGCACCGGCTTCCAGGATAGGTAAGTAACTCTGATTTTTATGTTTGTATTCTCCCCTGGGTCTCCAATCATTATACTCTGGGGTCTGAAAAGACCCCAGAGTATAATAATAGTTCATGGGTGGTCCACAATGGGGCATAATACCCTGTGCAGGGACCACTGTAGAGCATAATACCCTGTGCAGGGGCCACTCTGGAGCATAATACAAGTGCAGGGGCCACTATAGAGCATAATACCGGGTGCAGGTGTGGCATCCCAGAGCTGGCTATGGCTGGGCTGAGGGTGATCTCTGTGCATTGTATTATTTCCTGTTGCTTCATAGCCTGTGTGACATAGCAGGGGTTCCTGAGTCTCACACAACACAGCGCCACCTAGTGAGCCTCACACATGCATTACACCTCCCATAGGATTGAATAGTAACCAAATGTCCAATGGGAGGACATCGCCTGGGAAAAGGGGAGGAGTCAGCTGATCACTGGGTCCCCATGGTAACACCCCTGCAGGAAGGTCCTGTGTGTGAGGAGTTAGAAGTGTGGAGTGTTAGGAGGAGGAGGTGAGGAGATAAGTGTGATGTCCTGTGAAGAAAGCAGTGAGTTTAGTGCAGGAATCTCAAGTCCTAGACAGGCCCAGGAAGGTTGGAGAGCTGACATACTCCAGCTATTCAGAAGATCCTGTCCCCTGTCTGCCTAGCCATCGCCCTGAAGGAAGTCAAGCATCATTATCTTGTCAGCATGAGACTGTGGAGAGAACATTCTGGAACACGTGCTCCATAGCAAGTATCACAGGATCCAGGGGCTAAGGCCAGACCTGTGGAATATCCCGCCACCCTGACTATTGCACCCCGAAACTCTGAGCTATCAGGACCACATAACGTGAGTGGGGAATATTATGTACTAGTATCATGGTGGGCATCCTCCTATGTGCCAAATAGGAGCCCAGACGCACCTTAGGGCTGTAACACTGAAGTATAAGGGGCTAGGAACACCTTTCATCAAGTCTACCCTGCACCCCAGGACTTTGCGGTGTCACCAGGCGTACCCCGTTGTTTTGTATGGAAGAAACTGTTTAAGCATTTGTGCCTCCACACCCATGGAAGTAAAAGTTCAACTTTACAACCGTTTCTGTGTCTGACTCTGCACCGACAACATCAGGGCGCCCCAAACACCACCAGTCGGCACAGTATAGGGGAAGCGCCCCGGGGGAACAATCACCACCAACATTTGTGTAGCCCCCTCATCACCGGTACCAGTGGTGGTAACGTGGGACAGCACCAGCGCTGCGCCCTCGTGCCCAGAGACCGTGACAAGTCTGCGCTGTTTGCACCCCGCAATCCCAACTGCAGCGTTACCTTCCATCTGGTCACTGCACAGGGGCCACTATAGAGCATAATACCGAGTGCAGGGGCCACTATAGAGCATAATACAAGTGCAGGGGCCACTATGGAGCATAATACCAGTGCAAGGGCCACTATGGAGGATAATACCAGTGCAGGGGCCACTATGGAGCATAATACCCTGTGCAGGGGCCACTCTGGAGCATAATACCAGTGCAGGGGCCACTATGGAGCATAATACCGTGTGCTGGGGCCACTATAGAGCATAATACAAGTGCAGGGGCCACTATGGAGCATAATACCAGTGCAGGGGCCAATATGGGGCATAAAACTGTGTGCAGGAGTTGCTGCGGAACATAATACCGTGTGCAGTGGCCAATGCGGGGCATAATACCGTGAGCAGGGGCCACTATGGAGCATAATACCGTGTGCAGGGGCTGCTGCGAGGCATAATACAGTGTGCAGGGGCCGCTGCGGGCCGTAATACTGTGTGCAGGGGCTGCTGTGGAACATTATAGTGTGTGTAAATGGGGCGCTATAAACATGGGCTATGGTGCCTGTTTATATTATACGCTGTCTGTTTATAGTGGCCGTGTGATGTAATTGTAGCCTTGTCACATACTGTAGACATGTACAGGACGAGGCTGTAGTTACATGACATGGCCGCTATGAGATGAATTACACTATGTAAACAGAGAAGCGGTCATGGCGCTTACACAGGTACCATTCAAACAGCTGATCAGTGGGGGTCAGGGTTTTTGAACCCCACTGATTAGTTTATTAATGACCTGGAAAACCTTTTAATTAGTTAACACCTGGGGTATTATTAATAAGGGGCACTATTTATACAGGGTACTCACGGACATTATTAATATAAAGATACACTTGGGAGTATTATTCATTATGGGGGGTTATATCATATATTATATAATTGGGGTAGCAGCAGGATGGGGGCTTTGTGCAGGTGAGGACAATGTGGGTTGGATGCCTGGAAAAGTGAGGAGCCAAAGATGTCTGTGTTGCAAACTTTACAGAGACAAGTCACAGCTGGAAGAAGTGGTCATGGCGGTCCAGAGGGAAGAGAAGGGAAATGTGACCGATTAGTCAGAGACGTCACCTGTAAGTCACAGAATGTTACTGCCCTGTATTCACCTAAATGATAGAGGATAAATACCTGAGTGATGGGGGTCTGTCTGCTGAGACCCCCACTGAGCCTGAGAAATGGGTTTTTTTCCCCCACTGTGTGGGAATTCAGCCTGACCGCAGCCATATATATATATAGGTGTGTCACTTGGTGGATGGACGAACCCGCGTGGCTCTCATTCACTTCAATGGGAGTGCCAAAGATACCCGAAGTCCAGTACTCAGCTATCTGCGGGGCTCCTATTATAGAGAATGGGGGCCACGTGGGCTCGTCCATCCACCAAGCAGAAGATGTGTGACATTACTGTCATTGTTAATGCCGTGTTGTTGATCTGATACTGAAGTAATACAGGAAGAAGAATTCTTAAAAACTGTTTTATAACTTTGTGTATTGTGTATATTGTGCGACGATAACAGTGTGTTAAACTAGTAGCATGGAAACTCAGTTTTTTTGTTTTTTTTTTTTTGGGGGGGGGGGGCGTCTTTCTATAGTCCGCCTCAGGCAGCAAAGAGGCTAGGTTCACCACTGCGTAAACCAGCCCAGGACAGGTATCGCGCAGCTTTGTTTTTTTTAAAGCGACCTGTCCTGGGCTAGTTTACATTAAATAAATAGTAAAAATGCCGCCCCCCAGACAGTGACAGACAGTGCCACCTCACTTCGCCTCATTAGCGGTGCGCCCCTGGGTTTGAGCAGCAGTGTACTAAGGTTATATGGGCCTGGCATGAGCTACCCTTACAGTGCTGGGCACATAATCCCTGCTCCTTATCACAGAGGATATTCTTTGCTTGGAGGCTTTTTCTGCCAACGCCCCCCCCCCCCCCCGCGACACCCAACATCCACCGCACCCCAAACCTTGTCTCACCTGCCCCCCCCCGCGAAACCCAACATCCACCGCACCCCAAACCTTGTCTCACCTGCCCCCCCCGCGAAACCCAACATCCACCGCACCCCAAACCTTGTCTCACCTGTCCCCCCCTGCGACACCCAACATCCACTGCACCCCAAACCTTGCCTCACCCACCCCCCCTGCGACACCCAACATCCACCGCACCCCAAACCTTGTCTCACCTGTCCCCCCCTGCGACACCCAACATCCACTGTTCCCCAAACCTTGCCTCACCCACCTCCCCCGCGACACCCAACATCCACCGCACTCCAAACCTTGCCTCACCCGCCCCCTCCCCGCTTCACCCAACCTGCCATCATCATCAATCTGGTATTTATCCCCTATCCTATGGATAGGGGATAAATACTTAGAAAAGCAATATTTATTTAATATGAAACACCTCAGTAGCGCTTTTGAGAGCAGGGACACATTAGGAGACCGCGCAGGAGCCACTGTGTGTCCTATCACGTCACGTCACGTGATGCACGCAGCCAAGCGTGGGTGCGGGCGGGGGCGGAGACCAAGGAGCAGGTTAAGTGAACGGGGCGGAGAGTTAGGAGCAGGCTAAGTGAACGCTTGAGGGTGGGCCGCTGGAGCAGCGCTGCTGCCAATAGGTGAGTGTTGAAGCAGCGCTGTCTCTGCACGGCCGCCCCGAGCTACCGCTCTCCTCCCCTGCCTAAAACGCTAAACCAGCCTAGGACAGGTCCCGCTCAGCATGATTTTTAAAGCGGCCTGTCTTGGGCTGATTTAGGTCAATCAAAATGCTGCCCCCCGAAACTGACAAGATAGCGCTGCCTGAGGCGGCCGCCTCACCTCGCCTCATTAGCGGTGCGCCCCTGGTGCTAATAAGTTTACATACCCTGGCAGATTTTTTGATTTTTTTTTGGCCTTTTTTCAGAGAATATGAATGATAACACAAAAACTTTTTCTCCACTCATGGTTAGTGGTTGGCTGAAGCCATTTATTGTCAAACTTCTGTGTTTTCTCTTTTTTAAATCATAATGACAACCAAAAACATCAAAATGACCTTGTTTAAAAGTTCCCATCCCCCAGTTCTTAATCCCGTGTATTGCCCCCTCTAACATCAGTGACTGCTTGAAGTCTTTTGTGCTAGTTGTGGATGAGGCTCTTTATTTTCTCAGATGGTTCTCCAGTTCCTGTAAGTTCCTGGGCTGTCTTGCATGTCCTGCGCGCTTGAGATCTCCCCAGAGTGGTCAATGATATTGAGGTCAGGAGACTGAGATGGCCACTCCAGAACCTTCACTTTCTTCTGCTGTAGCCAATGACAGGTCGACTTGGCCTTGTGTTTTGGATCGTTGTCATGTTGGAACATCCAAGTACGTCCATGCGCAGCTTCCTGGCTGATGAGGGCAGATTTGCCTCCAGTATTTGCTGATAACCTGCTGCATTCATCTTTCCTTCTTTGACCAAGTTCCCTGAGGCTTTGAAGCTCACACATCCCCACATCATCAGTGATCCACCTCCGTGCTTTACAGTAGGAATGGTGTTCCTTTCATCATAGGCCTTGTTGACACCTCTCCAAATGTAACGTTTATGGTCGTGGCCAAAAAGTTCGATTTTTGTCTCCTCACTCCAAATGACCTTGTTCCAGAAGTTTTGAGGCTTGTCTCTGTGCTGTTTGGCGTATTGAAGGTGAGATTCTTTGTGGCTTTTGCGCAGTAATGGCTTTCTTCTGGCAACTCGACCATGCAGCCCATTTTTCTTCAAGTGCCTCCTTATTGTGCATCTTGGAACAGCCGCACCGATAGTTTTCAGAGAGTCCTGTATTTCAGCTGATGTTATGTGTGGGGTTTTTTCTTTACATCTCGAACAATTTTCCAGGAAGTTGTGGCCAAAATTCCGGTTGGTCTACCTGACCGTGGTTTGGTTTCTGGGCATGTTATCAGGCCAAAATCTCCAGGGGATGGGAAGTTTTGAACAGGGTCATTTTGATGTTTTTGGTTGTCATTATGATTTAAAAAGAGAAAACACAGAAGTCTGACAATAAATGGCTTCAACCGACCACTAACCATGAGTGGAGAAAAAGTTTTTGTGTTATCATTCATATTCTCTGAAAAAAGGCCAAAAAAATCTGCTGGGGTACGTAAACTTTTAGCACAATTGCATGTGCTGTATGTAACATGTTCCTGTGCTGTCTGCAGGTTTCCATATTCTCCAGGTGATGTACGGCTGTGAGCTGAGCGATGACGGCATTATTACAGGATACAGTCAGTACGGATATGATGGCGGAGAGTTCTTGTTCCTGGACACACAGACATGGACATTTATCCCCACCATGTCCCAGGCTCAGATCACCGCACAGAGATGGAACAGTCAAGAGGAACAACAGGGGGAGAGATACAAGAATTATCTGGAGAATGAATGTATCGAGTACCTGAAGAAACAAGTGGAGAATGGGAGAGAAGATCTGGAGAGGAGAGGTGAGCGCTCAGTATACAGCTGTCTATGGTCCCTACTGTCACATGTCCTGTATGTGTGTGATGTGTGTGCAGATCCTACTGTCACTTGTCCTGTATGTGTGTAATGTGGGGGCAGATCCTACTGTCACATGTCCTGTATGTGTGTGATGTGTGTGCGGATCCTACTGTCACATGTCCTGTATGTGTGTGATGTGGGGGCAGATCCTACTGTCACGTGTCCTGTATGTGTGTAATGTGTGTGCAGATCCTACTGTCACATGTCCTGTATGTGTGTGATGTGGGGGCGGATCCTACTGTCACATGTCCTGTATGTGTGTGATGTGTGTGCGGATCCTACTGTCACATGTCCTGTATGTGTGTGATGTGTGTGCGGATCCTACTGTCACATGTCCTGTATGTGTGTGATGTGGGGGCAGATCCTACTGTCACGTGTCCTGTATGTGTGTAATGTGTGTGCGGATCCTACTGTCACATGTCCTGTATGTGTGTGATGTGTGTGCGGATCCTACTGTCACATGTCCTGTATGTGTGTGATATGTGTGCAGATCCTACTGTCACGTGTCCTGTATGTGTGTGATGTGTGTGCAGATCCTACTGTCACGTGTCCTGTATGTGTGTAATGTGTGTGCGGATCCTACTGTCACATGTCCTGTATGTGTGTGCAGATCCTACTGTCACATGTCCTGTATGTGTGTAATGTATGTGCAGATCCTACTGTCGCACGTCCTGTATATGTGTAATGTGTGTGCAGACCCTATTGTCACATGTCCTGTATGTGTGTGATGTGTGTGCAGACCCTATTGTCACATGTCCTGTATGTGTGTAATGTATGTGCAGATCCTACTGTCACATGTCCTGTATGTGTGTAATGTGTGTGCAGATCCTACTGTCACATGTCCTGTATGTGTGTAATCTGTGTGCAGATCCTACTGTCACATGTCCTGTATGTGTGTGATGTGTGCGCAGATCCTACTGTCACATGTCCTGTATGTGTGTGATGTGTGCACAGATCATACTTTCACATGTCATGTATGTGTATGATGTGTGCGCGGATCCTACTGTCACATGTCCTGTATGTGTGTAATGTGTGTGCAGATCCTACTGTCACATGTCCTGTATGTGTGTAATGTGTGTGCAGATCCTACTGTCACATGTCCTGTATGTGTGTAATGTGTGTGCAGATCCTACTGTCACATGTCCTGTATGTGTGTGATGTGTGTGCGGATCCTACTGTCACATGTCCTGTATGTGTGCGATGTGTGTGCGGATCCTACTGTCACATGTCCTGTATGTGTGTAATGTATGTGCAGATCCTACTGTCATACGTCCTGTATGTGTGTAATGTGTGTGCAGATCCTACTGTCACATGTCCTGTATGTGTGTGCAGATCCTACTGTCACATGTCCTGTATGTGTGTGATGTGTGTGCGGATCCTACTGTCACATGTCCTGTATGTGTGTAATGTGTGTGCAGATCCTACTGTCACATGTCCTGTATGTGTGTGCAGATCCTACTGTCACATGTCCTGTATGTGTGTAATGTGTGTGCAGATCCTACTGTCACATGTCCTGTATGTGTGTAATGTGTGTGCAGATCCTACAGTCACACGTCCTGTATGTGTGTAATGTGTGTGCAGATCCTACTGTCACATGTCCTGTATGTGTGTAACGTGTGTGCAGATCCTACTGTCACATGTCCTGTATGTGTGTGCAGATCCTACTGTCACATGTCCTGTATGTGTGTAATGTGTGTGCAGATCCTACTGTCACATGTCCTGTATGTGTGTAACGTGTGTGCGGATCCTACTGTCACATGTGATGTGTGTGTGTGTAATGTGTGTGCAGATCCTACTGTCACATGTCATGTATGTGTGTAATGTGTGTGCGGATCCTACTGTCACATGTCCTGTATGTGTGATGTGTGTGCAGATCCTACTGTCACATGTCCTGTATGTGTGTGATGTGTGTGCAGATCCTACTGTCACATGTCCTGTATGTGTGTGATGTGTGTGCGGATCCTACTGTCACATGTCCTGTATGTGTGTGCAGATCCTACTGTCACATGTCTTGTATGTGTGTAATGTGTGTGCAGATCCTACTGTCACATGTCCTGTATGTGTGTAATGTGTGTGCAGATCCTACTGTCACATGTCCTGTATGTGTGTAATCTGTGTGCAGATCCTACTGTCACATGTCCTGTATGTGTGTGATGTGTGCGCAGATCCTACTGTCACATGTCCTATATGTGTGTGATGTGTGCACAGATCATACTGTCACATGTCATGTATGTGTATGATGTGTGCGCGGATCCTACTGTCACATGTCCTGTATGTGTGTAATGTGTGTGCAGATCCTACTGTCACATGTCCTGTATGTGTGTAATGTGTGTGCAGATCCTACTGTCACATGTCCTGTATGTGTGTAATGTGTGTGCAGATCCTACTGTCACATGTCCTGTATGTGTGTGATGTGTGTGCGGATCCTACTGTCACATGTCCTGTATGTGTGCGATGTGTGTGCGGATCCTACTGTCACATGTCCTGTATGTGTGTAATGTATGTGCAGATCCTACTGTCACACGTCCTGTATGTGTGTAATGTGTGTGCAGATCCTACTGTCACATGTCCTGTATGTGTGTGCAGATCCTACTGTCACATGTCCTGTATGTGTGTGATGTGTGTGCGGATCCTACTGTCACATGTCCTGTATGTGTGTAATGTGTGCTGCAGATCCTACTGTCACATGTCCTGTATGTGTGTGCAGATCCTACTGTCACATGTCCTGTATGTGTGTAATGTGTGTGCGGATCCACTGCACATGTCCTGATGTGTGTGAATGGGGGCGGATCCTACTGTCACATGTCCTGTATGTGTGAATGATACGGGGGGCGGATCCACTGTCACATGTCCTGTATGTGTGTAATGTGTGTGCGGATCCTACTGTCACATGTCCTGTATGTGTGTGATGTGTGTGCAGATCCCACTGTCACACGTCCTGTATGTGTGTAATGTGTGTGCAGATCCTACTGTCACATGTCCTATATGTGTGTGATGTGTGTGCGGATCCCTACTGTCACATGTCCTATATGTGTGTGATGTGTGTGCAGATCCTACTGTCACATGTCCTGTATGTGTGTGTGATGTGTGTGCAGATCCTACTGTCACATGTCCTGTATGTGTGTGATGTGTGTGCAGATCCTACTGTCACATGTTCTATATGTGTGTGATGTGGCGCGGCTCCCTACTGTCACATGTCCTATATGTGTGTGATGTGTGTGCAGGTCCTACTGTCACATGTCCTGTATGTGTGTGATGTGTGTGCAGGTCCTACTGTCACATGTCCTGTATGTGTGTAATGTGTGTGCAGATCCTACTGTCACATGTCCTGTATGTGTGCGATGTGTGTGCGGATCCTACTGTCACATGTCCTGTATGTGTGTAATGTATGTGCAGATCCTACTGTCACACGTCCTGTATGTGTGTAATGTGTGTGCAGATCCTACTGTCACATGTCCTGTATGTGTGTGCAGATCCTACTGTCACATGTCCTGTATGTGTGTGATGTGTGTGCGGATCCTACTGTCACATGTCCTGTATGTGTGTAATGTGTGTGCAGATCCTACTGTCACATGTCCTGTATGTGTGTGCAGATCCTACTGTCACATGTCCTGTATGTGTGTAATGTGTGTGCAGATCCTACTGTCACATGTCCTGTATGTGTGTAACGTGTGTGCGGATCCTACTGTCACATGTGATGTGTGTGTGTGTAATGTGTGTGCAGATCCTACTGTCACATGTCATGTATGTGTGTAATGTGTGTGCGGTCCTACTGTCACATGTCCTGTATGTGTGATGTGTGTGCAGATCCTACTGTCACATGTCCTGTATGTGTGTGCAGATCCTACTGTCACATGTCCTGTATGTGTGTAATGTGTGTGCGGATCCTACTGTCACATGTCCTGTATGTGTGTGATATGGGGGCGGATCCTACTGTCACATGTCCTGTATGTGTGTGATATGGGGGCGGATCCTACTGTCACATGTCCTGTATGTGTGTAATGTGTGTGCGGATCCTACTGTCACATGTCCTGTATGTGTGTGATGTGTGTGCAGATCCTACTGTCACACGTCCTGTATGTGTGTAATGTGTGTGCAGATCCTACTGTCACATGTCCTATATGTGTGTGATGTGTGTGCGGATCCCTACTGTCACATGTCCTATATGTGTGTGATGTGTGTGCAGATCCTACTGTCACATGTCCTGTATGTGTGTGTGATGTGTGTGCAGATCCTACTGTCACATGTCCTGTATGTGTGTGATGTGTGTGCAGATCCTACTGTCACATGTCCTATATGTGTGTGATGTGTGTGCGGATCCCTACTGTCACATGTCCTATATGTGTGTGATGTGTGTGCAGGTCCTACTGTCACATGTCCTGTATGTGTGTGATGTGTGTGCAGATCCTACTGTCACATGTCCTGTATGTGTGTAATGTGTGTGCAGATCCTACTGTCACATGTCCTGTATGTGTGCGATGTGTGTGCGGATCCTACTGTCACATGTCCTGTATGTGTGTAATGTATGTGCAGATCCTACTGTCACACGTCCTGTATGTGTGTAATGTGTGTGCAGATCCTACTGTCACATGTCCTGTATGTGTGTGATGTGTGTGCAGGTCCTACTGTCACATGTCCTGTATGTGTGTGATGTGTGTGCGGATCCTACTGTCACATGTCCTGTATGTGTGTAATGTGTGTGCAGATCCTACTGTCACATGTCCTGTATGTGTGTGCAGATCCTACTGTCACATGTCCTGTATGTGTGTAATGTGTGTGCAGATCCTACTGTCACATGTCCTGTATGTGTGTAACGTGTGTGCGGATCCTACTGTCACATGTGATGTGTGTGTGTGTAATGTGTGTGCAGATCCTACTGTCACATGTCATGTATGTGTGTAATGTGTGTGCGGATCCTACTGTCACATGTCCTGTATGTGTGATGTGTGTGCAGATCCTACTGTCACATGTCCTGTATGTGTGTGATGTGTGTGCAGATCCTACTGTCACATGTCCTGTATGTGTGTGATGTGTGTGCGGATCCTACTGTCACATGTCTTGTATGTGTGTAATGTGTGTGCAGATCCTACTGTCACATGTCCTGTATGTGTGTGATGTGTGTGCGGATCCTACTGTCACATGTCCTGTATGTGTGTGATGTGTGTGCAGATCCTACTGTCACACGTCCTGTATGTGTGTAATGTGTGTGCAGATCCTACTGTCACATGTCCTATATGTGTGTGATGTGTGTGCAGATCCTACTGTCACATGTCCTGTATATGTGTGATATGGGGGCGGATCCTACTGTCACATGTCCTGTATGTGTGTGATATGGGGGCGGATCCTACTGTCACATGTCCTGTATGTGTGTGATATGGGGGCGGATCCTACTGTCACATGTCCTGTATGTGTGTAATGTGTGTGCGGATCCTACTGTCACATGTCCTGTATGTGTGTGATGTGTGTGCAGATCCTACTGTCACACGTCCTGTATGTGTGTAATGTGTGTGCAGATCCTACTGTCACATGTCCTATATGTGTGTGATGTGTGTGCGGATCCCTACTGTCACATGTCCTATATGTGTGTGATGTGTGTGCAGATCCTACTGTCACATGTCCTGTATGTGTGTGATGTGTGTGCAGATCCTACTGTCACATGTCCTGTATGTGTGTGATGTGTGTGCAGATCCTACTGTCACATGTCCTATATGTGTGTGATGTGTGTGCGGATCCCTACTGTCACATGTCCTATATGTGTGTGATGTGTGTGCAGGTCCTACTGTCACATGTCCTGTATGTGTGTGATGTGTGTGCAGGTCCTACTGTCACATGTCCTGTATGTGTGCAATTTTTGTACAGATCCTAATGTCACATGTCCTGTGTGTGATGTGTGACAAGTGGGTGGAGCTCTAACCATCACACGTGGACACCTGCACACTGCCCGGTTAGGTCTTTTTTTAACAATTTTTTTCATCTCCACACCCCAAAGCCATAACTGGTTTTATCTTCTAGCTGACATCACTGTACCTGGGTCTCTTTTTTTTTTTTTTTTGTCAGGACAAGTTGTATTTTGCAATGATACCCTTTATGCATATAGGATATATAATGTATTCAATAACGTTTCCAAATTTTTTAGGGGTGGAAAAAAAACCTTGCATTTTCACCATTATGTATAAGGTTAGTTTACAGTTCAGTCAGAGCCGTAACTTGAAGCCCCTGACTCTCAATGCAGAATCTGTAATGGGCCCCTACCTACCCTGTGCCATTTAGAATAGTGGTATATTTTATGTAGCATAGGGGCTCCCTCCATGTCCAGGGCCTGGTAGTCCTATTACTCCAATACTACATTTATGTAATTTTATCTTTTACTACTTTATCACAGGAAAAACAGATTTTTATTTTTTTTTAGAAAAATAATGATAATTTTTGTGTGGCTGTATTCTGCCCCCTATAACCTTTTTATAAATCAGTGGATCTTACTTTTTGTTGGCTGACCTGTAGATTTCATCAGCTCCATTTTACCATTTTACTGCAGGACATACTGATTTATTTTTATTTTGTGAGTTTTTTGAGAGTATAATAATGTATTTCTTCTACTGGTTTTTAGTTGTATTTTTGTACAGTGTTCACACTGCAGAATTATTAGCATACAAAGGTAGAATGGCGCCCCCTTCCCTCCACATGGACTCTATGGAAGTTCTAAATCATTATAGACAAATACAGGTGCATCTCAATAAATTAGAATATCTTTGAAATGTTCATTCATTTCAGTAATTCAGTAATACAATCCATAATCAGCGTCTTCCATGATTGTGTGTCCTACTGAACCAGACTGAGGGACCATTTAAAGGCTTAGGAAACCTTGGCAGGTGACACTGAATTTACAAGACTGAACTGAACTTACAATATTCTCATTTTCTTAGATTTGGGTTTTCATTCCCTGTAATCCATAATCAACATTTACAGAAATAAAACACTTGAAGACTCTGTGTGTAAGAATCTAGAAAATATAGGAGGTCACTTTTTTAATTCAATTACTGAAAGAAATAAACGTTTCAAAGATATTCTAATTTATTCAGATGCTCCTGTATATGGTCAGATAGATCGTGTGTCCAAGTCCTTAAAGTCATTATTTCTAGTTTATTCAATTTCTACAGTGGGTACGGAAAGTATTCAGACCCCTTTAAATTTTTCACTCTTTGTTTCATTGCAGCCATTTTCTAAAAGCAAAAAAGTTCATTTTATTTCTCATTAATGTACATAAATCTGTAGACGGGTATTAATAAATGTATCCAATGTCCTAGATGTATGATATAAGTGAGACATTAGATAGAATTATCTCTGTCCTTCTATATCTATTGGTACTGATGATATATAACTAGGATATACCACTACTTATTGGTCAGTATAGGCCCCCAGATGTCATAGCATCCTGTCCCTGTGATTATAGGACAGGGAATAACTTGAAGATCGTGGGACCCACACCAATCATGAGAATGACAATGCACCCCAGTGGTGGGACCATGGTTGGTCAGTGCCGCTGCCACTCCATTCATTTCCATTGGAGATACCGAGCTCTGTACTTCATCTATCTCCAGCAGTCCTGTTATGGAGCCGCAGTGTATACTGCCTGACCATGCAGAGTGACTATGCTGCCTGACCATAGCTCCATTTAGTCTACATTAGACTCCATTTAGACTGGGGTGTAATGCACCCCCATTCTCATAAACCTTTAGATAGGGGATAAGTTGCTTTCAAGGGCAAACCTCTTTAAATGCCGCCATCCTCTCGTCCACTAGTGCAGGTTCTCCAATGGGGGCTCTGCTGGTTGTACAGACGGCCAGAGGGAAAGATAGGTCAGATCTGGGCTACAGGGCGGCCATTTATTTATTTATTTTTTTCCCTTTCAGTTCAACCAAAAGTGAAGGTCTCCGGTCAGGAGAAAGATGAGATTCTGACGCTTCACTGCCAGGTGTACGGATTTCACCCCAAACAAGTGCATGTGAAGTGGATGAAGAACAAGGTGGACGACGTTCCCACATATCAGATCACACACACCCTCCCCAATCCTGACGGCACCTATCAGATCAGGGTCACTGCAGAAGTGATCCCCAAAGAGGGCGACAGCTACTCCTGTTATGTGGAACACAGCAGCCTGGCAGATCCTCTATACAAAGTATACAAAGTGTGGGGTGAGTTGTATCCATTGTGAACCCTATATGGGGCAGTGATTGACAATGTTTGTAAAGCGCTGCGGAATATGTTGGCACTATACAAGTAAGCAGAATAATGGTGGGAGGGGGGTTGGATGGGCTGTGAAATCTCACTGAACAGCTCTGGCCCTAGGAAACCGGTATCTTTACAAACCTACAATTCAGCAAGTCTTTCATGAGCATGAATGCCATGAGTTAATGCAAGTGTCATGCCATCGGTTCGCCCCATGTCACCACTGAGGCCTGTGATTGGGGTGACTCTGGGGCGTGTGATGTCACCCAGGAGGCTGGAAGAGCACCCCGAAGGAGCACCAGGCACTGCGAGGATGCCCAGGAGAGGGAAGATGAGTAACCCTTTATGATACCTCCCCTGGGACGCTGCTTATTATACACTGGGGAGTGAAGAAACCCCAGAGTATAATCATTTCAATTCTGGTTCACAGGTGATGAACCCCCAAGGTTTTGGGTCGAACCTGAAACATTTGAAAAATTAATTCCGAACCAGTTCACTCATCTCCAGGAATACATTGCCCTTTATATACAACAGATTGTGCATTTGACTCTGTATCTACACTTGTAAGTGTGCACGTGGATTTGTGTGTATTTCAGAGATCTGCTGTATGTTGTCTTGAATACACACGTCTATACAGTGCAAAAGTATTCATACCCCTAGAACTTATTCACATTTTGTCACCACAACCACAAGCTTAAATGTATTTTATTGAGATTTTCAGTGATAACCAACACAAAGTAGCTGATAATTGTGAAGTGGAAGGAAAATGATACATGGTTTTCAACATTTTAATCAAATAAAAATCTGAAAAGTGTAACGTGCAAAAGTCTTCAGTCCCCCTATATCAATACTTTGTAGAGAAGCCTTTCACTGCAATTACAGCTGCAAGTCTTTTGGGGTCTGTCTCTACCAGTTTTTCACATCTAGAGACTGAGATTTTTGCCCATTTTTCTTTGCAAAATAACTCAAGCACAGCCAGATTGGATGGAACGTCTGTGAACAGCAATTTTAATGTCTTGCTACAGATGCTCAATGTGATTTAGGTCTGGACTGTGACTGAGCCATTCTAACACATTAATATTCTGTGATCTAATCCATTCCACTGGAGCTCTGGCCAGATTTCTGACTATTACCTTCTCCCCCCTCCAAGACATGAAGTTCCTGTGGGGGTAACAGATTCATGGTCTTGGAGATAATCCAGTCCAGTTCTGGCATAGATTTTTCTGTGCCTCCCCAGGACAGATTTATACAGATTTCTCGCCTCCCTGCTGTCCATCACAACGTCAAGGGTCTGGAATTTATTCTCCAGTGTTCCTGGTTCCAAAACCTTCAGGAGACTGGTTGATGATAATAGACCTCAGCAGAGCTATTGCAAAAAAAACAAAAACAAAAAAAAAAACATATGGAAATGTCTGGGATATCCATTCTCCAGCAAGGAGACTTCATGGCCACTCTGAACCTAAAGGACATGCACCTCCACATCCCTATTCCTCCTGCTCACAGGAAATACCTAAGAATTGCAGTGGTTGTAGACTGAGACACCTACAATTTACCGCACTTCCATTCGGGATAACGTCTGCACCCTACGTATTCACCAAGGTGGTATCCACGGTAGCTGAGTCTCTGAGAATCCAGGGGATCACGATTGTTCCTTATCTGGAAGACTGGCTGCTAAAAGTCTTTTCAAGAGAAGGTCTACTATAACATCTATCCACCGTGGTAAATTTTCTCCAACAGTTGGGTTGGATTATAAATTGGGAAAAGTCCCAAATATCTCCAGCAACCCAGAAGACTCTTCTATGGTTCATTATCGATTCAGGCCTAATGAAAATATCTCTTTCTCCCTCCAGAAGGGAAAGAATCATCAAGGCCGCAAAATTCCTGCTGGTTCCTCGGCCAATCACCATCAGGACAGGCATGAAAGTATTGGGATTGATGTCATCAGCTGCAGAAGCAGTCCCTTGGGCGTTATGGCATCTTCTCCCACTGCAGTGAGAAATCCTGTCGGCCTGGAATCACAAAACCAGCGGTCTAGACAGAAGTTTTTTCCTGTCTCAGGAAGCCCGCTTGTCCCTCAAGTGGTGGATTCGGCTAAAAAACGGAAAAAATCCTAGCTGGTCCCTGTTGGCTACAGATGCATCACTCACAGGTTGGGGAGCCCACCTAAACGACATTCTGGCCCAAAGGCATTGGAATTCCATCGAGAAGATGATGTCGTCCAATTGGAGAGAACTCTGAGCAGTACGACTAGCACTGCTTCACTTTGCTGACCAGTTGAAGGGCAAGGCAGTCCGTGTGAGATCGGACAATATGACAACCGTCCTTTATTTAAGCAAGCAGGGAGGAACTCGGTCACAACCTCTTCTAAGCGAAGTGGGGAAGATCTTGAGTTGGGCAGAGAAGAACCTGAACCCATCTTTCTGCCGTACATATCCGAGGGTCACTCAGTTTAGTGGCGAATCAATTGAGTCGTGGCATCACTGTTCCAGGGGAAAGGTCTCTCCATCCAGAAGTCTTTCAAGCAATCACCCTGAAATGGGGTCTTCCAAAGATGGACCTGATGGCAACCAGACTGAATGCCAAGGTAGAGAAGTTCTGCTCTATATACTAGGAGGAAAATCCCTTGGCTGTGCATGTCTTGTCCATCCCTTGGAGGTTCAGGCTGGCGTATTTATTCCCTCCAATTTCCATGATACCAAGGGGTATTGATGAGAATCAGACAGGACCAAGTCTCTGTAATCACCATCATTCCATTTTGGCCAAAGAGAGCTTGGTTTTCCCAGCTCATTCGAATGAGTCACGGGATATATTGGAGGCTTCCCCCAATTCAGAACCTGGCGTCTCAGGGGCCCAGGCTCTGCCAGGATCTGAAATCCTTCAATCTAACAGCCTGGAGGTTGACCAGTCCCTATTACGATCTAAGGGACTCTCGGGAGCCATCTTAAGTCCTCTCTCTCTTGCTAGAGCAGAATCTACAAATAAAAACTACACCCGGATCCGAAACATCTTCATCTCTTGGGCATCAGGTAGAGAAATTGAGAGCTCGGATCCTTCCATTCCAGAGATGCTGTAATTCCTTTAGGATGGCTTGTATAAAGGTCTTAGCCCTTCCACTTTGAAAGTTCAGGTTGCTGCCCTGTCAGCCTGCTTAGATAAGCAGCTATCCGCAGACCCGCTGGTTAAAAGATTTTTTAAGGGTGCATTCAGACTTAGACCGCCTGTTACTCACCCAATCCCTCAATGGGATTTGTCTACTGTTTTAAATGGGTTATGTGATTCCCCCCCCACCACCACCTTTTGAGCCTATAGAAGAGGTTGAGATTAAATTTCTCAAACTAAAGACAGTGTTCCTTTTGGCCATAACCTCAGCTGAGAGACTTGGGGAACTCCTGGCTTTATCTTCAGTAGAACCGTACATATCCTTTTATCCGGATAGAGTACAACTAAGGTTTATGCCAGGGTTCCTCCCTAAGGTACCCTCATATTCTAACCTCAACCAGGTTATCTCATTACCAGTTTTTTATCCCAGCCCGTCATCTCCGGAGGAAGTTAAACTTCACTCCCTGGATGTGGCCAGATGCCTCAGAATTTATATTCAGAGATCTCGGACTTTTAGACGATCAGAGAATTTTTTTCTACCGTTTGCTGGGAAGAATAAAGGGCTCAAAGCCTCTAAAGCCTTCTTGGCACGCTGGATTAATGAAGCCATAAAATTGGCTTTCACTTCACAGGGGTTAGACCCCCCTGAGTTTGTTTGAGCTCATTCTACAAGAGCCGTATCTACCTTTTGGGCGGAAGATTTGTTCAGCAGCTTCTTGGAGCTCTCTCCATACCTTTGTTAATCATTATAGATTTAACACCCGGGGTACAGAGGCCACTTCCCCTTCTCCAGATCTGTCTTCACACAATCCTGTCTCTGAGCTCCTCGGGCAGTTCTTTCCTCCTCATGGCTTGGTATTTTCTCTGACTTATTAATATATTAATTAATATATAAAAAAACACCGAGCGGCAGAATAGTGTAGATCCGTTGGAGAACCCAAATTGGGAAGTCAAAGTATATGTCTTTTCCACCAAATGGGACGCGTACCTCCAACAGTGCAGCTTTGGAACGCTGGATTGTTCCAAATTTGGATTTGGATTTGGATTGTCCCAAAAAAGACAATCTTTGGCCTCGGAGTTGGACATTAGCGTTACCAACCAACTGGAAGTACTAGAGAACCACTCTGGTCATCCTGATTTTATCCAGATGAATCGGGTTCTCTGCACCCGATTGCTAAACATAGAACGGGAAATCCTTGAACACAAAACCAAAAAACTAGACAGAGACCGACTTGATTTTAAGACCAATAATATCAACTATTGGTTTAAAAGTCAGTCTAAAACACCTACTGTAGAAATAGTCAAAAATAATTCTTTGAGGAATAAAAAATTCACTATCCCCAAGTTCACTAACAGAACAATGGGTAGACACAAACCGGTTCCCACAAGAACCGGACAACCCGTGATCCTTGGAACTAGACATCTAGCCACTAAGTCAACAACGTCCACTAGTTCCAAGCATCACCCTGAACCTTCCACTAGAACCAATATCCCGCAGACCACCAGCAATAACAACACAAAATCAAATTCCATCCAACCTCAGATCAACAATAAAATTCCACCCAATGTACCTCACAAACCTAACCCCTTAGATCTTATCAAACAACATTTTCCTGAGTCCACAAAACCATCATCCTTATCCCTACCAGCCACAAGCTTCAGCAGTATATCAACGCCGTGACATCATTAG
This sequence comes from Leptodactylus fallax, assembly GCA_947044405.1. Lineage (NCBI taxonomy): Eukaryota > Metazoa > Chordata > Amphibia > Anura > Leptodactylidae > Leptodactylus > Leptodactylus fallax. Next base: position 4,806,723 of record CAMRHE010000113.1, read on the forward strand.
GTTCGTCCACCTTATGTCCATCCACTAGCCATATTAACACTCTGGCGGGCTCAAGTGGCCATACCTCTACTCACATAAACTCTTCCACACCACCAACAGCCCATCGCCACCCAAGCAACTCCTCTGCCACGGGTGACCTAGAAGATTCACTTATAACAGTGTATAACACTCCACTGTCTATGACCCAAATCCAAAAAGCTCTAGTGGATATTGACAACACCGTAGATAACAATACTTCAGTATCTTTTTTAGGCCTACCACCGGCCCTCACCCCCCTCACGACGTATCATGTCCGGGAGCCAAACAACAAAATATCCGATTACTACACACCAATTGTCCAGAAGAGGAAACTGGAGGCAAACCCCATTGCATCTCTCTCAAAAATAGACGAAAAAGAGGCTCAAGGGGCAAAAAGGCGAAATCTAAATATAGACATAGTGGAAACACAGAGTCTGAAAGGGAGGAAAAACAACAATCCAACATTTTCAACCTATCAGGATAACCCTAAATACATCAGAAGCTAGTCTTCTCTGTAAAGGATTGTCTTTTTGTCCAACACAGAAACCTAATGAAATAGATTTGTTCGTTGACCTTAACACATACATCCGTAAATTGACGCTAAAACGCCACTTTAGTATACTAAACAGTAAAACAAACATGGATGACACTCTATTGGAACAGCATAAATACCGTACTACAGACACCAGTACTAACACTAGCTGTAGAAATTCAATTCGACCCCCTCCAGTTGATACTGGTCTTCGACCAAATTCCAATTTCTACCCCATACATCACAGGGGAGCAACATAGAAACGTTCTATTCCATAGTGGCATCAGATTTGAGACATATACAACCCAATCCGTCTACAATAAGAAACAATCTAAGTAAAAGCGAGAGACTAGCACTCAAATCCCTGATGGAAAATAATGATATTACAATCAGAAGTGCCGACAAGGGAGGGCGGAGTGGTCATCCAGGACCGTACCACATACATACACGAAGCATTACGCATTCTTTCCGACACCAGCTATTATGAACAATTATCCAAGGACCCAGCTAACAATTATCACTTAGAATACCATAAGTTGATACATGATGCCTTCACAACAGGCATTATTACAGAAAAAGAACTTTTCTTACCGTAAAAAAACAGACTCTGGCCATCTTCTACCATTTACCCAAATACACAAAAATAGCACCAATTACCCCGGCAGACCGATTATATCTGGTATCAACCCTCTCACTAGAAATCTCTCACAATACATTGACAAAAGTATGTGCGAGTTCTTCCTTCCTACCTCAAAGACTCTACTGATTTGATCACTAAGATGCTACCCATTAAATGGAAGAAAACCTATAGGTGGGCGACACTTGATGTCAGCTCCCTTTACAGTAATATTAGACACGACCAAGGTCTAACAGCAATACACTCCAATCTTGAAAAGGATCCCACCCTTCCCACTTCTCAAAGGGAATTCATCCTGATGGGCATAGACTTTATACTAAAACACAATATTTTTAGTTTTGAATCCAAACTGTACAAGCAGACAAAGGGTACAGCTATGGGTACCAGGATTGCACCCAGCTATGCCAACATATTTATGAGTAACTTTGAAGACATTTACATCTTTGGTACACACATGTGGGTTCAGAATATTGTAATGTATAAACGTTACATTGATGATTTATTGTTTATTTGGGATGGAGATGAAAAATCCTTCACAGATTTTATTGGATACCTTAATAAAAACAGTTTTGGGATAGAACTATCAGGCAAATCATCTCCAGTCACTATTGAATATCTGGATCTTCTCCTCATAGGGAGAGACGAACAGATCTATACAAGTCTATTTTCAAGTCTGTTGACTACAGCAGTCTACTTGACTATAAAAGTCTACATTATGCAAAGTGGAAAAATAACGTCCCCTATGGACAATTCAGAAGAATCAGGCAGAATTGAACAAAAGATTCTGATTACAACACACAGAGTCAAGTCCTGGCAGGGAGATTTAAGGAGAAAAACTATCCTAAGAAAATCATTTCAGATGACCGTGACAAAGCTGGCAAATCACAAGGCATTATGGGAAAGGAGCTGGGGAGCTCATGCGCCCTCTATTGGATGTAACAAATCCTCAATTTGCTTTTGACTCACCGAGCCTTGAGACAGCAAAAGGGATTTTAGCCAAGCCAATTTCACTTATCTGCATACAGCGCTGTTTCCGGATCGTTGTCCTTCATCAGTACAGAGCAAAGTGAATTGGCTGGCTTAGTGGGAGGCAATGAGTGGGTTAGGGACAAGAATCTCTCACATTGAGGAGAGCACCAGTAAAGGTGTGTAGAGATTTTAATTGCCCTTTGCCCTCTACTTAGCATCTACATATCACAAGGCATTATGGGAAAGGAGCTGGGGAGCTCATGCACCCTCTATTGGATGTAACAAATCCTCAATTTGCTTTTGACTCACCGAGCCTTGAGACAGCAAAAGGGATTTTAGCCAAGCCAATTTCACTTATCTGCATACAGCGCTGTTTCCGGATCGTTGTCCTTTATCAGTACAGAGCAAAGTGAATTGGCTGGCTTAGTGGGAGGCAATGAGTGGGTTAGGGACAAGAATCTCTCACATTGAGGAGAGCACCAGTAAAGGTGTGTAGAGATTTTAATTGCCTTTTGCCCTCTACTTAGCATCTACATATCACAAGGCATTATGGGAAAGGAGCTGGGGAGCTCATGCGCCCTCTATTGGATGTAACAAATCCTCAATTTGCTTTTGACTCACCGAGCCTTGAGACAGCAAAAGGGATTTTAGCCAAGCCAAGCTGGCAAACTCACACAACATGATTGCCTGAAACCTGGGAATACTGTAAAGAATAACACATATCAATTTAACTTTATTACTGCATTTAGCTCATCCCACAAATTTATTAGGGATACCCTTAGTAAACACTGGTCAGTTCTGCTAAACGACCCTTTCCTTAAAAAAGTTCTACCTCCAACCCCACCAATTACCTTCAGACAGGCAAAAACCCTGAAAAATTATATAGCTCCCAGAAAATTAAGACAGGTTAAAAAACGAACTGTGAGCCTATCAAAGGATCCACTGATAGGCAGTTTCAAATGCGAACATCCAAAGTGTAAATGTTGTCGATCTGTTACACATAAGTAACAAGAATTTGTGAGCCACTCCACTGGAGAGAAATTCACTATTCACTTTTTAAGTTGCTCATCCTCTTATATCATCTACCTCTTGCAATGTCCTTGCGGTTTACAATATATCGGCAGGACAATTATGAGCTTACGAAAACATGTCAACAAGCACCGCTCTAACGTTTCAAATGGATATGTTAAACATAGTGTCTCTAGACATGCCTTAAGTTATCATAATTGTAGTTTTGATGGCTTCAGTGTAACACCCATAGACCACATCCCGGCAGGTACCTCCAACCGCGTTGGCGCAATGAATCAGTTGAGGATGTCACCAAATGATTCTATTTTCCATTTCTAACCAATCGAATAATACCCTCAATCAACAAAACTTCCCCCCCCTCTTTTTTTTTTTTTTTTTTGAATTTGCGCATGCGCGCTTGCCATTGGAGATCACCGGCTGATATGCACGCGTGCGGTTTCTATTTTGCGCATGCGTACCACGCCTTGACACACGCCAAGTTCTCGGAGGACACATTGCCTCGGGGCTATAGTGCGCTTGCGCAAAACCACTCTAAGCTCGCGAAATCCTCCTAGTTTTTCAGTGGCTATTTAAAGAGCCACAACAATCCTATGAGATAGTTTAATCTCGTATTGACACTAACTCAGCGGTAAGTTCCTCAATTCTTGTATTGTTGAATATTTTTAAGCTCGGGACTGCTTTTCATCATACAATCTACAGATAGACCTATAGTTATATTCAAGAATCAGAGTCTATAATAATTATGAGTCAGTAATAACTATGAAACAATTATAGATAGACCTTTTAGAAGTATTATGTATATATTATTTATGTAGTATGTATTTTTTTTATATATTATCTATGTATCAGTGTTATGTATGTAGAATCTGTGTGCATGGTATAGTGACACACACACACATATATATATATATATATATATATATATATATATCTGTAAGGTACTGGTGTACAGTGTTTGGATTTTAGTTTTAGTTTTTGATTTGAGAATGAGCATTCAGCCAAACATTATATTTGTCATTTAATTCTTTTTTTTTTTAATCATCTTTTAAGCTTCTCTAAACAACATACCAAGTTATATGTGCATAATTTGTGTTCTTAGGTACATGTTGAATACACATCTTTGCGTGGTACGTGGTTTGTCCCTATATACAACCTATGGGACATATCTTGATATATATAGTTTGATAGTTGATATAGTTTTGTGACTATTTTGAATGTTTTATTCTTTTTAAGTATATGTAACTACTATGTGACAAACGCATTATATATTTTATTCTAAGGGTTAAACTATTGCACTTGATAAAGGGGAGCTCGTCCCTGAAACGCGTTGTTCCTTATATGTTTTTCCAATAAAGAGACCTGTTACACATACCCCAGTGCTCCAGGATTCTTCCTCTAATGAGCACGGACAGTCCATTTTTTGGGTTGTTGAACCCTATGCTTCCTATTGCATTGTCAGATGTCAGACATTATATAGACAGGGGGCGTCCATATCATGTCCAATAGACTGAACTTACCACACGTGGACTCCAACCAAGGTGTAGAAACATCTCAAAGATGGTGAAGACAAATAGAAGGCCCCAGAGCTAAATGTCCGGTGTCAGAGCAAAGTGTCTTAATACTTAGGTCAATGCAAAATGTTAGTTTTTCCTTTTTTAATAAATTTGCAAAAAGTTTTAAAATTCTGTTTTCACTTTATTATGAGGTATTGAGGGCAGATTGATGAGAAACAGTTTTTTATTTTAGTATAAAATCTCAACATAACAATAAGTGAAAACAGTGAAAGGGTCTGAAGACTTGGTGAATGTATTGTATGCTAAGAAGGAGTTGGAAGAATGGAAGTAAATCTATATTGTGTCCATGTATATAATACTATTACACTATATATAGGTCATCACTACTATAGCGGAGGTAACTCTAATGTGATCCCTGATACATGACGCTCTCACCGCTCATAGTCACCTTTATCATCTCTCACCCTTAGAACCAAAGTCAGGCACCTGGCTCATCCCTGTGATCATCGCTGCGGTGGTCGCTCTACTTGTTGTCGGTGGAATTGTTGGATTTCTTCTATATAAAAGTAAGTGTCAGTACTGTAGAACTTTCTAACCAGGATGTATGTATGTCTGTCTATTATATATATATATATATATATATATACACACACACACACACACAAATATATACTGTATGTGTAAATACAGTCATGGGAAAAACAAAGTTGTCCCAATATGGTTTTACATATCAGGACATAAAAATATCAGGTCCTTTTTTTCCCCTCACATTACAGGACATTATCTCCTGTGGGCTCCTGCTCTCTACTACCAGGAGCGGACATTACATCAGTAAATCAGGAGCCACTGATATAGAATATACAGCAGCTCTGATATAGATGACATTGTATATTGTGTACACACCTCTGAAACCCCTTTGTATGTCACTTACATATTACATACTGTATATAAAGCTCAGTTCACACTTCATTATTGCCTTCCATCAGAGTGATACATCAGAAGGCTTTCTCAGTCAGACAGAATACACTGTCTATTCATACTGTACAGTATATTGACATATGTCACCCATAGGACCCCATGGTATGATTATTTTAAAAGAAACTGTGCTATATAGGTTATATAATGTATACCTGTACACAGAATAGCGAGGTCTACACTACACTGCTCCATACAGTGGAATAGGAGGTATACTGACACGTGGCATAAGGTGGCTGAATGGGAGCCTATAGATATGCTCAGTATATACAGCTCAGGATTTCCTGGTGTATACACTGAATGTAGTTCATAAACAAAATGTAGATAGAACCTAAAGCTTATAAAAGGTTTTCATCCATAATTCCTCTTTTTTAATATTTCCTCCAAGATCAGGTTAAATACTGAGCTCAGTATCGATAGCATAACTTATCTGATATTACTAAAATTTCCAGAAAAAAATACCCTAAGTAAATAGTGGATAAAAAAGTACAATTTATCCTCCAACATTACAATGTTCTGTCCTGACCAGGCTGATGGTTGTGATGATGGAGATAAGCGGCGGCCACACACATACCCGATCCTTCACCCAGTGCCAGCCGGGCTTATGTCTGTATCTCCCTCACGTATCTCCCATTATACGCTATATGGACACAATGATAAGGGATTCTTCAGGTTCTTCTTCCTAATTCCTTCTCCTCTTCTTATTATAGGAAATAAAGGCGGCTACAAAACGACCGGCAGTGAGTATTGTGTATGTGTGTCTGTGCTGAGATGTCACTAGTTGTGATATTACTAATGTACTGTGATAGTGTATAGGGAGGACAGTATATGTGACTGTATATCAGCAGGTGCATACATGGGTAGTCAGGGAGTGGGGGCTACTCATGAGACATTCCCTTTTACCCCATCCCTGGATGCATTCTGTGCCTTAAAGGGGTATTCTTATCTCAGCCCTTCAAGGCTCAGATCAGAATATCCATCTATCTGAGGCACAGAAGCAAATAGGAGGAGTGGAAACAGAATGTCTCCCTGTGCTACATCCTATTCACATCTATAGGAATTCCTGAAATAGCATAGAAGAGCTGTTCACTTGTGTCCATAGTCCTGAACGCTTCAGGCCTACTTGGACAGACGGATATTCTAAAGTCATGAAAGGTTGGGATGAGAATATCGCCTTAAAGATCAGTACAATGTTTCAGAATTTTTGCATCTATAGTACTGGTCAAAGAGATGGAGCAATTTCTAAAGTTATTCAAATTATTTTAGTACAAATATTTTCATGGCAAAAATGTGGGTTTTTTTTTTTTTTTTTTTTTTTTTTACAATTTCTTGTCAAGTACCAATTACTTTTTTGAACTATTGGCTTATTATTATGTGAAAATAGTAAAAATATAATTTTTCTCAAAAACAAACTAATTTTTATGACATAAAATAAAAACCCTAAAATAAATACTGTATTTTATTCCATCCTTGTTGGACAGTTGTTTTGACACATGACCTGCCCTAGTCTGGGTCACTGCTTCAGGGGCAGGGCTTTACCCATTTTAAGGTAATTGATACCTAATGACGTATCCACAGGATAGGTTATCAGTATCAGATCGGTTGGGACCAACCTGAGCAAGTGTTTTGGCCGCCTGAAGCAATATACTAGGTATACAGCCAGAAGCAGCCCTGCTTCTATTCACGTGAATGGGAGCAGGGCTGCAGTTCCAAGCTCCACCACTACACTGTATGGACCGGAATCTGTATATAGTGTATGGAGGCCGTACGTTGTAGTGGTGGCACCCAGAACTGCATAGGAATAGGAATAGGAGCAGGGCTGCTTCTGGCCGTATACCTAGTATATGGCTTCCAGTGGCCGAAACACTTGATCGGGACGGGGTGCAGGTGACAGACCCTGACTCATCTAATACTGATGACCTTTCCTGTGGATAGGTCATCAGTATCAACTACCTTCAGGTCCTGGGCAACCTCTTTAGTAAATACACTTGTCAGTGCTGAGCTGGGTCTAGTTAGACAAAGTGTGAATATGTGATCTGTCAGCGGTGATCATGTGATCACTAGGAGCAATGGAGGCAGCAGCCTCCATTGCATACACAATGCTTGTATGAAGATAAACCACTGTCTGAACAAAATCAGAAGAAGTTTGAACGAAACTAAAATCAAGCAAAAACATTAAAGCAAAGAACTTTTTGGCAAAAGTTGAAATTTCGTTTTAAATAATTTTCTATTTTCACAGCTTCGGACACATCATCTGACTCATCCAATAATCCAGCCAAGGCCTAATGGTGAGTGGTTATATATATATATATATATATATATATATATATATATATATATATATATAAATATTCATAATATATGGAATGTGGGGAAGATCACCGGCGCCCGGAATGAGATCTGTTGTCGGCGATCCGTTGCTATCACAGTCGGGAGCCTATTGAAGGCTCCCAGGCTTGTCTGGCATTAACTTCTATTACAGGTTGCTCATATGACTCTGTGAACGGAAAAATAAAAAAAGTTATGGGGTTTGGGAGGTGGGGAATATTGAAAAATGACTGCAGCAGAAAGGGGTTAAAGCCTCCTTCACACGACCGTACTTTTTACCCACAATTGTGGATTCACATTTGCAGTCAAAAGTATGGACAAATTCATTTTATTGGCCCATATAGACAACCATAGTGGTTTTTACTGTCTGCAAATACATTTTTTGCAGCCGGGTGTCTGTGCCATATTCAAAGACCACGGATTATGAAGTATCAGTTGTCAGTAACGGTGGCGGTCGCAGGGGGTGCGATCGCAACCTGGCCGACATGGTACGGGGCCCACGGCCAGCTGGACCACTATTATAGCAGTTAGGGAAAGCATAGTTACCCGACCACTATACATGTCACCGGGCCCCTTTCCAATAGATGCCAGCCCAGGTGAGGTGACTTACAGTGCCTTGCGAAAGTATTCGGTACCCTTGAACTTTTCAACCTTTTGCCACATTTCAGGTTTGAAACATAAAGATATAAAATTTAAAAAAAATTTTTGGTGAAGAATCAACAACAAGTAGGACACAATTGTGAAGTGGAACAAAATTTATTGGTTATTTTAAACTTTTGTAAAAAATAACAAACTGAAAAGGGGCGTGCAATATTATTCAGCCCCTTTACTTTCAGTGCAGCAAACTCACTCCAGAAGTTCAGTGAGGATCTCTGAATGATCCAATGTTGTCCTAAATGGCTGATGATGATAAATATAATCCACCTGTGTGTAACAAGTCTCCGTATAAATGCACCTGCTCTGTGATAGTCTCAGGGTTCTGTTTAAAGTGCAAAGAGCATCATGAAGACCAAGGAACACACCAGGTAGGTCCGTGATACTGTTGTGGAGAAGTTTAAAGCCGGATTTGGATACAAAAAGATTTCCCAAGCTTTAAACATCCCAAGGAGCACTGTGCAAGCGATCATATTGAAATGGAAGTAGTATCAGACCACTGCAAATCTACCAAGACCCGGCCGTCCCTCTAAACTTTCATCTCAAACAAGGAGAAAACTGATCAGAGATGCAGCCAAGAGGCCCATGATCACTCTGGATGAACTGCAGAGATCTACAGCTGAGGTGGGAGAGTCTATCCATAGGACAACAATCAGTCGTACACTGCACAAATCTGGCCTTTATGGAAGAGTGGCAAGAAGAAAGCCATTTCTCAAAGATATCCATAAAAAATCTCGTTTGAAGTTTGCCACAAGCCACCTGGGAGACACACCAAACATGTGGAAGAAGGTGCTCTGGTCAGATGAAACCAAAATCCAACTTTTTGGCCACAATGCAAAACGATATGTTTGGCGTAAAAGCAACACAGCTCATCACCCTGAACACACCATCCCCACTGTCACACATGGTGGTGGCAGCATCATGGTTTGGGCCTGCTTTTCTTCAGCAGGGACAGGGAAGATGGTTAAAATTGATGTTAAGTTGGATGGAGCCAAATACAGGACCATTCTGGAAGAAAACCTGTTGGAGTCTGCAAAAGACCTGAGACTGGGACGGAGATTTATCTTCCAACAAGACAATGATCCCAAACATAAAGCAAAATCTACAATGGAATGGTTCACAAATAAACGTATCCAGGTGTTAGACTGGCCAAGTCAAAGTCCAGACCTGAATCCAATCGAGAATCTGTGGAAAGAGCGGAAAACTGCTGTTCACAAACGCTCTCTATCCAACCTCACTGAGCTCCAGCTGTTTTCCAAGGAAGAATGGGCAAGAATTTCAGCCTCTCCATGTGCAAAACTGATAGAGACATACCCCAAGCGACTTGCAGCTGTAATCGCAGCAAAAGGTGGCGCTACAAAGTATTAACTTAAGGGGGCCGAATAATTTGGCACGCCCCACTTTTCAGTTTTTTATTTTTTACAAAAGTTTAAAATATCCAATAAATTTCGTTCCACTTCACGATTGTGTCCCACTTGTTGTTGATTCTTCACCAAAAAATTAAAATTGTATATCCTTATGTTTGAAGCCTGAAATGTGGCAAAAGGTTGAAAAGTTCAAGGGGGCCGAATACTTTCACAAGGCACTGCACACTGTGCCCTATAAACTATACAGTGTGTTGGTTTTCCTTTTCTCCTTAAGTCGTGTAGCTACAAATCCATATTTTCTTGTTACTTTCCTCACTTCTAGTTTTAAGTATTTTAGGATATTATTAGACCCGTGTAATGATCTGTAATGTGAATGTTTTGTACTTTTTGTCATTTCAGAACCAGAAGCTTCCATTTTTCAAGACTGCAGAGAATCTCAGCTTTCTGCCTGTCATTATTTCATGTCTTCAGGGGAATTTATTAAGAGTAATGTTCTGTACACAAGTCTTGGCTGGTGTGAAGAGAATTATTAGGAAGCTCTGTCCTCTTAGTAATTCAGATGCAATCCCATGCCACAGAACTGAGGTCTACACCAGTGCCCGCGCACCAAACATGCACCACATTTACACCCATCTGTGCCTAAATACTGGTGTAGATGGCTTAGTATGTTCTCCTCCTTGTGTATAATGTGGAAGAACCTGCCGTATACAGTCATCTCATTTATATTTAGACTTGTCCTGGTATAAAATGTCTGCTCGGACAATTTCACTCACAAATCAGAAGAAATGTGAATTACCTAAATTCTGTCCTCACCAAACGTTACAGGACTGCTGTACTACTGAGAATTGTGCAGATACTATGTGACTGACTAAGGCTCGGTTCACACTTGCGAATCAGTTTCTGTGATCTGTCTAAAGACCATAAAACCTGATTTGGTACAGGTCGATGATGTCAATGGGTTTTTAAAACAATCCTCCAGTCTGCGTTTGGAGCATTTCCTCCTTGTATCTGCTCTTTTGGACAGAGACAAAAGTCGGACTTTTTTGCTCTGTCCAAAAAAATAAGGATACACAATGGACAGCAACTAATCCGTTTTTATTAACATTGAGGTGCACGGAAGGCGGACGCAAATGGATTACCAACGGACAGTAATCTGCTTGTTTTTCCCTCTTCATTCTTCTCTGCACATGCTCAGAATGAAGAAGAGGAAAAAAAATTGATTGTCAAAGACGGACACAGAGAGACAGTTTTTTTGACGGACACCAGGGCTGTGGAGTCGGTACGCCAAAGCCCCGACTCCGACTCCGACTCCTCAATTTCCCCTGACTCCGACTCCAACTCCGACTCCGACTCCACCAAAATAGGCACCGACTCCGACTCCACGACTCCGACTCCACAGCCCTGGCACTGCTAAACCTTATAGGTTCACTCAGAACTCAGTCCCATCATTATATGAGGAATAGAACAGACCTTTACAGGACATTTCATCATTTTCAACATTTCATCATTTTCCCAAATTCTTATGAAAATATATACAGCACATACTGCATTGTACGACTAACTGTACCAATTTATTATATATTTTGGGAGTCGGAGTCGGTCCATTTTATACCGACTCCGACTCCGACTCCACCAAAATAGGCACCGACTCTGACTCCGACTCCACAGCCCTGGACACCCATTGACTAATCCCCTCAAAAAAAGACGGATTATGGTATGTGCTGTGTGACCATTTTTTATGAATCCGTAGATTTTTTTTTATACAGGTTCGCAATGGGCGGTTACCAGGCGCAGATGTGAACAAAGCCTAAATGTCATAGCCCCGACACTTTCTGATATAAATATTCATTGATAGTAAATGACTTCTGATACAGCAGGATTACTTCACGTATATAATCCGTCTGTCTCATTACATTTTCCCAGATAAGGATGAGTTTCTATAACATTATACGGCTTTATTTCAGGCTTTTCACGTTTACAGTCGCTTCATATTTTCAGTAAGGATTTGGGTTTGATTTTACTATAGTTTGGAGTATATTTGTAATTTTGTTGTTTTATTGTATGTGTGTGATTTGCTATCAGTATAGTAGACGTCACACCTCTCAGACCACAACAATTCATTCTGGGGGCCCACTATATTACCTGCCTCCCATTTTTCAGATGGGTGATGATGGAAGCTTTATATGGGCACATATGTGAGATGCCGTACACTGCCAATCTGTATGTACTGCAGTGAGTGTGTTATGGCATTGACCACTCTGGCAGGGGCTGGGGGGCTTGGGGTCCACTAGTAGGCCTGGGTTAGGGGCCCACCAGGGGATTCACCTTGTTCTCTATGGGCCAGTCCAAGCCTGGGTGTATATAGTAAAGAATTGTTCTTCCTCTATATAAGATACAGATCAGGAGCGCTCACCATTGTCAGCTCTGCACAATACAGTGAGATAACATTGTCCGCACCATATGGTCCCGACCCCTGGATGAGTGGGGGTTGGAGATAGTGATGTCAGTGGTCAGGATACAGTGTGTGGAAAAGTTATTTTGTAAATTATTTTTGTGAATATGGCATTAAAATATTAATGCTTTGAAGTCATTGTACAGAAGAGAATTTTACTGAATTATTTTTATTTTTGTATTAAAAAATACACATTGGCTAGTTATACTCTGTGATATATCAGTATTGTGCGTACCCCAATAAAGGACAAGCTCAGGTTGTGCAGGATCTCAGCAGTTTGGTGAAAGAAAGTCAGCAATGACCAGGAATGGATGAAACTTCTACAGAGATGACCACAATGGCGGCCACCGAGCAACTTCTTATTGTTAGTCCACCATGTTTTGTGGCCACCCCGTACATCAGTGCAGAGAAAGTCATCCATGTAGGTGTCATGTTAGGGAATGGTTGAGGAGCAACAGTCCTGGGTAATGGAAACCAAGTGCCTTTATATCCCAGACTATACAGTCATGGCCAAAAGTTTGAGAATGATACAAATATTAATTTTTACAAAGTCTACTGCTTCAGTTTTTCTAATGGCAATTTGCATATACTCCAGAATGTTATAAAGAGTGATCAGCTTAACAGCAATTACTTGCAAAGTCAATATTTGCCTAGAAAATGAACTTTATCCCCCAAAACACATTTCAACATCATTGCAGCCCTGCCTTAAAAGGACCACCTAACATCGTTTCAGTGATTGCTCCATTAACACAGGTGTGGGTGTTGATGAGGACAGGGCTGGAGATCAATCTGTCATGATTAAGTAAGAATGACACCACTGGACACTTTAAAAGGAGGCTGGTGCTTGCCATCATTGTTTCTCTTCTGTTAACCATGGTTATCTCTAAAGAAACACGTGCAGTCATCATTGCACTGCACAAAAATGGCCTAACTGGGAAGAGTATTGCAGCTAGAAAGATTGCAGCTCAGTCAACAATCTATCGCATCATCAAGAACTTCAAGGAGAGAGGTTCCATTGGTGCCAAAAAGGCTCCAGGGCGCCCAAGAAAGACCAGCAAGCGGCAGGACCGTCTCTTAAAAGTGTTTCAGCTGCGGGATCGGGCTACCAGCAGTGCAGAGCTTGCTGAGGAATGGCAGCAGGCAGGTGTGAGTGCATCTGCACGCACTGTGAGGCGGAGACTCTTGGAGCAAGGCCTGGTCTCAAGGAGGGCAGCAAAGAAGCCACTTCTCTCCAGAAAAAACATCAGGGACAGACTGATATTCTGCAAAAGGTACAGGGAGTGGACTGCTGAGGACTGGGGTAAAGTCATTTTCTCTGATGAATCCCCTTTTCGATTGTTTGGAACATCTGGAAAACAGCTTATTCGGAGAAGAAGAGGTGAGCGCTACCACCAGTCTTGTCTCATGCCAACTGTAAAGCATCCTAAAACCATTCATGTGTGGGGTTGCTTCTCAGCCAAGGGAATCGGCTCTCTCACAGTCTTGCCTAAAAACACAGCCATGAATAAAGAATGGTACCAGAATGTCCTCCAAGAGCAACTTCTCCCAACCGTCCAAGAGCAGTTTGGCGCTCAACAATGCCTTTTCCAGCATGATGGAGCACCTTGCCATAAAGCAAAGGCAATAACTAAATGGCTCAGGGAACAAAACATAGAGATTTTGGGTCCATGGCCTGGAAACTCCCCAGATCTTAATCCCATTGAGAACTTGTGGTCAATCATCAAGAGACGGGTGGACAAACAAAAACCAACAAATTCAGACAAAATTAAAGCATTGATTCTGCAAGAATGGACTGCTATCAGTCAGGATTTGGTCCAGAAGTTGATTGAGAGCATGCCAGGGAGAATTGCAGAGGTCCTGAAGAAGAAGGGTCAACACTGCAAATATTGACTTGCTGCATTAACTCATTCTAACTGTCAATATAAGCTTCTGTTACTCATAATATGAATGCAATTCTATTTCTGTATGTGATAAAAACATCTAACAAACACACATAAAAACCAGAGGGCAGCAGATCATGTGAAAATATATTTGTGTCATTCTCAAAACTTTTGGCCATGACTGTACATATATAAGCAGACACCAAACACATTATCACACCAGACATCCATGTTGATGGATGAAAGTAATGTAGTCTGTAGTAAGAAAGATTATATAATACCACTAAGTGGTCAGCATGAGAAGATAAGTCATAAAGAAATGTCTGAACCCTGGATTGTCGGCTACACAAATTAACTTTTTGCATAAAAAAGGAATTCTTATCCTGTAGAGATCTTACAGGATTTCCTGCTTGCTGACTGTCTCCTGATTTATCAATAAAGTACATTTACGCCAATATCACAATTGTCTTTTTTGTGTTACTTTCCTGCAATTTTTTTTTTTAAAACACAAAATCCGTTCAACTAAAGAAAGAGAACACCAAATAGGCCAAAGAAGACAAAAGATCACAACAACTACTACTAGACATATGTGTCACATCTATGTATAGCTTATGACTAAATATCACAGAAAATGGAGACTAATGCAGGAAATTGTACAATACTAGTCCATATGTAGACAGGACAGGATTAGAGATGAGCGAATTGCTCAAAAATTCGATTCGGAAGCTTCTTCGAATTTCCCAAAAAATTTGCTTAGATCCGAATTATTATTATTAGCTATTTTCCTGGCTGCAGAGAGCCTGGGGATATGGGATATGCATTTTAAACTAAGGAAACGTCAGAATAGCCTTTAGAAAGGCTGTTCTACTCCTACCTTTGCCGCTCATCACGCCCTCTGTATGCGCTGAGCCACTCGGAAGAGAATCAAGATGGCCGCCGGACATGCGCAGAGCCGCTCGTATAGGAATAGGATAAAGATGGCCACCATGAGTGGCTCTGCACATGTCTGGCGGCCACCTAGATTCTATTCCGTGCGGCTCTGCACATGTCCAGCGGCCATTTTGATTATTTTACTACACGAGCGAGGAAGACCAGTACATCGCAGGGGGCGTGATGCAACGGCAAAGGTAGGAGTAGAATAGCCTTTCTAAAGGCTATTCCGACGTGTTCTTAGTTTAAAATGTGATTCGATACCATGAAGCGTGAGGAAATCCGGATTCGATGCGAATTGAAGATTTCCTGAAATTCGGATCAAATTCCACTTCGTCAGCTTTGATTCGCCCATCTCTAGACAGGATGTATTCCCCCTTCATTGTTGAAACACCAACCCTCACTGCTACACAATGTAAATGTCTCAGTGATACGTTAGTTCGGAGTCGTTGTGTTACCTCACTAGGTGTGCAGTGACTGTGACATCACCAGAGACACTACTGACTACATTGTACTGAACTATGTCACACTTTTACTGCAGATACCATATGGCACAGAAATGAAATTCCGGTTCTGTCCTCCTGTAACTCTCGCCTGCCTTAATATGTTCAGCTTCCCGATACTATCCTGAAATACACTGTATAAATCCACCGACAACTTCTACGTCCACTTATAGCTGATGTGGATACTGAGGACACAACTTATAGATTATTACTACTCTTTTGCTACACCTTTCTGTGCCAGTCTCGTCCCCACAGGACTGATCCATCAGTATCCACCATGTACAGTTCTATGTTGTGTCCTCATTATTATAATTCGCTGTTACAGTCAGGACCCCGGTAGGTACAAACCTATCCCTGCTGTACATTTATAATAAAATGTGTTATTTAAAGGGGAATTCTGAGACTTATTATTTAAAACTGTGGCTTTTTGGCCTATAAACATAAGAAACCATTACTTGCCTTTCCCCATGTCTCCTCCATGTCCAGCATTGGTCTGTATACAATTTCCCTGGTATGTATGATGGTTCAGTCATGGCCGTAAGTGTTGACACCCCTGAAATTTTTCCAGAAATGTATTACAATTACACGTTTTGTTATATACGTGTTTATTTCCATTGTGTGGGGGGAAAAAAAAACAGAAAAAAAGGCAAATTGGACATAATTTCACACATACAACTCCAAAAATGGGCCACACATGAATTTTGCCCAGGCCAATTTTTAGAGTTTTGCATGAAATGATATAATTTTTGGCTTTTCTTTATTCCTCTGTTTTTTGGGTTGTTTCAATACACACAAAGAAAATAAACATATGTCTAACAAAACCTTGTGTCATTGCAATAATTTTCTGGAAAAATTTTAGGGGTTATCCAGATTTGGAGTTGAAGTTTTTTTTTCCCCAACTTGGGGCAATTGGCATCAGCCTCTTGGGGTTTTTGCCTTCTTCTGGATCAACACTGTAGGGTTATAGGTTGGACTTGATGGACCTGTGTCTTCATCCAACCTCATCTACTATGTTACTATGGTGGAACTGCTGCCACTATTACCAGTGATGGCCCCGCTATGAATTGCCGCTTTAGCGATAAGTTCAAATGGACCCGTCACAGAAGAGCCAGAGTTACTATTGAAATCATCCAATCTTTGCCAACACATGTTGCTACTATTAAGTGAATAAATCGAGTGATTTGCGCCCCCTGCTGGAAGCTAGAATTCTCTTTGTAGGATCCTACTAGTCTGGCAATTTGCTAAACCTATTTGAAATTTCTTCTGGAAATCCTTTTTACTTTTCATGTAAACCAAGGCCTCACTCCTGTACGGTTTATGATGCCTCAAAAGATGAAGGTAATGTTTTCTCATATACTACAGTGCCTTGCAAAAGTATTCATACCCCTTGAACTTTTTCACATTTTGTCACCTTACAATCACAAACTTAAATATATTTTATTGAGATTTTAAGTAATAATCAACACAAAGTAGCAGATAATTTTGGAACAAAAATGATACTTGGTTTTCAAAATTTTAATCAAATAAAAATTTGCAAAGTGTGATGTGCAAAAGTCTTCAGCCCCCTGTACTCTGATACCTCTAAATAAAATCCAGTGCGCACAATTTCCTTCAGAAGTCACTTAATGAGTTAATAGAGTCAGGCTGTGTGTAATGTAGTCTCAGTATAAATACACCTGTTCTGTGAAGGCCTCAGTGGTTTGTTAGAGAATACTAGTGAACAAACTGCATCATGAAGACCAAGGAACTCACCAGCCAGGTCAGAGATAAAGTTGTGGAGAAGTTTAAAGCAGGGTTAGGTTATAAAAACATATCCCAAGCTTTGAGCATCCCAAGGATTACTGTTCAATCCATCATCCAAAAATGGAAAAAGTATTCTACAACTGCAAACCTACCAAGAAATGGCCGTCCACTTAAACTAATAGATCAAGCAAGGAGAGCGCTGGTCAGAGAAGCAGCCAAGAGGCCCATGGTCAGTCTGGAGGAGCTACAGATATCCACAGCTCAGGTACAGGGAGAATCTGTCCACAGGACAACTAGAAGTTGTGCACTCCACAAATCTGGCCTTTATGGAAAAGTGGCAAGAAAAAAACCATTGTTGAAAGAAATACATAAGAAATGGCATTTGCAGTTTGCTACAAGCCATATAGTGGACACAGCAAACATGTGGAAGAACATGGCAGGGGCAGCATCATGCTGGGGGGAGACTTTTCTTCAGCAGGGACAGGGAGGCTGGTCAGAGGTGATGGGAAGATGGATGGAGCTAAATATAGGGCAATCCTGGATGAAAACCTGTTGGAGGCTGAAAAAGACTTGAGACTGGGAGGGAGATTCACCTTCCAGCAAGACAACGGCCCAAAACCTACAACCAGAGCTCCAGTGGAATGGTTTAGATGACAGAATATTCCTGTGTTAGAATGGCCCAATCAAAGTCCAGACCTAAATCCCATTGAGCATCTGTGGCAAGACATGAACATTGCTGTTCACAGACGCTCCATCCAATCTGGCTGCAAAGAAGAAGGGACAAAAATCTCATCTCTAGATGCGCAAAGCTGGTAGAGACAGAGCCCAAAAGACTTGTAGCTGGAATTGCAGCAAAAGGAGACTCTACAAAGTATTAATATAGGGGGGGCTGAAAACTTTTGCACACTTTTCAGATTTTTATTTGATTAAAATTTTGAAAACCATGTATCATTTTCCTTCAACTTCACAATTATCGGCTACTTTGTGTTGGTTATCACTGAAAATCTCAATAAAATACACTTAAGTTTGTGGTTGTAAGGTGACAAAATGTGAAAAAGTTCAAAGGGTATGAAGACTTATGCAAGGCACTGTATGTTTAGTATACAGGTGATCATGCCAGTTGTTCTGAGTTACCAACCAATTCTATTGGCTTCCTCCACTAGCACCAGATCCCTCTTCTTCATGACTAAAATGTTGCCACACTTGTTGATCCGGAAATTATACCAGAATGTACAAGTGCATCTCAATAAATTAGAATATCATCAAAAGGTTATTTTTTTTTTTTTTTAGTAATTCAATTGAGAAAAGTGAAACCCATATATTATATTGAGTCATATTACAAACAGAGTGAACTTTTTCAAGTGTTTCTTTCTGTTAATGTTGATGATTATGGCACAGCCAAGGAAAACCCAAAAGTCATTATCTCAGAAAATTAGAATATTATATAAGACCAACTGTAAAAAAATTATTTAACACAGAAATGTTGGCCAAATGAAAAGTCTGTACAGTAAATGCCCTCAATACTCGGTCGGGGGTCCTTTTGCATCAATGCGGCGTGGCCTGGAGGGATCAGCCTGGGGCACTGAGAGGGGTTATGGAATCCCAGGTTGCTTTGATAGGAGCCTTCAGCTTGTCTGCATTGTTGGGTCTGGTGTCTCTCATCTTCCTCTTGACAATACCCTATAGATTCTCTATGGAGTTAAGGTCAGGCGAGTTTGCTGGCCAATCAAGCACAGTGATACTGCGGTTATTACACCAGGTATTGGTACTTTTGGCAGTGTGGACAGGGGCCAAGTCCTGTTGGAAAATGAAAAGTCCATCTCCAAAAAGTTTGTCGGCAGAGGGAATCATGAAGTGCTCTAGAATTTCCTGGTAGACGGCTGCGCTGACTTTGGTCTTGATAAAACACAGTGGGCCTACACCAGCAGATGACATGGCTCCCCAAACCATCACACTAGACCTCGAGCAGCTTGGATTGTGGCCTCTCCGCTCTTCCTCCAGACTCTGGGACCTTGATTTCCAAATGAAATGCAAAATTTACTTTCATCTTAAAATAACACCTTTGACCACTGAGCAACAGTCCAGTTCTTTCTCTCCTTGGCCCAGGTAAGACGCTTCTGGCGTTGTCTATTGGTCATGAGTGGCCTGACACATGGGATGTGACACTTGTAGCCCATGTCCTGGATACAATGTCTGTGTGTGGTGGCTCTTGTAGCACTGACTCCAGCAGCCGTCCAATCCTTGTGAATCTCCCCCAAATTTTTGAATGGCCTTTTCTTAACAATCCTATCAAGGCTGCGGTTATCCCAGTTGCTTGTGCACCTTTTTCTACCACACTTTTTCCTTCCACTCAACTTTCCATTAATCTGCTTTGATACATCACTCTGTGAGCAGCCAGCTTCTTTAGCAGTGACCTTTTGTGGCTTACCCTCCTTGTGGAGTGTGTCAATGACTGTCATCTGGACATCTGTTAAGTCAGCAGTCTTCCCCATGATTGTGTCGCCTACTGAACCAGACTAAGGGACCTTTTTAAATGCTTAGGAAGTCTTTGCAAATGATTTTATAACATTTATACAATGTGATTTTCTGGATTTTATTTTTGATATTCTATCTCTCACTGTTAAAATTAACCTACCCTTAAAATTATAGACTGTTCATGTCTTTCTCATTGGGCAAACTTACAAAATCAGCAAGGGATCGAATACTTATTTCCTTCACTGTACATCCTGATTTGTACCATTAGATGTCACTGGGGTAAAGAATTGAATAAGATGTACAATTCTGCAGGATCAGAGATAGGCGAGTATAATTTCTATTTTTTATTGCACACTTTGGAGGACATTGTAATACAAGGGGGGCATTATTGATTTAAATGGGCCTTATTAATATATGGGGTATTAGGGGACAATAACAATATAAAGGTGCATCATTTATAAAAAGGGGCATTGGGGCGATATTAATACAGAGAGGTCATTGTGGGTTGTAATAATAAGAGGAGGCATCAAAGACATTATTTGAGGGGGTATTAATAGGGGCACACAGTGGTATTATTTAAAGGGTACCTGAGTTTTCATGAAAATATGTGCAGGATCTTGCTGGGCAGTCTGTTCTATGACTGTATAAGCCTTCATACATGATGTCCTATCAGTTTTTCTGCTGCTAATAATCACATTATGGCTGAAACACAGTATACATATGTGATGATTCCACTTAAATATGGCTATAACTCAAAGCTGTATTTTGATCTCTGGGTATCGTATCTCCCTCTTAGTTCTACTTATTCATAATGTGCGCAGCTATAATCCTAGGTGTATGGCCAGTAGTGGCAACATTGTGACAATAGGGCTTTGTATCCATCCCAGAATGGCTCTATTGTATTCCTACATAGACCTGGGTGATCAAATATAAAATGCATTGTTCAGTCTGGGCTGTTAAATCAGACATGGTTGATAACATTGTATCCTTTCACTTGGTCTCAGCTCCTTACAAAGCATCTGGACTTGAGTGCATTAATCAATCAGACTTGCCGTCGCCGGTGACCTCATTCTGGGTGGTGTAATCAAGGGTATAAAAGATGAGGTAAGAGGTCAGTGGGGAGAGATTGGGCTGAGACTACAAGGAGAATTCTTTGATGAGACTACAGAGAGACTATTGGGATATACTGTGATGAGCAGGCAGGCTGTGATGCAGCTGCTAGAAGCCTCCACTGGTTATTCACACATACCAGAGCATGTGTGAGTGTTGGACTACAGAACCACATCAAGGAGATGTGTGGTAAAGTAATCATTTCACCTTTATTCCATTTTATTTTATTGTACTGTATATTGTAACTAGTAACTGTTAATGCTTGCATATATCTACATATCTGTTCTGAACTATTCTGTGTTAGATGTTAATACCGACCCATTTAGGGGTTAATAAATATATAAAATTTAGAAAGCTTGTCTTGTATTTATCTTGTGAACCCAGCACTCACTGGCGGTGAGTGTGGTTTTTTATGAAAGAAGTCTCAGGTGTGGGCCAGCGCGGTGTTGGCGCACTGAGGATCTTTCACAACATATGTCCCTCAGCCATGGGGTGTGTACAATAAGGAGCAGTCTGCCCCTCCCCTGTCTATTATAACTAGTTTGGTTTATTCACATATAATTCTGCCAAGAGTAACTGTACAATAGCAAACAAATAGCTGAGAAAATCCCAAATGACCATCATATAGGAGAACCAGGAACACTGGACTGTAAATACGGAGAAGATATATCCAGATACCCACTACCCTCTGGAATCTACCATACAAGCACCACCCAGGAAAAGAATAATCTATGAGCACTGTCAGTAAAGTGGCTTCTGTCTGTGAATACTATCCCGTCTGTAACTGCACAAGTAGGCAGAAATAGATACAAGTACAGAGAAGACTTTTCTTACATTGTAAGCTGTGAGATGTGCAGAATCTTCTGCTCTTGTCATATACAGACATATCTGTTCAGGCTGTGAGGAGAATCAGCCCCTCTTATCTGCATTCACTGTGTGAAGAGAGAAAAACCCCTCCCCCACGACCTCACTGTCTTTCCATCCTGCTTCTAGGAACGGACTTCCCTGGTAACAAAGGAGTGAACTGCAAATTAGAAAGAAGGGAGACACCTAGTGGCAGGAACTTTAGAGAGGATTTTCAGGCAAAAAAGCAGCCACATTTTTAATTAAAGTGTATTACATGTTGGTCACGAATCCCATGCTCTATGAAATGAGACTAAGTGGTATGAAAAGTTAATGATCGTTTAAAGCTGGACATGGAGGTGTCATTCATTTACAGGAGATTGTTATAGCATATATTTAATAATTGGGATCAGCAGAAGATGTTGGTGAGGAAAATGTGGGGCAATGTGGAGAAATGAAGAGCAAAGATTTGTGTATTGTAAACTTTACAGAGACAGGTCATGGCTGGAAGAAGTGGTCGTGTCTGGATGGAAGAGACTATGACAACTGCTTTAGTATTATCTATGGCAAGGCTTTTCTAACGTTTTTTGGCTTGAGTCTCAAGAATCAATCTGTTGTGATGCCAGGGCCTCACCAGTAAAGAAATACTATCATGGAGTACCAAACAAATGTGCTGTACACATAATACCCTCACTGGTGGCAACCAAATACCCCAGTACAGCACACATAATACCTATAGCAACAGCAAATACCACCGTGCAGCACAAAATACTTCTCCACACGTGCCAAACAACTCACTGCAACACAACATGTCACCCTAGCAGTGCCAAACAAATACCACCATGCGCGATACAACGCAAGTCACAGATGTGGCCATTGCCAAGTAAGTTGTTGCTGCTGTTTTATGTATAGGTATAATTG
Source organism: Leptodactylus fallax (assembly GCA_947044405.1). Lineage (NCBI taxonomy): Eukaryota > Metazoa > Chordata > Amphibia > Anura > Leptodactylidae > Leptodactylus > Leptodactylus fallax. The sequence goes on from CAMRHE010000113.1 coordinate 4,829,603, forward strand.
AAGCAGAAAGTCCCCAGAGGAAAAGCGCTGTGGGAAAAACCACAATGCATTTCCGCCGCGGTTTTTCATGCAGCATTTTTCTTTGGGGATTATTATAATTATTTGTTATTGTTATTATTATTATTATTATTATTATTATTATTATTATCATCATCATCATCCTTAAAGAACAACAATAATAATAGTCACAATAATAATAATAATAATAATCAGAACAATAATTATTATTATACCCAAAGAACAATAATCATCATAATAATAAATAATAACAAAAAATTATTATTTATTGTGATTATTATTATTATTATTATTATTTGGGGTTTCTAGCTTGCTCTTCTCATCCCCCAGTTTCTTTTGTTCTAGTTTTATGAACCTTTATATGTACTGTCTGTGCTTAGTTGCAAGGGCAGTATCCGGCCAGGGTGAACTTTGTCTTGCCTATCCCATTGCTTTTTTTGTCTTTTATTTGCTCTGACTTCACTTTTTGTTTGTATATGTCTCAGAAAGTGTCCAACATAGGACATGCAAAACAGAAAAACACACAGCTTGTATTCTGCAGTAAGGCTCGGTTTACATCTGTATTGCAGACTCTTAAAAATCGCCGGAGAAAAAAGTCCTGCAAGGAGAACTTTTCTCTTTGCAGGTTTTAGTATAAAACCGGTGGAAACCTGGTGGACCCCATTATAGTCTATAGGGTCTGCAGGTTACCGCAGGTCCAGAGGTAACTGCTTTTTCAGTGGACAGGGTCTCTGTCTTTTGGGTCCCCATGGGGACCCAAATGACGGGGACCCAAACGCTAGTGTGAACCTAGTGTAAGGCAGTTAATATATGTGACCTAGCCTAGACTTGCATTATCTCATGAGAACTAGACATCAAGTTGCAAAAACTAATCCCTCGTATAGCTCTGTCGGCAAAAATGTAAAACTGTTGTTGATCGTTACATATAACAATACAACATATATATACTGTATATATGTTCTATAATAAAGTGTTTTATCTTTTTCTTTCTATTCTTTTGTGTTGTCAAAGACCCCTAACAATTTTATTTCTCCATTGATGGGGCTCATATAACTCTGTCAATAGAAATGTAAAACTGACGTGGATCTTTGAATATGAAAGCTATATGAGAAACATTAACTATACAACTATACAAAGCTATATGAGAAACATTAACTATACAACTATACAAAGCTATATGAGAAACATTAAAAAAAACAATATGTTTGGTATCAATTCAGAATAATTTAACAACCAGCAGAATAAAGTTATTGAGGGGTTTATCTACATCAGTAATCTGGCATAGGTGTATGATGATGTGGTGCATCACTGGTATAAAACACCAGTTTTAATAAATCTGCCACATTATGTCATTTTTACTGAATAATGAATGAAAAAAAAATAATGATGAAATTGTTTTATTTTTTCACTGTTCACACAAAATTTAAGTTTAATGTCCCTCTTCATCTGCCCCCCCCCCCAGTTTCATGTCCCCCCCACCATCTGCCCCAGTTTCATGGACGCAGATGGGTTGAAGCCGGGACATACCTCCTGCTGATCAGGACAGGACCTGGGATCCGGGAGTCATGTAAAAAAAAAAATGTGACTGCACTCTGTTTTTTTTCTCTGCAAAGAATGTTTATTCACAACGTTAACGTTTCGGGAGCTTGTCCCTTCATCAGGCTTTGGTCCAGATACGGGTAGGCTAGTCAGGTGATGCCATATGGTGGTATGGAAAGAACCAGTGGTGAGAATTGCATGCACGGTATACACGACAAGCTCCCGAAATGTTAACATTGTGAATAAACACTTTTTGCAGAGAAAATAACAGAGTGATGTTACATTTTTTTTTTTACATGGTTTCCACTTGGGAGTTGGTCAGTTCCCTTGTGATCGTGCGCCCAAATTTATTTAGAGTCTTTTGGAGTCGAGTGCCGCCCTGTACCCCATTTCCCACCAGGATCTAGGACTGTTCTGCTGAATCCAGAACAGTTGGGAAGTATGCTGATAGATCACTACTGTCTGATGTCACTGCTGACACAGCTCACTACAGTCTGATGTCACTGCTGACACATAGCTCACTACAGTCTGATGTCACTGCTGACACAGCTCACTACAGTCTGATGTCACTTCTGACACACAGCTCACTACAGTCTGATGTCACTAGTAACACACAGCTCATTACAGGCTGATGACACTGCTGACACACAGCTCACTACAGTCTGATGTCACTGCTGACACACAGCTCACTACAGTCTGATGTCACTAGTAGCACACAGCTCATTACAGGCTGATGACACTGTTGACACACAGCTCACTACAGTCTGATGTCACTGCTGACACACAGCTCACTACAGTCTGATGTCACTGCTGACACACAGCTCACTACAGTCTGATGTCACTAGTAACACACAGCTCATTATGTGGCATCCCAGAGCTGGCTATGGCTGGGCTGAGGGTGATCTCTGTGCATTGTATTATTTCCTGTTGCTTCATAGCCTGTGTGACATAGCAGGGGGTCCTGAGTCTCACACAACACAGCGCCACCTAGTGAGCCTCACACATGCATTACACCTCCCATAGGATTGAATAGTAACCAAATGTCCAATGGGAGGACATCGCCTGGGAAAAGGGGAGGAGTCAGCTGATCACTGGGTCCCCATGGTAACACCCCTGCAGGAAGGTCCTGTGTGTGAGGAGTGAGAAGTGTGGAGTGTTAGGAGGAGGAGGTGAGGAGATAAGTGTGATGTCCTGTGAAGAAAGCAGTGAGTTTAGTGCAGGAATCTCAAGTCCTAGACAGGCCCAGGAAGGTTGGAGAGCTGACATACTCCAGCTATTCAGAAGATCCTGTCCCCTGTCTGCCTAGCCATCGCCCTGAAGGAAGTCAAGCATCATTATCTTGTCAGCCTGAGACTGTGGAGAGAACATTCTGGAACACGTGCTCCATAGCCAGTATCACAGGATCCAGGGGCCAAGGCCAGACCTGTGGAATATCCTGCCACCCTGACTATTGCACCCCGAAACTCTGAGCCATCAGGACCACATAACGTGAGTGGGGAATATTATGTACTAGTATCACGGTGGGCATCCTCCTATGAGCCAAATAGGAGCCCAGACGCACCTTAGGGCTGTAACACTGAAGTATAAGGGGCTAGGAACACCTTTCACTAAGTCTACCCTGCACCCCAGGACTTTGCTGTGTCACCAGGCGTACCCCGTTGTTTTGTATGGAAGAAACTGTTTAAGCATTTGTGCCTCCACACCCATGGAAGTAAAAGTTCAACTTTACAACCGTTTCTGTGTCTGACTCTGCACCAACAACATCAGGGCGCCCCAAACACCACCAGTCGGCACAGTATAGGGGAAGCGCCCCGGGGGAACAATCACCACCAACATTTGTGCAGCCCCCTCATCACCGGTACCAGTGGTGGTAACGTGGGACAGCACCAGCGCTGCGCCCTCGTGCCCAGAGACCGTGACAAGTCTGCGCTGTTTGCACCCCGCAATCCCAACTGCAGCGTTACCTTCCATCTGGTCACCGCAAGAAAAACTGGCGTCACGAACAGGATACGGGTGTGTGCCATTTTGAGAAAGTCGCCACGAAAAGTGCGCCAAATTGTCTCCAGAGCATCGGTCTTTATTGTGGACTTTGCTAAGATCAAGTTTATTCCCTGAGAGTGCTTGCCACAAAGAGGGGGAGCCCTAAACCCCTGAAGTAAGCCCTAAAGACTGTCCTCTCAGTGTGTTACAGCCCTGGAAGAGTTAAAACGCCCAGGACTTGTTTGCTGCGCCACATCGCTGTGTAAGAACGCCCACAAAGGGTTAACTGTACCTTGCAAAAGTGCGGGAGATTTTTAGCACTGCCCATGAGGCCAGGAGACCCATCTTTCGCCATCTTAGGAGAGCCCAGAATGCTGAGCGCAATGCTCCAGCGCACCCATACAAGAAAGTGAAAGGCGAACGTGCCAGCGCCATTTCTGACTCTCCGGTGCCGCATCACCGTCCCTGCTGTGCACCGCTGATCTCTGGTCCACGCTGCAGTTGCTGTCAGTGAGTACTGTGCCTCCCTGTCCTTGTCTTCAGTCCTCCCACGGCCCCAGCGAGTGTTTTCCGTGTACAGTGTCCGTGGGGAGTGCCACCATTAAAGAGGGGGAGCACACCGTCAGCCTGCATCACAGTGACCCTGTTAATAGCTACAGCATTCTTAAAGGGACAGAATTCCAAGTTGTAGTCTCCATTCCCTGCCAGCAAGCAGTTGAGTTTCTTAAAGAGACGGCGACCTAATTTCAGTCATACCTGCAAACAACATGACTGAGCAAAGTGACATTGTGCCATCTGTTTCTAGTGATCCAGCAGTGCCCATGGCGAGCAGCCTACCATTTTCCATGCCATTTTACCCTGGCGCACCATGGCTGCCACGCTACAAAGGGGAGGCACATACCCTCAGGGACTTTCGTGAGAAGATGCTGTCTCTCTTCCAGTTCTATCCTCTGAATACAGAACAGCAGATACAGATCCTGCTGGGCCAGCTTGAGGGTGCTGCAGCTAGGGAGGTCAAATCCTGGCCTGCCTCTGACAAAAGAACCCCTGGGCAAATTCTGGACAAACTCCAGGTGAACTTTGACGTGCGATCTGTCTCCGAGGTAAAGATGCGCTTCTTTTCCAGACGACAACTACCTGGTGAGACCCTGCGGGACTATGCTTTATCCCTCCAAGAGGCGTTCAGAGCTGTGGTGCAAGTGGATCCACGTGAAAACGTGGACTCTGATAAAATCTTGCTTGACCGCTTCATAGAAGGGGCGGGTACCACATTGCTCCAGAGTCAGTTGCGAATGCTTGCTGCACAACATCCCAGCATCACATTTGCTGACTTCAAGGCCCTTGCCATCCAGGTCTTGGGACAGGAGCAGCCCCAGCCGAGCCCAGTCATCTGTGCTCCCTCACCTGGACCCTCAACAAGCATTGCTCCAGTTGTCCTGCCACTACCTCTGGGTACCTCACCTGCTGCCCAAACTGCGCAGACTACACCAGCAGACTCCAGAGATGACCTTCTGGCCCAAGTGGATCATCTGACCCGTGCCATGGAACAGATCACCGTACGTCTAGATCGTCTGACCCAGCCGTCTTCATCATCCAGTGATCCTTTGCGAAGTCTCAACATCTCACCTGAGTCGCCACCCAGACGTCCGTCTTCAGTGAAACCTCCGCAGAGTGAGAGGCCATACTGTACCTATTGCCATAGATATGGACACACCAGGCCTCAGTGTTTTCAGTTAAACGGGCCACCCCCGAGGCAGCGGGCCGCCCCTCGGGAGGAAAGAAGAAGGGCCCAGGTGAATCTTCAGTGCCATTGTCACGCTTCGTCTCAGCCTGCCCACACATCACAATCCGGGTGAACGGCGTCCCTCTGACAGCGTTGGTGGACACTGGATCTCAGGTAACAACCCTGCGCAAGCAGGTGTTCCTTGAACATTGGGACTTAGGTGTGTTGAATAGAACACCTGACACATGGATAAATCTGTGTGCCAGCAATGGACAGCCCATACCACAGCAGGGTTATTGGGAACCCACTATCCAGATTGGGGACTTGAAACTGCCTAGACAGGGTGTAATTGTCACTGATGTAGAGGATGATAGGTTTGCAGTTGTAATATTAGGCATGAATGTTTTACGCCATTGCTTTGCAGAAGTGTTGGATGCCTTGCATGCCTCTCTCCTTACAGCTTCTCCCAGTGACCAGCAGACCATTCAGCGGGCCATTCGTGTACTCAATGCCCAGCACAAGTTCGCTAACAAACAAGGTGAAATTGGTCGAGTCCGGATCCACGATACCCGTCCAGTAACCCTACAGCCTGGAACAGAAACTATGGTGTGGTGCCGTGCCCGTCCGGGCATAGAAAATCAGGACTACGAGGCTTTGCTACAACCCATACAGGTAGATGGCCAACCACTTGTCATGGCTGCCCGCAGCCTTGTCACAGTTTCCAATGGACGTGTTCCTGTCCGCTTAGTCAACTTGGGCGATGCTCCCGTGAACCTCCACAAGTTCCACTCTGTGGCCCTGCTACACCGGTTAGCACCAGAAGACATTCTCTCTGGTGATTCTACCGCCACACAGCATTCCACCCAAGCTGCTGAGAACATTCAGAATGGAGCCACGAAGTCCTGGTGGGATGAATTGAACGTGGGAGACGCCAATACCCCTATAGAGCACATCAATGGGGTTCGCAATGTGGCCAAGCGTTACCAACAGGCATTCAGCAAACACCCATTGGACTTTGGTAAGACCACGACCATACAACATCGCATTCTGACTGGCGACCACCATCCAATCAAGGAGCGTCACCGTCCAATACCACCAGCGATGTACCAACCGGTGAAAAAGTTGATCCAAGAGATGCGAGATGCTGATGTCATCCGGGAGAGTAACAGCCCCTGGGCAGCCCCGCTAGTCCTTGTCAAGAAGAAAGACGGAACCCTACGATTTTGTGTGGACTATCGTAAACTCAACAACGTCACGCACAAAGACGCATACCCATTGCCGCGGATTGAGGAATCTCTAACGGCTTTGGGATCAGCTACCTGTTTCTCGACCCTGGACTTAACCAGTGGATACTGGCAAGTCCCTATGGCGCCTGAAGATCGTGAAAAGACTGCGTTTACGACCCCGATGGGACTCTTTGAATTCAATAGTATGCCATTTGGGCTATGTAATGCCCCAGCCACATTCCAACGGCTTATGGAGAGGTGCCTCGGCCATGAGAATTTCCAGAGTGTGCTACTGTACCTGGACGATGTTATTGTATTCTCCCGGACATACCAAGAACACCTTCGTCACCTATCCGAGGTATTCAAGGTACTTATACAGCACGGCCTAAAGTTGAAGCCCTCCAAGTGCTACCTGTTGAAACCCCAAGTTCACTACCTTGGGCATGTCGTGAGCGCACAAGGCGTCCAACCTGATCCTGAAAAGATCACTGCAGTCCAGAACTGGCGAAGACCAACTACCGTCAAAGAAGTCCGAAGCTTCCTTGGATTCGCAGGTTACTACCGGCGTTTCATACCACACTTCGCCCAAGTAGCCGAGCCTCTGAACGAGTTGTTGCGTGGTTGTCCCAGAGAAAACTACAACCGAAAGCTTCCGGTAGACTGGACAGCGCGTCAAGAGGAAGCCTTTCAAGCGCTTAAAGCACTTCTGACGCAACCACCAATTCTAGCCTATCCCGACTACAGTCAGCCATTCCGCTTGTACACAGATGCAAGTCACGAAGGTTTGGGTGCAGTGTTGTCCCAGGTTCAGGACAACAAAGAGCGAGTCATCGCCTACGCCAGCAGGAGTCTGAGAGGCGCGGAGAAGAACGACCAGAACTATAGTTCTTTCAAACTCGAACTTCTGGCGCTTGTCTGGGCCGTGACAGAGAAGTTTAAAGACTACCTGGCTGCCACACCCTTTACCGTGTACACAGATAACAATCCGTTGGCGCATCTGGACACTGCTCGACTGGGAGCCCTTGAACAACGGTGGGCCTCAAGACTCGCGAATTACAAGTTCTCTGTCAAGTATCGCAGTGGCAAGTCCAACGCTAACGCTGATGCACTCTCAAGGTTGCCTGTGGGAGAAGAACCCCCCCGAGAAGACATCTGGGAAGAGGTGGAGATGCCACCATTCTACAACAAGTTTGCCCAACAGGTTGCTATTGGTGTCCCTGTAGAAGGAGAATCTCTGGCGAAAACAGCTGCCGAATCCCTCCAGGAGCCATCTCTGTGGAAAACGTTCCAAGAAGAGAGCAGAGTTTTAGGAGAATTGTCAGATTTCCTGCTTACAGGAAGAATACCAACCCGTGTAAAGAGAGGTCTTCATGACGTGGAATTAAAACGCCTTTGGCGACAGAGGAAGCGCCTGTTTGTCCAACGAGGCCTTCTACTTAGAAACACTCTTGATCCTGTCACAGGTGAAAGGCTTCATCAGATCCTCGTACCAAGAAGAGATGCACAGATGATACTTGAGGCGTATCATGACAGATCCGGTCACTTCGGGGTACAAAAGACCGAAGCTACCATCCGTCGTCGCTTCTATTGGGTTGGGATGAGGAGTGACATTGAGAGTTGGTGCCGAGAGTGTCCCGCCTGTAGTATCACCAAGGAAGGTCGAAGAGATCAGAAGGCCCCTCTACATCCAATTAAGACTCAAAAGCCATGTGAAATTGTTGCTCTGGACCATGTGAAGTTGGGTCCCACACGTTCCGGCTACAGCTACGCTCTGACAATGGTGGATCATTACTCCAAGTTCCTTGTCATCGTGCCTGTCAGAGATCTTACAGCAAGAACTACGGCTGAGACCTTCTACGCAGAGTTTGTCCGCCATTACGGTTGTCCTGAGCATATCCTCACCGACCGTGGATCGGCGTTTGAATCCCAATTGTTCCGTGAGCTGTGTCAGTTCCAAGACTGCAAGAAGTTGCGAACCACAGCGTATCACCCTCAAGGGAATGGTATGTGCGAGAAGGCAAATCAAGTGATCATCGGCATGCTAAGAACAGCCGCAGTTACACCTGGTGTTGAGTGGCCTGAACGTATCAAGGACTTGGCCTATATTTACAACAACACACCCCAAACATCTACGGGATACGCACCATTTTATCTAATGTTTGGAAGACAAGGTCAACTTCCTTCAGACTTAACCCTTGGTGTGAAGGTCCCTGACACCATCAATCCACTACCCATAACAGACTGGGTTGTTGAACACCGCCGACGTATGGAGGAAGCTAAAGAGATAGTTGAAACGCGCATGGATGAGGTTCGTAGGAGACAACAGGAGGATTACAACCATCGCGCCCATGCAGCGCCCCTGAAAGTTGGCGACCGTGTATGGTTAAGGAATAACCATCGGAATGGGAAATTGGATCCATTCTGGGAGAAAGAACCATACAGTGTCATCTCCATACCATATCCTGAATCCGACGTGTATGAGATCTCTAAACCTGGGAGACAGCCCCAAGTAGTACACCGAAACCGTCTGAAGCTGTGCCTTAAAGAAGGACTACCCACAGAGGTGCCCCCAGCTGAGACAACGAGTACAGAGATCTTGTCACCTTCTGAAGCGAAAGAGAGACCCCCAACGTTAACTGAGCTTATGTGGGCGCCTAAACTACTACCATTTATCTGTTATCCACCAATTGCTCTAGTGCAAGAGAACCCTTCGACAGATGATTTAATTGATTTCAGTGACTCTGTTCCTGATTCAAATCTCGTTCCACTTAGGCGTTCTGAGCGTACCACAAAAGGCATACCTCCAACACGCTATAGTGATGCCATGGCTGTCCTTGTGTAAAAGAGGTTAACTGTCTCTGCTTCTGTATATATGTTATTCCTGCTCTGATTACATTAATGTTTTTCCTGTGTGTATATACAGTATATATATAATATCTTGCCATGTAATATAGTATTTACATTTATATGCAACAATCCAAGCCATAGTGCCTGGCTCACCGAGCCAAGGAAGTTCTGTTACCCCATTGCGGTATGGACATTGGTGCTAGAGTGCCTATTCTTCCTTACAGAAAGGACTGTTTATTATTTCTCAGAGAGACTCTCATGATAATGGACACTCACGAAATTTGTGCCAGAGAGCCTCTGGACCCATTTGCACTACTGTTGTTTCTATATGGACTGTCTGATGGTACCGCCAAAAGGTTCCATAAGTCTGAGTTTAATTATCTCTCCGTTACCCTTCAGACTTCTCATGGACATTCCAGGACTATGCCGGGAGGTCTTACCTCAAGTTTCTAAGTATTATATTTTTCTAAACTGTTAGTGACATTTGCACTTTATTCGTATTTATTAACGTTATGTTACATTTCTCACCTTCACCCCAGCCCGTCGCCGAGGTCGGCTCAGTGAAAGAGGGGGAGTATGTGGCATCCCAGAGCTGGCTATGGCTGGGCTGAGGGTGATCTCTGTGCATTGTATTATTTCCTGTTGCTTCATAGCCTGTGTGACATAGCAGGGGGTCCTGAGTCTCACACAACACAGCGCCACCTAGTGAGCCTCACACATGCATTACACCTCCCATAGGATTGAATAGTAACCAAATGTCCAATGGGAGGACATCGCCTGGGAAAAGGGGAGGAGTCAGCTGATCACTGGGTCCCCATGGTAACACCCCTGCAGGAAGGTCCTGTGTGTGAGGAGTGAGAAGTGTGGAGTGTTAGGAGGAGGAGGTGAGGAGATAAGTGTGATGTCCTGTGAAGAAAGCAGTGAGTTTAGTGCAGGAATCTCAAGTCCTAGACAGGCCCAGGAAGGTTGGAGAGCTGACATACTCCAGCTATTCAGAAGATCCTGTCCCCTGTCTGCCTAGCCATCGCCCTGAAGGAAGTCAAGCATCATTATCTTGTCAGCCTGAGACTGTGGAGAGAACATTCTGGAACACGTGCTCCATAGCCAGTATCACAGGATCCAGGGGCCAAGGCCAGACCTGTGGAATATCCTGCCACCCTGACTATTGCACCCCGAAACTCTGAGCCATCAGGACCACATAACGTGAGTGGGGAATATTATGTACTAGTATCACGGTGGGCATCCTCCTATGAGCCAAATAGGAGCCCAGACGCACCTTAGGGCTGTAACACTGAAGTATAAGGGGCTAGGAACACCTTTCACTAAGTCTACCCTGCACCCCAGGACTTTGCTGTGTCACCAGGCGTACCCCGTTGTTTTGTATTGAAGAAACTGTTTAAGCATTTGTGCCTCCACACCCATGGAAGTAAAAGTTCAACTTTACAACCGTTTCTGTGTCTGACTCTGCACCAACAACATCAGGGCGCCCCAAACACCACCAGTCGGCACAGTATAGGGGAAGCGCCCCGGGGGAACAATCACCACCAACATTTGTGCAGCCCCCTCATCACCGGTACCAGTGGTGGTAACGTGGGACAGCACCAGCGCTGCGCCCTCGTGCCCAGAGACCGTGACAAGTCTGCGCTGTTTGCACCCCGCAATCCCAACTGCAGCGTTACCTTCCATCTGGTCACCGCAATTACAGGCTGATGACACTGTTGACACACAGCTCACTACAGTCTGATGTCACTGCTGACACACAGCTCACTACAGTCTGATGTCACTGCTGACACACAGCTCACTACAGTCTGATGCCACTAGTAACACACAGCTCATTACAGGCTGATGACACTGCTGACACACAGCTCACTACAGTCTGATGTCACTGCTGAAACACAGCTCACTACAGTCTGATGTCACTGCTGACACACAGCTCATTACAGGCTGATGACACTGTTGACACACAGCTCACTACAGTCTGATGTCACTGGTAACACACAGCTCATTACAGGCTGATGACACTGCTGACACACAGCTCACTATAGTCTGATGTCACTGCTGACAAACAGCTCACTGCAGTCTGATGTCACTGCTGTCACACAGCTCACTACAGTCTGATGTCACTGCTGACACAGCTCACTACAGTCTGATGTCACTTCTGACACACAGCACACTACAGTCTGATGTCACTGCTGACACACAGCTCACTACAGTCTGATGTCACTGCTGACACAGCTCACTACAGTCTGATGACACTGCTGACACACAGCTCACTACAGTCTGATGTCACTGCTGACACAGCTCACTACAGTCTGATGTCACTTCTGACACACAGCTCACTACAGTCTGATGTCACTGCTGACACACAGCTCACTACAGGCTGATGTCACTGCTGACACACAGCTCACTACAGTCTGATGTCACTGCTGACACACAGCTCACTAGTCTGATGTCACTGCTGACACACAGCTCACTACAGTCTGATGTCACTGCTGACCCTCATAGCTCACTACAGTCTGATGTCACTGCTGACCCTCATAGCTCACTACAGTCTGATGTCACTGCTGACCCTCATAGCTCACTACAGTCTGATGCCACTGCTGACCCTCATAGCTCACTACAGTCTGATGTCACTGCTGACCCTCATAGCTCACTACAGTCTGATGTCACTTCTGACACACAGCTCACTACAGGCTGATGTCACTAGTAACACACAGCTCACTACAGTCTGATGTCACTGCTGAAACACAGCTCACTACAGTCTGATGTCACTGCTGACACACAGCTCATTACAGGCTGATGACACTGTTGACACACAGCTCACTACAGTCTGATGTCACTGGTAACACACAGCTCATTACAGGCTGATGACACTGCTGACACACAGCTCACTATAGTCTGATGTCACTGCTGACAAACAGCTCACTGCAGTCTGATGTCACTGCTGTCACACAGCTCACTACAGTCTGATGTCACTGCTGACACAGCTCACTACAGTCTGATGTCACTTCTGACACACAGCATACTACAGTCTGATGTCACTGCTGACACACAGCTCACTACAGTCTGATGTCACTGCTGACACAGCTCACTACAGTCTGATGACACTGCTGACACACAGCTCACTACAGTCTGATGTCACTGCTGACACACAGCTCATTACAGGCTGATGACACTGTTGACACACAGCTCACTACAGTCTGATGTCACTGCTGACACACAGCTCACTACAGTCTGATGTCACTGCTGACACACAGCTCACTACAGTCTGATGTCACTAGTAACACACAGCTCATTACAGGCTGATGACACTGTTGACACACAGCTCACTACAGTCTGATGTCACTGCTGACACACAGCTCACTACAGTCTGATGTCACTGCTGACACACAGCTCACTACAATCTGATGTCACTGCTGACACACAGCTCACTACAGTCTGATGCCACTAGTAACATACAGCTCATTACAGGCTGATGACACTGCTGACACACAGCTCACTACAGTCTGATGTCACTGCTGAAACACAGCTCACTACAGTCTGATGTCACTGCTGACACACAGCTCATTACAGGCTGATGACACTGTTGACACAAAGCTCACTACAGTCTGATGTCACTGGTAACACACAGCTCATTACAGGCTGATGACACTGCTGACACACAGCTCACTATAGTCTGATGTCACTGCTGACAAACAGCTCACTACAGTCTGATGTCACTGCTGTCACACAGCTCACTACAGTCTGATGTCACTTCTGACACACAGCACACTACAGTCTGATGTCACTGCTGACACACAGCTCACTACAGTCTGATGTCACTGCTGACACAGCTCACTACAGTCTGATGACACTGCTGACACACAGCTCACTACAGTCTGATGTCACTGCTGACACAGCTCACTACAGTCTGATGACACTGCTGACACACAGCTCACTACAGTCTGATGTCACTGCTGACACAGCTCACTACAGTCTGATGTCACTTCTGACACACAGCTCACTACAGTCTGATGTCACTGCTGACACACAACTCACTACAGTCTGATGTCACTGCTGACACACAGCTCACTACAGTCTGATGTCACTAGTAACACACAGCTCATTACAGTCTGATGTCACTGCTGACACACAGCTCACTACAGTCTGATGTCACTGCTGACACACAACTCACTACAGTCTGATGTCACTGCTGACACACAGCTCACTACAGTCTGATGTCACTGCTGACCCTCATAGCTCACTACAGGCTGATGTCACTAGTAACACACAGCTCACTACAGTCTGATGTCACTGCTGAAACACAGCTCACTACAGTCTGATGTCACTGCTGACACACAGCTCATTACAGGCTGATGACACTGTTGACACACAGCTCACTACAGTCTGATGTAACTGGTAACACACAGCTCATTACAGGCTGATGACACTGCTGGCACACAGCTCACTGCAGTCTGATGTCACTTCTGACACACAGCATACTACAGTCTGATGTCACTGCTGACACACAGCTCACTACAGTCTGATGTCACTGCTGACAAACAGCTCACTGCAGTCTGATGTCACTTCTGACACACAGCACACTACAGTCTGATGTCACTGCTGACACACAGCTCACTACAGTCTGATGTCACTGCTGACACAGCTCACTACAGTCTGATGACACTGCTGACACACAGCTCACTACAGTCTGATGTCACTGCTGACACAGCTCACTACAGTCTGATGTCACTTCTGACACACAGCTCACTACAGTCTGATGTCACTGCTGACACACAACTCACTACAGTCTGATGTCACTGCTGACACACAGCTCACTACAGTCTGATGTCACTAGTAACACACAGCTCATTACAGTCTGATGTCACTGCTGACACACAGCTCACTACAGTCTGATGTCACTGCTGACACACAACTCACTACAGTCTGATGTCACTGCTGACACACAGCTCACTACAGTCTGATGTCACTGCTGACCCTCATAGCTCACTACAGTCTGATGCCACTAGTAACACACAGCTCATTACAGTCTGATGACACTGCTGACACACAGCTCACTACAGTCTGATGTCACTGCTGACACACAGCTCACTACAGTCTGATGTCACTGCTGACACACAGCTCACTACAGTCTGATGTCACTGCTGACCCTCATAGCTCACTACAGTCTGATGTCACTGCTGACCCTCATAGCTCACTACAGTCTGATGTCACTAGTAACACACAGCTCACTACAGTCTGATGTCAGTAGTAACACACAGCTCACTACAGTCTGATGTCACTAGTAACACACAGCTCACTACAGTCTGATGTCACTAGTAACACACAGCTCACTACAGTCTGATGTCACTAGTAACACACAGCTCACTGCAGTCTGATGTCACTGCTGACACACAACTCACTACAGTCTGATGTCACTGCTGACCCTCATAGCTCACTACAGTCTGATGTCACTGCTGACCCTCATAGCTCACTACAGTCTGATGTCACTAGTAACACACAGCTCACTACAGGCTGATGTCACTAGTAACACACAGCTCACTACAGTCTGATGTCACTAGTAACACACAGCTCACTACAGTCTGATGTCACTAGTAACACACAGCTCACTACAGTCTGATGTCACTAGTAACACACAGCTCACTACAGTCTGATGTCACTAGTAACACACAGCTCACTACAGTCTGATGTCACTAGTAGCACACAGCTCACTACAGTCTGATGTCACTGCTGACACAACTCACTACAGGCCGATGTCACTGCTGACACACAGCTCACTACAGTCTGATGTCACTAGTAACACACAGCTCACTACAGTCTGATGTCACTAGTAACACACATCTCACTACAGTCTGATGTCACTAGTAACACATAGCTCACTACAGTCTGATGTCACTGCTGACACAACTCACTACAGGCCGATGTCACTGCTTACACACAGCTCACTACAGTCTGATGTCACTGCTGACACACACAGTTGACTACTTGTCATTTAGATACAGTTTGTCAGTCATACCATGTCCGGGACAGGTAACTAGCGCCCCTTGTTGACTGCATACACACACAGCAGGACACTTATCAAAGCGTTATGGTGTAAGTACAAGACTACCAAGCCCAATAACAGGCTTCAGAGTAAGGTCTGGGATGACTAACGGGTAAAAAAGACTGGATGCAGGAAAAGTGAATAAAAGGCCGGGGCCGCACATGGTGTAAACCTTCGTGGTTTTGGAAATCACAGCATGTCAGTTATACCTACGGAAACGCCAGCGGTTTCCCTATACGAATAACAGAAGCAGAAAGTCCGTAGAGGAAACCTCTGCAGACTTTCTGTAAAAAGATCTTTGGGAAAAAACGTGATGTGTTGCCGCCGTGGTTTTTCCCAGAGAACTTTTTTGCTGCAGCCCACTATGTGAGAACTTAGCCTAAGTGTTTTTTTTTCACAACTTCCACAACTTTTTTTTTTGTACCCTGGAGTCTCTGAGGCCTGAAGAGACCCCAGGGTACAATAATGGTTCACTTATCTCTAATTACTATTACTGATATTGATCACTCAGGGGATATTGGTGATTATACGGTCAGTACGGCTCTGTTCACACTGCGCTCACAGCTTTTATCTGATAGATACAACAGCTTCCTCATTCTCCTCTATGATTTGTCAGGTACGGCTTATTGTTCCTGGATGGTATAGCAGAGCTGACTGCGCTATTCTCATCTTCATAAAGAGCAGAAACCAGAGGACAATAACTGATGGACCTGTGCACAGAGGATTTATTATTATTACCAGGAGGAACTTCCTGAGCCTCTGTGTAATCCACCCGACTTCTAGAAAATTTTGCTTCACCTTTTTCCAGCATCCCTCCATCCTCATCTGCCCGGTAACTGCTGATCAGCTGGAGAGTCATTTTCCTATTGGAGGAGACTGTAACTCCCGTCCAATCAGAGCTGAGGAGGATTGTTACCGGCCCCTACATAACCAGGAGGAACTTCCTGAGCCTCGGTCTTATTCAGCCGTGACAGCGTCTTATCCCGCCCTGATAGCTCACAAGTTTTCTATAAATCTTCATTATTTCTAGAAAATCTCTCAGGTTCCTTTCACTTTCTCCAGCTCTAACCTCTCCATCCTCATCTGCCTGGAAACTGCTGATCAGCTAGAGAGTCATTTTCCTATTGGAGGAGACTGTAACTCCCCGTCCAATCAGAGCACAGCTCCGCCCCCAGTCTACAGAGTTACATTGTTACACTTCTATTGAGTCTGGGAGAATCTCACAGCTGTATTTGTCTTGTCCCTCGGAGGCCCCCAATATATGAGGGCCAGGATGAGGAAGATGTACCCGCTCATTGTACTTCTCCTCCATGTGTCTGCCGTGTATTCTGGTCAGTTATTATATGTGATATTACATGATTATTATGTATTATATATGGAGTATGTTGTGTATTATACATTGTACTTCTCCTCCATGTGTCTGCCGTGTATTCTGGTCAGTTATTATGTGTGATATTACATGATTATTATGTATTATATATGGAGTATGTTGTGTATTATACATTGTACTTCTCCTCCATGTGTCTGCCGTGTATTCTGGTCAGTTATTATATGTGATATTACATGATTATTATGTATTATATATGGAGTATGTTGTGTATTATACATTGTACTTCTCCTCCATGTGTCTGCCGTGTATTCTGCTCAGTTATTATATGTGATATTGCATGATTATTATGTATCTGGTGACATGTAACCCTCTGTATATATATATATCTGGTGACATGTAACCCTTTGTATATATCTATGGTGACATGTAACCCTCTGTATATATATATATATATATATATATATCTGGTGACATGTAACCCTCTGTGTATATATCTGGTGACATGTAACCCTCTGTATATATATATCTGGTGACATGTAACCCTCTGTATATATCTCCGGTGTCATGTAACCCTCTGTATCCTCTGTATATATCTCTGGTGACATTTAACCCTCTGTGTATATATATATATATATATATATATATATATATCTGGTGACATGTAACCCTCTGTATATATATCTGGTGACATGTAACCCTCTGTATATATATATCTGGTGACATGTAACCCTCTGTATATATATCTGGTGACATGTAACCCTCTGTATATATATATATATATCTGGTGACATATAACCCTCTGTATATATATCTGGTGACATGTAACCCTCTGTATATATATATATATCTGGTGACATGTAACCCTCTGTATATATATCTGGTGACATGTAACCCTCTGTATATATCTATGGTGACATGTAACCCTCTGTATATATATCTCCGGTGACATGTAACCCTCTGTATATATATCTGGTGACATGTAACCCTCTGTATATACTGTATATCTGGTGACATGTAACCCTCTGTATATATATATATATATATATATATCTGGTGACATGTAACCCTCTGTATATACTGTATATCTGGTGACATGTAACCCTCTGTATATATATCTGGTGACATGTAACCCTCTGTATCTCTCTCTCAGACAGTCACTCTCTGCGCTATTATCACACGGCGGTCTCAGCTCCGGGGTCCGGACTACCTGAGTTCTCTACAGTTGGATATGTGGATGATCGGGAGATTGTGAATTATAACTCAGACAGCGAAAGATACCGACCAAGAGTGCAGTGGATGGAGAAACAGGGACCAGAATACTGGGAGTTGCAGACACAGAGAGCTAAAGAACATGAGGCTGTAAATAAGCATAATGTAAAGACACTGATGAGCCGCTTCAACCAGACTGGAGGTAAGAGACAAATATACTGTATACACACGCAGTGGAGGAACTACCACCATATCGGCCTTACCTGGCTCGTGACATTAGAGGGGCACAGTCTTCCGCTTTTTTTTTTTTTTTTTTTTTTTTAAATATATGCCCATTACTTTATGTTTGTCACTTTTGTAGCTCTGGAGAAAACAACTTTTAAGTCTTACGCACATGAGGCAGTTGGTGCACTGGGGCTGGGACTTCAGCTTCCTGGAGCACTATCCTTGCTGCTCAGACTCCTACTATCTCCTGTCTGTGCCATTGCATGCAGTGAGATCTCACCACTGCTTTGGCATCACTCATCCTACAAGAGCAGTGATCCAGGTATGAAACCTCATTTCAGAGGCGTAGCTAGCAGGGGGGCAGAGGGGGCGGCCGCCCCAGGCCCACTGAGTCTTTGGGGGCCCACCCCGGGGCCGCCATTAATACATCCATTATTTCTAACTATATCGGTGTCTGCAGACACCGATCTAGTTAAAACGTAACCTGCAACTTAACAGTAGCCAATCCAGGCTTGCGGTTTACAAGACGCCGAGACCACAGACGATGTCTGCTTCTCAGCACGGGCAGCGCAATGACGTCACAACAACGCGCCACCCACGCTCAGACATAGACGTCCTGTGCGTGGACAGGGAGGAAGCGCCGGCGGCTCCATTCATCAGCATCACAAGTCGGGGAGTATGACTTTTGTTTTTGTTTTTTTAGCTTAGTTGTGGGTATATTAATAGTATAAGGGGTGGATAGGAGGGGGAAATATAACTATAAGGGAGGGTTCATTAGGGGGCATTATGACGATGGGGTTTCATTTATATAAGGCTTATTAGGAGGTATTATTAATACAAGGGGGAGGTTATTTATATAAGGGGCCATTAGGGGGGCATCATTTATATTAGAGGGCGTCCTCACAGCTCAGCGTCATCGCCGGGCTATAAGGAACGCTCCCTCTCTCTGTACTCGCCCATAGCGCTGTACTGTCAGAGGGGGCGTTCCTTACTGCCCGGCGATGATGCTGAGCTGTGAGGACGCCCCCCAGTACAAGTCTATGAACGAGAACTGTCAGGGAGGGCGTTCCTCACAGCGCAGCTAGACTGTCAGGAACGCCTTTCTGACATTAAACCGTGAAACTAAGACCCCCGATATCTCCAGCCCCGCGGCACATACCGAGAAAGCTGGCAGTGTGCTGAATTCAGCGTGCTGTCGGCTTTCTAGCGGTATGTAAAACAGCATATACATGAGGACGTGAAAGGTCCTCTATAAGGAGTTTTCCAGCTCATTTTTATTGATGGTCTATCCTCAGAATAGATCATCCATAAGAGATAAGTGATTCCCCATCAGCTGTATGAAGGGGCTATGGCGCCTGTTTATATCACACGCTGTCTGTTTATAGTGACCGTGTGATGTAATTGCAGCCTTGTCACATAGACGTGTATAAGACGAGGCTGTAGTTACATTACATGGCCGCTATGAAAAGAATGACACTATGTAAACAGAGAAGGGGTCACGGCGCTTACACAGGTACCATGGTTCATTCAAACAGCTGATCCTGGGGGTCCTGAGTATTGGAACCCCAATAATTTTTTTTTCCCTTTTTTTTTCCTTTTTAATTAGGAAACATCTGGGGCATTATTAATAAGGGGCACTATTTAAAGGGGTGCACAGGGAAGTTATTAACTTAAAGATACACTTGGGGGTATTATTCATTATAGGGGGTTATATATTTTATAATTGGGGTAGCAGCAGGATGGGTGTGCAGGTAAGCACTATATGGGTCAGGTGCCTGGAAAAGTGAGGAGCCAAAGATGTCTGTGTTGCAAACTTTACACAGACTGGAAGAAGTGGTCATGGCCGTCCATATGAAAGAGATGGGAAATGTGAAGGATTGGTCAGAAACGTCACCTGTAAGTCACTAAATGCTACTGCCCTGTATTCACCTAAATCGTCTGCAGAGCCCTGTGTAGAGCTGCTATATACCACTATATGCTCACCATATACTGATAGTATCGGTATATGAACAAGTCCAAGTTGGGGGCCCACTTGGACATGTTCGCCCCCCCCCCCCGTGCTGAACCCCTAGCTACGCCTCTGCCTCATTTGTATAAGAGTTCAAAGTTGTTTTTCTCCAAATCTACAGAAGTGACATTCATAACAGAGGTATCATATTTATCACTGTAATGTGCTCTGTAATGTCGTGGTGGTAGATGACTATTCTTGGGGGAGGTGGTAGACTGCCTTTAAACACTGTGCTGTAAGGCAGGGATGGAGGAATGCATCCTCCTGGTAATACGGTAGTAGTATCCCTCATCTTGCTTATTTTTCCTTGGCAAATTTATGGGATCAGGGTCCTAAAAGAAACTAGATGTTTTTCGGTGAAATCTTACATTAAATGGAAAATTTAAAATTGTAAAATTGTGATCAAACTAATGCCAGTACCTTGTAGTGCTCTTTACACACTTTGTTATTCATCATTGAAGCTGCATTAACAAGAAAATTGCTATTTTATTCATATGCAAATTATGCAAAAAAAAGCTTTAGGGGAATTTCTAATTTTCCCCAGGCTTCACTCTGTGCTGTAGATTACCTCCACTTAACTGCTGCCAGAACAACCCACCATCCTTTGTGCAGATGTTGTTCCTTAAAGGGATGTTCATTAACTGCACAAAATATTGAGAGACCAATTTGCGCAGAATTGTTATTATATATATTAAATAATAAATTAAATACAATTAGAATAGACAGTACAACGATCCAGAAATAGGCAGGTGTCAGGGATCAGGCTCTAATTCAAATCTATCTGACTCACTGCATACCCATTCAGTGGAGTATCCATACACCTTGCTCACCACACACACATATGACCCTGGGTACGTCCTTAAAAGGGAACTCTGCTTCCACATTCCCCAATCACACTATTGTGAAACGACCCCAATCACACATCCACCCAAATAGCTCCCACCACTGGCCATTTTATGGTAGGCGAAACACCAATATGCCCAAATCACAAACAAATAGCAAACAGAAGGGTAAGAAGTCTTAGCAATATTTACTCTCTTTGGAATTGTGGGGACATTTAGAGCCAAATCCATTCCTATTAGTTTTCAGATTTAAGTCCTCCTATAATTCTATAAACTGTGCCCCACTAGTCTTCCTCCTATAATTCTATAAACTGTGTTTCACTAGTCCCCCTGCTATAATTATATAAACTATGCCCCACTAGTCCTCCTCCTATAATTCTATAAACTGTGCTTTATTAGTCCTCCTCCTATAATTCTATAAACTGTGTTTCACTAGTCCTCCTCCTATAATTCTATAAACTGTGCTCTACTAGTCCTCCTTCTATAATTATATAAACTGTGCTCTACTAGTCCTCCTCCTATAATTCTATAAACTGTGCTCTACTAGTCTTCTATAAACTGTGCTCTACTAGTCCTCCTCCTATAATTCTATAAACTGTGCTTCACTAGTCCTCCTCCTATAATTCTATAAGCTGTGCACTATTAGTCCTCCTTCTATAATTCTATAAACTGTGCTCCACTAGTCTTCCTCTTCTATAATTTTCATGCAGTGTTAACATATGTGTCCCCTAGCTATATATGTGTCACAAAATATCTCTGTCTTCCTTTGCATCATCTTATATTCTGATGTGATATCAGCACTGTAACCTCTCGAGCTATCACTCATGATTTGCTGAGAGGCTGTCAGATGATGCCAGAAGGCCATCTAGGTCACAGAGATAATGTGATCCTTCTCCTCTTCATTTTTACAATGCATTACATGTGTTTGTGGCATATTATTTTGCCCATGACGATTGTAGAAGTTTCAGTTTTGTCAAAATCCGAAGTTTTAGAAAATTCAGGTCGAAACCAGTTTGTTCATCTCTAGTGAGTAACCAGTCTTATGCATCATCTATATTACACGTAAGTAAACAGTGTCAGATAATAATACATATGTCACACACCTGCAGCTCATACCCTGTATATTATACATGTGACACACATGAACTGCACCTATGACTTGGAAATATATTATATATGTGCTCTATGTAACATGTTCCTGTGCTGTCTGCAGGTCTTCATATTCTTCAGGAGATGTACGGCTGTGAGCTGAGAGATGACGGTAGTATTACAGGATACAGGCAGTACGGTTATGATGGCAGAGAGTTCATGTCCCTGGACACACAGACATGGACATATATCCCCACCATGTCCCAGGCTCAGATCACCACACAGAGAATCAACAGTCCAGAGGAACAAGTTGGTGACAGAATCAAGAATTATCTGGAGAATGAATGTATTGGGTGGCTGAAGAATTATGTAGAGAATGGGAGAGAAGATCTGGAGAGGAGAGGTGAGAGCTCAGTATACAGCTGTCTATGGTCCCTACTGTCACATGTCCCTGTGTGTGACTTGTGTGCAGTGTCACTGAACAGTATGTGTGTGCGGAGCTCTGGCCATCACACTTATACACAGCAGGATGCCAGCAATGCTTTGAAAGTTCAGCTGTGTAACATATGTAAGGTCCTGGCAGTGTAATGTATGGAAGCAGCATGCAGTGTGTACAGCACTGAGCAGTCACATTGTGTACACAGACGTCTGTAGTGTGATTGTCAGTGAGCAGATAGTACACATAACACAGGACACCCATGCATTTACTGCTCTGCCAGGACCTTATAACCACAACCCCTTCCTCTGTCCTCTATATACTGACAGTATGATTAGGCACTGTAGATAGCAGTGTGTCATGAGGAACCATGTCTTTTTTACATTAATTTGGTTGGCAATAAAAATTGGGTACCTCAGGCCATACAAACCTGGTTCATACTGTTTTGCAGTCTTGCTAATATAGGGTGCTGCCTTCCAAAAGGTGTTGGTAGAGCAAGAGCCTCTTTTACAACAAGGAAGTTTTATTTTGCATATTTCTTACTCAGAATTCTTAGCATGGCATGCATGGTCTAATAAGTCCCTGTACACCTCACAGTGGCGTCTCCTTAATGAGACATAGGTCCCCTTCTGAGCCATGTCTTTGACCTCTCACACAGCCAGACAGTACCCTGTACAGTAGAGGTCCTGTAACATCCTCTTTAAGACATTTACCAGGTTGGTCCATGGCTCCTATAGTAACCCATCAGTTCCCTGTGATCACATTGTGGGAGCTGCCAATAGTGTGACAAAGAGAGTCCCCTCCATTTAATTGTCACCCTTAGACCGTGGTGCT
Organism: Leptodactylus fallax; assembly: GCA_947044405.1. NCBI lineage: Eukaryota > Metazoa > Chordata > Amphibia > Anura > Leptodactylidae > Leptodactylus > Leptodactylus fallax. The sequence goes on from CAMRHE010000113.1 coordinate 4,852,952, forward strand.
TATGAGCTTAAACTGCTTGAATCATAGTTAAATCCCGCCATCCCTCATCTGCTAGTGTATGTTTTGTGATGTCTCTACCGTCAGCAGTGCTGCCCCCCGCAGGGAGATGTCTGCAGTGATGGAGACCTATACTTATAGGTTAAGAGTACAAGAGTCTCCTAAATCTTATATAAAGCAGGGCTTCTCAAAATTTTTTACGCTGCACATACCCTCCATATTTTATTTATGGGCCTTTCTGCTCCCACAGTGCCTTCCCTTGTGTAACACACAATATAATGTGCCCTTAATGGCCCCCACACAGTATAATGCCCTCCTAGTTCCCCCAAACAGTTTAATGTACAGTTATTAGCCACACACAGATTAATGTCCCTTAGTGGCTGCAAACATTATAATATCATTGGCTACAGTCAGAATAATGTCCCCTTAGTGGCCTTAAACACTATAATGTTCCTTTTTGGCCACAATCAGTTTAATGTCCCCTTAGTGGCCATAAGCATTGTAAAGTCCCTGATATAAGGTACAGCAATCTCTGCCAGAGGGGAGGAGAGATCAGATCTGGGCTACAGGGCGGCCATTTTTATTTTCTTCTTTTCTTTTTCTCTCAGTTCAGCCAAAGGTGAAGGTCTCCAGTCAGAAGAAAGATGAGACTCTGACGCTTCACTGCCAGGTGTACGGATTTCACCCCAAACAAGTGCATGTGAAGTGGATGAAGAACGGGGTGGACGACATTCCCACATATCAGACCACACACACCCTCCCCAATCCTGACAGCACCTATCAGATCAGGGTCACTGCAGAAGTGATCCCCAAAGAGGGCGACAGCTACTCCTGTTATGTGGAACACAGCAGCCTGGCAGATCCTCTATACAAAGTGTGGGGTGAGTTGTATCCATACTGGGGTGATGACAGGAGGATGACTATGGAATATGTCAGGACTGGTGATCACTATTGTGACATGTCATTGTATAGTCTATGGACTGATCTCCAGAATCTCATTAATGTGAGGAAGTTAAATGTGTCTGTATATAGTATAAGCTGTAGGGTGAGAGTAATATAGCGATGCTGCTGGCTCTAGTAAGTTTTCTACCTTACCCTAGTGCTACACTGCTCAGCATATCTATACTGTATATATATATATACATATATTTATATATACAAACACACACACACACACACACATACACACACTGTACACAACCCCTTTTTTGGTCCCCACATGGTACACAACTCCACTAACATCATCATAAGGAAATCAGTAGTTCAAGTCATTATTTGAGATGGGCGAACCTCTCAAGATTAATTTAGTTTCGGGTTCAGGTGAATCAAGTCTCAGGTTTGGTTATACTCTGTATAATAATAGGTGGAGGCCAAGAGGAGGTGTAAAAAAAAATCACAGGCCTCAGCGGTGAACCCGGGCACATGGCATCACCGAGGAGGCAGAGAGTGAGCGCCAGACGCTGCAGAGAGGTCCAAAAGAGGTAACTGGAGGTGAATATACATGTTTTTTACACCTCTCCTGGGCTTCCACCTATTATACTCTGAGGTCTGAATGAGACACCAGAGTATAATAATTTGCTACAATGCATGTCATAGCGTTCCTTTATCATTTATCCGAGACGAGTCGTTAATTGTTCGGTTTTGTTAATAACATAACAATTTGGAATATTCAAGTCAAAACTGGGTCAGAAAGAATCAGTGCTCCCCAACTCTATTAATTATACTCTATGGTTTCGTTGGGATAAGCAGCTGTGATACAGGCAAAGGAATATTCCATATTATATTTGTATACAATTGACCTAAAGGAACATTCAGAAAATATGGGTGAAATCTGTAGCAAAAAAATCAGTGAATATTCTACAACATATAGGACATGCTGTGGACTTAAAGATCTCCAGCACACCCTAAAATCTGCAGCAGAAAAATCTGCTATGTATGAATGAGGTTTGTAAAACCCTGTCCACTGGCAGAGTATTCTGAGGTTGTTGTAGTATTTTGATGCAAATTCAACACTGAAAAACTACAATGAATATGCAAAATCTGAATTTATCCAAAGACGAGATATATGCTGTAAATCTACATTGTGTATCTACATGTATATAATATTATTACACTATACATGTCATTACTACACTGTATATCTAGCTTGTGTACATGTATATAATATTACACTATACACATGTCATTACTACACTGTATATCTAGCTTGTGTACATGTATATAATATTATTACACTATACACACGTCATTACTACACTGTATATGTAGCTTGTGTACATGTATATAATATTATTACACTATACACATTACTACACTGTATACCTAGCTTGTGTACATGTACAGTACAGACCAAAAGTTTGGACACACCTTCTCATTCCAAGAGTTTTCTGCATTTTCATGACTATAAAAATTGTAGATTCACACTGAAGGCATCAAAACTATGAATTAACACATATGGAATTATATACTTAACAAAAAAGTGTGAAACAACTGAAAATAGGTCTTATATTCTAGGTTCTTCAAAGTAGCCACCTTTTGCTTTGATTACTGCTTTGCACACTCTTAGCATTCTCTTGATGAGCTTCAAGAGGTAGTCACCTGAAATGGTCTTCCAACAGTCTTGAAGGAGTTCCCAGAGATGCTTAGCACTTGTTGGCCCTTTTGCCTTCACTCTGCGGTCCAGCTAACTCCAAACCATCTCGATTGGGTTCAGGACTGGTGACTGTGGAGGCCAGGTCATCTGGCGTAGCACCCCATCACTCTCCTTCTTGGTCAAATAGCCCTTACACAGTCTGGAGGTGTGTTTGGGGTCATTGTCCTGTTGAAAAATAAATGATGGTCCAACTAAACGCAAACCGGATGGAATAGCATGCCGCTGCAAGATGCTGTGGTAAACATGCTGGTTCAGTATTCCTTCAATTTTTTGGTCTGTACTGTATATAAATATTATTACACTATACACATGTCATTACTACTGTATATCTAGCTTGTGTACATGTATATAATATTATTACACTATACACATTACTACACTGTACATCTAGCTTGTGTACATGTATATAATATTATTACACTATACACATGTCATTACTACTGTATATCTAGCTTGTGTACATGTATATAATATTATTACACTATACACATTACTACACTGTATATCTAGCTTGTGTACATGTATATAATATTATTACACTATACACATTACTACACTGTATATCTAGCTTGTGTACATGTATATAATATTATTACACTATACACATTACTACACTGTATATCTAGCTTGTGTACATGTATATAATATTATTACACTATACACGTCATTACTACACTGTATATCTAGCTTGTGTACATGTATATAATATTATTACACTATACACATTACTACACTGTATATCTAGCTTGTGTACATGTATATAATATTATTACACTATACACGTCATTACTACACTGTATATCTAGCTTGTGTACATGTATTTAATATTATTACACTATACACATGTCATTACTACACTGTATATCTAGCTTGTGTACATGTATATAATATTATTACACTATACACATTACTATACTGTATATCTAGCTTGTGTACATGTATATAATATTATTACACTATACACATGTCATTACTACACTGTATATCTAGCTTGTGTACATGTATATAATATTATTACACTATACACATTACTACATTGTATATCTAGCTTGTGTACATGTATATAATATTATTACACTATACACATTACTATACTGTATATCTAGCTTGTGTACATGTATATAATATTATTACACTATACATATGTCATTACTACACTGTATATCTAGCTTGTGTACATGTATATAATATTATTACACTATACACATGTCATTACTACACTGTATATCTAGCTTGTGTACATGTATATAATATTATTACACTATACACATTACTACACTGTATATCTAGCTTGTGTACATGTATATAATATTATTACACTATACACATTACTACACTGTATATCTAGCTTGTGTACATGTATATAATATTATTACACTATACACATTACTACACTGTATATCTAGCTTGTGTACATGTATATAATATTATTACACTATACACATTACTACACTGTATACCTAGCTTGTGTACATGTATATAATATTATTACACTATACACATTACTACACTGTATATCTAGCTTGTGTACATGTATATAATATTATTACACTATACACATGTCATTACTACACTGTATATCTAGCTTGTGTACATGTATATAATATTATTACACTATACACATTACTACACTGTATATCTAGCTTGTGTACATGTATATAATATTATTACACTATACACATTACTACACTGTATATCTAGCTTGTGTACATGTATATAATATTATTACACTATACACATTACTACACTGTATATCTAGCTTGTGTACTTGTATATAATATTATTACACTATACACATTACTATACTGTATATCTAGCTTGTGTACATGTATATAATATTATTACACTATACACATTACTACACTGTATATCTAGCTTGTGTACATGTATATAATATTATTACACTATACACACATCATTACTACACTGTATATCTAGCTTGTGTACATGTATATAATATTATTACACTATACACATTACTACATTGTATATCTAGCTTGTGTACATGTATATAATATTATTACACTATACACATTACTATACTGTATATCTAGCTTGTGTACATGTATATAATATTATTACACTATACATATGTCATTACTACACTGTATATCTAGCTTGTGTACATGTATATAATATTATTACACTATACACATGTCATTACTACACTGTATATCTAGCTTGTGTACATGTATATAATATTATTACACTATACACATTACTACACTGTATATCTAGCTTGTGTACATGTATATAATATTATTACACTATACACATTACTACACTGTATATCTAGCTTGTGTACATGTATATAATATTATTACACTATACACATTACTACACTGTATATCTAGCTTGTGTACATGTATATAATATTATTACACTATACACATTACTACACTGTATACCTAGCTTGTGTACATGTATATAATATTATTACACTATACACATTACTACACTGTATATCTAGCTTGTGTACATGTATATATTATTACACTATACACATTACTACACTGTATATCTAGCTTGTGTACTTGTATATAATATTATTACACTATACACATTACTATACTGTATATCTAGCTTGTGTACATGTATATAATATTATTACACTATACACATTACTACACTGTATATCTAGCTTGTGTACATGTATATAATATTATTACACTATACACACATCATTACTACACTGTATATCTAGCTTGTGTACATGTATATAATATTATTACACTATACACATGTCATTAGTACACTGGAGGTGACTGTAATGTGATCTCTGATACATGAAGCTTCCAGTATAATCCGCACCTTATATTCACCTTTCTGATCTTTATGTTCTAGAACCAGAGAAGTCGAGTGTCTGGATCATCGCTGTGGTCATAGCTGTGCTGGTCGTCACTATTCTTGGCATTGCTGGATTTCTGCTATATAGAAGTAAGTGTCAGTAATGCAGCGCGGCTTCTCTTCTAAACCAGGAAAAGTCTTAAAGAACATTTATAGCAGCAGTCACAGCTCACCAGTAACTACATACTCAGATCTCACCAGTAACTACATACACGGATCTCACCGGGAACTACATACATGGATCTCACCAGTAACTACAGACACGATCTCACCAGTAGCTACATACACGGATCTCACCAGTAACTACATACACGGATCTCACCAGTAGCTACATACACGGATCTCACCAGTAACTACATACACGGATCTCACCAGTAACTACAGACACGGATCTCACCAGTAACTACAGACACGGATCTCACCAGTAACTACATACACGGATCTCACCAGTAACTACAGACACGGATCTCACCGGTATCTATATAAAGAACATTTCTACCAGGATTTACAACTCACCAGTATATATACACTAGACTATATACTTAGATTTTTCATTTATTTACCAGTTATAACTGTTTAACTGATATCTAAGGGTGACAAACAGAAATGTCAGCCCTTATAGCTCCCATAGGGGTTGTTACCTATTTCTGCAATCACTGTGTTCTCTGAATGTTCAGAAATTGTGATACCAGTGACTCCCCAGAACTCTTCCAAATTGCAGTGTAATTACCCATAAATATGTGTCCCCTATAACCTAATGAACTTATACTTATCAAGTAGCAGTGTCTGAACTGAACTGAGTTCCAGTTTGGGGAACTAACTACACAAATTACACACAATTTAACAAGATGCTAAGAAAAGCCTTGAAAGGCTGCAATTCACAACTTTTTCCTACATAGTGATCACACATAGACCCAAATAAATTATCATAAAGGGATATGCTATGGCAAAATCCTGTTGTGTTTATAAAATATGTGACACACATATCTGGACATGTCCAGCCAAGAGCCTAGGACAAGTAGGACACATCTGTACCAGGGCCGACAGAGTACTTACAAATGCATCTCAATAAATTTGAATATCATCAAAAAGTTATTTTTTTTTTTTAGTAATTCAATTGAAAAAGTGAAACCCATATATTATATTGAGTCATTACAAACAGAGTGAACTTTTTCAAGTGTTTTTTTCTGTTAATGTTGATGATTATGGCTTACAAGGAAAACTCAAAAGTCATTATCTCAGAAAATTAGAATATTATATAAGACCAACTGTAAAAAAAAATATTTAACACAGAAATGTTGGCCAAATAAAAAGTCTGTACAGTAAATGTCCTCAATACTTGGTCGGGACTCCTTTTGCATGAATGACTGCATCAATGCGGCGTGGCCTGGAGGGATCAGCCTGGGGCACTGCAGAGGGGTTATGGAAGTCCAGGTTACTTTGATAGGAGCCTTCAGCTTGTCTGCATTGTTGGGTCTTGTGTGTCTCATCTTCCTCTTGACAATACCCTATAGATTCTCTATGGGGTTAAGGTCAGGCGAGTTTGCTGGCCAATCAAGCCCAGTGATACTGCGGTTATTACACCAGGTATTGGTACTTTTGGCAGTGTGGACAGGGGCCAAGTCCTGTTGGAAAATGAAAATTCCATCTCCAAAAAGTTTGTCGGCAGAGGGAATCATGAAGTGCTCTAGAATTTCCTGGTAGACGGCTGCGCTGACTTTGGTCTTGATAAAACACAGTGGGCCTACACCAGCAGATGACATGGCTCCCCAAACCATCACACTAGACCTCAAGCAGCTTGGATTGTGGCCTCTCCGCTCTTCCTCCAGACTCTGGGACTTTCATTTCCAAATGAAATGCAAAATTTACTTTCATCTGAAAACAACACCTTTGACCACTGAGCAACAGTCCAGTTCTTTCTCTCCTTGGCCCAGGTAAGACGCTTCTGGCGCTGTCTATTGGTCATGAGTGACCTGACACATGGGATGCAACACTTGTAGCCCATGTCCTGGATACAATGTCTGTGTGTGGTGGCTCTTGTGGTACTGACTCCAGCAGCCGGCCACTCCTTGTCAATCTCTCCCAAATTTTTGAATGGCCTTTTCTTAACAATCCTATCAAGGCTGCGGTTATCCCGGTTGCTTGTGCACCTTTTTCTACCACACTTTTTCCTTCCACTCAACTTTCCATTAATATGCTTTGATACATCACTCTGTGAACAGCCAGCTTCTTTAAAAACTTACAAAGTCTTTGCAGGTGTTTTGGGTTAATTATTCTAATTTTCTGAGATAATGACTTTTGGATTTTCCTTGGCTGTAAGCAATAATCATCAACATTAACAGAAATAAAAACTTGAAAAAGTTCACTCTGTTTGTAATATAATATATGGGTTTCACTTTTTCAATTGAATTACTAAAAAAAAAAATTACTTTTTGATGATATTCTAATTTATTGAGATACACTTGTATTACTACAGCAGTGCATACAGAGTAGTTATTACTCTAATTCCTTCTCTTCTTATTTTAGAAATGAGAGGTGACTACAGAAGAACCCCCGGTGAGTATTGTGTTGTGCTGAGATGTGTCACTGTTTGTGATATTACTGATGCACTGTGATAGTGAATAGTTAGGACAGTAGGGCTGGGCAATTCTGACAAATCAAATCATAATTCATTGCACGTATTACTTTGATTACAATTAATGAATGATTATTTTAGGACACCCCCCTTTTTAAATGCCACACCCCCATTTATATGCCACACCATACCATATTTTTTATTCACGTATCAGCGATCCTGATTGCACAGGGTACGGTTAGAGACTTATTATTTAGACGTTGGCTGTGTGAGACAGGATGACATGGATACAAGTAATAAAAATAATCCATGTGAGCAAGTTCACATTGTTAATTGAGCTGACCATCCATTTTGGTTATTTTATATTAATATCCCAGATTTTGTAACTTTTTTTTAACTATTTGCAAAGGGTTTTGGTGCAGATTTTTGTAATATACTTTTTTTTAACATCACCAGGGAGAAAACATCACTGTGTACTGCCAATATGTACAGTCATGGCCAAAAGTTTTGAGAATGACACAAATATTATATTTTCACATGATCTGCTGCCCTCTGGTTTTTATGTGTGTTTGTCAGATGTTTTTATCACATACAGAAATAGAATTGCATTCATATTATGAGTAACAGAAGCTTATATTGACAGTTAGAATGAGTTAATGCAGCAAGTCAATATTTGCAGTGTTGACCCTTCTTCTTCAGGACCTCTGCAATTCTCCCTGGCATGCTCTCAATCAACTTCTGGACCAAATCCTGACTGATAGCAGTCCATTCTTGCAGAATCAATGCTTTAATTTTGTCTGAATTTGTTGGTTTTTGTTTGTCCACCCGTCTCTTGATGATTGACCACAAGTTCTCAATGGGATTAAGATCTGGGGAGTTTCCAGGCCATGGACCCAAAATCTCTATGTTTTGTTCCCTGAGCCATTTAGTTATCACCTTTGCTTTATGGCAAGGTGCTCCATCATGCTGGAAAAGGCATTGTTGAGCGCCAAACTGCTCTTGGACGGTTGGGAGAAGTTGCTCTTGGAGGACATTCTGGTACCATTCTTTATTCATGGCTGTGTTTTTAGGCAAGACTGTGAGAGAGCCGATTCCCTTGGCTGAGAAGCAACCCCACACATGAATGGTTTCAGGATGCTTTACAGTTGGCATGAGACAAGACTGGTGGTAGCGCTCACCTCTTCTTCTCCGAATAAGCTGTTTTCCAGATGTTCCAAACAATCGAAAAGGGGATTCATCAGAGAAAATTACTTTACCGCAGTCCTCAGCAGTCCACTCCCTGTACCTTTTGCAGAATATCAGTCTGTCCCTGATGTTTTTTCTGGAGAGAAGTGGCTTCTTTGCTGCCCTCCTTGAGACCAGGCCTTGCTCCAAGAGTCTCCGCCTCACAGTGCGTGCAGATGCACTCACACCTGCCTGCTGCCATTCCTCAGCAAGCTCTGCACTGCTGGTAGCCCGATCCCGCAGCTGAAACACTTTTAAGAGACAGTCCTGCTGCTTGCTGGTCTTTCTTGGGTGCCCTGGAGCCTTTTTGGCACCAATGGAACCTCTCTCCTTGAAGTTCTTGATGATGTGATAGATTGTTGACTGAGGTGCAATCTTTCTAGCTGCAATACTCTTCCCAGTTAGGCCATTTTTGTGCAGTGCAATGATGACTGCATGTGTTTCTTTAGAGATAACCATGGTTAACAGAAGAGAAACAATGATGGCAAGCACCAGCCCCCTTTTAAAGTGTCCAGTGGTGTCATTCTTACTTAATCATGACAGATTGATCTCCAGCCCTGTCCTCATCAGCACCCACACCTGTGTTAATGGAGCAATCACTGAAACGATGTTAGGTGATCCTTTTAAGGCAGAGCTGCAATGATGTTGAAATGTGTTTTGGGGGATAAAGTTCATTTTCTAGGCAAATATCGACTTTGCAAGTAATTGCTGTTAAGCTGATCACTCTTTATAACATTCTGGAGTATATGCAAATTGCCATTAGAAAAACTGAAGCAGTAGACTTTGTAAAAATTAATATTTGTATCATTCTCAAAACTTTTGGCCATGACTGTACAGATGTAGCTGTTGCCAAACTATGTTTTATAGATAAGAGCCCTGACAGTGTCATACACTATGTTTTATAGATAGGTTCCTAGGAGCCCTGACAGTGTTATACACTATGTGTTATAGATAGGTTCCTAGGAGCCCTGACAGTGTTATACACTATGTGTTATAGATAGGTTCCTAGGAGCCCTGACAGTGTTCTACACTATGTGTTATAGATAGGTTCCTAGGAGCCCTGACAGTGTTCTACACTATGTGTTATAGATAGGTTACTAGGAGCCCTGACAGTGTTCTACACTGTTTTATAGATAGGTTAGTAGGAGCCCTGACAGTGTCATACATTATGTTTTATAGATAGTGTAGAATACTCTTAGGGCTCCTAGAAACCTATGGAATTCCAGGTGTTCGGTTTGTACTGTGAGTGCAAAAAAAAAAAGCACCCATCTGAAAGCTGCTAAAAACTGGGATTTTATATGGTGACATTCAATGGGTAAAAATGTATTATCTGACTGATGGAACTTTCCGCCTGTCATATTTTATACGTTCATTGCTAGTGATAATCGCTATTGCTATTATTTTAGCGTGTAACGGATATCACTAGAGAGGCTGGCGGTGTATTTTACTCTATACAGATGAGGTATGGACAGGGTCAAATGTAAACTTTATTGATGACTTTGTGTATGAGCTGTGTAAGTGTTTGGTACGACTCTTTTGGTGCTGTAAGCTGTGCGATGGTAAACGTTTGGGTCACATTGCCAATAAACTTCCTGGTTACGTTCAGAGGGGTATTACAGAAGATACCCCTGTGATTAGGCTCAGATGGTTATTACATTATCCCTCTATGTGACAATCAGAGAGCAAAAGTACAGTATGTTCTCTGATTGATAGGAGAGGGGATAACATAGATAGAAGTCCATGCTACCCCCCTGGGGTCACATACAGGTTATGCACAGACAATAATGAGTTATTGTCTCTGCAGCTGCTCTTCTCCCCCTTCTTCCTCAGCTCTAAGATGCTGCCTGAGGCAGGAGGAGGGGGACACTTCAGAGCCCCATATCTCAGGATCGGTTAGAGCTATAAAGAAGCACTTGGATTCATTTTAAAGATGAGGATCTCATCACAATCATTATGTTCTAATGATCTGGTGACGTTCCGTTTCTGCATTTCCAAAATGAAGCATCACCAATACTTTCCCTGTCCCCCTCATACTTACCCATCTTTAGGCTTCTGGCATGAAGCGTCACTTCCTCCGCTTCTGTCGGTGCCTGCGCAATAGAGCTTTATTGTACAGTCGAAGGCAGAAGCGAAGAGCGCATACTACGCATGTGCAAGAAATCCAGAGAAGAAGATGCCAGCGGGACCGAAGAAAATGAACTCCAGGACACAGAAGACAGGTAAGTATGATTGGGGGGGGGGGGACTGGGACTGAGTTAGGTAGATAGATAGAGCATTAGTCCGCGGGCTAGCTAGGAAAACAGGGAGGGAGTGAGAGGGGGATCATGGGAGTTGTAGGCTAGGGAAGCAGGAAGCTAGCCATGTAAACAAATGCAGAGGATGCCAAGAGCTCCCAGAAAAAGCCAGAAATCACTCAAAACACTGCTAAAGGTATTTTGGTGCAATTATTAACCCATTAATAGCACTAAAATACCTTTTTTAAAAAAGTTTTTTTGCCTGGAGAACCCCTTTAAGTTGTACCACTATTTACTTACATGTTTCATTGGCTGGTCAGATGGAAAGCTTAATTCACAGATCTGCTGGATTCATATTGCCCCAAAATCATTGCGTTGGGGGAGCTCAGATGAAAGGAAGAGCTTTGATGTTAAGTCACATGACTGGCAGCAGAACGAAGATACATTGCTGTCTGGAAAAAACACATTCTAAAGGCCGCTGGGTGAATGAATAAGAAAAATGTGAAAAAACAAAAAAAATCAATACAACAGTAAAGTAAAACAAAATTACACAGCTACTTAACTCTATATGTGCATCTCACTGTGACATTGTTATAAGGTGGGATTTCACTATAAATAAGTTCCTATTTTCACAGCTTCAGAGGTGTCGTCTGACTTGTCCAGTAATACCTAATGGTGAGTGGTGACGTCTTCTATAAATGTAATGTGATCTGGGGTCTAGAGCGAGGAGAAACCTACTGGGGTGACCTAGATAATGGGGATGGAGGGATATTTTATATATATTGTATATTATGATTCTTTACAATGTGATGAACACTTATAAAGCTAAAAGCCGGATGTTTTATATTCAGGGATTTCTTTATTCTTTTTTTTCTATAGGACACACTGGATAAAAAAGAAATATCAGCATTGTGTGATCTGGCTGTAAGATGGGAGAGGAAAATCTTATTTTATCTAAGACGTCTCATCATTTCCTCAGTATATAACCCTGATGTAGAACCTCTCTGATGATCCTGGGAATCTTCCTTACATGACTTCTTGGGATACTGATGTGACTACTAAGTGTATCTGTGGTGAGATCTCGGCCTTGCTGGAAGCCCCTGAGCTCACCTGTAGATGTGACAAGATCTCCTGTATCATATAAGGTGTAAAGTGCCAAAGGAACCGGTGTCATAGCCTCATGTGTGGTCAGAGGTGTAGCTATAGGGGGTGCAGAGGTAGCTGTCACTACTGGACCATGGAGCCTGCGGAGACCCAAAAGCCTCTCTACAATATAAGACGACACTAGTAGAGATTACAGACACTACAATGTTACTGTTACAGATTTTGCACTGGGCCCAGGAGCTTCACGTTATTCCTTTGTTTGTGGTGGTCATGATCCACTATAGTAAAGACTTCTGGCCAGAAACCCCCAGTCACCTCCACTACATAGAGGACATTTCTCTACCTCTATCAGGTGAGGTCTTGCTTTTCCATGTCTCCTACTTCTTCCCAGATCCTTACTACTCATGAGGTCTCTTCTATCTGCAGCCAGACATCACTTCTGTAAAGAGTGAAATCCTCATCCAGTGCCGGCCATAACCCAGCCATGGAGCACATCGGTGGAGACATCTATAGGGATGGATTGGGAGAATCAGAAAAATCACAAATATAAAGTTGTTAAGTTAAATACTCTTTTTTTTGTTTATTTTACGATCTAACTTGACTTCAGGCTCCTACTAAACGGATTATTTTCTGTTCGTTTCTAATACGTTGATGGACAATTCCAGGGTTGGATATGCAAGAACTTGTAAGTTCCTAGCAGAGGCTCTGCAGTATCTGTGTGATATAAGATCCAGCTCTCTTGGTATGGAGGGGTCTTTACTGTTATCTTTAACCTCCATGTCCATAACTTTATTTTGTGTCATTTCTACAAAATGTGTTTAATTGATTTGCAAATTAAATTTTGGATTATTTTTTTAATTAAATTTAATAGTTTTATCAATTTTATAATTTACTGTGAGCGTTCTATCCCCCTATTCATACACTGTTTTTTTTTGTTAAAGGTTACCTGAGTTTTCATGAACAATTGTAAAATGTGCAGGGCCTTGCTGGGCCGTCTGGTCTATGACTGTAAAAGCCTCATCTAATGTATCTATGGATAGCCCTTGGCTACCAAAGGGAGTGAGCTGTAAATTAGCTAGAAAGTAAACATCTAGTAGCAAGAACTTTAGGCTACAGCCCCCACGTAGTGAGCCTCAGCCAAAAAAAAATTGCTGAGGAAAAATAAAATAGTTAAGAAAAAAAAAGTTTTAAAAAAATCTAAAAAAAAAAAAATTAAAATCACCCCCTTTTCCCTGGATTTGAAATAAAAATAAATAAGCAAACATAAATAAATTATACATCCCCACATCTCCAAAACGGCCGGTCTACAAACTTATAAATAGCTGGGGAAAAAAAATCAAAAGAGCCAAACCGCCATCTTTTTGCCGTTTCACCTCCCATAAAAATTTGAATAAAAAGCGATCAAAAGATCAGACATTCCAAAAAATGGCATAACTGAAAAGTACACCTGGCCCCACAAAAAAGACAAAAAAATTTGGGATTTTATTAAGGGGTTAAAGTGTACAAAAAAAACAAAAATCAGCTATATGAAATTTGGTATCCCCCGAATCATACCGACCCATAGAATACAGGTGACATGTTTTGGCTGCACAGTAAACACTGTAAAAATAAAGACCATAACAAAGTCGCAAAATGCAGTTTTTCTCCAATTCCACCCCATTCTGAATTTTTTTCTCCAGCTTCCCAGTGCATTGTACAGAATAATAAATAAATATATAAAATTTAGAAAGCTTGTCTTATATTTATCTTGTGGACCCGGCACTCACTGGCGGTGAGTGTGGTTTATATGAAAGAAGACTCAGGTGTGAGCCAAAGCGGTGTTGGCGCACTGAGGATCTTTCACATTGGTGACAGCGGTGGGATCTTAGGATAAACAGCGTGTGTTGGGGACCTTTATCCCTCAAACGCTGGGGATTGTAGTAATCCTATGAGACAAGCTCGGTATTAAAGCAAGCATTAAGATACAGTGAAAGTTTGATACAGTGCTGTTCCCCTCCCTTACTCTTTGTATTCTATCCTATCTTTTATTTGGCAAATGGCAGTGGATGGCTAGAGGGCTCAGAAGCAGAGCCCCAGAACTGCAGAACCAGGCTTTGGAGATCCTGAGCGTATGGCTGAAATGGAGGCAGCCACAGCCATGCAGAGAATCGAGCAGAGTCCTGATTTTGGGGCTAGGCCAGGAAGCGCGGCAAGCAGCCCGGTCCCAAGGATTACTTCACCAGGAGGGACCAGTAACCCCAGCCCTGTGCGGGGAATGGCTTCATACTGGCAAACGGCCCTGCAGCAAATAGGCACCAGTGACCCTAACATATACCTGCAGGTGTTGTACCGTTTTCAGGAAGTTGTAGAACAAGAACGACAGGCTGCTGAGCGACAGGCCGAGAGGGAGTATCAGCTTGAGCTGAAGAGGCTGGAAATCTCCCAGCAGGCGCAAACTCCAACAACCCTGCAGAGACCCTCAAGTTGGAAGGAGAAGCCAGGCCGGAGTTCACCACAGCCGTCTGTCGTCAGGTCGGGTGAGACAAACTATGTCCCGGGTGGTCCCTCCCCTGTCCCAAGAACTCTGGGCGCCCGGGTGACCTTCCCCAAACCCCAAGGGGAGGTGCGGTGGGGCCATGCCTGCAACCATACAGGACATTTCAAGGAGGAGTGCCCCAACCGCCCTGAGAACTTCCCTGCTTCCCAAGCCACAGCAGGTGGCCCATCTGTGTATCTGGACTGGGGTGCAGGAAAAGGAATGCGGACTGTGGGACTATTGTCTGATTTGCCTGCTAATGTACTGTTGGGAACTGATTTAGGACCTATGATGTCCCAATATGGGGTGGGGAGCACCCCAATTTACTGTGATAAACTGTCTATGACTAATGTTGATAATGTGTCTGTCATATCTGCAGAGAGGGCCCGTAACCCCCCCTCTGAGATACTTCCCATGGCAGTCAATGTAAATGCAAATGAGCTTCCTGCAACCCAGCTCAGCAAAAATGTTATTGATGCTTTGTTCCCTCCGGTGCTAGGAGCCAATGAGATCTGGTCGGTAGACACACCCACATCTGCGGGGGCGTCTCCCTCCCAGCTTGTCAATATGTCTACCACCGATCTTATTGAGGCCCGGTGTGAATTAACAATTGCTAATGCTATGTAATTGCCAATGCTTGTTGTGAAAGTGTACAGGGTAGCTCTTCTGAGTCACTGGAAGCGACTTCTACTATTTCGCTCAGTGCATCCGATAAGCACCCAACTGCTGATCATGTGCCAGGTGGTCAGGTAGGCTATGTGGATCTCATGGCCGATCCAGGTGAGGGACGGACTGCTGGTAGTGCGGTGTTAGCCCGCAGCCAGAGTGCTACAAGGGTGGAGGGTGTTCCGACCCTTGAACCGTTGCCTACACCACCTGGAGTCAGTGCTGAGACCGCCATGACCAGCCTCACTCCCTTGAAGCCGGAGGAGTCCGGCCGGTATGAGACATACACGTCACTTCTGTCCAGTTCTATTCCAGGAGCGCCCATGGCCCAAGTGCAGATGGCATGGGGTACTGGAGGTGTGCTCCAAGAAGGGGGTATGTCAACTGTATTACCTGTCGATGTATTGTGGGGGGATGGTTTAGGGAAGCATGATCTCAGTCATTTGCCCAACGTATCACCATCACCCACCCAAGTACAGGAGGAACAGGATGTAGGTTTGGAAGCAAAGGGGGAGGTGCAGAACCCCCTAGAACTCTCCCAACTAGCGGCTAGTGTGGGGAAGACCCTGAGAGAGCAGGCCAAGGGTAGCCAGGAGAGCAGAGATTGCCGGAATGGAATCTCTGGAATGGTATCCCAAAGGCCTGAGGTCATGAGTGTAAAGCTACAGGGTGCCAGCACTCAGAAAGCGGACCCAGAACAGGCAGGAGGTAGCCAAGTGTACGTGGATCAGGGCCTGAGCCTTAGAAGTGTCCCTAGTCAGACTAGAGAGCCAGAAGGGTCCAGCAGCTATGTAACAGGCACCTCTCTTTTGTCTCACTCCAGCCAAGAGTTCAGAGAGGATGTCCAAGCTGACCCTAGTCTGGACATATTGAAGGCGCGTGGCGCTCAACCACCCTCGAAGTCTGACAAGGCCCGAGTCTGCTGGGACCCCGGGGGGAGGTGAGGAAGCCTTGGGGCCAGAGCCTGAGAAGCTGGAGGCGTAGGTGCTCTCAGAAGAGGGGCACAGGCCCCTACTTCCTACAAGCCCCATCTAAAGGGGGAGGTGTGATGATTCTGCTTAAATATGGCTATAACTCAAAGCTGTATTTTGGTCTCTGGGTAGCGTACCTGCATTTATTCATAATGTGCGCAGCTATAAGCCTAGGTGTATATTGGCAGTAGTAGCAACATTGTAACAATGGGGCTTTGTATCCATCCCAGCAGGGCTCCATTGAATTCCTACACAGCCCTGAGTGATCAAAGAAACATGCATTGTCCAGTCTGCACTGGTAGATAAGACATGGTTGATAATATTGTATCATTTCACTTGGTCTCAGCTCGTTACAAAGAATCTGGACTTGAGTGCAGACTTGCCGTCGCCGTTGACCTCATTCTGGGAGGTGGCATAAAGGGTATATAAGATGAGGTAAGAGGTCAGTGGGAGGAGATTGTGCTGGGACTACAAGAGAACACTATGAGGAGATTACAGACAGACTTCCACTGAGAGAGACTATTGGATTATATTGTGAGGAGCATGCAAGCTGAGATGCTGGAGTTAATGCCGCTGCCTACACTGGGTTATTCACACATGACAGAGCATGTGTGAGTGTTGGATTATAGAGCCACATCAAGGAGATGCGTGGTAAAGTAATAATTTCACTTTTACTCCTTTTTATTTTAATGTACTGTATCTTGTAACTAGTAACTGTTAATGCTTGCATATATCTGCATATCTATTCTGAACTGTATGTGTTAGATGTTGATACCGACCCATTTAGGGGTTAATAAATATATAAAATTTAGAAAGCTTGTCTTGTATTTATCTTGTGGACCCGGCAGTCACTGGCGGTGAGTGTGGTTTATATGAAAGAAGACTCAGGTGTGAGCCAAAGCGGTGTTGGCGCACTGAGGATCTTTCACAGTACCATTATTAAGTACAATTTATCCTGCAAACATTAAGCCCTCCTATGGCTCTGTGAACCGAAAAATTAAAAGGTGGCCTAATCTAGTATATGGCCTGATGAAGACGCTAGTACAGCGTCGAAACGCGTAGCCTATTGTTGTACGTCCGGTGTGGAACCAATAAAACGTGTGTTTTTATTCACAAACATTCTCTTTGCAAATATTTTATTGAAATACCCTTACTTGCAGCGCTCAACCATAATATCCCAGTTTTTTTCTCTACTTTTTCCTGAAAATTAAAAGGTTATGGGGTTTGGAAGGAAGAGAGTCAAAAACGAAAATTCAAAAATGTCTCCAGAGGCAAGGGGTTAATTTAAAGTGCATTATATTTTGGTCCGATATCACAGGCTCTATGAAATGTATTATTACATATATACATGTAACTAAATATGTTTTATTTTTTCAGGGGTCACTATATTGATGTTGATAATATATTTTTCTCTTCTAATTGTTTTATTGTTATTATATCTGCTCAGTCTCCCGACTTATCCTGGATCTCCTATACAGACGTGGCACACACATGTGCTGATTTTCTTGCCTCTGTATCTGTTACCAGGATGACAGGCGTGTGACGTCACGAGTTGGGGCCACACCTGTCTTCCAGTGCTGATATGTGCATCTCCTCCATATCGGGACTCATCATGGTGTGGCCATGTCAATTTGCAGTAGGATCCGGACAAGATCCAGACATCCCTTTGATAATTCTTATTTATACCCTGCGGTATTTTTATTGTATTATTGTATTGTACTTTGGTTATGGATTAGATCTGGGGGTTATGTTAGATGAGCAGTAGGTTCTGTAACTCATTGGTATCTTTATTCTGGTCTGTTTCATCCACATGTCCTTATTTATAGGATTACTTCTATGTGATCTTGTGATGGATCTGTTACTAGGATCATGTTATATGTCATGTATATTTGGTATTTTTGATATACTATATATCAGTGCAGGCTTCTTATAGCCACAAGCTCTGTCTTGTTTTGATCTATCTTTGCCTCTGCACTTTTTTTCTCCTTTTTTAACTGTAATGAATTGTTTTATATATCATGATAATAAAGTTATTTATCTATTTTTTTAATTCTATAAAAATGTTCTTTTCTGAGGTTATTTTTTCCTAATTCTTTTAGTTTGCTCAAATATTTCTTCTGTGTCTGGCTGGTCATGGAGACATTAGGACACATCGGAGGAGATTATCGCCTTTGACCAAGAATCGTTTCCGGATCAAAAAGTTTCTGCTAAGCCTCCGACCTTCCTGTGACTGCTCAGATATAGGAAACATCACCCATATAGATGTATAGTACTAGTGTTAGGAATAAGGCTGAGCTCATACACCATAGGGGCAGAATTGTGAAAATGTCTAAAAAAAAAAAAAAAAAAAAACGTTTATGATGTCTATAACAACCAATCACAGCGCAGCTTTTATCTCCTATTCTGTCCTGCAAACACTATGGGGCAGGAATCTGTGGTCTGCTATCTGCATTTATAGGGAAAGGGCAGGCACCGAGCAACATCTGATGGGTACAGGCGACTGCTCCTAAATGCCATTCAGTGGGTTACCGTACATGTGATCACTGCGTCAGGTGAGTCCTGGTTAGGGCGCCGCGTCCCCTCAGGCGAGTCCTGGTTAGGGTGCGGCTTCCCCTCAGGCGAGTCCTGGTTAGGGCGCGGCTTCCCCTCAGGCGAGTCCTGGTTAGGGCGCCGCGTCCCCTCAGGCGAGTCCTGGTTAGGGCGCGGCTTCCCCTTAGGCGAGTCCTGGGCAAGGCAGGAAGTAAAAGATTTGTTTGTTCAGCACTGCAAAGTCGCAAATGTGAAGGGTCTTTGTGACCCCATGTGCTCAAGTCATTGGTTATTTACATTACATACTTACATTGGATAAGGGAGAGAAGTTCTGAGACTAGTGACAGGCCAAAAAGTGGAGGGGCGAGATGGGCGATACTACTAGGTGCATGTCCTTTCCCTACAAGAAATGTTCTTTGCAGATCTTAGATTATCCTTGTATCATCCATGTGAAGTATGTAGACAATGATCAATGTATTGCAAAACTAAAGAAGAAGAATTTGGTCAGAATCTCGGCTTTCATAAAATAGCAGAACATTTTCTAATTGGAATAAATCCAGAGATACGGCCAGTTGAAATGACCCCCCACCCCCCTTTAGCAAATGCTACAGCTCTACATCCTAGAAATACCAGTGTGTATATGGAGATATTCCCTGGCAACAGCTCAGTTACAGGATTAATGGGAGAATTTTAGAGCCAATTTTCTATTAAAAGGAAGTTAGATAGGCTAATTTAGTATATTACAAACATGTTCACTACACAGACTCCTACACAATTGGAAAAAAAGACACAGGTCTCATAGCTGCAGTCACATATTATCAGGGGGGTCTCATAGCTGCAGTCACATATTATCAGAGGGGTCTCATAGCTGCAGTCACATATTATCAGGGGGGTCTCATAGCTGCAGTCACATATTATCAGAGGGGTCTCATAGCTGCAGTCACATATTATCAGGGGGGTCTCATAGCTGAAGTCACATATTATCAGAGGGGTCTCATAACCGCAGTCACATATTACCAGAGGGGTCTCATAGCTGTTGTCACATATGATCAGGGGGGTCTCATTGCTGCAGTCACATATTATCAGAGTGGTCTCATAGCTGCAGTCACATATTATCAGAGGGGTCTCAGCTGCAGTCACATATTATCAGAGGGGTCTCATAGCTGCAGTCACATATTATCAGAGGGGTCTCATAGCTGCAGTCACATATTATCAGAGGGGTCTCAGCTGCAGTCACATATTATCAGAGGGGTCTCAGCTGCAGTCACATATTATCAGGGGGGTCTCATAGCTGCAGTCACATATTATCAGGGGGGTCTCATAGCTGCAGTCACATATTATCAGGGGGGTCTCAGCTGCAGTCACATATTATCAGAGGGGTCTCATAGCCGCAGTCACATATTATCAGAGGGGTCTCATAGCTGCAGTCACATATTATCAGAGGGGTCTCATAGCCGCAGTCACATATTATCAGAGGGGTCTCATAGCTGCAGTCGCATATTACCAGAGGGGTCTCATAGCTGTTGTCACATATGATCAGGGGGGGTCTCATAGCTTCAGTCACATATTATCAGGGGGGTCTCATAGCTGCAGTCACATATTATCAGGGGGGTCTCATAGCCGCAGCCACATATCAGGGGGGTCTCATAGCCGCAGTCACATATTATCAGAGGGGTCTCATAGCTGCAGTCACATATTATCAGAGGGGTCTCATAGCTGCAGTCACATATTATCAGGGGGGTCTCATAGCTGCAGTCACATATTATCAGGGGGGTCTCATAGCCGCAGTCACATATTATCAGAGGGGTCTCATAGCTGCAGTCACATATGATCAGGGGGGTCTCATAGCCGCAGTCACATATTATCAGGGGGGTCTCATAGCCGCAGTCACATATTATCAGGGGGTCTCATTGCCGCAGTCACATATTATCAGAGGGGTCTCATAGCTGCAGTCACATATTATCAGGGGGGTCTCATAGCCGCAGTCACATATTATCAGAGGGGTCTCATAGCTGCAGTCACATATTATCAGGGGGGTCTCATAGCTGCAGTCACATATTATCAGGGGGGTCTCATAGCTGCAGTCACATATTATCAGGGGGGTCTCATAGCTGCAGTCACATATTACCAGAGGGGTCTCATAGCTGTTGTCACATATGATCAGAGGGGTCTCATAGCTGCAGTCACATATTATCAGGGGGGTCTCATAGCTGCAGTCACATATTATCAGGGGGGTCTCATAGCCGCAGTCACATATTATCAGAGGGGTCTCATAGCCGCAGTCACATATTATCAGAGGGGTCTCATAGCTGCAGTCACATATTATCAGAGGGGTCTCATAGCTGCAGTCACATATTATCAGGGGGGTCTCATAGCCGCAGTCACATATTATCAGGGGGGTCTCATAGCCGCAGTCACATATTATCAGAGGGGTCTCATAGCCGCAGTCACATATTATCAGAGGGGTCTCATAGCTGCAGTCACATATTATCAGAGGGGTCTCATAGCTGCAGTCACATATTATCAGAGGGGTCTCATAGCCGCAGTCACATATGATCAGGGGGGTCTCATAGCTGCAGTCACATATTATCAGGGGGGTCTCATAGCTGCAGTCACATATTATCAGAGGGGTCTCATAGCTGCAGTCACATATTATCAGAGGGGTCTCATAGCTGCAGTCACATATTATCAGAGGGGTCTCATAGCCGCAGTCACATATTATCATATACTGTATATATTTCCTCTTCTGTACCACATAATACAGTAGTAATGGGGTAATATGGAGGATTTTCCTCAGTTACCTCAGAGAACTGTCCAGGCTGATATAACATGTGAGGTAATCTGTGCTGCAGATACATGAAGTAGTAATGGCGCCATTTTCCTCAGAGATGAAAAAGCTGAGCTCGGCCGAGTACCTGAGGAGTTTATATGTGGTGGAGCCAACACTGGTCACAGACGGCGGCCATACTGCCTCAGAGAAATGTCTCATCCATCTTCAGACTAACTCAGGACCTTTACCTTTATGGAGAAAATCTCCACAGAAACGGTCACATGTTCCTGCTCCGCTCTGCTCTGTCTGAGATGGGCTCCAGACACCTTGGATGCTGCAGGGGCTCACAGCTGTAGGTCACGTTACAGGTAATACACGGCTGTAGGTCACGTCACAGGTAACACGCGGCTGTAGGTCACCACACAGGTAACACGCGGCTGTAGGTCACCGCACAGGTAACACGCGGCTGTAGGTCACCGCACAGGTAACACGCGGCTGTAGGTCACTTTTATTGGCTAAATTATAATTATCTTTAGAAGTTCCCGCTCCCCTTGTGTTGGGTCCTAGACTAGTTGGGAAAGGTCATTGTCTTTAATTATTGCCAAATACCTGTTCCCTCTGTTGGACCTGTGGGTTTCTGTTTCCCAATTTATATTGGGGTAGTTGAAGTCCCCCATAACAATTACCTCATTATTTTTAGCTGACTCCTCTATCTATTCCATTACCCGTTCCCCTTCCTACATTATATTGGGAGACTTATAACAGACCCCATTGAGTATTTTATTTTCTCCTCCCCTTATTTCCACCCGTAGGAACTCTACATGTTCATTTTAGCCAAGATTTTACAAATAAGAAAACCCCTCCCCCTCTCCTATTTATCCGCTCTTTTCTAAATAGACTGTACCCCTGTATATTTACAGCCCAGTCACGGCTAGCGTCCAGCCAGGTCTCACTTAACCCCACTTTGTCATATTCCCCTTCCAGCATTGTCGCTTCTAATTCTTCAGTCTTGTTGTTGAGGCTCCTGGCATCAGTATTAGCACATTAAAGGGGTTGGCTGGGATAAACTGATCTTTAGAAACTAAGCTACCCAACCCCCCCCCCCCTCTGCCGGCGCATGCGCAACAGTCCCAGCACTGCGCTGCAGCCGGCAATCCATCTCTACTGCGCAGGTGTGGGAGGCTCCTCCGGCCTGCGCATTCGCCAACAGACGTCAAAAAAGAGGAGGTGCCGTCCCTGCAGAAGGAAGTCTGGAAGGAAGACAGGTAGGTATGATGGGGTGGGTAATATTGGTGACCGGAAAGGTCACTGGATAATCAGAAAATGTGCCTGGGGCAGTCACATGACCACCCCAGGGATATGGGTAAATATACATTTTTGCTAAAGTATGTAATTTAGAAAGTAGGCGGGGGGAGGGTGTTTAGATTAGTGTAGGAATTCCATTTTATCCCGGACAACCCCTTTAAGTTTCTTTAAGATGCTAACATACTCCGGGCCTTTCAATGAATATCTCATACATTGTACAGAGTTGCTCTAGAGCTCCCTCTAGTGGCCGCACTTCACAAGCAGTGTGAGAGATGGTGGCGATGGGGCTCGTCTATTTCTCCCATAGACCTGAAGGATCAGAAGAAAGCTTGTGTGTTATACTTTCCAGATTCTCTTTAGCAGAGTGTTTGGCGCTCACGCTGGGCTGTAGGTCCTCCATGCTTTCCTCATGTTCTGACTGTAGGTCCTGCTCATCTTGTACAGACTGTGTAGTGTAGTCTTCAGTCATGAGAGCACATAGAATGGATCTGAATGATACTGAAGTGCTAGAAGGATCTATGCAGAGGATATCTGAGCTATAGACACTAATACACACTGGTGATTCCTCCTGATACTGGAGCTTGCTATGGCCTCTGGCTGTATCTCCGGCTGTATCTCTGTGGGGGCTGTGACCGGCTACAGCTTCAGCTTTCACTATTCTGACTCTATCACGAGGGTTCGGCCTCTAAGAGACTGTGTAGATCTGTAGTGAACCGGTCACAGATTGGAGGGAGGTGCTTGAAAGTGTGAAACCAAGTAGCTAAGCAAGCCTGGCAGCTGTCAGTATTCTGGACAGCCCTGCCTGCCTGGAGGTAGCGGGAGTGGGATAGCGGACCCTTGTTTGAGAGTTAGGTGCAGGTACCACAGGCGGGACTTGTATCAGATATTTAGGGCATATCCATAGGATACGTCTGTGATGGGAGTACTCCTATAGGCTGGGGCCTGTCCTTTCGGAAACACAGCCTTGTTTTGTTGCAGATTTTGTTGCCAGCAATTCATTGCCTTGACATCCAGGAGCCTATCAAAGCCTCCCAGGCTTTTCTGGCGTTACCTTCTATGACAGGCTGCTCTATGTATTAGCCTTGTAATGCACTGCATTAATGATCAGACCCCCTGAGGTTCAAGGAGGCCTAATAATTACAGTATAAAAAATAAAATAAGAATTAAAAATTCAAATGACCCCCTTTCCCTAAAAGACATATACAAATGCTTAAATACCGTGAAACACATACACATAAGGTATCCTTGTGTCCAAAAGCTCCCAGTCTACAAACGTCTAAAAAATATTTTGTCCGATATGGTGAAAAAAAAAAAAAGAGCCAAATCGCTGTTTTTTCGCTGATAAAAATTAGAATAAAAAGTGATCAAAGCAATAGACATTCCCAAAATAGTATAACTAAAAAGTACACCTGACCCTGCAAAAAAAGACGCCCTATGCATCCCTGTATAAGCAAATATAAAAAAGTTATGGGTGTCAGAATAGGTTTTTTTTTTTTTTTGCAAAGTTTTGGATTTTTTTTTCTTAAGAGTTAAAACGTAAATAAAACTATATAAGTTTGGTATCCCAGGAATTGTACCAACCCATAGAATACAGTTGACATGTCATTTTGGCTGCACAGTGAACGCCGTAAAAACGAAATCCATAAGAAAGTTGCACAAATGCACATTTTCTCCAATTCTGCCCCATTCTGAATTTTTTTCCAGCTTCCCAGTACATTGTACTGAATAATAAGTGGTACCATTATGAAGAACAATTTGTCTCGCAAACATTAAGCCCTCGTATGGCTCTGTGAACGGAAAAATAAAAAAGTTATGGGGTTTGGAAGGCGAGGAGTCAGTCGAAAAAATGCCTGTGGCGGGAAGGGGTTAAATGAGACTTAAGCGGCAGTTACCTGGTTATGTATATTCATTGCTCCATATCCTAATCCTTACCATGTGTCAGGTATAGCTTGTTATTACTGGATAGTATAGCAGAGCTGACTGCACTATTCTGGCCCACAAAAAGCAAAGGAAACCAGAGGACAATAACTGATGTCATAGTGGGCGGCGGCCATATTACCGTAATAACCTGGAGAATTGTTATGGGTCCCCGCACACCCAGTAAGAACCAGGGCCAGGTCAGGCAGTACCCTGTGCAGAATCCACTTATCACCCTCCATAAGAAAGAAAAATCCTTGACAAGTCTTGTAGAGTGAAGGATTTGGTGCCCATTCTCCAGTTATTGCCTCTTTAGGCGGCCCGCACACGGCCCTCATGTGTCCGGATTTCCCACAAACACTGTACAAATCTCAGGTCTAATGACCAAAACTTACCCCATGATAGATCCCTCTGTTTTAACCATTTAAGGACGCAGGATAGTTTGTAGGTTAATGCTTGGTGACTTTTTTCATATTCCCCCCCCCCCACTTCCAAAATTCATAACTTTTTTATTTTTCTGTCCACATAGCTAAGTGAGGGCGTATTCTTTGCGTGACGAGTTGTACTTTTATTTGTCACCCTTTTGGGGCACATATAATGTTCTGATTAGCTTTTATTTATTGTGTTTTGGGGGTACATGTGAAATAACACACAATTGCATCATAATGTGTTGCATTTTGTTTTTACGGCGTTCCCTCTGCATTAATAATGACCTGGCAGCTTAGTCTGGCCGGTCATTACGATTACGGCGATACCAGATTTATATTGCTTTTATTAGGTTTTACCGCTTTTACTAATAAAACGTCACTTTTTTAAAATAAACAATTTTCCTGGGGTCACCGTATTCTGACGCCTATAAATTTTTCCTGTTTTGTTGATAGAGAGATGTCAGGGCTCTTTATTTGTGGAGAAAGTTGTACTTTTTAGTGGTACTAATGTTTTGTATGTGTGACTTATTGATCACTTTTTATTGTTATTCTTTGGGGAAAGCAAAGTGACCAAAATACGTAAATTTGCGTATTGCGGTAAAAAATTTTTACGGCGTTCACCGTATGGGTTAAATAACACTATTTTTGGATAGTGGAGACTTATATACACATGGAGATACCTAACATGTTTATTTGTCTTAACTTTTTATTTTGTTTGTCTATTAGTGTGTGTTTTTACTATATTTTTTTTTTTTTTTTTTTAATTTATTACATGTCCCACAAGGGGACTTGAAAGTGGGATCTTAAAGCCCCAGTGCACCTTAGTTTCTAATGTAACTGTGCAAAGGCAGTCAGGAGGCTCGGCCTCCTGGCTGCCATGGCATCCCCTTGGATCCCGCGTATCTTCTGACTCCAGCGGCTGGTCCCAGCTGGGTAACACAACTGAATTCCAGGAGTAATGCCGCAGCCACAGCTATACTACAGTCATGGCCAAAAGTTTTGAGAATGATACAAATATTAATTTTTACAAAGTCTACTGCTTCAGTTTTTCTAATGGCAATTTGCATATACTCCAGAATGTTATAAAGAGTGATCAGCTTAACAGCAATTACTTGCAAAGTCAATATTTGCCTAGAAAATGAACTTTATCCCCCAAAACACATTTCAACATCATTGCAGCCCTGCCTTAAAAGGACCACCTAACATCGTTTCAGTGATTGCTCCATTAACACAGGTGTGGGTGTTGATGAGGACAGGGCTGGAGATCAATCTGTCATGATTAAGTAAGAATGACACCACTGGACACTTTAAAAGGAGGCTGGTGCTTGCCATCATTGTTTCTCTTCTGTTAACCATGGTTATCTCTAAAGAAACACGTGCAGTCATCATTGCACTGCACAAAAATGGCCTAACTGGGAAGAGTATTGCAGCTAGAAAGATTGCACCTCAGTCAACAATCTATCGCATCATCAAGAACTTCAAGGAGAGAGGTTCCATTGGTGCCAAAAAAGGCTCCAGGGCGCCCAAGAAAGACCAGCAAGCGGCAGGACCGTCTCTTAAAAGTGTTTCAGCTGCGGGATCGGGCTACCAGCAGTGCAGAGCTTGCTGAGGAATGGCAGCAGGCAGGTGTGAGTGCATCTGCACGCACTGTGAGGCGGAGACTCTTGGAGCAAGGCCTGGTCTCAAGGAGGGCAGCAAAGAAGCCACTTCTCTCCAGAAAATACATCAGGGACAGACTGATATTCTGCAAAAGGTACAGGGAGTGGACTGCTGAGGACTGGGGTAAAGTCATTTTCTCTGATGAATCCCCTTTTCGATTGTTTGGAACATCTGGAAAACAGCTTATTCGGAGAAGAAGAGGTGAGCGCTACCACCAGTCTTGTCTCATGCCAACTGTAAAGCATCCGGAAACCATTCATGTGTGGGGTTGCTTCTCAGCCAAGGGAATCGGCTCTCTCACAGTCTTGCCCAAAAACACAGCCATGAATAAAGAATGGTACCAGAATGTCCTCCAAGAGCAACTTCTCCCAACCGTCCAAGAGCAGTTTGGCGCTCAACAATGCCTTTTCCAGCATGATGGAGCACCTTGCCATAAAGCAAAGGTGATAACTAAATGGCTCAGGGAACAAAACATAGAGATTTTGGGTCCATGGCCTGGAAACTCCCCAGATCTTAATCCCATTGAGAACTTGTGGTCAATCATCAAGAGACGGGTGGACAAACAAAAACCAACAAATTCAGACAAAATTAAAGCATTGATTCTGCAAGAATGGACTGCTATCAGTCAGGATTTGGTCCAGAAGTTGATTGAGAGCATGCCAGGGAGAATTGCAGAGGTCCTGAAGAAGAAGGGTCAACACTGCAAATATTGACTTGCTGCATTAACTCATTCTAAGTGTCAATATAAGCTTCTGTTACTCATAATATGAATGCAATTCTATTTCTGTATGTGATAAAAACATCTGACAAACACACATAAAAACCAGAGGGCAGCAGATCATGTGAAAATATAATATTTGTGTCATTCTCAAAACTTTTGGCCATGACTGTATAGACAGCTATGTACTATAACAGCGCTGAGCGTTAACTATACTCTCAGCGCTACGTAATAGTACGGCGCAGAGTGTTAAGGGGTTAAAGGAGTATTCCAGTTCCTCTTGATTACTTTTCCTTATGATAGGTCATCAACTAAAGATCCTTGGGGGTCCGACACACAGGACTCCCACTGATAAGCTGTTTGAAGAGCTGCAGAGTTTGTTAGAGCGCTGCAACCCTTCACTATTTACATCACACACCATCTGTAGGTGTAATGTAGTTACAGTCTCTCCCATTCACTTCTATGGGACTAAGCTGTAATTGGATTGCATGGCCACTGTGTATCAGATGTGTGATGAAAACAGTGAAGGGGTCACAGTGATCTGCCTGATGATTGGCCAGGACGCTTCTTTTTTCTGATGGTTTCAGTTAGTGCAAAAAAAAACAAAAAAACTTATGTTCCTCCCCTTTAAATTAATAGGAAGCAGATTTAAAAAAAAAAAAAAAAAGATTCTTCAGAATCTTCAAAAGAAATTCTGTTGTGTGATTTTGTTCAGAGCCTCCTTGATGCCCATTTGCCTTTTACTGCTCATTTAGTCCAAAGGGTTAATAATTTGCAATTGAGCATCAAAGGGGCATTAAACACTAAAGGAGCAAATCTTGGCAAAAGTCTGGGGTTCCTACAAGGTAGCAGTGACCCCCAGCAATGTAACAGTGCCCCCACAGGTAATAGCACTCCCACATTGGATAATAGTGCCCTCTACAGATACAGTAATAATTCCCTCCCTTCTCCCTCATAAGTAGTACTAGAAGGAATTATTATCTGTGGGGGGATATTACTGTAGTATTGCCCTAATAGTGCCCTTACACAGGTAATACTCCCCTCCAGCATAGATAATATTCTCCCCCCAGGTAAAAGTCCCCCAACATAAGTAATATTATTACTCAAGTACAACTATTACCTCTCCCCCCACATACCTGTCACTCCAATGTGGTCAGTCTGCTTTGCTGAACTGTAGCATTATCGTCTCCCTACATAACACTGATGTGGTGCGGGATCCTGTGTGCGCACCTTCTCTTCTCCTCCTACTCTATTGTACCGCTGGGTCTGAGCGCAGAAGATGTATCAGTGTTCTGTAGGTAGAAGACAATTATATAGTTCACAGCACAGGAGGACGGAAAACATGGAGGAGCCCCTAATAGTGATGTGGGCACGGGGTGAGATTGACACTCACGGTCTGCGCTCGACCCGTCTGTGACCCCTTTATTGTGCAGTGTCTGTGTCCTGTAAGACCACACTGGTTACACATAGCTAAAGCCGACCATGGGAGAAACTTCCTGTCTTATTTAGCTCTGCTCACTATGTGACTGCGTCTTCTCCAGGCCTCAGGCCTGTAAATGTTCTTAAATCTCTCAAATTTCCTTTCACTTTCTCCAGCTCTAACCTCTCCATCCTCATCTGCCTGGTAACTGCTGATCAGCTGGAGAGTCATTTTCCTATTGGAGGAGACTGTAACTCCTGTCCAATCAGAGCTGAGCTTCACCCCCCAGTCTACAGAGTTACATTTTGTTACACTTGTATTTAGATGGACGAAGTTCACAGCTGTATTTGTCTTGTCACTTGGAGCCCCCAAATATATGAGGGCCAGGATGGGGAAGATGTACCCGCTCATTGTACTTCTCCTCCATGTGTCTGCCGTGTATTCTGGTCAGTTATTATATGTGATATTACATGATTATTGTGTATTATATATGTAGTATGTTGTGTATTATACATTGTACTTCTCCTCCATGTGTCTGCCGTGTATTCTGGTCAGTTATTATATGTGATATTACATGATTATTGTGTATTATATATGTAGTATGTTGTGTATTATACATTGTACTTCTCCATGTGTCTGCCGTGTATTCTGGTCAGTTATTATATGTGATATTACATGATTATTATTTACAGTATCCTTGCCACTATTTACGCTGTTACGGTTTATATTGAGGGTATTTATCTCACTTTGTGTCACTTTGTATTACTGACTGTTTCCTATCATATATAGTCTTATATAGTCTTTGCAGCGGTGGCAGATCTCTGACCCTTATTATTTTGTGGGGATGTTGGTCCATATTTTGATTGATTTTTGATGTCTTGCCTGTGATGCTTTCTGGTTATATATCTATTTCAGTAAAACTATTGTGATGTTTCTGGGGCCTCGCTGGGGAGCTTGGAGTTAATTCCCTGGACTCCTCCTGTGTGTTGCTCCTTATTTTCTCTCTCTTATAAAGCCCCCTCTCACAGCCCTCTGTCCACATCCGGGAGGTAGTTGATCACTTCTGTCTGTTCCTTGCCGATACACTTACTGCGCCATTATCACCCTGTGTTGTGTTCTAGTATCACAGCTCCACCTCGTGCTCATTTCTCAGTT
Source organism: Leptodactylus fallax (assembly GCA_947044405.1). Lineage (NCBI taxonomy): Eukaryota > Metazoa > Chordata > Amphibia > Anura > Leptodactylidae > Leptodactylus > Leptodactylus fallax. Next base: position 4,883,639 of record CAMRHE010000113.1, read on the forward strand.
TGTCAAAATATCCGCAGTTTAAGGCTAAGGCCGCACGTTGTGTAACGCAGCTAAGAAACACTGTGGAAGAAAATGTAGCGGAAAAGCATCGTGTGTTTTTTTTTTGTTTGTTTTTCTGCAGTATTTTTTAATTGCATTTTTGCTGCTTTTTCCTCTGCATTTTTTATTTCTTCCCTTGTTAAATCTATAAAGAAAGCATTTCTACAGGTAAAATTGACAACTATGGTTTTCAAAAATGCATGTGTTTTTGAAAATACAGCTTTTTCACTGCATTATTTTTTTTTTTTTTTATGCCATGTGTGGATGGGATTAGCCAGAATCTCATTCACTTTGCTGGTACTGTAAAATGCATCATTTTTTTTTCTGCATTTCCACAACGTGGGGCTTCAGCCTGAACCTGACAACGAAAGGCTTGATCGGGCCCTTGAGATCCCAGAGATTATCTGAGGCCATCATGGACAGAAGGGCTGCCACTACTAATATATACTCAGGAATTAGATCTGTATTTCTCAGCTGGTGTACTTCTAGATCTTTCTCTACCACACTTTCTCCTGTAGGGGTAATTCTGAATTTCCTACAGTAGGGCTTTGAGACGAGACTCGTTCCCTCTACGTTGAGAGTCCAGGTAGCCGCCTTGTCTGCTGTTTTCAGTATATGTTATGTCCAGAAACCTTATTGTACGGTTTCTTCGGGCAGTCCGTCTTGTACTCAAAATGGTCGTCCTTCTCAGGATGAATTTTTCTGGGACTCTATAGATATAACCCAGCATGTTTACATACAGTCATATGAAAAAGTTTGGGCACCCCTATTAATCTTAATCATTTTTAGTTCTAAATATTTGGGTGTTTGCAACAGCCATTTCAATTTGATATATCTAATAACGGATGGACACAGTAATATTTCAGGATTGAAATGAGGTTTGTTGTACTAACAGAAAATGTGCAATATGCATTAAACCAAAATTTGACCGGTGCAAAAGTATGGGCACCTCAACAGAAAAGTGACATTAATATTTAGTAGATCCTCCTTTTGCAAAAATAACAGCCTCTAGTTGCTTCCTGTAGCTTTTAATCAGTTCCTGGATCCTGGATGAAGGTATTTTTGACCATTCCTCTTTACAAAACAATTCCAGTTCAGTTAAGTTTGATGGTCGCCGAGCATGGACAGCCCGCTTCAAATTATCCCACAGATGTTCAATGATATTCAGGTCTGGGGACTGGGATGGCCATTCCAGAACATTGTAATTGTTCCTCTGCATGAATGCCTGAGTAGATTTGGATCATTGTCTTGCTAAAATATCCATCCCCGGAGTAACTTCAAATTCGTCACTGATTCTTGTACATTATTCTCAAGAATCTGCTGATACTGAGTTGAATCCATACGACCCTCAACTTTAACAAGATTCCCGGTGCCGGCATTGGCCACACAGCCCCAAAGCATGATGGAACCTCCACCAAATTTTACAGTGGGTAGCAAGTGTTTTTCTTGGAATGCTGTGTTTTTTGGACGCCATGCATAACGCCTTTTTGTATGACCAAACAACTCAATCTTTGTTTCATCAGTCCACCGGACCTTCTTCCAAAATGAAGCTGGCTTGTCCAAATGTGCTTTTGCATACCTCAGGCGACTCTGTTTGTGGCGTGCTTTCAGAAACGGCTTCTTTCGCATCACTCTCCCATACAGCTTCTCCTTGTGCAAAGTGTGCTGTATTGTTGACCGATGCACAGTGACACCATCTGCAGCAAGATGATGTTGCAGCTCTTTGGAGGTGGTCTGTGGATTGTCCTTGACTGTTCTCACCATTCTTCTTCTCTGCCTTTCTGATATTTTTCTTGGCCTGCCACTTCTGGGCTTAACAAGAACTGTCCCTGTGGTCTTCCATTTCCTTACTATGTTCCTCACAGTGGAAACTGACAGGTTAAATCTCTGAGACAACTTTTTGTATCCTTCCCCTGAACAACTATGTTGAACAATCTTTGTTTTCAGATCATTTGAGAGTTGTTTTGAGGAGCCCATGATGCCACTCTTCAGAGGAGATTCAAATAGGAGAACAACTTGCAATTGGCCACCTTAAATACCTTTTCTCATGATTGGATACACCTGGCTATGAAGTTCAAAGCTCAGTGAGGTTACAAAACCAATTTTGTGCTTCAGTAAGTCAGTAAAAAGTAGTTAGGAGTATTCAAATCAATAAAATGATAAGGGTACCCAAATTTTTGCACCGGTCAAATTTTGGTTTAATGCATATTGCACATTTTCTGTTAGTACAATAAACCTCATTTCAATCCTGAAATATTACTGTGTCCATCAGTTATTAGATATATCAAATTGAAATGGCTGTTGCAATCACCCAAATATTTAGAACTAAAAATGATTAAGATTAATAGGGGTGCCCAAACTTTTTCATATGACTGTATGCTTGGGTAAGACAAGCTTGGTTGCTATCAGGAATTTTGTGACCCCATACAGGCGAATTGTGGCTCCCCCCTTACTGTATATTAGTGAATACTGTGAATGCAGTAGGGGGCGCTGTATCTTGCTGCCTGTGCCACTTCACTATTGCCTACATGTGCATTGTGGATTCCTAGTAACAGACCACAAATATGGCTAGTGGAGGGAACTTTAGCATAAGACATGTGGTGTCCTTCTCTGTAATGTCCGGCTTACCTAGTAATGTTGGCATTACCTTTGCTGTAATGGCCGAATAAAATGTTTTTAAATACTATATAGAGCGGGGATGGGTTTATTACACCATTTTTCTCACTTCAAAAGTGGAGCATTTTTGGCACATTATCCATTTTCTGACCTGTTTGCCATTTTTGAGAAAAGCAGGCATAGCAGGGAGGAGGTCCAGGTGGTACAGGGCGGGGATTCTTTGGCCTGACATGTTTTGTTGTCTGTTATACCTGGAAATCTACACCAGTCCCTACAAGGTGCACAGGACCTTCTGTGATGTACCAGAATTATTAAGAGTCCGGAGCCTCCTGATAATTCTGGCGTTGCACCACGAGAAGAGTTACTTGGATACATCCCATTCTGTGGTGTGACACTGGGTTACACCAGGGTGAGGGCTTGTTATAAATAGAGGAGCCATCTTGCCTTTTTGGGTGATGTCAATGGTGTGCCAGGGAGCGTCTCCTAAGGGAACAGAAGTGACCTTCGTCAGCTTATGTCTGTAAGATCCAGACAACTGTAGGTACTTACCAAACATCAATTTACCTTGTGATACTAGAATAATAAATGAGCCATCTAAATACAATAAATCTTCAAATAAAATATAACCATACATATTGTGACACAAAGCAAGTAATCCACTCCAAAAGGTATTAAAGTTACTGTTGTTTCACTTTTTGTTATTGTATAGAGAGGGGTTTACTGAACATTTTTGTATACTTTATTAACCTATTGTACCTTCTTATTAGAAAAAAAGTTGTAAAGTTCTTCCCAGCAATAACTAAGCATTGTTAGGAAGATCTGTCCCATATTCAACCTGTGTTACCAATCACATACAGTAAATGCCATAGGGGGGAGGAGGAGGTGCAAATTCCATCTGCTCCAGAATCAGTGGAGCTGCACTTATTGAAGGATGCACAAACTTGGTGGTTGGTGCATTAGTATGTTCTCCCTGTGTTTGCGTGGGTTTCCTCCAGGTACTCCGGTTTCCTCTCACACTCCAAAGACCATACTGATAGATAATGTAGATTGTGCGCCCTATATGACTGACAATGTCTGTAAAGTGCTGCGGAATATGATGGCGCTATATAAGTAAGCTAAGTAAATAATACATTGGTGGTGAAAGATCTCCTTTAATTATTCCTGACACCCTGTATGGGATGGGGGTTGAAATGTTTCTTTGTCATCTACTGTGTCTGGTAAAGCTGTGTCTTTGCATTTATAACCTTCTTTATTATGGCTGTAGTGACTTTCTCTGGAAACATCCTGGTCATTAACGCTAAAATCTTTACCTATGTTGTAAGTTGCAGACATAAAAGGGAAGGCCATTCAGAGACCTAAGGTCAGAGGTCACCAAACCACAGGAATTCTCTTAAAGGACCACAAGTAAATAACCTTGGAATCATCAGACCCAAAAAGAAACACTACATGTACTCACACATCAGCAATACAATGCCACTGCCGTGCATAGTGGAAGAGTGAAGAAATCAGGCGATACCTTTTAGAGGCTAACTGAGTATATTTATAAGTAAGCTTTCAGAAGCACAAGCTTCCTTCATCAGACATGGTGTTATACAAGAACTGAAAATTCACAGATTTTTATACACATGGTCTTCAAAGGATTTTAGAGTCCTTAAAAAAAACCAAAACAAAATGCAATCTAAGTAGAGAAGTTATTTAGATTGCATTTTTTTAAGGACTCTAAAATCCTTTGAAGACCATGTGTATAAAAATCTGTGAATTTTCAGTTCTTGTATCACACCATGTCTGATGAAGGGAGCGAGTACTCCTGAAAGCTTACTTATAAATATACTCAGTTAGCCTCTAAAAGGTATCGCCTGATTTCTTCACTCTTCCACTACTTTCAATGGCTAACACGGTACAACATTATACTACTGCCGTGTATATACAGATTGGGGCTTTCATTACAGCCTCCTTACATAATAGTAAAAATTAAAAGACAGTTACACTGTAACAGTCACCAACTATAGCAAGTAGTCTACACCAAAAGGTAATAATAGTCACCAACTATTGTATCATGGAGCTTATCTGGTAACATAGTGATACTCTCTTGCTTTATGAATCCTATTTCAGAAAGTAATATTATCCCCTATAAAGGAGGAATTCTCTGCCGAAACAAATGTTCATGAAATGTGTTCAATATTTGACACCGATTCACATTAGTCACCTCAATGATGTTTTTTCTCAGTGGAAATAGTCACAAAATAAGAACACAAGAAACACCTATTCACACTAGTGCCACAGAAAAATACTACAAGGAGTCAGCGGCAGAGATCCAACGTGCTCCGGCCACACACTGAGAAGAAAACATTAACACTGAAAAAGAACTTGCACTTCAACTTCTAAATGGCTAGGAAATCACCAAATGTGCCCCCACACAAACTATCTGCACCCCTGTTGGAATTAATATACTTACCATGTCCACAGGTGGACGACTGTATCAAAGACTGGAAAAATAAGCTAAGATGTAATATAAGCCGACCTGAATGGAGATGTCAGTATCAGATCCCGCCTGATGCCCAAATCAGTCCCTCTTAGTTTTCGGTCCGCTTCTTTCTACAGTTGTGTCCTCAAATGGTGGTTAGTGCAAATCTACAAGGGGTTCTTCTTCAAAGTCCCAGGAAAGTTCAGCACAAAAGTCGCACAATTAAACTGTGGAGTAGTCACCCTGGCCGGTAACTAAACTCCTCATACAGTGCTCCGCTCTGCAAGTATCACATGACATCACGGATTGCATGAACTGTGATGGCTTAAAGAGGCCAAAAAGTAGCTCAGTCCTTCCTATATGTGTCAAGAACACTGCTCTCTTCTCAGGGAAATGTAATAAATCCAGAGCTGCTTTATATAATTGAATCTTCCTGAAGACCTTTCTAGCCTTTCTTGCAATTACAATGATCTAATTAACATAATGATCACCAGTTTTATCTCTTCCAAGGATCGTTCTAATCCTTACATGACATGTAACCCTCTGTATATATATCTGGTGACATGTAACCCTCTGTATATATATCTGGTGACATGTAACCCTCTGTATATATATATCTGGTGACATGTAACCCTCTGTATATATATATATATATATATATATATATATATATCTGGTGACATGTAACCCTCTGTGTATATATATCTGGTGATATGTAACCCTCTGTATATATATCTGGTGACATGTAACCCTCTGTATATATATCTGGTGACATGTAACCTTCTGTTATATATATATATATATATATCTGGTGACATGTAACCCTCTGTTATATATATATATATATATATATATATATATATATCTGGTGACATGTAACCCTCTGTATATATATCTGGTGACATGTAACCCTCTGTGTATATATATCTTGTGACATGTAACCCTCTGTGTATATATATCTTGTGACATGTAGCAGTGGTTTCCTAGCAGCTATTTTACCATGAAGGCCTGCTGCACAGTCTCCTCTTAACAGTTGTTGTAGAGATGTGTCTGCTGCTAGAACTCTGTGTGGCATTGACCTGGTCTCTAATCTGAGCTGCTGTTAACCTGCGATTTCTGAGGCTGGTGACTCGGATGAACTTATCCTCCGCAGCAGAGGTGACTCTTGGTCTTCCTTTCCTGGGGCGGTCCTCATGTCAGCCAGTTTCTTTGTAGCGCTTGATGGTTTTGGCCACTGCACTTGGGGACACTTTCAAAGTTTTCCCAATTTTTCGGACTGACTGACCTTCATTTCTTAAAGTAACGATGGCCACTCGTTTTTCTTTACTTAGCTGCTTTTTTCTTGCCATAATACAAATTCTAACACTCCATTCAGTAGGACTATCAGCTGTGTATCCACCTGACTTCTGAACAACACAACTGATGGTCCCAACCCCATTTATAAGGCAAGAAATCCCACTTATTAAACCTGACAGGGCACATCTGTGAAGTGAAAACCATTTCAGGTGACTACCTCTTGAAGCTCATCAAGAGAATGCCAAGAGTGTGCAAAGCAGTAATCGAAGCAAAAGGTGGCTACTTTGAAGAACCTAGAATATAAGACATATTTTCTGTTGTTTCACACTTTTTTGTTAAGTATATAATTCCACATGTGTTAATTCATAGTTTTGATGCCTTCAGTGTGAATCTACAATTTTTATAGTCATGAAAATACAGAAAACTCTTGGAATGAGAAGGTGTGTCCAAACTTTTGGTCTGTACTGTATCTGGTGACATGTAACCCTCTGTATATATATATATATATATATATATATATATATATATATCTGGTGACATGTAACCCTCTGTGTATATATATATATATATATATATATATATATATATCTGGTGACATGTAACCCTCTGTATATATATATATATATATCTGGTGACATGTAACCCTCTGTATATATATATATCTGGTGACATGTAACCCTCTGTATATATATATATATATCTGGTGACATGTAACCCTCTGTATATATATATATATATATATCTGGTGACATGTAACCCTCTGTATATATATATATATATCTGGTGACCTGTAACCCTCTGTATATATATATATATCTGGTGACCTGTAACCCTCTGTATATATATATATATATATATATCTGGTGACCTGTAACCCTCTGTATATATATATATATATATATGGTGACATGTAACCCTCTGTGTGTGTTATATATATATATATATATATATATATATGTTGTGAGTATGTGAGCCAGAGGGCGCTGTGGAGAGACCCAGGCCCAGCCCTGAAAAGGCCTTCAGCCACACCTTTGGGTATGGCGCGTAACTCCAGTAGTCTGGAGTATCCTGCAGGGAGCAGGAGATGGTGGACCCAGCTGGACAGATAGACGGTCTGTGCCAGAAGTGCTGGGGTTCACAGGGGACTGTTGCTGGAGCTGAGCAATAGGACAGTTAGGGGCTCAAGGAGTGAGTTAGGACCCTAACTGTGGCCTAGGTGTTTTGTTGTTTTGCTATGTTGCAGTTAAGCTGAATAAAGCCACTTTTATTTTACACTTGGACCGTCTGAAAGCTATCTTTCCAGCGCCCAGTACCACGAACCACCGCTGTCCGGACCAGGAGTCTGCCGCCATTTTGAGTCTAATTCCCCCAAGTTGTCACATATGGTGGAGAATGCGGGCATAAAGAGATCCACGCAAGTCCTGGAAGACAAGTGGTTGGTGACTGCAGTACTGCTAAGTGTGCATTGTGGCCTACAGCTGGAAGAAATCTGTGATTTCAACTGAGAAACCCAGGAAGGGGCGAGTGAATTGCAACATAGCAAAGTGTGTGCAAAACTGGTAAAAGTAAAACTCTGGAAGAGGAATCCAGGGAATGGACTTTTTGTATACTGTGGCACAGATGTCTGTGAAGTGTTTGCTGATGGCAAGAAAGTAAGCAATGTGTGTAGAAGCTGGATATTGCAAACAGTCTATGTGAAAGGCTAGGGTGCCATGTTGGTGTTTTCTATGGAAGACAGATGAAAATGCTGGTTGTTGTAGTGCCACATAAGTTAACTGTTTGAATACATGTGACTGCTGAAGATCGCAAAAAAGTTGCTGCTGGCTGAACCCAAGGTTGATGTGGAATATTGTGTAATCTTGTTAGTAAACCATGGGCAAGAAAAAGAGAATTTCAGCTTGTAAAAAAGCAGAGAAGTTATGCACAGGTTTATTAGTGCAGCAGTCTGAATGCAGAGAGAGACAAAACCCGGAACAGAGCATGTGGAATGCAAGTAAAGATAAAGGGTTGCATGATGGTGACTCAATTTTTCTAAAGCACCTCTGTTCTATGATTGAATATGTCCCTGCTGACTGTATGTCTATGACTATGACTATGTATCATACTGGAGTGCATGAAAGCGCCAAAGATGAAAATATTATGGTGCAGCAGCTTCAAGATGAGATTAAAACCAGCAGGTTCATTTATGAAGATGAAATATCTGATTGGAAATGGCAACTTGAGGTATCAGAAAAAGAGAACCTTAAGTTAAAGAAAGAGCTTGAAACTGTAAAGAGTTCATATCCTAGTCATTGTGAAAATATGGTACTGGGTTTGCCTGGAATGGACTGTGTTACTAAGAAGGAGTTTGCTGATATGAAATGTGCTCTATCTAATGAAGTTGTACAGACTGTAGAGCAAAAGCAAGTGCTTGAGAAGCAATTGCAGGATTTAAAGGAGCAGCATGTCCAAGACTCCATTGCCAAAGAGAGTGTCATTGAAAAATTAAGAGATGACCTTGAAACTGATAAACAGGAGAGAAGTGAATTTTTGCAGTGTCAATCAGAATGTTTGGATGAACAAGTCAGGATGTGTGAAGAACTTCCGGCTGCATTAATGGACAAAGAAGATGAAATTGCAGAGCTGAGGAAGTATGTGTCTGACCGAGAGAGTGAGTTAGAATCTGTGGTGCAGACATTGCAGTCAGAGCAAAACTTGCATGCACTAAAGCAAGTTCGCCTAAACAGTGAAATCCACGAATGGCGAAGCAGAGCTGGAGTTCTGGAACAAAGAGGAATGGAACTCAAAGCTAGAATATGTAGCCTGGAGAGGGCGCTGTCAGGATCTTGTGAAGATAATGAGAAATTGTCTGTTTTGGTGCAAAATAAAGACAAAGAATTGATGGAGATGTCGTCTGTCCATGCTCAGAAGGTGCAAGCCTTACAGGAGAGTCATAAAAAAGTAGAGACTCAACTTCAAGAGCTGCAACTAAAAGTCACAGAAGGGGACAGGTTTCAAGCAGAACTGCTAGACAAGGCAAACGGACTACAGGTGGAATTGGATAATGTCACAGGGCTTCTTTCTCAAGCAGACAGCAAGTTTATCAAACTTTCCAAAGAGTTGTCTACACTAGAATCTCAGCTTCAGGACGCTCAGGAACTTTTGCAAAAAGAAACTCGTCAGAAGCTTGACCTTAGTACAAAAGTAAAACAAATGGAAGATGAGAAAAATGGTTTCCTTGAGCAACTAGAGGAAGAGGAGATAGCAAAAAGAGATCTGACAAAGCAGATTTCAACACTACAGGCTCAGGCGACTGATATGAAGAAAAAAATGGAGGATAGTATTGGGTCCTTGGACTCTGTTGAAGAACTAAAGGAAAAGTTGCAAAAGGAGCTAGAAGCTACAAATCAACGGTTTGAGGAGAAGGTTGCTGCTTATGACAAACTTGATTAGATGAAAATTAGACTGCAGCAGGAACTAGAAGATGTAGGTGTAGATCGTGATCATCAACGTTGGATGGTGTAAAATTTGGAAAGGAAGCAGAAAAAGTTTGATCAGCTGCTTGGTGAAGAGAAGACTCTTTCTGCTAGATATGCAGAAGAACATGACCGTGCTGAAGCAGAGGCCCTTGAATTGAAGGCCGAGTTAGAGAGGCTCAACAAGCAACTGCGCACTGAAATGGAGGATTTGGTTAGCTCCAAGGATGAAGTTGAGAAAAACCTGGAATCTGTGCAGATATTGTATGAGAACAAAGCTAATGCTTATGACAAGCTGGAAAAGGCCAAGAGAGAATTGGACCTCCAGATAGAAGACATGAAGATTCAGTTTGAGGAAAAAAGGTCTAATTTATCTGCTGAGATTGTAGATCTAAAAATGCTTGTTGCTAAACTAAAGGTGCAAGTGAACAAGCAGGAGGAAATTGCACGCATCAAGGAACAGCTGGAGTTTAGGATGAATCAAGTGAAGCGCGAGTCAGAAATAAAGTTGGAAGAGCGCACTTTGCAGATTGAACAGTTAAAAACCGAAGTTGAATCTAAAAGAAAAGAATTAGATCGATTGCAGCAGTCTTTATCCAATACTGAACAGTCGGCATCTGCCCTATCTTCAAAGCTGTCAGCACTAGAAGCTGAGAGAGACTCACTGCAGAGCCTGTTAACCTCTAAAGAATCAGAGCTGTTATCCATGAGAAACGTGACTCAAGAGAGAGAGTCTGTATTCAACCAAGAGCAAGAATAAGAGAGCCACTGAGATACGGGACTTGAATGAAAGACTTGACAAAAAGTCTGCAGATGAGCAGAAGCTGTATCTGAATGAGCTGAAGGATAAGCAGTCTTTAATAGATGCTGACCTGACAAATGTTAGAAGAACACGGCAGAATATCCTTGAATTGGGAGACATGGTGGATAAAGAGATGACATCTACATCTGCTGCCATAGAAGATGCAGTGTGACAGATTGAGGAAGATCTGCAAGATGCAATAGTAAAAACTGAGATGGAGGCTGCTCAGGAAAATGTGGCAATGAAGAAAGTTCCGGAACTGGAATCAGAGATTTGTGCGCTACAGAAGGCGGTAGAATTGGAGAAAGCTGCCAGCATAGAGGCAGAGAAAGTAGAACCATTAAGGCAGCCAGAACATGTAACCAAAAAGCATCTGGGTACTGACAGAAAAAACTGTGATGGTGAAAACTTGGTGTCCCAGCCCTCCGGTGTTAGCACAGGGAATGAAAATAACTTGAAGAATGTTGAGATGATGATGTCACCAGCTAATGTACTGTCAGAAAGGGGTTGGCACGAAAATTCTTGCAATCTATCACAGTATCGCAACATGCCTCCAAAAAGTTGTGCGTATGAGAGAGAGGAGATAAGACTAGAGTATGGAAATGGTTCTCCTGCTGCCGTACAGGTGTAGAAGCATTATACAGAAACCATTCCAATATATGATGTGGCAGTTGTTAAAGACATACCAGAAAATGTAGTTCAGCGTGATCTATTTTGTGAGGGTGTACTGTATGGCCCTTGTGCAGAAGGAGAAGATATTGCGGTACAGAGCTTGTGTATCTCAAAGAAAGAGGAGAGCAAGCAGCCTATGTCTCCTAAACTTCTAAGCCTTGATGGTGATGGCAAAGTTTGCTTTGAGATGAAGGTTACAGAAAAGGTACCCGTGAAATATTTATACTCTAAAGACATTGATGTGCATGAAGTACGTGTTAGCCGGTATCTGAGCTCCTGTGGATTCGTGATAGGAGAAGATGAAGATTCTTACGGCTATTCACTAAATGAATCAAAGTCATGCAATGGGATGGCTGAAGACAATGGCGAGAAATGTGATGAAAATGATGTGATCCCCTGTATGGCGAATTGTGAAGGTGATGAATCAAAACTTACCTTTGCACAGAATGGCCAGGATCTTGGCGTGGCATTTAAAGGGAGGAGAAAACTGAGAACTCGACGGAGCGGTATTTGGAAGAAGAGACCGCCAGATTGGGACTTCTGGAAAGACACTGGACAGGCATACTTGATTGAAGAGGGACTTCGTCATAGGATGTCTCGTCCCATTGTGGCTCACCCCATGGGTAGTGAGCTGAGGGGGAGGGTATGTGAGTATGTGAGCCTAGAGGGCTCTGTGGAGAGACCCAGGCCCAGCCCTGAAAAGGCCTTCAGCCACACCTTTGGGTGGGGGCGTGTAACTCCAGTAGTCTGGAGTATCCTGTAGGGAGAAGGAGATGGTGGACCCAGCTGGACAGATAGACGGTCTGTGCCAGAAGGGCTGGGGTCCACAGGGGACTGTTGCTGGAGCTGAGCAATAGTCAGGACAGTTAGGGGCTCAAGGAGTCAGTGAGTGCCCTAACTGTGGCATAGGATTTTTTGTTGTTTTGCTATGTTGCAGTTAAGCTGAATAAAGCCACTTTTATTTTACACTTGGACCGTCTGAACGCTACCTTTCCGGCGCCCAGTACCACGAACCACCGCTGTCCGGACCAGGAGTCTGCCGCCATTTTGAGTCTAATTCCCCCAAGTTGTCACAATACATATATAAAATCTATTTATAGATATACTTGTAGATACACAAGAAAAATAAGCAGCTCTCTTCGTATACAGGTAATCCTCGGGTTACGACGGTCTCGACTTACATCGTTTCGTGGTTACGACGCACATTCCCGACGGGCTACCACACTACAACTCCCGAGCTGCCTCGCGCTGCCAGTGACGTAAGGACGTCAGAGTGACAGGCCTAGCATTCCCCCAGCTGGGTGCGGGCCCAGTGACAGCCCGCGTCCTCCTCCTGCTGCTTAATATGCATGAGGCTGGCAGGCAGGACACACCCCTCAGTGTATGGAGTGGCGGGGCTGCCTATCTCCAGCATGGATTCCGCGTCACAGTCCATGGAGCGGGCGGCAGCAGTAGCAGAAGAGGAGATGGTGCCGCTAGGAGAGAAGAAGCGGCCGGGGATGGAGGGAAGCGCAACTCCATGCTACAGTACAGTATGGTCCGACTTACGTCGAAATTCGGTTTAGGACGCCGCGTAAGAACGGAACAACGTCGTAAGTTGAGGACTACCTGTATATAATAGATGGCTGTCAACAAAGGACTTGATCCAAAGTCAGTTCAATAAAAGAAAAAAAATTGCAGCTCTGCAAAAATTCACAGAAAAGGGAGATTCTTCTTTCTTGACTCATGTGGTGCGATGTTCTGTCCTGTATAAGGGACATTTCTCGAGCTGCTTGTATCATTTGATCCCTTGTGCAGTTTCATTCTTCATCTTCTAGATGACTCATTGCTCACCACTATTTATGCTGTTACGGTTTATATTGAGGGTATTTATTTCACTTTGTGTCACTTTGTATTACTGACTTTCTCCTACCTCTATATTGTATGTGTAGGACCTGTCTTTTATATAGTCTTTGCAGCAGATCTCTGACCCTTATTATTTTTGGGGTCTTGTTGGTCCATATTTTGATTGATTTTTGATGTCTTGCCTGTGATGCTTTCTGGTTATATACGTATCTATTTGAATAAAACTTACTGCGCCATTAGCACCCTGTGTTGTTCTAATATCACAGCTCCACCTTGTGGTCATTTTTCAGTTTGTCAAAATATCCGCAGTTTAAGGTTAAGGTCCCGTGTTGTGTAATGCAGCTAAAAAAAAACTTTGTGGAAGAAAATGTACTGGAAAGGTATTGTTTTTTTTTCTTTTCTGCAGCATTTTTTTTATTGCGTTTTTCCCACTCTTTCCTCCGCTTTTTTTTTTCTTTTTTTTGTTAAAGCTATAAAGAAAATGGGAGCATTTCTACAAGTAAAATTGACATGCTATGTTTTTTAAAAAACGCAGGTTTTTCACAGCATTTATTTTCCCACCATGTGTGGATGGGATTAGCCAGAATTTAATTCACTTTGCTGGGACTGTAAAATGCAGCGTTTTTTTCTGCTGCGTTTCCACAACGTGGGGCCTTAGCCTGAACCTAACAACATAAGGCTTGATCGGGCCCTAAAAATATCCCAGATATCGCCAAAAGATAATAATAGTCACCAACTATTGTATTATGGAGCTGATCTGGTAACAGTGATTCTCTCTTACTTTCTGAATCCAAGTAATATTGTCCCCTATAAAGGAGATATTCTCTATGTTCATGAAGTGTGTTCAATATTTGTCACAGATTCACATTAGTCACCTCAATTATGTTTTTCTTGGGGGAAATAGTCACAAAATAAGAACATAAAAAACACCTATTCACACTAGTGCCACAGAAAAATACTTCAAGGAGTCAGCGGCAGAGATCCAACGTGCTCCGGCCACACACTGAGAAGAAATACAAAACATTAAAACTGGAGAACACCAAATGTGCCCCCACACAAACTATTTGCACCCCCATTGGAATAAATAGTCTTACCAATTCCACCTGTGGACAACTGTATCAAAGATTGGAAAAATAAGCTAAAATGTAATATAAGCGGACCTGAATGTAGATGTCAGTATCAGATCCCGCCTAATGCCCACATCAGTCCCGCTTAGTTTTCAGTCCGCTTCTTTCAACAGTTGTGTCCTCAAATGGTGGTTAGTGCAAATCCACAAGGGGTTCTTCCCCAAAGACCCACAAAAGTCGTACAATTAAACCGTGAAGGAGTTGTCCTGTCCGGTAACTAAACTCCTAATACAATGCTCCACAAGTATCACATGATGTGAAGGATTACATGTACTAGGATGGCCTAGAGAGGCCAAAAAGTAGCGCAGTGCTTCCTACACGTGTAAGAGCGCAGCTCTGTTCTCAGGGAAATGTAAGAAATCCAGAGCTCCTTTATATAGCTGAATCTTCCTTGCAATTACTAAGATCTAATTAAGATAACAATCACCAGTTTTATCTATTCCAAGGATAATTCTAATCCTTACAATTCTATGTTTGTATTTAGTACAATCTGAACCACCAATATAAAAAAGAGGTGTAATAACCTCACTACAAACCTGGTGACATGTAACCCTCTGTGTATATATATATCTGGTGACATGTAGCCCTCTGTATATATATCTGGTGACATGTAACCCTCTGTATATATATATATATATATATATATATATATATATATTTGGTGACATGTAACCCTCTGTATATATATATCTGGTGACATGTAACCCTCTGTATATATATCTGGTGACATGTAACCCTCTGTATATATATATCTGGTGACATGTAGCCCTCTGTATATATATTTGGTGACATGTAACCCTCTGTGTATATCTATATATCTGGTGACATGTAACCCTCTGTATGTATATATATATATATATATATATATATATATATATATATATCTGGTGACATGTAGCCCTCTGTATATATATATACAGTACAGACCAAAAGTTTGGACACACCTTCTCATTCCAATAGTTTTCTGTATTTTCATGACTATAAAAATTGTAGATTCACACTGAAGGCATCAAAACTATGAATTAACACATGTGGAATTATATACTTAACAAAAAAGTGTGAAACAACTGAAAATATGTCTTATATTCTAGGTTCTTCAAAGTAGCCACCTTTTGCTTTGATTACTGCTTTGCATACTCTTGGCATTCTCTTGATGAGCTTCAAGAGGTAGTCACCTGAAATGGTTTTCACTTCACAGGTGTGCCCTGTCTGGTTTAATAAGTGGGATTTCTTGCCTTATAAATGGGGTTGGGATCATCACTTGTGTTGTTCAGAAGTCAGGTGGATACACAGCTGATAGTCCTACTGAATGGAGTGTTAGAATTTGTATTATGGCAAGAAAAAAGCAGCTAAGTAAAGAAAAACGAGTGGCCATCATTACTTTAAGAAATGAAGGTCAGTCAGTCCGAGAAATTGGGAAAACTTTGAAAGTGTCCCCAAGTGCAGAGGCCAAAACCATCAAGCGCTACAAAGAAACTGGCTCAATGAGGACCGCCCCAGGAAAGGAAGACCAAGAGTCACCTCTGCTGCGGAGGATAAGTTCGTCCGAGTCACCAGCCTCAGAAATCGCAGGTTAACAGCAGCTCAGATTAGAGACCATGTCAATGCCACACAGAGTTCTAGCAGCAGACACATCTCTACAACAACTGTTAAGAGGAAACTGTGTGCAGCAGGCCTTCATGGTAAAATAGCTGCTAGGAAACCACTGCTAAGGACAGGCAACAAGCAGAAGAGACTTGTTTGGGCTAAAGAACACAAGGAATGGACATTAGACCTGTGGAAATCTGTGATTTGGTCTGATGAGTCCAAATTTGAGATCTTTGGTTCCAACCACCGTGTCTTTGTGCGACGCAGAAAAGGTGAATGAATGGACTCTACATGCCTGGTTCCCACCGTGAAGCATGGAGGAGGAGGTGTGATGGTGTGGGGGTGCTTTGCTGGTGACACTGTTGGGGATTTATTCAAAATTGTAGGAATACTGAACCAGCATGGTTACCACAGCATCTTGCAGCGGCATGCTATTCCATCCGGTTTGCGTTTAGTTGGACCATCATTTACTTTTCAACAGGACAATGACCCCAAACACACCTCCAGACTGTGTAAGGGCTATTTGACCAAGAAGGAGGAGAGTGATGGGGTGCTACGCCAGATGACCTGGCCTCCACAGTCACCAGACCTGAACCCAATCGAGATGGTTTGAGGTGAGCTGGACCGCAGAGTGAAGGCAAAAGGGCCAACAAGTGCTAAGCATCTCTGGGAACTCCTTCAAGACTGTTGGAAGACCATTTCAGGTGACTACCTCTTGAAGCTCATCAAGAGAATGCCAAGAGTGTGCAAAGCAGTAATCAAAGCAAAAGGTGGCTACTTTGAAGAACCTAGAATATAAGACATATTTTCAGTTGTTTCACACTTTTTTGTTAAGTATATAATTCCACATGTGTTAATTAATAGTTTTGATGCCTCCAGTGTGAATCTACAATTTTTATAGTCATGAAAATACAGAAAACTCTTGGAATGAGAAGGTGTGTCCAAACTTTTGGTCTGTACTGTATATATTTATCTGGTGACATGTAGCCCTCTGTATACAGTACAGACCAAAAGTTTGGACACACCTTCTGTGAAAGATCCTCAGTGCGCCAACACCGCGTTGGCCCACACCTGAGTCTTCTTTCATAAAAAAAACCACACTCACCGCCAGTGAGTGTTGGGTTCACAAGATAAGTACAAGACAAGCTTTCTAAATTTTATATATTTATTAACCTCTAAATGGGTCGGTATTAACATCTAACATATACAGTTCAGAACAGATATGTAGATATATACAAGCATTAACAGTTACTAGTTACAAGATACAGTACAATAAAATAAAAGGGAATAAAAGTGAAATAATTACTTTACCACACATGTCCTGGATGTGGCTCTATAGTCCAACACTCACACATAGCATGTGGAGATCACCAGTGGAGGCAGCAACATCAACATATTCCAGCCTGCATGCTCCTCACAGTATGTCCCAATAATAGTCTCTTGTAGTCTGTCATAGTATTGTCTCAGTGGTAGTCTCAGCCCAATCTCCTCCCACTGACCTCTTACCTCATCTTTTATACCCTTGATTACACCACCCAGAATGAGGTCACCGGCGACAGCAAGTCTGATTGACTAACGCACTCAAGTCCAGATCCTTTGTAAGGAGATAGGATTAAGTGAAATGATACAATGTTATCAACCATGTATGATCTAACAGCCCAGGCTGAACAATGCATGATTCTTTGATCACCCAGGCCTAGGTAGGAATACAATGGAGCCATTCTGGGATGTATACAAAGCCCTATTGTCACAATGGTGCCACTACTCTCCATACACCTAGGATTAGGGCGGCGCACATTATGAATAAATGGAACTAAGAAAGAGATACGCTACCCAGAGATCAAAATACAGCTTTGAGTTATAGCCATATTTAAGCAGAATCATCACACCTTCTCATTCCAAGAGTTTTCTGTATTTTCATGACTATAAAAATTGTAGATTCACACTGAAGGCATCAAAACTATGAATTAACACATGTGGAATTATATACTTAACAAAAAAGTGTGAAACAACTGAAAATATGTCTTATATTCTAGGTTCTTCAAAGTAGCCACCTTTTGCTTTGATTACTGCTTTGCACACTCTTGGCATTCTCTTGATGAGCTTCAAGAGGTAGTCACCTGAAATGGTTTTCACTTCACAGGTGTGCCCTGTCAGGTTTAATAAGTGGGATTTCTTGCCTTATAAATGGTGTTGGGACCATCAGTTGTGTTGTTCAGAAGTCAGGTGGGTACACAGCTGATAGTCCTACTGAATGGAGTGTTAGAATTTGTATTATGACAAGAAAAAAGCAGCTAAGTAAAGAAAAACGAGTGGCCATCATTACTTTAAGAAATGAAGGTCAGTCAGTCCGAAAAATTGGGAAAACTTTGAAAGTGTCCCCAAGTGCAGTGGCCAAATTCATCAAGCGCTACAAAGAAACTGGCTCACATGAGGACCGCCCCAGGAAAGGAAGACCAAGAGTCACCTCTGCTGTGGAGGATAAGTTCATCCGAGTCACCAGCCTCAGAAATCGCAGGTTAACAGCAGCTCAGATTAGAGACCAGGTCAATGCCACACAGAGTTCTAGCAGCAGACACATCTCTACAACAACTGTTAAGAGGAAACTGTGTGCAGCAGGCCTTCATGGTAAAATAGCTGCTAGGAAACCACTGCTAAGGACAGGCAACAAGCAGAAGAGACTTGTTTGGGCTAAAGAACACAAGGAATGGACATTAGACCTGTGGAAATCTGTGCTTTGGTCTGATGAGTCCAAATTTGAGATCTTTGGTTCCAACCACCTTGTCTTTGTGCGACGCAGAAAAGGTGAACGAATGGACTCTACATGCCTGGTTCCCACCGTGAAGCATGGAGGAGGAGGTGTGATGGTGTGGGGGGGCTTTTGCTGGTGACACTGTTGGAGATTTATTCAAAATTGAAGGAATACTGAACCAGCATGGTTACCACAGCATCTTGCAGCGGCATGCTATTCCATCCGGTTTGCGTTTAGTTGGACCATCATTTACTTTTCAACAGGACAATGACCCCAAACACACCTCCAGACTGTGTAAGGGCTATTTGACCAAGAAGGAGAGTGATGGGGTGCTACGCCAGATGACCTGGCCTCCACAGTCACCAGACCTGAACCCAATCGAGATGGTTTGGGGTGAGCTGGACCGCAGAGTGAAGGCAAAAGGGCCAACAAGTGCTAAGCATCTCTGGGAACTCCTTCAAGACTGTTGGAAGACCATTTCAGGTGACTACCTCTTGAAGCTCATCAAGAGAATGCCAAGAGTGTGCAAAGCAGTAATCGAAGCAAAAGGTGGCTACTTTGAAGAACCTAGAATATAAGACATATTTTCAGTTGTTTCACACTTTTTTGTTAAGTATATAATTCCACATGTGTTAATTCATAGTTTTGATGCCTTCAGTGTGAATCTACAATTTTATTGTCATGAAAATACAGAAAACTCTTGGAATGAGAAGGTGTGTCCAAACTTTTGGTCTGTACTGTGTATATATATATATATATATCTGGTGACATGTAACCCTCATGTATATATCTGGTGACATGTAACCCTCTATATATATATCTGGTAACATGTAACCCTCTGTATGTGTTATATATATATATATATATATATATATATATATATATATATATATATATATATATATATATATATATATATATATATATATATATATATATATATATATATATGGATATATGTAACCCTCTGTATATATATCTGGTAACATGTAACCCTCTGTATGTGTATATATATATATATGGTGACATGTAACCCTCTGTATATATATCTCAGGTGACATGTAACCCTCTGTATATATATCTCAGGTGACATGTAACCCTCTGTATATATTTGGTGACATGTAACCCTCTGTATATATTTCTGGTGACATGTAACCCTCTGTGTGTGTGTATATATATATACAGTGATGGCCAAAAGTATTGGCACCCCTGCAATTCTGTCAGATAATACTCAATTTCTTCCAGAAAATGATTGCAATCACAAATGCTTTGGTAATAATATCTTCATTTAATTTGTCTTCAATGGAAAACCACAAAAAGAATTGTCAAAAAGCCAAATCGGATATAATTCTGTACCTGTGGCACATAACAGGTGGTGGCAATAACTAAATCACACTTGCAGCCAGTTGAAATGGATTAAAGTTGACTCAGCCTCTGTCCTGTGTCCTTGTGTGTACCACATTGAGCATGGAGAAAAGAAAGAAGACCAAAGAACTGTCTGAGGACTTGAGAAGCAAAATTGTGAGGAAGCATGAGCAATCTCAAGGCTACAAGTACATCTCCAAAGACCTGAATGTTCCTGTGTCTACCGTGCGCAGTGTCATCAAGAAGTGTAAAGCCCATGGCACTGTGGCTAACCTCCCTAGATGTGGACGGAAAAGAAAAATTGACGAGAGATTTCAACGAAAGATTGTGCGGATGGTGGCTAAAGAACCTCGACTACCATCCAAACAAGTTCTAGCTGCCCTGCAGTCCGAGGGTACAACAGTGTCAACCCGTACTATCTGTCGGTGTCTGAATGAAAAGGGACTCTATGGTAGGATACCCAGGAAGACCCCACTTCTGACCCAGAGACATAAAAAAGCCAGGCTGGAGTTTGCCAAAACTTACCTGAGAAAGCCAAAAACTTTTTGGAAGAATGTTCTCTGGTCAGATGAGACAAAAGTAGAGCTTTTTGGGAAAAGGCATCAACATAGAGTTTACAGGAAAAAAAAAGAGGCCTTCAAAGAAAAGAACACGGTCCCTACAGTCAAACATGGCGGAGGTTCCTGATGTTTTGGGGTTGCTTTGCTGCCTCTGGCACTGGACTGCTTGACCGTGTGCATGGCATTATGAAGTCTGAAGACTACCAACAAATTTTGCAGCATAATGTAGGGCCCAGTGTGAGAAAGCTGGGTCTCCCTCAGAGGTCATGGGTCTTCCAGCAGGACAATGACCCAAAACACACTTCAAAAAGCACTAGAAAATGGTTTGAGAGAAAGCACTGGAGACTTCTAAAGTGGCCAGCAATGAGTCCAGACCTGAATCCCATAGAACACCTGTGGAGAGATCTCACAATGGCAGTTTGGAGAAGGCGCCCTTCACATCTCAGGGACCTGGAGAAATTCCAGCAGAGCATTGTAAGAAACTCATTGATGGTTACCGGAAGCGGTTGTTCGCAGTTATTTTGTCTAAAGGTTGTGCTACCAAGTATTAGGCTGAGGGTGCCAATACTTTTGTCCGGCCCATTTTTGGAGTTTTGTGTAAAATGATCAATGATTTGACTTTTTTTTTCATTCTCTTTTGTGTTTTTTCATTGCAAGCAAAATAAATGAAGATATTATTACCAAAGCATTTGTGATTGCAATCATTTTCTGGAAGAAATTGAGTATTATCTGACAGAATTGCAGGGGTGCCAATACTTTTGGCCAGCACTGTATATATATATATATATCTCTAGTGACATGTAACCCTCTGTATATATCTATATCTGGTGACATGTAACCCTCTGTGTGTGTGTGTATATATATATATATATATATATATATACACACTACCGTTCAAAAGTTTGGGGTCACCCAGACAATTTTGTGTTTTCCATGAAAACTCACACTTTTATTTATCAAATGAGTTGCAAAATGAATAGATAATATAGTCAAGACATTGACAAGGTTAGAAATAATGATATTTATTTGAAATAATAATTTTCTCCTTCAAACTTTGCTTTCGTCACAGAATGCTCCATTTGCAGCAATTCCAGCATTGCAGACTTTGGCATTCTAGCTGTTAATTTGCTGAGGTATCTGGAGACATTTCCCGCCATGCTTCCAGAAGCCCCTCACACAAGTTGGATTGGCTTGATGGGCACTTTTTGCGTACCGTACGGTCAAGCTGCTCCCATAACAGCTCAATGGGGTTGAGATGTGGTGACTGCGCTGGCCCCTCCATTACAGATAGAATACCAGCTGCCGGCTTCTTCCCTAAATAGTTCTTGTATAACTTGGAGGTACTTTGGGTCATTGTCCTGTTGTAGGATGAAATTGGCTCCAATCAAGCGCTGTCCACAGGGTACGGCATGGCATTGCAAAATGGAGTGATAGCCTTCATTATTCCAAATCCCTTTTACCTTGTACAAATCTCCCACTTTACCAGCACCAAAGCAACCCCAGACCATCACATTCCCTCCACCATGCTTGACAGATGGCGTCAGGCGTCTTCCAGCATCTTTTCAGTTGTTCTGCGTCTCACAAATGTTCTTCTGTGTGATCCAAACACCTCAAACTTCGATTCGTCTGTCCATAACACTTTTTTCCAATCTTCCTCTGTCCAATATCTGTTCTTTTGCTCATATTAATCTTTTCCTTTTATTAGCCAGTCTCAGATATGGCTTTTTCTTGGCCACTCTGCCCTGAAGGCCAGCATCCCTGAGTCGCCTCTTCACTGTAGACGTTGACACTGGCGTTTTGCGGGTACTATTTAATGAAGCTGCCAGTTGAGGACCTGCGAGGCGCCGATTTCTCACACTAGAGACTCTAATGTACTTGTCTTGTTGCTCAGTTTTGCAGCGGGGCCCCCCACTTCTCTTTCTACTCTGGTTAGAGCCTGTTTGTGCTTTCCTCTGAAGGGAGTAGTACACACCGTTGTAGGAAATCTTCAGTTTCTTGGCAATTTCTTGCATGGAATAGCCTTCATTTCTAAGAACAAGAATAGACTGTTGAGTTTCACATGAAAGTTCTCTTTTTCTGGCCATTTTGAGAGTTTAATCGAACCAACAAATGTAATGCTCCAGATTCTCAACTAGGTCAAAGGAAGGTCAGTTTTATAGCTTCTCTAACCAGCAAAACTGTTTTCAGCTGTGCTAACATACTTGCACAAGGGTTTTCTAAACATCCATTAGCCTTCTTACACAGTTAGCAAACACAATGTACCATTACAACACTGGAGTGATGGTTGCTGGAAATGGCCTCTATACACCTATGTAGATATTGCATTAAAAAACAGACGTTTGCAGCTAGAATAGTCATTTACCTCATTAACAATGTATAGAGTGTGTTTCTGATTCATGTAATTTTATCTTCATTGAAAAAAAACTGTGCTTTTCTTTCAAACATAAGGAAATTTCTAAGTGATCCTAAACTTTTGAATGGTAGTGTATATATCTGGTGACATGTAACCCTCTGTATATATATATATATATATATATATATCTGGTGAAATGTAACCCTCTGTATATATATATATCTGGTGACCTGTAACCCTCTGTATATATATATATATCTGGTGACATGTAACCCTCTGTATATATATATATATATATATATATATATATATCTGGTGAAATGTAACCCTCTGTATATATATATATATATATATATATATATATATCTGGTGACATGTAACCCTCTGTATATATATATATATCTGGTGACATGTAACCCTCTGTATATATATATATATATATATATATATATATATCTGGTGAAATGTAACCCTCTGTATATATATATATCTGGTGACCTGTAACCCTCTGTATATATATATATATATATATATATATATATATATATATTTGGTGACATGTAACCCTCTGTATATATATATTGGGTGACATGTAACCCTATGTATATATAGATCTGGTGACATGTAACCCTCTGTATATATATATTTGGTGACATGTAACCCTCTGTATATATAGATCTGGTGACCTGTAACCCTCTGTATATATATATATATATCTGGTGACATGTAACCCTCTGTATATATATATTGGGTGACATGTAACCCTCTGTGTATATATATCTTGTGACATGTAACCCTCTGTTATATATATATATATATATATATATATATATATATATATCTGGTGACATGTAACCCTCTGTATATATATCTGGTGACAGGTAACCCTCTGTATATATATCTGGTGACATGTAACCCTCTGTATATATATATCTGGTGACATGTAACCCTCTGTATATATATATATCTGGTGACATGTAACCCTCTGTATATACAGTCACATGAAAAAGTTTGGGCACCCCTATTAATCTTAATTATTTTTAGTTCTAAATATTTGGGTGTTTGCAACAGCCATTTCAATTTGATATATCTAATAACTGATGGACACAGTAATATTTCAGGATTGAAATGAGGTTTATTGTACTAACAGAAAATGTGCAATATGCATTAAACCAAAATTTGACCGGTGCAAAAATTTGGGTACCCTTATCATTTTATTGATTTGAATACTCCTAACTACTTTTTACTGACTTACTGAAGCACAAAATTGGTTTTGTAACCTCACTGAGCTTTGAACTTCATAGCCAGGTGTATCCAATCATGAGAAAAGGTATTTAAGGTGGCCAATTGCAAGTTGTTCTCCTATTTGAATCTCCTCTGAAGAGTGGCATCATGGGCTCCTCAAAACAACTCTCAAATGATCTGAAAACAAAGATTGTTCAACATAGTTGTTCAGGGGAAGGATACAAAAAGTTGTCTCAGAGATTTAACCTGTCAGTTTCCACTGTGAGGAACATAGTAAGGAAATGGAAGACCACAGGGACAGTTCTTGTTAAGCCCAGAAGTGGCAGGCCAAGAAAAATATCAGAAAAGCAGAGAAGAAGAATGGTGAGAACAGTCAAGGACAATCCACAGACCACCTCCAAAGAGCTGCAGCATCATCTTGCTGAAGATGGTGTCACTGTGCATCGGTCAACAATACAGCACACTTTGCACAAGGAGAAGCTGTATGGGAGAGTGATGCGAAAGAAGCCGTTTCTGAAAGCACACCACAAACAGAGTCGCCTGAGGTATGCAAAAGCACATTTGGACAAGCCAACTTCATTTTGGAAGAAGGTCCTGTGGACTGATGAAACAAAGATTGAGTTGTTTGGTCATACAAAAAGGCGTTATGCATGGCGTCCAAAAAACACAGCATTCCAAGAAAAACACTTGCTACCCACTGTAAAATTTGGTGGAGGTTCCATCATGCTTTGGGGCTGTGTGGCCAATGCCGGCACCGGGAATCTTGTTAAAGTTGAGGGTCGCATGGATTCAACTCAGTATCAGCAGATTCTTGAGAATAATGTACAAGAATCAGTGACGAATTTGAAGTTACGCCGGGGATGGATATTTCAGCAAGACAATGATCCAAAACACAGCTCCAAATCTACTCAGGCATTCATGCAGAGGAACAATTACAATGTTCTGGAATGGCCATCCCAGTCCCCAGACCTGAATATCATTGAACATCTGTGGGATAATTTGAAGCGGGCTGTCCATGCTCGCCGACCATCAAACTTAACTGAACTGGAATTGTTTTGTAAAGAGGAATGGTCAAAAATACCTTCATCCAGGATCCAGGAACTGATTAAAAGCTACAGGAAGAGACTAGAGGCTGTTATTTTTGCAAAAGGAGGATCTACTAAATATTAATGTCACTTTTCTGTTGAGGTGCCCATACTTTTGCACCGGTCAAATTTTGTTTTAATGCATATTGCACATTTTCTGTTAGTACAATAAACCTCATTTCAATCCTGAAATATTACTGTGTCCATCAGTTATTAGATATATCAAATTGAAATGGCTGTTGCAAACACCCAAATATTTAGAACTAAAAATGATTAAGATTAATAGGGGTGCCCAAACTTTTTCATATCACTGTATATATCTGGTGACATGTAACCCTCTGTATATATATATATATATATATATCTGGTGACATGTAACCCTCTGTTATATATATATATATATATATATATATATATATCTGGTGACATGTAACCCTCTGTATATATATCTGGTGACATGTAACCCTCTGTATATATATATCTGGTGACATGTAACCCTTTGTATATATATATCTGGTGACATGTAACCCTCTGTATCTCTCTCAGACAGTCACTCTCTGCGCTATTATCACACGGCGGTCTCAGCTCCAGGGTCCGGACTACCTGAGTTCTCTATAGTTGGATATATGGATGATCGGGAGATTGTGAATTATAACTCAGACAGCTGCAGAACAAAACCGAGTGTGCAGTGGATGGAGAAGATAGAAGAGCAAGATCCAGGATACTGGGAGAGAAATACACAGATAGCTAAAGACAATCAGGATTTAGTCAGATATAATATGAAGACAATGATGGAGCGCTTCAACCAGACTGGAGGTGAGAGACAAATATACTGTATACACAATATACACTGATATACACAATACATAATGCACTATTCACAATACACACACTAAACTGTATACACACTAATATACACAAAGCACCTTACATAACATACACTAATAGAATATATGCAATATTGTACAAATGTTTTTGGCAGATGAGAAAAAATGCTGCAAAGTAAGAATGCTTTCCAAAATAATATATAAAATTGTATATAATGGCAGAACAGCACGAGTAAATATTTTCTTAAAGGGATTGCATTACAAGGAGTGACCCATGGTTTAAATCATGTTTTTATGTTAAACATATTTTTTAAAGAATTTTTGATGTTTTAAATTTCCTATGTTATTATCTATATTTTAAAATATCCTAAATCTCTTTCAATACCAACTCTTGCCACTAAGCCTAAAACACTCTGTGACTTCCCGCTTCCTGTAGAAGGACTATGGACCATAGACACAATGGTCTGGAGTAGAACCTATGCACTTCTATGGAGAGTTTTCTATGCATGCTTTGTGGCCTGTGAAGAGGTCATTGTGTAGAGAGGAGTAGATAAGATATGACATCTCCTATTGTGACTTGTGCACACAGCTCTCACTCTGTATATTACATCTACCACACCCTATACCCTGTTTATTACATATCACACACCTCATAACGTATACACACGTGGACAAAATTGTTGGTACCCCTCCCTCGTTTAATGAAAGAAAAATCCGCAATGGTCACAGAAATAACTTGAATCTGACAAAAGTAATAATATATAAAAATTCTATGAAAATGAACAAATGAAAGTCAGACATTGCTTTTCAACCAGGCTTCAACAGAATTTTTTTAAAAAAGAGATTTCATTGTACCCTGCACAGATTCAAGACACCCTGTGCCAGATGCAGCAAAGCAGCCCCAGAACATAACAGAGCCTCCTCCATGTGTCACAGTAGGGACAGTGTTCTTTTCAAGATAGGCTTCATTTTTCCGTCTGTGAACATAGAGCTGATGTGCCTTGCCAAAAATTTCGATTTTTGTCTCATTTGTCCATAGGACATTCTCCCAGAAGCTTTGTGGCTTGTCAACATGTAGTTTGGCAAATTCCAGTCTGTCAGATTCAAGTTATTTCTGTGACCATTGTGGGTTTTTCTTTCATTAAACGAGGGGTACCAACAATTTTGTCCACGTGTGTATTTTACATGTCACACACCCTATACCTTGTATATTATATGTAACACACCATACCCTGTATATTACATATCACACACCTAACTTGTACATACATGATATATGTGCTGTGTGTAACATGTTCCTGTGCCGTCTGCAGGTCTCCATATTTACCAGGTGATGTACGGCTGTGAGGTGAGAGATGACGGTAGTATTACAGGATATCAGCAGTACGGATATGATGGCAGAGAATTCATGTCCCTGGACACACAGACATGGACATTTATCCCCACCATGTCCCAGGCTCAGATCACTACACAGAGATGGAACAGACCAGAGGAACAAGAGGGGGAGATAAAGAAGAATTATCTGGAGAATGAGTGTATCGAGTACCTGAAGAAATATGTGGAGAATGGGAGAGAAGATCTGGAGAGGAGAGGTGAGCGCTCAGTATACAGCTGTCTATGGTCCCCACTGTCCAAAGAAAACCTCCATATAAACTTGACCACAAACATCAACAATCCAAACAAAAAAGAAAAGGTCAAGAAAAAACTCAATATATAAAAATATATATTTATTAATAAAAATTTAATAAATAATACATTTAGAAAAATATGTATCAAAGACAAAATAATGTAGGTCACACAATAGTATGGTCCCTACTGTCACATGTCCTGTATGTGTGTGATGTGTGTGCAGATCCTACTGTCACATGTCCTGTATGTGTGTGATGTGTGTGCAGATCCTACTGTCACATGTCCTGTATGTGTGTGATGTGTGCGCAGATGTCCTGTATGTGTGTGATGTAATATAGTAGATAATACCTGCAGTCCTATGTAACACCACAGGTAACACAGAGTGATAACATCTACTATATTATCTGTACTCAGAGAGTTATCACTGTGTTATTTGTGTTGTTATATGAGCAGCAACAGTGAAAAATTGGTAAAAAGGTGGTTGTCTATAAAAATAATTTATGAAAGGATATTACCTGACTAGACACTCTAAAACAGCGGTTCTCAACCTGTGGGTCGTGACCCCTTTGGGGGTCAAACGACCCTTTCACAGGAGTTACCTGAGACCATCGGAAAACACATATTTCCGATGGTCTTAGGAACCGAAACACCACTCCTCTATCCGTTTCCCAGAGGGAAGGTTTATTACCACCCCTGCCTTCCCGATCGCTGTATACACAGCTATGTGCACCGCCATGATGAGGCTGCCCTCTGACCCAGCAGTCACATGATTCACCGGGATCAGAGTGTTTTAGAGCTTCTGGGTCCTAGAGGTCAGCTCAATAGTAACATGCAGTAGGCTGTATTCCTCCTGCAACTGGGGCTAAATGTATCAGCCCCAGTTACAGGGAAAATCAGCCTCCCCAACAACAACAAAAAATTGTGATCAGATGTCATCAAAGGTCAATTATGACCTTATGGGGACACAATGTAAAAATAAAAAATAAAATGTCAAAACACACCCTTATTAAAGGTTAAGGCCCCACCCCCGACGACACCATACAAAATAAAAATTACTGTAATAGAGAGGAAAAACTATTTTATAATGTTTTTAGTAGCCCTTTGTGTTATTAAATAAAAAAAAAAAGAAAAGTGATACACAGACACGTTTTACCTCTTCTTTTGTTTATATTTTCCCTGATAGAAAAAAAATTAAAACACATGCAAAAATAAAAACAGCATAAAAATAAAGCCCTATGTGTTACCGAAGAAAGACACAGAAATTAGTTGAATAACCCAAATGATAAAAATGTTACAGCCCTCAAAACCGCACATAGAAAATACCCAAAAATGTGTCTGATCCTGGACCAGAAATAGGCCCGGTACTGAAGTGGTTAAAGCAGCTACTGTGTTGAAAGCAGCAGTATTGGAGGTAAAATGACACTTCATGAATTATAATTACTGGGTAAATGTAAAATTATCAACTACTGCAAAAAAACAAACAGTTTTTTACATTTATGATGTAGCAACGAAAATAATTTTATGGTTGGGGGTCACCACAACATGAGGAACTGTATTAAAGGGTCGCGGCATTAGTAAGGGTGAGAACCGCTGCTCTAAAACATAACCTTTGGTTAGGTAGAGCTTCACTTTTCTTGCCTCCGCTCAGATAGTCGAGTATCTATACGAACACAATGATGTACAAAATCATCAAAATCAGTGGGAGCATCAGCACGTGCTAATTCATCTTTAAGTGCATTGGATAGTCCATTCTTGAAAAATGTTAACTTTGCAGCATTATTCCATTCAGTGTCATTCGGCTACCGAGCGCCTGCCCTGACGTAGAGCTAATAATATTGCATTTTCTGTTGCACATCGGTTAGGATCATCAAATACCTGGCTCATAGCTACAAGAAAGGCTTCTAAATAATCAAGACGTGCATCATTGGTCTCAATAAGGGGATTAGCCCAGGCTACGGCCTTATGTGTCAGAAGCATAATAATACACAGCACCTTAGATCTGTCAGTGAGGAAGTTAGAAGGGTGTTCTCCAAAATATAACTGTAACGGAATTGCCAGTTGAGCAATTCCCCAGTGCTGCTGCAGAACCCAGGGGGGAGGGGCACAACAAGACAGTGAGCCCTAAAGCTGAACCCCCCCACTGTCCCTGGCTAACTTGCCCGATCTGTCCTAGGCGACAGCCAGCAATCGCTCAATCATTCCCTTCCTAATATAGGTGACAACACAGACAGGATAAACAAGAAAGGGAGGTCAGCTAGCCAAGGGGTCGGTAACAGTTGAGCAATGCAGTATAAAATCACAATCCAAGAGAATAGTCAGAGACAAAACCAGAGGTCAGGAATAGGAATACAGGTAACAAAACAGCACGGAGTAAAGGCAGGTACGCAGATGCAATAGCAAGCACTAATGTGACTGTGAGCAAAGAATAAATAGTAAGGAAAAACCCGCCCCAGACTTGATAGGACGATAGGCTGTCAATCACACAGGCAAGGCTAAAATTAACTATTAGTGGAGCAGAGGAAAACCAAGGTGAAGGAGACGGGTGTGGCAGAAAATCAATTACATAGTTTAGGACAGTGTTCAGACTGAGCAACAAGAATCTTAAACAAGGAATCAAACTGAGCACGCCTCCTGCGCCGCTGCCGCGTGCGAGCGGAGGGTGGTGCAGAGACCTGAACAGGCAGAGACTTTATATTAACTTACATTGATTAATAACTCCGTGGTACTTTTCACGATCCCCACTAAACCTGAAGGGTGGAAGAGGCAAGGTGGATGAAGAAACTGGAACCACAGCCCAGGTGTAACATCTCTGTCTGTTCGGGTCTCTGCGCCACCCTCCACCTGCATGCTGCGGCGAAGGAGGCGTGTTCAGTTTGATTCCTTGCTTAATGTTCTTGATGCTCAGTCTGAACACTGTTCTACACTATGTGATTGAATTTCAGTCACACCCGACTCCTGCACCTTGCTTCTCTCTGCTCCTCTAACAGTTAAAGGGATTCTATCATTGGGGAAACGTGTTTTTACCTGAAGCAATGTTGGAATAGCCTTTATAAAAGCTATTCTACTCCTACTTTTACTTTTCTTCTCCTCGCCGCCGTTTGTCCAAAAAAAAAATTTATTCTCATATGTAAATTATGCTCTGGGAACACCAGGGGTGTTCCCCCTGTGCTCCGAGCACTCCGCGTCATCGCCGCAACTCGCCTCCAGCGCTGCTTTTTCACGCCCCCTGCATCTTCTTCTGTTCATCTTGCATCTGCTTTCTCCGTCGGCCATTTTTCTGAAGTACACTGGTGTAAGAAACTAAACAAAAATTGCCGACGGAGCATGCTCAGTCGGCTCTGACTGAACTAAAAGTGGTTCATTGAAGTAATTATTTCTATGATGCAGTTTCTATATAGCCAGTACTACTGGTGCTAGTTCACTGTATATTGCTCTCAGTTTTGCTGCCCCCCTCCCCTGTATGCTTTAATGCCCCATATAACAGGATGATGACGCACTGTACACAATGGTAATAGTGCAGGGGAAAATATAACATTACATGGCGGCCATTCAGATAAATTGCCAACCTTGAAATTCATGGTTCTCCGAGTGCATGATATCTTATTTTTAGCAGGACAATGTGTACTTCCTAATGGCACTATTTACTAGTCTATGTAGCGTCATGGGAAGCTGAAAAAAATTCACAATGTGGTAAATTTGGGGAAAAAACACAGATGACCAAATTTCTGGTTTTGTTTTAATGATGTGCACTGTCCGGTGAAAATGACACATTGCATATATTCTGCAGGTCAGTGGCATCACAGCAATGCCAAATTTATATAATTTTTTTTAGTGAAAAAAACAGAGATTCAGCCATTTTGATTTGCTTTCCCGTTGCTGTATTCAGTGAATGGAATAAATATTTGTATATTTTAATAGTGTGGCCAATTTCAGATGTGGGGGACACCCAATTTGTTTATTTACTTTATTATGAGATCTAGGAAAAGGGGGTGAATTAATTTTTTTAAAATTTTTATTGTGGTTTAATATTTCAAAAAACTTTTTTAAATATTGTTTATTTTTTTTAGCCCCCATAGGGAACTTGAGCCTGCAATCATTAGATTGCTTATACCATAGACTTCAATACTACAGTGTTGCATTCTATGGTAAAATCCTTGTGTTACTATTGAGCCCTGCCACAGGCAGATCTGAGAAGTCATATAGTATTGGCAGGCCTGGTAAGTATCAGAAGGCTCCTGACTGCCATAGCAATGGGATGGCTCCAATGGTCTCCCTGTGGGGGAACTGTTCCATACCTATTCTTATATGTGCAGAGCACAGGGGTCTCCGGAGTGTTATACACAGTACAGGGGACTCTGCAGATTGTACAGACGGCCAGAGGGGGAGGAAAGATCAGATCTGGGCTACAGGGCGGCCATTTATATTTTCTTGTTTTTCCTTTCAGTTCAGCCAAAAGTGAAGGTCGCCGGTCAGGAGAAAGATGAGACTCTGACGCTTCACTGCCAGGTGTACGGATTTCACCCCAAACAAGTGCATGTGAAGTGGATGAAGAATGGGGAGGACGACGTTCCCACCTATCAGACCACACACACCCTCCCCAATCCTGACGGCACCTATCAGATCAGGGTCACTGCGGAAGTGATCCCCAAAGAGGGCGACATCTACTCCTGTTATGTGGATCACAGCAGCCTGACAGAGCCAATGAAGATTGTGTGGGGTGAGTTTTATCCATACTGGGGGGATGACAGGAGGACGACTTTGGAGTATGTCATGACTGGTGATCATGACATATCTTCACATGTCATTGTATAGTCTGTTGACCATGCAAAGTCGCCCAACTGAGTTAACCCAGTGTTCAGAGCTGGGGCGGTTGTCATTATTCTTGTTGTAATTGTTGAATTTCTCCTATATAAAAGTATCAATAATGCAAATATTATATATATTTGTTCAGCTATTTCTTTATTATACGTCTGTGTTCACATTTCCATCAGAAGACCAAAAAAGGGGAAAAACAGAGCGTTGGATCTATCATACAAACAGTGTCATCTGGACCCCACTGACTATATAATGGGTCTGTTTGGTTTCCATCCTGGTGTCAGTCATGACAGAAAGTCTCTGATTTGTTCTACATTCTAGGGCTCATTACAGATTGTTTCATACTGAAGCCACAGAGTACCCACATACAGTAGTGACACCACCTTGCACATAATCCACACTGCTATGTCTGTGTAATAATGTAGAACAGAACAGTTATAAAATGCTCCTGGAATTGCTCTGATCATTGTGCCAACTACAAGGCAATACCCATATCATTATCCACTGTGATCATAAACTAATGACATAGCAGTGCCCACATGGTAGCTATTACTACAGCAGTGCCCACACTAATATACCAGACCCAGTGCCCATAGAGCAGTTATTACTACAGCAGTGGCCATATTAATGTACCAGGCACGGTGCCCCCACAATACAGCACATTACCTCCTGTGAGCTCCTGCACTGCTCTCTACTATCAGGACATTACATCAGTAAATCCTCAGCCGCCTCCTGTGTGACTGATCTACAGAGATCAGCGCTGGAGGATCCATTAGTCAGCAGTGATCTATGACTGATCTCTTCTATCAGGGCAGATTCATGACGTTCTGGGGCAATACTGGGAATTGAGGACGATCTTGCTGAATCCTGAACATTTGCTGTTATGGGATTGGGCAGTCAGGAACTGCAGAAACAACACAACTTTTTCTGGAATTTGGGTTTTATATTAGAGATGTCATACATCACATGTCTTGTTGAACACAATGTACACCACTGTATAAGCACAGAGCAGTATACATCACTTATAGAGAAACCATAGAATATGTATAGTACCTTCTACATATTTCTAGTCTACGCCTTTGCATGCATTCCATAGTCTATAATGGGAAAATAAGAACTGGCGATTCACTTTTGGAACATGAAAAGTGAATGAGGGTCTGTGAAAATATTCGGCTTATGCACCGGAGCTCAAAACCAAATGTGGACAGATCCTGATGTGTAAAAGTCTTTTTTGTACAGTATATCTTTGATATGTTTTGTTAAAAACCAGGCGAGATATGAAGCTCAGTATTGTTATTATGATAACATGTCTGATATTACCCATCCATAAACAGAAAAATACCCCAAATATGTGATGGCAGAATAAAGTAGGAAGTTTGTCTCCCGACATGACTATTATAATGGATTCTTCAATTTCTTCCTAATTCCTTCTCCTCTTCTTATTATAGGAACCTAGAGGAAGGACCCGGCTTTGCACGGGTATATTTAATTTCTTGTTTGTGTAGTGACCCCATAAGAATTGGCCAGTTTTGCACTTGACATCCAGTATGGCAGTCCAGTATAGGTATAGTCTATTTATGGCTGTGTTGCTATGGAAACCTGGTAACTGAAATGTGAACTTATATTGCCTGATGCACGTCATATGACTGAATATTAAAGGACCTGCGAACTGCTGTTAACTCATGCAGAACATAAATAGCTTGGTTGCTATGGAAACCTGGTGTAAAGCTGTGTGTATGTCAAGACTGAACCTGCGATTTTCCATTGGTCCATAAGTGTCATGTGATCATGTACATCTCAGTTTGGATATCATTGAAAAACCTGCGATCGATTGTTATGGAAAACCTGGAGTAAAGCTGTGTGTATGTGATCTTGTGTAACAGTGTCATCCACAGCGCCCTTCCCCTTTAAAGCTGACCTACAGCAGTGAAGAAAAATGGCTGGGTTGTTATTGAAACCTGGAGTGCAGCTGTGTGCATGTTGCTGCCAATGCTTTGTCAGATTGGAGACTGGCTTGGGTCTGCTGGGGAGTTTCAGCAGCTCGCTGTTGTCTGTAACATACCTTATCAGATTGTAGACAGGCTTGGGTCTGCTGAGAGTTTTCATTAGCTCGAGCAGCAGCCATGCGTTTTGCTGCAGGGGACATGAGTAGTTTAAAAAACGTTTCAATTTATAAGAATGCTGAAATCCAGTATGGCAGTCCAGTCAGTGGCGTAAATACCGGGGTAGCAGTGGTAGCGGCTGCCACAGGGCCCGGGACATTAGGGGACCCGGCGGGCCTCTGATGTTTTTTTTTTTTTTTTTTTAACACCAGCAGGTAACGGGCCCTATATACTTACCGATCCCCACTCCTGCTCACGGCCGCCTGCACTTCACCTTCTGCAGAGGCGGCTGTGAGCAGGAGTGGGGATTGGTAAGTAAGGCCTGTGGGCCGTGAACCGCACAAACACTGCTATCATTATACTCTGGGGTCTTTTCAGCAGGCTTCGGGCCTCCTTGGTGGCGTCCCAGATGTCGGTGGGCCGGTCCGACGTCATTATGCGTTGCGATACATGCCTGGCTCACGTGACATCTAGTCCAACATTGTAGCGGGAAGTGCGCATAATACTATATGAAGGAGCCACTATGATACTGTGTGCAGGGGCCACTATGGGGCAGAATACTGTGTGCAAGGGCCACTATGGGGCCTAATAGTGTATGCAGGGGCCACTATGGGGCATGATAGTGTATGCAGGAATGCAGTTTGTGCGGGGGGGGGTCCCATGTCAAATGTTCGCCTTGGGGCCCTGCCATTGCTAGTTACGCCACTGAGTCCAGTATAGGTACAGTCTATTTATGGCTGTGTTGTTATGGAAATCTGGTAAATCAAATGTGAACTTATATTGACTGATACACGTGATATGACTGAATATTTAAGGTCCTGTGAACTGCTATTGACTAATACAGGTCATACATAGCTTGGTTGCTATGGAAACCTGTGTGCCTGAGGAGAGTAAGCACCTGCAAGCTTTTATTGGCTGATAAGGGACATGTGACCATGTGTATGGCAGCTGGAATATGAGTGAAAGACTTGCAGGCTTGTATAGACTAATGCTGGTCATTTTTTGGGTATACTGTATCTCAGGAACAGTATGTCCAAGAGAGCTGAGACCCAGTCTATAATATTCCCGGACACCTGATGTACATGTGTGCCAAATTTGGTGAGGATCGGTCCAGTCGTTTGGTCGTGCATAAAGAACAGACAGACAGACAGATATGGACAGGGACATCTCTCCTTGAGGAGAGCACCAGTTAAGGTGTGTAGAGTTTTGAGTTGCCTTTCGCCCTCTAATAAGCATCTACATATCACAAGACATTATGGGAAAGGAGCTGGGAGGGTTACATCCAACAGAGGGCGCATGAGCTCCCAGCTCCTTTCCCGAAAGGCAACTCAAAACTCTACACACCTTAACTGGTGCTCTCCTCAAGGAGAGATGTCCCTGTCCATAACCCACTCATTGCCTCCCACAAAGCCAGCCAGTTCACTTTGCTCTGCACTGATGAGGGACAAAAATCCCGAAACGGCGCTATATGCAGATAAGTGAAATTGGCTTGGCTAAAATCCCTTTTGCTGTCTCAAGACTTGGTGAGTCAAAAGCAAACTGAGGATCTGTTACATCCAACAGAGGGCGCATGAGCTCCCAGCTCCTTTCCCATAATGCCTTGTGATAGACAGACAGATAGACAGACAGACAGGAACTCATTTTTATATATATAAGAGATAAAGGCAGCTACAGAAGAACCCATGGTGAGTATTGTGTATGTGTGTCTGTGCTGAGATGTCACTAGTTGTGATATTACTAATGCCCAGTGATAGTGAGGACAGTATGGGACTGTATATGAGGCTGTGACTGGGATGTATATACTGTACTCACTGGACTCCGTATATAGGATATCGCTGTGGTATCCTTAAGTGAAGTTTTATAATATTCAGCAGTGCAAAGGAATTGTCTGACCACAGAAACCCTTTAATGTGGGAGCCATGTTGGCAGATTTGCTGGGTAAAGCTGTTCTGCGCTGGATATGTCCCCTCTAGTATCTACGATATACATGGACGGCCTTGAGTACAGAATGGCTAATGAAGAGGGGTCTCAAGTGGTACATGCACCCCCTCTATGAGCTCCATATGCCCTAATAGACAGGGGTTATCTTTATGAGACAACCAAGTGTTAGGTATTGTGTAGGAATAGAACAACATGGCTACTTTCCTCCAAAATCAGTGCCTTGTGTTATGGTTGTAGATGGCAATGAATCTCAGGCCATTTACTTCAGTGAGCTGAGCTGCAAAACCAGACATAACCCATGGACAGAAGAGTTTGCAAGAAAGCAGCCATGTTTTTTTAATCTTCTACATCTCCTTTAAGTCTACATAAAAGTTCTGTCACTTTATAGATTGTTTGATTTACTTTTAAAGTCCCATCACTGAGAATGGAGCTAATATATAGGAAGAAGCATTCGGCACTCTCAGTTTACGTGAAAAATAACTCCTCATCCAGAAACAAATGACGTTTTGGTCAATAAGACCTTCATAAGAA
The DNA here is from genome assembly GCA_947044405.1 of Leptodactylus fallax. Classification (NCBI taxonomy): domain Eukaryota; kingdom Metazoa; phylum Chordata; class Amphibia; order Anura; family Leptodactylidae; genus Leptodactylus; species Leptodactylus fallax. The sequence goes on from CAMRHE010000113.1 coordinate 4,920,747, forward strand.
ATCTGTAGATGTATATGTTTACATAGTTCATCATCAGTAATAACAATAGTTACAACCATATCAAAAATACTTAGACAGTGCATGAAAAAATTAACAAGCAATTCAGATCAATTAAATGAAACTGTGTCCCCTTAGACAAGATTGCATTCCATGTACAGTACAGACCAAAAGTTTGGACACACCTTCTCATTCCAAGAGTTTTCTGTATTTTCATGACTATAAAAATTGTAGATTCACACTGAAGGCATCTAAACTATGAATTAACACATGTGGAATTATATACTTAACAAAAAAGTGTGAAACAACTGAAAATATGTCTTATATTCTAGGTTCTTCAAAGTAGCCACCTTTTGCTTTGATTACTGCTTTGCACACTCTTGGCATTCTCTTGATGAGCTTCAAGAGGTAGTCACCTGAAATGGTCTTCCAACAGTCTTGAAGGAGTTCCCAGAGATGCTTAGCACTTGTTGGCCCTTTTGCCTTCACTCTGCTGGTCCAGCTCACCCCAAACCATCTCGATTGGGTTCAGGTCTGGTGACTGTGGAGGCCAGGTCATCTGGCGTAGCACCCCATCACTCTCCTTCTTGGTCAAATAGCCCTTACACAGTCTGGAAGTGTGTTTGGGGTCATTGATCTGTTGAAAAATAAATGATGGTCCAACAAAACGCAAACCGGATGGAATAGCATGCCGCTGCATGATGCTGTGGTAACCATGCTGGTTCAGTATTCCTTCAATTTTGAATAAATCCCCAACAGTGTCACCAGCAAAGCCCCCCCACACCATCACACCTCCTCCTCCATGCTTCACGGTGGGAACCAGGCATGTAGAGTCCATTCCTTCACCTTTTCTGCGTCACACAAAGACACGGTGGTTGGAACCAAAGATCTCAAATTTGGACTCATCAGACCAAAGCACAGATTTCCACAGATCTAATGTCCATTCCTTGTGTTCTTTAGCCCAAACAAGTCTCTTCTGCTTGTTGCCTGTCCTTAGCAGTGGTTTCCTAGCAGCTATTTTACTATGAAGGCCTGCTGCACACAGTCTTCTCTTAACAGTTGTAGAGATGTGTCTGCTGCTAGAACTCTGTGTGATATTGACCTGGTCTCTAATCTGAGCTGCTGTTAGCCTGCGATTTCTGAGGCTGGTGACTCGGATGAACTTATCCTCCGCAGCAGCGGTGACTCTTGGTCTTCCTTTCCTGGGGCCGTCCTCATGTGAGCCAGTTTCTTTGTAGCGCTTGATGGTTTTGGCCACTGCACTTGGGGACACTTTCAAAGTTTTCCCAATTTTTCGGACTGACTGACCTTCATTTCTTAAAGTAATGATGGCCACTCGTTTTTCTTTACTTAGCTGCTTTTTTCTTGCCATAATACAAATTCTAACACTCCATTCAATAGGACTATCAGCTGTGTATCCACCTGACTTCTGAACAACACAACTGATGGTCCCAACCCCATTTATAAGGCAAGAAATCCCACTTATTAAACCTGACAGGGCACACCTGTGAAGTGAAAACCATTTCAGGTGACTACCTTTTGAAGCTCATCAAGAGAATGCCAAGAGTGTGCAAAGCAGTAATCAAAGCAAAAGGTGGCTACTTTGAAGAACCTAGAATAGAAGACATATTTTCAGTTGTTTCACACTTTTTTGTTAAGTATATAATTCCACATGTGTTAATTCATAGTTTTGATGCCTTCAGTGTGAATCTACAATTTTTATAGTCATGAAAATACAGAAAACTCTTGGAATGAGAAGGTGTGTCCAAACTTTTGGTCTGTACTGTATATACTGTATATATACACTGTGTTCCAAATTATTATGCAGATATTTTCTCATATTTTCCAAAATTACCTATATGAATTGCAGTCATTGTAATTTTCCAGTCATCAACTATTCGAGTATAATTGAAAGGTTTTTGAACAAACTGCCTATGATAACAGTATATTTAAAAAAAAAAAGAAACACTCAAAATGCATGTTTTAAATTATTATGCACAGCAGAATTTGCAACCTTTTCATTTTTATTAAGAACCAAAAAATGGTCATTGTAAAATCATAAGTATTAGCAGGTTATTACAAACTGAAATCAAACAGTTTTCAAGCCAAAACTTTATTCGAGGTGATGTTACATTTGCACATAGGACCCCTTGTTCGAAAGAAGCTTCTGAACTCTCTCGTCCATTGAATTGGTCAGTTTTTGGATGGTTTCTGCTTCAATTGTTTTGCATGAGGACAGAATACCCTCCCAGAGCTGTTGCTTAGATGTGAACTGCCTCCCGCCATCATAGACACTCCTTTTGATGATGCTCCAGAGGTTCTCAATGGGGTTGAGGTCAGGGGAGCATGGGGGCCACACCATAAGTTTGTCCCCTTTTATGCCCATAGCAGCCAGAGATGCAGATGTGTTATTTGCAGCATGAGACGGTACATTATCATGCATGAAAATGATCTTTCTGCGGAATGCATGGTTCTTCTTCTTAAACCATGGCAGGAAGTGCTGTTTGAGAAACTCCACATACATTATGGAGTTCATCTTTACCCCTTCAGGGATCCTAAAGGGGCCGACAATCTCTCTCCCCATGATTCCAGCCCAAAACATTACTCCACCTCCTCCTTGTTGGCGCCGTAGCCGTGTTTGCATGGGGTGTCCATCAACAAGCCATCCTCCACTCCATCCATCTGGACCATCGAGCGTTGCACGGCACTCATCGGTGAACAAAACAGTTTTGAAGTCAGTCTTCATGTATTGTTTGGCCCACTGGAGCCGTTTCTGCTTGTGTGCAGTGGATAGAGGAGGTCGACAGGATGGCTTACGCACAGCTGCAAACCTCTGAAGGACCCTGCATCTTGTTGTTCGGGGGACGTTGGAGGCACCAGCAGCTTAAAAAACTTGTCTGCTGCTATGACAAGGCATTTTTGAAGCTGCTCTTTTAACCTGACGTAATTGCCTGTTGGAAAGAGTCCTCAATTTTCCCTTATCAGCACGCACACGTGTGTGCTGTGAAGCAGCTACATACTTCTTGATTGTGCGATGATCACGATAAAATGTCTTGGCAATGTTGATTGTAGTCATGCCTTGACCTAAACACTCCACAATTTGTTGCTTCTCAGCAGCCGACACATCCTTTTTCTTTCCCATTTTGGCTGAAAATGTAGGCTGCTTAATAATGTGGGACATCCTTCTTAAGTAGTCTTGCCTTTAATTGGATACACCTGCCAAACTAATTAGCACAGGTGTCTGCAATTGCTTTCAGTGATATAAAGAGCCCTGACACACATCACCATCAATGAGTTTAACTGACAAACAAAAAAATTCTTACCTTATCACTCCTAAACACTTTTTGCATAATAATTTGGAACACAGTGTATTGTAAGTATATGAACCAGAGGGCGCTGTTGAGCGACCAAGGCCAGGCCAGAAAAGGCTCTCAGCCACGCCTTTGGGTGGTGGCGTAACTCCAGAGGGGCTGGAGTATCGTGCAGGAAGCAGGAAATGGTGGACCAGCTAAGGACAGAGAGAGACGCTCTGTCCCAGAAGGGCTGGGGTCCACAGAGGACTGTTGCTGGAGCTGAGCAATAGTCAGGACAGTTAGGGGCTCAAGGACTGAGTTAGGACCCTAACTGTGGTCTAGGTTTTTTGTTGTTTTGCTATGTTGCAGTTAAGCTGAATAAAGCCACTTTTATTTTACACTTGGACCGTCTGAAAGCTATCTTTCCGGCGCCCAGTACCACGAACCACCGCTGTCCGGACCAGGAAAAGCCGCCATTTTGAGTTTAATTCCCCAAGTTGTCACCTATGGTGCTACGGATTCGGGCATAAAGAGATCCACGCAAGTCCTGGAAGACAAGTGATTGGTGATTGCAGTACTGCTAAGTGTGCATTGTGGCCTACAGCTGGAAGAAATCGGTGATTTCAACTGAGAAGCCCAGGAAGGGGTGAGTGAATTGCAACATAGCAAAGTGTGTGCAAAAACTGGTGAAAGTAAAACTCTGGAAGAAGAATCCAGGGAATGTTCTTTGTGTATACTGTGGCACAGATGTCTGTGAAGTGTTTGCTGATGGCAAGAAAGTAAGCAATGTGTGTAGAAGCTGGATATTGCAAACAGTCTATGTGAAAGGCTATGGTGACATGTTGGTGTTTTCTGTGGAAGACAGAAGAAAATGCTGGTTGTTGTAGTGCCACATAAATTAACTGTTTGAATACATGTGACTGCAGAAGATAGCAAAAAGTTGCTGCCGGTTGAACCCAAGGTTGCTGTGGAATATTGTGTAATCTTGTTAGTAAACCATGGGCAAGAAAAAGAAAATTTCAGCTTGTGAAAAAGCAGAGAAGTTATGCTCAGGTTTATTAGTGCAGCAGTCTGAATGCAGAGAGACACAAAACCCGGAACAGATCATGTGGAGTGCAAGTAAAGATAAAGGGTTGCATGATGGTGACTCAATTTTTCTAAAGCACCTCTGTTCTATGATGGAATATGTCCCTGCTGACACTATGTCTCATATTGGAGTGCAAAGCGCCAAAGATGAAAATATTATGGTGCAGCAGCTTTAAGATGAGAATAAAACCGTCAGGTTCAGGTATGAGAATGAAATATCTGATTGGAAATGGCAACTTTTAGTATCAGAAAGAGAGAACCTTAAGTTGAAGGCAGAGCTTGACTCTATGAAGAGGTTATATCCTAGTCATTGTGAAAATGTGGTACTGGGTTTTCCTGGAATGGACTGTGTCACTAAGAAGGAGTTTGCAGAAATGAAATGTGCTCTATCTAATGAAGTTATACAGAGTGTAGAGCAAAAGCAAGTGCTTGAGAAGCAATCGCAGGATTTAAAGGCGCAGCGTGTCCAAGACTCCATTGCCAAAGAGAGTGTCATTGAAAAATTAAGAGATGACCTTGAAACTGCTAAACGTGAGAGAAGTGAATTTTTGCAGTGTCAGTCGGAATATTTGGATGAAGAAGTCGGGATGTGTGAAAAACTTTCGGCTGCATTAACTGACAAAGAAAATGAAATTGCAGAGCTGAGGAAGTATGTGTCTGACCGAGAGAGTGATTTATAATCTGTGGTGCAGACATTGCAGTCAGAGCAAAACTTGCATGCACTAAAGCAAATTTGCCTAAATAATGAAATCCACGAATGGCGAAGCAGAGCTGGAGTTCTGGAACAAAGAGAAATGGAACTGAAAGCTAGAATATGTAGCCTGGAGAGGGCGCTGTCAGGATCTTGTGAAGATAATGAGAAATTGTCGGTTTTGGTGCAAAATAAAGACAAAGAATTGATGGAGATGTCGTCTGTCCATGCTCAGAAAGTGCAAGCCTTACAGGAGAGTCATAAAAAAGTAGAGACTCAACTTCAAGTGATGCAACTAAAAGTCACAGAAGGGGACAGGTTTCAAGCAGAGCTGCTAGACAAGGCAAACAGACTACAGGTGGAATTGAATAATATCACAGGGCTTCTTTCTCAAGCAGACAGCAAGTTTATCAAACTTTCCAAAGATTTTTCTACACTAGAATCTCAGCTTCAGGACACTCAGGAACTTTTGCAAGAAGAAACCCGTCAGAAGCTTGACCTTAGTACAAAAGTAAAACAAATGGAAGATGAGAAAAATGGTTTCCTTGAGCAACTAGAGGAAGAGGAGATAGCAAAAAGAGATTTGACAAAGCAGATTTCAACACTACAGGCTCAGGCGACTGATATGAAGAAAAAAAAATGGAGGATAGTATTGGGTCCTTGGACTCTGTTGAAGAACTAAAGGAAAAGTTGCAAAAGGAGCTAGAAGCTACAAATCAACGGTTTGAGGAGAAGGTTGCTGCTTATGCCAAACTTGAGAAGACGAAAATTAGACTGCAGCAGGAACTAGAAGATGTAGGTGTAGATCTTGATCATCAATGCTGGATGGTGTCAAATTTAGAAAGGAAGCAGAAAAAGTTTGATCAGCTGCTTGGTGAAGAGAAGACTCTTTCTGCTAGATATGCAGAAGAACGTGACCGTGCTGAAGCAGAGGCCCTTGAATTGAAGGCCGAGTTAGAGAGGTTCAACAAGCAACTGCGCACTGAAATGGAGGATTTGGTTAGCTCTAAGGATGAAGTTGAGAAAAACCTGGAATCTGTGCAGATATTGTATGAGAACAAAGCTAATGCTTATGACAAGCTGGAAAAGGCCAAGAGAGAATTGGACCTCCAGATAGAAGACATGAAGATTCAGTTTGAGGGAAACCTGTCTAATTTGTATGCTGAGATTGTAGATCTAAAAATGCTTGTTGCTAAGCTAAAGGTGCAAGTGAACAAGCAGGAGGAAATTGCACGCATCAAGAAACAGCTGGAGTTTCAGATGGATCAAGTGAAGCGCGAGTCAGCAATAAAGTTGGAAGAGCACACTGTTCAGATAGCACAGTTAAAAACCGAAGTGGAATCTAAAAGAGAAGAATTGGATCGATTGCAGCAGTCTTTATCCAATACTGAACAGTCGGCATCTGCCCTATCTTCAAAGCTGGCAGCACTAGAAGCTGAGAGAGATTCGCTGCAGAACCTGTTAACCTCTAAAGAATCAGAGCTGCAAGGTGCACTAGTAAAAACTGAGATGGAAGCGGCACAGAAAAATGTCGCAGTGAAGAAAGTTCTGGAGCTGGAATCAGAGATTTGTGCGCTACAGAAGGCGTTAGAATTGGAAAAAGCTGCCAGCATAGAGGCAGAGAAAGGAGAATCATTAAGTCAGACAGACATGAGTGACCTGTCCACTGATGTTGATACCAATGATCAGATTATGATGAAACCACGTGATTCGGTAAAACGTCAAGTAGAGGGGGATAGTTCCCCAGGAAAATGCTGCTAAAGGTGGATTTCCTGCAAAATGTGAGGAGGCCAAAGAAGGTCCAACAGAAGAAGAAACTGTGATTGGTCACACACTGCCTGTGACAGAGTGGGTCCAGCTTCAAACCAATGAGGTCCAAAGCCTAGAGGACTGTGAGATGGTAAATAAGGTGAAGGGTCATCAAAAGTGTGGAACAAGAGTCCGTAAGTGGGACCACGCATATGTTGTCCCAACAGCTAAAGTGTCTGAAGCCATTGTGGATAAAGGTGTTGTTGTGCCTGTCTCTAGCCAAATGTCTGGTGGACAAATGGTGAATAATGACTCCAAGTTGTCTGTGAAGGGGGAGTCAGGAAGTAAGAGATGGTTACATGTCACCAATGATGTGACAGTTGTTAAAGACATGCCAGAAAATGTAGTTCAGCGTGATCTATTATGTGAGGGTGTACGGTATGGCCCTCGTGCAGAAGGAGAAGATATTGCAGTGCAGAGATTGTGTATCTCAAACAAAGAGGAGAGCAAGCAGTCTATGTCTCCTAAACTTCTAAGCCTTGATGGTGATGGTAAAGTTTGCTTTGAGATGAAGGTTACGGAAAAAGTACCCTTGGAACAGTTATACTCTAAAGACATTGATGTGCAGGAAGTACGTGTTAGTTTGTCTCTGAGCTCCTGTGGATTCGTGATAGGTGAAGATGAAGATTCTTACGGTAATTCACTAAAGGAATCAAAGTCATGCAATGGGATGGCTGAAGACTATGGCGAGAAATGTGATGAAAATGATGTGATCCCCTGTATGGCGAATTGTGAAGGTGATGAAGCAAAACTTGCCTTTGCACAGAATGGCCAGGATCTTGGCGTAGCATCGAAAGTGATGAGAAAAAAGAAAATGTCGAGTAACCGGAATCTGGAAAATGAGACCCCCAGATTGGGAATTCTGGAGAGACACTGGACAGGCATACACGGTTGAAGAGGGACTTTGACATAGGATGCCTCGTCCCATTGTAGCTCACCCCATGGGTAGTGAGCTGAGGGGGAGGGTATGTAAGTATGTGAGCCAGAGGGCGCTGTTGAGCGACCAAGGCCAGGCCAGAAAAGGCTCTCAGCCACGCCTTTGGGTGGTGGCGTAACTCCAGAGGGGCTGGAGTATCCTGCAGGAAGCAGTAAATGGTGGACCAGCTAAGGACAGAGAGATAGGCTCTGTCCCAGAAGGGCTGGGGTCCACAGGGGACTGTTGCTGGAGCTGAGCAATAGTCAGGACAGTTAGGGGCTCAAGGAGTGAGTTAGGACCCTAACTGTGGCATAGGTTTTTTTGTTGTTTTGTTATGTTGCAGTTAAGCTGAATAAAGCCAGTTTTATTTTACACTTGGACCGTCTGAAAGCTATCTTTCCGGCACCCAGTACCACGAACCACCGCTATCCGGACCAGGAAAAGCCGCCATTTTGAGTCTAATTCCCCAAATTGTCACATATCAGCAGCAATTGCAAACTATATACATGTTCCACCCATTCTTGCGTGCTAATGCTAATATTTATAAGGGCAAAGACACTGGAAAGATATAACTATTTCTTTCCCTATGACTTTTATTTTGCCTCAACTCCCTAGACAAAGCAAGCACGTCAGTATGATTACCCAAGCGGCTTCAGACTTTAATGCACCTTATAACCCTTACAAGGAATATGCATCCAATCCTCCCCTGAGTCTACTGGCCTAATGCCACACCAACAGGGTGCCAGAAGGATGCACTCCCTCTATACAGGTCAACGAACGCCACTTCAGCAATAACACTAAACATATAACTAAATGAACTGCGAATACATATCCCTACGCGTTTCCTCAATATAATTGATTTATCAGGGGCTCAGAATCATCACAAGTAGCAGTTAAAACTGCTGTTTACAGCAATAACCAACAGACAGTAGATATAGCATGACCGTCAGTGCGACCATTCTGATGCCAGCGGTGCCGATATGTATAGATTTGCTCCTCCCCTTTAGCTCCCAGAGCCAATCGCCCCTGGCCTCCGCTCGTGCTTGCTTTGTCTAGGGAGTTGAGGCAAATTAAAAGTGATAGGGAAAGAAACGGTTATATCTTTCCGGTGTCTTTGCCCTTATAAATATTAGCATTAGCACGCAAGTATGGGTGGAACATGTATATAGTTTGCAATCGCTGCTGATTGTAAGCGGTTTTGGGTGTGACCTCAAGTATTTTGGCCCTAGGACCATTTTTATATATATATAAAAATAAAATTGAAGTTTTATTTAATTTTTTTTTATCAGTGTCTCCAATTGAGGGTTTTCTGTGATTAAAATAAGTCATTGTGAGACTCCAAATCATATAAGTTCGGTAGTAATATTAACCTCCTAACATCAAACTTTATTATCCAATAATATAATCTCATTGACCCGATCAATACCAAAGGAGTCAAAATGCAAACAGCTCAATTTCACTATTTAACCCATCAAGATTCAGCCTGTGACATTTGATGAATAACATTAGCGCCCCCTTCAGTCTGGTTTAATACACTCCAAGCCACAAATAATTGAGCCTTTCCTATTTTCCACCATGTTTGGATATAGGATGCCCATCAGATTTCTTGGCTATGTTATATGCGTGTTCACTCAGTATCTTACACATTTGTATCTTGGTGTGTCCCACGTAGAAGGGGCACTTAATATAATAGATCACCCCTATAGAATACACACGTGGACAAAATTGTTGATCCCCTCCCTCGTTTAATGAAAGAAAAACCCACAATGATCACAGAAATAACTTGAATCTGCCAAAAGTAATAATATATAAAAATTCTATGAAAATGAACAAATGAAAGTCAGACATTGCTCTCCAACCAGGCTTCAACAGAATTTTAAAAAAAAAGAAAACTCATGAAACAGGCCTGGACAGAAATGATGGTTTCCTTAATATTTTGTTGCACAACCTTTTGAGGCAATCCCTGCAATCAAATGATTCCTGTAACTGTCAATGAGACTTCTGCACCTCTCAGCAGGTATTTTGGCCACTCCTCATGAGAAAACTGCTCCAGTTGTCTCAGGTGTGAAGGTGTCTTTTCCAGACGACATGTTTCAGCTCCTTCCAAAGATGCTCAATAGGATTTAGGTCAGGGCTCATAGAAGGCCACTTCAGAATAGTCCAATGTTTTCCTCTTAGCCATTCTTGGGTGTTTTTAGCTGTGTTTTGGGTCATTATCCTGTTGCAAGACCCATGACCTGTGACTGAGACCAAGCTTTCTGACACTGGGCAGCACATTTCTCTCTAGAATCCCTTGATAATCTTGAGATTTCATTGTATGCTGCACAGATTCAAGACACCCTGTGCCAGATGCAGCAAAGCAGCCTCAGAACATAACAGAGCCTCCTCCATGTGTCACAGTAGGGACAGTGTTCTTTTCAAGATATGCTTCATTTTTCCGTCTGTGAACATAGAGCTGATGTGCCTTGCCAAAAATTTCGATTTGTGTCTCATCTGTCCATAGGACATTCTCCCAGAAGCTTTGTGGCTTGTCAACATGTAGTTATATGTTATTACTTTTGTCAGATTCAAGTTATTTCTGTGACCATTGTGGGTTTTTCTTTCATTAAACGAGGGGTACCAACAATTTTGTCCACGTGTATATATAACAATTGATACGATCTCTAATATTGTGTTCTTCACCGTATCTATCATTTATCAATCGATTTGATTGGTTTCTTTTTACCACTATGGGGGTGACCGCTACATTCCTTACATGGGTAAATGATTGTTACAGCCTTATTCCTATTATCACTTGCCCCTTCCTATACCATCGCTACCACTATATTTCCTATATTTCTAGCCTTTTTAAAAACAAACTTAGGTTTTCATGATAATAATTACTTTATCCTGTCCTAAGATCTCTCAATGTTTCCAAACTAATATCTTTGCATCATTTGTATACTTGGTTATGAATGGTATATTTCAATCCTGTTCCTTAAGGGGGTCACCTCTTTCTTAGCAGTTTTTAATTTCTCATCACCGTAATCTTTTTCTTTAAATTTCATTCATAGTTTCTCTGCTTCTTTTAGTCATTCATTTGTGTCCAATTTCTTGTAACCCTCATAAACTGTCCTTGCATTATATTCTGCAACCACAGTGCGGAATAGTAACAGCAACATTTTAATGAATAGTTGCCATCTTTGGGTTTTGTATATGTCTTTTTTAGGATTTGGTTAATAGAAAATAATAGAAAAGGTTGTGTAACTGAAGCTGTATGAACCTGTCACCAGCCGGTATCTGTGAATGAACATATACTAAGTGCAAGGAGTGCAGCGTAACTTCTAGATGGAGGGGCCGGATCTGAGCAGCAGAGGAGGAAGGATAAAAGGTGTTATTGTTCTGCACCTCCGCACACTACACTGTGATCAGGGAACGTGATAAGCCTGACCATACAGATGTGATTTTAGGGCAGTTTTGAAGCTGCTGTAGTTGGGGATTAAATCGGATTGTCTTGGGTAAAGCATTCCAGAGCACCGGTGCAGCTCGAGAAAAGTCTTGGAGACAGGAGTGGGATGATCAGATAACAGAGGATGCAAGTCTAAGGTTATTGGCAGAACGGAGAGGACGATTAGGGCGGTAGACAGTGACGAGAGAGGAGATATAGGGGGGCGCAGCGCTATGGATGGATTTGTGGGTCAGTGTGATAATGTTATATTGTATTCTGTGATGGATGGGCAACCAAGACAGTGACTGACACAAGGTAGATGCATCTGTGTACCGGAGTGACAGAAAGATGAGTCTGGCGGCCGCATTCAGGACAGATTGTAGTGGGGAGAGTTTAGTAAGAGGAAGCCCAATTAGAAGAGAATTGCAATAGTGAAGACGAGAGATAATCAGAGCGACAATGAGGGGTTTTTGATGTTTCCACGGTGAGAAAAGGGTGAATTCTAGAGATGCTTTTAAGGTGCAGGTGGCAAGAGCATGAAAGTGTCTGAATATATGGGGTAAAGGTGAGATCTGAATCAAATACAACCCCCAGACAGCGGGCATGTCGCCTCGGGGTAATAGTAAGGCCACAGACAGATCATCTATTAATCTATTGTTTCTCTCAAAATTTGAAGGATATGTTTAGTGTCCCTTAAGCTACTTCTGGCAGCCGAAACGCATTGGATTTTTTTAGTCCTATACCACGATCCGTACTTAAAGGGGTTCTCCAGGATAAACTAAAAAGTGAGGGGGAGGGAGTGAGAGGGTGGATCTGAGTGAACAGCAATGCATCATGGTAGTTGTAGGCTAAGACAACAGGAAGCTACCCATGTAAACAAATGCAGAGGATGCCAGGAGCTCCCATAGAAAGCCAGAAATCACTCAAAACACTGCTAAAGGTATATGGGTGCATTTATTAACCCATTAATAGCACTAACAGACCTTTTTTATAAATAATTTTTTTGCCCTAAAAACCCCTTTAAAGGTGATGTCATCTATTACACGAACAAGCCGTTTCAGTTTAGGGAGAGAATCGCCAGCCGAGCTTCTTCAGTGCACACACTGTAGCACACTGCCACGGTATATGTTGGTACGATGTATTTGACTTTGCAGATAATCTTTGAAGAGACAGTTTGGAATTGTTAGTCACTGTTTAACCCTTGCAGGAATACCGGTGGCAGCACCGCACTGTGTGTATTGGGATAGGTGATGTTGAAACCAGATTATGCAATAGTTAATATCTCAATAGAGTGAGAGAGATGATCCTGTACTGTGTGCTCTATTATAATCTACAGTCTATAAGGGAAGGCGAGATCTTTATAGGACTTAACCCTTCATGTTCCACTACAAATGCCTTCCTGCTTTTAGGGGTGAGATAATCCCCAGAGCTTTGGACATGTCTATAATGTAATGAATCTGTTTATGGCGCTGATGGTTAATAAATATGTCTAGAATACTCCAGAAAAGAGGCACAAATACATAAATACATTGATAAATGTGAGCCTCGGGGTACGGTCAGAAGCGGCAAGTGAGACATAGCATAATAGACAAGCTGTGGAATTGAAAATCTGCAGAGTGTTCTAAAATCTGCAGCAGAAAAATCCACCATGTGTGAATGAGGGCTTGTAAAGATGGTGCAGAATCAGCATTAAAAATCCACTACAAATCTGCAACTTCTGAACATATCCTAAGGGAAAGTTACATGAAGAGACACAATACTATAGTCTGCCCTGTGATACTGTTGGGTTCTGTTCACATCTGATTTTTGCCCCATGTTCAACATATATGATAGATCTGGGGAAAAAGAATGGAAAAGCTTTCTATACTACAGTCATGGCCAAAAGTTTTGAGAATGATACAAATATTAATTTTTACAAAGTCTACTGCTTCAGTTTTTCTAATGGCAATTTGCATATACTCCAGAATGTTATAAAGAGTGATCAGCTTAACAGCAATTACTTGCAAAGTCAATATTTGCCTAGAAAATGAACTTTATCCCCCCAAAACACATTTCAACATCATTGCAGCCCTGCCTTAAAAGGACCACCTAACATCGTTTCAGTGATTGCTCCATTAACACAGGTGTGGGTGTTGATGAGGACAGGGCTGGAGATCAATCTGTCATGATTAAGTAAGAATGACACCACTGGACACTTTAAAAGGAGGCTGGTGCTTGCCATCATTGTTTCTCTTCTGTTAACCATGGTTATCTCTAAAGAAACACGTGCAGTCATCATTGCACTGCACAAAAATGGCCTAACTGGGAAGAGTATTGCAGCTAGAAAGATTGCACCTCAGTCAACAATCTATCGCATCATCAAGAACTTCAAGGAGAGAGGTTCCATTGGTGCCAAAAAGGCTCCAGGGCGCCCAAGAAAGACCAGTAAGCGGCAGGACCGTCTCTTAAAAGTGTTTCAGCTGCGGGATCGGGCTACCAGCAGTGCAGAGCTTGCTGAGGAATGGCAGCAGGCAGGTGTGAGTGCATCTGCACGCACTGTGAGGCGGAGACTCTTGGAGCAAGGCCTGGTCTCAAGGAGGGCAGCAAAGAAGCCACTTCTCTCCAGAAAAAACATCAGGGACAGACTGATATTCTGCAAAAGGTACAGGGAGTGGACTGCTGAGGACTGGGGTAAAGTCATTTTCTCTGATGAATCCCCTTTTCGATTGTTTGGAACATCTGGAAAACAGCTTATTCGGAGAAGAAGAGGTGAGCGCTACCACCAGTCTTGTCTCATGCCAACTGTAAAGCATCCTGAAACCATTCATGTGTGGGGTTGCTTCTCAGCCAAGGGAATCGGCTCTCTCACAGTCTTGCCTAAAAACACAGCCATGAGTAAAGAATGGTACCAGAATGTCCTCCAAGAGCAACTTCTCCCAACCGTCCAAGAGCAGTTTGGCGCTCAACAATGCCTTTTCCAGCATGATGGAGCACCTTGCCATAAAGCAAAGGTGATAACTAAATGGCTCAGGGAACAAAACATAGAGATTTTGGGTCCATGGCCTGGAAACTCCCCAGATCTTAATCCCTTTGAGAACTTGTGGTCAATCATCAAGAGACGGGTGGACAAACAAAAACCAACAAATTCAGACAAAATTAAAGCATTGATTCTGCAAGAATGGACTGCTATCAGTCAGGATTTGGTCCAGAAGTTGATTGAGAGCATGCCAGGGAGAATTGCAGAGGTCCTGAAGAAGAAGGGTCAACACTGCAAATATTGACTTGCTGCATTAACTCATTCTAACTGTCAATATAAGCTTCTGTTACTCATAATATGAATGCAATTCTATTTCTGTATGTGATAAAAACATCTGACAAACACACATAAAAACCAGAGGGCAGCAGATCATGTGAAAATAGAATATTTGTGTCATTCTCAAAACTTTTGGCCATGACTGTACACTTATCTTTGCAGCGGCGTCCAGTAAAGATTTATACTCTAAACGTGGTTTAAAAACCTAGAATACAACCATAGACGCCATACACATGTCATTACTACAGGGGAGATTAATGTGATCCCGGGTACCTGGAGCTCTCAGTATATTCTGCAGATATTTCTCACCTTTCTGTTTTCTCACTTTTAGAACCAAAGTCAGGCACCTGGCTCATCCCTGTGATCATAGCTGTGGTGGTCGCTATACTTGTTGTTGGTGGAATTGTTGGATTTCTCCTGTATAAAAGTAAATGTCAATGATGTATATTATATATATTTGTTCATCTTTTTCTTTATTATACGTCTGTTCTCACATTTCCATCAGAAGACCAGAAAAGGGGAAAGACAGATTGCTGAATCCATCATATGACAAACACCAGTGTCATCTGGACCCCACTGACTGTATAAAGGGTCTGTTTGGTTTCCATCCTGGTGTCAGTCATGACAGAAAATCTCTGATTTGTTCCAAATTCTAGAGCCCACTGCAGACTGTTTCACACTGAAGCCACAGAGTACCCACATAGTGACACCACCTTGTACATAATCCACACTGCTATGTCTGTGTAGTAATTTAGAACAGAACAGTTATAAAATCCACCTGGAATTGAATATTATTCCAACTACAGGGAAATACCCATATCATAACCCGCTGTGATCATAAACTAATGACATAGCAGTGTCCGCAGAGTAGTTATTACTACAGCAGTGCCCACACTAATGTACAACCCCAATTCCAATGAAGTTGGGACATTGTGTAAAACATAAATAAAAACAGAATATGATGATTTGCAAATCCTTTTCAACCTATATTCAATTGAATACACTACAAAGACAAGAAAAAAAAGCTGGGACGGGCAACAAAAGACTGAGAAAGTTGAGGAATGCTCAAAAAACACCTGTTTGGAGCATTCCAGAGGTGAACAGGTTAATTGGAAACAGGTGAGTGTCCTGATTGGGTATAAAGGGAGCCTACCCGAAAGGCTCAGTACTTCACAAGCAAGGATGGGGCGAGGTTCACCACTATGTGAACAACAGTCTATAATATCATCAAAAGATTCAGAGAATCTGGACAAATCTCTGCAAGTTAGGGTGGGTTCACACCTGCGCTTGCTATCCGTCCGTTGCCAATCCAGTGAAAATCTCGGCGAACTGGATTGGCATCGGATACAGATCGGTCAGCAGCGCATTGGTTAAAAACCCATTCATTTGAATGGGTTTTTAAAGCAATGCGCGGGTGTGCGCTTACACCCTCTGTGCTGCGAATCCTTTTTTTCGTCGGAAACAAAGTCGGACATGCAGGACTTCGTGTCCGACGAAAAAAACGGCTTCGCAGCGCAGAGGGTGTAAGCGCACACCCGCGCATTGCTTTAAAAACCCATTCAAATGAATGGGTTTTTAACCAATGCGTCGCTGACCCGGTCTGTATCCGATGCCAATCCAGTTCGCCGAGATTTTCACTGGATTGGCAACGGACGGATAGCAAGCGCAGGTGTGAACCCACCCTAAGCGGCAAGGCCGGAAACCAACATTGAATACCCGTGACCTTCGATGCCTCAGGCAGCACTGCATTAAAAACCGACATCATTCTGTAACAGATATTACCACATGGGCTCAGGAACACTTCAGAAAACCATTGTCAGTGAACACAGTCCATCGCTACATCTACAAGTGCAAGTTAAAACTCTACCATGTAAAGAGAAAGCCATATTTCAACCACACCCAGAAACGCCACCGGCTTCTCTGGGCCCGTGCTCATCTGAGATGGACTGACACAAAGTGGAAAAGTGTCCTGTGGTCTGACCAGTGCACATTGCAAATTGTTTTTGGAAATCATGGACGTAGCGTCCTCCGGTCCAAAGAGGAAAAAGACTGTCCGGATTGTTATCAGCACATAGTTCAAAAGCCGGAATCTCTGATGGTATGGGCAGGGGGGTGTTAGTGCCCATGGCACATCTCTGATGGTATGGGGGTGTGTTAGAGCCCATGGCAGATCTCTGATGGTATGGGGGTGTGTTAGTGCCCATGACAGATCTCTGATGGTATGGGGGTGTGTTAGTGCCCATGGCAGATCTCTGATGGTATGGGGGTGTGTTAGTGCCCATGGCAGATCTCTGATGGTATGGGGGTGTGTTAGTGCCCATGGCAGATCTCTGATGGTATGGGGGTGTGTTAGTGCCCATGGCACATCTCTGATGGTATGGGGGTGTGTTAGTGCCCATGGCACATCTCTGATGGTATGGGGGTGTGTTAGTGCCCATGGCACATCTCTGATGGTATGGGGGGGTGTTAGTGCCCATGGCACATCTCTGATGGTATGGGTGGGGTTGTGTTAGTGCCCATGGCACATCTCTGATGGTATGGGGGGGGTGTTAGTGCCCATGGCACATCTCTGATGGTATGGGGGTGTGTTAGTGCCCCTGGCACATCTCTGATGGTATGGGGGGGTGTTAGTGCCCATGGCACATCTCTGATGGTATGGGTGGGGTTGTGTTAGTGCCCATGGCACATCTCTGATGGTATGGGGGGGTGTTAGTGCCCATGGCACATCTCTGATGGTATGGGGGTGTGTTAGTGCCCCTGGCACATCTCTGATGGTATGGGGGGGGTGTTAGTGCCCATGGCACATCTCTGATGGTATGGGTGGGGTTGTGTTAGTGCCCATGACACATCTCTGATGGTATGGGGGGGTGTTAGTGCCCATGGCATGGGTAACTTGCACATCTGTGAAAGCACCATTAATGCTGAAAGGTACATACAGGTTTTGGAGCAACATATGCTGCCATCCAAGCAAGACAATGCCAAGCCACATTCTGCACATGATACAACAGCGTGGCTTCGTAGTAAAAGTGCGGGTACTAGACTGGCCTGCCTGCAGTCCAGACCTGTCTCCCATTCATAATGTGTGGCACATTATGAAGCGCAAAATATGACAACGGAGACCCCGGACTGTTCAGCAACTGAGGTTGTACATCAACCAAGAATGGGAAAGAATTTCACCTACAAAGTTTCAACAATTTGTGTCCTCAGTTCTCAAACGTTTATTGAGTGTTGTTAAAAGGAAAGGTGATGTAACACAGTGGTAAACATGTCCCGGACCCAGTCTTTTGTTGCCCCTGTCCCAGATTTTTTGAAACGTGTTGCAGGCATCAAATTCAAAATGCCGAATATTTGCAAAAAACAAAGTTTATCCATTTGAACATTAAAAATCTTGTCTTTGTAGTGTATTCAATTGAATATAGGTTGAAAAGGATTTGCAAATCATCATATTCTGTTTTTATTTATGTTTTACACAATGTCCCAACTTCATTGGAATTGGGGTTGTACCAGACCCAGTGCCCACAGAGTACTTATTACTACAGCAGTGGCCATATTAATGTACCAGACACGGTGCCCCCACAGTACAGCACATTACCTCCTGTGAGCTCCTGCACTGCTCTCTACTATCAGGACATTAGATCAGTAAATCAGCAGCCGCCTCCTGTGTGACTGATCTACAGAGATCAGCGCTGGAGGATCCATTAGTCAGCAGTGATCTATGACTGATCTCTCCTATCAGGGCAGATTCATGACGTTCTGGGACAAGGATAGAAATTGAGGACGATCTTGCTGAATCCTGAATATTTGCTGTTATGGGATTGGGGAGTCAGGAACTGCAGAAAAGAAAGCTCTGGACATTTTACACAACTTTTTGGGTATTGGGGTTGTATATTAGAGATGTCATACACCTCATGTATTGTTTAACACAATATATGCCACTGTATAAGCACAGAGCAGTATACATCACCTATAGAACAACCATAGAATATGTAGTATACCTTATACATATTTCTAGTCTACGCCTTTGCATGCATTACCATAGTCTATAATGGGAAAATAAGAAATGACCGTACACTTTTGGCATCTGGAAAGTGAACGAGAGTCTGTGACATATGCACCGGAGCTCAAAACCAAGTGTGGACAGAGACTGATGTGTAAAAAAAAAAAAGTTTTTTTTGACCATTATCCTTTTCTATGTTTTGTTAAAAACTAGGCGAGATATGAAGTTCAGTATTGTTAATATGATAATATGTCTGATAATACCCATCCATAAAACCAGAAAAATACCCCAAATATGTGATGGCAGAATAAAGTAGAAAGTTTGTCTCCCAACATGACAATGTTCTGACTGGACAATGATAATGGATTCTTCAGGTTCTTCTTCCTAATTCCTTTTCTTCTTATTGTAGGAAATAAAGGCGGCTACAAGACAACCGGCAGTGAGTATTGTGTATGTGTGTCTGTGCTGAGATGTCACTAGCTGTGATATTACTAATGCCCTGTGATAGTGAGGACAGTATGGGACTGTACATGAGGCTGTGACTGGGATGTATATACTGTGTGCTCACTGGACTCTGTATATAGGATATCACTGTGGTCGCCTTAAGTGGACTTTTATAATATTCAACAGGATTGTCTGACCACAGAAATCCTTTAATGTGGGAACCATGTTGGCAGATTTGCTGGGTAAAGCTGTTTTGCGCTGGATATGTCCCCTCTAGTATCTACGATATACATGGACGGCCTTGAGTACAGAATGGCTAATGAAGAGGGGCCCCAAGTGGTACATGCACCCCCTCTATGATCTCCATATGCCCTAATAGACAGGGGTTATCTCTATGAGACAACCAAGTGTTAGTGTTGTGTAGGAATAGAACAACATGGCTACTTTCCTCCAAAATCAGCGCCTTGTGTTATGGTTGTAGATGGCAATGAATCTCATGCCACTTACTTCAGTGAGCTGAGCTGCAAAACCAGACATAACCCATGGACAGAGGAGTTTGCAAGAAAGCAGCCATGTTTTTCTAGTCTTGTACATCTCCTTTAAGTCTATATTATAGTTCTGTCACTTTATAGATTGATTGATTTCTGGAAGAACTTACAATCTATGCAAAAAACAGGAAAGCAAAAAAAATGTACAAATTTCCTTGACCTAATATTCACATTTCAGCTGTGACATTTTGTTAAATATGGAATTTCATTTTAGACTAAGGCCCCACATTGTGAAATGCATTGTGTTTTTTTCTGCAGTGTTTTTCTCTGCGGTTTTTCTTCCCTTATTAAATCTATAGGGAAGCTGTGAGCGTTGCCGCAGGTAACATTGACATGCCGCGTTTTTGAAAATGCAGCTTCTCTGCAGTGTTTTTTTTTTCTGCAACGTGTGGATGGGATTAGCCAGAATCTCATTCACTTTGCTGATGCTGTAAAACGCGGCTTTCTTACTGCTGAGTTTTTGTAACGTGGAGCCTCAGCCTTAATTAGTTTTCTTATTTTCACAGCTTCGGATACCTCATCTGACTCTTCCAATATTCCAGCCAAAGCCTAATGGTGAGTGATAATGTCTGATGTAAATGCCGCCATGTTGTATATGGAATCTGGGATCTGGAGTTAGGAGAAACCCAATGAGATAAAATACACGATAGGGCAGATGGAAGGGGGTAAAAAAAAAAATTACTAAAATTGCAAAATCAATCAGGGATAGGAGGACAGACGGCAGCTCTTCTTCATGTGACCCCTGAGGTAAAGAGAAACTATTGTTATACAGCGGGCACCACTTGATATGAAAGGGGAGAGTCTGAGCAACACCTAAATACAAACTTGAAAAAGTGAGAAAAAAAAAAGTTGTTGCAAAAAAGACGCTGAACTCACTTAGGTTTAGAAAAAATATAAAACACATTTTTATTTTACACACATGTAGAATTTTTAAAACCAATTAAAACATTGTAGCTGTTTATAGGTAGGAAAATAAAACACTTAGAAGTACCCTACTTTATCCAATAAATGTGTGTTGGCTTAAGGTATTACAAGTGCATCTCAATAAATTAGAATATCATCAAAAAGTTTTTTTTTTTTTAGTAACTCAATTGAAAAAGTGAAACCCATATATTATATTGAGTCATTACAAACAGAGTGAACTTTTTCAAGTGTTTCTTTCTGTTAATGTTGATGATTATGTCTTACAGCCAAGGAAAACCCAAAAGTCATTATCTCAGAGAATTAGAATATTATATAAGACCAACTGTAAAACAACTATTTAACACAGAAATGTTGGCCAAATGAAAAGTCTGTCCAGTAAATGCCCTCAGTACTTGGTGGGGGCTCCTTTTGCATCAATGCGGCGTGGCCTGGAGGGATCAGCCTGGGGCACTGCAGAGGGGTTATGGAAGTCCAGGTTACTTTGATGGCAGCCTTCAGCTTGTCTGCATTGTTGGCTCTGGTGTCTCTCATCTTCCTCTTGACAATACCCCATAGATTCTCTATGGGGTTAAGGTCAGGCGAGTTTGCTGGCCAATCAAGCCCAGTGATACTGCGGTTATTACACCAGGTATTGGTACTTTTGGCAGTGTGGACAGGGGCCAAGTCCTGTTGGAAAATGAAAATTCCATCTCCAAAAAGCTTGTGGGCAGAGGGAAGCATGAAGTGCTCTAGAATTTCCTGGTAGACGGCTGCGCTGACTTTGGTCTTGATAAAACACAGTGGGCCTACACCAGCAGATGACATGGCTCCCCAAACCATCACACTAGACCTCAAGCAGCTTGGATTGTGGCCTCTCCGCTCTTCCTCCAGACTCTGGGACCTTGATTTCCAAATGAAATGCAAAATTTACTTTCATCTGAAAACAACACCTTTGACCACTGAGCAACAGTCCAGTTCTTTCTCTCCTTGGCCCAGGTAAGACGCTTCTGGCGCTGTCTATTGGTCATGAGTGGCCTGACACATGGGATGTGACACTTGTAGGCCATGTCCTGGATACAATGTCTGTGTGTGGTGGCTCTTGTAGCACTGACTCCAGCAGCCGTCCAATCCTTGTCAATCTCTCCCAAATTTTTGAATGGCCTTTTCTTAACAATCCTATCAAGGCTGCGGTTATCCCGGTTGCTTGCGCACCTTTTTCTACCACACTTTTACCTTCCACTCAACTTTCCATTAATATGCTTTGATACATCACTCTGTGAGCAGCCAGCTTCTTTATCAATGACCTTTTGTGGCTTACCCTCCTTGTGGAGTGTGTCAGTGACTTTCATCTGGACATCGGTCAAGTCAGCAGTCTTCCCCATGATTGTGTCGCCTACTGAACCAGACTAAGGAACCTTTTTAAACACTTAGGAAGTCTTTGCAGGTGTTTTGGGTTAATTATTCTAATTTTGTGAGATAATGACTTTTGGGTTTTCCTTGGCTGTAAGCCATAATCATTAACATAAACAGAAATAAACACTTGAAAAAGTTCACTCCGTTTGTAATGACTCAATATAATATATGGGTTTCACTTTTTCAATTGAATTACTAAAAAAAAAAAAATAACTTTTTGATGATATTCTAATTTATTGAGATACACTTGTATTACTACAGCAGTGCATACAGAGTAGTTATTACTCTAATTCCTTTTCCTCTTATTTTAGAAATGAGAGATGACTACAGAAGAACCCCCGGTGAGTATTGTGTATATGTGGCTGTGCTGAGATGTGTCACTGTTTGTGATATTACTGATGCACTGTGATAGTGAATAGTTAGGACAGTAGGGCTGGGCAATTCTGACAAATCAAATCATAATTCATTGAACATATTACTTTGATTACAATTAATTAATGATTATTTTAGGACACCCCCCCCTTTTTAAATGCCACACCCCCCATTTATATGCCACACCATACCATATTTTTTATTCACGTATCAGCGATCCTGATTGCACAGGGTACAGTTAGAGACTTATTATTTAGGCATTGGCTGTGTGAGACAGGATGACATGGATACAAGTAATAAAAATAATCCATGTGAGCAACTTCACATCGTTTAATTGAGCTGATTTTCAATTTTGGTTATTTTATTTTATCTTTTTTTTTATTATTATTATTATTGTGCAGAGGGTTTTGGTGCAGATTTTTGTAATATACTTTTTTTTTAACATCACCAGGGAGAAAACATGCACATCACTGTGTACTGCCAATATGTACAGATGCAGCCATTGCCAAACTATGTTTTATAGATAAGAGCCCTGACAGTGTCATACACTGTGTTTTATAGATAGGTTCCTAGGAGCCCTGACAGTGTTATACACTATGTTTTATAGATAGGTTCCTAGGAGCCCTGACAGTGTTCTACACTATGTTTTATAGATAGGTTCCTAGGAGCCCTGACAGTGTTATACACTATGTTTTATAGATAGGTTCCTAGGAGCCCTGACAGTGTTCTACACTATGTTTTATAGATAGGTTCCTAGGAGCCCTGACAGTGTTATACACTATGTTTTATAGATAGGTTCATAGGAGCCCTGACAGTGTCATACACTATGTTTTATAGATAGGTTTCTAGGAGCCCTGACAGTGTTATACACTATGTTTTATAGATAGGTTCCTAGGAGCCCTGACAGTGTTCTACACTATGTTTTATAGATAGGTTCCTAGGAGCCCTGACAGTGTTATACACTATGTTTTATAGATAGGTTCCTAGGAGCCCTGACAGTGTTATACACTATGCTTCATAGATAGGTTCCTAGGAGCCCTGACAGTGTCATACACTATGTTTTATAGATAGGTTCCTAGGAGCCCTGACAGTGTCATACACTATGTTTTAAAGATAGGTTCCTAGGAGCCCTGACAGTGTCATACATTATGTTTTATAGATAGGTTCCTAGGAGCCCTGACAGTGTTATACACTATGTTTTATAGATAGGTTCCTAGGAGCCCTGACAGTGTTCTACACTATGTTTTATAGATAGGTTCCTAGGAGCCCTGACAGTGTTCTACACTATGTTTTATAGATAGGTTCCTAGGAGCCCTGACAGTGTTCTACACTATGTTTTATAGATAGGTTCCTAGGAGCCCTGACAGTGTCATACACTATGTTTTAAAGATAGGTTCCTAGGAGCCCTGACAGTGTCATACATTATGTTTTATAGATAGGTTCCTAGGAGCCCTGACAGTGTTATACACTATGTTTTATAGATAGGTTCCTAGGAGCCCTGACAGTGTTCTACGCTATGTTTTATAGATAGGTTCCTAGGAGCCCTGACAGTGTTATACACTATATTTTATAGATAGGTTCCTAGGAGCCCTGACAGTGTTATACACTATGCTTCATAGATAGGTTCCTAGGAGCCCTGACAGTGTCATACATTATGTTTTATAGATAGGTTCCTAGGAGCCCTGACAGTGTTCTACACTATGTTTTATAGATAGGTTCCTAGCAGTGTCGGACTGGGATGTCTAGGGCCCACCAGTGGAATTGCTTCTAGGGGCCCGCCATCAGGACCCCTGCAGATAAGCGGTACCGAGACAGGGCGGCAAAAGGTAATAACATGTTGGGAGCCACGTTGCTCACCCACCATACCATGTGCACCACTGCACTACCTAAACCAACTGCTACACCCTGTATGGCAAGTGAACAGCATGGCTCTTAGAATTGTTACCTGTAGCCGCACTGTCCTGTAAAAGCTAATCTACAGAGGTCCTGGCTGTTGTATCATCGCAGATGTAATATTGCTGGCCTATCCTAAGGACAGGCCATCAATATTAGAAATATGGATAAATCCTTTGAAGAGGTTGTCCAAGAATTGGCGCAACCCATGTCCCTTGCGGGAGGTGTAAAATAAAAAAATAAAAAAGCATACTCACCTGTCCCCGGTGCTCCGTTGTCCGCTGCCAGTGTCCTTTCAGTCTCGTGCCGGCGACTCCTTGCTGGGAGTCCTGCACCTCATGTGACCGCTAAGACCAATTAGGTACAGGATTTCCAGAAATGAGGGGCCACCATGAGACCAAACAGATAGAGGCAGGGGACAATGGGGTGCTGGGGACAGGCGAGAATGCTTTTTTTGAAATTTTTTTTTTATTTTTACACCTCCCAGGCGGCCGCCACTAAGGGGTTGTCTGGGCCAAATTTTTTTATGGCCACTTCACTGGTCCCCCCACATAGTGGCCTCTTCACTGGTCCCCCATACTGTATGGGGAACAGTGATGGAGCCATTATATTGTGTGGGAGCAGTGATGGGGGATAACATCCTGTGGAGGGACATTAAACTGTGTGGGGCATATTAAGGGGGTTGTCCAGAGTTACCTTTTTTATGGCCTAAGGTCAGGATAGGCCATAAATACCTGATCAGTATGGGGCTGACACACGGCACCATTAGCTGTTCGGAGCTTCTTCCGGCACCCGTTCTGTACACAACACAGGGCCGGAAGCAGAAAGCTCCATCCGCTGTTTAGTTTCCCGGCGCCTTCACTGTAGCTCAGCTCCTACTGACTTCAATAAGTGCTGAGATGCAGTGAAGGTGCCCGGCTAATACACAGTGGACAGAGCTTTCTGCTTCTGGCCCTGTATTGTGTACAGTACGGGCATCAGAAGTGGCTCCATACAGCTGATCAGTCCGGGGTCAGCCCCTTACAGATCAGATATCTATGGCTTATCCTGAGGATAAACCATAACAAATTATGCCTGGACAACCCCTTTAATATACCCCCCTAATGAGCCACACTTTAAAGAGGTTGTCCAGTATAATTTTTGTCTTTCTTATAATTAGTCCAGGAGAAGTTAATCCCCCCCCCCCAAAAAAAACAAACAAAAACATACTAAACATACTCACCTGTCCCCGGTGTCAGCAGATCTCAGCACGGTCCAGTCCTGCTGCTCCGCTGTCTTCTTTTGCCGGAAGTCCTCACTGGCTGTGACGTCCCAGGTCCCTTCCTTTAGGTCGCTGATTGGCTTCAGGGGTCATGTGACGTCACAGGTAGTCACGTGCAGGGGGAACTTGCGCTGGAAGAAAACAGAGCTGCAGGCCGAACCGCGCTGGGAGACACTGGGGACAGGAGAGAAAGTTTGTTGTTTTTTTTACCTGCCCCAGTGTAATTAAAAAAAATTTTTTTTATCCTGCACAACCACTTTAATGTCCCCCAGGCTATTGGCCTCCATCACTGCCCCTCCAATGACCCCATCAATGGTCCCCATACAGTATAGGGGACCAGTGAAGGGGTCACTGTACAGGGAGGAATATTGATGTTTATATGCCCATACAGCGGCCCCTTCACTGGTCTCCCCTATAGCAGTATTGGAGTTTCTGCGACTTAGGTATTGTTATGCTGGAGCCGTAGAGCAGGCACCAGCATAACAATACAGTGAGAAATTAGCTGGGGTGGGAATTACAACTCTCAACAGACCCAGAGCATCTGAAGTTGTTAGGGGTTGTAGTTATCAGAGTTGTCAGTGAAGTTGAAAGATTTGGGGGCAAAATAGGGGGGAAAAGTTCTTTTTTTGTTTGCGTGGTTAAGTTGTACTTACCTTTCACACTGCTGGTCTGGGCTCCTATGCAGAAACCTGCCGCCACGCACAGCATCAGTACATCAGTGATGCTTACTGCAACAAGCTGCAACTGGATTGGTTCCAACGGCTGCCCATCAGGATCCCCCTACCCCCTCCCTAGAGTAAATTCTTGATAGTGACGGTTATGGGTGCTGCAGCGATATCTCAGATACTTGAAAGAGATACAGCTTTAGTACCCACACCCGCAGTTGTCAAGAACATGGTGAATGAGCTGCGCAGCACCCGGCATGTAAACAATACTTGGACAGTATAATATGCTCCGCAGTGTCCCCAACACAGCATTATATGTTCCGCAGTGTACCCAACACAGCATTATATGCTCCGCAGTGGCCCCAACACAGCATTATATGCTCCGCAGTAGCCCCAACACAGCATTATATGCTCCGCAGTGGCCCCAACACAGCATTATATGCTCCGCAGTGGCCCCCACACAGCATTATATGCCCTCAGTGGCCCCAACACAGCATTATATGCTCCGCAGTGGCCCCAACACAGCATTATATGCTCCGCAGTGGCCCCCAACACAGCATTATATGCTCCGCAGTGGCCCCAACACAGCATTATATGCTCCGCAGTGGCCCCAACACAGCATTATATGCTCCGCAGTGGCCCCAACACAGCATTATATGCTCCACTGTGGCCCCAACACAGCATTATATGCTCCGCAGTGGCCCCCACACAGCATTATATGCTCCGCAGTGGCCCCCACACAGTATTATATGCCCTCAGTGGCCCCCACACAGTATTATATGCCCTCAGTGGCCCCCACTCAGTATTATATGCCCTCAGTGGCCCCCACTCAGTATTATATGCCCTCAGTGGCCCCCACACTGTATTATATGCCCTCAGTGGCCCAAACACTGTATTATATGCCCACAGTGGCCCCCACACAGTATTATATGCCCTGAGTGGCCCTCACACTGTATTATATGCCCAAAGTGACCCACACACACTATTAGGTGCTCCACAGTGCCCCCCCCCACCCCCAGAGCCGGTGCTATTATTATACTCTGGGGTCTCCTCAGACCCCAGAATATAATAAGTACAGGTCCAGGAGAAGTGTTTAAAAATAACAAACACTTATACTCACCTTGTCTTACCTCTCCGGGGTATCCTCGCTCCGTCCTGCTGTCTTTCCCATCTTCCTTGGTCCTCTGGTCTCCACGTCCTGTGTCCCAGACGTCACCGCTGGGGCCTGTGATTGCACCTCAGCGGTCACGTGGGACGCGATGACGTCATTACGCTAGTGCGCTCCATGTCACCACTGGGGCCTAATCACAGGCCCCTGCAGGGAGGCCGGAAAAGTGCCGGAGACGATGCTGAGCCCAGGACAGTCAGGTGAGTATTTTTTTTTTTTTCTTTTTTTGTCACTTCCCCTGTCCTGGCATCTAATGGAAAGGGGCCGGCCCCTTTCCATTAACAATAGGTATAGCGGTCGGGGAACCAGGCCTTCCCCGACCACTATCATGATAGTCCGGGGCCCCGGCCATTTCCAGCTGGCCGCGGGCCCCGCACCCCTCTGGCCACGATCGTTACGCCACTGTCCATTGGTCAGGGGCCCGATCGGGATGGTCAGGAGCCAGTCGGGCCCCTGACCGTCCCGATCAGAACCTTGACCTTTGCATTGGCAAAATGAGTACTAATAGTCGGGGCTCGGGGCCCACCGGGGGATTCACCGGTGGGCCAGTCTGACCCTGGTTCCTAGGAGTCCTGACAGTGTTCCAGTCTATGTTTTATAGATAGGTTCCTAGGAGCCCTGATGGTGTCATACACTATGTTTTATAGATAGGTTAGTATTAGCCCTGACTGTGTCATACATTATGTTTTATAGATAGTGTAGAATACTCTTAGGACTCCTAGAAACATATGGAATTCCAGGTGTTCCGTTTGTACTGTGAGTGCAAAAAAAAAAAAAAAGCACTCATCTGAAAACTGGGATTTTATATGGTGACATTCAATAGGTAAAAATGTGTTATCTGACTGATGGAACTTTGCTGCCTGTCAGAAATGTTTTATACGTTTATTGCTAGTGATAATCACTATTGCTATTATTTTAGCGTGTAACGGATATCACTAGAGATGCGGGCAGTGTATTTTACACTATACAGATCAGGTATGGACAGGGTCAAATGTAAACTTTATTGATGACTTTGTGTAAGTGTTTGGTACGACTCTTTTGATGCTGTAACCTGTACGATGGTAAACGTTTGGGTCACATTGCCAATAAACTTCCTGGTTACGTTCAGAGGGGTATTACAGAAGATACCCCTGTGATTAGGCTCAGATGGTTATTACATTATCCCTCTATGTGACAATCAGAGAGCAAAAGTACAGTATGTTCTCTGATTGATAGGAGAGGGGATAACATAGATAGAAGTCCATGATACCCCCCCCCACTGGGGGTCACATACAGGTTATGCACAGACAATAAGGAGTTATCATTGCCTACCCCTTCTTTGTCAGCTCTAAGATGCTGCCTGAGGCAGGAGGAGAGGGACACTTCAGAGCCCCATATCTCAGGATCGGTTAGAGCTATAAAGAAGCACTTGGATTCATTTTAAAGATGAGGATCATCATGATAGCCCTTACAGATTCAGAGCAATTCACTGTTAAAACAAGGTCGGGAATTGAAATCTGCGATGGGATTTCAATGCCACCAGTGAATTGCTCTGGATCTGTAAGAGTTATCAGGATCAATTTGCTATCATTTTAAAGATTAGATTCTTATCTTTAAAAGGAATCCAAGTGCTTCTTTATAGCCCTAACGGATACTGAGCAAATCGCTCAGCTACAGTAGTGAAGCCGGCAATTGTTGGCTTTACTACTGTACATAGACTGTGCAGCGTTGTTCCATCCGGCTGAGGCACAGATCCAGCGCAGTATTGAGCCAGAACTGATGCCTCTTGTGCCAGAACCGATCCCATAGTTTTCAGTCCTGGCATCAGTTTCCCTCCGGCTTGTGTGCACCATGCCGGAGGGAAACTGACAGCCTCGCCGGATATATGTGAACGCACCCTTAGAAATAGGATAAATCACTTTACTTAAAGGGGTTGTCTGGCATAAATTGCAAATCAAACCCTAAACTAAACCCCCTCCCTCGCCTAACTTCTAATGTACTTCATAAAAAAAAAAAAAAAAGTATATTTACCTATATACCTGGGGTGGTTACGTTGCGATCATTACGTTCTAATGATCTGGTGACGTTCTGTTTTTTCCCCCCTCCCCTTTTAATTACCCATCTTCAGTCTTCTGGCATGAAGCGTCACTTCTTCTGCTTCTGCCTGTGCCTGCGCAATAGAGCTTTATTGTACAGCTGACAGCAGAAGCGAAGAGCGAATAGCACGCATGCGCAAGAAATCCAGAGAAGAAGATGCCAGCGGGACCGAAGAAAATGAAATCCAGGACACAGAAGACAGGTAAGTATGATTGGGGGGAGGGGGGACTGGGACTGAGTTAGGTAGGTAGATAGAGCATTAGTCCGCGGGCTTGCTAGGGATACAGGGAGGGGGTGGGAGAGAGGGAGTGAGAGGGGGATCATGGGAGTTGTAGGCTAGGGAAGCAGGAAGCTAGCCATGTAAACAAATGCAGAGGATGCCAAGAGCTCCCAGAGAAAGCCAGACATCATTCAAAACACTGCTAAAGGTATTTTGGTGCAATTATTAACCCATTAATAGCACTAAAATACCTTTGTTAAAAAAAAAAAATTGCCCAGAAAACCCCTTTAAGTTGTACCACTATTTACTTACATGTTTCATTGGCTGGTCAGATGGAAAGCTTAATTCACAGATCTGCTGGATTCATATTACCCCAAAATCATTGCGTTGGGGGAGCTCAGATGAAAGGAAGAGCTTTGATGTTAAGTCACATGATTGGCAGCAGAATGGAGATACATTGCTGTCTGGAAAAAACACATTTTGAAGGCCGCTGGGTGAATGAATAAGTAAAATGTGAAATAACAAAAAATCAATATGACAGTAAAGTAAAACAAAATTACACAGTTACTTAACTTTATATGTGCATCTCACTGTGACATTGTTATAAGGTGGGATTTGACTATAAATAATTTCCTATTTTCACAGCTTCAGAGACATCGTCTGACTTGTCCGGTGAGTGGTGACGTCTTCTATAAATGTAATGTGATCTGGGGTCTAGAGCGAGGAGAAACCTACCGGGGTGACTTAGATAATGGGGAGGGAGGGATATTTTATATATATTGTATATTCTGATTCTTTACAATGTGATGGACACTTATAAAGCTAAAAGCCGAATGTTTTATATTCAGGGATTTCTTTATTGTTTTTATTCTATAGGACACACTGGATAAAAAAGAAGAAATATCAGCATTGTGTGTTCTGGCTATAAGATGGGAGAGGAAAATCTTATTTTGTCTAAGACATCTCATCATTTCCTCTGTATATAAAGACCTGATGTAAAACCTCTCTGATGATCCTGGGAATCTTCCTTACATTACTTTTTGGATAACTGATGTGACTACTAAGTGTATCTGTGGTGAGATCTCGGCCTTGCTGGAAGCCCCTGAGCTCACCTGTAGATGTGACAATGTCTCCTGTATCATATAAGGTGTAAAGTGCCAAAGGATCCTGTGTCATAGCCTCATGTGTGGTCAGAGGTGTAGCTATAGGGGGTGCAGAGGTAGCTGTCACTACTGGACCATGGAGCCTGCGGAGACCCAAAAGCCTCTCTACAATATAAGACGACACTAGCAGAGATTACAGACACTACAATGTTACTGTTACAGATTTTGCACTGGGCCCAGGAGCTTCACGTTATTCCTTTGTTTGTGGTGGTCATGATCCACTATAGTAAAGACTTCTGGCCAGAAACCCCCAGTCACCTCCACTACATAGAGGACATTTCTCTACCTCTATCAGGTGAGGGCTTGCTTTTCCATGTCTCTCTTGCTTCTTCCCAGATCCTTACTACTCATGAGGTCAGTGTCGGACTGGGATGTCTAGGGCCCACCAGTGGAATTGTTTCTAGGGGCCCACCATCAGGACCCCTGCAGATCAGCGGCACCGAGACAGGGCGGCTAAAGATAATAACATGTCGGGAGCCATGCTGCTCACCCACTATACCATGTGCACCACTGCACTACCTAAACCTACTGCTACACCTTGTATGGCAAGTGAACAGCGTGGCTCCTAGAATTGTTACCTTTACCTGTAGCCGCACTGTCCTGGAAAAGCTGATCTGCGGAGGTCCTGGCTGTTGTATCATCTCAGATGTAATATTGATGGCCTATCCTAAGGACAGGCCATCAATATTAGAAAGATGGATAAATCCTTTAAAGAGGTTGTCCAGGAATTGGAGCAACCAATGTAGCTGGCGGGAGGTGTAAAGTAAAAAATAGGTAAATTAAACAGCATACTCACCTGTCCCCGGCGCTCCGTTGTCCACTGTCAGGGTCCATTCAGTCTCATGCCGGCGACTCCTTGCTGGGAGTCCTGCACCTCATGTGATCGCTAACACCAATTAGGTACAGGATTTCCAGAAATAAGGCGCCGCCATGAGACCGAACAGACACAGGCAGGGGACAACGGGGTGCTGGGGACAGGTGAGTATGCTTTTTTTTTTTTTTAAATTTTCTTATTTTTACACCTCCCTGGCGGCCAACACAGTGGTCGCTCCAGTTTATGGACAACCTCTTTCAAGGGGTTGTCTGGGCCAAATTTTTCTATGGTCACTTCACTGGTCCCCCCACATAGTGGCCTCTTCACTGGTCCCCCATACTGTATGGGGAACAGTGATGGGGTCATTATATTGTGTTGGAGCAGTGATGGGGGCTAACATCCTGTGGGGGGGACATTAAACTGTGTGGGGCATATTAAAGGGGTTGCCCAGGGTTAATCTTTTTTATGGCCTATGCTCAGGATAGGCCATAAATACCTGATCGGTAGGGGGCTGACACACGGCCCCATCAGCTATTTGGAGCCACTTCCGGAGCCCTTTCTGTACACAACACAGGGCCGGAAGCAGAAAGCTCCATCCGCTGTATAGCAGCCCGGCGCCTTCACTGCAGCTCAGCTCCTACTGACTTCAATAAGTGCTGAGATGCAGTGAAGGTGCCCGGCTAATACACAGTGGACAGAGCTTTCTGCTTCTGGCCCTGTATTGTGTACAGTACGGGCATCAGTAGTGGCTCTGAACAGCTGATCGGTCCGGGGTCAGCCCCCTACAGATCAGGTATCTATGGCCTATCCTGAGGATAAACCATAACAAATTATGCCTGGACAATCCCTTTAATATACCCCCCAGGGCCCCCCTAATGCACCACACTTTAAAGAGGTTGTCCAGTATAATTTTTTTCTTTTTTAGAATTAGTCCTGGGGAGGTGAATCCCCCCTACTCCCCCCCCCCCAAAAAAAAAACATACTAAACATATTCACCTGTCTCCGATTCTCCGGTGTCCTCCCAGCACGGTCCGGTCCTGCAGCTCCGCTGTCTTCTTTTTGCCGGAAGTCCTCACTGGCTGTGACGTCTCAGGTCCCTTCCCTTAGGCCGCTGATTGGCCTCAGGGGTCACGTGACGTCACAGGTAGTCATGTGCAGAGGGAACTTCAGCTGGAAGAAAACAACAGAACTGCAGGACCGAACCGCGCTGGGAGACACTGGGGACAGGAGAGAAAGTTTGGGTGGGGGTGTATTTGTTTTGTTTTTTTCACCTGCCCCTGCGTAATTAAAAAAAAACATGAAGGAGTCACAGTATGGAGTATAAGCTCCACAGTGGTCCCCACTCAGTATTATAAGCTCCACAGTGGCCCCCACCCAGTATTATAAGCTCCACAGTGGCCCCCACCCAGTATTATAAGCTCCACAGTGGCCCCCACCCAGTATTATAAGCTCCACAGTGGCCCCCACCCAGTATTATAAGCTCCACAGTGGCCCCCACCCAGTATTATAAGCTCCACAGTGGCCCCCACCCAGTATTATAAGCTCCACAGTGGCCCCCACCCAGTATTATATGCTTCACAGTGGCCCCCACCCAGTATTATATGCTCCACAGTAGCCCCCACCCAGTATTATATGCGCCCAATAGCCCCCCTCCTCTTCAGTGCTATTACTATACTCTGGGGTCTCCTCAGACCCCAGAGTATACTAATCGGAGGCCCAGGGAAAGTGATTAAAAATAACAAACATTCATACTCACCTTGCCTTACCTTTCCTTGGCATCCTCGCTCCATCCTGTCGTCTTCAGCGTCTTCAGGCCCTTTTCCGACGTCGCTGCTGAGGCCTGTGATTGGGCCTCAGCGGTCACGTGGGGGCGCACTGACGTCATTAAGCGGCCGCGCTGGGGCCTAATCACAGGCCTCAGTCATGACAGAGGAGAGATCACTGTGCTCAGGAGAGGTGAGAATATGTATTTATTATTTTCAGTCACCTCCCCTGGTGCCCTGCTCTGCCATCTATTGGAAAGGGGCCTGCAATATGCCAGGGCCCCTTTCCAATAACAGTATGTATAGCGGTCGGGGAACCAGGCTTTCCCCGACCGCTATCATAGTGGTCCGGGGCCCCAGCCATCTCCAGCTGGCCACGGGCACCATACCCCGCTGAGCCCGATCGCGGTCGCACCCCCTGCGACCGCGATCGTTACGCCACTGGTCAGGGGCCCGATCGGGATGGTCAGGATGGATTGGGAGAATCAGAAAAATCACAAATATAAAGTTGTTAAGTTAAATACTCTTTTTTTGTTTATTTTACGATCTAACTTGACTTCAGGCTCCTACTAAACGGATTATTTTCTGTTCGTTTCTAGTACGTTGATGGACAATTCCAGGGTTGGATATGCAATAACTTGTAAATTCCTAGCACAGGCTCTGTGGTATCTGTGTGATATAAGATCCAGCTCTCTTGGTATGGAGGGGTCTTTACTGTTATCTTTACCCTCCATGTCCATAACTTTATTTTGTGTCATTTCTACAAAATGTGTTTAATTGATTTGCAAATTAAATTTTGGATTATATTTTTAATTACATTTACTAGTTTTATCAATTTTATAAATTACTGTGAGCGTTCTATCCCCCTATTCATACACTGTTTTTTTTTTGTTAAAGGTTACCTGAGTTTTCATGAACAATTGTAAAATGTGCAGGGCCTTGCTGGGCCGTCTGGTCTATGACTGTAAAAGCCTGATCTAATGTATCTATGGATGGCCGTTCGGCTACCAAAGGGAATGAGATGTAAATTAGCTAGAAAGCAAACATCTAGTAGCAGGAACTTTAGGCTACGGCCCCCATGCAGTGAGCCGCAGCCAAAAAAAATTGCTGAGGAAAAATAAAATAGTTAAAAAAAAAAAGTTTTAAAAAAATCTAAAAAAAAAATTCCATTTTTTAACTGTAATGAATTGTTTTATATACCATGATAATAAAGTTAATTTATTTTTTTAATTCTATAAAAATGTTCTTTTCTGAGGTTTTTTTTCCTAATTCTTTTTGTTTGCTCAAATATTTCTTCTGTGTCTGGCTGGTCATGGAGACATTAGGACACATCGGAGGAGATCGTGGCCTTTGACCAAGAATCTTTTCCTGATCAAAAAGTTTCTGCTAAGCCTCCGACCTTCCTGTGACTGCTCAGATGTAGGAAACATCACCCATATAGATGTATAGTACTAGTGTTAGGAATAAGGCTGAGCTCATACACCATAGGGGCAGAATTGTGAAAATGTCTAAAAAAAAAAACTCCTTTATGATGTCTATAACAACCAATCACAGCGCAGCTTTTATTTCCTATTCTGTCCTGCAAACACTATGGGGCAGGAATCTGTGGCCTACAATCTGCATTTTCTATAGGGAAAGGACAGGCACCGAGCAACATCTGATGGTACAGGCGCCTGCTCCTAAATGCCATTCACTGTATCACCGTACATGTGATCACTGCCTTAGGTGAGTCCTGGTTAGGGCGCAGCTTCCCCGCAGGTGAGTCCTGGTTAGGGCGTCGCGTCCCCTCAGGTGAGTCCTGGTTAGGGCGCAGATTCCCCTCAGGTGAGTCCTGGTTAGGGCGTGGCTTCCCCGCAGGTGAGTCCTGGTTAGGGCGCGGCTTCCCCGCAGGTGAGTCCTCGTTAGGGCGCGGCTTCCCCGCAGGTGAGTCCTCGTTAGGGCGCAGCTTCCCCGCAGGTGAGTCCTGGTTAGGGCGTCGCGTCCCCTCAGGTGAGTCCTGGTTAGGGCGCAGCTTCCCCTCAGGTGAGTCCTGGTTAGGGCGCGGCTTCCCCGCTGGTGAGTCCTGGTTAGGGTGCGGCTTCCCCGCAGGTGAGTCCTGGTTAGGGCGCGGCTTCCCCGCAGGTGAGTCCTGTTTCGAGGAGGGCTTCTTCAGGTGTATGTCCACCTAGGCCGGGCTCCTCATCAGGATTTTTGAAAGGTGATTTATCCATTCACTATAGATAGTTATTATATGATAGAAAGGGCTAAAACTATTGTAACTTCCCTACAACAAGAGCACGCACAGCTTCATATTAAATAAAACTTTTGTCTATATGAAATGTACACAAGGGCTCTCCACACTAAGGAGCGCGCAACGTGACAGAAAACTGGGCAAGGCAGGAAGAAAAAGATGTTTTGTTTGCTCAGCACTGCAAAGTCGCAAATGTGAAGGGTCTTTGTGACCCCATGTGCTCAAGTCATTGGTTATTTACATTACATACTTACATTGGATAAGGGAGAGAAGTTCTGAGACTAGTGACAGGCCAAAAAGTGGAGGGGCGAGATGGGCGATACTACTAGGTGCATGTCCTTTCCCTACAAGAAATGTTCTTTGCAGATCTTAGATTATCCTTGTATCATCCATGTGAAGTATGTAGACAATGATCAATGTATTGC
The DNA here is from genome assembly GCA_947044405.1 of Leptodactylus fallax. Taxonomy (NCBI): domain Eukaryota; kingdom Metazoa; phylum Chordata; class Amphibia; order Anura; family Leptodactylidae; genus Leptodactylus; species Leptodactylus fallax. The sequence goes on from CAMRHE010000113.1 coordinate 4,956,613, forward strand.
AAAACTAAAGAAGAAGAATTTGGTCAGAATCTCGGCTTTCATAAAATAGCAGAACATTTTCTAATTGGAATAAATCCAGAGATACGGCCAGTTGAAGTGACCCCCCCCCCCCCTTTAGGAAATGCTACAGCTCTACATCCTAGAAATACCAATATGTACAGATATTCCCTGGTACCAGCTCAGTTACAGGGTTGATGGGAGAATTTTAGAGAAGATTTTCTATTAAAAGGAAGTTAGATAGGCTAATTTAGTATATTACAAACATGTTCACTACACAGACCCCTACACAATTGGAAAAAAAGACACAGCTCATAGCTGCAGTCACATCAGGGGGGTCTCATAGCCGCAGTCACATATTATCAGGGGGGTCTCATAGCTGCAGTCACATATTATCAGGGGGGTCTCATAGCTGCAGTCACATATTATGAGGGGGGGTCTCATTGCTGCAGTCACATATTATCAGGGGGGTCTCATAGCTGCAGTCACATATTATCAGGGTCTCATAGCTGCAGTCACATATTATCAGAGGGGTCTCATAGCTGCAGTCACATATTATCAGGGGGTCTCATAGCCGCAGTCACATATCAGGGGGGTCTCATAGCCGCAGTCACATATTATCAGGGGGGTCTCATCTCTGCAGTCACATATTATGAGGGGGGGTCTCATTGCTGCAGTCACATATTATGAGGGGGGGTCTCATAGCTGCAGTCACATATTATCAGGGGGGTCTCATCGCTGCAGTCACATATTATGAGGGGGGGGTCTCATAGCTGCAGTCACATATTATCAGGGGGGTCTCATAGCCGCAGTCACATATTATCAGGGGGGTCTCATAGCTGCAGTCACATATCAGGGGGTCTCATAGCCGCAGTCACATATCAGGGGGGGTCTCATAGCCGCAGTCACATATTATCAGAGGGGTCTCATAGCTGCAGTCACATATTATCAGGGGGGTCTCATAGCCGCAGTCACATATCAGGGGGGTCTCATAGCCACAGTCACATATTATCAGGGGGGTCTCATAGCTGCAGTCACATATTATCAGGGGGGTCTCATAGCCGCAGTCACATATTATCAGGGGGGTCTCATAGCCGCAGTCACATATTATCAGGGGGGTCTCATAGCCGCAGTCACATATTATCAGGGGGGTCTCATAGCTGCAGTCACATATTATCAGGGGGTCTCATAGCCGCAGTCACATATTATCAGAGGGGTCTCATAGCCGCAGTCACATATTATCAGAGGGGTCTCATAGCTGCAGTCACATATTATCAGAGGGGTCTCATAGCTGCAGTCACATATTATCAGAGGGGTCTCATAGCCGCAGTCACATATTATCAGGGGGGGTCTCATAGCCGCAGTCACATATTATCAGGGGGGTCTCATAGCTGCAGTCACATATTATCAGGGGGTCTCATAGCCGCAGTCACATATTATCAGAGGGGTCTCATAGCCGCAGTCACATATTATCATATACTGTATATATTTCCTCTTCTGTACCACATAATACAGCAGTAATGGGGTAATATGGAGGATTTTCCTCAGTTACCTCAGAGAACTGTCCAGGCTGATATAACATGTGAGGTAATCTGTGCTGCAGATACATGAAGTAGTAATGGCGCCATTTTCCTCAGAGATGAAAAAGCTGAGCTCAGCCGAGTACCTGAGGAGTTTATATGTGGTGGAGCCAACACTGGTCACAGACGGCGGCCATACTGCCTCAGAGAAATGTCTCATCCATCTTCAGACTAACTCAGGACATTTATGGGGAAAATCTCCACAGAAACGGTCACAGGGTCCTGCTCTGCTCTGTCTGAGATGGGCTCCAGACACCTTGGATGCTGCAGGGGCTCACAGCTGTAGGTCACGTCACAGGTAATACGCGGCTGTAGGTCACCTCACAGGTAATACACGGCTCTAGGTCACCTCACAGGTAACACACGGCTCTAGGTCACCGCACAGGTGTGAACCGAGAGCAAGGCAGGTGGTTTGGACTCCGCAACCAGAAATGAACGCACACGCGGTAGTTCAAGAAAAAAATATATATTTACTATAAGTTAATAAAGGCTACTTAAAGGTAAAATGACAGGGCTAAAGACAAGCAAAATATACAATATAGCATGAACAATTTCAAGGCAAATTCTGCAATGGTTTCTACTTTTACTCTGTCCACTTCTGCAGTATGGACACTGAATGAACAATATACTCAAAACTATCCCTAACTGACCCTGACTTCACATTTGGGTGCCCCCCCTTTTCCCCAGTGGTCCAGGTGGACCGCTTACAGTCCGTAGAAGCGCGCGGTGGGGCCCAAAGTCGGTCCTTTCTTTTATAGTGAAGCGTCCTCTCCTCACGGTTATCAGGATCTTGGGAGAAATGAAGTCCTCTTTAACAGACAGGGAAACCAACTGAATGCAATGTAATCCAACAGCAGATTCCACTCAGCACACTGACAGTCCTGCAGAATCCATACACTGAGCTGGGATGTAAGCCGGGATTTAGCAGGTGCCGTCCAGTACATCAACAGCACTGCGAGTCTCTATCTGTGGTATCCATATACACAGTCACAATGTCAGTCTCACTGATCAGCCACTGAGCACAGTTCCTTTCACGTGGACTCACTAGTCCTGTTGTCTCTTTACACTCTGTTTGTCTCTGGACCAAGATACAGCTTAGCTGTACAGAAAAATCTCCACACCAGTTCAATACAACACTTGCCAAGATGGCTGCTGCTCTCTGTCTCGTCACTTCCTGCTTCTCTGCTCACACTCTGTCTGCAGAACAGGCAGGCTGACATAAAAGGGGGGGGGGAGTCACTCCAGCATCATGTCACAATTACAATGGCTGCTGTCTTAAAGGAACAGAATCACAGAAATACATTCAACATTAACAGTTTATACAGACAAATGAAGCTTAAGACAACATTGGCTGTCTCTTACACAGGTAGGTCATAGATATATGGAGATTAAACAGGAAATAAAGGAAAATGTCGTGAGGAATGAAGGAATTCTCTGTCCGAAGTGATGGACCTCACCGTACAGGATATGATTTACCTCAGAGACCTGGACTGTGTAATAATCTGCAGACACCAGTATACAGCAGGTACAGCCATCCCCGGTATATACAGAGGTATCAGGTATACACTACAGTATATCCTCAGTCATAGATACACAGGAATATCTCTCAGTAACTCTAGGCCCGCCGTCTGACTAGAAATACAGATTTCCCAGAATATTAGAAAAGAGCTGACAACAAATATACATTCCTACTTATATACAAGCCATGAGGAGACAATTAGGAAAGATTTGGAGTAATTTTGTAGAAAAATCTCCACAGAATTTGCTGCTACATCTGAGAGCACCTGAAACATACTGAGGAGACCTGCCTGGGAGGGACTTTATCTGAGGGGACGCCCCGCCCCAATCAGGACTCACCTGAGGAGGAAGCCCCGCCCTGATCAGGACTCACCTGAGAGGAAGCCCCGCCCCGATCAGGACTCACCTGAGAGGAAGCCCCGCCCCAATCAGGACTCACCTGAAGCAGTGATCACCTGCATAGTAATCCATTCGATCACTTTTAAGGCTGTACATGTGGTAATGTCTGGCACATGTTACTATGACTGTTTTACGGGGGTTTGTCCAGGAGTTACTTCTTTATGGCCTTTTCCTGAGGGCCCCGAGGACTCTATATACACCTATATACAACCCCTTCATAGCTGTGTAATGCAAAATCAACCTTAGTAATGTCTAAGTGACAGCAACAGATGAGGCTACAGGTAAAGGGATGGCGGCCGGAGGTGACAGCCTGTATAATAACACTGCACTGGGGGATCTACTAGTGTTAGTGTAGTCAGTGTATAACCGCACTATCCCGGGGCGGGTTTATTTTTGTACCTTATGTAACTAATATTATGTCTAGTATTATATATTATTTCTATGTTATTATTATATATTATTTTTTATATTATTATTTATATGTTATATTCATATGTTATTATATATGATTATTTATTTTATTTAAATATAATTGTTTATTTTTTATATGTTGTTATATTTATATATTATTATTATTATTAATTATTATTATTTATATTTATAATTTTTATATTTAATATTTTTAATGACCAAACCAGACTTATAAAGCAAAAAAAAAAAAAAATCTAAGCTCCAGTATTGCTGAGGCCCCACGTTGTGGAAAAGCAGCTTTTTTTATTGCAGATTTTGCTGCATTTTTTTGTGGCAAAGTCAAGAATGACTATAAAAGGAATGGGAAAAATGGCCTTCTGTTCAATCCAGTCCTGGCCTTGCCTCCAAAAACAGCAGCGTTATCGCAACGTGGGGCCTCGGCCTAACTGCACGTGTAGCAGAATGCAGAAAAAAAGCAACGGGAAAAACACAACAAAATAATTCTGTTTTCAGCTGATTTTCCTCTGTGTTTTTAATTATTGCCTTTCCCCCCATTAATTTATTGGGGGAAACACTGAATTTCTGCAGGTAACAGTAATATGCTGCTTTTTCACCAAACACACCCACATTTGAACAAAATCTCATTCACTTTTCTGTTTTTTTTTCTGTTGTTTCCAAATATTAGTTGTATTTAGGTTTCTCTCTTCTTCATTCATTTCATTCTTTGCAGCATTTCCCCCCCACATCTGCCTAAAACTTTTGCACAGTGCTGTATATATGTTGAAGAGGATGTAGGAGCGGATAGATTTGGGGGACACAGAATATTTATTGACACCCCAATGTGACCCCCGACATTACAGAATGAGGGTGTTCTTTGTAGCGGACACTACATGGCGGTCAGTAGTGTTATCTATACAGGACATGGCGTCTTCTGTCATTACTATTACTGATATTGATGACTCAGGGGATATTGGTGATTATACGGTCAGTACGGCTCTGTTCACACTGCGCTCAGGGCTTTTATCTGATAGATACAACAGATGCCTCATTCTCCTCTATGATCTGTCAGGTACGGCTTGCTGTTCCTGGATGGTATAGCAGAGCTGACTGCGCTATTCTCACCTTCATAAAGAGCAGAAACCAGAGGACAATAACTGATGGACCTGTGTACAGAGGATTTATTATTATTACCAGGAGGAACTTCCTGAGCCTCTGTCTTATTCAGTTGTGACTGCGTCTTATCCCGCCCTGATGTATCACAAGGGTTCTTGTAAATGTCTCAGGTTTCCTTTCACTTTCTCCAGCTCTGACCTCTCCATCCTCATCTGCCCGGTAACTGCTGATCAGCTGGAGAGTCATTTTCCTATTGGAGGAGACTGTAACTCCCGTCCAATCAGAGCTGAGCTCCGCCAGCAGTCTACAGAGTTACATTGTTGCACTTGTATTCAGACTGGGCAAAACACACAGTTGTATTTGTCTTGTCACTCGGAGCCCCCCCATATATGAGGGCCAGGATGAGGAAGATGTACCCGCTCATTGTACTTCTCCTCCATGTGTCTGCCGTGTATTCTGGTCAGTTATTATATGTGATATTACATGATTATTATGTATTATATATGGAGTATGTTGTGTATTATACATTGTACTTCTCCTCCATGTGTCTGCCGTGTATTCTGGTCAGTTATTATATGTGATATTACATGATTATTATGTATTATATATGGAGTATGTTGTGTATTATACATTGTACTTCTCCTCCATGTGTCTGCCGTGTATTCTGGTCAGTTATTATATGTGATATTACATGATTATTATGTATTATATATGGAGTATGTTGTGTATTATACATTGTACTTCTCCTCCATGTGTCTGCCGTGTATTCTGGTCAGTTATTATATGTGATATTACATGATTATTATGTATTATATATGGAGTATGTTGTGTATTATACATTGTACTTCTCCTCCATGTGTCTGCCGTGTATTCTGGTCAGTTATTATATGTGATATTACACGGTTATTATATATTATACTGTATATGTAGTATGTATTCGTCTGTCACTAGAGATCGGTGTGATCATCAGGGGTAGTAGTGGGTTGTAACCCCCACTGTATCTCAGTAGCAAAATGCGCCCAAAAAGTGGCGTATATGACGTGCACAAAATTGATTCGGTTATACAATGTAAAGTAAAAGGGGCATGGCTACAAGGAGTCAGAAAACACATTTGGTTTTTCAGAGACAGTTGCAAATTCGCTATAAAGACATTTCATGTCACTGCTGTGCGGCTGTTGGTGAGAGGGCCGGAAACTCTTCTTTTTTACTGACACTAACATTTCCGCACTCACCACTAGGAGGAGACTTATATTTTCAAAAACTTGCTTCACTTATCTACCTAGTAAAGTGTTGTAAAAGGTCCCGCCTGACATTTTTATCCTAAGCCAGACTGATAAACAAGACGGGCACTTTATCGATACAGTACAGTAAATTTATTGCACACTGCAAGGCGGAGACACCAGCACATCGCTCACTAAGTGCATCAGTACTAAAGGCGTTCTCCAAGACTGATATTATATTGTACTTCCTGTTTTGCTATGATTGTAACAACTAGAGATGGGCGAGCCCCTTAGGATATTTTTCAGGTTTGGCCGGTTCGAGACCTTGATTTGTTTTGAGTCAAACAAGTTTGGTATGAACAACACCTGAAATTGACTTAAGACATAGTCTAGAACACTGGTTCTCCAGGCATAATACGCGGACCCCTGGGGGTCCATACAATTGTCCGCGGGAATTTGCGCCGCGGTGAGAGTCCCCCCTCCCCCATGGTAGTTCATGGGGTTCATCACACACAAACTACAATTATAGTCTGAGGGTCTCTTCGGACCCCCAGAGTATAATTAGTGGAGGCCGCACTTGCTGTCTTTCACCCACCCACAGTGCTGCTAATGAAAGAGCTGGTGCGGGAAGGGAATTTGCAACGGCCATTTTAGTTCACCAGAGACAAATCCCAAAATATTAAGAAACCGAACAATTTTGAATATTCAGGTCGAATCCGGTTCGTTACAAAATGATTTGCCCATCTCTAGTAAGAACATCGGTTGTACTAAAGACCACAAAACCAGGTTTCATGTATAGAAGTGAAGCAGCCTACTGAGGGGGTCAGATAGCTGGGAATAGTAGTGACTGGGAACTTGACCAAAACCTTAACTCTCCTCCTGGGTTGGTGCATTGCTGAGGAGGCCTGCAAGGTGCCAGCTGGTGGTGGTAGTGTTTCATCCTAGTTGTTGTCAGCCTGATGGAGGTCGGGGTGCCCATATAGTCATACAGGAATAAGAGTCAGGAGACTAGAGGTTGTTTTTACTTTCCCCGGCGATGAACCTCTCTGTCTAAATCTTCGCACATTTTTCTTTTTTTTTTTTTTTGTACGCATCTTATTTTTCTCTTTAAAGTTCTGTACCACTTTGTCACTTCCTTGCTGTTTAATGCCTTAGCCATTTCCTTGCTGTTTTGCCCACAGCGGTTTTCTTGTGTTCCTAACACCTTTATTTCCATACCATATACATCTTACACATACATCTATTGAAGATGATTTTAGAAACGTCCCATTTATCCCGTGTACTTCTGTTTTTGAGAACATTGTCCCAGTTATTGCCCTAAGGTCATTCTTTAGCCTTCCTGAAGTTTCGTGTTTTTGGCCCTCCTCCACTGAACGTCTTATTGAAGGACACTTGAAAATATTTTCTGCTGAGGTCTCAATTACCCAGGTGACCTCCAACCTCCACTTTTATTGGCTAAATTATCTTTAGAAGTTCCCGCTCCCCATGTGTTGGGTCCTAGACTAGTTGGGAAAGGTCATTGTCTCTATTGCCAAATACCTGTTCCCTCTGTTGGACCTGTTGGTTTCTGTTTCCCAATTTATATTGGGGTAGTTGAAGTCCCCAATTACCTTATTATTTTTAGCTGACTCCTCTATCTATTCCATTACCCGTTCCCCTTTCTCCATTATATTGGGAGACTTATAACAGACCCCATTGAGTATTTTATTTTCTCCTCCCCTTATTTCCACCATAGGAACTCTACATGTTCCTTTTAGCCAAGATTTTACAAATAAGAAAACCCCTCCCCCTCTCCTATTTATCCGCTCTTTTCTAAATAGACTGTACCCCTGTATATTTACAGCCCAGTCACGGCTAGCGTCCAGCCAGGTCTCACTTAACCCCACTTTGTCACATTCCCCTTCCAGCATTATCGCTTCTAATTCTTCAGTCTTCTTGTTGAGGCTCCTGGCATCAGTATTATCACATTAAAGGGGTTGGCTGGGATAAACTGATCTTTAGAATCTAAGCTACCCAACCCCCCCCCCCCCCTCTGCCAGCGCATGCGCAACAGTCCCAGCACTGCGCTGCAGCCGGCAATCCATCTCTACTGCGCAGGTGTGGGAGGCTCCTCCGGCCTGCGCATTCGCCGGCAGACATCAAAGAAGAGGAGGTGCCGTCCCTGCAGAAGGAAGTCTGAAAGGAAGACAGGTAAGTATGATGGGGTGGGGGGTGGGTAATATTGGTGACCTGAATGGTCACTGGATAATCAGAAAATGTGCCTGGGGCAGTCACATGACCACCCCAGGGATATGGGTAAATATACATTTTTGCTAAAGTATGTCACTTAGAAAGTAGGGGGGGGGGAGGGTGTTTAGATTAGTGTAGGAATTCCATTTTATCCCGGACAACCCCTTTAAGTTTCTTTAAGATGCTAACATACTCCGGGCCTTTCAATGAATATGTCATACATTGTACAGAGTTGCTCTAGAGCTCCCTCTAGTGGTCGCACTTCACAAGCAGTGTGAGAGATGGTGGCGATGGGGCTCGTCTATTTCTCCCATAGACCTGAAGGATCAGAAGAAAGCTTGTGTGTTATACTTTCCAGATTCTCTTTAGCAGAGTGTTTGGCTCTCACGCTGGGCTGTAGGTCCTCCATGCTTTCCTCATGTTCTGACTGTAGGTCCTCCTCATCTTGTACAGACTGTGTAGTGTAGTCTTCAGTCATGAGAGCACATAGAATGGATCTGAATGATACTGAAGTGCTAGAAGGATCTATGCAGAGGATATCTGAGCTACAGAGACTAATACACACTGGTGATTCCTCCTGATACTGGATCTTTATATGGCCTCCGGCTGTATCTCTGTGGGGGCTGTGACCGGCTACAGCTTCTGCTTTCACTATTCTGACTCCATCACGAGGGATCGGGCTCTAGAGACTGTGTAGATCTGTAGTGAACCGGTCACAGATTGGAGCGAGGTGCTTGAAAGTCTGAGACTGAGTAGCTAAGCAAGCCTGGCAGCTGTCAGTATTCTGGACAGCCCTGCCTGCCTGGAGGTAGCGGGAGTGGGATAGCGGACCCTTGTTTGAGAGTTAGGTGCAGGTACCACAGGCGGGTATTGTGTCAGATATTTAGGGCATATCCATAGGATACATCTGCGATGGGAGTACTCCTTTAGGCTGGGGCCCGTCCTTTCGAAAACTCAGCCTTGCAGGCAACGGACATAGTTTGGGAGTATGCCAGGGACTGCATGGTGGGTAAGGGGCATGAAAGGGTTTATATTTCCTATCCCCCCCCCCCTTTTTTCCTTAATTTTGGGTTCGCTCCTGTAGCTGTGGGATGGATGGAGTTGGAGAGGAGGGTGGTACAGTCCAGATGTAACATACTGTATCCCTCTTCCCCCCCCCCATGGTAATGGGGGCGTTACCAGGAATGGTACAGTCCAGGCTAATATATGGTGCCGAAGGGGGCAGCCATTTCTCTTTCCGGTTGCCTCCTTCACATAAGTTCACACATGAGGTATCCCTGTGTCCAAAAGCAGTCTACAAACTTCTAAAAATATTTTGTCCAATATGGTGAAAAAAAAAAAAAAAATCAAAAGTGCCAAATCGCTGTTTCGCCTCTGATAAAAAAAAATGGAATAAAAAGTGATCAAAGCAATAAACAGTCCCCAAAATGATATAACTAAAAAGTACATTTGTCCCTGCAAAAAAAAAACATACCCTATGTATCCCAGTATACACAAATATAAAAAGTTATGGGTGTCAGAATAGGTTTTTTTGCAAAGTTTTGGATTTTTTAAGGGTTAAAACATAAATAAAACTATCCCAGGAATTGTACCGACCCTTAGAATACAGATAATATTTCATTTTGTCTGCACAGTGTATGCCGTAAAAACAAAATCCATAAAACAGTTGCACAAATGCGCTTTTTCAACAATTCCGCCCCTTTCTGAATTTTTTTTCCAGCTTCCCAGTACATTGTACTGAATAATAAATGGTACCATTATGAAGAACAATTTGTCTCGCAAACATTAAACCTTCGTATGGCTCTGTGAATGGACAAATAAAAATGTTATGGGGTTTGGAAGGCGAGGAGTCAGTTTAAAAAATGCCTGTGGCGGGAAGCGGTTAAATGAGACTTAAGCGGCAGTTACCTGGTTATGTATATTCATTGCTCCATATCCTAATCCTTACCATGTGTCAGGTATAGCTTGTTATTACTGGATAGTATAGCAGAGCTGACTGCACTATTCTGGCCCACAAAAAGCAAAGGAAACCAGAGGACAATAACTGATGTCATAGTGGGCGGCGGCCATATTACCGTAATAACCTGGAGAATTGTTATGGGTCCCCGCACACCCAGTAAGAACCAGGGCCAGACTTAGGTCGGGCAGTGCGCTGTGTGGAATCCACTTATCACCCGTCATAAGAAAAAAATCATTAACAAGTCTTGTATAGTGAAGGATTTGGTGCCCATTCTCCAGTTATTGCCTCTTTAGGCGGCCCGCACACGGCCCTCATGTGTCCGGATTGTACAAATCTCAGGTCTAATGACCAAAACTTACCCCATGATAGATCCCTCTGTTTTAACCCTTTAAGGACGCAGGATAGTTTGTAGGTTAATGCTTGGTGACTTTTTTCATATGCCCTCCCCCCCCTTCCAAAATTCATAACTTTTTTATTTTTCTGTCCACATGTGAGGGCTTATTCTTTGCGTGTCGAGTACTTTTATTTGTCACCCTTTTGGGGCACATATAATGTTCTGATTAGCTTTTATTTATGTGTTTTGGGCTCCATGTCAAATAACACACAATTCTATCATAATGTCTTGCATTTTGTTTTTACGGCGTTCCCTCTGCATTAATAATGACCTGGCAGCTTTGTCCGGCCGGTTATTACAGTTACAGCGATACCAGATTTATATTGCTTTTATTAGGTTTTACCGCTTGTACAAATAAAACGAAAATGAAGGATTTTCCTAGGGTCACCGTATTCTGACGCCTATAACTTTTTTACTGTTTAGTTGCAGAGATATGTCAGGGCTCTTTTTTTGCGGGACAAGTTGTACTTTCTATTGGTACCACTGTTCGGTACGTATGACTTTCTGATCACTTTTTATTGTTTTTTTGTGGAAAGTAAAGTGACCAAAATAAGTTAATTTGCACATTGCGGTAATTTATTTATTTATTTATTTTTTTATCTTATGGGATAAATAATACTAATTTTGGATAGTGGGGACTTATACGCACATGGAGATTCCTGGTATGTTTGCTTGTTTTGTTTTTTTTTTTCTGTTTATGTATTTTTTTAAATATAAACATGTTGTGGTTTTTTTTTTTTAACTTTTTTATTATGTTTATTAGTGTTTGTTTTTACTATGTTTGCGTTTTTGTTTTTTTTAAACTTTTTACATGTCCCACAAGGGAACTTGAAACTGGGAGATTAGAGCCCCTTCACTGTTTACATTGCACACCGTCTGATGTAATAGTGTCAGTGCAATGTAATTACAGTCTCTCCCATTCACTTCTATGGGACTAAGCTGTAATTGCATTGCATGGCCACTATACAGTGGGGAAAAAAAGTAGTCAGCCACCAATTGTGCAAGTTCTCCCACTTAAAAAGATGAGGCCGACCTGTAATTGTCATCATAGGTAGACCTCAACTATGAGAGACAAAATGAGAAAACAAATCCAGAAAATCACATTGTCTGATTTTTTTAAGAATTTATTTGCAAGAGAGCATTTGGATGTTCCAGAAGAGTATTAGGAGAATGTCATATGGTCAGATGAAACCAAAGTAGAACTGTTTGGTAGAAACACAACTCGTGGTGTTTGGAGGAGAGTGAATGCTGAGTTGCATCCAAAGAACACCATACCTACTGTGAAGCATGGGGGGGCAACATCATGCTTTGGGGCTGTTTCTCTGCAAAGGGACCAGGACGACTGATCCGTGTACATGAAAGAATGAATGGGGCCATGTATAGTGAGATTTTGAGTGCAAACCTCCTTCCATCAGCAAGGGCATTGAAGATGAAACGTGGCTGGGTTTTTCAGCATGACAATGATCCCAAGCACACCGCCAGGGCAACGAAGGAGCGGCTTCGTAAGAAGCATTTCAAGGTCCTGGAGTGGCCTAGCCAGTCTCCAGATCTCAACCCCATAGAAAACCTTTGGAGGGAGTTGAAAGTCCGTGTTTCCCAGCAACAGCCCCAAAACATCCCTGCTCTAGAGGAGATCTGCATGGAGGAATGGGCCAACATACCAGCAACAGTGTGTGCCAACCTTGTGAAGACTTACAGAAAACGTTTGACCTCTGTCATTGCCAACAAAGGATATATAACAAAGTCTTGAGATGAACTTTTGTTATTGACTAAATACTTATTTTCCGCCATAATTTGCAAATAAATTCTTAAAAAATCAGACAATGTGATTTTCTGGATTAGTTTTCTCATTTTGTCTCTCATAGTTGAGGTCTACCTATGATGACAATTACAGGCCGGCCTCGTCTTGCACAATTGGTGGCTGACTAAATACTTTTTTTTCCCCACTGTATATCAGATGTGCGATGTAAACAGTGAAGGGGTCACAGTGATCTGACTGAAGATTGGGCAGGACGTTTCTTTTTTTCTGATGGTTTCAGTTGGTGCAAAAAAAAATAAAAAAATTTTGCAGCAGATTCTTCAAAAGAAATTCTGTTTGTGTGATTTTGTTCAGAGCCTCCTTGATGCCCATTTGCCTTTTGCTGCTCATTTAGTGCAAAGGGTTAGTAATTTGCAGTTGAGCATCAAAGGGGCATTAAACACTAAAGGAGCAAACAGTGGCAAAAGTCTGAGGTTCCTACAAGGTAACAGTGACCCCCAGCAATGTAACAGTGCCCCCACAGGTAATACAGGTAGTTCCCCCCACATTGGATAATAGTGCCCTCTACAGATACAGTAATAATTCCCTCCCTTCTCCCACATAAGTAGTACTATAAGGAATTATTATCTGTGGGGGGGATATTACTGTAGTATTGCCCTAATAGTGCCCTTACACAGGTAATACTCCCCTCCCACATAGGTAATATTCTCCCCCCAGGTAAAAGTCCCCCAACATAAGTAATACTATTACTTAAGTACAACTATTACCTCTCCCCCCACATACCTGTCACTCCAATGTGGTCAGTCTGCTCTATTGAACTGTAGCATTATCGTCTCCCTACATAACACTGATGTGGTGCGGGATCCTGTGTGCGCACCTTCTCTTCTCCTCCTACTCTATTGTACCGCTGGGTCTGAGCGCAGAAGATGTATCAGTGTTCTGTAGGTAGAAAACAATTATATAGTTCACAGCACAGGAGGACGGAAAACATGGAGGAGCCCCTAATAGTGATGTGGGCGCCGGGTGAGATCTCACACTCACGGTCTTCTGCACTCGACCTGTCTGTGACCCCTTTATTGTGCAGTGTCTGTGTCCTGTAAGACCACACTGGTCACACATAGCTAAAGCCGACCATGGGAGAAATTTCCTGAGCCTCTGTCTTATTTAGCTCTGCTCACTATGTGATAGCGTCTTCTCCAGGCCTCAGGCCTGTAAATGTTCGATATTTCTATAAATGTCTCAGATTTCCTTTCACTTTCTCCAGCTTTAACCTCTCCATCTTCATCTGCCCGGTAACTGCTGATCAGCTGGAGAGTCATTTTCCTATTGGAGGAGAGTGTAACTCCCCGTCCAATCAGAGTTGAGCTCCGCCCCAGTCTACAGAGTTACATTGTTACACTTGTATTCAGACTGGGCGAAGTTCACAGCTGTATTTATCGTGTCAATTGTGCCCCCCAATATATGAGGGCCAGGATGAGGAAGATGTACGCGCTCATTGTACTTCTCCTCCATGTGTCTGCCGTGTATTCTGGTCAGTTATTATATGTGATATTACATGATTATTATTTATTATATATGGAGTATGTTGTGTATTATACATTGTACTTCTCCTCCATGTGTCTGCCGTGTATTCTGGTCAGTTATTATATGTGATATTACATGATTATTATGTATTAGATATGGAGTATGTTGTGTATTATACATTGTACTTCTCCTCCATGTGTCTGCCGTGTATTCTGGTCAGTTATTATATGTGATATTACATGATTATTATGTATTAGATATGGAGTATGTTGTGTATTATACATTGTACTTCTCCATGTGTCTGCCGTGTATTCTGGTCAGTTATTATATGTGATATTACATGATTATTATTTATTATATATGGAGTATGTTGTGTATTATACATTGTACTTCTCCTCCATGTGTCTGCCGTGTATTCTGGTCAGTTATTATATGTGATATTACATGATTATTATGTATTATATATGGAGTATGTTGTGTATTATACATTGTACTTCTCCTCCATGTGTCTGCCGTGTATTCTGGTCAGTTATTATATGTGATATTACATGATTATTATGTATGCTCGCCACTATTTATGCTGTTACGGTTTATATTGAGGGTATTTATTTCACTTTGTGTCACTTTGTATTACTGACTGTTTCCTATCATATATAGTCTTACAGTATATAGTCTTTGCAGCGGTGGCAGATCTCTGACCCCTATTATTTTGCGGGGATGTTGGTCCATATTTTGATTGATATTTGATGTCTTGCCTGTGATGCTTTCTGGTTATATATGTATGTGAAGAGAGCTAGTGTGATGTTTCTGGGGCTTCGCTGGGGAGCTTGGAGTTAATTCCCTGGACTCCTCCTGTGTGTCGCTCCTTATTTTCTCTCTCTTATAAATCCCCCTCTCACAGCCCTCCGTCCACATCCGGGAGGTAGTTGAACATTTGTCTGCTCCTTGCTGATATCACAAGGCATTATGGGAAAGGAGCTGGGAGCTCATGCGCCCTCTGTTGGATGTAACAGATCCTCAATTTGCTTTTGACTCACTGAGTCTTGAGACAGCAAATGGGATTTTAGCCAAGCCAATTTCACTTATCTGCATACAGCGCCGTTTCGGGATTTTTGTCCCTCATCAGTGCAGAGCAAAGTGAACTGGCTGGCTTTGTGGGAGGCAATGAGTGGCTCAGGGACTGAAATATCGCTTGCTGATACACTTACTGCACCATTAGCACCCTGTGTTGTGTTCTAGTATCAAAGCTCCACCTTGTGCTCATTTCTCAGTTTGTCAAAATATCCGCAGTTTAAGGCTAAGGCCGCACGTTGTGTAACGCAGCTAAGAAATGCTGTGGAAGAAAATGTAGCAGAAAGGCATTGTTTTGTTTGTTTGTTTTTTGCAGCATTTTTTTATTGCGTTTATCCTGCTTTTTCCTTTTTTTTTTTTTTTTTTTTTTTCTTCTTGTTAAAGCTATAAAGAAAACAGAAGCATTTCCACAGGTAAAACTGACATTTTTTCGCTGCATTTTTTTTTTTTTTACGCCATGTGTGGATGGGATTAGCCAGAATCTCATTCACTTTGCTGGTACTATAAAATGCATTTCAGCTAGAAAGTTTAAGAGGGTCTCTTTTCATAACATTTTATAAATAAAACATAACTTTTAATATAAGAAATAAAATTTAACTGAACACACACCCTAAAGTGAATTAAAAAGTCTTTGTTGTTGTTTGTATATAAGGCAGGTTTATCTAATTATTCACCGCTTTGAAAAAAAATAATGTTTTATTTATTTTTCTTTCTTCTTCTCCTTTCCCTTCCTTTTGGATAATATTCAAATGAAGTGAATCATTTACGCATAAATCCCAGCACTAACGCAATAGATAGAGGATATCGTTTAAAGAGCTATAGGTAGATAGTATAGCAACATAACCTATTAGCCCAAACCATACTTATAAAACGTAAATCCCACTGTTATAGTAGGGGATAGCCTTTAGGCAATCTTATTGCTCATTGATTGGAGAACCTGGGTTCCAGATATTAAACATAAGTCACAGCACAAAGGCAGATAAAAAGTAACATTGAGACCAAGGTTCCAGATATTAAACATAGGTCACAGCACAGAGGTAGTTAATAAAAAGATGGCGTTTTAAGCAGTTTTAAAGCCCATAAGATATTGGGCAGAAGATGGCGTTTTAAAAGCGGTTTTAAAGCCCGTGTATTAATAGGCAGAAGTCCCAACGCGTTTCCCCCATATTGGTTCATCAGGGAACAAATAAAGCCTAAAGTAAACAGAACAAGACCAAAAAATAATAAAGTTGTGCTCTGATAGTGGTTCAGAAACACAGCAATGAAGTGCACACACAATGTTCAGTCTTTTAAAGGCAACGAACCACACCCAATGTGAAGTGATCCCTTCCACCGGCCAATAAGAAAATAGAAAAGGCGGAGACACAAAGCAACGCCCCTCATGAATATTAAAGATAGGCCGGACCCATGGAGGAAGACACGGGTGTGGTTTCAAATTGTTGTGATGGGGATCTATAGCACGTCCCCTTTGTATATTAACAAGACACCGTGTTGTCTCCCAAGTGAACAGCGGCAGAGATCCAACATGCTCCGGCCACACACTGAGAAGAAAACATTAGCACCGAATGTGCCCCCACACAAACTATCTGCACCCCTGTTGGAATTAATATACTTCCTACATCCACCAGTGGACGACTGTATCAAAGACTGGCAAAACAAGCTAAGATGTAATATAAGCCGACCTGAATGTAGATGTCAGTAGGATATCCCGCCTGATACCCACATCAGTCCCTCTTAGTTTTCGGTCCGCTTCTTTCTACAGTTGTGTCCTCAAATGGTGGTTAGTGCAAATCTACAAGGGATTCTTCTCCAAAGTCCCAGGAAAGTTCAGCACAAAAGTCGCACAATTAAACTGTGGAGTAGTCACCCTGGCCGGTAACTAAACTCCTCATACAGTGCTCCGCTCTGCAAGTATCACATGACATCACGGATTGCATGAACTATGATGGCTTAAAGAGGCCAAAAAGTAGCTCAGTCCTTCCTATATGTGTCAGGAACGCGGCTCTCCTCAATAAATCCAGAGCTGCTTTATATAAATGAATCTTCCTGAAGACCTTTCTAGCCTTTCTTGCAATTACAATGATCTAATTAACATAATGATCACCAGTTTTATCTCTTCCAAGGATCGTTCTAATCCTTACATGACATGTAACCCCCTGTATATATATCTGGTGACATGTAACCCTCTGTGTATATATCTGGTGACATGTAACCCTCTGTATATATATATATATATATATCTGGTGACATGTAACCCTCTGTATATATATATCTGGTGACATGTAACCCTCTGTATATATATCTGGTGACATGTAACCCTCTGTATATATATTTGATGACATGTAACCCTCTGTATATACAGTACAGACCAAAAGTTTGGACACACCTTCTCATTCCAAGAGTTTTCTGTATTTTCATGACTATAAAAATTGTAGATTCACACTGAAGGCATCAAAACTATGAATTAACACATGTGGAATTATATACTTAACAAAAAAGTGTGAAACAACTGAAAATATGTCTTATATTCTAGGTTCTTCAAAGTAGCCACCTTTTGCTTTGATTACTGCTTTGCACACTCTTGGCATTCTCTTGATGAGCTTCAAGAGGTAGTCACCTGAAATGGTTTTCACTTCACAGGTGTGCCCTGTCAGGTTTAATAAGTGGGATTTCTTGCCTTATAAATGGGGTTGGGACCATCAGTTGTGTTGTTCAGAAGTCAGGTGGATACACAGCCGATTGTCCTACTGAATGGAGTTTTAGAATTTGTATTATGGCAAGAAAAAAGCAGCTAAGTAAAGAAAAACGAGTGGCCATCATTACTTTAAGAAATGAAGGTTAGTCAGTCCGAAAAATTGGGAAAACTTTGAAAGTGTCCCCAAGTGCAGTGGCCAAAACCATCAAGCGCTACAAAGAAACTGGCTGACATGAGGACCGCCCCAGGAAAGGAAGACCAAGAGTCACCTCTGCTGCGGAGGATAAGTTCATCCGAGTCACCAGCCTCAGAAATCGCAGGTTAACAGCATCTCAGATTAGAGACCAGGTCAATGCCACACAGAGTTCTAGCAGCAGACACATCTCTACAACAACTGTTAAGAGGAGACTGTGTGCAGCAGGCCTTCATGGTAATATAGCTGCTAGGAAACCACTGCTAAGGACAGGCAACAAGCAGAAGAGACTTGTTTGGGCTAAAGAACACAAGGAATGGACATTAGACCTGTGGAAATCTGTGCTTTGGTCTGATGAGTCCAAATTTGAGATCTTTGGTTCCAACCACCGTGTCTTTGTGCGACGCAGAAAAGGTGAAGGAATGGACTCTACATGCCTGGTTCCCACCGTGAAGCATGGACGAGGAGGTGTGATGGTGTGGGGGTGCTTTGCTGGTGACACTGTTGGGGATTTATTCAAAATTGAAGGAATACTGAACCAGCTTAGTTACCACAGCATCTTGCAGCGGCATGCTATTCCATCTGGTTTGCGTTTAGTTGGACCATCATTTATTTTTCAACAGGATAATGACCCCAAACACACCTCCAGACTGTGTAAGGGCTAGTTGACCAAGAAGGAGAGTGATGGGGTGCTACGCCAGATGACCTGGCCTCCACAGTCACCAGACCTGAACCCAATCGAGATGGTTTGGGGTGAGCTGGACCGCAGAGTGAAGGCAAAAGGGCCAACAAGTGCTAAGCATCTCTGGGAACTCCTTCAAGACTGTTGGAAGACCATTTCAGGTGACTACCTCTTGAAGCTCATCAAGAGAATGCCAAGAGTGTGCAAAGCAGTAATCCAAGCAAAAGGTTTATAGTCATGAAAATACAGAAAACTCTTGGAATGAGAAGGTGTGTCCAAACTTTTGGTCTGTACTGTATATATATATATATATATATATATATCTGGTGACATGTAATGCTCTGTATATATATCTGGTGACATGTAACCCTCTGTATATATATATCTGGTGACATGTAACCCTCTGTATATCTCTCTCAGACAGTCACTCTCTGCGGTATTATTACACGGCAGTCTCAGCTCCGGGGTCCGGACTACCTGAGTTCTCTTCAGTTGGATATGTGGATGATCGGGAGATTGTGAATTATAACTCAGACAGCGAAAGATACCGACCGAGAGTGCAATGGATGGAGAAGATAGAAGGAGAAGATTCAGGATACTGGGAGAGACAGACACAGATAGCTAAAAGAAATGAGGCTGTAGCCAGACATGATATGCAGACACTGATGTATCGCTTTAACCAGACTGGAGGTGAGAGACAAATACACTGTATACGCAATAATATACTATATATACAATACACTGTACACACTGTATGTACACTAATAGTATACACAACACATACACACTATATACACACTGATATACACAACATACAGTACATTACACTATATACACATGAATAATATACACACTATACACACCAACATACACAATAAACATACTACACTGTAAACACACTGATATATACACCAGGCTGTGGAGTCGGTACGCCAAAGCCCCGACTCCGACTCCGACTCCTCAATTTCCCCTGACTCCGACTCCGACATACATGGCGCATGTTTAAGAGATAACTTAATTTAAGCTTTTTATCATCCTTATGATACAATAATCAAGCTATTTAGGTAGAACATAAAATATATTTATTGGATACAACTTTAGAACACAAAAAACTTTAATAAATTGCAAATATGCAAAACGCTGCAGTAAGTGGTAAAAAAACAGTTTTCAACAAAAACAGTTTTCTCAGTCTCAGCACAATGATTCACTTGCTGACAAGCAGTCACTCTGTGTCCTCGGGCTGTGGGTGGGTCTCCAGCACAATTACAGATAAAGTCAAGCTTTTCAGTCCTCACAATCACAACACTTGTATCTTTTGCTTACTGCAGATAATGGTGCTAAACCTTATAGGTTCAGTCAGAACTCAGTCCCATCATTATATGAGGAATAGAACAGACCTTTACAGGACATTTCATCATTTTCAACATTTCATCATTTTCCCAAATTCTTATGAAAATATATTCAGCACATACTGCATTGTACTACTAACTGTATCAATTTATTATATATTTTGGGAGTCGGAGTCGGTCCATTTAATACCGACTCCAACTCCACCAAAATAGGCTCCGACTCCGACTCCACAGCCCTGATACACACTATACTGTATGAACACTGATATACACAATATACGCTGTACTCATATACAGAATGCACTCACACATTACTACACAATAATATGCACAATACACACTTTACGCTGTATATACACTAATATCCGTAATACTCAACATGGTACACACACATATACACAATACACTACACTGTATACCCACTAATATACGCAATACACACTTTACACTGTATATGCACTAATATTCACAATAGAAACTATATTATAGTAATAATATAAACAATACACACATACTGTATATGGTACTGCATACAATAATATACACATTACACGGTACAAGCTAATATACACAATACACTGTATACACACTAATATACACAATACATACTACCCTACAGTAGTAATATACACAATACACTGTATACACTCTAAAATACACAATACATACTACCCTACAGCACTATAGTAGTAATATACACAATACACATTTTACACTGTATACACACTAATGTACACACAACACCGTGCAAAATATTCACTAATAGAATATTATTGCAAATGTTTTGGGCAGATGAGGAAAAATGCAACAAAGTAAGAATGCTATCAGAAATAATATATAAAAGTGTATATAATGGCAATGGCAGCAGAGCACCAGTAAATATTTTCTTAAAGGGAATATGTCACCAGGAAATTACCTATTGTTTAAATCATGGTTTTAAATAGATTTTTTAACAATTTTTGGTGATGTTGTTTTTAATTAGCTTTGTTATTACCTATATTTTAAAATACCTTAAAACTCTTGCAATTCCAACTCTTGCTACTAAGCCTAAACACTCTGTGATTTCCCGTTTCCTATAGAAGGACCATGTATGAGAGGGTTTTCTAGGTATGCTCTGTGACCTCTGCAGAGGTCATTGTGTAGAGGGTAGTGATGGGAACTTCCATCACTAGTAGAGGGGAGTAGATAAAATGTGACATCTCCTATTGTGACTGCTAGATTCTGTGTCTCATCTCCATATACATGATCGCTGTGATCATCAGTGTGCTGTAAGTGAGGTGACTGCTGCAAAGAATTCTCTTACATAAAACAGGAAGTCTCAGCATATTATATTACCTAGTGGAAGTTAGAACTGCAGGATTTTTAAGATTTTTTTTAATACAAATAATAACCTGGAAACACTTTAAAAATCTCACCAAAAGTTCTGTAAAAATATATTTAGCATAAAACTTGAATAAAAAAAAAAAAAAAAAAAGGTCATTTTCTGGCAACAAATTGCCTTTAATTCCTCCCTTTTTGTACCAATTTCCCCTTCCCCTTTTGGTCACCCTGACTGTTAAGCTAAGGCCCCACATAGCAAGCCGCAGCCAAAAAGAGCTCTTTTCACAGAAAGTCAGGAGAGTTTTCCTCTGTGGACTTTCTGCCCCTATAATACCTACATAGAAAATGCAAGCATTCTCGCAGGTATAATTGACGTGACGGTTTTTGAAATTGCAGCTTGTTCACTGCGAGTATTTTATTGCAAAATGTGGGTGGGATTAGTCAAAACCCCACCCCCCGGTACAACCATGGCCAAAAAATTTTAAAAAAAAACACAAATATTGTATTTTCACATGATCTGCTGCCCTCTGGTTTTTATGTGTGTTTGTCAGATGTTTTTATCACATACAGAAATAGAATTGCATTCATATTATGAGTAACAGAAGCTTATATTGACAGTTAGAATGAGTTAATGCAGCAAGTCAATATTTGCAGTGTTGACCCTTCTTCTTCCGGACCTCTGCAATTCTCCCTGGCATGCTCTCAATCAACTTCTGGACCAAATCCTGACTGATAGCAGTCCATTCTTGCAGAATCAATGCTTTCATTTTGTCTGAATTTGTTGGTTTTTGTTTGTCCACCCGTCTCTTGATGATTGACCACAAGTTCTCAATGGGATTAAGATCTGGGGAGTTTCCAGGCCATGGACCCAAAATCTCTATGTTTTGTTCCCTGAGCCATTTAGTTATCACCTTTGCTTTATGGCAAGGTGCTCCATCATGCTGGAAAAGGCATTGTTGAGCGCCAAACTGCTCTTGGACGGTTGGGAGAAGTTGCTCTTGGAGGACATTCTGGTACCATTCTTTATTCATGGCTGTGTTTTTAGGCAAGACTGTGAGAGAGCTGATTCCCTTGGCTGAGAAGCAACCCCACACATGAATGGTTTCAGGATGCTTTACAGTTGGCATGAGACAAGACTGGTGGTAGCGCTCACCTCTTCTTCTCCAAATAAGCGGTTTTCCAGATGTTCCAAACAATCGAAAAGGGGATTCATCAGAGAAAATGACTTTACCCCAGTCCTCAGCAGTCCACTCCCTGTACCTTTTGCAGAATATCAGTCTGTCCCTGATGTTTTTTCTGGAGAGAAGTGGCTTCTTTGCTGCCCTCCTTGAGACCAGGCCTTGCTTCAAGAGTCTCCGCCTCACAGTGCGTGCAGATGCACTCACACCCGCCCGCGGGTGCCATTCCTCAGCAAGCTCTGCACTGCTGGTAGCCCGATCCCGCAGCTGAAACACTTTTAAGAGACGGTCCTGCCGCTTGCTGGTCTTTCTTGGGCGCCCTGGAGCCTTTTTGGCACCAATGGAACCTCTCTCCTTGAAGTTCTTGATGATGCGATAGATTGTTGACTGAGGTGCAATCTTTCTAGCTGCAATATTCTTCCCAGTTAGGCCATTTTTGTGCAGTGCAATGATGACTGCACGTGTTTCTTTAGAGATAACCATGGTTAACAGAAGAGAAACAATGATGGCAAGCACCAGCCTCCTTTTAAAGTGTCCAGTGGTGTCATTCTTACTTAATCATGACAGATTGATCTCCAGCCCTGTCCTCATCAACACCCACACCTGAAACGATGTTAGGTGGTCCTTTTAAGGCAGGGCTGCAATGATGTTGAAATGTGTTTTGGGGGATAAAGTTCATTTTCTAGGCAAATATTGACTTTGCAAGTAATTGCTGTTAAGCTGATCACTCTTTATAACATTCTGGAGTATATGCAAATTGCCATTAGAAAAACTGAAGCAGTAGACTTTGTAAAAATTAATATTTGTATCATTCTCAAAACTTTTGGCCATGACTGTAGGTACCATAAAACGCTGCGTTTTTTGCCACAACGTTAGTTCACGTTGCCTGGACGTATGTGGGTAAGTGTCTGATATTTAGATCCAGAACAGTTCTCAGGCCATGGTGTGTTCGGTTACTACATGTATCACTGTTAGGCTGTGTTCACACTGCGGAAAATTTTCCGCCCCTGGAGTTTTCTCCGCGACGGGATTCCGATGCCGTGCATCAGCATTCCGTCGCGGCTAACCACTCCTGATTAAGCCCGGATGAATGGGCCTAATCAGGAGCGTGGCTCGAGCCGATGACACCGCGGGCGGAATCCGTGGCAAGATAGGTCATGTTGCTTTTTTTTTTCCGCTAGCGGAAAAAAGCCGCTAGAGGAAAAAAAACCGCTACTGACTCCCATTGAAATGCATGGGAGGAGTTTTTTCAGGCGGATTTTGAGGCGGATTCCGCGTCAAAATCCGCTGCCAAAAACTCCGTGTGAACACAGCCTTAGTATCTCATAGAAAACATTGTCATGCACGACCTGCTGTGAATTGTCAGGTATCTACTGTATTGTTCTCCTCTTTGTTTAGAAGGTTAAAAACCTAATAAAAAGAGCATCTAAAACATGTCCTCAGAGGGCTGGAATGTATTGTAACATGTGAATGAATAAAGCTGCAAGAAGTTTTTTTACTCCAGTAATAGGCTGAGGCCCCACATTGAGGAAACACAGCTTTTTTTGGTGCAGATTTTGCTGTGGTTTTTCAAGCCAAAGCCAGGACAGACAGGAGAAGTGTAAGAGCTTCATTTATGTTTCCTGTTACTTTTGTAGCTATTCCTGGGTTTGGCTCAAAAACTGCAGCAAAATCTGCACCAAAAAAGCAGCTTTTCTGCAAAATGGGACCTCAGCCTTAGTGCAGGACTTTTGTTTCATTACACTTATTTCTGCTGGCTGGAACGGCCATGCACCCTGTCAGTTTGTAATAAGCCGATGAGAGATGAGCTGAAGTATTTTGTTTACATACATATAGGACATGACTTATCTTTTGACGGACCAACAAAATAACAGTGATGTGAATAGCCCCCATTCACTGAGAGTGAAATTAATCTTGCCGCGTGATGTCCGGTAAAAAAACAGATGTCCCATGGCCTGTATTCACTGTCACGTGAATGTAGCCTTACACTGAATAGGAAAAAGATACATGTATAACTTGTTTCCAGACCGCAAAAAAACAGGACATGTGCACTGCCCCATTAAAATGAATGTGTCTGTAACTGTCAGTAGTTGTGGTTCCACAATTGCGAAGTTACAGACCCACAAAATACGGTCATTTGAATGGGGCCCTACAGAGCTTTCAATGATACAAACCACAATGGCCCACACACAGTACAATCTGTTTCACAGTGACCCCACACGATATAATATGCTCCACAATGCCCTCCCCACATAGTATAATATGCTCCATGATGGTCCCCACACACTATAGTATGCTCCACAGTGGCCTCACACAGTATAAAATGATCCTTCGAACCCCACTATATTCGATTTTGTGCTATTATTATACTCTGGGGTTTCTTCAGACCATAGAGTATAAGAAGTAGAGGCCCAGGGGAGGTAAGTAAAAATAACAAACACTTATACTCCCCTTACCTCACCTCTCTTGGGCATCCTCGCTCTAGCTCTCTCCAGCAAATGAGGCAACGCGCCCCAAAAGTCACTAAGCTGGCGCACCCGACTGCTAAGGCCCAATCACACGTGACCTCAGAGTCACGAAAAGGATGCTGGGAATCGTCAAAAGACCAGGATAGGTGAGTATTGTATAAGCGTTTTTTTTTATTTATTTTTTTTAACCAGACACAATTTTGTTTTTTTTTTTGTATGTGCGGTTTTGAGGGCTATAACATTTTTATCATTTGCCTTATTCAACTAATTTCTGTGTTTTTTTGTTTTTTTTTCGGTGACGTGTAGGGCTTAATTTTTATGTTTTTATTTTTGCATGTGTTTTAATTTTTTTATATCTGGGGAAATATAAAGAAAAAGAGGGAGGAAAACGGGTCTGTTTTTCACTTTTCATTTTTTTTTTTTATTTAATAACACAAAGCGCTACTAAAAAACTTTGTAAAATAGTTTTTCCTCTCCATTATGGTAATTTTTATTTTGTATGGTGTCATCAGGGGTGGAGCTATAACCTTTAATAAGAGTGTGTTATTGGCGTATTATTTTATTTATTTATTTTTAACTTTTCTATTAATTTTTTTTTATTTGTTTATTTTTTTTTACATTGTGTCCCCATAAGGTCATAATAGACCTTTGGGGACATCTGATCACTGTTTTTTTTGGGGGGAGGCTGATTTTCCCTGTAACTGGGGCTGGTACATTTAGCCCCAGTTGCAGGAGGAATACAGCCTCCTGCACATTACTATAGAGCTATCTGGATCCTGTAGGACCCAGCAGCTGTTGCATACGCTGATCCCAGCAGATCATGTGACCACCGGGTCAGAGGGCAGCCGCACTTATTGAGGGCTGTATACACAGGGATCGGGAAGGCAGGGAAGGTAATAAACCTTCCCTGTCTTCTCTCTGGGTACTCCGGGTGAAGTTTCAGTCGGTCCCCGTTTCAGCAGCTGCACGATTTCGTACTGGTACATCCTTGCAGAACTAGACAACCACTTTATGGACGTATATACTCTATAGGCGGTCTGGAAGTGATTAAATTACTTCCCCTGGGCAGACTAATATTCGTAAGGGGCCCGGCCGCGGGGTGTTGGCGCATGTGCCATAGGTTCGCCACCACACCCCATACCTTGTATATTACATGTCACAAATCCCATATCCTGTAGATAACATGTCACATACCCTATGTCCTGTATATTGCATATCACACACATACATTACTCATATGACTTGTACATACAGTGGCATGCAAAAGTTTGGACACCCCTTGTCAAAATGACTGTTATTGTGAACAGTTAAGCAAGTTGAAGATAAAATGATCTTCAAAAGGCATATTAAATATGACACATTCCCAATGTATTTTTGGGAAAAAAAAATATATATTTTCATATTTTACATTTTCAAAATAACAAAAAAATTAAAATGACCCGATGCAAAAGTTTGGGCCCCCTGCATGGTTAGTACCTAGTAACACCCCCTTTGGCAAGTATCACAGCTTGTAAACGCTTTTTGTAGTCAGCCAAGAGTCTTTCACTTCTTGTTTGAGGGATTTTCATCCTTTCTTCCTTGGAAAAGTCTTCCAGTTCTGTGAGATTCCTGGCACGTCTTCCATGCTCTGCTCTTTTGAGGTCTAGCCACAGATTTTCAATGATGTTCAGATCAGGGGACTGTGAGGGTCATGGTAAAACCTTCAGCTTGTGCCTTTTTAGGTAGTCTATGGTGGATTTTGACATGTGTTTAGGATCATTATCCATTTGTAGAAGCCATCCTCCTCCTTCTCCTTCCTTCCTCTTCCTCCTCATCCTCCTCCTCCTTCTCCTCCTCCGCTTTTCAATTTCAGCTTCTTTACAGATGGTGTTATGTTTGCTTCAAGAATTTGCTGAAACTTCATTGAATCCCTTCTTCCCTCTACCCGTGAAATGTTCCCCGTGCCATTGGCTGCAACACAATCTCAAAGCATGACTGATCCACCCCCATGCTTAATGGTTGGAGATGTTCTTTTTCTGAAATTCTGTGCCCTTTTTTCTCCAAACATATCTTTGATCATTGTGGCCAAAGACTTCTATTCTAACCTCATCGGTCCACAGGACTTGTTTCCAAAATGCATCAGGCTTGTTTAGATGTTATTTTGCAAACTCCTGATGGTGAATTTTATGGTGAGGACGCAGGAGAGGTTTTCTTCTGATGACTCTTCCATGAAGGCCATATTTGTGCAGGCATCACTGAACAGTAGAACAATGTACCACAACCCCAGAGTCTGCTAAATCTTCCTGAAGGTCTTTTGCAGTCAAGCGGGGGTTCTGATTTGCCACTCCGGTAATCCTAAGAGCAGCTGTCTCTGAAGTGTTTCTTGGTCTTCCAGACCTTATCTTGACCTCCACGATTCCTGGTAACTGCCATTTCTTATTTACATTTCCACCTGAGGAAAGAACAACTTGAGAACGCTTTGCTATCTTCTTATAGCCTTCCCCTGGTTTGTGGCCTCCACCATTTTCATTTTCAGAGTGCTAGGCAGCTGCTTAGAAGAACCCATGGCTGCTGTATTTTGGCAGAAGGTTAGAGGAGGCTCCTGGGTATTTATACAGCTGTAAAATTTGCATCACTTGGCCTTTCCTAACAATGATAGTGAACAAGCCATAACCCTAACTGGCTAATTAAAGTCTGAGACCTTGGTCAAAGCTATCTGAGCACACAAATCTACAAAGGTTCCCAAACTTTTGCAAGGAACTTCTTTCCCCTTTTCACTCTAAAAGTGTACTCATAATAATAATACACTGATATTGCTTAAAATTATAGACAAGTGTGTTTAATCTTTAACTTTATGCCTTTTAAAGATCATTTCATCTTCAACTTGCTTAACTGTTCACAATAAGAGTCATTTTGACCAGGGGTGTCCAAAATTTTGCATGCCACTGTATGTGATATATGTGCTGTGTTTAACCTGTTCCTGTGCTGTCTGCAGGTTTCCATATTCTCCAGGTGATGTACGGCTGTGAGGTGAGAGATGACGGTAGTATTACAGGATACAGGCAGTACGGTTATGATGGCAGAGAATTCATGTCCCTGGACACACAGACATGGACATTTATCCCCACCATGTCCCAGGCTCAGATCACCGCACAGAGATTGAACGGTCCAGAGGAACAAGCGGGGGAGAGATACAAGAATTATCTGGAGTATGAGTGTATCGAGTACCTGAAGAAATATGTGGAGAATGGGAGAGAAGATCTGGAGAGGAGAGGTGAGCGCTCAGTATACAGCTGTCTATGGTCCCTACTGTCACATGTCCTGTATGTGTGTGATGTGTGTGCAGGTCCTACTGTCACATGTCCTGTATGTGTGTAATGTGTGTGCGGATCCTACTGTCACATGTCCTGTATGTGTGTGATGTGTGTGCGGATCCTACTGTCACATGTCCTGTATGTGTGTGATATGTGTGTGCAGATCCTACTGTCACATGTCCTGTATGTGTGTAATGTGTGTGCAGATCCTACTGTCACATGTCCTGTATGTGTGCGCAGATCCTACTGTCACATGTCCTGTATGTGTGTAATGTGTGTGCAGGTCCTACTGTCACATGTCCTGTATGTGTGTGATGTGTGTGCAGATCCTACTGTCACATGTCCTGTATGTGTGTAATGTGTGTGCGGATCCTACTGTCACATGTCCTGTATGTGTGTGATGTGTGTGCAGATCCTACTGTCACACGTCCTGTATGTGTGTGATGTGTGTGCGGATCCCTACTGTCACATGTCCTGTATATGTGTGTGATATGTGTGTGCAGATCCTACTGTCACATGTCCTGTATGTGTGTAATGTGTGTGCAGATCCTACTGTCACATGTCCTGTATATGTGTGTGATGTGTGTGTGGATCCTACTGTCACATGTCCTGTATGTGTGTAATGTGTGTGCAGGTCCTACTGTCACATGTCCTGTATGTGTGTGATGTGTGTGCAGATCCTACTGTCACATGTCCTGTATGTGTGTGATGTGTGTGCGGATCCCTACTGTCACATGTCCTGTATATGTGTGTGATATGTGTGTGCAGATCCTACTGTCACATGTCCTGTATGTGTGTAATGTGTGTGCAGATCCTACTGTCACATGTCCTGTATATGTGTGTGATGTGTGTGTGGATCCTACTGTCACATGTCCTGTATATGTGTGTGATGTGTGTGCAGATCCTACTGTCACATGTCCTTTATGTGTGTGATGTGTGCGCAGATCCTACTGTCACATGTCCTGTATGTGTGTGATATGGGGGCGGATCCTACTGTCACATGTCCTGTATGTGTGTGATGTGGGGGCGGATCCTACTGTCACATGTCCTGTATGTGTGTGATGTGGGGGCAGATCCTACTGTCACATGTGCTGTATGTGTGTGATGTGTGTGCAGATCCTACTGTCACATGTCCTGTATGTGTGTGATGTGTGTGCAGATCCTACTGTCACATGTCCTGTATGTGTGTGATGTGTGTGCAGATCCTACTGTCACATGTCCTGTATGTGTGTGATGTGTGTGTGGATCCTACTGTCACATGTCCTTTATGTGTGTGATGTGTGCGCAGATCCTACTGTCACATGTCCTGTATGTGTGTGATGTGTGTGCAGGTCCTACTGTCACATGTCCTGTATGTGTGTGATGTGGGGGCGGATCCTACTGTCACATGTCCTGTATGTGTGTGATGTGTGTGCAGATCCTACTGTCACATGTCCTGTATGTGTGTGATGTGTGTGTGGATCCTACTGTCACATGTCCTTTATGTGTGTGATGTGTGCGCAGATCCTACTGTCACATGTCCTGTATGTGTGTGATATGGGGGCGGATCCTACTGTCACATGTCCTGTATGTGTGTGATGTGTGTGCGGATCCTACTGTCACATGTCCTGTATATGTGTGTGATGTGTGTGCAGATCCTACTGTCACATGTCCTGTATGTGTGTGATGTGTGTGCGGATCCCTACTGTCACATGTCCTGTATGTGTGTGATATGGGGGCGGATCCTACTGTCACATGTCCTGTATGTGTGTGATATGTGTGTGCAGATCCTACTGTCACATGTCCTGTATGTGTGTGATGTGTGTGCAGGTCCTACTGTCACATGTCCTGTATATGTGTGTGATATGTGTGTGCAGATCCTACTGTCACATGTCCTGTATATGTGTGTGATGTGTGTGCAGATCCTACTGTCACATGTCCTGTATATGTGTGTGATGTGTGTGCAGATCCTACTGTCACATGTCCTGTATGTGTGTGATGTGTGCGCAGATCCTACTGTCACATGTCCTGTATATGTGTGTGATGTGTGTGCAGATCCTACTGTCACATGTCCTGTATGTGTGTGATATGGGGGCGGATCCTACTGTCACATGTCCTGTATGTGTGTGATGTGGGGGTGGATCCTACTGTCACATGTCCTGTATGTGTGTGATGTGGGGGCAGATCCTACTGTCACATGTCCTGTATGTGTGTGATATGTGTGCAGATCCTACTGTCACATGTCCTGTATGTGTGTGATATGTGTGCAGATCCTACTGTCACATGTCCTGTATGTGTGATGTGTGTGCAGATCCTACTGTCACATGTCCTGTATGTGTGTAATGTGTGTGCAGGTCCTACTGTCACATGTCCTGTATGTGTGTGATGTGTGTGCAGGTCCTACTGTCACATGTCCTGTATGTGTGTAATGTGTGTGCAGATCCTACTGTCACATGTCCTGTATGTGTGTGATGTGTGTGCAGGTCCTACTGTCACATGTCCTGTATGTGTGTAATGTGTGTGCAGGTCCTACTGTCACATGTCCTGTATGTGTGTAATGTGGTGCAGGCCTACTGCACATGCCTGATGTGTGTGTGGGGGCGGATCCCTACTGTCACATGTCCTGTATGTGTGTGATGTGTGTGCAGATCCTACTGTCACATGTCCTGTATGTGTGTGATGTAATGTAGTAGATGTCACCTGCAGTCCTATGTAACACCACAGGTAGCACACAGTGATGGCATCTACTACATTTTCTGTACAGAAATAAAAATAGAAAAGGAAGGAATGCACTCAAAATAATAAAAGAAAAAAGACATGACAAAAACAACAGTTCAAATACTGGTGTCAGCATGAAGGACAGAGACCAAATACAATTTTGGACAATACAAAGAAAATTAGATCATATAGTATTTATTTAGAATGGCGAAAAAGATAATAATACCAGGTTTTATTGACATGTAACACATGCATGAATGCAATTATATAAGGCAAATAGTAAGTGTCTGGTATAACGCCTGTTAATATGCAAGAAATAACGAACTAAATAGACCATTGAAATACATACTATAAAACAAAAAGGTTTACCTTACAAATCAAAACAGGTATGGAAGACATGGTTGCACAAGGGTTAATACACGTATAACAAGTACATAAGTATAATTGTGCAAAGCTAGTAATAATATATATAGTATAACCCCTATTAATGTGCAAAAGATGATGTATCAAATAGACCACTGGAGTGCATAGTAAGAGCTGTAAGGAATTACATACCCATTGCTGAGATGATATGATATGAGCAAGAAATAAACGCCTCTGCCCGCTGACACCACCCGACGCACGTTTCGGTGCTTATGCCTTCATCTGGACAATACAATCCTTGTACTGTCCAAAATTGTATTTGGTCTCTGTCCTTCATGCTGACACCAGTATTTGAACTGTTGTTTTTGTCATGTCTTTTTTCTGTTATGCGTTACATGTTTTTAATTATGTTCTCAATAAATTTTTATATATTTTTTATTATTTTGATTGCATTCCTTCCTTTTCTATTTTTATTTCTTTTCTACCATTTTGTGATAAGGAGCCCGTTTAACACTTGTTGTTCAAAGAACTCTTTAGTAGTTCCCTCCCCCTCCATTTGTGCCCTTTTTTGTTACATTTTCTGTACTCAGAGTTATCACTGTGTGTTATCTGTGGTGTTACATAGGCAACAACAGTGAAAAATCAGTAAAAGGGTGGTTGTGTAGAAAAATAATTTGTGAAGGGCTATTACCTGACTAGACACTAAAACATAACCTTTTATTGGTTCTATAAAAAATAGGGCTCAAACCAGTCACTTGTACCACATGAAATGACTTTTTCAGGCTTGCCTTCAGGAAAATTGGAATAATCATTGTGTAGATAGCAGGTATATAAATATCTCCCCTTATCATTTGTACATACACATAGTATATAGACCATAAGAAGGCACAGATATAGGGTGCGTCTAATGAGCTGATTTCTCATGACACCAACTATTGCTTTTATGTTTTAGGCACTTGTGTTCCTTAGTGTGCAAATTCTGCACCCAAAAACACCTACTGAACGTTACAGGACATCTCTCAGTTTTGACCCTTGTTGGTCTCCTAATAAGAGCGCTATTTCCAAGGTGTACGGATATCTGAAATAACATCTGTTGCCAATCAGAGGCCAAATCACTGCTTATAGGGTATAGCAGTATACTAAGTGTATATGTCTGATGTGTTTCCACTGTCAGCTATTTTGATGATACTACAGATTCATCAGAGGGCTGACACTATAAATAATAAAGGCCCCACATTCCTCTCAATATTTAATCACTAAGATCCTTCTACTCCTTTACAAACCAGGTATTAGTTGTAATGCTATAGTCCAGATAATCGACTGTATGTATCATAATGGACATTTAATCCCTATATTGCCTCCAAACATACTGGATTGGTGAACATGAAGAAAACCGGGGTATGATTTACAAGGGACATTTGTATTAGCGCATTAAAGCACATAGGAGAGGGGTGCAGCAAAAATCCCTCCCTATGATGGATCAGAACAATGGACATAATAGCACTAGTGTGAAATTAACCTTGTGGAAGTAAAAACGGATCCCCTTTTAAGCCCATTGATTTCAAAGGTATTAGGCCAGGTTCACATATGCGTAGGAGTCTCCACCACAGATTCCACCTAAAATCGTTAACTTATAGTAGTTCCTACAAAGTATGGTGTCCTGAAGGGGTGATGCCTAAACCCCCTCTGTGCCCATGCCCCCCTTCAGTGACTGTTAGTATTAGCACCACCCCCCTGAGCCCATGCCCCCTAGAGTGACTTTTTGTTTTAGGCACCACCCCCTCCAGTGGCTGTTTGTATTAGGCACCAATGTCTGTGCCAATGCCCCACCTCCAGTGACTGTTAGTACTAGGCACCACCCCCTGTGTCTATGTCCCCCTCCAGTGACTGTTCATGTTAGGCACCACCCTCTGTGCCCACATAGGAGCAGGTTGGTTAGGGCTGCATTTCAGAGAGGTATATTCACTTAATAGGCTGCGATAGCTGTGTGGTGTGGTGATTCCTCTTGCCAGACACACAGCTAGAATGCCTGGAGCTGAGATAGCGGCACCTACTGGTTACAGATCAAGTCAAAACCTCCTAT
The DNA here is from genome assembly GCA_947044405.1 of Leptodactylus fallax. NCBI lineage: Eukaryota > Metazoa > Chordata > Amphibia > Anura > Leptodactylidae > Leptodactylus > Leptodactylus fallax. The sequence continues at coordinate 4,990,109 of CAMRHE010000113.1, forward strand.
ATATTTTAGTGTAACCGCCCTCTTGTGCAGCACTGTCAATATGGCATGGTTAGGCGTTGGCACAAGATGGCAGCCACACTGGTCACAGTGGCCCTTGGCACCAAATCCTCTTACAGGCCAGCATAGTGAAGAGTGGATCACACCAAGTAGGTAGTGTATGGTCCCCCAGGGCACTCCCTACTACTTACCTCCACTGTTATGATGTTTCAGGGTATCCTTGGTGCTAGGTGTGAATGAAGGCACAGCAGTTGCAGTCAAAACAGGCGCAGCCCGTGGCTCAGCTTACCACGCAAGAATTATCCAGTTGTAAAGCAACATGAAGATGCATTCACTAACAGCAGAAAGCAGTATCCACATGTATGACACTTTACACATACACACAGGTGTGGATGTTGCTTTTCACTCCTCCCTCAGTCTTCTGACCCTTACCACCGTGATTATTTGGAGTAACCCCTGGGATCTAGTCCTCCTCTCCAACCACTCTTGGGGAAATGCAAGGAGCATTTTCTATGTATGTTCTATGTATGAGCTGAGTAAGGAGATAGATCTCTGTGTAAACAACAGGCTGATAAGGAGATAAGAAGGAGCAGAGCAGCCTAATAAGTGGTGAAGGAAACCGATCTCTGTAATAAGATATATATCACTAAGTTTCTTATATTCACCTGTATTATTCATTAATGGAAATTGGTTTATAACTGGAGGTACGCTATACATGCCGCCATCCCCTTGTCCACTTGTAGGGTCTCTGATGCTTCTACAGTCTGCAGTCCTGGAGACCTATTCTTATATATTTGGAGCACAAGGGTCTCCAGAGTGTTATACACAGTACAGGGGGCTCTGCAGATTGTACAGATGGTCAGAGGGGAGGAGAGATCAGATCTAGGCTACAGGGCGGCCATTTTTAGTTTCTTCTCTTTTTCTTTTAGTTCAGCCAAAAGTGAAGGTCTCCGGTCAGGAGAAAGATGAGACTCTGACGCTTCACTGCCAGGTGTACGGATTTCACCCCAAACAAGTGGATGTGAAGTGGATGAAGAATGGGGTGGACGACATTCCCACATGTCAGACCACACACACCCTCCCCAATCCTGACGGCACCTATCAGATCAGGGTCACTGCGGAAGTGATCCCCAAAGAGGGCGACATCTACTCCTGTTATGTGGATCACAGCAGCCTGACAGATCCTCTATACAAAGTGTGGGGTGAGTTGTATCCATACTGGGGGGATGACAGGAGGACGACTATGGAATATGTCATGACTGGTGATCACTAACCAAGGCAAAAAACCCAGTAACACCTCGCGCCTTCCCTTATAGACTGTAGATTATAATAGAACACACAGTACAGGATCATTTCTCTCACTCTATTGAGATATTAACCGTCACATAATCTGGGGCGGGGGGGGGCGATATTCTAGACAGAGAGATATTTCAGTTCTCTGTATAGAGTGATCTCCGCTTAGGTCGGTGTTGGTTGTACAGCCTAATCACAGCAGGAGGAAAGACCTCCGATAGCGCTCCTTCTCACACTTAGGGTGAAGCAGTCGGTCACTGACAGTACTGCCCAGCGCTATCATGGTCTCATGCATGGGATGGGAGTTATTCTCCAGCATGGAGCTCACCACGGACAGTATCCTTCTGTCACCCACCACCTGCACTGGGTCCAGTGGGCTCCCCAGGACAGAGCTGGCCCTTCTAATCAGCTTGTCAATCTACTGTCTATAAGGGAAGGCGAGTTCTGTATAGGTCAGTGTTGGCTAACTTTTTATGCTCTGTGTGTCAAAATTCACAAAAAAAAACCTAGCTTAACTCAGGTGGTGTGTCACATCTCGAAGTATTTAGTCAGCCACCAATTGTGCAAGTTCTCCCCCTTAAAAAGATGAGGCCGGCCTGTAATTGTCATCATAGGTAGACCTCAACTATGAGAGACAAAATGAGAAAACAAATCCAGAAAATCACATTGTCTGTTTTTTTTAAGAATTTATTTGCAAATTATGGTGGAAAATAAGTATTTGGTCAATAACAAAAGTTCATCTCAATACTTTGTTCTATATCCTTTGTTGGCAATGACAGAGGTCAAACGTTTTCTGTAAGTCTTCACAAGGTTGGCACACACTGTTGCTGGTATGTTGGCCCATTCCTCCATGCAGATCTCCTCTAGAGCAGGGATGTTTTGGGGCTGTCGCTGGGCAACACGGACTTTCAACTCCCTCCAAAGGTTTTCTATGGGGTTGAGATCTGGAGACTGGCTAGGCCACTCCAGGACCTTGAAATGCTTCTTACGAAGCCGCTCCTTCGTTGCCCTGGCGGTGTGCTTGGGATCATTGTCATGCTGAAAGACCCAGCCACGTTTCATCTTCAATGTTCTTGCTGATGGAAGGAGGTTTGCACTCAAAATCTCACTATACATGGCCCCATTCATTCTTTCATGTACACGGATCAGTCGTCCTGGTCCCTTTGCAGAGAAACAGCCCCAAAGCATGATGTTGCCACCCCCATGCTTCACAGTAGGTATGGTGTTCTTTGGATACAACTCAGCATTCACTCTCCTCCAAACACCACGAGTTGTGTTTCTACCAAACAATTCTACTTTGGTTTCATCTGACCATATGACATTCTCCCAATACTCTTCTGGAACATCCAAATGCTCTCTAGCAAACTTCAGACGGGCCCGGATATGTACTGGCTTAAGCAGGGGGACACGTCTGGCACTGCAGGATCTGAGTCCCTGGCGGCGTAGTGTGTTACTGACAGTAGCCTTTGTTACGTTAGTCCCAGCTTTCTGCAGGTCACTCACTAGGTCCCCCCGTGTGGTTCTGGGATTTTTGCTCACTGTTCTTGTGGAGCCCCTGATGGAGGGAGATTATCAGTGGTCTTGTATGTCTTCCATTTTCTAATTATTGTTCCCACAGGTGATTTCTTCACACCAAGCTGCTTGCCTATTGCAGATTCAGTCTTCCCAGCCTGGTGCAGGGCTACCATTTTGTTTCTGGTCCTTCCACAGCTCTTTGGTCTCCCCCATAGTGGAGGTTGGAGTGTGACTGTTTGAGGTTGTGGACAGGGGTCTTTTATACTGATAACAACAGTATAAAACAGGAGCCATTACTACAGGTAATGAGTGGAGGACAGAGGAGCCTCTTAAAGGCCACCATAATTTGCAAATAAATTCTTTCAAAATCAGGCAATGTGATTTTCTAGATATGTTTTCTCATTTTGTCTCTCATAGTTGAGGTCTACCTATGATGACAATTACAGGCCGGCCTCATCTTTTTAAGGGGGAGAACGTGCACAATTGGTGACTGACTATACTTTTTTCCCCCACTGTATCCTTAATTTTGTGATATTTGTAGTTCTTGTATAAAAAGAGTTATATTTTTGATATATGTATTTGTATTATATGTATTTCTGGCCCATAACACAGTATATGACCCCCTTTTTTTTTTCACCCATCACACAGTATATGACCCCCTTTTTTAGTCCCCACATGGTGTATGACGCCCTTTTTTTTGCCACCCACAGTATATGAACCCCTCCCCCCCACACACACACACAGCATATGATCCCCATATTTATGGCCCTCATACAGTTTGACACCTTTTATATTCCCCCAAACAGTATATGACCCCTTTTTTAAAGTCCACCCACAGTATATGACCCCCTTTTATCTCCCCACCCCCATACTGAGTAGTGGCCAATACTTTTTACTCACCTGTCCACGCTTCAGTCCTGGAAGCCCTCTGCTGCCTCCTCCAGGGTGCGCTGTTGCCGACTCTGAAGGAGGCCGGGATGCTGTACGTAGCGTCAGAGGAGGCAGTGAAGGGCGGCCAGGACAGGAGCGTGGACAGGTGAGTAAAAATTATCAGCAGCTGCTTATTGCAATAACACAATAAGTAGCTGCCGATGTGTGTCACCCAAAGTGTCTTAGCGTGTCACCTGTGACACGTGTGTCATAGGTTTGCCATCAGGGGTATAGGACTTAACTCTTCATGTTCCACTACAAATGCCTTCCTGCTTTTAGGGGGTCAGATATTTCCTGAGCTTTGGACATGTCTATAATGTAATGAATCTGTACATAGCACTGATGGTTAATAAATATGTCCAGAATACACCAGAAAAGAGGCACAAATACATAAATACATTGATAAATGTGATCCTCGGGGTACGGTCAGAAGCGGCAAGAAATCCCTAAAATCTGCAGCAGAAAAATCCACCATGTGTGAATGAGGGCTTGTAAATGCCAATTCTCTAGCAGAGCACCGAACATTTGTTGTAGATTTTGGTGCAGAATCAGCATTGAAAATCCACTACAAATCTGCAACTTCTGAACATATTCTAAGGGGAAGTTACATGAAGAGACAGGATGCTATAGTCTGCCCTGTAGTACTGTTGGATTCTGTTTTTGCCCCCCTGTTCAACATATATGATAGATCGGGAAAAAAAGATGGAAAAGTATATTATACTACACTTATCTATTCAGCGGCGTCCAGTAAAGACTTATATGCTAAACATGGTTTCAAAAAATGAGATGCCATACACATGTCATTACTACAGGGGAGATAGACTAATGTGATCCCGGATACCTGGAGCTCTCAGTATATTCTACAGATATTTCTCACCTTTCTGTTTTATCACTTTTAGAACCAAAGTCAGGCACCTGGCTCATCCCTGTGATCATAGCTGTGGTGGTCGCTATACTTGTTGTTGGTGGAATTGTTGGATTTCTCCTGTATAAAAGTAAGTGTCAATGATGTATATTATATATATATTTGTTCAGCTTTTTCTTTATTATACGTCTTTGCTCTCACTTCCATCAGAAGACCAGAAAAGGGTTAAAAACAGAGTGCTGGATCCATCATATGACAAACACCAGTGTCATCTGGACCCAGTGCCCACAGAGCAGTTATTACTACAGCAGTGGCCATATTAATGTACCAGGCACGGTGCCCCCACAATACAGCACATTACCTCCTGTGAGCTCCTGCACTGCTCTCTACTATCAGGACATTAGATCAGTAAATCCTCAGCCGCCTCCTGTGTGACTGATCTACAGAGATCAGTGCTGGAGGATCCATTAGTCAGCAGTGATCTATGGCTGATCTCTCCTATCAGGGCAGATTCATGACGTTCTGAGACAATGATAGAAATTGAGGACGATCTTGCTGAATCCTGAATATTTGCTGCTATGAGATTGGGGAGTCAGGAACTGCAGAAAAGAAAGCTTTGTACACTTTACACAACTTTTCTGGAATTGGGGTTGTATATGAGAGTACGTCATACACCTCATGTATTGTTTAACACAATATACACCACTGTATAAGCACAGAGCAGTATACATCACTTATAGAGAAACCATAGAATATGTAGTATACCTTATACATATTTCTAGTCTACGCCTTTGCATGCATTCCATAGTCTATGATGGGAAAATAAGAAACGGCCATACACTTTTGGCTCATGGAAAATGAGAGAGGGTCTGTGAAAATATTCGGCTTATGCACTGGAGCTCAAAACCAAGTGTGGACAGAGCCTGATGTCTAAATAATTTTTACCATTATCCATCTTTTCTATGTTTTCTTAAAAATCAGGTGAGCTATGGATTTCGGTATTGTTGTCATGATGATATGTCTGATATTACCCATCCATAAAAAACAGAAAAATACCCCAAATATCTGATGGCAGAATAAAGTAGGAAGTTTATCTCCCAACATGACAATGTTCTGACTGGACAGTGATAATGGATTCTTCAGGTTCTTCTTCCTAATTCCTTTTCTTCTTATTGTAGGAAATAAAGGCGGCTACAAGACAACCGGCAGTGAGTATTGTGTATATGTGTCTGTGCTGAGATGTCACTAGCTGTGATATTACTAATGCCCTGTGATAGTGAGGACAGTATGGGACTGTACATGAGGCTGTGACTGTGATGTATATAGTGTGCTCACTGGACTCTGTATATAGGATATCACTGTGGTCGCCTTAAGTGAACTTTTATAATAATTCACAGTTTAAAGGGATTGTCTGACCACAGAAACCCTTTAATGTGGGAGCCATGTTGGCAGATTTGCTGGGTAAAGCCTTTCCGCGCCAGATATTTCCCCTCCGTCATCTGCGATATACATGGACGGCCTTGAGTACAGAATGGCTAATGAAGAGGGGTCCCAAGTGATACATGCACCCCAATATGAGCTCCATATGCCCTATTAGACAGGGGTTATCTTTATGAGACAACCAACTGTTAGGTATTGTGTGGGAATAGAAGAACATGGCTACTTTCCTCCAAAATCAGTGCCTTGTGTTATGGTTGTAGATGGCAATAAATCTCAGCCCATTCACATCAATGAGCTGAGCAACAATACCAGACACAACCCATGAACAGAGGAGTTTGTAAGAAAGCAGCCATGTATTTCTAATCTTGTTTGATTTACTTGTAAAGTCCCTGAGAATGGAGCTAAGCTGCTGTCTGGATCTAATAGAACCACAAAGATGTGGAATTTCATTTTAGGCTAAAGACCCTCATTGCGGAACGCAGCTAAACATTACAGCGGAAACACATTGTATTTTTTCCACAGTGGTTTTTCTCTGCAGTTTTCTTTCCATATTAAATCTCTAGGGAAAACGCTCACAATTCCACAGGTAACATTGACATGCAGTGTTTTTGAAAATGTAGCTTTTTTTTTTTTCTGCAATGTGTGGATGGGATTAGCCAGAATCTCATTCACTTTGTAAATTTTTTTCTGCTAGGTTTCCATAGCCTAATTAGTTTTCCTATTTTTGCAGCTTCGGACACCTCATCTGACTCATCCAATATTCCAGCCAAAGCCTAATGGTGAGTGATAATTTCTGATGTAAATGCCGCCATGTTGTATATGGAATCTGGGATCTGGAGTAAGGAGAAAGTCAACAAGATGAAATACATGAAGGGTCAGATGGAAGGGGGTAAAAAAAAAATCAATAAAATTGCAAAATCAATCAGGGATAGGAGGACAGACGGCAGCTCTTCTTCCTGTGACCCTGAGATAGAGGATCACACATGCCCAATAACAGCCGGGCATGAGGCCACCTGACCATATCCCACTAATAATCTATGGCTATCCCATCTTCTCCTGGATTAACCCCTTATCGCCATCCTGGTCGTGCAGCTTCTCATCTATATGTTGTAGCCATTGTCATTTCTTAAGGGGACCCTACACCCTCAAACTATAATGTGACCATCCATTACATGTGTGAAGCATACTTACCTGGTGCTCTCTGTTCCACCTTCCAGAGATCACAGTCACCGACACAATTATACTTACATGGTAGTCACAGACACCCCATGGCCAGTAATGATCCAGCACTGATGACTTCGGCGCTGTGTGCAGCCTGGACTTCTTTTCACCACAAGCATTATAAGAAGATCGCCACATGATGGATCAGCCATGATGCCGTGTTTCTCCAAAAATAAGACCTACCCTGAAAATAAGCCCTAGCTACATTTTCCAGGTTTTTTGGAATAGGCTTGAAATATAAGCCCTACTCCAAAAATAAGCCCTAGCTAATTTAACCCCTTCCCAACATCTGCCGTGCGATTACAGCAGATGCCGGTTCCTTAAAGATGGTGGCCGCTCTGCTGCCGAGCGGCTACCATAGCTGCCGTACCGGGTCTCCACAGAGGCCCAAAGTTAATGCCCGCGATCAGTTTCTACCCTAATCATGGGCATTGTTCAGCGTGACCCCCCTCCCCCCCTCCTTCCCACCAAAGTAGCACAACCCGGAGTTAATGCCCGCTATCAGAATGGACTCTGACCGAGGAATTGCCTACTGTGACCCTAGGGCCGGTACCAACCGCCTATAGCTACAGTCCCTATAGCCCACCCCCAAATCAACCCCCCCCCCCCAAAGCAGATTAACTGCCCCTGGGGCCGGTCCCCACCGGCCCGTACCTTTCATGTTGCAGGTCGGCTCCTGCGTGTCGAGATCGCAGGAGCCGACCTGTTCCTTTGACAGCCGGGAGCCTTATGAAGGCTCCCAGGCCTGTCATAGGAATATTACTATTGAGGCCAGCCTCATTAGTAATATAGATAATCTCCCATAGACTGCAATAGGTTGTATTGCAGTCTATGGGATGATTGCAGGTTCAAGCTCCCTAGAAGGGGTTAATAGTAAAAGAAAAAAAAAGTTAAAAAAATATTAAACAAAACAATAAACGTTCAACACCCCCCCCCCCCACTTTCACTAGAATACATATAAAACTAAAATATTACTGTGAAACCCATACACATTAGGTATCCCTGTGTACGAAAACGCCCGCTCTACAGACTTATAGAAATATGTTACCTCTATGGTGAATGCTGTAGCGGAAAAAAAAAAAAATCTAAAGTGCCGAACTGCTGTTTTTTCGCTGTTTCACCTCTGATAAAAATTGAAATAAAAAGCGATCAAATGTGTGATTGTTGTTCATGGAAAAAATTAAGACCTACCCCGAAAATAAGCCCTAGCCCTTTTTTTGGAGCAAAAAATAATATAAGACACTCTTATTTTCGGAGAAAGTGAAGAAGTGAAGAATTTTGTGCATGGAAAATCTGATCCTGCGTGCAGCGATCTCCTGGTATTACCTGTGGGGAAAGGATGACCAGTAAGCATATCCTGAGGGTGGAGGATTGCTTTATAGAGGACCTTTCATGTCCTAAGAGATGTGCGGTATTATATGCTGTTAGCGTCATCTCTGGACTGTGAGGAACACCCCTCTCCCCGTGACAGTACCAAGCGATGACGCTAGGCTGTAAGGCCTGCCTTCTGACAATGGAGCGGTATCAGTTCCGAAACTAACTCTGGATATCTCCAGCCCCCAGGCGCATGCTAAGAAAGCTGACAGTGCGCTGAATTACTGCAATGCATGTTGCGGTAACCATTTTAGTTTGGCCGAAATGAATTCCAAATTGTTCAGTTTTGTTACAAACCAAACAATTTAGAATATTCTGGTGAAATCCACTTTATGAACAGATTCACCTATCTCTAGTCATTATGTTATATGCTATAGAACATACTGGATGATAAGTGGAAACATTTTATTCTGGTTTTAGATACAGAAACAATTTAGCAAAACTTTATTCATCACTTTACAAAATGAGTCTCACAAGTAGTAATGTATAATATGTAGTGCTGCAGTGTATACGGTGCTGCTCCAGAGTCCAAGGAAAGAGATGGTGACCTGTCCAATATACCTGGCTGTAAATGATATTGAGCTGATCCAGAGACATGAATATGTAAATGATGTCTATAGACAGATGTAGCAAAGGTTAACATGACTCATAACCAGTTAACAACACTGTGGCACACTTTAACTCAACTCTTTCACTGGAGTCAAGTTAAACACTGCTACATCTATACAGTAACTGTGCCCTATAAACAATACAGTATGTTGGTTTTCCTTTTCTGTGGTGGTCAGTCGTGTAGCTTACAGATCCATATATTCTTCTTACTTTCCTCACTTATAGATTTAAAGGGATTCTATCATTGCAGACATGCATTCTTAAATAAGCATATATTCCAATAGCCTTTAGAAAGGCTATTCTAGGCATTCCTTTTTTTCTTTATTCCTTTGCAGCTGTTTTTGAATAAATTCGTAATAAGAAAAGGAAAGATAGCCACCAGCCATCTTCTTGAATGAGCATACAGCGCATGCGCGAGATTGTGATCTCGGTAACGTCACTTGTTGCTTGTTATGCAGTGAAGAGAATCAGTAGGAGGGCTCTTTTTCAAAGGAGGGGGTGTAGAGGAAAGGAGCCGGAGGCGTCCTTCAGGTGATGACGATGCAGTGCTCGGAGCACAAGGGTAACGCCCCCTGTGCTACCTGAGCTCGATTTGCATATCAAGAATTACGAATGTATTCCAAAACGGCTACAAAGAAATAAAGAAAAAAGGAATGCCTAGAATAGCCTAAAGGTTATTGGAATATATGCTTATTTAAAAATGCATTTCTGCAATGATAGTATCCCTTTAAGTATTTTAGGATATTATTAGACCCGTGTAATGATCTCTAATGTGAATGTTTTGCACTTTGTCATTACAGAACCAGGAGCCTCCATCCTTGTAGACTGCAGAGAATCTCAGCTTTCTATCTGTCATTATTTCGTGTCTTCAGGGGAATTTATTAAGAGTAATGTTCTGTACACAAGTCCCGGCTGGTGTGAGGTGAATTATTAGGAAGCTCTGCCCTCTTAGTAATTCAGGTGCACTCCCATGCCACAGAACTGAGGTCTACACCAGTGCCCGCGCACCAAACATGCACCACATTTACACACATGTGTGCCTAAATACTGGTGTAGATGGCTTAGTATGTTCTCCTCCTTGTGTGTAACGTGGAAGAACCTGCCGTATACAGTCATTTCATTTATATTTAGCCTTGTCCTGGTATAAAATGTCTGCTCGGACAATTTCACCCACAAAAACATCTCACAAATCATCAGAGATTTGAATTACCTAAATTCTGCTATTACCAAACTTTACAGATGGAGTTCACAGAGAGAGTCCAGATAATATAATAATAATATAATATAAATATATTAATAATAATATGTGAATGACTAAGGCTGGGTTCACACTTGCCTTGTTGTCTCCACATGGAATCAGTTTCTGTGATCCATCTAAAGATCATAAAAACTGATTGGGTTTTTAAAACAATCCCCCGGTCTGTGTTTGGAGCATACCCGCTTGGTACCCGCTCATTTGGACAGAGACAAAAGTCAGGCTTGCAACATATTTTTGCTCCGTCCAAAAAAAAAGATACATGACAGACCGCAACAAATCTGTTTTTATTAACATTGACGTCTATGGAAGGCGGACACAAACTGAGTCCCTTGCAATCCGTTTTTCCCTCTGCATTCGTCTCTGCGCATGCTCAGAATGAAGACGGGGGGGGGGGGGGGGGGGAAGACTTGTCAAAAACAGACACAAACGAACAGTTTTTTTGATGGACACCCGTTGACTAATCCCATCAAAAAAGACAACTATGTATGCGCCGTGCAACCAACTGTGAGCGTTTTTTTTTACTAATCCGTTGTTGTTTTTTTGTATGGATTCGGGTGGATACCAGGCGCAAATGTGAACATAGCCTAAATGTCATTGACACAATATTTTCTAATATAAATATTCATTGACTATTTTTCCTTTTCAAGACGTTGAATCAATCCCTTTCATAAGTGTAGTATTAGGTAAATGACTGCTGATACGGCAGGATTACTTCCAGTATATAATCTTTGTCTCGTTACTGATTTTCTTTACATTTTCTCGGTCATTATAATAAGGTTTTGGAGTTACATCTTTATAGTCTTCACTATCTTACAGTTATTTGCAGTAAGTGCGTATTATATAGAGGACATGATAAATATATAGAATATTATACAGCTTTATCTCAGACTTTACACACTTATAGTCGCTTTCTAATTTCAGTAAGGATTTTGGTTACATTTTAGGCTGGGTTCACATCTGCGCTTGCACTACGTTCAGGGATTCCGTTCCCCTCTCCACATGAAAAATGGGGAGAGAAAAGTGATGCAGGTTCCCAAATGGACCCCCCAAACGGCAACCCAAACGCAGATGTGGACCTAGCCTTATTGTGGTTTGAGTATGGTTGTAATTTTGGTTTAATTGTGTGTGATTTACTATCAGTATAGGAGACATCACACGTCTCAGACCATCACAATTCATTCCGGGGGCCTACTATATTACCTGCCTCCCATTTTTCAGATGGTTGGTGGTGAGGACTGCATTGTGACCGTAAGGAGGGATAGTGATAGGGTCAGTGGAGTAAGTACCATCTTAGCAGCTGCTACAGGGCCTACAACCTTAGGGAGCCCAGTGGGCCCCTGCTGCATTTTTTTTTTTTTTTTTAATAGGCCATTACCAGCTGGTGTAACCCCAGCAGGTAACAGGCCCTATTTACTTACCAATACCCGCTCCGCTTCCCATTCTGCATCCCTTTCATGTTGACCCAAACAGCGTCAGGACGTTGCTGACAGCGACTTGATATGGGATGTACTGGGCCCCCTGGAGGACAGAAGGGGAAACAGAGGTGACTGTGAGCAGGAGCGGGGCACAGTAAGAAAGGCCTTGGGCACGCTGCAAGAGTATTTGTTGGGTGAACCCCAACAAATACTGCTATTGTTATACTACTGGGTCTCCTCAGACCCTGGAGTATAATGATCGGCGGCCCAAGGGAGGTTATCAAACATAAAATAAGTGTTACTCACCTCTCCTGGGTTGCGGCGCACTCTTTGCTGTCTTCGGACCTCTTTAGTGACATCACATACGTCACATGGGCCAGGCTGGAGTCGTGACATACTGATGCCAGAGTAACCCATGTCTGTGCCAACATTGAAGAGGGCCGAAAACAGCAGGGAGTTGCGCTGGAGCCCAAGAGAGGTGAGTACCACTGGTTTTTATGTTTGTCACCTCCCCTGGGCCTCTGATCATTATGATGAAAATAACCCAGAGTATAATAAGTTTGTGGGTGGGGCCCAAGTCAAAAGTTTGCTATGGGGCCCAGTCTTTTCTTGTTACAACCCTGTGGATTGGATACAGTATGTGCAGAAAAATGATTTTATAAATTATTTTTGTGAATATGGCATTTAGATGTTAATGCTTTGAAGTAATTATACAGAAGAGATTGACCACAAGTATGTGGAAATTATTTTTGCATTAAAAAAATACACATTGGCTAGTTTTGTACACTATGATATCAGTATTGTGCGTCCCCAATAAAGGATAAGCTCAGGTTGTGTCAACAGTTTGGTGATAGAAAGTCAGCAATGATTAGGATGAAACTTCTACAGAGATGACCACAATGGCGGCCACCGAGCAACTTCTTATTGTTAGTCCACCATGTTTTGTGGCCACCCCGTACATCAGTGCAGAGAAAGTCATCCATGTAGGTGTCATGTTAGGGGATGGTTGAGAAGCAACAGTCCTGGGTAATGGAAACCAAGTGCCTTTATATCCCAGACTATACATATATAAGCAGATACCAAACACATTATCACACCGGACATCCAAGTTGAGGGATTCCTGCTGAAAATATTAAGAAATATTACATAACTCTGCATGAGAATAAAGTGAATAAGTCATGAAGAAATGTCTGATCCCGGGTTTGTCGGCTACACAAGTTACTTTTTACATAAAAAAACAGGAATTCTTATCACTGTATGTAGAAATAAACCCGTATTAGGGTGTTACTGCTTCTACTGTCTGCACCTGATGTACAGAGATCCTACAGGATTTCCTGCTTGCTGACTGAATCCTGATTTAATGCATCAATAAAGTACATTTACACCAATATCACAATTGTCTTTTTTGTGTTACTTGCCTGCAATTTTTTAAAAACAAAATTCATTCAACTAAAGAAAGAGAACACCAAATAGGCCAAAGGAGAAAAGAGATCACTACAACTACTACTAGAGATATGTGTCACATCTATATATAGTTTATGAATAAAGATCACACAAAATGGAGACTAATGCAGGAAATTGTACAACAATACTAGCCCATGTGTACAGGACAGGATATACACCCCTTCATCGCTGAAACACCGACCCTCACTGCTACACAATGTAAGTGTCTCAGTGATAGGTTAGTTCGGAGTCCTTGTGTTACCTCACTAGGTGTGCAAAAGTGATTGTGACATCACCAGAGATCCGGACACTACTGACTCCATTGTATTGAACTATTTCACACTTTTACTGCAGATATCATATGGGACAAAAATGAAATTCCAGTTCTCATGTAACTCTCAGCTTCCCGATACTATCCTGAAATACACTGTATAAATCCACCGACAACTTCTACATCCACTTATAGCTGATGTGGATATTGAGGACACAACTTATAGATTATTACTACTCTTATACTTTACCTTTCTGTGCCAGTCTCGTCCCCACAAGACCGGTCCATCAGTATCCACCATGTACAGTTCTATGTTGTGTCCTCATTATTATAATTCACTGTTACAGGCAGGACCCCGGTAGGTACAGACCTAATAACTAATTTGTAATTTCAAAAAAATGTCTCCTACATTATTTTATTCTATCGATTATATTAAATCTTTAGTAAAAAGAGACTTCAAAAGGAAGAGACCTCCAGAATCTGTGACACCCAGCGCTGGCGGTTCTGCACATCACAAATTCCAGTTCTCACAGATGATATATCTACTATGTGGCTGCTCATGGAGACGTCAGGAGATCACATTGGAGGAGATCATGGCCTTGGACCAACAACCATGTCCAGATCAGAATAGTTCTCCGACCTTCTTGTCAATGTTCAGCTTTTTGACACACCACCAACACCATGTATAGCGGAGAGATCACGATGTAGTATAGGACTAACGCTGGCCATACACATTAGATTTTAAACTGCCATCGTTCATCTGAAATGAACTGTGGTTGGTTGGTCGTACAGCCAACTGTCCCAAACACACGAACAATGGTGAACCTTCCAACAAGCTTTTGACTATCCCATACACTCAGTGCTAAAGAGGTGCTGAAAACAAATCGACGGACACTTTGTGGGTGTGTTAGTAGTACAAACACATGCCAACAATGCAAAAATCACCCACAGGTCTATTAGTCTAGCCCAGTGATGGTCAACCTTTTGAGCTCGCTGTGTCAAAATTCGCCAAAAAATTGAGCATAACTCGGGCAGGTGTCTCCCCTCTAGAAAAAAACCATAAGGGTGGGTTCAAACTTGCACCAGGACTCCGTCAGCCGTGAATCCGACCTAAATGTCAGAAAAAAAAGATTGGGAAAGGATAGGGAAAGGTTTGAGACAGTTTGCTTAAAAACCCATTCACTTGAATGGGTTTTTAAAGCAATGCGCAGGTGTGCGATTGTACCCTCTGCGCCGCGAAGCCAGTTTTTTCCGTTGGAAACAAAGTCGGACATGCAGGACTTTGTGTCAAATGAAAAAAAACGTTTCGAACCTTTCCCTATCCTTTCCCAATCCTTTTTTTCCGACATTTAGGTCGGATTCACGGCGGACGGAGTCCGAGCACAAGTGTGAACCCACCCTAATTATGTGATATTTGTAGCTCTAATAACAAAAAGTTATAATGTTAATATATGTACAGTATTTAATAAACCAAAAACAAATAATTCTTTACCTAACCTAATTAGTGACTTTTTTGTTGCTGAATTTCTTTGGCCAAATATTCAATTGAAGGTTGGTATTTCGTACACATCAAGCTTCAATAATGGAATTCACTAAGAGACAAGTACACTGTCTGCTTGCTGGCTTCACTTAGGTGACGTAATATGGCACCGTTCACGCCGCGCTTGCCCCGCCTCCGGATGTCGACACTGTCTGATTGCTGCTCTGGCTTCACTTAGGTGAGGTAATATGGCGCTGTTCGCATCAACATCCGGAGGTGGGGCAAGCACGGAACCTTAATGAAGGCCGCAAGTAGTCATTGTTATCAGTGTCAAGTGAAGCTCGGCAAGCACAGCACGAACTGCACCATGACACGCGTGTCCACAAAACATATTAGCGCCATTCGCGTCGCACTTGCCTTGCCTCCGAATGCTGACACTGTCTGCTGCTCTGGCTTCACTAGGTGAGGTAACATGGCGCAGCTCGCGCCGCGCTTGCTCCGCCTCCAGATGCGGACACTGTCTGAATGCTGCTCTGGCTTCACTTAGGCGAGGTAATATGGCACCATTCGCATCAGCATCCGGAGGTGGGGCAAGCACGGCACGACAGTGCATTAATGAAGCTAGCAAGCAGTCAGTGTCATCGGAGGCGGGGCAAGTGCGGCGCCTTAATGAAGCCCCCAAGTAGTCCTGGTTATAGGCAGCAGGTGAAGCTCAACAAGCTCAGCACGAACTGCGCCATGACACGTGTGTCCGCATGTCACTGCTGACACACGTGTCATAGGTTCGCCATCACTTGTCTAGCCCATACATGTCAGATCATGGCAGACAGACGGCAGAAAAAATCCAACACAACAGATGATGGTTAGTTGATGGTTGGTTGTATGGGACAGACTGTCATAGGTTTATGTAAGACCAACCAACAGCAGAAGGTCCAAAATCTGCCTCTTTAGCAGTCTACAGTATACTCTGTGTATGGTCAGTTTAAGGCTGACCTCACACACCATAGGGGCAGATTCAGGAAAATGTCTAAAAGAAAAACTCATAGCACAGCTTTTATTTCCTATTGTGTCCTTGACAGATGAAAGCTGCGATTTTAGACAGTTTTATAAATCTGCCCCACAGATTTCATCCCCTATTTCAGATCTACCATGAAAACACAATGGGGCAGAGTTATTAATAGAGTAAAAGTTATGATTATAGCTTTATTAACCCAGTTTTCTGGTGTAAATGGGTATTTATGCGGCACATCTTTGGCACCACATCGCTGGTTCTGTGCCTCAAAATGGGCATAGGAGGTAGGAAAGAAAGGTGGGCCAGAGTGGGAACACCTCAACCCCACAAATTTATTGTAACACACGCCAAAAAACATGAGTTACATAGGAAATCTATGCCAGCTCCTGCCCAGCATAGATTTCCATTCTGGCACACAAGAGTATGTGTGATTTATTAAGCCAGCCTTAATATATATACTCTCCCGCTCTCCCCACTGTGTGATAGATTTGGCACATTCTAGTAGATGTTTTATACATTTCCTTACGTCAGATCAAGGTTGTCTTATTTTATATAATCATTTTGTACTAAAAAGTGCCGCAAGCCATGAGGTACAAAAAATATCTTAAGACCCCTTGCCGACATCCGTCTGCTGGTCATGATTGAACAGCACCCCGGGGACACACGCACCGGCCATGCTTCATAGCCCCATTCATTCAATGAATAGGAGCCGTGGAAGTACATCCACAAAACCGGACAGGAATAGGACTTGTCCTGAGTTTTGCGGACAGAAATGAATGGGTCAGTGTACTGTCCGGGAAAAAAACAGATAGCACACGGAACTACGCCATGGTCGTCTGCAAGGTGCATAAGGCCGGGGCTGCATGTGTTGTAAACACCGCAGTAGAAACACTGTAGCAAAAATCAGTGTTTTACAGTCCCTGCAAAGCGAATCCAAACCACACATTGCAGAAAAATACACGCAGCAAAAATGCTGTGATTTCCAAAACTGTTGCAGTTTTGTAAATCGCAGCATCTCAATTATACCTACAAAAATGCTGACGGTTTCCCTATAGGTATAATTGAAGCAGAAAGTCCGCAGCGGTCTTTCCCGCAGCGCTTTTTCACTGTGGCCTGCTACGTGGGGCCTTAGCCTAAAGAAGACCTTTCACTACCTCCAGGACATCTGGTTCTTTGCTCATGTCATAGTTGATGCTGCACTGATTCTGAAACAAATTGAATTTTCTTTCTATCCCCCAACTGAGCAATTAGTGCTGTTAGTTCAGCTCAAGATATGCTAATTATTTATACTACAGTCAGGTGGGCGGTCCCAAACCAGGGCAGGTACGAGTGCGTGTCCAATCAGCAGTAGACAGCTCCTGATGTTCCATCTTGTGATTACTAGAACATGAGGCAAGAAATTCTAAATGTGAATATAAATTGCTCAGCTACATGTAAAAGGGTCCTTGTAGGATTTGCTTTGGGCATAGCCCACCCGGTATGAATTGTTTTCTAATAAAAACAATACTAGATACCCTCTTTTGGTGCACAGTTCTAGGGGTCATGATAATCCATATTTCAGGGTCTGCAGAAAATATTTAAGTGCTCTCGCTGGAGAATCAAAGAAAGAGACCCTAAGATTCCTAAGACTTTGTAGCCTCAGTCTCCTCCATGGGCTATAAGAATATATACTTTACATTAACCATTTTATTTGCGAAGGACCACCAAGTTCATGTACAGTATTAAATACTGCAATAAGGTGGTCAGTTTGACCCATCTAAAATATTGGGCCCTAGAACTGAACTGCTTCTTCCTTGCTTTATCTATGTATTTGACTCTAGCCAGCTGCCCAGAGGTCACAGGAAGCGGCCACATGGTGATGGTCTCTACCAAGTGATGAAGAGTTCTCCAGTTTGAAATGACGACTAGATCCACATATGAAGAATAAACTAAATAAATTTCTTCTGCTATGGTACTTTGTAATCGGGGCTGCATAAGACCTCTAGAAGCCCAAAGCACTTAAAAGATTTTGATGCCCTTAAATATATATACACCGTATATATATATATATATATATATATATATATATATATATATATACACACTGTATATTATATATACACACGTGGACAAATTGTTTGTACCCCTCGTTTAATGAAAGAAAACCCCACAATGGTCACAGAAATAACTTGAATCTGACAAAAGTAATAATATATAAAAATTCTATGAAAATGAACAAATGAAAGTCAGACATTGCTTTCCAACCAGGCTTCAACAGAATTTTTTAAAAAAGAAAACTCATGAAACAGGCCTGGACAGAAATGATGGTTCCCTTAACTTAATATTTTGTTGCACAACCTTTTGAGGCAATCCCTGCAATCAAACGATTCCTGTAACTGTCAATGAGACTTCTGCACCTCTCAGCAGGTATTTTGGCCACTCCTCATGAGCAAACTGCTCCAGTTGTCCCGGGTTTGAAGGGTGCCTTTTCCAGACGGCATGCTTCAGCTCCTTCCAAAGATGCTCAATAGGATTTAGGTCAGGGCTCATAGAAGGCCACTTCAGAATAGTCCAATGTTTCCCTCTTAGCCATTCTTGGGTGTTTTTAGCTGTGCTTTGGGTCATTATCCTGTTACAAGACCCATGACCTACGACTGAGACCAAGCTTTCTGACACTGGGCAGCACATTTCTCTCTAGAATACCGTGATAGTCTTGAGATTTCATTGTACCCTGCACAGATTCAAGACACCCTGTGCCAGATGCAGCAAAGCAGGCCCAGAACATAACAGAGCCTCCTCCATGTTTCACAGTAGGGACAGTGTTCTTTTCAAGATATGCTTCATTTTTCCATCTGTGAACATAGAGCTGATGTGCCTTGCCAAAAATTTCGATTTAGTCTCATCTGTTCATAGGGCATTCTCCCAGAAGCTTTGTGGCTTGTCAACATGTAGTTTGGCAAATTAATTTTGTCAGATTCAAGTTATTTCTGTGACCATTGTGGGTTTTTCTTTCATTAAACGAGGGGTACAAACAATTTTGTCCACGTGAGTATATATATATATATGGATCTTGTGCACATTTGCCTCTAGTAGAGAGAAGGCACCCAATTTTCATCCAAGAACACTCGGCTGAACATTTTGTAACCATTAATGTTAATTCTGACCTTGATTTGGCTTCACCATTTCCCCCATATGGTTCTTTATGGTAAATTCGACAATGGAGCATTTCATAGATTCAAAAGCAAATGACTGGAAATGGGATTAAATTTACAACATATTATAGAAAAATGCTGATACAATATCTAGTAATATGTCATCACCTAACAAGATGGGGATAACACATTAGTGATGACTTACACACAGTCTCCTCTGCGGCAGTGTTACACCCCAGAGGACAGATAACAGCGCGTTCATTATGAGAGATAAAAATGTAAATAAATTATCTGTAAATGTTACTGAAAAGTCAACTAAAGGAGTTATCAAGGGAAAAGAAAACTTCCCTGGCAAAACAAATGTAGCTTTTCTCACATCTCCTCGCTTCTCCTTGGCATCCATCGGCTTCCATTCTCCTCAGTGGTCAGTATAGCCAGCACAGCAGGATGACATCATCGACTCCAGCTTTAACCAATCACAGGTCAGCATGGAGAATGGGCATAACCACTGTCCAATGGATGACTGTCATGTGGATGACAGTTATGACTGTCCCTGCCACCAGAGAAGCTTTATTTTCCTTTGGTAGACTCCTCGTGGCAACAACATTAAAGACATTTTCAGGCAGAAAACAGCAACATTTTTATATAAAGTGCATTGCATTTTGGTCCAGAATCTCACATTCTATTTAACAAGAGTTGTCTGAAAAGTTAGTGACTTAGTGAAGATTTCATGAGGAGTAAACTATTGGGAATAATTATCATATTGACAATGTTCTATGTACATTTGGATATTTCCTGGCTGTGGGGTTAAGTATGATCAGTATCTGTGACTACATAAGAGAGCTATGTACAGGGAGCGCAGGGTCAATCTAAATCTATTTCCATAGTATAATAGGACATTATTGAGGAGGGAGAACAGACCTATGCAAATAGAGGACATGATTTACTCCTTGTTGTGCGGTTATTGGTGATTGTTGGTTACTCCAATATATATGGACATGTGTAGTAAGACAATGCATGCTAAGAGAAAGGATGAACAGATATGTTTTTTTTTGCAGATAAGAAATAATATTAATAATCATAATAAAATAATTTAATGATCTTTTTTACTGATGCTAAATTTAGAGTAAATGTCACCCTTGATATTATTTTGTTTTTTAATCCTAATAGGTTCAGAAATAGAAGGGTTAATAGTTTATTTTTGTCAAGTAACACAATTAAGTGAACAAAAGAAAAATGTAAATCCCATCAATATTTGTTGTGAGTGCCCATTGCAGGAGTCTACTCTTACTTTGTAGTATTATTTAGTAAATGCTGTGGCCTCCGGCTGTGCCATGTATGGAAGCCTATTAGGCCCAGCGACATTAATAAAATTTAAAAAATATTTATAAAAATCTCATAAAAAAGCCCAATTTTCCACAACACAAAGCTTTATTATAATAAAAATAAAATAACAAACAAATCAGCTAACATGTTATTGCCGCATGAGAAAACCTAACATGTTATTTAACCCATACAGTGAAAACCATAAGAGAAATAAATATAAAAAATACAAAAAATTTATATTTTTGTTAATCTTGCCTCCCAAAAAATGGAATAAAAAGTGATCACTCATCACTTGTTGAATGCAGTCCAAAACTACAACTAAGTCCATAAAACATATGCCCTTACACAGCTCAATCAATTCAATGTTCCGGCTCTTAGAATATGGCGATGCAAAAACTAAATATTTATTAAAAAATAAGTAAAATGTAGAAAATATTATATAAATTAGGTATCGCTGTAATCATACTGACCCACAGAATAAAGTGAACTGTAGGGTGAAGTATGTCAAAAATAACCCCCAAAAGGGAAGAAGTGCTGTTTCTTTTGTTATTTCTCCCCCCCACAAAAAAAAATTATGAAAGGCCTTTAATGCATAATATGTGCTCCAAGATGGTTCCACTTACTTACTTGCCCAGAACCTGAAGACCACTGATAGCAATGAGGTATCCACAGGACAGATCGGTCAGGAACTTCCGCAAATGTGATAAAATACAAAATAACCTTCTCACTTTCCACTGGTGGTCGAGCGCTGGCACTTTAATGGCCTTTATCTATAAGCAGACAGACTGTGACCTCTGTGACCGCTGTACATAGTATCGCACATAGGCTCACATGGAAATTGTGAGACAGTAATGGGGGAAAGTGGTGGAGGATCAGTACATGTCTCCAAGATACCTCATATGTGTATTAGATCTCATCCAGGGAAAGCTGAGAGAAACACAAGTATCCTTAGCAAATGTTAGTTATCCTGAGGATACTTGCTGAATGCAGTTTCCTGGTGTGATATTCAGTGGAATGGTAGACAGCTTGGTATATTAATGACTGGTGGGTCCACCACAGATCTTCTATGTGCCTCAGTCCAGGTGTTGGAGCTCAGCTTATTACTGGGCTATAAAGCAGTGCAGGGTGTGCCCATTCGGGTGCAGCATGTGTGAGACAGAACCTAACCCGGTAGTCACATGGCCAAGTTTTGTCTGTGTATTGGCTGGATTTACCTGAATAGTATGGTGGGAGAGGGACTGCAGGGAGGTAGGGACTCCTAGCAGTATAGATAACTATAGGAGTCCCTCTCCTGGCATTAAGTTCAGGCCGATAAATCATGGGTGAAACTGGGTCATGTGAATTTAGCCCGAGACCCTGCTCCTGCAGCTGATATTACTCTATATCAATGAGATGACTTGTCTCTTGTCTACTGAACTGAGTGGTTTGTAGTATAGCAGTTATATAGTAAGCTTGCATTATTTAATGCTCAGCCAAGCAGGAGTTACTTTGCATTTATTTTGCCTGTAAGGCTGATTTTTTTTTTTTTAAGCTGAAAAATAAAGGAACAGGCAAAACCCTGTTCACACTGAACTTCTGTGTCTCTGTCTCTCACTGCATTTAGACCCATTTTGTCTGCTGCTATAGAGCTAATCCTCCATACAATAGCAGTATATGGAATCCTCAAATCCCCTTGGGGGGGGACTAAAAATAAATGTTAACAAAATGTTTAAGATGATATAAAAATATTAAAAAAACCTCACAAAAATAATAAAATTTCAAGTCACCCACTTCCCCATTTTACAACTAAAATTAAATGAACAAAAAAAATCACAATATGCAAAATTTTTTTTGTAGTCCCTTCTCCCACACAAAAAATTAACAAAAAGTTGTGTGTACCCTATAAAAATATCAAATGTCCTGCCGCAATAAACCCTCTAACACAGCTCTGTAGATGGAAATACATAAAAGTGTTAAATAAATAAAGTGCCGGACAAAGTCACCATAAAGTGCCGTAAAAACAAAATAAAAAATTATGATAGAATTGTTTTTTTGTTTTTTTTTACAAAATAATTAATAAAAGCTAATCAAAACATTACTGTATATGTCCCCCAAATGGTGCCAAATAAAAGTACAACTCATCACACAAAGAATAAGCCCTCACAGCGCTATGTCAACAGAAAAATAAAAAAGTTATGAATTTTGTAAAGTGGAAATGGAAAATATAAAAACAGTCGCCGAGGATTAACATACAAACTCCCCCATGTCCTTAAACAATAGCTGCGCCGCCATACTAGTGACATCACCACTCTGCAATAGAGCCATGATATCGGTAGTACACTATGGGCACGGATTGGCTGCAGAGGTCACAGACTGTCTGCTTATAGATAAAGGCCGAGGGACCATTAAAGTGCCAGCGCTTGACCACCAGTGGAAAGAAGTGAGAAGGTTATTTTGTATTTTATCACATTTGCGGAAGTTCCCGACCGATCTGTCCTGTGGATACGGCATTACTATCAGTGGTCTTCAGGTTTTGGGCAACCCCTTGATGAAATGAAACAATGTTGTTTTTTTACCTCGGTAGCGTTTGTACAATGTGGTTACTGTATATTTCTCCTACAACACCTCGCTTCCTCCGGTGTATAAATCGGAACGACAAAGGGACACAACACTGACCGGTAAAGTCAGCAACTAGAAATGATGCAGGAATGATACTTGCTTCTTCCGTCTTCTGGGAGCCATAGCTTTATTTATTTATTTTTTTCCATTGATGTAGCCATATGATGGCTTGATTTTGCTGAGACAAGCTATATTAGGAAGTAAGTGGAACCATCTTAGAGCACATATTATGCATTTAAGACCTTTGTATTATTATTTTTTTTTTTTGGCGGGGGAATAGCAAAAGAAATAGCAATTCTTCCCTTTTTGGGGTTATTTTTTACATACTTCCCCATATGGTTACATTTATTCTGTGGGTCAGAACGATTACTGCGATACCCTATTTATTTAGTATTTTCTCCGTTTTACTTTTTTTTTTCAATATATTTTTTACTTTTGCATCGCCATATTCTAAGAGCGAGAAAATTCAATTCATTTAGCTGTTTAAGGGAATATTTTTTGTGGAATTAGCTGTAGTTTTCATCTACACTCTTTTGGAGTGCATTGAACGAATGATGAATGATCACTTTTATTCCATTTTTTGGTGGCCAAATTAACAAAAATATAAATTTCTGTATTTTTTTATTTTTCTTACGGTTTTCACTGTATGGGTTAAATAACATGTTAGCTTTTCGGATGCAATAATAACATGCTAGTCGGTTTGTTTGTTATTTTATTTTTATTATAATAAAGCTTTGTGTTATGGAAAATTGGTATTTTTATGAGATTTTTTTTACAAATATTAAAATTTTATTTTAATTTTTTTTTTTAGACCCACTAGGATATTAGAACTTTCAATTGCTTGATCGCATATAGTAATAACTTCTGTATTGCAGGGTATTATACATATATCAGTGTAACACTGACATTCAGCTTATTAGCACCAGCCTCTCGCTGGGTCTAAAGGGTTTCCATATGTAGCAGAGCCGGAAGGCCACAGCGTTTACTGAATAATGCTACAAAGTAAGAGTGGACTCCTCCTGCAAAGGGCACTCACAACAAATATTGATGGGATTTACATTCCTCATTTGTTTACTTAATTTTGTTAATTGACAAAAATAAACTATTAACCCTTCTATTTATGAACGCATGAGGTTCTGAGCCTATTAGGATTAAAAAACAATAATAAGATGATTTTCAAGGGAGACATTCTCTGTACATTAAACATCATTAAAAAAAAATTTTTTATTTTTTATTTTATTATGATTATTTTTTATCTGCAGGAAAAATCTTCATATCTTTCAATGAAATATCTGTTCATCCTTTCTCTGAGCATGTATTGTCTTACTAAACATGTCGTCCATATATATTGGATTAACTAACAGTCACCGATAACTACATAACAAGGAGTAAATCATGTCCTCTACTTGCATAGGTCTGGTCTGTTCTCCCTCCTCTGTAATGTCCTATTATGCTATGGAAATAGATTTAGATTAACCCTGCGCTCCCTGTACATACAGTGCTGGCCAAAAGTATTGGCACCCATGCAATTCTGTCAGATAATACTCAATTTCTTCCAGAAAATGATTGCAATCACAAATGCTTTGGTAATAATATCTTCATTTATTTTGCTTGCAATGAAAAAACACAAAAGAGAATGAAAAAAAAAGTCAAATCATTGATCATTTTACACAAAACTCCAAAAATGGGCCGGACAAAAGTATTGGCACCCTCAGCCTAATACTTGGTAGCACAACCTTTACACAAAATAACTGCGAACAACCGCTTCCGGTAACCATCAATGAGTTTCTTACAATGCTCTGCTGGAATTTTAGACCATTCTTCTTTGGCCAATTTCTCCAGGTCCCTGAGATGTGAAGGGTGCCTTCTCCAAACTGCCATTTTGAGATCTCTCCACAGGTGTTCTATGGGATTCAGGTCTGGACTCATTGCTGGCCACTTTAGAAGTCTCCAGTGCTTTCTCTCAAGCCATTTTCTAGTGCTTTTTGAAGTGTGTTTTGGGTCATTGTCCTGCTGGAAGACCCATGACCTCTGAGGGAGACCCAGCTTTCTCACTCTAGGCTCTACATTATGCTGCAAAATTTGTTGGTAGTCTTCAGACTTCATAATGCCATGCACACGGTCAAGCAGTCCAGTGCCAGAGGCAGCAAAGCAACCCCAAAACATCAGGGAACCTCCGCCATGTTTGACTGTAGGGACCGTGTTCTTTTCTTTGAAGGCCTCTTTTTTTTTCTGTAAACTCTATGTTGATGCCTTTTCCCAAAAAGCTCTACTTTTGTCTCATTCTGACCACAGAACATTCTTCCAAAAAGTTTTTGGCTTTCTCAGGTAAGTTTTGGCAAACTCCAGCCTGGCTTTTTTATGTCTCTGGGTCAGAAGTGGGGTCTTCCTGGGTATCCTACCATAGAGTCCCTTTTCATTCAGACGCCGACGGATAGTACGGGTTGACACTGTTGTACCCTCGGACTGCAGGGCAGCTGGAACTTGTTTGGATGTTAGTCGAGGTTCTTTAGCACAATCTTTCGTTGAAATCTCTGGTCAATTTTTCTTTTCCGTCCACATCTAGGGAGGTTAGCCACAGTGCCATGGGCTTTAAACTTCTTGATGACACTGCGCACAGTAGACACAGGAACATTCAGGTCTTTGGAGATGGACTTGTAGCCTTGAGATTGCTCATGCTTCCTCACAATTTTGCTTCTCAAGTCCTCAGACAGTTCTTTGGTCTTCTTTCTTTTCTCCATGTTCAATGTGGTACACACA
The DNA here is from genome assembly GCA_947044405.1 of Leptodactylus fallax. Classification (NCBI taxonomy): domain Eukaryota; kingdom Metazoa; phylum Chordata; class Amphibia; order Anura; family Leptodactylidae; genus Leptodactylus; species Leptodactylus fallax. The sequence continues at coordinate 5,016,047 of CAMRHE010000113.1, forward strand.
AGGACACAGGACAGAGGTTGAGTCAACTTTAATCCATTTCAACTGGCTGCAAGTGTGATTTAGTTATTGCCACCACCTGTTATGTGCCACAGGTAAGTAACAGGTGCTGTTAATTACACAAATTAGAGAAGCATCACCTGATTTTTCAAAGGGTGCCAATACTTTTGTCCACCCCCTTTTTTATGTTTGGTGTGGAATTATATCCAATTTGGCTTTTTGACAATTCTTTTTGTGGTTTTCCATTGACGACAAATTAAAATGAAGATATTATTACCAAAGCATTTGTGATTGCAATCATTTTCTGGAAGAAATTGAGTATTATCTGACAGAATTGCAGGGGTGCCAATACTTTTGGCCAGCACTGTAGCTCTCTTCCATAGTCACAGATACTGATCATACTTAACCCCACAGCCAGGAAATATCCGCCTGTACATACAGCATTGTCAATATGACCATTATTCCCAATAGTTGACACCTCATGGAATCTTCACTAAGTCACTAACTTTTTCAGACAACTCTCATTTAATGGTTTGTGAGTCTGGACCAAAATGCAATGCACTTTATTTACAATGTACTTCTCGTGTCCTCTGGTCATCCAAAGGTTTTCTACTAAAATCCACGTGTCTCCTGCCTTTGACTCTACCCTAGAATACTTTACAAAAGGCAAATCTTGGATACCAAGAGAGTTTATTAGTAAATGATTGGAAGGTTATGGTCTTAAGGAGAGGTATTTGATTCTCTACAGCTTATGAAATTTCATTTGAAGTATTTTCCCATCTCTTCTGGACAACCTTTGAGAGGAGGTCCTAGAAGGGGGATACTGTTACTGTTACTTACCAGTTATGGTTCCTAGTTCTACTGTTCATGTGATGTCTTTTTGGTTGGATCTGCCCACGACTCTTCTCCTTTGAGAGGACATCCAAGGAGGGGGATGCAGTTACTGTTACTCACCACTCCTGGTTCCTTGTTATACTGCTCTTGCAATGTCTTCTTGGCTATGATTCTTCTGGATCCACTCATGGCTCTCCGTCAGCCTCCACACCAAAGGAGACAGAAGAAGTCTTGATGAAATGAGACAATCCTTTTACCTATCAGATGTCAAGGAGATCTAATAATAGAATTAAACAAAAAATGTAAAAACTAATCCCTAGATCACATATAAAACATATACATAAAAATAGTACGTCAGGTATCCTCACATCCAAAAATGTCCAAACATAAATATATATAGAAAGTCTGAAAAAGTATCAAAATGGCAACAATATTTTGGTTTTCTTTTGTCTTTTCCCCTCTCAAAAAATTAAATAAAAAGTGAGCAAAATGTTAGACATTCCCTAAAATGCTGCAAACAACTACGTGTCCTGCAAAAAATGCGCCTTACACAGCTGTGTATACAAAAATATAAAAAATCTACCACTATCAGAATACTGGATTTTCGATTTTGACTCCCCTCTTTCCAAACCCCATAACTTTTTTATTCTTCTGTTTACAAGGCCATATGAGGGCTTAATGTTTGCGGGACAAATTGTTCTTCCTAATGGTACCATTTATTATTCTGTACAATGTACTGGGACGCAGAAAAATAATTCAGAATGCGGTTCACTCTTCAGCCAAAATCATGTCACCTTTTTCTAAAAGTCACCATATTCTGACACTGGTAACTTTTTTATATTTCTGCATAGGGCATCTTTTTTTGGGGGGGGAGGTGTACTTTTCAGTTATACAATTTTGGGGAATGTCTATTGCTTTGATCACTTTTTATTCAAATTTTTATCAGACGCGAAACAGCGATTCGGCACTTTAGATTTTTTTTTTCTGCAGCAGAGCGGCATCTGCCGTATTATGACAAGTGTCGGGAAGGGGTTAAAGCATGACACAAACTGTGTAAATTGGGTATCATCATGATTATACCAACCTGCAGAAAATATAGTAGGTAATGTGTCATTTGTACAATATAGGGAGCAGTGTGAAAATAAGGCAATTGCATTTAAAAAAAAAAAAAAAATTCACTCCATTCTGAACTTTTTTTTTTCAGATCTGAGTACACTGAAGAATATTAAGTGGTATCATGATGAAGTACAATTTTCAAAGAAATAAGTCCTCATACAACTCTGAGAACAAAGAAATAAAAAAGTTATGGGTTTTGGAAGGTAGGGAGTAAAAAAAAAACACAAACGCAAAAAGAAAAATACTGCAGTGGAAAGTGGTTAAGATTTAAGCCATCTAAATACATTGTAGAAATCTCAGGACTTTATATTCTAGAACATGAACATGTACACTAGAATATATTCTAAATAGAAATGTGTAAGCGCCACGGTATACAGACATCATTATTATTAGTTTACTCTACTTTTTCACTTCTTTACTACTTCTTGTTCATACCCCTTGAGATTTTATCCCAGAAGTCAGAGCTATGTATAAATGTTGGTGTCTTGTATGTGAAGCTCCTGCCCTCCACATTACATCAGGTACGTCTTGCATACATCGTCTTATATTATGATTTCTTGTTTTTACTTTGAGATTTTTTTTTACTTTATCCATTATACTATTACTTAAGGGAAAAAATTACTGTCTTTTGTGTCTGTTTATTAGTCTTCTTAAGATATGCATACAGCAGCTGTATATTGTTTCTTTGAATGACTTTTTCTTCTGTATTATGATCAAATTTTTGTGACTTTACAGAAGTTATTGCTTATGTATTTTTTTCCATATTTTTATTGCTACAACCCTATATAAAAACTTTAATTTTTCAATATCTATTTTTTATCAGTTTGAAATATACAGATTTTATTAAATATTTTTTATTTATTTTTTTGCTGGGATGAAAAGAACAGAAATTGAACATTGCTTTTTTTTTCCCCCATTTTTTTAACACTGTTTACCAAGTGGTGTCAATGACATGATGGGTTATCATAATAATAACCTAATAATTTAGGTGTGTATTTTATTAATCATTATAATACAATGTTGTATAATATTTTTAAGCATAATAATTATTTTCTAAAAAATATACATTACTGAGCAAGAGATTTAGGCAGGTGTGGAAAAAATTCTACAGAGTAAGAATAATTTCAAAAGTAGAAGTATTAATTTAAATTTTGTCAATTACCAAAATTAAGTCAATAAAGAAAAGAGAAATATAAATCCCATCAATATTTGGTGTGACCTTTGCCCTTTGCCTTCCATCAGTTCTTCTTGGTACTTGCAGACAGTTTTTGGCAGAACTGGGCAGGGGAGGTTGTTCCCGCCGCCATCTTAGAGAACTAAGCACAGATCTTCTGTGGGTGTAGGCTTGCTCCAATCCGTCTGTTTCTTCATGTCATCCAAGACAGACTAGATAATGAATAGGTTTATATCTATGGCTGAACTCTGGGCTTATATTAGACCCAGGGCTGCCATTGTAATCTATTAGTACCCTGCGATCTCTGCCGTGGGGACATGGCTGAGTTGAAAAAGTCTACGGTTTTAGCTTAAAAATGGTTGCCAAATAAAAATGTAAGGAAAAAAAATTGATGCAAAATACTGATGTAGTGTAAATGAGGCTTAGTGCTCCATTCAGATCATGTTTTTACATCCATTTATAATGGATGCAAAAACCAAATGCAAATATTGGATGCAAATGAATGACCATTTGTTTACATAGAGGTCAATGTTAAAAAAAAAAATGGATGCGTGACAAATGTAAAAATGTGATCTAAATGGGGTCTTTAGTTAGTGAACAGTTAGGCTTGTAGTGTTCAAAATGGGAACTGTTTTGGTCAAATTTATTTTTTTAAGCGATGAAATTCTGTAGCCACCATTGAAGGAAGCTTATAAGAGTTCTGAAGACCACTTCATCATTGACATCAATGAGACCTGTATTAATCTTTATACAGTGAGTCCCCACTATAGGTGGCTGCAGCAAGTCTTGTATCATTTGGAGATCTACTTTCTATCAACACAAAATTGTGGTCCTATTTGGACACCATAGATAAATGTTAAACCTTTAGACTAAAGTTCTCTATTAAAATGCAGTTTTAGCAAATCTGACCAATAATGTAGTTAAGGCTGACATGTGGTGTGGTATAACATTACTATTGCTATCACATCATTTGTGTTTCACAGTTTTCAGCTTAAAGAATTTGTGCCCGCTCATGCATGAGAGTAGAATACAGTACAATTTCTGATGTATCCTCAGTGAAAGGAGCAGGGATATAATTTAGTCTGGACATAAACTAGAGAAAGCTCAACATGGGGCAGCAACAGTAAAAGATAGATGTCCTCATTCAGTCTCTAAACAGATAAGCACTTTATCAATCGACACATAAGATGGTTGATCGTTCAAGATGGAACAGCATGGAGGGATGAGGGGCTGATCGAATTGATTTCCCCCTCACTACTTGGAGTCTGTAGCAGGTCTTCTACCTTTAGGTGTTATAAATGCTTCTACACAAGCTGGGCTTTCTCTCTGAGAAACATATGGAACACCTATGTTCAGCCTAAATGATATTCCTGATTCTTTCACCCAGGATACAGCAGATACTGTACTGTATTCTACTGGACATGCATGACTAACAGAACCTCACTACAATGACATGCACATAACTTTACATTTTGAATAGTGGGTGCTATTGCAAGCACATAATTGTGATATTTCTGCAAGGAAATTTTTGAAAACCAAAACATTATTTTATAAAGTTACTCAGAAATGCATATTCAGATAACCAAACTTTCCATTTGCCACTTGCATTGATTAAAAGGGTTTTGCTGTTAAAGACACTTTTTCCCTATCCACAGTGTCGGATCAGTAGGGGTCCATCTTCCATGTCCCCCAGCAATCTGAAGAATGGGGAAACTGAAAGTCCACCTAAAACCTTCTTGTGAATGGAGCACCAGTGCACTTGTGTGACTGGTGCCTGGCAGCCCTTTAAAGACGCAACCACTTTTAAGTCAAATAAGGAATAACAAAGCTGTGCCAAATAGTTGGCTGTTTTCCTGTCTTTATATTACCTTTAATACGCAGAAATGAGTTAATATGCATGAATATACTTTTGTAGGAAAGAAAAACAGATCCATCCATGAGATCCATAAACCAGACCATGATAGAAGGCTTTAGACTTAAAGGGATCTCAGATGTTCCTGAACTACAAGTTCTCATCTCCCTTCTAGTTCTTCTCATTTATCTAATGTCTCTTGCTGGAAATCTGACCATTATCTTACTGGTCTGCTGTGATCTCCACCTGCACACTCCCATGTACTTCTTCTTGTCCAACTTGTCCATCATAGACATATCCAGCTCTACTACAACGTTACACAAGATTTTTGTTACCTTCACAACAGAAAACCACATGATTTCTACTATGACCTGTATGGCACAAGTATATATTTTCTGTTCATTAACCAGTAATGAACTCTCAATTTTGGCCATCATGAGCTTTGATCGCTATGTAGCCATCTGTAGACCTTTACATTATCACACAGTCATGAGTCGGAGACTCTGTGCTCTGCTGGCCTCACTCAGCTGGGGTTTCGGGTATATAGAAATGGTACCTACCGTTGTGTTCATTTCAAGATTCACTTGTTACATTTCTAAGGAAATTGATCATTATTTTTGTGATGTTTTACCCATCCGGGACATTACATGCAGTGACACTTCACTTTTGGACCTTTACATTCTAATTTTTGGCAATATAAACATGATTATTTTACTCTTCCTGACTATAACTTCTTATGTTTTCATTATTTCATGTATTTTAAGAATCAGCTCGAGTACTGGCAGACGTAAAGCCTTCTACACGTGTTCTTCACACATTATTGTAGTTGTGATGTTCTATTCATCTATTGTCTTACAATACATAGTAACAGTTTCTTCTGGGAACAACATGGGTTCCAACATAATCTTTTCTCTGTTTAACACAGCTGTTGCCCCCATGTTGAACCCCCTGATCTACAGCCTGAAAAATAAAGATGTAAAATCTGCCCTTCAACGAAAAACTATATTTTGCAGAAAAAAATATTAAAATATTTGAACTTTTTGATTTTTAAAGAAGACCTTTCACCAGCTACAACTCTTTACATCCTTCAGTAGGTGCCACTCCTCTGATTTCAGCGTAGTTCCAGAGCTTAATTCTGCTAAAAATAACAGATATGATTACTCGGGAATGGTGGGGTCTAGACAAAAAATTCCAACTGTGTCAGAATCTGTGGAGCGACACCCATGTAGGGATGCAGTGAATTGGAGTTGGTGAAGGTGGTGAAAGGTCCTATTTAAGTGGTTCATGGGGATTAAATTTACAATAACTCAATATGTAGCTGAACATACAGTATGCTCATCCCAACCTCTCGCATTTCTAGGTCCAAGGGAAGGTAAATAGCTAGGGCTAATTTGGGAAAATTGTGGATAACCTTTTTCTAAGTTGATTAATAAAAACTCTTTTCCTACAGTATATGTAACTGATGCCCCATGATGCACCCCTTAAAAAAAACATGTAGTGGATTGGTAGGAGAATCTCCCAAAAAATGAGGTGTGGGGACCGCGCTTCACCAAAGATGCTTTGTTATACTCAAATAACACAACGCGTTTCGGGGAAATCAGATCCCCTTTATCAAGTGTACAAGAGACAGCCTGAGGAGGTAGGCTGTGAGATCTGAAGTGAGTGAGAGGCAAAAAAAACCATGGCACTCTATTTACCGTCACACCGCATATGATTTGATGTGGTGTTGTCGCTGGCTGTGGGAATTTTGGCTAAAGGGAGAGTTAAGGCTCCTGACAGGCCCAGGAAGAGCCTTTGCTGGTTAGGCGATGTTGCTGGTGACGTTGATGTACAGCACCACCACATTGGGAGAAGGAGAAGCAGTGAGGAGAAGATACTGTAAAAGGGAGAGTTTTGGTGAAAATAAAGATGAGTTCAGACGGTTCTTGTCTGGTGTCAAAATGAACTGCTGTTGTCCTGTGAGACGGTTATGCCTGAGGTCTCTGGGAGTTAAAGGTAAACCAGTGGCCAGTGAAGATTTGGTCATTTGAAATAGCAGTGGTAGACTGGAGGCTGGAATGAATTTCCCATCAAAGAAATGGTGGGGGGCCGGAGGCATGCTACGAGGCGAAGCTGTGCAGGAGGCCTTCAAGTATTTCTGAGCAAATCCGTTAAAGAAGAGCTCCTTGGCTCATTTACTTGAATATACTGAAGCTAGCATCATGAATTAAGTGCAACCTTCTACAGCACTTGTGCCTAGGGACAAGTCAACCGTGGGTCTGCTGTAGATTTGACCATTCGCACCATACTGAAAGAGCATATGTGTCCAATATGCTTGCTCAAGGGAAGATTTTAAGGCATACCTAACCTTTTATGATCTGTTATGTGTACATGAAGAGTAACCCTATTTTTGGCCAGTAAATGACTTGTATTCTGCATTTTCTAGCAATTTCTCCTCTGCAAGCTCTATCTCCTAATTCTTGGTTTCCCTTATATGGTAAGTGGAGAGAAGCTGCTATGATGCATCCCATAGGCAACATATAGAGAATATAGGAGATCGCTCCCCTATTTCTCTGACACACACACAAGCAGCATCAGTATCATATAGGACACTACAGGGACATACTAACCAGTATTGATATGAATCCAGTAGCTGTGATAAAAGACTATTAGCTGCTCCCTGACACCTATTCTCTATCCCTATCCATATGTGCACACATGTAATTTAATGCTTCAGTGGCAGTCCACCTTGGGCTCTGAGGCTGGATTCTGCAGAGATTTCAGAGTGAAAGTCAGTTTAAGTAGTAGAGGGAGTTGGAAATGTAATTGATAAGTAGAGAAAGAGGCATTTTTTTTTCTCTTTCACTATATATTTGCCTGTATTTTTAATTTAGGCAAAGTTAAAGTGTCACTCCCATGTCGGGGGATGTTTGGTGAACATTTTTGTAATATACTTTATTAGCCTATCCTAACCTTTATTAACTTGCTTTTAATAGAAAACAGGCTGTAATGTTCCCAATATCAATCCTAAGCCTTGCCAGGAAGACTCTGCAGACTTCCAGTTTTGTACTACCTAAATGTTTATGGATTTTCCTTACTAATAGCTCAGTCAGAGAGTTGCTAAGAAGGTCGCAGCCTGTTTTCTATTAAAATGGAAGTTAGATAGGTTAATAATATATTAACAAAAACGATCACAAAACACCACCCCCCGATACAATAGCAAAAAAATTAAATAAAGTTGGAGTTACACTGGAGTGGCCATTTAAGAGCGAAAAATGAATATCTACAACATTCAAAACAATGACATTATTTCTTTTCTAAAGATTTACATCTAATTCTAATCAAAAAACCGCAAAAAAATCTGCAACACAAAAAGCTGCGTTTCCGCAACGTGGAGCCTCAGCCTTTGCGTCCAGAAAATGGGTCAAGAGATTCTGCATGCAGTAAAAATATTAACTTCTATGGGTCTTTATGACTAGGATGATACCTTTATATTGAATATCTATTTTTGTAATGATTACGATTTTTTTTTTATTTAAAATTTTTCTTTTAAGTCTTTATTTAATAGTTTGGGGCAAATTGTTTTATTGCACCAATAAAGACTTACGATATTTCATTCCTCAAAGCATTTTTGCCTTTTAGTGAGGTTAGGACCTTCTGACTCTTGGTGTACTCCTGGTAATCTGGGGTGCACTACAATAAGGGTCTGATCATACTGACACTGATATCTGGCTACAGTGGGATATCTTATCACAGAACATGACAAAAGCCATTGAGTCAAAATTCGGTGCCAAAGTGTTTTTCACACAGTAAGACTGAGGCCCTACCTTGCGGAAATGCAGCTTTTTTGCGCCAAAGCCAGGAATGGATTGAGCAGAAGGTAGAAGTATAAGAAATTCCTACATATTTCCCATTCCTTTTGTAGCCACTCCTGACTTTGGCTCAAAAAACTGCTGCAAAATCTGCAACAAAAAAAAGCTGCGTATCCGTAACATGGGGCCTCAGTCTAAAGGAGTTTTCCAGGCTCATCAGTTGATAACTTATCTTTACGTGATTAGCTGAGGTCCAACACCCTGCCGATCAGTTGAACCTGCTTGACATGGCTTTTGATGACTAGAGATGTCCGTTTCTAACAAACCAGATTTGACCTGAATTATGTAAAATTGTCTGTATCTAAAGAAACTAAAACTTTTGTGATTCTTCTTACGCATTAAAGGGGTTTTCCAAGCTCTTTAATTGATGACCTCTTCTAAAGATAGGTCATCAAGTGAAGATTAATGGAGATCCGACACCCAGGAGTCAGGTCTCCTGCCGATAAGCTGAACCTGCTGGCCATGGCATTTTGGCGACTAGAGATGGACAAATACGTTTTTAACAAACCAGATTTGACCTAATTTGTACAAAAGTTTCTGTTTCTAATGAAAATTAAACTTTTGTGATTCCTCTCAGACGAAGCAGCAAAATGGCTGTTGCCAGGTGGGGCATAGAGAAAAAGGATTGCATGGTTGCAGACGTAGACACAGCCTCTCAGTCAGTCATGAGTGGTGGGTGGAGAGGTCACAGTGAAGATGTCATATATAAGATTATATAGAGGATCAGTTTTGTAGGATGTACTGCGGTACTGCAGAAGGAGTGGGAGTCAAGCTCTGCGGCACTGCATTGTGACTGCCCACTGTCTTACATTACAGTCTGACTGGCTGAGTTACTCTTTGAGTGCCAAATCTAATGTTTGTCATTTTTTGCAGTAGTGCATGTATTGCATCTATCTGCAAACTATCTGACCTGCTGTCAATAATCCTTGAGTCAGAAATTACATTTTTTGTTAACCATTTATTGCAACAGTGCATGTTTTTTACATACACTATCTGACCTGAAGTCATAATAATCTTTTGAGTGACAAATCACTATTTTAATCCACAGTATCAGTGGAGTGGCTCTTTTTTTATGCATGCCAAGCACATTTACAAGGAAATTTATGACACACATTAGCAGTTAATTACGTTCCAGTTAGGGCACATTTACCAGGAATTTTTATACCGTCATCCATATATTTTTTCATGCAGTGACAGTTACTTACGTGTCAGATAGGGCATATTTTTTGTACCATTGTCCACACATTTATTTCTTGTAGTGCCAATTAAGTACCAGTTTGAGTAGGGAACAATTTATAATAAAATTTTATCCTTCCTATAATGAAGTGCTAGGCCACATTCATCCCACAATTGTGCATAAAAATCACTCATACTAAATACTATTATATAAATAAAGCAGTAAAATGTCTGGAAAAAGACAGGGCAGGGGATAGGGTAAAGTAGGAGGTAACACACTCGAACTATCATACCATATATAACTACAAGTAACAATAAGAATGTGGATTGCAACAGCAACGCCACGTCTGGTCTTGGTAATGCCACCAGGAACTGCAGGATTGTTGTAATCCCTGAGAATAAAGAAGAAATTTTTGACTATGTGGCTCACTCATTTCAGTCACATTTGTGTAATGGTTCTGTGTGTTTCATAAGCTGTTTCATGTGGTCTCTATAAACAGATGATCAGTGGGGGTCATGGTTTTTGGACCCCCACCGATCAGATATTGATGACCTATCCTTTCCTAAGACCAGTGCTCCCATTCCTTCTTCTAACTCCTCCTCACTCATTTGTGACTTATGTGCGTTTGGTCTTCTTATGGCTATTTCATCTAATGGCTAAAGCTAGCTTTATTTGCTGTCTTATATAGTAGATGGATACAGGGTAGTTTTTGCTACAGAGGCATTTAATTTATTTCCACTTTCTAGGGTAAGTAATTCTAGTATTCAAGAGCAAACACCCAGTGAGAACACAGGTCAGGGATGAAGCAGACAGATAATGCAGACCCTAATATGTACGACTATGGGTTGTTTACTTCTGTTACCCCAGGCATGGTGAGATCATGGCTTGAGCTGAAATAAAATAAGAATATGAAAGTACAATGTTCTTCATTGAAATAGTAAGACTGTGACACAACCCCTTTAAGGTTTAATACTACATCTGAATACATTGTAGAAGTTTTATGAATTAAACTTATTCTGAGTTGTATATTCTCTATTGTATACATATATTACAAGTTACTCTACAAGTTTACTTCTTCTTGTTAGCTTGCTCTACTTCTTGTTCAGAGCCCTCGAGATTTCATCCCACAGCTCAGGAAAATGTATAAGTGCTGGTGTCTTGTGTGTGACAGAGAAGTTGTTATACCAGGTATAATTTGTGTACATTGTCTTATATGCTTGTTTTATTTTTCAAGTGTTATAATACTACATAAGGTAAATGACTGCATTGTATTGTTCTGTAGCTGCTGTATGTCATAAGATGTGTCTTATTAGTTTTTCTGTTATACATAGAGTAGTTTCACTTATTTGTTCTGTATCATAATAATTAGTAGTAATATTGTTTTCTGACAAAGGGATTGTCTTATCATGACAACCACTTTGCAGACTGAAGCCTATTGAGTGATCAGCTCTATTACTGGTAGAAGATATGAGCAGCCATAGCAGGGAAACTGTAATATTACAAGTCATACAGATGCATTTCAATAAATTAGAATATCTTTGAAACGTTTATTTCTTTCAGTAATTAAATTAAAAAAGTGACCTCCTATATTTTCTAGATAATTTACACATAGAGTCTTCTATTTCAAGTGTTTTATTTCTGTAAATGTTGATTATGGATTACAGGGAATGAAAGCCCAAATCTAAGAAAATTAGAATATTGTAAGAAAGTTCAGTATTGTAAATTCAGTGTCACCTGCCAAGGTTTCCTAAGCCTTTAAATGGTCCCTCAGTCTGGTTCAGTAGGACACACAATCATGGAAGACGCTGATTATGGGTTGTATTACTGAATTACTGAAATGAATGAACGTTTCAAAAATATTCTAATTTATTGAGATGCCCCTGTACATCCAGATTACTGGTCGACTGTGAAATACATAGGTGGAGATGTCTTCCCAGAGTAAGAGATACTCATTGTTAGTTGTTCTCCGCTGTGTCTAATTGATGGTTTCTACCTCTAATATATCCATATGCCCAAATAGGATATACAGATATTTTTTTTAACTTTTATAGGTACAATGAAATGGAGCAGTACAGGTAAGGCAGGGAATGTATCATTACCAACTAACAGCAATCTCTGAAGCCTTATTGTACACGTCACTAAGCTCTAAAAGTTTTGATAACACATCACATAAATTCTTTGCATTGTACAAAAGTAAATTACACGCGGAATAACCACATGTAGACAACATACATTTTATTTTTATTGTCATGCAGTTGTAATTTTAATACAATTCTAAGGAGCCTGCAGCTTTCCACAGGTAACTGCTTTTTAAGCGGATTGGGTTTCCATTTTTCGAGTCCCCAAGCAGATCCGAAGAACGGAAACCCAAACGTATGTGTGAACTTCGAGTAAGCATAGACCCCGTGTACTCAGTAATGATTGTAGATTTAATAGGTGTTTCATTTTTCTCCATTTTCATTTAGATTTTTCTTTGATAAGCGGGTGCAGCATTCTGTATATAATGTCATATCCTATCTCTATAGAGTCAGAGATCAGTTTCTTTGTTACACTGCTCCAAATCCCCTGTGTCCTTCACACAGCCAGAGAAGACTCTTTTATACTTTGGCAAAATAGATTGTATTCCTATCTTTATATCACCATTAAGATATATAGGTGAGTTGATGTGTGTGTATATTATATACTTTTATAGGAAAAAAACAAGTCCATCTATGATTTCCATAAACCAGACCATGATAGAAGGCTTTAGACTTAAAGGGATCTCAGATGTTCCTGACCTACAAGTTCTCTTCTTCCTTCTGGTTCTTCTCATTTATCTCATCTCTCTTGGTGGAAATCTGATCATTCTACTACTGGTCTGCTGTGATCTCCACCTGCACACTCCCATGTACTTCTTCTTGTCCAACTTGTCCATCATAGACATATCCGGCTCTACTACAGCACTACACAAGATTTTTGTAATCACCACAACACAAAACCACATGGTTTCTACCTCTGCTTGTATGACCCAGTTATATATCTTCTCTACATTAATAAGTAATGAGACCTCAATCTTGGCCGCCATGAGCTTTGACCGCTATGTAGCCATCTGTAGACCTTTACATTATCACACAGTCATGAGTTGGAGACTCTGTGCTCTGCTGGCCTCAGTCTGCTGGGGTCTGGGGTTCATGGAGGAGATTCCTACCATTGTCCTCATTTCCAGGTTCACTTGTTACATTTCCAAGGAAATTGATCATTATTCTTGTGATGTTTTGCCCATTCGGGATATTACATGTAGTGACACTTCCCTATTGGACCTTTACATCCTAATTGCTGGTAATTTGCTTGTAATCATTTTACTTTCTCTGACTATAATTCCTTACATTTTCATTATTACAAGTATTATAAGAATCAGCTCGAGTACTGGCAGACGTAAAGCCTTCTACACGTGTTCCTCACACATCATGGTGGTTGTCCTCTTCTATTCTTCTATTGTATTACAATATATAGTAACAATATCTGGGAACAACATGGGTTCCAATAAAATCCTGTCTCTGTTAAACACAGCTGTTGTCCCCATGATGAACCCCCTGATCTACAGCCTGAAAAATAAAGATGTAAAATCTGCCCTAGAAAGAAAACTTAAATTTTGAAGGAAAAAATAATTTTTTTTAAATCTTAATTTGTACATTTTGAATTGTCAAAGCTGAGACAAAGATGGATCATGTCCAATTCATCTACAGTAGGTCTAGTGGGAGGTAAAAGCTATTGATCTGCCGTGGACAATAATCCTCCCATTTCTATTCCTTGAGATAAGTTAATGAGGATTTTTCTCTAAGGTAATGGCTAAATCATTTTGTCTCTACCTATACAGTAGCTAAGAAGGTGAAGTACAAGTGATGCACCTGCCCTGTTACAAAGTAGTATTGTTATACAGTATGATACTACATGTTGAAGGACAGTTGAAAAATTAAGATATGATGGTTTATACTGTATTGTATTGTCTATGTCATGTATCGAGATAATGCTGCCCAGTGGGGTTGTAAGACTGGGAAAGACGCTGTTGTTTGATAAAAGAAGGACAATCAGTCTTAAGCTGGCCAAACACATGGTCTAGTTCACACTTATACATTCCTAATGGGATATGAACAATCTGTGTTTTAGGATAACGGTTTCTTCCCTTGTTATGCTCACAGGTCTACACCATCTTCAGTACTCCAGTAGGTCCAACACATGGACCATCTACACCGATCCTTCTCATTTATCTCCTATTAGTCTGTATCTTAAGCAGGTGCAGTGCATTAGGGTTACCATGTATATTCCCCAGGTGACATGAGGATATTTTTGATCCCACTTCACTACATGTAGCTCGCCCTGTAGCTGGCAGCCAAGAAGATCGACAATCCAGCATTTTATGGAAGAGTTCAAAACAGTTTAGACAACCTGCACAATACATATATATATATATATATATATATATATATATATATCATGTAACAAAGTTGTCCTGATCTTCTGCAATCTTATCACAGAAGAACAAAAACCACAAGAGTTTAACCATTTCCAGAAATTTGGGTTACCTCTGCTACATCTGTATATATTGTGCATATGTTGCCTTTTACCCATAAGTATATACAGTATACAGAAACCTCTTTGACCCGACCACTCAAATTTGCACAAAAAATCTTCTGTGGGTTTTCTTTGTAGAAAAAAAAAAAGTATACAGAATGGAGGTTAGAGTGTCTATTGGAGTCAACCAGTATATACAGTCCTCCGAACCTCCTAATAATAATAAAAGACCCCACCACTCACTCACATGTGATGTGGGTTCGTTGTAGCCTGTGTGAGCTGCTGTGTAAATTTCTTGAGTCGAATATGTTCTTGATCTCAATTTCTTTTTGTTTAAGGATCAAGATTTTTTTTACAAACAAGAGGAATGACCATACCCATCGTGTACAAAATTATTTCTTGGATTCTGGGAACGTGAATTGACTTTCTAAGAAGGAATTGCCTGGGAGGATTTGTGTTATGGATGACATTTATCGATGATATTATGTTCATATGGCAGGGTATACGCGCAGGTTTGGATGAATTTCTAAAACTGTTTAATCATAATGAAGAGAACATTAAATTGACATGGACTGTTTATTGGGAGTGTTTGGATTTTTTTGGACATTAAATTGTCAGATGATCGGGGTGGAGGTGTCCATACTACTGTACATCGTAAACTGACAAGTGTGATCTCTGTTTTGCATGCTAAGTCTTCTCATCCATCACAGGTTATTTAGGCTATTCCTACAGATCAGTGTATTAGAGCCCACAGAGTTTGTGTTTCTAATGAAAGTTCTGAGATTGAAGATGCCAATCTCAAACAGAAGGTTTTGAGAAAGGGATATAGAAATACCGATACACATTGTGGATATATCAGGGTCCAAACTGAAGACAGAAATAGGTTCCTTACCTCTGTTACAGGTGCATCTCAATAAATTAGAATATCTTTGAAACGTTCATTCATTTCAGTAATTCAGTAATACAATCCATAATCAGCGTCTTCCATGATTGTGTGTCCTACTGAACCAGACTGAGGGACCATTTACAGGCTTAGGAAACCTTGGCAGGTGACACTGAATTTACAAGACTGAGCTGAACTTACAATATTCTAATTTTTTTAGATTTGGGTTTTCATTACCTGTAATCCATAATCAACATTTACAGAAATAAAACACTTGAAATAGAAAACTCTGTGTGTAAAGAATCTAGAAAATATAGGTCACTTTTTTAATTTAATTACTGAAAGAAATAAACGTTTCAAAGATATTCTCATTTATTGAGATGCTCCTGTACACAAAAAATTTAATTCTAGATGGGGGATATATCTCTGTTATTTTCTGAACTTCCTAAATTGGTGGCTACATGCAGCAGGACATTGGCTGATTTCTTCGCACATAGCCATGTTTCCCCAAGATATTTTCATTGTTCAAAGCAGGGGGTTCAAGTGGGGTCATTTCTGTGTGACAATTGTCCTGCTTGTCAGTATATGGTGAAAACTGATACATTCACCAGCAGTAATGGTGATAGGACATTCCCTATTGTACATCATATTGACTGTATAACATCAGCCATGATACTGTATATTTCGCCACCAGTCCATGTGGTAAGATCTACATTGGATTGACCTCCTGTGAATTACTAGTAAGGGTTTTGAAGTGTGTGAATAATATCAAGATAACTGCACGTTACAGGAGATGATATTGATACCACATATAGGCTGAAAACTCATGCACAACATTTTTGGGGAAAACCTCCATTCCTGGACAATAGAAAACAACTGAAAGGGGATTAATCAGATCCATCTTGGTTCAAGGGTTGGGGATATCAAACAACTGGCATGTATTGAACATAAGTGGGTTACCTTGTTGGAAACCATAATACACTAAATAATAGATTGGGATTCTCATCCTATTTATTGTAACTGATAGTCTTTTCAGTTTTTTTTTTTACTTTTTATTGTACAATTCAATTGGCGATCAGTTTGGGCCATTAGTGGAGAAGTTCAGGAGGCGATTTATTTGGTTGATTTGTATGTTATTTGTTTCATCACATGGTTGTTTTTTTTTACGGTAATCTTACCTTTATCATGGTTTGTCCTTATTGAATGTCCTTCGATGCTGATATTTGAAGATGGATTGTTGTAATTGACTCCTAATGACTTATGATATAATTTTAATCTCTTCAGCATTTAGTATTTATCGCACTGCTTTTAGTATCAAACTTACGTTTTCTTTTGCTTACAATTACATCACTCATTTGCAGTCACTTATGTTTCTTTGCACAGATATGAGGACATTCACCAACACAGTAGTTTGGACATAAATACGTAGAATTTTGCCCATTTTTTTTTCACATGTTGATTATGTATTTATCATCAATTATTTGTATAATTATTCGTTTTCATATATTTATATAATATATTTTTTCTTATTAACATTTTGAATTTGTCTGGGATTTTTTAAAATATTACATTAAATGTCTTTCATATACAGTATAATATATAAATATTTTCATTTAATTATCATCGGTTTACATTACTTATTATTACTTATGTTTCAGATATGAGTATTATAGGTCCTGCATGACAGATGCTGATAGTGCACCCTCCATTTGTATCCAGCACCATTCGGTGTAATGGATTGGGATTTTTATCATGACTAACAAGAGGCCGGCCAAGAATCTATTGCCCAAGGGCCCACCAAAACCTTGGACCCAGCCATGGCTAATGCATACAGTGATGTCACAGAACAGGGATATTATGCACAGTGACCTCACAGATCAGGGATGATGCAGATATTCAGAGATAATGTATACAATGATGTCTGCGTCTATGGGGTATGCTTTCTCTTGGCCCAGGCATTGTGGGCTCACGGTTTTAATGTAAAATAAAATAAACAGTTTTCATGATAAAAGTCATGGGGAAGAATATGCAATTATGTTTTTTTTTTAAGGAAAATGGAAAACTGCCTCTAGCGCCACCTATTGGATGGTAGTTGCCTAAAAGTCAGTGCCCCACTTTTAAGAAACCTTGAGACATGGTTTGGAATATAAAACAAACCAGAAAGCATCTTCCATAAGTAGAATACCTGTAACCCGTTCTGCACTGACACGAGAAAAATACCCCTAAAAAGCTGTCTGTGGATGGTTTCCTTTTCCTTATATTGCCTATAGCAGTCCATGTGCTAGCAATGGTGGTCTGGAAAGGCAGTTTAGTAAAGAAGAGATAGTACCCCTCCATAGTACCCCTATGATGTGGAGGAGGCAATGATGGAAGCCATGACTACTGGTGGTGAAGGTGGTAGTGGTGACAGGGGGTGGGATACTGGAAGTTGTGCTGGTTGGAACACCAATGGCAAAACTGTAGGAGGAGATTATTAAGGTGTGTAAGAATCCCATGGTCATGATGAGTCTAAAGGAAGACGATCACAATGTCAATTATTATTTTGTTGTGGGCAGCACCTGGAAACTGGGTGAGGGTGACAACTAGATGACATCAGAGGAAGAGGGGGCTGGTAATGGTGATGAGCAATGATCAGAATCGCAGTCCCAACATTCTAAACACCTGTGTGGGGCAGGCCTAAGGCAAACTCATCTGGTAGAGGTGGCAATGGCACACACATTCCCAACACTGTTGCTCGTTGAGGCACCAGCAACATTTATTCAACTCCCTTGTGGAAATTTTATGTACAATACCAAATGACAAGTCCATGGAAGTGTGCAAGATCTGCAGGCAAAAAATAAACTGTGGCTGTGCAAGTGCAAATGTAATGCAGGAACTAGATATAGATCAGGCCATATCCACACCTAGCACATGGTCAGCTTTATCATCATCATCACCCATGTTTCTCCTACTTCTCCACTATACTTTCAGGCATCCAAGGGAATGTGTATCTAGTAAACAGCACCATACATATCGTAGGGCTGTGCTTTGTATTGCAGCTTGGCCCCATTCATTTTAATAGGACTGAGTTGCTGCTATACTATGTGACCAATGAATGTGACATCGGCACAGGGAAAAGTCCAAACCACTCATACGCCCCATGGCCGCCTCAAACGAATGATCAGTGGGGGGTCATGGGTGTCGGACCCCCAATGTTCAGATATCGATGACCTATCCTTTTCTGAGACCAGTGCCCACATTCCTTCTCCTAACTCCTCCTCACTTATCTGTGTCTTATGTACATTTGGTCTTCTTATGGCTATTTCATCAAATGGTTAAAGGTAGTTTTATTTGCTGTCCTGTATAGTAGATGGATACCGGGCAGTTTTTGCTACAGAGGCATTTGATTTATTTATGTTTTTGTATACAGTGATGTCACGGGTCAGGGATGATGCAGACAGATAATGCACACTGTGATAAGTGCGTCTATGGGGTGTTTCCATCTGTTACCCCAGGCATGGTGAGATCATGGTTTTGAACTGAAATCAAATAAGAATATGCAAGTACCTTTTTGTTCACTGTAATAGGAAGACTGCGAGAAAACCCCTTTAAGGGTTAAGACTACTGAATAAATTGTAGAAATGCTGTGAATTAAATTTATTCTGAGATATACATTCTCTATTGTATACATATATTATAAGTTACTCTACAAGTTTACTACTTCTTCTTGTTAGCTTGTTCTACTTCTTGTTCAGAGCCCTCGAGATTTCATCCCACAGGTTCAGGAGATGTATAAGTGCTGGTGTCTTGTGTGTGACAGAGAAGCTTCTGCCGTCCATGTTACATGAGGATATGTTCTGTGTACATTGTCTTATATTATGATTGTTTTATTTTACAAATGTACTTACTTCATCCTTTATAATACTACATAAGGTAAACCATTACATTGTATTGTTCTGTAGCTGCTGTATGTCATATGATGTGCCTTATTAGTCTCTCTGTTATACATAGAGTAGTTTCACTTATTTGTTCTGTATTATTATAAGTATTAGTAATATTATTGTTTTATGACATAAAGGGATTGTCTTATCATGACAACCACTTTGAAGACTGAAGCCTATTCAGTGATCAGCTCTATTACTGGTAGAAGATATGAGCAGCCATAGCAGGGGAACTGTAATATTACAAGTCATACATCCAGATCACTGGTCGACTGTGTAATAAATAGATGGAGTTGACATCCCGAAGTAAGAGATACTCACTGTTAATTGTTCTCTGCTGTGTATAATTGATGGTGTCTACCTCTAATATATCCATATGCCCAAATAGGATATACCGATATGTTTTTTACTTTTATAGGAACAATGATACGGAGCAGTACAGGTAAGGCAGGGGATGTATCATTACCAACTAACAGCAATCTCTGCAGCCTTATTGTACAAGTCACTAAGTTCCAAAAATATTGGAGCACATCACATGGATTCTTTGCACTATAAATACTAAGTTACCTGCGGGAACAGGACATGTAGACAATATACTTTTTATTGTCACGTAGTTGTAATTTTAATACAATTGAGACAAAGTTATATCTACTGTACTGTATGTAGCAGCTAAATGTATTCTGAAGGAAAAACAACCTCAGTATAATTCTGGCTTATGGTTGTCCAAGGGCATGGTGGACATATAATGGCTCAAGAATGTCTCAGCACATACATGACATGTACAGGCTAAGCCTAGACCCCGTGTACTCAGTAATGATCATAGATTTATTAGGTGTTTCATTTTTCTCCATTTTGATTTAGTTTTTTATATGACAAGAAGGTTTAGTGTCCACTATATAATGTCATATCCTATCTCTATAGAATCAGAGCTCATTTTTTCTGTTACACTGCTCCAAATCCCCTGTGCCCGTCACAGCCAGAGAAGACTCTTTCGTACTTTGGCAAATAGATTGTATTCCTATCTTGATATCACCAGTAAGTTTTACAAGTGAGTTGATGTGTGTATATACTTTTATAGGAAAAAAACAGATCCATCCATGACTTCCATAAACCACACCATGATAGAAGGCTTTAGACTTAAAGGAATCTCAGATGTTCCTGCACTACAAGTTCTCATCTTCCTTCTGGTTCTTCTCATTTATCTCATCTGTCTTGGAGGAAATCTGACCATTCTACTACTGGTCTGCTGTGATCTCCACCTGCACACTCCCATGTACTTCTTCTTGTCCAACTTGTCCATCATAGACATTTTTAGCTCCACTACAACTCTACACAGGATTTTTGTAATCATGACAACAGACAACCACATGGTTTCTACCTGGGCCTGTATGACCCAGTTATATATTTTCTGTACATTAACCAATAATGAGCTTTCATTCTTGACCGCCATAAGCTTTGATCGCTATGTAGCCATCTGTAGACCTTTACATTATCACACAGTCATGAGTCGGAGACTCTGTGCTCTGCTGGCCTCAGTCTGCTGGGGTCTGGGGTTCATGGAGGAGATTCCTACCATTGTCCTCATTTCCAGGTTCACTTGTTACATTTCCAAGGAAATTGATCATTATTTTTGTGATGTTTTGCCCATCCGGGATATTACATGCAGTGACATTTCACATTTGGACCTTTTCATTCTAATTGCTGGTAATTTGCTTGTAATTGTTTTACTTTTCCTGACTATAACTTCTTATGTTTTCATTATTTCATATATTTTAAGAATCAGCTCGAGTACTGGCAGACGTAAAGCCTTCTACACGTGTTCCTCACACATCATGGTGGTTGTCCTCTTCTATTCTTCTATTGTATTACAATATGTAGGAACAGTTTGTGGGAGTAACATGGGTTCCAACAAAATCCTCTCTCTGTTAAACACGGCTGTTGTCCCCATGATGAACCCCCTGATCTACAGCCTGAAAAATAAAGATGTAAAATCTGCCCTACGAAGAAAACTTAAATTTTGAGGAACAATATATATATATATATATATATATATATATATATATTTAAAATCTTAATTTGCACATTTTGACTTGTCAAAGCTGAGACAAAGATGGATCATGTCCAACCTCTCATTTATCTACAGAAGGTCTAGTGCGAGGTAAAAGCTATTGATCTGTTGTGAACAATAATCCTCTCAATTCTATCCCTTGAGGTAGGTTAATGATGATTTTTTTTCCTAAGGTAATGGTTAAATCATTTTGTCTCTACACATACAGTAGCTAAGAAGGTGAAGTACAAGTGATGTACCTGCCCTGTTACAAAGTTGTATTGTTATACAGTTTGAGTCTTTAAGCAGAGATCAGGGGTGAAAGATTTAGGATACATAGACCACCGGGTCTAAAAGACACAAAAGAAGGACAATCAGTCTTAAGCTGGCCGTACACATCATCTAGTTCACACTTACACATTCCTAATGGGATATGAACAGTCTGTGTTTTAGGATAATGGTTTCTTCCCTTGTTATGGTCACAGGTCCACACCATCTCCAGTAGGTCCAGCGCATGGACCATCTACACTGATCCTTCTCATTTATCTCCTATTAGTGTATATTCTGTATTCATGTAACATACGTAACACAAACTTCTCAATTTTATCACAGAAGAACAAACCATTTCCAGAAATTCAGGTTAACTTTGCTTCATCTGTATATATTGCGCATATGTTTCCTTTACTTTGCATTTTACCCATAAATATATACAGTTTACAGAAACAAAAAAATCTGCTGTGGGGGTTCCTTGTAAAAAAAAAAAAAAAAAAAAAAAAAAATATATATATATATATATACAGTAGATGTCTACAGAACCTGTTCTATTAAACGTGTATACAAGTAGAGCCCCCCTGACAGAGTAGAGAGGGTGTCAGCAGTAAGTTTGTGTTGACGTCACTGATTATTTTGCCCTTCCTCTAATCCGTCAGAACAATAACCCCCCAAAAAAACGGATCCTGTCTCTGCCTTCACTCAGTCAGGTTTGGTCAGTAATCCATCAGTATTGCTGATGCCAAAAAAAACAAAAACAGGAGTGGATCTGTGAAAGATCCTCAGTGCGCCAACACCGTGTTGGCCCACACCTGAGTCTCCTTTCATATAAAACCACACTCACCGCCAGTGAGTGTTGGGTCCACAAGATAAATACAAGACAAGCTTTCTAAATTTTATATATTTATTAACCCCTAAATGGGTCGGTATTAACATCTAACACATGCAGTTCAGAACAGATATGTAGATATATGCAAGCATTAACAGTTACTAGTTACAAGATACAGTGCAATAAAATAAAAAAGGCATAAAAGTGAAATGATTACTTTACCACGCATCTCCTTGATGTGGCTCTATAATCCAACACTCACACATGCTCTGTTATGTGTGAATAACCAGTGGAGGCTTCTTAGCATGTGGCATTAATACAACAATCCAGCCTGCATGCTCTTCACAGTGGTCTGTCTGTAATATCCTGTAGTCTGTCTGTAATATCCTGTAGTCTGTCTGTAAAAACTCCTCATAGTGTTCTCTTGTAGTCCCAGCACAATCTCCTCCCACTGACCTCTTACCTCATCTTATATACCCTTTATGCCACCTCCCAGAATGAGGTCACCGGCAACAGCAAGTCTGATTGACTAACGCACTCAAGTCCAGATTATTTGTATTGAGCTGAGACCAAGTGAAAGGATACAATGTTATCAACCATGTCTGATCTAACAGCCCAGGCCAAACAATGCAGGTGTTTGTTTGATCACTCAGAGCTGTGTAGGAATACAATGGAGCCCTGCTGGGATGGATACAAAGCCCTATTGTTCCAGTCCGGCCACTATTGGCAATATACCTATGAGTAGGCTGTGCACATTATGAATGAATGGAACTAAGAGAGAGATACGATACCCAGAGATCAAAATACATCTCTGAGTTATAGCCATATTTAAGTGGAATCATCACACCTCCCCCTTTAGATGGGGCTTGTAGGAAGTAGGGGCCTGTGCCCCTCTTCTGAGAGCACCTCTGCCGCTTCAGCTCCTCAGGCTCTGGCCCCAAGGCTCTCTCACCTTCCCCCGGGGTCCCAGCAGACTCGGGCCTTGTCAGACTCCGAGGATGGTTGACCGGCACACGCCTTCAATATGTCCAGACTAGGGTCAGCTTGGACAGCCTCTCTGAACTCTTGGCTGGAGTGAGACAAAAGAGAGGTGCATGTTACATAGTGGCCGGACCCTTCTGGCTCTCTAGTCTGACTAGGGACGCTTCTAAGGCCCAGGCTCTGAGCCATGTACACTTGGCTACCTCCTGCCTGTTCTGGGTCCACTTTCTGAGTGCTGGCACCCTGTGGAGCCACACTCATAACCCCAAGTCTTTGGGATACCAGTTCAGAGACCCCGTCCTGGCAGTCTCTCAGGGTCTCTCTCACACTAACCGCTAGTTGGAAGAGTTCTAGGGGATTCTGCACCTCCCCCTTTGCTTCCAAACCTAGGGGCACCTCTGGTTCTGGCACAGGTATGTTTGGACCCTGTTCCTCCTGTACTTGGGTGGGTGATGGTGATACCTTGGGCAAATGACTGAGATCATGCTTCCCCAAACCATCCCCCACAATACATTGACAAGTAGTACATTTGACATACCCCCTTCCTGGGTCACACCTCCAGTACCCCATGCCATCTGCACTTGGGCCATGGGCACTCCTGGAATAGAACTGGACAGAAGAGACGTGTATGTCTCATACCAGCCAGACTCCTCCGGCTTCAAGGGAGTGAGGCTAGTCATGGCGGTCTCAGCACCGACTCCAGGTGGTGTAGGCAACGGTTCAAGGGTCGGAACGCCCTCCACCCTTGTAGCACTCTGGCTGCGGGCTAACACCACACTACCAGCAGTCCGTCCCTCACCTGGATCGGCCATGAGATCCACATAGCCTAACTGACCACCTGGCACATGGTCAGCAGTTGGGTGCTTATCGGATGCACTGGGCGAAATAGTAGAAGTCGCTTCCAGTGACTCAGAATAGCTACCCTGTACACTTTCACAACAAGCATTGGCAATTACATTGACAGTACATTCATTAGCAATTGTTAATTCACACCGGGCCTCAATGAGATCTGCAGTAGACATATTAACAAGCTGGGAGGGAGACGCCACCGCAGATGTAGGTGTGTCTACAGACAAAGTCTCACTGGCTCCTAGCACGGGGGTGAACAAAGCATCAATAACATTTTTGCTGAGCTGGGTTGCAGGAAGCTCATTTGCATCTTCCCTGCTCTCAGCTGAAGGCAACTCATTAGCATTTACATTGACTGCCATGGGAAGTATCTCAGAGGGGGAGTTGCGGGCCCTCTCTGCAGATATGACAGACACATTATCAACATTAGTCATAGACTGTTTACCACAGTAAATTGGGGTGCTCCCCACCCCATATTGGGACATCATAGGTCCTAAATCAGTTCCCAACAGTACATTAGCAGGCAAATCAGTCATTAGTCCCACAGTCCGCATTCCTTTTCCTAAACCCCAGTCCAGATACACAGATGGGCCACCTGCTGTGGCTTGGGAAGCAAGGAAGTTCTCAGGGCGGTTGGGGCACTCCTCCTTGAAATGTCCTGTCTGGTGACAGGCATGGCCCCGCCGCACCTCCCCTTGGGGTTTGGGGAAGGTCACTAGGGTGCCCAGAGTTCTTGGGACAGGGGAGGGACCACCCGGGGCATAGTTTGTCTCACCTGACGACA
The DNA here is from genome assembly GCA_947044405.1 of Leptodactylus fallax. Classification (NCBI taxonomy): domain Eukaryota; kingdom Metazoa; phylum Chordata; class Amphibia; order Anura; family Leptodactylidae; genus Leptodactylus; species Leptodactylus fallax. The sequence goes on from CAMRHE010000113.1 coordinate 5,041,162, forward strand.
GACGGCTGTGGTGACCTCCGGCCTGGCTTCTCCTTCCAACTTGAGGGTCTGTGCAGGGTTGTTGGAGTTTGCGCCTGCTGGGAGAGCTCCATCCTTTTGAGCTCAAGCTGATACTGCCGTTCTTGTTCTGCTGCCTCACGATCTACCTGCCGTTCTGCTGCCTGCCGTTCTTGTTCTTGTTCTACAGCTTCCAGAAAACAGTCCAATACCTGCAGGTATGTGTTAGGGTCACTGGTGCCTACTTGCTGTAGGGCCATTTGCCAGTATGAAACCATTTCCCCAAGGCTGGGGCTACTGGTCCCTCCTGGTGAAGTAATCCTTGGGACCAGGCTGCTTGCCGCACTTCCTGGACTAGCCCCAAAATCAGGACTCTACTCGATTCTCTGCATGGCTGTGGCTGCCTCCATTTCAGCCATACGCTCAGGATCTCCAAAAGCCTGGTTCAGCAGTTCTGGAGATCTGCTTCTGAGCCCACTAGCCATCCACTGGTATTTGCCAAATAAAAGATAGGATAGAATACAAAGAGTAAGGGAGGGGAACAGCACTGTATCAAACTTTCACTGTATCTTAATGCTTGCTTTCATACCGAGCTTGTCTCATAGGATTACTACAATCCCCAGCGTGTGAGTGATAAAGGTCACCAACACACGCCGTTTATCCTAAGATCCCACTGCTTCCACCAATGTGAAAGATCCTCAGTGCGCCAACACCGCGTTGGCCCACACCTGAGTCTCCTTTCATATAAAACCACACTCACCGCCAGTGAGTGTTGGGTCCACAAGATAAATACAAGACAAGCTTTCTAAATTTTATATATTTATTAACCCCTAAATGGGTCGGTATTAACATCTAACACATGCAGTTCAGAACAGATATGTAGATATATGCAAGCATTAACAGTTACTAGTTACAAGATACAGTGCAATAAAATAAAAAAGGCATAAAAGTGAAATGATTACTTTACCACGCATCTCCTTGATGTGGCTCTATAATCCAACACTCACACATGCTCTGTCATGTGTGAATAACCAGTGGAGGCTTCTTAGCATGTGGCATTAATACAACAATCCAGCCTGCATGCTCTTCACAGTAGTCTGTCTGTAATATCCTGTAGTCTGTCTGTAAAAACTCCTCATAGTGTTCTCTTGTAGTCCCAGCACAATCTCCTCCCACTGACCTCTTACCTCATCTTATATACCCTTTATGCCACCTCCCAGAATGAGGTCACCGGCGACAGCAAGTCTGATTGACTAACGCACTCAAGTCCAGATTATTTGTATTGAGCTGAGACCAAGTGAAAGGATACAATGTTATCAACTATGTCTGATCTAACAGCCCAGGCCAAACAATGCAGGTGTTTGTTTGATCACTCAGAGCTGTGTAGGAATACAATGGAGCCCTGCTGGGATGGATACAAAGCCCTATTGTTCCAGTCCGGCCACTATTGGCAATATACCTATGAGTAGGCTGTGCACATTATGAATGAATGGAACTAAGAGAGAGATACGATACCCAGAGATCAAAATACATCTCTGAGTTATAGCCATATTTAAATGGAATCATCACAGGATCCAAAACAGAGATGACACATGAATGGAATATTTGCATGTCTTCTGTGTTTTGTACCCACTCCTGCTTTTGGCTACCAAATCATAAGCCAATTCTGATGTGACCATACAGGCCTTACAGCTGCTACACAGTCAGGATCTATTGTGCATCTAATTTTTGCTTCCTTCTGACAAATCAGAAGAAGGGTCAAATAAATGATGATGTCAACCAGGCCTAAAAGGCAGAATAGTGGTCCAGTCATGGAGTGGGGAGGATGGGAACAGCATGAGAAGTGACATAGTGTTGAGGTAGCAACAGCATGAGGAGGCCACAGAGTGATAAGGGACATAATGTGGAGGTGGCAGCAGCATGAGGAGGCCACAGAGTGGCAAGGTGACATAATGTGGAGGTGGCAGCAGCATGAGGAGGCCACAGAGTGGCAAGGTGACATAATGTGGAGGTGGCAGCAGCATGAGGAGGCCACAGAGTGGCAAGGTGACATAATGTGGAGGTGGCAGCAGCATGAGGAGGGTACAGAGTGGCAAGGTGACAGAGTGGGGAGGTGGGTGACACAAACAGTACCCGCTGATGATGTTGGCTGTAAGAAGGAGCACTTCATCAGATGTGTGACAGCATTCTGATGATGAAGCCCCTTCGTTACCCGGCTCCCAATTGCGATCGGCTACATCATCATCAAGTACTGTCTGCACGTCACTGATGTCCTCCTGAACGGTTTCTGAGCCAGGAGCCTGACCGCTCGCAACACCAGCTCCCATGTCACTCTCCTCATCACTACTTGCCCGCCTACCAGAGGAAGCGGCGGATGTCTCCTCTAGATCTTGGCTGGGCAGTAGCTGCTGACTGTCCTCTAGTAGCACCTCCTCACTGTATAGTGGATCTGAGCCCACAGCATAGAGTACTTCTCTGGCTGAGGAAACAGAAAAGGACAGAGGCAGGTTGAGGACAGGTGAGGGCACAGGGCCTGCTCCTGGGCCATGTCAACTAAGGGTTGTGTCTGACGAACCCACCGACTCTTGGCTGGGGGTGTCTGATGTCACTTGGGATGAAGTGGATGACCGAGTCAACCATTCTAGAACTGTTGGGTTGCTGGTCAACACACGACCGCTAGCTGACACTGAGAGCTCAGGCCTCTGTAAGTGACCCCTGCTGCCACGCCCCATTACTCTGCTGCGACCTGTGCCTGCACCAGAAACATTTAGGCCTGTGCCCCTCCCCTGTGCATGGCCTGTCGCTTCTCTGTCTGACATACTGGTACATCAAATAAGTAAATGAAAAGGAAATTAATACAGGGCAAAAAGGCCTGTAGTTTTCTCCCTTTAACACACAACGGCTAATAAGCCACTTATTTTTCCCCACTAATAAACGCCAAGAAAAAGTGTTATAACAGATAACTTCAGAGATTAATGGATAGCAATCCTTTATTTTTGCCACTAATGCACGGCAAAAATGCCTGTAATTTTCTCCCTTCAACACACAACGGTGAATAAGCCACTTATATTTTCCCCACTAATAAATGCCAGTTTAAATTCTTCCCTATCCTTTCCTTACACTTTTAATGCTCTTTCCCTGAACTCCGATTGAACAAAATATCAGTTTTCAAGTATTTTCTACCACTTTCCCTAGCGCCTGCTGACGTCCCTCCCGGCACTAAGTACACTAGAAAATGCCTGAATCCAAGGAGGGTATTTATAGGGCTGTGACATCACAGGGTTGGCTACTGATTGGTTGCACGCATGGAATTGTGGGTGATCCCACGTTTCCAGAGTTCCTTGCCCCATGTCCTAACATGTGCAGCAGCCATTTTAGGAAAAAATGCGATTCGTTACCACGAAGCATGAGGAAATCCGGATTCGATGTGAATCAAATATTTCCTGAAATTCGGATCAAATTCCACTTCATCAGCTTCGATTCGCTTATCTCTAGTGATATCCTTAGCACAGGGAAAAGACCACAGAACTCATAAGCCCTGTGGCCTCTTCAAATAGAGGGGTCATGGATGTCGCACCCCACCGATCAGATATTGATGACCTATCCTTTCCTAAGGCCCCCTTTTCTTCTCCTAACTCCTCCTCTTTTGTTCTTCTTATGGCTATTTTATCTAAAGGTTACATTTTTAGTAACTATACAGTTTTAATTGCAGTCCTGTATAGTAGATGCATGCAGGGCAGGTTTTGATACAGAGGCATTTGATTTATTTCCACTTTCTTGGGTCTGAAATTCTACTTTTCAAGTGCAAGGTTAATGTATTAAGTGATATCACAGAAAGGGGAAAACACCCACAGTCATATCACAGGTCAGGGATGATACAGACAGATAATACACACTCTGATATGTGTCTCTATGGGGTGTTTCCTTCTGTTACCCCAGGCATGGGGAGATCATGGTTTGAACTGAAATAAAATAATATGACAATATGATTTTCTTCGTTGAAATAGGAAGACTGTGTCAGTAATGCCACTTGCTGAAAGGTCATCAGTATCACAATAGGTCAGCAGTATCAGATCAGTTGGTTCACCGATCAGCTGATGCAACTGACGAAAGCTGTATATAAGGTATACGGCCAGAAGCTGCCCTGCTCCTATTCAAGTAATTGGGAGCAAGATCTGTAATTCCAGGAGCCACTGTTACAGTGTACATACAGGCAGCTGTATTCAGTGTACAGAGCTCAGTACACTGTAGTGGTGGTGCTGAGGAACTGCAACCCCTCCCCCACTCACTTGACAGGGTAGGTCATCAGTATTAATTATCTTCAGATTCCTGAACAACCCCTTTAGGATTTGGAAGCTCACATACAATAAGGCGAGATCCCCAGTTTGGGGATCAGAAACAAAAGCTTCAGAATATATTACAGAATATATTACAAAGTTTTGTATTGCCAGACATGTTTAGGGATGAGTGGAATGTCAGGCTGGCTTCTATATATAAGTTTTGTCATGATGGCACACAGATGGGTGCAGAAGTAAAATAGACTGTTGGTTTTTGGACACCATGTCACATTTGCAGAGACCCTAAAATTGCCCCTACAAAATGGGGTCACTTCTTGGGGAATTCCAGTTTACTGGCACCTCCAGGGCTCTGCAAAAATAACATGGCGTTCAGAAACCTGTCCCTCTAAATCTATACTCCAAAAGTTACAAAGTGCAGTGTTCCTTCCCTTCTGAGCCCTGCTGTGTGCCCAAACAGCAGTTTATGCTCACATATACAACTTCTTTTTAACCGGGATAACTCACTGACAAGTTTAATTTCATTTGAGCATTGAAAGGGTATATTTCTTTAAAAATTTCAATATTCACATTAATTTTTTGGAAGCACGCTTGGGCTCAAAATGATGATAATACCCCTTTGAGAAATTCCTTGAGGAGTGTAGTTTGTAAAATGGGGCCACTTTTGGGAGGGTTTTTATTGTACTTGTACTTTAGGGGCTCTTAAAATGTGACATGGCACCAGAAAACTATGTTAATAAAATCTGCCCTTTAAAACCCAAACTGTGCTCTTTCTATTCCGACCCCACCATGTACCCATACAGCATCTTACAACCACATATGAGAGATTCCCATGTTCAGGTGTAATTGTGTAACAAACTGTGGTGTGTGTTTTCTTCTTTGACCCCTTGTAAAAATAAAAAAAATTGGGACTAAATAGATGGTTTATTGGAACAAAAGTAATTTTTCATTTTCACCTCCCAATGCTAATAAAATCTGTGATACAGCTGAGAAGTCACAATTCTCACCATACTCCTTGATAAATTCAATGAGGGGTGTAGTTTCCAAAATGCGGTCAATTTTTGGGGTTATTTCCATTGTATTGGTGCTTTAGGGGCTCTGCAAATATGACATGGAACTCGAAAACTTTTCCAGCAAAATCTGCCCTCTAGGATTCAAATAGCGCTCTTTCCATTCGGAGCCCCGCCATGTACCCATACAGCAGATTATAACCACATATGGGGTGTTGCCGTGTTCAGGAGAAATTGTGTAACGAACTGTGGGGAGCTTTTTCTCCTTTAACCTCTTGTGAAAATGAAAAACTTGAGGATAAAGTGACGTTTTTGTAATTTTTCATTTACACATCCCAATATTAATAAAATCTGTGAAACAGCTGTGGGTTCAAAATGCTCAGTATACCCCTTGATAAATTCTGTGAAGGGTGTAGTTTCCACTTTTGGAGGTTTCCATGAGACCTGACACCTGAAAACTATTCCAACATAATCTGCTTTTCACAAACCCAACGTCGTTCCTTCCCTTCCGTGTACTGCTGTGTGCCCATCAGTTTACATCCACATGTGAGGTATTTCCGTGCTTGGGAGAAATTACATAAGAAACTGTGAGATTTTCTCCTTAACTCCTTGTGAATGTGTAAAGTTTAGGTCTAAATGAATGTATTATTGAAAAAACATTACATTTCTAAGCCTCATCTCCATATTGTTTTTATTCCCGAGAAATGCTTAAAGGGTTAACAAACTTCCCAAATGCTGTTTTGTATTATATGAGGGGCGCAGTTGGAAAATTTTCTTGTAAATCTGGAAAATCGCTGTTAAACTTGTAAGCCTTCTAATGTCCGAAACAAATTGAAGGATGGTTAAAAGATGATGCCGATATAAAGCAGAGATATGATAGATAATATTTATTCATATATTTGGGTGGTGTGACTGTCTGAAAAGCAGAGCATTTCTCCCTTTGAAAATTGAGAATTGTTCCAAATTTCCATCAATAAATAAATGCAAAAATTTTGATCAATGTTTACCACTAACATGAAGTACAATGTGTCAGAAAAAAACAATCTCAAAATCACTTGTGTAAGTTAAAGCTTCTCAAAGTTATTGCCATATAAAGTGCCAGTTTTGAAAAGTGAGTTCGTGTCCTTAAGGGGTAAAGGGTTAAGACTACAACTGAATACTTTGTAGAAGTTTTATGAATTAAACTTATTCTGAGTTGTATATTCTCTGCTGTATACATACCGTATATTACAAGTTTACTACTTCTTGTTAGTTTGTTCTACTTCTTGTTCAGAGCCCTCGAGATTTCATCTCACAGCTCAGGAAAGTGTATAAGTGCTTCTGTCTTGTGTGTGACAGAGAAGTATCTGCTGTCCATGTTTACATGAGGCATGTCCTGTGTACATCGTCTTATATTATAATAGTTTTTTTTTTTCTACAAATGTATTTACTTCATCCTTTATAATCCTACATAAGGTAAATGACTCCATTGTATTGTCCTGTAGCTGCTGTATGTTATATGATGTGTCGTCTTATTAGTCTTCCTGTTATACATAGAGTAGTTTGACTTATTTGTTCTGTATGGTGATAGTATGTGTTATCATATATTTAAAGGGATTGTTTTATATGACAACCACTTTAAAGACTAAAGCCTGTAAAGGGATCGTGATTGTCAGAAGATATGACCAGCCATAGCAGGAGAACTGTAATATTACAAGTCATACATTCAGATGGATGCCGACTGTGTAATATAATGTCAAATATACTCAGCCTCTAAAAGGTATCGCCTGATTTCTTCACTTTTCCACTACGTTCTATGGCTAACACGGTATAACATTATACTACTGTGTAATATATAGATAGTCAACGTCTTGGAGCAAGAGATTCTCATTGTTAGTTGTTCTCCACTGGGTCTATTTTATGATGTCTACCCCTAATATATCCATATGCCCAAATAAGATATACAAATTTTATTTTTTTTTGCTTTTACTGTATTACCATCTCGCAGCAAACTCTGCAGCCTTATTGTACAAGTCCCTGTATCCTAAAAATATTACAAGTCACATGAATTCTTTTTACTATGATGTAAAAAATATAATTATTCTTGGGAATAGAACATGTAGACAAGATACATTTATTTTTAATGTCATGCAGTTGTAACTTTAATACAATTGAGACAAAGCTATATATACTGTACTGTATGTAACAGCTGAATGTATTCTGATGGAAACTCGACTTCAGCATAATTCTGGCTCAGGGATGTCCAAGGGCATGTGGGACATATATTGACTCAAGAATGTCTCAGCACGTACATGACATGTACAGGCTAAGCATAGGCCCCGTGTACTCACTAATGATTGTAGATTTAATAGATGTTTCATTTTTCTCCATTTTGTTTTAGTTTTTTTCTATGTACACAGATTCACCATTCTTTATATAATATCATATCCTATCTCTCTAGTGTCGGAGCTCAGTTTTTGTTACACTGCTACAAATCCCCTGTGTCCTTCACACAGCCAGAGAAGACTCTTTTATACTTTGGCAAATAGGTTGTATATGATGATTAATACATAGTTGTGAGATAACGTATATTCATATTATATACTTTTATAGGGGGAAAAAAACAGATCCATTCATGAGCTCCATAAACCAGACCATGATAGAAGGCTTTAGACTTAAAGGAGTCTCAGATGTTCCTGCACTACAAGTTCTCATCTTCCTTCTGGTTCTTCTCATTTATCTCATCTCTCTTGGTGGAAATCTGATCATTCTACTACTGGTCTGCTGTGATCCCCACCTGCACACTCCCATGTACTTCTTCCTGTCCAACTTGTCCATCATAGACATTTCTGGCTCCACTACAACGCTACACAGGATTTTTGATATCTTCACAACACAAAACCACATGGTTTCCACCTCTGCCTGTATGACCCAGTTATATATTTACTGTGCATTAACCAGTAGTGAGTGTTCAATTTTGGCCGCCATGAGCTATGATCGCTATGTAGCCATCTGTAGACCTTTACATTATCACACAGTCTTGAGTCGGAGACTCTGTGCTCTGCTGGCCTCAGTCATCTGGAGTTTGGGGTTCATAGAGGATGTTCCTCTCATTGTCAGTATTTCAAGGTTCACTTGTTACATTTCCAAGGAAATTGATCATTATTTTTGTGATATTTTGCCCATCCGGGACATTACATGCAGTGACACGTTACTTGTGGACCTTTACATTTTAATTGTTGGCAATGTGAATGTATTTCTTTTACTTTCTCTGACTATAACTTCTTATGCTTTCATTATTTCATGTATCTTAAGAATCAGCTCGAGTGCTGGCAGACGTAAAGCCTTCTACACGTGTTCCTCACACATCATGGTGGTTGTCCTCTTCTATACTTCTATTGTATTACAATATGTAGGAACAATATCTGGAAACAAGATGGGTTCCAACAAAATCCTGTCTCTGTTAAACACGGCTGTTGTCCCCATGATGAACCCCCTGATCTACAGCCTGAAAAATAAAGATGTGAAATCTGCTCTAAAACGAAATCTTAAATTGTGAGGAATAAAATATTACATTTTTTTAATCTTGATTTGTATGTTGTGAAATCTATTGTCAAAGTTGAGACAAAGATGGATCATGTTCAACCTCTCATTTATCTACAGTAGGTCTAGTGGGAGGTAAAAGCTATTGATCTGTTGTGGACAATAATCCTCCCATTTCTATTCCTTGAGAAAGGGTAATGAGGATTTCCTAAGGTAATGGTTAAATCATTTTGTCTCTACATGTACAGTACTTAATACCCTTTAAAGTGAACTACAAGTGATGCATCTGCCCTGTTACAAAGTTGTATTGTTATACAGTTGAATGATTGAAATATGATGGTTAATACTGTATTGTATTGTCTATGTCATGTATCGAGATAACGCTGCCTAGTGGGGTTGTAGGACCGGGCAAGATGCTGTTTCAGTAATATCTTCAGTGTAAATTTTGACACTTGTCTTGTCTAGGGTTATCAAGTAACCATTGGCCTTATAGTAAAACTCAGTATGGTCCCCCCATAACTGTCATCAGAACACATAACTCTGGTACCTGATGTGCATTTTAACCCTTTAGCGATCCAAGGTATTTAGCATTAATCCAGTAAGATTTTATCCATTTCTGCATTGTGGTTTTAATAACTTTTACATTTTTTTCTTCTAACATAGCTTTACAAGACCTTTTATTTTGTGGGTACATAAGACTTTTCGATCAGTTTTTATTACATTTTGTGTTCTGCCATCTGAATGGGTTTTACCATTTATCATGTAGAACAAATAAGGTACTAATTTTATTTATGGGTTGTTATGGATTTGGTGATACCAGTTCTGTGTTTTCTATTTATTTTTTTAAATTAACAAAGGAAAAAAACGTATTTTTTTTCTTTTCCTATAAAACCATGCTGTGGTCAGCATTAACTGCAGCATCTAAGGGGTTAAATGATTGATTAAGGGCATACCATCAAGAACATAAGTCCATGACACCCCCTCCCCTGTGGTTATCTGAAGTCACAAGGACAGAAGAATGAGGAATTACTACCTCCAGCTGCACATGTTCCCCTGCACACTGGTTGAAGTGAAAGCTGAGTATTTGCAGCTTCACTTTAACCAATTTAACCAGGCATGGTCTTGACTTAAGGCTGTCTAAATGACTGCTGCTTTTGCAGCACTGAACGTCTCCTGCTCACGTTAAACTGTAATGTACTTTCTTTGCACAAGCAGGAGATGTCCAAAACTGTCAGGGGGCTAAACCTTCTGAATCAAAAAGTTGTGTCGAGCTGTGGTAGACTGGGTGAGCCAGTGTGTAAATTTCTTGATGACTACTTGAAGCTTTGGGCTTTTGAACTGTCATCCTAAATTAAGGATTTGAGTGACGTCTTGCGGTGAGTGGACGGTATTGTTCTTGAGTTGGATATGTTCTTGATCACATTTGATGTGGAGTCACTATATACCTGTACTAGCCATAGATAGGAGTTTTAAGCTGTAAAATACTTTCTTACGATGCGTAGTCCTGATGGCGCATTAGTGAATTTGCTACTGACATTAATGGACTTTGTGTTATATCATAATTTCTTTTTGTTTAAGGATCGATATTTTTTTTTTACAAAGTGGCGTGACCGTGGGCCGGTTATATACCATCTTATGCAAATTGAAAAAGTTAACATGGTGGATCAGCAGGTGGAGTCATATTTTGTATCCGTCTTCTCCCAAGAAATGGATGGAAATATGAACATAAATGGTGATAGTGATGAGGGGAAAGAGGACTCCAAGCTGATTATAAGTGAAGGTTTGGTAAGAGAACATTTAGCTAAGATTAAGGAAACCAAGTCCCCAGGACCGGATGATTTACACCCTAGAGTTTTAAAAGAATTAGCAGAGGAAATAACAGAACCCCTTGCAATAATCTTTAATAAGTCATGGGAAACAGGAGTGGTCCCTCTAGATTGGAAAAGGGCAAATGTGGTCCCCATCTACAAAAAGGGGAATAGGGACGACCCAGGAAATTATAGGCCGGTAAGTCTGACCTCGATAGTAGGAAAAATCTTTGAACAAATCGTTAAAGAACATTTAATTAGGTACCTGGATGGGAAGGCTTTAATAAATCAGAGCCAGCACGGCTTTATGCCTAATAAATCTTGTCAGACTAATCTTATTTCCTTCTACAATAAAGTCACTGAATGGTTGGACCAGGGGAATGCAGTGGACATAGTATATCTTGACTTTAGTAAGGCCTTTGATAAAGTATCACATAACATTCTTATTGAAAAAATGATCAAGTATGGCTTTGATAAAATATCAGTGAGGTGGGTTCACAATTGGCTTAATGATCAGGCACAAAATGGCTATACATCAAACTGGAAGAAAGTAAAAAGCGGGGTGCCGCAGGGCTCTGTCCTGGGCCCAGTACTTTTTAATATTTTTATAAATGATCTGGATGATGGGATTAATGGGGAACTAATAAAATTTGCAGATGATACAAAGATAGGAGGAATAGCCAACACTAGAGAGGAGAGAGAATGCATCCAAAAGGACTTGGACACACTGGAACAATGGGCTGAGGTGAACAAAATGGTATTCAACAGGAACAAATGCAAAGTCCTACATCTGGATAACAGAAATGCAAGAAGCATATATAGTATGGGAGGAATAGTACTAAGTGAGAGTACAGGGGAAAAGGATCTGGGCATAATAATAGATCGCAAATTCAACATGAGTCAACAGTGCGGTGCGGTGGCTAAAAAGGCTAATAAAATTCTAGGATGTATCAAGACAAGCATTGAAGCTAGATCAAGAGAGGTAATTATTCCGCTGTACTCTGCCCTGGTCAGACCCCACCTGGAATACTGTGTACAGTTCTGGGCGCCCCAGTTTAAGAAAGACATCGATTTATTGGAGCAGGTCCAGAGAAGAGCAACCAAAATGGTGGAAGGTCTACAAACCATGTCCTACGAGGAAAGGCTAAAAGAATTGGGGCTGCTTAGTTTGCAGAAGAGAAGGCTAAGGGGAGACTTAATAGCAGTATTTAAATATCTGAAAGGTTGTCACAGTGCAGAGGGATCTACCCTATTCTCATTAGCAGAAGGAAGCACGAGAAGTAATGGGATGAAACTAAGGGGAAGGAGATTCAGATTAGACATTAGGAAAAACTTTCTAACAGTAAGGGTAGTGAGGGAGTGGAATAGGCTGCCACGGAGGTGGTGAGTTCATCAATTGAAATCTTCAAGCGGAAACTGGATAGGTATATAGCTGGGATGATTTAGGAATTCCTGCTTTTGCAGGGGGTTGGACTTGATGGCCCTTGAGGTCCCTTCCAACTCAAACAAACAAACAAATTTATTTTTTGGATTCTGGGAACGTAAATTGGTTTTTAAAGAAGAAACATTGCCTGGGAGGTGTCATGTCTTGGATTAGACTTATCGATGATATGTCATTCATATGGCAAGGTATACGTGCATTTTTGGATGAATCTCTGCAAATGCTTAATCACAATGATGCGAACTTCAAATTGACATGGATTGTTTGTTGGGAGTGTGTGGATTTTTTGGACATTAAATTGTAAGATGATCAGGGTGGAGGTGTCCATACTACTGTTAGAGATGGGCGAATCAGTTCGTATTGAACTGGATTCAACCCAAATATTCCAAATTGTTCAGTTTTTAGGGAAACCGAACAAATTGGGATTCGTCTCGGGCAAACTAAAATGGCCATTACGACATGCATTGCGGTAAATTATTATACTCTGGGGTCTCTTTAGACCCAATAATATAAAAGATGAAGGTGACAAAAATAAAAAAAAAAAACATTTATACTTCTGTTAGCTCTTTTCGGTCTTCTCACCGCCCAATACGGAATAATGATAGGCCTCAGCTGTCCATACCGACGTCATGATACTTGCCAATTACAAAACTCTGTGGTCTTCTAGGGCCCATGACAACCCCCAGGAGGCTTGAAGAGGACACTGAGGGACCACTGGATGCCGTGAGGAAGTGCTGGAGAGGTGAGGCAAGGTGAAGTATTCTTTTTCCGCACCTCCCCTGTGCCTCCAGGAGCACTTCTGGTTTGAGCCAAACAAGATCGGAAAACATATCAGGCAGATGAACCTCTCGAAAATTGAATCGTGCAAGGTCCACCCATCTCTAATCTTTACCCATGCCAATGGCCACTCACTTCACAATCTCACTTCCCACAATGGCTAAACCAGTACCATACTCTGAACTGTCGAGGGGCAATGTGAAATAGCTGTCTGCAGATTGGTGTCTTTTTCTTTTGGAAGAGATTTTATAGTTTGGTTTATGTCACGTTGTGTAATAAGGCTTCTTGTAAGTCAGAGACTGACTACCTTATAATAGATGGCACTAGAGTACAGTTTTCCTTTTTCTGTGTAGTAAAACCTATGTTCATATTCTTTCCCGTAATCTGTAAGAGAGCATGCACAATCTCTAAGACTTTCTTACGCCTGCAAAGACAGTCTGCTCAAAATCCATGAAAAAAGGGTCAAAAACTATTGCAGTTTTTACAGTGGCCACCAGAGCAGACACAATGGGATGCTGACATTTTCAGTTTTGTGAAGCTTTGCTGAATAGACAGAGAGGTTAAGCAGAGTCATCTCAATATCATTATAGGGTAGACGAGTTAAAGGGAACCTGTTACACCGAAAATGCACTACAGTCTGCAGACAGCATGTTAGAGAAGCTGACCAGATTGATATACAGTTTTCTTGGAAATAATTCCTTTAGCTTATATTTTATTTATTTACAATATATCACTGCTCTTTCGTAGCTTAGTTATCACATGGAGGGGTTTACTCAATTACTATATTACAAAGCATTTTATATTTGCCTGAACTTATGATTATTGCGAAATTTATTAAAAAAAGTTAAAAAAAAAAATTATCTACAACATTTAAAGCTCCAAAATACTGTAATACTGTTAATATACATGAGAGGTTCCCTCTGAGTCAATGTGAAGATCTGCTGTTTGCTGTCGCAGTGGAAGGTCCAGGTCCAATCACTTGTCGGATCTGCCAGATTTCTGAATCTCGATCTACAGGGATCTGTGGAATATCGGGCTGGCTCTTATATAAAAATTTTGCCGTGATGAAAAGAAATGACACAATCCCTTTAAGAGTTAAGACTCCATCTGAATACTTTGTATAAGTTTTATGAATTAAACTTATTCTGAGTTGTATATTCTCTATTGTATATATATATATATATATATATATATATATATATATATATATATACGTATATACAGTATATATTACAAGTTACTCTACAAGTTTTCTTCTTCTTGTTAGTTTGTTCTACTTCTTGTTCAGAGCCCTCGAGATTTCATCCCGCAGGTCAGGATAGTGTATAAGTGCTGGTGTCTTGTGTGTGACAGAGAAGCTTCTGCCGTCTATGTTACATGAGGTATGATTTGTATACTTTGTCTTACAGAATAATTGTTTTATTTTACACATGAATTGACTTCATCTTTTATAATATTACATAAGGTAAATGACTACATTGTATTGTTATGTAGCCAGGGTATGTTATAAGATTTGTATTTGTATTACAGTCCCTGTTAAATATATTTGTTCTGTATTATGATAACTAGTAGCAATATTGTTTTATGATGTATTTCAAGGGATTGTCTTATCATGACAACCACTTTGAAGACTGAAGCCTATGAAGTGATTGTTAGGAGAAGCTATGACCAGCCATAGCAGGAGAACTAATATTACAAGTCATACATTAAGATATGTAATACATAGAGGGACTTGAGTTTCCGGAGTAAGAGATGCTCTTTGTTAGTGATCCTACTCTATGTCTAATCTATGGTGTCTACCTCTATTATACCCATATGCCCAAATAGTACATATAGAATTTTATTTTTTTTTTTACTTTTCAAGGTCCAATCATTAGGAGCAGTAAAGGTAAGTCAGGGGGATGTATCATATTAACTCACAGCAAATCTTCATGTAACACATTTACATTCATCACAATCATAACCAGACCCTCCAAAACCATGGATTACACATCTCCTACTGTGGTGAGGATCTCTGCGCCATTATTGTACAAGTCACTGTGCTCTAAAAATACTGGAACAAATCACATGAATCCTTTATGCCCTACTATAAAAACTAATATTTACTCAGGTACAGGGCATGTAGACAATATACTTTTTATTGTCATGCAGTTGTAATTTTAATAGGATTGAGGTAAAGTTTATATATAATGTATACTGTATGTATGCTAAAAAAAACGCCTTCAGCATACTTCTGGTTAATGGTCATTCAATGGCATGTTGGACATATAATGCTCAAAGAATTCTTATATATGTATCTTATATATGATATGTACAGGCTAAGCATAGACTCCATGTACTAAGTAAAGATTGTAAATGTAATAGGTGTTTAATTTGTTTCCATTTTGTTTTAGTTTTTTCTATGATACACAGATTCAGCGTCCTGTATATAATATCATATCCTATCTCTCTAATGTCAGAGCTCAGTTTCTTTGTTACACTGCTCCAAATCCCCTGTGCCCATCACACAGCCAGAGGAGACCCTTTTTATACATTGGCAAATAGGTTGTATTTCTATCTTTATATTACCATTACAATATAGAGCTGAAGTAATGTAAGTGTATATTATATACTTTATAGGAAAATAACAGATCCATCCATGAGTTC
The DNA here is from genome assembly GCA_947044405.1 of Leptodactylus fallax. Lineage (NCBI taxonomy): Eukaryota > Metazoa > Chordata > Amphibia > Anura > Leptodactylidae > Leptodactylus > Leptodactylus fallax. The sequence continues at coordinate 5,056,658 of CAMRHE010000113.1, forward strand.
CATAAACTACACCATGATAGAAGGCTTTAGACTTAAAGGGGTCTCAGATGTTCCTGAACTACAAGTTCTCATCTTCCTTCTGGTTCTTCTCATTTATCTCATCTCTCTTGGAGGAAATCTGACCATTCTACTACTGGTCTGCTGTGATCCCCACCTGCACACTCCCATGTACTTCTTCCTGTCCAACTTGTCTGTCATAGACATATCCAGCTCTACTACAGCACTACACAAGATTTTTGTCATCTTTGCAACACACGACCACATGGTTTCCACCTTGGCCTGTATGACCCAAATGTATATTTTCTCTTCATTAATCAGTAATGAGTGTTCAATTTTGGCCGCTATGAGCCTTGATCGCTATGTAGCCATCTGTAGACCTTTACATTATCAAACAGTCATGAGTCGGAGACTCTGTGGTCTGCTGGCCTCACTCAGTTGGGGTTTTGGGTTCATAGAGGGGATTCCTACCATTGAGTTCATTTCCAGGTTCACTTGTTACATTTCCAAGGAAATTGATCATTATTTTTGTGATGTTTTGCCCATCCGGGACCTTACATGCAGTGATACTTTACCAGTGGACCTTTATGTTCTAATTGTTGGCAATGTGAATATAATTATTTTACTTTCTCTGACTATAACGTCCTACATTTTTATTATTTCATGTATCTTAAGAATCAGCTCGAGTACTGGCAGACGTAAAGCCTTCTACACGTGTTCCTCACGCATCATGGTGGTTGTCCTCTTCTATTCTTCTATTATATTACAATACATAGGAAAATTTCCGGGAACAACATGGGATCCAACAAAATCCTCTCTCTGTTAAACACGGCTGTTGTCCCCATGATGAACCCCCTGATCTACAGCCTGAAAAATAAAGATGTAAAATCTGCTTTTAAACGAAAAATTAAATTTTGAAGAATAAAATATTATTATTTTGTTATCTTCATTTGTATGTTGAGAAATCTATTGTCAAAGTTGAGACAAAGATGGATCATGCTCAACCTCTCATTTATCTACAGTAGGTCTAGTGGGAGGTAAAAGCTATTGATCTGTTGTGGACAATAATCCTCCCATTTCTATTCCTTGAGATAGGTTAATGAGGATTTTTCCCTAAGGTAATGGTTAAATCATTTTGTCTCTACAGGTACAGTAGATAAGAAGGTGAAGTACAAGTGATACACCTGCCCTGTTACAAAGTAGTATTGATATACAGTATGATACTACATGTTGAAGGACAGTTGAATATTTGGGATATGATGCTTATACTGTATTGTATTGTCTATGTCATGTATCAAGATAATGCTGCCCATTGGGGTTGTAGGAACTGGCAGATGTCTTCAGTGTAAATTTTGATACTTGTTTTGTCTAGGGTTAACAAGTAACCATTGGCTTTTATAGTAAAACTCAATATGGTCCCCCATAATTGTTATCAGAAATAAAATAAGAACATGAAAATCATTCCTAGGATCTCCTGACAGGGTAGGGGGTCGTTCAGCAACCGGCATGTCAAATCTTTCTGCAGTGAGCAGGGTAGAAAGATTTAGGATACATAGACCACCAGATCTACAAGAGATAAAAGATGGACAATCAGTCTTAAGCTGGCCGTACACATGGTCTAGTTCACACGTACACATTCTTAATGGGATATAAACAATCTGTGTTTTAGGAGAATGGTTTCTTCCCTTGTTATGCTCGCAGGCCCACACCATCTCCAGTAGGCCCAGCACATGGACCATCTACACCAAACCTTCTCATTTATCTCCTATTATTCTGTATTCTAAGCAGTTACATGTCACAGTGTGGTGGTGCAGTGCATTGGTGTTACCATGTATATTTACCAGGTGGCACCAGGATTTTTTTTTTTTCTACTTCACTATCTGTACCTCGCCCTGTAGCTGACAGCCAAGAAGATCGACAATGCAGCAGGAATTCACAGCAGCATTTTATGGAAGAGTCGCAAAACATCTCAGTCTGCAGTTTAGACAACCTGCAAAGTAAAAGCAATGTATATTTAATTTTATATAAATATATATATATATATATATATATGTTTACATGTATATGTGTAGCAAAGTTAACCCGAACTTCTGCAATTGGTTAAACTGCTGCGGTGTAATGTCTTATCACAGACAGCAAAAAAATGTTTTTCCAATGACTTTTCATTCTTAGTTGTTGTTTGCAACAGTTCAGATTAACTCTGCTACATCTGGATATATATTGTAATTGTATATATGTATTTTTGTTCACAACAAAGGGACATTTTTCAAAAATCTCTGCCTCCCTGGTTTTTTCAGCAGAGGTAGAGTTGGAAGCTCTACATGCACTACAGGAATTATTGCTGGAACAAGAGAATTTGCAGTGTGGGAAGTTTCCCAGCTATATCAATCAATCCACCACTTCTACCCCATTGACATTAAGACTTCCTGTGGAAATGTTTGTTTAACTGGTGTGGGAAGAATTGGAGACAATACCCACTGGTAAGATGTATGACAATTTGTCACACGAACAGGGGGTTGTTTTACAGCAGTTGTTGCAGATGAATAGTGTTGTGTTTAATCCAGCGGACAAGGTGGGTAATATGGTGGGCCAGCCTATTAGAATGTAACAAACAGTTAACACAATCTAATTTTCAGTTTGTCCTGTCACGTATTTTAGATTCTGCCTTGAAACTGGACATTATACCAAAAAGTATATGGGAGGGGTTACAGATGGAAACCCCAGTGATATAAAATCTGTACATGTTACCTAAGATACACAAAGACATTTTAACCCCTACATGGAGTCATTCCAGTAATGCTGCAGCAAAAAATGCGGCATTTTACAATCACTGTATAGTGGATGGGATTCTAGTGAATTGTAAAAAAGTGAAACGTGGGGTCTTCGCCTAATAGTCACATTGAAATGGCAAAAACCCTCACGAAAATGTCCCTTTTTTTGTCACAGATTTTGAATTTATGTCTCCAGTGAATCTTTCTGGCACATAACTCCGCTGTCTTAAGGGCATATAACCCTTTAACAATCTAAGGCATTTATCCTTAAACCAGTAACATTTTATCCATCTCTGCATTCCGGCTTTCATAAGTTTTTAGTTTTTATTCTAATGTAGCTTTGATAGCTAATGATATCGCATATGGAAAGGTCCAGATTTGGATACAGTTCTGCAAATGCTTAATCATGATAATGTGAACATCAAATTAATACGGACAGTTTGCTGAACATTACATTGTCAGATGATTGGGATGGCAGTGTCCATACTACTATACATTGTAAACTGACAAGTGTGAACTCTTACCTTTATTACAGAATGTCCTTCAATGCTGGCTGGCCTAAGAAGCTCTACTTTGCGGATGGATGTTTGACGATGGACTGTGGCTATTGATTCCTGATAACTACACATGGTAAATAATATTTTTTTTTTAATCTCTTCGACATTTGGTGTCTATGTTAAATATTATTGGATAACAATATTCATTTACAGTCCCTGACAGAAGTTCTGTCGCTTATCCATGTTGTAGAATCAAAAGCTTATAACCTGACTTTAAATTCATCCATTGGTTTTAGAAATGACTCATATGAAAGCTGAAACCCTCCCAAATGATTTTTTGATTAAGAAAATAAATTGGCTTCACTGCTGGAATATTCATCATTTAATGAACACAGAAAGGTCAGATTTTGTCAAGACAAAAGTTTTGTCGCACACATAAAGTAATGTGAAAATCAAACCAATAATTCTGTTCAAAAACAAAGATATGTTTCATAACATTGGTGAATGAAGTTGTGCTGCTATTAGAGCCATATTTAATATTTTGTGTGCCTTCCATGAGCTTGAAGGACTGCATCCATGCGTTTCAACAATGATTCATACAATTTATTGATGAAGTCATCAGGAATAGCACAGAATGCAGTCTTACATGCCTCCCAGAGTTAATCAAGTTTCTTTGGTTTTGTCTGCCAAGCTTACTCTTTCATCCTACCCCAAACATGCTCAATGATGTTTATGTCTGGTGACTGGGCTGGCCAGTCCTGGAGCACCTTGATCTTCTTTGCCTTGAGGAACTTTAATGTAGAGATGGATGTATGAGATGGAGCACCATCCTGCTGCAAAATTTGACCCTTTTTATGATTGGGAATGTAAGAGGAAGCTAATACTTCTTGATATTTTAGGCTATTGATATTGCCTTCCACCTTGCAAATGTTTTGCACACCCCCATACTGAATGTAACCCCAGACCATGATATTTCAACCACCAAACTTAACTGTTTTCTAGGTGTATCTTGGATCCATATGGGCTCCAGTAGGTCTCCTGTAGTATTTGCGACGGCTGTGGTGTAATTCAACTGAAGATTCATCTGAGAAATCCACCTTCTGCCACTTTTCCAGTGTCCATCCGTTTAGCAGACTGTGGGCCATGGCAAATGCCACACATTTTTTTAATTGCCTTTTGTTTAGTGCTGGCTTCTGGGCACTGATTCGACCATGGAGGCCATTTCGAGACAGAATCCTACAAACTGTTCTAGTTGACACAGGGACTTGAGGTGACCAGGCCTGTTGGAGCTCTGCTGCAGTGGCTTTTGATTTTCTAACCAACAAACGTTCCTCCTAAGAAATTGTCTTGCGGGGTCTGCCGGATCTGGGCTTGTCAAAAACATCTCCAGTCTGTTCAAATCTTTTTTTAATTCTTTGTACTTGACACAGAGACACATTAAAGGTGCCAGCCACCTCTGCAGTGGATCTGGTCTTCAGCCTCTTGATAATCAAGGCTTTGGTCGCAGGGTTGATTTTTGGCATGTTGTCAGAGGTGAAGTTGCAGTTCAAGTAAAGGTCTGGGGTGCTGGAGTTCTTTTTATACACACCCACTAATTAACCGATCAATTAGTGAGCACAGGTGAGGCTTTAAACTAGGATTGGGTGCATTATCTGACAAGGCGACAAAACTTTTGTCTTGCCAAAATCTGACCTTTCTGTGTTCATTAAATGATGAATATTTCAGCAGTGAAGCCAATTTATTTCCTTAACCAAAAAATCATTTGGGAGGGTTTCAGCTTTCATATGAGTCATTTCTAAAACCAATGGATGAATTTAAAGTCAGGTTATAAGCTTTTGATTCCACAACATGGATAAGCGACAGAACTTCTGTCAGGGACTGTAAATGAATATTGTTATCCAATAATATTTAACACAGACACCAAATCTCGAAGAGATTAAAAAAAAAAATATTATTTACCATGTGTAGTTATCAGGAATCAATAGCCACAGTCCATCGTCAAACATCCATCCGCAAAGTAGAGCTTCTTAGGCCAGCCAGCATTGAAGGACATTCTGTAATAAAGGTAAGAGTTCACACTTCTATCTTAGTACACATGGGTGTGTCAGGGGTGAGTTATATTGGTGTCATCCATATAGAGTGATAAAGAGTTTGTAAGTTCAAAGGATGCACCTCCCTATTGATATAAATGATTGACAGACACACGTGTGAGGGTCTTACTCTTGGTCCTACGCTCACGAGATGCTGAGGGTTAGGACACGTCTTGGGTTAGGACACAGATGAATATCCAAAGACTGAATGAAGTTCCAGGCTTATAAACTCTATACTACAACGAAGGAAAGCGAACTATGGACTTCTTCAATTACAACATTGACGGATATACTGTATCTATTATTCTGGAAGTTTTGCCTGTATCTATTTTCCATGAAGACTTCAATAAATTTCCAGTTTTTTATAAGTAAGTTCCTCTAGGAATGCTTATGGGTGACACATGGCTATGAATTACATCATTAATCCAAGAATACCATATTTTACATTTTAGCGCACTGCTTTTAGTATGACAGTTCTTGTTAACTTTTTTTTTTTTTTCATATTACTCTTATATATTTTTTCATTTCATTATCATAATTAGTCAGTTTTGATATTTTACGTTATTTAATATAATATTTTTCTTTTAGTGGTACAGTTTTCTTTTTGGACGCCATGACACTTTTGCAGAGCTCCTGAAATGCCATTAAAGTGGAATCCCCTGACATGTCACCCCATTTTGGAAACTACACCCATGAAGGAATTTATCCAGGGGTACAGTGAGCATTTTAACTTTTCAAGTGTTTCTATAATTTATTTTCCAGAAATGAATACGAAGATGATGGTGAAAATGGTCATTTTTTTCAGGAATACGTCATTTTGGTGCCCAGCTTGTTTCAGAGATGAACGCTCCAAAAGTTGTTGTGCCCGGGATACCCACTTAACAGGTTTTGGAGTGTCTGTCTCTGTTGACACAAGTTGGGCACAACATATCAGGCACTGAAATGGCGAATCTCTGGAAAAATTACAGTTTTCACTTTTCATTATCAGCCGCGCTTAATTTCTGGAAATTAAATTAATGCAACGTTCAAGGCTTAAAAGTGATCACTACCCCACGTGATAAATCCCATCAGGGGTGTAATTTCGAAAGTGGGATCACATGTCTGCGGATTCTACTTTACTGGAAATTCAGGGGCTCTGCAAAAGTGGCATGGTGTCCAAAAACCAAACTGTGCTCCAAAAACCAAAATAGTGCTCCTTCCCTTCTGTGCCCAAACAGCAGCTTATATCCACATATGACGTTAAGTACATTATCCTGGGTACACCAGTGACATACATGTGGGCATAAAATGCTGTTTGGGCACACAGGAGGGTGCAGATGTGAAGGAGCACTATGTGCTTTTGGAGCGCAGATTCTTGGTCACATTTGTAGAAACCCTAAAATTGCCCCTACAAAATGGGGTCACTTCTTGGGGAATTCCAATTTACTGGCATCTCCAGGGCTCTGCAAAAACAACATGGCGTCCAGAAAGTCCCTCTAAATCTGAACTCCGAAAGCTAAAAAGCGCAGTGCACCTTCCCTTCTCAGTTCAGCTGTGTGCCCAAGCAACAGTTTACTCCCATATATACAACATTTTTGTACCCAGGATAGCCCACTTAATAGTTTTAGGAGTGCATGTCTCTGATGACACAAAATGGGCACATCATATTGGGCACTGAAATGGCATATTTCTATAAAAATTACAATTTTCACTTTGTACATTAATTTTTGGGAAGTACTATTGGGCTCAAAATGATAATATCCCTAGAGAAATTCATTGAGGGGTGTAGTTTCTAAAATGGGGTCGCTTTTGGGGGGATTTCCATTGTATTGGTACTTTATGGGCTCTGCAATTGTGACATGGCACCTGAAAACTATTCCAGCAAAATCTTCTCTCCAAAAGTCAAATAGCGCTCTTTCTATTCTGAGCACCACCATGTACCCATACAGAAGTTTATGACCACATATGGGGAATTCCCATGTTCAGGAGAAATTGTGTAACAAACTATGGTGTGTTTTTTCTTCATTAACCTCTTGTAAAAAATAAAAATTTTGGGCTAAATGGACGGTTTATTGGAAAAAAATTTTTTTTCATTTTTTACGGTCCAATGCTAATAAAATCTGTGAAACAGCTGTTAGGTCAAAATGCTCACTATACACCTTGATAAATTCTATGATGGGTGTAGCTTCCAAATTGGGGTCACTTTTGGGGGTTTCCATTGTATTGGTACTTTAGGGGCTCTGCAAATGAGACATAGTACCCGAAAACTATTCCAGCAAAATCTTCTTTTCAAATGCCAAGTGTCACTCCTTCCCATCCATGCACTGCCGTGTACCCAAATATCAGTTTACACCCACATGTGGGGTATTTCTGTGCTCTGTAGAAATTGCATAACAAACTGTGAGATGTCTTTTCTCCTTTAACCCTTTGTGAAAATGTTAATTTTAGGGCTGAATGAATGTATTACTGAAAAAAATGAAATGTCTAAATTTCACCTCCATATCGTTTTAATTCCCATTAAATGCATATAGGGTTAACAAACTTCCCAAATGCTGTTTTGAATTATTTGAGGGGTGAAGTTTTGAAAATGGGGTGATTTTATGGGGGTTTCTAATATATAGGCCTTTACAATCCCCTTCAGAACTGAAGTGATCCCTAAAAAATTAGTTTGGGAAATTTTCTAATCAATCTGAAAAATCGCTGTTACACTTGTAAGACTTCTAACATCCAAAATAAATTAAAGGACGATTAAAAAATGATTCTGATATACAGCAGAGATATGGTAGATAATATGCATTAATGTATTTGGGTGCTATGACTGTCTGATAAGCAGAGCATTTCACATTTTAAAAATTGCAATTTTTTCCAAATTTCCTATTTTTTTTTTATAAATGAATACAAAAATATTGATGTCATGTCGGATTTGAAAAATGAGGCCTGGTAATTAACGCAGTTTTGGGCTGCATCATTAAGGGGTTAAAGTGACTCTCAGCCACAGTGTATACCATCAGGGACTGTGGAACATACCACCTTGGGTATGTGTACCACAAGTTGAGAAATACTGGTTTTAGGACTTCACATGTGCTACAAGTCCTGTGTTTCTTGTATTTTCAAACCCGGAATGTCCATTTTTCTTTTCCCCAAAAGCGTACTTAAGAATTGGAAACTCAATTTGAGAATCATAACCAAATTCTACCACAACAGAATTTATTACAAAGCTTCCTATACTTGCCTGTACTGTTGATTTATGCAAAGTTTATTAAAAAGTTAGGCCCAGTTCACATCTGCGTTCGGATTCCATTTGGGGAGTCCGCTTGGGGACCCCTCCGAACGGAAACCTATACGCATAAAAAGCGCTTTTGGGAAACTAAACAGACCCCATAGACTTTAATGGGGTCCATGTGGTTTCCACACGAAACATGCAGAGAGGAAACGCAGATGTGAACCGTGCCTTAGCGTTAATATTTATATTATATAAATATATACAATATTTAAAGCACAGAAAATATGTTATTTCTTTTACAGTGCTCCTCATTCATTAAGTTAAAATACATGAGAGGTCCCCTCTGAGTCAGTGTGAAGATCTGCTGTTTGCTGTCGCACTGGCAGACCCCATCACTTTCATTACCAGCCAAGTTTCTGAATCTCAGTGTTCTTCTATATAAAAACTTTGGGTAATGAAATGATACAGGCTCTTTAAGTTTTATGAATTAAACTTATTCTGAGTTGTATATTCTCTGTTGTATACATATATTATAAGTTACTCTACAAGTTTACTTTTCCTTCTTGTTAGCTTGTTCTACTACTTCTTCAGAGCCCTCGAGATTTCATCTCACAGCTCAGGAAAGTGTGTAAGTTCTGGTGTCTTGTGTGTGACAGAGAAGCTTCTGCCATCCATGTTACATGAGGATATGATTTGTGTTTTATTTTACCAATGTATTTACTTCATCCTTTATAATACTACATAAGGTAAATGACTACATTGTATTGTTCTGTAGCTGCTGTATGTCATATGAGACATTTTTATTACAGTTTCTATATTATACATATTTGTTCTGTGTGATGATGAATTTTAGTAGTGTTGCTTTATGACATATTGAAAGGGATTGTCTTATCATGACAACCACTTTAAAGACTGAAGCCTGTGAAGTGATTGTGATTTCTATGAGAAGATATGACCAGCCATAGCAGGAGAACTGTAATATTACAAGTCATACATTCAGATGGATGCCGACTGAATAACATATAGAGGGACTTGACTTGCTGGAGTAAGAGATGCTCCTTCTTAGTGATTCCCCGCTGTGTCTAATTGATGGTGTCTACCTCTATTATACCCATATGCCCAAATGGGATATACAAATATTTTTTTATACTTTTCTAGGTCCAATAATACGGAGCAATAAAGGTAAGTCAGGGGGATGTATCATACCAACTCACAGCAAATCTTCATGTAACACATTTATAGTCGTCACAATTGTAACCAAACCCTCCAAAACCATGGATTACACGTCTTCTACTGTGGTGAGGATCTCTGCACCATTATTGTACAAGTCACTGTGCTCTAAAAATACTGGAACAAATCACATGAATCCTTTATGCCATGTTATAAAAAAATGAATCTATACTCAGGTACAGGACAATATACTTTTTATTTTTATTTTCAAGCAGTTGTAATTTTAATACGATTGAGGCAAAGTTATATATATATAATGTACTGTATGTAGTAGCTAAATGTATTCTGAAAGAAAACTACTTGAGTATATTTCTGGTTAATGGTCCTTCAAGGACATGTTGAACCTACATGGCTAAAACATTTCTCAGTGTATATATGACACGTACAAGCTAAGGATAGACCCCGTGTACTTAGCAATGAACATTGATTTAATTTTTTTTCAGAGCTCAGTTTTTCTGTTACACTGCTCTAAATCCCCTGTGTCCTTCACAAAGCCAGAGGAGACTTTTTATGCTGTGGCCAATAATCTGTATTCCTATCTTTATATCACCATAATACATAGAGGTAAGCTGATTATGCGTATATTATATACTTTTATAGGGAAAAAATAGATCCATCTATGAGTTCCATAAACCAGACCCTGATAGAAGGCTTTAGACTTAAAGGGATCTCAGATGTTCCTGACCTACAAGTTCTCATCTTCCTTCTGGTTCTTCTCATTTATCTCATCTCTCTTGGAGGAAATCTGACCATTGTCCTGCTGGTCTGCTGTGATCTCCACCTGCACACTCCCATGTACTTCTTCTTGTCCAACTTGTCTGTCATAGACATATCAGGCTCCACTACAACGTTACACAGGATTTTTGTTACCTTTGCAACACATGACCACACAAATTTCTTACTTGGCCTGTATGACCCAGTTATATTTTTTTTGTTCATTTACCAGTAATGAGTTTTCCATTTTGACCGCCATGAGCTTTGACCGCTATGTAGCCATCTGTAGACCTTTACATTATCACACAGTCATGAGTCGGAGACTCTGTGGTCTGCTGGCCTCACTCAGCTGTGGTTTGGGGTTCATAGAACAGATTCCTACCATTGTGTTCATTTCAGGTTTCACTTGTTACATTTCTAAGGAAATTGATCATTATTTTTGTGATGCTTTGCCCATCCGGGACATTACATGCAGTGACACTTCACTTTTGGACCTTTACATTTTAATTGCTGGCAATGTGATTGTATTTATTCTACTTATCTTGACTATAATGTCCTACATTTTCATTATTACAAGTATTATAAGAATCAGCTCGAGTATTGGCAGACATAAAGCCTTCTACACGTGTTCCTCACACATCATGGTGGTTGTCCTCTTCTATTCTTCTATAGTATTACAATACATAGTAACAATTTCTGGGAACAACATGGGTTCTACCAAAATCTTCTCTCTGTTAAACACTGCTGTTGTGCCTATGATGAACCCCCTGATCTACAGCCTCAAAAATAAAGATGTGAAATCTGCTGTTAGACGAAAACTTAAATTGTGAAAGATAAAATATTTCAATTATTCAAATCTTAATTTGAGCATTTTGGATACTTGATCATTGATTTAATGTATCAACCTCTAAAAAATATCTACAGTAGGTCTAGTACATGGTTAAGTACAGTTGAGTGATATGTAATATGATGGTGATATGTACAGTAATATGATGTTTTACACTGTTTTGTATTTGTTATGTCATGTACAGACAGACACAAGGCAGCACCATGGAGTTGTAGGAACTGGCAGTATCACCATTCCTGTGTGAAAATTTTAGCAAATTTTTGCCTTGTCTAGATTTAACCGACCTTTTGGCAAATCTTAGTATGGTTTGGGCTCCACCAGGACTACCCTTGGAAGTGAATTCAGAACATCCAAAGCCTTTCCTGGGACTTTTCGTACAGTAGTTAGTTGATGGTGGGAGCAGTTATAGTTTCCAGGAACAACATGGGTTCCAACAAAATCTTCTCTCTGTTTAACATTTTGTCCCCAATCATCCCATGTTGAACCCACTAAAGTGCAGTTTGAGAAATAAAGATGTCCTTAAACAAAAACTTAAACTTGGAGGCATAAAATATTTCCATTCTTGAGATGTTATATAAGCTGCCTGAAAGTATCTGTAAGTGAATGCCACAGTTTATATCACATCTTCCGTATGGTACTGTATATGGAATTCCTGCCCTTTTTTTTTTCTTTTTTTTAAGAGATTGGATCCTTCATCATTATGTATACACTGGATTGTAGAGGGATGGACACACACTGGATCTTCTTGTAATGTTATATATTAATGTAATATGTAACATTATGGATAAATGATTGTACTCTCATGCGAGGGGTTTCCGTCTAGTTCATACTTACACATTCCTAATGTGATATAAGCAATGTATGTTGCAGGATGAAGTGTTTCTTCCCCGATATGTTCACAGGTCAACACCATCTCCAATAGGCCAACATGGAACATCTACATTCTCCCCTCTTACATCCCTCCAACCATCCTGGATTCAGCGGGACAGTCCCAGATTCTAGGTGCTATCCCATTGTACCGGTCAGCAGGAGGTATGTCCCGACTTCAGCTCTTCTGCGTCCTGCTCACCATTTGGCCCCTGTCTCTGCTCCCATTGACTTTGGAGCACTAGGCACAATGTTATGATGTCACTTCCATCACACCTGCAAGGGTGTGGTGCAAGATGAGCAAAAGTGGAAGAGGGGTGAGACTGCCGGTGGGTTTTACTATGCGTAAATTTGCTGTGGCACTCTTTCAGTCTTTTGAAAGTTGAGAGGTAGGCTTTTGCAAATTGAAAAGTTAAAGAAACATATATAGAGCATATACAATCATTTAGATATCGGTAGATAAACTACACGTCCCCTACATTCATTTGGATGTCTAGGGTTAGGCTACAAGGGTCATTGTAATGTTGGGTCCTATCTAAAGATCACATAATTTTTCAAAATGTGTGTTAAGAACCTCATCTTCATAACTATATCTATAGTAGACAGAGCAGTAATATTCTTAGTCCTTTAGATCAGGACTCTTTGAGGGCTCTATCATCACTTCTAGGACTCCTTCACCAATGGGCAAAGGTCCCACCAAATATTGATTGGATTAAGATTTGTCTTTTCTTCGCTTCATTTTGTTGATTGACAAAAATAAACTATTAACCCTTCTATTTGTGAAATAATTCTTACTTTGCAGCATGTTTCCACATGCAGAATAAAACATTTAATTTCTAAAAATGTAATTTGAACATTTTGAATATTATTGTCAAAGCTTAGACAAAAGATGGATCATGTTCAACCTCTCAGACTTCTTGCGGGAGCCGAATACAACTGAGCCATTGTGAACAATAATCTTTCCATTTCTTTTGTTTGAGGTTGGAATGTTTCCAAAGTTAATTATTAAGATATTTTTTATGCTTATGTCAGACACATTTGTAAGAGAGGTGAACTACACGTGATGATCTTACCCCATCACAAAGTTGTGTTGTTATATATTACTTATTAAAACACTGTTGAGAATGTTAAAGTGATAGTAATGTGACGGCTTACACAGAATATTATTGTTTATGCCATGTACCTACAAAAGCCTGGCAACCCTATGACGTAGTATTGTAGGATGAGTTTACGTTCAATGGAGGGACCACCCACACTCTCGATCAATTCAGTAGATATTATACAGAACAGCACTCAAATCCAAGATCTGCTTTATGTGAATGTTACTGCATTATATATCATTCATCAAACACTCTCATATGCATGCAACATTCCAGTTAAAGACATAGTTACCTTTACTTGATTATATACTGACCTACTGCCACTTTTGGCATTTAAAGGTTAATGTCATTTGGCAGGATAGTGCATGTTGAACAATCTGTGTGTCATAAATCTTAGTGCAGAGAGCAGAGGAGAAGTATTTAGGAAACTTAGGCTTCCCTACATCAAAGGAGAAGCCCAAATGATCACAAGCTGGTCATATACATTATTTTTTTTTAACAGCTATACTTCATGCGACTGTTCGATAGTTGGCGTGATCCTTCATACTGACATGGCTAAGATGAGAATAGTCATGTCTCATTTGCCAGTAAAAGACCTTTCACTGGGCATCGGATTTTGACAGCAGTGAACACAACAAGGCGGTAACTCATCCTGAATAAAGACCAAAAGAGCCATAAGGGCTGAGAGGTAAGGAGATCGATAACTTTTGGCTCTTCTTGCCTCTCAGCTTTCATGGTTTCCTAGTATTTTGGGCTTCATTCAGGATCAGTTTACCTCCATTTGACTCTTGACTGTGCTCAAAATCTGACTCCTGATGAAGGGTATTTACCTGAAATATTGCACGTATACAAGATCCAATTATAAGTGGTGTTAGATGGGTGATGAGAAATGCAATAAGAGTTACATAAAGCAGACTTTGTATTGGAGGGCTGTACTTTATATTACACTTATGACTCAGCAGTTTCTCCTTTCCTCTGCTTTATATTTTGGCATGTGCCCATCTAAGTTTGACAAGTAACTATTGGTCTTATAGCAGACTTCAGTCTGTTGCCTCACTCCACCATGATCACCATCAAAAAAATATTAAAGACTCCAGAATATTAAAGGCTTCTCTAGTTCCTCGTAATGTATTCCCTATTGTATTTATCTACAGACTCCAGTCCTCATCCTGACCTCAGCTTCTTTCCTGTTTAGAATCTTGTCTTATCCTTCTGTAGTGTCTGCCTGGTACCTGTTGTGCTACTCCTGGTTAACTTCCTAGTTACCCTTGGCACTGTAAGTTTGATTGCAATCTGACTTCTCACATTTTGTCTAATCTCCTGATGATAAACCTTGCTTCCATTTGGCTCCATTTCTGACTGCTGCCAATCTATATCTATTCTGAGGACACACCACCTGGGAATCTTCCGGCAGCAGAGCTTACACCTCCTTGCAGAGAGTCATAGTGAGGACCAGCCAGTGTCAAACGGATTGCAGCATAGAGAATTCACATTCCAATATGTGTCTGCAACATTCAGAGATAAAATACCTGTCTGTTAAAGGGGCTTTTTGTATTATGGATGCTCTTATTGTTGGGGGAAGCTCCACATGACAATTAATTTCCACTGCACTAACAACCTGCAACTAAACCTCCATAGAGTCCAAATTTCACAAAATGGGGAATGGAAAGGGGCTTTCATTATTAGATAAAAGCCCCTTTAAGGGTTAAGGCTATATACAGTGGCTTGAAAAAGTATTCAAACCCCTTGAACATTTTCACATTTTGTTAAAACCACAGACTTAAATGTATTTTATTGAGATGTTCAGTGATAGTCAACACAAAGTAGCAGATAATTGTGAAGTGGAAGGAAAATGATACATGGTTTTCAAAATTTTAATCAAATAAAAATCTGAAAAATGTGACATGCAAAAGTCTTCAGTCCCCCTATATCAATACTTTGTACAGCCACCTTTCACTGCAATTACAGCTACAAGTCTTTTGGGGTCTGTCTCTACCAGCTTTGCGCATCTAGAGATGAGATTTTTGCCCCTTCTTCTTCTTTGCAGCCAGATTGGATGGAGCGTCTGTGAACAGCAATTTTCATGTCTTGCCACAGATGCTCAATGGGATTTAGGTCTGGACTGTGACTGGGCCATTCTAACACATGAATATTCTGTGATCTAAACCATTCCACTGTAGCTCAGGTTGTATGTTTAGGGTCATTGTCTTGCTGGAAGGTGAATCTCCTTCCCAGTCTCACGTCTTTTGCAGCCTCCATCAGGTTTTCTTCCAGGATTGTCCTGTATTTAGCTCCATCCATCTTCCCATCACCTCTGACCAGCTTCCCTGTCCCCCCAGCATGATGCTGCCCCCGCCATGTGTCACAATGGGAATGGTGTATTCAGGGTTACTTTTCCGCCACACATAGAGCTTTGCATTTAGGTCAAACTGTCTTTCTTACAACAATGGTTTTCTTCTTGCCACTCTTCCATGAAGGCCAGATTTGCGGAGTGCACGACTTATAGATGTCCTGTGGACAGATTCTCCCACCTGAGCTGTGGATTTCTGCAGCTCCTCCACAGTGACCATGGGCCTCTTGGCAGCTTCTCCGACCAGTGCTCTCCTTGCTCAATCTGTTAGTTTAGGTGGACGGCCATGTCTTGGTAGGTTTGCAGGTCAAATTTTTGTCAGAGGCAAAACAGTGAAAAAAAACGCGGTTTGGCACTTTTGATTTTTTTTTTTCCCGCTACGGTGTTTACTGTACGGGAAAAATATTTTTATAGATTTGTAGACCGGGCATTTTTGTACACAGGGATACCTAATGTGTATGTGTTTCACAGTATTTAACTACTTTTATATGTGTTCTAGGGGAAGGGGGGTGATTTGAACTTTTAATATTTTTTATTTTTTTTATATATTTTTTTCCTTTATTTATTTATTTTTTGCATTTATTAGACCCCGTAGGGGTCTTGAACACGGGGGGGGGGGGGGGGTCTGATCACTAGTGCAATGCATTACAATGCTAATACATTGCAAAATAACGGCGCTTCAATTGAAGGCTACATTGAGTAGCCTGCAATAGAAGTCAATGAAAGACAGGCCTGGGAGCCTTCACAAGGCTCCCGGCTGTCATAGTAACAGGACACCGGCCCTGGAGCTTGCTCCGGGTGCTGGCGATCCTCAGCAAAATGGCGACGCCCGCGCACTGCTGGTAAAATGGCGCCTCAGTCAGCTCTGACCGAGGAGTCAGAGGGGTTAATGCGGGCACTGATTGCGGTCATTAATGCCAGGTGTCTGCTGTATAATACAGAAGAAACCCGGCGGCTATGGCGGCTGCTCGGGTCCTGAGCGGCCGCCATATTTAAGCAACCGGTATCCCTATGTCGGGAAACGGTTAAACTTCTCTATAACTTTCTCTCTGACCTGTCTGGTGAGTTCCTTGGTCTTCATGGTGCTGTTTGTTCACTAGTGTTCTCTAACAAACCACTGAGGCCTTCACAGAACAGGTGTATTTATACTGAGATTAAATTACTCACAGCCGGATTCTATAAACTCATTAAGTGACTTCTGAAGGCAATTGTGTGCACTGGATTTTATTTAGGGGTATCAGAGTACAACGGGATGAATACTTTTGCACATCACATTTTTCAGATTTTTATTTGATTAAAATTTTTAAAACCATGTATGACTTTTGTTCCACTTCACAATTATCTGCTACGTTGTGTTGGTTATCACTGAAAATCTCAATAAAATACATTTAAGTCTGTGGTTATAAGGTGACAAAATGTGAAAAAGTTCAAGGTATAGGAATACTTTTGCAAGCCACTGTATAAATACATTGCAGAAGTTTTGAAGCTAAATATTCTGAATACATATGAGAATTCTCCATTACATACAGACATTCTGCAATTATTACTAATTAATCTTTGATTTTTCTGTTTGTTTGCTTTATTTCTTGTTCAGTCCCCTCGAGATTTCATCCCGCAGGGTCAGGAGTTGTATAAGTGCTGGTGTCTTGTATATGGCAGAGAAGCGTCTGCTCTCCATGTTACATCAGGTATGACTCCCGTACATTGTCTTATATTATTAGGATTGTTTTACTATCAAATTTCTTTTACTTCTTTCTTTAAGCTATTCCATCAGGTAAATGACTACATTGTATTGTCCTGTACTTGCCCTATGTTATATAATGTGCTCATAATATGTACCTGTATGTTGCAGTCTCCTTAGATTTTACATAGAATAGCTGCAAAGTGATTGTTTCTGTGAATTACAGATTTCTTATATACTTGATGATGATTATTACCATTATTATTACATACTTTACTCCTTAAGCACTGATCTTTTTTGTCCTTTAAAACCAAGTGTTTTGGGGTTTTTTTCATCACGACAATATAAAGTGTAACTAAACTTTTGGACAACTTATGATTTTTTGGCAACATTTGTGTAATTAGTAAATTTTGTGATATAATTTATTAACAAGTTTTGCCTCCTTTCTGTGAAATCCTGGGCTTAGCATGGGGGCTCAGTGTTTAGCACTTATGCTTTGCAGCGCTGGAGTCCTGGGTGTGAATCCAGCCGAGGACAACATCTGCAAGGAGTTTGTATGTTCTCTTTGTGTTTCGTGGGTTTCCTCCAGGTACTCTGGTTTCTTCACACACTCCAAAGACATCCTGATACTGTGAGTCCTACTTGGGACAGTGCTGACAATATCTCTGTAAAGCTCTATGGGATATAATGGCGCTAAATAAATCCTGCATTTTTTCATTCTTTCCCTTGCTTCTCTGTACATAAGGAGAGGCAGGAACAGATCACAATAGAGAACTAAGGGAAAGAATTAAAAATGCAAGATTTCACAGAAATGTGTTAATAAACTGTTAATAAACTGTAATAAAATGTATTAACGACAGAAAAGCTGCCAGAAAATCAAAAATTGTCTAAAAGTTTAGTTGCGCTTTAAGAGCCATGTTCACATAACAGTACTAAACAATGAGAAGTGATTCTAGTGCACTTAAAGTATATCTGGTGATGTCTTTTCTGAATGCAGTAGTGGGAAATCCTGTACAGCTCCACAGTCTCCTCCATATAGTCATGCTGAAAGCACTGTAAGCCTTGTTACTTTCCATCCTCCATTCTTTTCCACGGCCTCTCTTTGACTATATACTACTGACCTACCACTATTTTTAGAATTAAAGGGTAAATTATTACATCACAGTATGTCATGTTGAGCAACCAGAGTGTCTTAACTCTTATTACAGAAAGCAGAGGAGAAGTATTTAGGATACATAGGCTTCCAGACATTAGAGTGGATTAAATAAGTGCAAACCATAAGAAGCTGGTGATACTCATTAGTTTTAGTTCATTGGGCCATTTAGTTGGTGGTCTTATCATTCATACTGACATGACGGACATGACAGACATGAGAACAGCGATTCCTCAATTGTGAGTAATTCAGAGAAATGAATTGATGTGTTTGTACAATGTTATAGGAGGGAAAAAAATCTACAAACCAGACTTTAGGTTCTCAAGTAGTGATCTTTTTAAAGAAGACAACTGCAGATCACATTTAGCAGAATCATTCAAGTTTACTTCACACTTATCTGAGTATTCTATCGATGTAATTGAATAAGGCGAGAAATCTTTAGTTACTTTGTACACAAGGTGGTGATGTTGCTTAACATTACGGAACTAAAAGGGAACTTGTCAGTTTTTTTGCTACACTAAACCAACCACAGGTCTTTATGAACACAAATCGTCATGTCAGCATGCAACATAAGTAATGTAAGTGAATGGGACTGGAGCAGTCGCCACTCTGTCAGCCAACGTCAGGTAGTATTGTAAAATCACTGTGTAACCAAAACCTAATGTGCACAATAGTGGCAGGGATAACAGATTTTGCTGTTTGTTTGCATTTTTTTAATTTACTGGAATATATTTTCCACTTCTGCCAAGAAAGGTAGAAAAAAAATCAATACATTTTTATTAATGTAATTTAACAACCTCCATAAATAACATGTCTTACTGTATTGTCCTAGCTGATAACATTAAGAAGATACCAAACATTTCTATGTTACTTTCTGTGTTGTAAAAATTGAATTTAAAATTCTGCTTATTGTAATAAGTAACACTTTCAGATAACATTGTAGGATAAGCTGTTATGTGTAATACTATTTCTGACCACACATGACTTGTATTCTGCACTTTTTAGCAGTTTCCCCCCCTCTCTAATCCCCAGTTTTCCCTGAGCTGGTGAGTGGAGACTAGCTGCTTTGATGTCTCCCATAGACCCATAGAGAAAATAGCAGACTGCACTTCCATCTCTCTGACACACAAAGAAGCAGCAGTATCATAGACATTACAGAGATGTATGAAAAAGGACTGATGTGAATCCAGTAACTGTGAAAAAGTAAAACACTCACTATTAGCTGCTGCATGACACCTGCTCCCTTGTCTTTACCTCACTCAGCCTCTCTCTCTCTCTGGTCCTCTTCATAGATTTCAGTAGACACATGTAATATGTTGCTTTAGTGAGCTAACAGACGATCTTCTTCTTCCAAGAGGGATTCAACAGAGATTCCAGAGTGAATGTCAGTTTGAGTGATGGAGGAGGCTTTTTCCCTCTCTCTCTTAGTAAGGTATATTATAGAGTTTCTTAAATTTGCTGGTACTATTGATTTATGCTAAATTAATTGAAAAGTTAACCAACCCTTTAAAAATAAAAATATCTACAGTACATCATTCGAGACACAGACATTATTTCTTTTCTAAAGATTTACATTTAATTCGTGAAATTTCAACATGTCATTCTCTCTGTGAGTCAGGGCAAAGAGCTTCTGTTGTCTCACTTATTTCTATGGCCAGTGAGGTTTTTTATATTCTGGATATAAAAAATTAAGGATTTGCGTGTGTGGTGTGTAACTTGTACTGCATGCTGTGTATTGCATTGATCTGTTCCTGTAGCTTTAACTGGTGCAGGTCATCGTGCAGTCAGTGTTCTAGGAGTTTCTGGAAGCCGAATCATGGATAACTCTTTATAGATGAAAGTGTGCTGTGCCTTTGAGTTCAGTGTTGAGAAGTTGAGTGTTGCTCTCTTGCAGTGCAACCCACTGATGGAAGGTGATTCCCAGGCTACGTAGATTGAAAAATGGTTCTCAATTTATGGCTCATTTCTAGACCCAGAGGGGGCACAGACATAGGGATAGCTTAAAAATATTTTTTAAATGATATTTTTTTTAAATTATTTTTAAAATAGGTTGAGGAGGTGAAAAAAAATAATACTAACCTGTCCGCGGTGCTCATGTGTCCTCCCAGCGCGGTCTGTTCCTGCTGCTCTGATGTCTTCTTGAAGTGAAACTCCTCTTGAAATGTGTATGATTTTTTTTTTTTTTAATACACCACCCCAGCCTTTTTGAAATATAACATTTTTGCCTGGACAACCCCTTTAACCACTTCCGGACCGCCCATTGGGTATAAATGTCCAATAGTTGGTTGTCTATTTCTGCAAGGACGTACTGGTACGTCCAAGCAGAACTCTGCAGCTGCATGAAATCGTGCAGCTACTGAAACGGGTAGCCGGCTGTAACTTCAGCTGGAGGTGCCAGAGAGAAGGCAGGGAAGGTTTATTACCTTCCCTGCCTTCCCGATCGTTGTGTATACAGCGTTCAATGAGTGCTGTATACAGCGCTATGGGCGCCGCCATGTTGTGGCTCCCCTCTCACCCGGAGGTCACGTGATCCGCCGGGATCAGCATCTGTTAGAGCTGCTGGGTCCTACAGGACCCAGATCAGCTCTATAGTAATGTGCAAGTACCGTGCAGGAGGCTAAATGTATCAGCCCCAGTTACATGGGAAATCAGCCTACCCCCCAAAAAAAAGTGATCAGATGTCCCCAAAGGTCTATTATAACACAATGTAAAAAAATAAAAAATAAAAAAAATATAAAAAAAGTGAAAAAAAAAAATGTAAATAAAATAATTTAAAAAAATAAATAAAATAATACACCAATAACACGCCCTTATGAAAGGTTATAGCCCCACCCCCGACGACACCATACAAAATAAAAATTACTGTAGTGGAGAGGAAAAACTATTTAAAAAATGTTTTTAGTAGCACTTTGTGTTATTAAATAAAAAAAATGAAGAGTGAAAAACAGACCCGTTTTCCCTCCTCTTTTGTTTATATTTTCTCGGATATAAAAAAATTAACACACATGGAAAAATTAAAAACAAAATAAAAATAAAGCCCTATGTGTTACCGAAAAAAGATGCAGAAATTAGTTGAATAACACAAAAGATACAAATTTTGCAGCCCTCAAAACCGCACATACAAAAAACTTGAAAATGTGCCTGGTCTGGAAGGGGGGTAAAGCATCTGGTATGGAAGCGGTTAAGCAGTAGCAGCTCACTGCTGTTGGTCAGCTTGAGGAGTAGACCGTATGAAAGTCCAGGATAGCTTGAGAAAGAAAAAAAAATGGTCACTGTATTGAGATTATCATCACAGCGAACGACTTCTGCAGTGATGACCCAGAAGTCCAGAGTGTTTTCCTTCTATTGGTTGGGACTTCCATAAGATAACTTACAAGATGGCGCTGTGACTGGAATGGCTGGATAGAGATATGTCAGCCACTGAGAATCCTGGTGCTGGCCATAGGCAGGTGAGCACCGTATTGCCATTGTCCCCCGAAGTTGGTGGTGCACCAGTTACATCGGTAATCTTGTTTGCGACAGAGAAGCCTCTGCCATCCATGTTATACCAGGTATGACTTGTGTACATTAGCTTATAATAAATGCTTTCCTTTTCAATTTTTATCACCTCATTCTGAATATTACATCAGGTATTATTCTGTTGTCGATGTGTGTCATATGATGTGTCTTTTTATTATAGTTTTCGAGTTCTACATATAGTTTAACATATTTATTCTATATGATGATATTTACTAGAAGTAATATTGTTTTATGGCATACTTAAAGGGATTGTCTTAGTAAGACCACCACTTCTAAGACTGATACCTGTTAAGTTATCAGCTGTGATTGGTGCTAGAAGATATGACCAGCCATGGCAGGGAACCCGTAGTATTACAAGTCATACCTTCTCAAGAATAATCAACTGTGTGATACATAGATGGACTTGACTTGCCAAAATAAGAGACTCTTATTGTCAGTGGTTCTCTGCTGTTCCTAATTGATCGTGTATGCCTATTACTGTATATCCATATGGCCAAATAGACGGTATAGATTTATTTATTTATTTTTGTTTAATAGCAACAGAGCAGTAAAATTAGGCAAAGTGTCATTACCAAATAACAGCAAATCTAAAAAAAAAATTTTAATGCCATAGACCTGTAGTTTCAATAAAGTTAAGGCAAAGCTATACAGTCATGCAAAAAGTTATAAGACTAACACAAGTTTTGGTTTCCACAAATTTGGCTGCTTCAGTTTTTATAGTGCCAATTTGCATTATTATGGGGAGCGATCAGATGAATTGCAATAAAGTCATTTCTTTCTATGAAAATAATTATAATCACACAAACTCCATTTCCAATGACTTTTAGCCCTGCTGTAAAATGACTTGATATAATTTTAGTAATCGTTTCATTAGCTCAGGAGAAAGCATTAACAAGGACAAGGTATCAGATATTACTGTGTCATACCGACTGAATTATAAGTTATAAAAGGGTTATGGTGCTTGAAATCACTGTCTTCCTCTGATAACCATGGTTACCTCCAAGGAAATGTACAGTCTTCATTTCTTTATATTTCAAGGGCACTGATGCTTGTAAGATTTCCCCTACTTTAACCATTTACTGGTTATCAAGAACTTCAAGGAGAGAGGGTCATTTGCTAGGACCATCTCCTAAAGAACATACTACTACGTGATTGGTTCAGCAGGTAGGGGTAAGTGCAACTCCATGCACAGTAAGGAGGCTGGCCAAGTTTCAAGAAAGGTAGTAAAAGGACGCTTCTCTTAAGAGAATCGTCAAGGACCGACTGACATCCTCTAGGAAGTACAGGGATTGGTTTGAAGAGGTCTGGGGTTGTTTCTTTGTCCCCTTTCAGACTAATTCAGAATTCAGTAAGAATGATTGTACGGAGAAGAAAAGATGAGCTACCATGAGTCCAGTTTCATGCCAACTGTAAAGCCCCCTGAGACCATTCATGTGTGGGGTGGCTTTATATCCAGAGGAGAGGACTCACTCACAATTTTGCCTAAGAACACTGTCGTTGTTTTTGGTCCATGACCAGGAAGTTCCCCAAATCTAAATCCCATTAAGAATCTGTAATTGATCTTCAAAAAGCAGGTAGACAAAGAAACACACAAAAATTGGGATAATCCAAGCACTGATTAGACAAGAATGGGTTGGCACAGAAGCCAGGGAGGAAATGAAGAATTCTAGAAAAATAAGGGTCAACATGGGAAACATTGAGTCTTTGCATAAACTTATGTATTTGTCAATAAAAGTGTAAAAACCTATGAAATGCTTATAACTGTAACCATAGAAACATCTGATAAAAGGTCCAAAAACACTGAGCAATAAAGTTTGTGAAACCCCAAATTTGTGGTCATGACTGTATATATAAATGTATGCTGAAAAAAATACATTCGGCAAACGTCTGGCCAAGGAACCTTCCAGAACATGTTGGACATGTAGTATATAGCTAAAGAATTTTGCCTGAGTTGATGCATGTGTATATACTTTTATAGGAAAAAACAGATCCATCTATGAGTTCCATAAACCAGACCACAATAGAAGGCTTTAGACTTAAAGGAGTCTCAGATGTTCCTGCACTACAAGTTATCATCTTTCTTCTGGTTCTTCTCATTTATCTCATCTCTCTTGTTGGAAATCTGACCATTGTACTACTGTACTGCTTTGATCTCCACCTGCACACTCCCATGTACTTCTTCTTGTCCAACTTGTCCGTCATAGACATATCCGGCTCTACTACAACGTTACACAGGATTTTTGTTAACTTTGCAACACAAAATCACTTGGTTTCCACCTCAGCCTGTATGACCCACTTATATATTTTCTGTACATTAATCAGTAATGAGTTTTCAGTCTTGACCGCCATGAGCTTTGATCGCTATGTAGCCATCTGTAGACCTTTACATTATCACATTATTATGAGTCGGAAACTTTGTGGTCTTCTGGCCTCAGTTAGCTGGGGTTTTGGGTTCATTGAGATGGTTCCTATCCTTGTCCTCATTTTAAGGGTTACTTGTTACATTTCCAAGGAAATTGATCATTATTTTTGTGATGCTTTGGCCATCCGAGATATTACATGCAATGACTCTTCGCTTTTGGACCATTACATTATAATTGTCGGCAGTGTGAATGTAATTATATTACTTTTCCTGACTGTAACTTCTTATGTTTTCATTATTACAAGTATTTTAAGAATCAGCTCGAGTACTGGCCAACGTAAAGCCTTCTACACGTGTTCCTCACACATCATGGTGGTTGTCCTCTTCTATTCTTCTATCACCTTACAATACATAGTATCAGTTTTTTGGAACAACATGAGTTCCAACAAAATCTTTTCTCTATTAAACTAGGCTGTTGTCCCCATGATGAACCCCCTGATCTACAGCCTGAAAAATAAAGATGTAAAATCTGCCCTACAAAGAAAAGCAAAATTGTGCTCAATAAAATATTTATTTTTGAAAAATTAATTTGTGCATGTTTAATACTTTTGTCAAAGTTGAGACAAATATGGATTATGTTTAACTCCTCAAAGTGGGAGGCAAAAGCTATTGAGTTATGGTGGATAAGAATTAACCCTTTTATTTTCCTTGACATAGGTTAATGTTGATATTTTTTTTCCCTAAATTATTGCTTAAAATGTTTTTCCTCTACACATTTGGTAGCTAATGCCATTTGTAGAAGAGGTGAACTGCAACTGTTGCCATTGCCCTGGTACAAAGTGTATCATTTTATGGCACGTTGTAAAACCCTGCTGAGAATGTTAAGTGTTGTAATGTGGTGGCTTTGACTGGATATTATTGCTTATCCCATGTACCCACAGTGACCAGGCAACCCAATGGTGTGGTGTTGTAGAAACTGGGAAGATGTTTTGTCAGTATATCCGGTGGTATAACTAAAGTCTGGTGGACCATAATGCAAATTTCATACAGGGCCCCCTACCTCATCCCTATGGCGTATTCTTGATATTCGCCATTATGTGTGCTGCAGCGGTGTCCCATAGACTTGAAACGGGTACAGATATAGTACCCAGAACTGCTGTTATCACGAATACACTAAGTAACCAGCACAGCGCCCTGCATATAAACAATACTGAGTTCTCTGGGATAGTTATTTCCTGAGTACCTAAAATTGCTGGCCTATCTTAATGAATTTTTAAAAGGAGGATAACCCCTTTAAAGGATAGATCAATAAGAGATCAGAAGGGGGTCAAAGAGCTGAGATATCACTGGTTGAATACGCAGTCCCGATTAGGATATTTATATGCAGCTGTATAATATATATGATATAAATATCCTAAATTCTGGAAATAATTTAGATAGCACCGAATCTCCTCTTTCGTATGACACCAAAAGCAAGTTTATACGTTTTATAATGTCTGAGAACTGTGTGAAGTGACCCTCCCCCACCCTCATTTACTTTACATGTTACACAGCCCCGTACTCCAAGCCCGTACTCCATACACAGTAACATTCAGTGAGAGGCAGGAACGATCTCAATACAGAAACAAAGGAAACAGTGAAAAAAAAGGCAGGATTTCACAGAAAGGAGCCAAAATTTGTTAATAAAGTACATTACAAATACTGCTAGAAAATCAAACAATGTCCAAAAGTTTAGTTACACTTTAACCCCTAATTTTTTTTGGGCTTCACAACCAAGTACCCTTTTTTATCAACCCAATTTAAGTGCCATAAATTGAATAAAATGGTCACATAACATTTCTACACACTGATAAGTGATTCTAGCGTAAAGTACTTAAAATCTCCATACTGACATGCCTTGTAACTTTCCAGCCTGCATTCTTCTCCATTTCCTTCCTTACTTGACTGACTTAATGCTATTTTTTTTAATTAAAAGGTTAATGATCATTTTATAGCACAGTGCACATTGAGTAACCTGTGTGTCATAAATCTAAGCACAGGGAGCAGAGGAGAAGGATTTAGGATACTTAGGCTTTCAGACACCAATGGAGATTGAAGAAGTGCAATCATAGGCTAGCCCTGCACATTAGATTTTTGATAGTCGCGTCATGCAGCCTTTCATTCTGAGGAGAGTGATGAGGCTCTGAGGGATTGTTTTGACACAACCGCATGGGAAGTTCTGCAGGATTCTTATGGAGAAGATGTAGAAGGACTCACACACTGCATAACGGACTACATTAATTTTTGTGTGGACAACACAGTACCCACAAAAGTGGTGAGGTGCTTCTCCAACAACAAACCATGGATTAACTCTGATATAAAAACACTACTTAAGGAGAAAAAGATGACATTCAGGACAAGAGATAAGGAGGGGTTGAGGGAAGTACAAAAGGAGCTGAGGTATCAAATCAGGCAGGGAAAAGTCAGTTATAAGGAAAAAATGGAAAAGCAAATGGAAAGAAAAGACATAAGGGGGGTCTGGGAGGGGCTTAAGTCAATTTCGGGTCATAAACAGTCTGTCTGCCAGATTGAGGCAGATGTTAATTGGCTTAATGAACTAAACCTATTCTTCAACAGATTTGATCACACACCAGCTCTTCCCACCCCAGCATGTCCTTCAGTTCCCCCCACCACAATGACTTCACCCCATGCGGCTATCTCCCAACAGACTAGTAAATCCAGAAATCCGTCTTTAGCTGACCACAGTCTGACCTTCACACGGGCCCAGGTGAGGAAGGAGATGAAAAAGATCAAGGCGAGGAAAGCCGCAGGGCCAGATGACATCAGTGCAAGGCTAATTAAGACTTGTGGGGACCAGCTGTGTGGTATAATTACATATATGTATAATATGAGCCTGAGGCAGGAAATAGTCCCTGAATTATGGAAATCTTCTTGTGTGGTACCAGATCCAAAGAAACCTCACCCTATGGACCTCAACAACTACAGACCTGTAGCACTGACATCCCACTTGATGAAGATCTTAGAGAGATTGGTTCTCACACATCTCCGCCCTCTAGTGATCCCCGCTATGGACCCTCTCCAGTTTGCTTATCAGCCGGGCATTGGGCTAGATGATGTCATCATCCACCTTCTGCACAGGGCTCTGTCTCACCTGGAGAAACCAGGGAACACGGTGAGAATAATGTTCTTTGATTTCTTCAGTGCTTTCAACACCATACAGCCCAGGCTACTGAGAGACAAGCTGGGCCTTGCTGGAGTGGACCACCACCTCTCCAACTGGATCCTAGACTACCTCACAAATCGACCTCAATATGTGAGAGCCAAGACTGTGTGTCAGATACCGTGATCTGTAATACGGGGGCACCTCAGGGTACGGTTCTCGCCCTTTTCCTCTTCACACTGTACATTGCAGATTTTAGGTGCAACTCATCTAGCTGCTACCTACAGAAGTATTCTGACGACTCTGCAATAGTAGGTCTCATCACAGAAGATGATGACAGGGAGTACAGATAACTGAAGAAGAAGACCAAGGAGATGGTGGTGGACTTCCGTAAATGCAGATGCCCTCCTAAACCAGTGGACATCCTGGGGACGGGCATCGAGATTGTGAACACCTATAAGTACCTGGGTTTGCTCCTTAATAATAAGCTGGACTGGGCAGATCATATGGAGGCCCTGTACAGGAAGGGCCACAGCAGGCTCTACCTGCTTAGGAAGCTGAGAGCCTTTGGAATCCGGGGGGCACTTCTTAGGACTTTCTTCTACTCGGTAGTGGCATCAGCCATCTTCTTTGGAGTGGCCTGCTGGGGGAGCAGTATATCAACCAGGGACAGAAATAAACTTGACAAGCTGATTAGAAGGGCCAGCTCTGTCCTGGGGAGCCCCCTGGTCCCAGTGCAGGTGGTGGGTGACAGAAGGATACTGTCCGTGGTGAGCTCCATGTGGGAGAAGAAGTCCCATCCCATGCATGATACTGTGATAGCGCTGGGCAGTACTGTCAGTGACCGACTGCTCCACCCTAAGTGTGAGAAGGAGCGCTATCGGAAGTCTTTCCTCCCCACTGCTGTTAGGCTGTACAACCAACACCGACCTAAGCGGAGATCAGGCCATACAGAGAACTGAAATATCTTTCTGCTTGTTAAATCCCCCCCCCCCCCCCGCTACTTCCTATCTGTGTCTACTATCAATGTAATGCCTCTTACCTTGGAACATTCCTGTACATGTTGTATTTGTATTTGTATCTGCTTATCTTTGCTGCTGTAACACACTGAATTTCCCCATTGTGGGACTATTAAAGGACTATTATTATTATTATTATTATTATTATTATTATTATTATTATTTGATGATGTCATCATTCGTACTGACATGGCTGGGATGAGAATAGCTATGTCTTTGCCTTTCTAAAAAGGTCAGAAGTTAAGGAGACAGCCATCTGCAGCTGTTCCACACTTTTGAGTAAATCAACTTGGGCTTTCATTGAAAATGTATTTTTGGAAATGTTATTAATAGTTCAGGCTAATATGCTGGATGGTATGGCCTGATAACTGCTAAGATGTTTCCCTCCTGTAATCCAGAAAGCTGAAATGTGTGCAGAATTCCCAGATAGGACCTGACCACCATTTTTTACCATTTACGACAAGATACATTTTTGTTTTTTTTTGGTGAACATTTACAAAGTGATAGCATGTTTTCTTTGCTTGGTTATTCAAATAACCTTTGTATCTATTTAGGTCTACAATATGGCTTTTCTGTATGTAGATTTTTTAACTTTTTTTTTCATTCATTTTCATATTCGGGAAATTGTAAACAAAAAAAATAATATGGTCAATTTTATTTAAATAATATATAGCCAATATGGTAATTTTATATAGGGGATATATAGGTCTGTATTGCTGAGGACAAAGCTAAAACCTGTGGGGTGTGTTTTTTTGTTTTTTTTTGTATTTAACCATTTTTATTTATTTTTCCCCTGCAAATTGAGGTTAAATGGGTTTTCCCATGAACATAATCATAGTTAAATTTGTAGATAAAGTTAAATATAAGTTAATAAACTTTTTGTAGGATTTAAAAAAAATTCTATAACCATCTTAATACTGATAGTCTGTTTACTTGATCGGTTGCCCATGGACACGATCATGAAAAGTTTTCTCTAGATGTCCGAAACAGTCTAAAGGTGGCTTCATCATATAGTCCTCTGCAGTCCAATCCCTTGTACTTCCCGCAGAATATCAGTCCATTCTTAATATTTTTCTAGGAGAGAAGTGACCTCTGGAAGAATGATTGTCCAGAGAAGAAAAGGCGAGTCTACCATGAGTTCTGTGTCATGCCAACAGTAAAGCTTCCTGAGACCATTCATGTGTGGGGTAGCTTTCATCCAGTGGAGTGGGCTCATTCACAGTTTTGCCTAAGAACACTACCATGAATAAAGGTATCTAAACATCCACCAAGAACAACTTCTCTCAAGAATCCAGGAGCAATTTGGTGATGAACAATGCCTTTTCCAGCATGATGGAGCACCATGTCCCAAGGCAAAAATGACAAGTAAGTGGCTTAGTGAACAAAACATTGAAAATTTGGGTCCATGGTCATGAAATTGTCCAGATCTCAATTCCTTTGAGAACCTCTGTTGAAACCTCAAAAAGTGGGTGGACAAAAAAAAACACAGACATTTTTATAAACTACAAGTACTAGTTAGAGAAGAATGGGTTTTCAGTAGACAGGGTTTTCCCCAGAAGTTGATATCCAGCATGCCAAGGTGAAATGCCGAAATCTTGGAAATAAGGGTGAACACTGGAAATTTTAAGTCTTTACATAAACTGGATGTGTTTGTCAATAAAAGTGTAAAACCTTTTGGACTGCTTAGAATTGTTCCTCAGTAACCATAGAAACACCTGAAAAAAAGATCTAAAAACACTGAAACAGCCAACTTTGTAAAAATCTAAATTTGCGTCAGTCTCCAAACTTTTGGCCATGACTTTACATGAAAGGATACTTCTTAGTCATTGTACAGAGTTGCTCTTCGATGTCACAGAGGTCAGCTAACTGTCAGGTTGCCTTCTATACAAAACCTTTGTTACGATGAGATGACACAACTCCTTTAAGGGTTAAAAATACATCTGAAAACATTGCATTACATTGTATGTATTCCACTGTATATAGTTACAAGTAGAGATGAGCGAATTTCTCAAAATTTCAATTCGGCAGCTCGATTCGAAGTTCCAAAAAAATTTGCTTCGATCCGAATTACTTTGCGGCGAATAAACAGCTATTTCCAGGCTGCAGAGAGCCGGGGTGGGCGGCAAAATGGCGGAAGCCCTTGGATGCCATGGTCATGTCTCTCTCTCCAGCATGGACAACTTTTATTAATGTGGAAGGATCTGCTAACAAGTAAAGACACGCCTACCCAATCACATCACTAGAGAACATCTTGTGACCGTCTGATGTCACAAAGGTCCTTACTAAATATTCGTTACCGCGAAGCATCAGGAATTCTGGAATCATGCGATTCGAAGATTTCCTGAAATTCGGATCGAATTCCACTTCTGCAGAATCGATTCACTCATCTCTAGTTACAAGGAGTCTTCAATAAGTTACCTACCTCAGTATGCTCTGTCAGTGCTAGATAGCTGAGCTTGTCTGTACTGGTTGAGACATATCTAGACATATATGGACATATCTAGACACACGCAGTAGCCGTTCAGTCTGATGAAAGCACTGGAAGTGAGAGGATGGCAAGTAGAGTATAGTGCGGGTCTACAAAGAAAATAAGGAATTTGGAGCTTTGCTCTGTGACTAAATTCCTTACAAAGGAAGAAAAAAAAATCCTAAAGAAATCCATGAAAGGAAGATTGATGTATATGGTGGTGATTAGAGATAAGTGAAACGAAGCTGACGAAGTGGAATTCGATCCGAATTTCAGGAAATCTTTTTTTCGCCTTGATTCCGGATTTCCTCACGCTTCGATGTAATTTTTTAAAAAAATGGCTGCCACACATGTTAGGACAAGGGGCAAGGGACACTGGGAACGCAGGATCACCCACAATGCCATGCATGCAGCTAATCAGCAGCCAGCCAGCCCTGTGATGTCACAGCCCTATAAAAACCCTCCGCCATTTTAGGTACAGTCAGTTCACATCTTACTTAATGCAGGGAGAGACGTCATCAGGCGCTAAGGAAAGTGGTAGAAAACAATTCAAAAGTGTTAGAAGTTCAGGGAAAGAGCCTTAGAACTGTAGGGAAAGGATAGGGAGGAATTTACAGAAGAGTATTAAAGCAGAACAGGGTTCATTTGGGGTGGTTGCAGCGTCAGTAATAGCAACAATCGTACTACACATTGCAGCACTCACTGCCATTATACTGCTACTCATTGCAGGTTTGCAATAGATCATACCTGTGTGTTCAAGGTAGAACATTACAAGCCTTTTGCAGTACAGTAGTGGCAAAAAAACTGAATTCTTATACAGTAATATTTGCTGTAATCTGTTATAACGCCTTTTTAAAGGCTTTTATTATTGGGAAAAATAATAAAGTGGCTTATTTGCCATTGTCTTGAGGGTAGAAAATTACAGGCCTTTTGCCGTGAACTACTGGCAAATAAACATAATTCTCATATGGTAATCTGTGCATTAATCTGTTATAACGTCTTTTCAAGGCGTTTATTAGTGGGCAAAATAATAAGGGGCTTATTCGCCATTGTGTGTTGTAGGTAGAAAATTACAGGCCTTTTTGCCCTATATTATTTTCCTTTTCATTTACTTATTTGATATAACAATGTCAGACAGAGAAGCGACAGGCCCTTCACAGGGGAGGGCCACAGGCCTAAATGTTTCTGGTGCAGGCACTGGTCGCGGCAGAGTAAGGGGTGCGGCAGCAGGGTTCACTTACAGAGACCTGATCTACCAGTGTCAGCTAGGGGTCTTGACCAGCAACCCAACGGTGGTAGAATGGTTGAATCGGTCATCCACTTCATCCCAAGTCACATCAGACACCCCCAGCCAAAAGTCGGTGGGTTTGTCAGACACAACCCTTAGTTGGCAGCCTAGTAGCAGGCCCTGTGCCCTCACCTGTCCTTAACCTGCCTCTGTCCTTTTCTGTTCCCTCAGCCAGAGAAGTACTCGATGCTGTGGGCTCAGATCCACTATACAGTAAGGAGGAGCTACTAGAGGACAGTCAGTAGCTAGTGCCCAGCCAAGATGTGGAGGCGATATCCGCTGCTTCCTCCAGTAGGCGGACAAGTAGTGATGAGGAGAGTGGCGTGGTAGCAGATGTCGCGAGCGCTCAGGCTCCTGGCTCAGAGACCATTGAGGAGGACATCAGTGACATGCAGACAGTAGTGGATGACAATGTAGCCGATCGCAATTGGGAGCCGGGTGATGAAGGGGCTTCATCATCATCCGGAGAAGAGGGTGGCAGCTTATGCATGAGGTGGCGGCGGAGTCAGCAGGATGGCAGCAGTGGGAGGTTGGGAGCCAAACATGCCCGGGGTAGACCAGCTGCTTTTCAGGAGCCTACCTGCCCGGAAAGCAGTAGTGCAGGGGTTCACGGAGGCAGTGTTGGTAGCAGTCAGTTAGTGTGGAGTGTTGTGGGTAAAATCACCTACTCGGTGGTGTGGCAGTTTTTTGTTAAGCCGCCGGTGGAAGAGAAGGGGAAGCATGGCCAGGGTGCCAATGTTGGCACCACAGATCTATGTCAACATATGCAGCATCACCATAAAGTGGCCTGGGAGAGCCGTGGCTCAAATGTGGTGGTCCTGCCTGCCGCAGCAACCGCTGCATCACCCAGTGGCATGCACCCCATTTCAGCCAGTCAAGACTCCTCCACCTCAGCCGAAGGAAGCTGTGTGTCCTTTCCATCATCTGATGGTCATGATGCTCTTGCTCCTTCTCCCCCTTCTCCTAGTCAGTCATTGCATCAACAATCCATCACCGAAGCGATTTCGAAGAGACAACAGTATGCGTGCACTCATCCAATGGTGCAGAAGCTGATCATGCTCCTGTCCAAGTTGCTGGTGCTGCAGTCCCTCCCTTTCTAAGTAGTGAACTCTGCACCTTTCAGAGAACTGATGGCTTGTGCCGAGCCGAGGTGGAAAGTCCCAAACCATCATTTCTTTGCAAAAAAAGCAGTTCCAGCCCTGCACAAATATGTGGAAGAGAAGGTGGGCCAGTCCTTGAGCCTGTCGGTGTCTGCCAAAGTGGACGGCAGTGCCGACGTGTGGGGCTGTAACTACGGTCAAGGACAATATATGTCCTTTACGGCCCACTGGGTTCTCACGCCATTGGTCCTGCAACAACGTCCCCCTCATCCTCCACTGTGTCGTCAGCCTCCACTGCAGAGACAAGTCGCAGTGCTCCTCCAGCATACCACATGTGCAGGGAACAGCGGTGTCACGCTGTGCTACACCTCGTTTTCCTTGGCAAACAAAGTCAGACAGGGGAGGAACTGCTCCGTGTCCTCAATCAAGAAATCGAATCCTGGCTTTCTCCAAGACAACTTAAAATCGGAACCATAGTGACCGACAACGGGAAGAACATGGTGTCGGCGCTGCATCAAGGAGGGTTGAGCCATGTGCCCTGCATGGCGCACGTGGTCAATCTGGTTGTTAAGTGTTTCCTTAAGTGTTCCACCCATCTGCAAGACATTCTAAAAATGTCAAGGAAACTGCATGCACTTCAGCCACTCGTACACCGCCAAGCACACCCTCCTTTAGGTGCAGCGGCAGAACGGTCTCCCACAACATAGGCTGATATGCGATGTTTCCACCCATTGGAATTCAACCCTCCATATGTTGGACCGACTGTACGAACAGAGAAAGGCCATAAAAGATTTCTTGATGATCCAAGAGGACAGAGGTACTCCCCTGTGTAACTTCAATGTTAGTCAGTGGAAGCTCATGCATAACACCAGCCGTTTGCTCATTCCCTTTGAGGAGACCACTTTATTAGTCAGTCGCCAGGACTACGGGATGAACAACGTCATTCCACTGATTGATATCATGGAAAAGATGCTTGTAAATCTTGCTGGTAAGGGAATTGGAGACGTGGTGTCTACATCTCACGGCCACATGAGCCCTGTGGGGGCTGAACTGGAGGAGGCGGACATTGGAGCACAAGCAATGTGTAGCGAAATGGGTGGTTTTTCCTCACGGGTTACAGGAGAGGAGGAGCAGGAGCAGCCGGAAGAGCAAGAGGGAGATGAGGAAGACGAGGCAGATGACCCAGACACACCATGGCAGTATACAGTGGAGATTGGTCCAGGATGTCCTTCCGAGTCACTTGCGCAAATGGCCCGATGCATGCTCACTTGCTTGCGTAGTGACAGCCGAATTGTCACCATTCAGCAGAGGGATGACTACTGTTTCTCCACCATGTTACACCCACTGAGAGGGAGGACCAACTGGATACACGCTATATAGCAAGTTGGCCACTGCATATCTGCGCCATCGTCCATCGTCTTGCAGGTCCAACCAGGGGGGCCCTAAGTGCTCACCTTGCACTGCCATGGCAGCTGTGGGGGGGGGGGGATCGTGGTGGCAGGAGCAGTATCAGCTCCATCAACAGCAGCCTGAGCCTAAAGTCGCTGAAGAGCAGCTTTCTTCACCCACATAGTGAAGAAACTGCTCAACAGCAGCTAGACACAGAGCAGAACCTGAACCAGCAGGTGGTGACATACTTAGAGTGCACCCTGCCACCCGTCATCAAAGATCCCCTGGACTACTGGGCAGCCAAACTGGATTTGTGGCCGCAACTGGCCGAGTTTGCCCTGGAAAAGCTGTCCTGCCCAGCCAGTAGTGTGGCATCAGAGCGGGTGTTTAGTGCGGCGGAGGCCATAGTTACCCAAAGGAAAACTCGTTTGTCCACCCAAAATGTGGAGAGATTGACCTTTGTCAAGATGAATCAGGGGTGGATCAGCCAGGATTTCCAAGCACCAATGCCTGATGACTGATGCCTCATGCTGCTGCCAACTCCACATTATGTTGCCTTGCTACTCTTTGTCCTCCTCATGCCACTGCCACTGGGTCACTGTATGCTCTCCTCATGCTGCTGCCACTTCTGGGTCACTGTATGCCCTCCTCATGCTGCTGCCACTGGGTCACTGTATGCCCTCCTCATGCTGCTGCCACTGGGTCACTGTATGACCTCCTCATGCTGCTGCCAACTCCACATTATGTTGCCTTGCCACTCTGTGGCCTACTCATTCTGCTGCCACTGGGTCACTCTATAACACCCCAGAAAAAACTCCTGCCCTAACAAGGGCGGTCCCGCTGATGACCCCAATGCTTGTCCTAAATGTGTCTCCATCGGGGCAAAGTGGAATAAGTTTGTTGAAGTCAAAGTGGATTACATAGAACCATAGAAAGTTCAAATTTCTCAGAAAATGTTGTTTTCTTATTCAGGTAGAAAACTTCTTGAACAACTCTCGTACTTTACAACTTTACTTCTTTCTGAAGTTTGTTCTATTTCTAGTTCAGACCTCTTGACATTTCATTCCAAGGCTCAGGGAGATGCATAAATGTTAGTATCTTGTATGTGACAGAGAAGCATTTGCCACCCATGTTATACCAGGATATGACTTCTGTACTTCACCTTACAGCATATTATTATGATTGTTTTACTTTACATTTGTGTTACTTCATCCTTTATGATGTTACATTAGGTAAAAGACTACATTGTATTCTGTAAGTGCTTTATGTTATATGATGTGCCTTTTATTACAGTCTCTGATTTATATAGAGAGTAGTTTGACATTTATCTCATATGATGACAACTGATAGTTGTACATGTAGACAGAATATTTTATATATTGGCTTATGGCTGTAATTTCAATACCGTTGAGGCAAAGTTATATATACAGCACTATACATACATGTATGCTGAAAAAAACTATGTCTGCTTATATCTGGCTAATGAATGTCCAAGAAAGTAACAAGGTCGCTAGTTTGTGTACTAAGTAGTCAGGCCACAAAATCTAAATAGAGAAAGTATGCTAGTTTACTGTTTAATGTACTTTCTCTATTTAGATTTTGTGGTGTAATGAATGTCCAAGAAAATGTTGGACATACAGAATAGGGCTGAAGAATTTTCCAGAATTTATTTTGAACATGCCGACTAAGCATGGAACCAGATGTACTGAGTAATGATCATAGACTTAAAAGATGTTTATAAAAAATCTTTTTGCATTTTTAATTTTCTTTCTGTGATAAATAAGTTGACATCCTGTACATAATGTTATAACCTATCTCTATAGAGTCAGAGATCAGTTTTTCTGTTACACTGCTCCAAATCCCCTGTGTCCTTCACACAGCCAGAGAACAGTCTTTTATACTGTGGCCAATAGGTTGTATTTCTATCTTTATATGACCAGTGAGATATACAGGTGAGCTGATATATGTGTATTTTATATACTTTTATAGGGAAAAAAACTGATCCATCTATGAGTTCCATAAACCAGACCATGATAGAAGGCTTTAGACTTAAAGGGATCTCAGATGTTCCTGCACTACAAGTTCTCATCTTCCTTCTGGTTCTTCTCATTTATCTCATCTCTCTTGGAGGAAATCTGACCATTCTACTACT
Organism: Leptodactylus fallax; assembly: GCA_947044405.1. NCBI lineage: Eukaryota > Metazoa > Chordata > Amphibia > Anura > Leptodactylidae > Leptodactylus > Leptodactylus fallax. Next base: position 5,093,613 of record CAMRHE010000113.1, read on the forward strand.
GGTCTGCTGTGATCCCCACCTGCACACTCCCATGTACTTCTTCTTGTCCAACTTGTCCATCATAGACATATCCAGCTCTACTACAGCACTGCACAGGATTTTTGATATCTTCACAACAGAAAACCACATGGTTTCCCCCTTTGCCTGTATGACCCAGTTCTTTATCTTCTCTATATCCACCAGTAGTGAGTGTTCCGACTTGACCGCCATGAGCTTTGATCGCTATGTAGCCATCTGTAGACCTTTACATTATCACACAGTCATGAGTCGGAGACTCTGTGGTCTGCTGGCCTCAGTCTGCTGGGGTTTGGGGTTTATACAGACAGTTCCTGCCATTTTGTTTGTTTCAAGGTTCACTTGTTACATTTCTAAGGAAATTGATCATTATTTTTGTGATGTTTTGTCTATCCGGGACATTACGTGCAGTGACACTTTACTATTGGACCTTTACTTTATAATTGTTGGTAATGTGAATGTTTTTATATTACTTTCTCTGACTATAATTCCTTACATTTTCATTATTTCATGTATCTTAAGAATCAGCTCGAGTACTGGCAGACGTAAAGCCTTCTACACGTGTTCCTCACACATCATGGTGGTTGTTCTCTTCTATTCTTCTCTCATATTACAATACTTAGTTACAGTTTCCTGGAGTAACATGGGTTCCAACAAAATCTTGTCCCTGTTTAACACGGCTGTTATCCCCATGATGAACCCCCTGATCTACAGCCTGAAAAATAAAGATGTAAAATCTGCCTTACAACGACAACTTAAATTGTGCGGAATAAGATATGTAATTTCATAAATATAATTTGTACATTTTGAATCCTATTGTGAAAGTGGAGACAAAGATGGATCATGTTCAACCTTTAAAATATCTAAGACTAGTAAGAGGCAAACGCAATTGAGCAATTTTGGGTAATAATCCTCCATTTTCTTTTCCTTGAGGTAGGTTAATGATGAGAAATCGTTTCCTAAGTTAAGTAAGTCGCCTGCCTTCTGTAGGAGGGTTCAGGAACAAACGATGACCTTGCCTCGATATAAAGTTGTCTTTTTATATGTTACATGTTAACAATAGTTACAAATGCTTAAGTGAGTATGCCATGTGCCCACAGAAACCAGGCACCCCCACGGTGTAGTATTGTAGGAACTGGCAAGACTCTGCTTCGGCACTGTCTCCATTCCTCTGTGTCTCGATTAACCACTGACCTTAAAGCAAAACTCAGTATGGTGCCCTTCAGTAGTAAATTCAGAACATGAAATTCCCTAATTCCTCTTAAGGTATTGCTATTTTTTTTAATCTTTTCTTATTATTTTTGCGAGGCTTTGCCCATCCGGGACATTACATGCAGTGACACTTCACATTCTAATTCTTGGTAATGTGAATGTAATTGTTTTACTTTCCCTGACTATAACTTCTTATGTTTTCAATATTTCATGTATATTAAGAATCAGCTCGAGTACTGGCAGACGTAAAGCCTTCTACACGTGTTCCTCACACATCATGGTGATTGTCATCTTCTATTCTTCTATAGTATTACAATACATAGTAACAATATCTGTAAACAACATGGGATCCAACAAAATCTTCTCTCTGTTTAACACGGCTGTTGTCCCCATGTTGAACCCCCTGATCTACAGCCTGAAAAATAAAGATGTAAAATCTGCCCTTAGACAAAAATTTAAGTTGTGTGGAACAAAATATTTAATTTTTTTAAAATTTAATTTTGATATTTTGAATACTATTGTCAAAGCTGAGACATAGATGGATCATGTTCAACCTCTCAAATATCTAGTGGGAGACAAAAGCAACTGAGCCTCGGTGGACAACAACTCCTCGTCCCCGTTTTTGTGATAAGGAATGTTTTTTCTAAGTTAATGACTAAAATCTTCATTGTCTACTCGTATTGTAGTTAACGCCGTTTGTAGGAGAAGTGACCTGCAAGAGATGCACTTGCCCTGTTACAACGCTCCATTGTTATATGTTAAAACACTGCTGAGAATGTTAAAGTGATTGTAATGTGATGGATTTGTAATTTGTAATTTGTGATGTGATGGACATTGTATTTTATTGCTTATGTCATTTACCCATAAAGATAGATAAATAGATAGAAAGATAGATAGATAGATAGATAGATAGATAGATAGAAAGATATGAGATAGATATGGGATAGATAGATATTACTTAGATAGATAGATAGATAGATAGATAGATAGATAGATAGATAGATATGAGATAGATATTACTTAGATGGATAGATTTATGTAAATCGATACATATATAGAAAATAGATAATACTTACTGTAAACATGTAAGATAGATGGAAGCAATCCATGGAACCCCTTAAGGGTGCAGCCAGTTTTTGTCTTAAGGCTCAGAGATAGTTTCCATTTATTAATTGACACAATTCAGAAAGTCTTAGCTGTTTTATATTTTTATGCCAGTGTAACTTGTTGAGGGCTTGCATTTTGCGGGATACATTAAGCTTTTCAATGGCACCTTTTTAGGATGCCTATAACTTATTAATTACATTTTATTAATCCTTTTGAGAGAGAAAGAAAATAAAACATCAATTTTCACACCGTTTTTTACATTATAAATTTTGCACCAATCACCATAGAGCATAATCAATATACTATTTTTATTCTGTAGGTTTGGATAGTGATACTAAACTTGTATGGTTTTTGGTGTTTTTTTTTTCATATAGCACAATACGAACAGTTAAAAAAAGAATGTTTTGTGTCACTATTTTCTGAGAGCCGTAACTTTTTTTTTTTATTATTCCACTGATGAAGCTGGTTGAGGACTTGTCTTTTGTGAGATAAGATGTACTTTTTATTGATGCCATCCTAGGGTACATATGACTATTTCAGCATGTTATTCCATTGTGTGCAGCAAGGTGACCAAAAAACAGCATTTCTGGTGGTGTTTTTAGCTTTACCTTAATAAATTAGAATATCTTTGAAACGTTTATTTCTTTCAGTAATTAAATAAAAAAGTGACCTCCTATATTTTCTAGATTCTTTACACAGAAAGTCTTCTATTTCAATTGTTTTATTTCTGTAAATGTTGATTATGGATTACAGGGAATGAAAACCCAAATCTAAGAAAATTAGAATATTCAGTTCAGTCTTGTAAATTCAGTGTCACCTGCCAAGGTTTCCTAAGCCTTTAAATGGTCCCTCAGTCTGGTTCAGTAGGACATACAATCATGGAAGACGCTGATTATGGATTGTATTACTGAATTACTGACATGAAGGAACGTTTCAAAGATATTCTAATTTATTGAGATGCCCCTGCAACATGGTATAACATACAGCACAACAGGAACAATACATTGTAGTCATTACCTGATATATTATTACGCAGGACGATACAATGTAGCCATTACCTGATATAATATTATACAGGACAATACAATGTAGCCATTACCTGATATAATATTATACAGGACGATACAATGTAGCCATTACCTGATATAATATTATACAGGACAATACAATGTAGCCATTACCTGATATAATATTATACAGGACAATACAATGTAGTCACTACCTGATATAATATTATACAGGAGGATACAATGTAGCCATTACCTGATATAATATTATACAGGACGATACAATGTAGTCATTACCTGATATAATATTATACAGGACAATACAATGTAGTTATTACCTGATATAATATTATACAGGACAATGCAATGTAGTCATTACCTGATATAATATTATACAGGACAATACAATGTAGTCATTGCCTGATATAATATCATACAGGACGATACAATGTAGTCATTACCTGATATAATATTATACAGGACAATACAATGTAGACATTACCTGATATAATATTATACAGGACGATACAATGTAGTTATTACCTGATATAATATTATACAGGACGATACAATGTAGTTATTACCTGATATAATATTATACAGGACGATACAATGTAGTTATTACCTGATATAATATTATACAGGACCATACAATGTAGTCATTACCTGATATAATATTATACAGGACGATACAATGTAGTCATTACCTGATATAATATTATACAGGATAAAGTAAACCTTTTTCTGTGTCTCAGAGATGAATGTGCTTTGGTAATGGTAACAACCTATTCTATAGAGCTAAGGTGTTTAGGAAAAGGTAAAAAAAACTAAACTTAAACAAGTAAATTGTATTTTTTTTTACTTTTTAATTTTGCATTTTAAAGAACACATAAACTAATACAGATGAATTAATAACCTAAGCAGTGAGAACATGTGAAAAAACAGGCCTTGTACATGTTGTCCCAAGGTTGTGACCGATGTAATTGGGAGGGCCGAATGCAAAAAAAAATATTTGGGGGGCCTTAGGGCCAGAAATGGCCTTTTCCTCAAGGGGTTAAACATGTTGCTGTTATCTTCACTGCCTAATGACATGGCTGCTCCTTTCTGGGTCATCTATGGAGCCGCCGTCCTCCTCCTCCTCCTCTTCAAAGCCCTCTAAGTAATATCCGGGGCAAGATGTGGATGATATAAAAAGCTGCAGAAAGAAAAACAGAGAAAACTGATTAGATATAAACATAATAATAGACACAAAGTAACAACAGTGGGAGCAGTATATGTCAGTGAGCGCCCCCTAGTGCTGGAAAACCTGAAGCTCCACACCTTATAATAAGGGTCAAAAGTAAAAATTAACCATAATAGTCAATGTATAAAATTATAATAAAGTAGATAAAATCCCACATAGATATTATAATAAATTACATACAATCCCACATACATGGTTTTTGGCATCCACATATAGATTTTTAGACGTCTTCGGTCTGTTGAGCTTTCATCCAGTTTTCAATGCGTAACATGGACTTCGATCTTTCGTAAAGCTGCAGAAAAACAGGTAAAAAAATAGACGTCATATAAACAGAAAGGCAACAAAATAGACAATCAGAAAACCCGCACATTTGCCGCAGAACATGTGATCACTTAACCCTCTGAAGATCTCACAAAGGAAATCCTCCTGTGGTGTGAACTGGCCCCTACGTGGTGGTCGCCCCCAGCCCTTCTTACCTCCATCTCTAATGCCAGGACATCTTTGGAGACATGGTCCTTAACCGTCACATAGTAATCCACTAGAAAGACAAGAAGAAGGACATGACTCTGCTGCTCCGAGCTACACAGTGAAACCACCTGAAGTCTTACAGCCTATAGTAAGTCAGCCTTACATGACTGGTCCACAGGGGGCGCCTCCGGGTCCAGGCTCTTCAGGAACAGATGAATCTTCCTCTTTCTAAAACAGAAAAGCAAAGTGATAATCTACTGAAGCGAACAACATGACACCCCCCTCCATAGTTACCGCAGACCCAGGGCTGTACTTGCCACTAGATACTCGGGGACAAGTGCCTAGGGCGGCAGTGTTTAAGGGCGGCACTTGGAGCTTTGGGCACCCTAAGGTGCACCCAGGCTGCTGCTATGCACAGAGAGCACTACTAGCTGGGCAGCTGGGGTGCATGGATGGCTGGGGTGTGTTGTACTAAACAGAGGCAGCAGCCGAGGTACACAGAGGGTGGGTGTGAGGCACAAGGGTAATATTGGTGACATTACACAGTGGCACACAATGGCGTAGTGTAATAAGCAGGGACAGTGGATAGGACGAGCAGACAAGTGGTGTGTAAAGCATGGTGGCAATATTACATGTCACAAGTACAGTCACTCATTGTCTATGAGGTGCAATATGGCCGCCCAGCAGTAATAATGCAGGAACTTACCTGTAATATATAAACAGCGCAAGGCCCACCAGTATACAGGCGGGGAGCAGCGCCAAAAAGTAAATCAAAGCAATATCGATATCTGTGCAATACAAGGAGAAATAACGAATATTAGAGAAAAAAGTCACAAATATTCCTACAATCCACATATTACTACACCTGGAGGATTATAACCCCCATCATTGTCACCCTGCACATATATACATAGAGAACATCATCAACAAATGTATAGAAGAGTCTCCAGGACATTAAGATATGGGGCAGATAATAAATGGGCACAGATGAGAAGTGTCCACTGGAGTAACAAGGCCCCCTGCAGGTAGAAGATATATAGCCCCCTCCCCAGGGTAGGACACACCAAAAACCAGGGACACCTCTGCATAAGAGAATCCTCCTCTCTATAGTCTGACTATGATATGGGGGGTCTGACCGGGGGCCATGGTACACTTCACAGAGGGGATAAGGTCACCATCCAAACACCCCTTAGCCCCCAATTGTCACAGTGGTGACATCACTGCTTAGTAACCCCTCTATTGTGATGTCATTAACCTAGGAGGTCACAGCAGAAAATAATTCCAGGCTGGAACCTTGACAGGTTTAGGTAAATACAAGTCTATAATTAACCCCTCCTAATCCAACAACATCAGTAACAACTCTTAAAGGGAACCTCTGGCTGTTTACCTGCAGTGGCCACTAGGGGGAGCTCAGTGTAGTACAGTGAGCAGTGAGCGCCCTTTAGTGGTGGCTGCAGGTAATAGCAGGTTGTATTTCTGTGTCTTTGCAGGGAATTTGGAACTTTGTATCAGTGAAATAGAGCTGAACCTTTATAAAGAAATTAATCGGCAGATTACAAAACTATGGAAGTGATCAGGATAAGGATAAGGCTTGGTGCATATTTTAGGCCTCAGTTACAGATTTTACAACAAGATGGCTTCCCAAACATACAGAAAACACATATAGTAAGTAAAACTGATGGGAATATTCCGGTACTGACCTGCCATCGCATCCATCGCTCTCCTTCACTAACCCTCAAAGGCTCAGGTAATGGTCAGTCCCTTATATAGACTCTGTTGTATCTGTGACATCACTGCCTAGTAACACCCCCATTGTGATGTCATCATCCTATGACATCACAGCAGCAAATGATTCCAGGCTGGAACCCTGGCAGGTTTTGGTAAACTACAGGTCTAGAATTAACCCCTCCTAATCCAACAACATCAATAACAACCCTTAAAGTGACCCTTCTGCTGTTTCTAGACGTCAGGCCTAAGTTCAAAACTGACCAAGGACAAAATCTGCAAGAAGTTTGTATGTTCTCCCCGTGTTTACGTGGGTTTCCTCCCACACTCCAAAGCCATACTGATAGGGAATGTAGATTGTGAGCCCTACTTGGGACAGTGACTGACAATATCTGTAAAGCGCTGCGGAATATGATGGCGCTATACAAGTAAACAAAAATAAAGATAACATGTTGGTTACCTGCAGCCACCGCTAGGGGGAGCTCACTGCAAACTGTCATGTTATGGAGCACAGTGTATTACAGTGTGCAGTGAGCTCCCTCTAGTGGCAGGTGCAGGTAACAGCAGGTTGTATTTCTATGTCTATGCAGGGGATTTGGAACTTTGTATCAGATAAATGGAGCTGACACCTCAACAGGGTACAAGATGAGATCAAAATCAGGATAAGGCCCTGCACACATTGAAGGCCTCAGGTACATATTTTACAACAAGACTTCTCCCAAATACACAGAAAACACATATAGTAAGTAAAACTGTAGGGAAAATCCCCGTACTGACCTGCCATAGCATCCATCGCTCTCCTTCACTATAACCCTCAAAGGCTCAGACAGCTGGTCAGTCCCTTATATAGACTCTGCCATATCTGTGACATCACTGCCTAGTAACACTTCCCTTGTGATGTCATCATTCTTCAGTATGTTGTCATAACAACAGGTCACTCCTACCTTCTAAAGTGTCGGTCGAGTACAACCTCTGAGGGTTTAATATTGACCCCTTCTATGGTTCCCATAGTTAGCAGAGAGTCGTCCTCGCTTACATAATCGCTCGCCATTGTCATCAATAACATTTACAGTTAATGTCAGATGCTGAAAACCGATTTACTGAATAAAAATTATCTTGCAAATTTATAAAAAATGCCTAAAAAAAATTGTTGTTTCCCATGGCGACCAATCACAGAGAAACTTCCGTTATTCAATAACACGATACAAAATGAAAGCTGCGCTGTGATTGGTTGCTATGGGCAAGGTAGTGATTTATTTATTTATTTATTTTTAATAGACAATTCCATCAATCCCCTCCTCCGACATAAATAGATTTTATAGAGAACATGCTGGAGGACCTGGGGGGCCTGTTCATGATCCTGGCTGCCATGGCAACCCATCAGCACCCCGCAGGCTTATTGTGGGGGTACCGGTGGGCTTACAGAGGGAGCTTCATCCCAATGTATAATCACTACTGAGTGATCCGTCACTGGCCGCTATAGCGCAGCTCCGTACACCACACCTTACAGAACTGGGAGGGAACTCCGACTTTGACTATAACTCCTTATATTTTCATCATTTCATGTATCTTAAGAATCAGCTCGAGTACTGGCAGACGTAAAGCCTTCTACACGTGTTCCTCACACATCATGGTGGTTGTCCTCTTCTATTCTTCTATTGTATTACAATACACAGTAACAGTTTCTGTGAACATGGGCTCCAATAAGATCTTGTCCCTGTTTAACACGGCTGTTATCCCCATGATGAACCCCCTGATCTACAGCCTGAAAAATAAAGATGCAAAATCTGCCTTACAACGACAACTTAAATTGTGCGGAATAAGATATGTAATTTCATAAATATAATTTGTACATTTTGAATCCTGTTGTGAAAGTGGAGACAAAGATGGATCATGTTCAACCTTTAAAATATCTAGGACTAGTAAGAGGCAAACCCAACTGAGCAATTTTGGGTAATAATCCTCCATTTTCTTTTCCTTGAGGTAGGTTAATGATGAGGAATCGTTTCCTAAGTTAAGTAAGTCGCCTGCCTTCTGTAGGAGGGTTTAGGAACAAGCGATGACCTTGCCTCGATATAAAGTTGTCTTTTTATATGTTACATGTTAAAAATAGTTACAAATGCTTAAGTGAGTATGCCATGTACCCACAGAAACCAGGCAGCCCCACGGTGTAGTATTGTAGGAACTGACAAGACTCTGCTTCGGCACTGTCTCCATTCCTCTGTGTCTCGATTAACCACTGACCTTAAAGCAAAACTCAGTATGGTGCCCTTCAGTAGTAAATTCAGAACATGAAATTCCCTAATTCCTCTTAAGGTATTGCTATTTTTTTTTATCTACAGACTTTGATCCTCATCCTGACCCCAGCTTTTTTTCTGTCTAGAATCCTGCCTTATCCTTCTGTAGTGTCTGCCTGGTACTTGTTGCGCTACTCCTGGTTAACTTCCTAGTTACCCTTTGTGCTAAATTCCTGGTTACCATCTGGCTCCTGGTTTTGACCCTTGGCTCCATCTGGCTCCATTTCTGACCACCCACAATCCATATCTACTCTGGTGACACATGCCTGGGGATCCTCCCGCGGCAAAGTACACACCCCCTGGGGGGGGTTGGTGGGGCGGGCTGCATATAGTGTGTTGGGGTGTGGGGGGGCCCTTTTTGGGGGTTTTTTTTTAATTGGGGGGGTGTGTATTCGTGTTTTTTTTGGGGGTTTTTTTTTTTTAATAAAACTCCCCCCCCCCCCCCCCCCCCAGTTTGTATTACTAATGTTTAGTCTGCTATAGGGGTGCAGCTATAGAAGGTGCAGCAGTAGCAGTGGCTGCCTGACCCTTTGCCAAAATAAATTATAGCGCTATTCTAAATAGCACAAGATAGATAGTGGCCCAAATACAGATTGTTCACTGGGCCCAAGACCTTCAAGTTACACCCCCCTGGGGCCTTGACTTGCGTTTTTTTTTAAAATGTGCCTTTAAAATAAATTTTTTTTTAAAAAAGTTTGGGCCACCCCTATTAATCTTAATCATTTTTAGTTCTAAATATTTGGGTGTTTGCAACAGCCATTTCAATTTGATTTATCTAATAACTGATGGACACAGTAATATTTAAGGATTGAAATGAGGTTTATTGTATTAACAGAAAATGTGCAATATGCATTAAGCCAAAATTTGACCGGTGCAAAAATTTGGGTACCCTTATCATTTTTTTGTTTTGAAAACCCCAAACAACTTTTTACTGGCTTACTGGGGCAAAAAATGGTTTTTTTACCCCCCCTGGGTTTTGAATTTTTTGCCGGGGGTTTCCAATATTGAAAAAAGGGGTTTTTGGGGGCCGTTTTTTGGTTTTTCTCCTTTTTTTGTTTCCTCTTGGGGGGGGGGTTTTGGGGGCCTCTAAAAAAAACTTTAAAATTTTGAGGGAAACAAAGATTGTTCAACATAGTTGTTCAGGGGAAGGATACAAAAAGTTGTCTCAGAGATTTAACCTGTCAGTTTCCACTGTGAGGAACATAGTAAGGAAATGGAAGACCACAGGGACAGTTCTTGTTAAGCCCAGAAGTGGCAGGTCAAGAAAAATATCAGAAAGGCAGAGAAGAAGAATGGTGAGAACAGTCAAGGACAATCCACAGACCACCTCCAAAGAGCTGCAGCATCATCTTGCTGCAGATGGTGTCACTGTGCATCGGTCAACAATACAGCACACTTTGCACAAGGAGAAGCTGTATGGGAGAGTGATGCGAAAGAAGCCGTTTCTGAAAGCACGCCACAAACAGAGTCGCCTGAGGTATGCAAAAGCACATTTGGACAAGCCAGCTTCATTTTGGAAGAAGGTCCTGTGGACTGATGAAACAAAGATTGAGTTGTTTGGTCATACAAAAAGGCGTTATGCATGGCGTCAAAAAAACACAGCATTCCAAGAAAAACACTTGCTACCCACTGTAAAATTTGGTGGAGGTTCCATCATGCTTTGGGGCTGTGTGGCCAATGCCGGCACCGGGAATCTTGTTAAAGTTGAGGGTCGCATGGATTCAACTCAGTATCAGCAGATTCTTGAGAATAATGTACAAGAATCAGTGACGAATTTGAAGTTACGCCGGGGATGGATATTTCAGCAAGACAATGATCCAAAACACAGCTCCAAATCTACTCAGGCATTCATGCAGAGGAACAATTACAATGTTCTGGAATGGCCATCCCAGTCCCCAGACCTGAATATCATTGAACATCTGTGGGATAATTTGAAGCGGGCTGTCCATGCTTGGCGACCATCAAACTTAACTGAACTGGAATTGTTTTGTAAAGAGGAATGGTCAAAAATACCTTCATCCAGGATCCAGGAACTGATTAAAAGCTACAGGAAGCGACTAGAGGCTGTTATTTTTGCAAAAGGAGGATCTACTAAATATTAATGTCACTTTTCTGTTGAGGTGCCCATACTTTTGCACCGGTCAAATTTTGGTTTAATGCATATTGCACATTTTCTGTTAGTACAATAAACCTCATTTCAATCCTGAAATATTACTGTGTCCATCAGTTATTAGATATATCAAATTGAAATGGCTGTTGCAAACACCCAAATATTTAGAACTAAAAATGATTAAGATTAATAGGGGTGCCCAAACTTTTTCATATGACTGTACCTGTTACCTACAATCCCTTTAGGTTATACATAGAGGAGCTACAAACTGAATGACCTATTTCTTATGTATTTTAATAAGTAGTAGAATTGTACGGACATTTTACAACCAACCGTATTTCTTTCAACATCACAATTTTGGAGCCATAACTTTAGCCCCTTCCCATTTTTATTTTTTGCTATTGTGTGTTTTACTCTCAATGCCATAACTTTTTTATTTTTATGTTGACAGAAACAAATCAGGGCTTATTTTTTGCACTATAAATTGTAGTTCCAAATGGTACCATTAAATATTCTGTACAGTAAATGTGAGGCAGTAGACTTTATTCCATACAGTTAGACATTTCAGTCAAATCCTTGACCTTCCTCAGCAGGTTCCCGACGTAGGCACCATTTAGTTTACAGTTTTCATTTAGACTAACTTCTACTTCTGCTGATGAAGGTCAAGGATTTGACCGAATACTCTATCTGGAATAATGTCTACTGCCTAACATTTACTGCTGTCCTATTGCCAGGTGACTCTCCACATAGATTACTAATAAAACATTTATTTCATTGTCCATATGTGGTCGAGTGCTGGGGATTGGTCAAGAGTATTGGTCCTACTCAGGGACTGACAGCCTCCTCTGTATGAGTGTCTATATAGCTATAGGTATAGCTGCCAGTCAGTGAGTAGGACTGCACACATGACAACTAACCTCATACAGCTTGTACAGAATCTTTTCCCACAAAACTATATATTAATCTGCTTAATTCTTCCTGCTCTATAATATACTTCCTGCCCATTGCATTGCATCTCTATGACACACTCAGAATCAGCAGCAGCATCATATAGCACATTACAGAGCAGTACTGAGCAGTATAGATGTCAATCCAGTAGTCATGAGACAGTAAAACACGTACTATTAGCTGCTACATTACATCTTTTTCCTTGCACCTGAATATGTTGTAGAAGTTTTTAGAATTAAACATATTCTGAACAGAATTGTATATACTCTACTCTATTGTCTACAGATTTTACAAGTTACATGTTTACTTCCTCTCCTTGTGAGTTTGTTTAATTCTTTATCCAGATCCCTTAAGATTTCATCCCACAGCTCAGGAAAATGTATAAGTGTTAGCATCAGAGAATTGTCTGCCTTCCCTATTACACCAGGATGTGACCCGTGTACACCATCTTATATTATTTTTATTTTACCTTGCAACTTGTATTACTTTGTATTTCTGGATAATACAGAAGGTAAATGACTACATTGTATTGTCCTGTAGCTCCTGTATATCATATGATGTGCCTTTTTATTACTATCTCCATGTTATTCAGAGTGGTTGACACGTTTGTTCTGTATCATGATAACTGGTAGTATTATTGATCTTATGACATATTTTAAGGTATTGTCTTATGACAACCACTTTAAAGACTGAAGCCTGTGATCACCTGGGTCAGATATGACCATCCATAGCAAGGGGACTGTAGTATTACAAGCCATACATTGATCTGGATGCTGACGGAGTAATACATACAGTAGATGGACTTGGACTTCCTGGAATAACAGGTGCTCATTGTTACTGGTTTCCTCGCTGTGTCTAATTGATGGTGTCTACCTATATTACACCCATATGCCCAAATAAAGATAAACATATTTTTTTACATACAGATTTTAGGTACACCTATTTTATGCAGTAAGGGTAAGGCAGGGGGCTGCACCATTAACAGTTCACAGCAAATCTTCATGTAACACATGCAGTCTTCTTAAAACTATGATCATAACCATAATACTGCAAAAATATGGATTACACATCTCCCTTCTGTGGTGGTGATCTGTATTCTAAAAATATCGCAGCACATCAAAGAGCAGTACATGTAGACAGTATAAATAGCAATGTTAAATATACTGTAGAAAATTATGATAAAGATACTGATAGAAAACTATTTCTCCTACTTCTGGCTATTGAACATTCAAGGGCATATTGGATCTATAGGACTAAAGAGTTTCCCAAGGTAAATGTTGAACATAGAGGTTAAGCCTAGACTGCAGTGTACTTAGTAATGGTCATAGATTTAATAGTTTTTTTTTTCATTGTTGTTTTAGCTTTTTTCCCATATTATAACTTATCTCTATAGTTTTTATGTTACACTGCTCAAAATCCCCTGTGTCCTTCACACATCCAAAACTGACTTTATGTTGCGGCTAGTAAGTTGTTTTGCTATCTTTATATCATCATTACTACATAGAGTTTATATGTGTATATACTTTTTATAGGACAAAAAACAGATGTTTGCATGATTTCCATAAACCAGACCATGATAGAAGGCTTTAGAATTAAAGGAGTCTCAGATGTTCCTGACCTACAAGTTCTCATCTTCCTTCTGGTTCTTCTCATTTATCTCATCTGTCTTGGTGGAAATCTGATCATTCTACTACTGGTCTGCTGTGATCTCCACCTGCACACTCCCATGTACTTCTTCTTGGCCAACTTGTCCATCATAGACATATCCAGCTCTACTACAACGTTACACAGGATTTTTGTTACCTTTGCAACACACAACCACATGGTTTCCACCTCGGCTTGTATGACCCAGTTATATATTTTCTTTACATTAACCAGTAATGAGTTTTCCATTTTGACCGCCATGAGCTTTGACCGCTATGTAGCCATCTGTAGACCTTTACATTATCACACAGTCATGAGTCGGAGACTCTGTGCTCTGCTGGCCTCAGTCTGCTGGGGTTTTGGGTTAATAGAAACGGTTCCTGTCATTGTGTTCATTTCCAGGTTCACTTGTTACATTTCCAAGGAAATTGATCATTATTTTTGTGATGCTTTGCCAATCCGGGACATTACATGTAGTGACACTTCACCTTTGGACCTTTATGCTCTAATTCTTGGCAATGTGAATGTATTTCTTTTACTTTCCCTGACTATAACTTCTTATGTTTTCATTATTTCATGTATCTTAAGAATCAGCTCGAGTACTGGCAGACGTAAAGCCTTCTACACGTGTTCCTCACACATCATGGTGGTTGTCCTCTTCTATACTTCTATTGTATTACAATATATAGGAACAGTTTCTGGGGGTAACATGGGTTCCAACAAGATTGTTTCTCTATTTAACACGGGCCTTGTCCCCATGATGAACCCCCTGATCTACAGCCTGAAAAATAAAGATGTAAAATCTGCCCTACGACGAAAACTGAAGTTGTGTGGAACAAAATATTTTATTTTAATATTTTGAATACTATTGTCAAAGCTGAGACAAAGATGGATCATGTTCAATCTCTCAAATATCTAGTGGCCAGCAAAAGCAACAGAGCCTCTGTGGACAACAACCACTCGCCCCTTTTTTGTGATGAGGAATGTTTTCCTAAGTTAATGACTACAATCTTGCTTGTCTACACATAAAGTAACTAATGCCTTTTGTAGGGGAGGTGAACTGCAAGTGAGGCACTTGCCCTGTTACAAAGCTGCATTGTTATATGTTAAAACATTTCTGAGAATGTTAAAGTGATTGTAATGTGATGGACATTGAATGTGGCGTGTATTATTTCAATAAAATATTTTTTAATGTCTCTGTTTTTTACTTTTTTACCATCCCAACTGTCACACACGGGGGTGGCGGCCTCATGTTGTGGGGATGTTTTACTTCAGAAGGGACTGGTGCACGTCACAAAATAGATGACATCATGAGGAAAGAACATTATGTGGCAATACTGAAACAACATCTTAAGACATCAGTCAGGAAGTTAAAGCTTGGGCACAAATGGGTCTTCCAAATGGACAATGACCCGAAGCCAGGGGCGTAACTACTGGGGTAGCAGCGGTAGCAGCTGCCACAGGGCCCGGGACATTACTGGGCCCCGCGGGCCCCCGATGCTTTTTTTTTTTTTTTTTTTAAATAGGCCGTTACCTGCTAGAGTAACCCCAGCAGGTAATGGGCCCTATATACTTATCCTTCCCCGGGGTCCCGCTCACGGCCGTCTGTGCTTCTGATTCTGTGAGCAGGAGCGGGGATCGGTATGTGAGGCCGCGGGCCGAACCCCACAATCTCTGCTATCATTATACTCCGTGGTCTTTGAAAAGACCCCAGAGTATAATAATCGGAGGCCCAGAGTTGGTGAGGGAACATAAAAAACAATGTACTTACCTCTCCTATACTTCTCCAGACTTCGGGCCTGTTTGGTGATGTCCCAGACGTCAGCGAACGTCATTTTGCGTCGCGACGCCAGCCGGATTACGTGATGCCGGCCTGATCCAACATTGAAGAAGGACGAAGTAGCGCACGGGCATGCACCGGAGCGAGGAACAGGTAAGCAACGTTGTTTTTTTTTTGTTTGTATCCTCCCCTGAGTCTCCGATCATTATACTCTGGGGTCTGAAAAGACCCCAGAGTATAATAATTGTTCATGGGTGGTCCACAATGGGACATATAATACTGTGTGCAGGGGCCACTATGGGACATGATACTATGTGTAGGGGCCACTATGGGGCATGATACTGTGTGCAGGGGCCACTATGGGGCATGATACTGTGTGCAGGGGCCACTATGGGACATGATACTGTGTGCAGGGGCCACTATGGGGAATAATACTGTGTGCAGGGGCCACTATGGGACATGATACTGTGTGCAGGGGCCACTATGGGCAGGGTCGGACTGGCCCACCGGGGAATTGGTGAATCCACCGGTGGGCCCCTTGCCCCGACATTTAGTCCTCATGTCATGGGGGCCCGATCGGGATCCTGACCATCCCGAACGGGCCCCTGACCAGAGGCGTAACGATTGCGGTCGCAGGGGGTGCGACAGCGACCGGGCTCAGCGGGGTATGGGACCCGCGGCCAGCTGGAGATGGCCGGGCCCCGGACCATTATGATTCCCCGACCGCTATACATACTGTTATTGGAAAGGGGCCCTGGCATATTGAAGGCCCCTTTCCAATAGATGGCAGGGCAGGGGAGGTGACTGAAAATAATAAACACATATTCTCACCTCTCCTGGGCACAGCGTCCTCTCCGGCGCTCCTCCGTCATGTGACTGAGGCCTGTGATTAGGCCCCAGCAGTCACATGGGGCGTATCCGCGTAATGACGTCATTGTGCCCCCATGTGACCGCTGAGGCCCAATCACAGGCCTCAGCAGCGACGTCGGAAAAGGGCCTGAAGACGCTGAAGACGGCAGGATGGAGCGAGGATGCCAAGGGAAGGTAAAGCAAGGTGAGTATGAATGTTTGTTATTTTTAATCACTTCCCCTGGGCCTCTGATTATTATACTCTGGGGTCTGAGGAGAATGGCCCAGCCATTCCTAGTTACGCCACTGACTGAAGCATACTGCCAAACTGGTTACAAATGGCTTAAGGATAATAAAGTCAATGTTTTGGAGTGGCCATCACAAAGCCCTGATCTCAATCCTATTGTAAATGTAAGGGCAAAGCTGAAAAGGCAGGTGTGAGCAAGGCGGCCTACAAACATGGCTCAGTTACACCAGGTCTGTCAGGAGGAATGGGCCCAAATTCCTACCAACGATTGTGAGAAACTTGTGGAAGGAGATCCAAAACGTGTGACCCAAGTCATACAGTGTAAGGGCAATGGACCAAATACTAATGAAATGTATGGAAACTTTTCACTTTGCAGAAAGTAATAAAAATGCCTTAAAAATTCTCTCTCTCTCATTATTCTGGCATTTGGCAAATATAAATAATTTTGGTAATCCTAATTGACCTAAAACAGTAAAGGTTTATTCTGATTCCATGTCAGATAGTGAGAAAAACATCCATATGTGTCTTTTTATATAGTGTATGGAAACTTCTGGTTTCCACTGTAAGTGCTGTGTATGACAGAGGAACATGTATGTTACACCAGGATATGACTTGTGTACATCATCTTAGATTATTAGAATTGTTTCATTTAGAAGTTTTTCCTACCTTGCCTTTTATCAAAGAATCATGCAATATTTTATACTTTTGTGTCAAAAATGCCAAAGTGTTGTAGGTAGGATACCTTTATTGGCTAACCAGAAAAATTACATTTTCAGCTTTCAGAACACAGAGGATCCTTCTTCAGGCTTATACAAATGAATGACTGAGAACACAACACTGGCGAGATGCTACACACAGGCAATGGGTTCATGAGGTTATATGTTAGTAAGATAAGGTAGGCTAATAAAACTGAGGTAATAAGGGTGAGGACTTGGGGTGGTGGTTTGGAGTCATCTGGAGTCAGTCTGATGCAGGGGTTTGAATTGTGCCCATGTAAGGGCTCATAAATCCAGGTGTCAGATTGAGAGACCTTTTCTCAGTGGTCTGAATTATAATATTAGTCTGAAATCCCAAACTTTTCTCTTTCTGTCATTCTTGAAGAGACCTTTTAGAACCAGAATCAGACAAGTTGTGGTCTGGCCCAGAGAAATGTTTTCCCACAGGGTTATCCAGCTGAAGCTTTATTGTGTGACTGTGTACATTCATCCTGGTCTACAGTGTTTGTTTCTCCAATGTAAATTCTTTCATTGGGACCCTTGTACACATGATCGTGTACACCCCATTGGAGAATGGACATGAAAATGTTCCAGAAATGTTATAGCCCTGCGGTGTGTTTGGTTTGTGGACTGAGCTTGATGTGGGCACAAGTCTTGCATTTTTTTCTGTTACGTGGAAATGTATCAGACTTTGATGGTGACACCAGGGGGAATCTCATCAGGAGATTCCTTAAGTTTGGTGGTTATTTATATGAGGAGAGGCAAATCTACAAATACTTCATTTAGTTTATTGTCCCTTTGAAATATTGGTTGAAGGTCAGCAGCAATTTTCTTCAAGATTTTCATTTGAGGGTCATATGTAACCACTAGAGGCGCCCTGCTGTTGTCTTCCTTCTGCTTGTACTCTAAGAAACTGCTACTTGGAATTCTTCTAGCTCTGTGAGTTTTCTCATCTACAACGCATGTAAGAACGTATTCCTCAATGTTAGCAGGTGTTGTTTCCAGTTTATAGTAGTTTGACATAGTTGTTCTATATGACGATGAATAGTAGTAGTATTTTTATGACATATTTCAGGATTATCAGGACAACCACTGTTAAGATTGAAACCAAGTGATTGAGATTTCTAGAAGATATGATCAGTCATAGCAGAGATACTAGCATTACAAGTCGTACGTTCACATGGATGCCGAATATGTAATACATAAATGGATTTGACTTGCCAAAGTAGCAGACGTCAAGGTTAGTGGTTTCCTGCTGTGTCTTATTGATGGTGTCTACCTCTATTATACCCATATGGTCAAATAGGACATACAGATTTTTTTTTTTACTTTTCTAGATACAATCATATGAAGCAGTAAGGATAAGGCAGGGGCTGTATCATTCCTGACTAACAGCAAATCATGTTTGCAGTCTTCAAAAAAAACCCATCATAATTGTAACCATATCACTGCTAAAACAAGAAACTCCACAAGTTCCTGCTGTGGTTCTTCTCTGCATCACTATGGTCCCAGTGACTGTACTCTAAATATATTGCAAAAAAAGCACATGAAATCTTTATACCATGTTATAAAAATCATATCTATGCTCAGGACAGGACATGTGGGCAGAATATATTTTATTGCGATGCAGTTGTAATTTCAATACGATTGAGACAAAGTTATATATACTGTATATTGTATGTGGCAGCTAAATGTATGATGAAAGAAACCTACTTCAGCTCATGAATGCCTAAGGGCATACTTGACTTACACGTCTAAAGAATTTGTCGGCGTATATATCGGATGTAAAGGCTAAGCATAGACCCCGTGTACTCAGTAATGATCATTGATTTACTAGGTTTTTAGTAATTTAATTTTTGCATTTTGTGTTAGTTTTTTCCTATTATAAACAGGTCTGTACATAATATCATATCCTATCTCTATAGAGTCAGAGCTCATTTTCTTTGTTACACTGCTCCAAATCCCCTGTGTCCTCCACACAGCCAGAGAAGACCAATACAATCTTCATAATTTATAATATAATCTTTATATTACTATTAATACATCAAGGTGTATACTTTTATAGGAAGACAAAAGAACAAGTCCATCTATGATTTCCATAAACCAGACCATGATAGAAGGCTTTAGACTTAAAGGGGTCTCAGATGTTCCTGACCTACAAGTTCTCATCTTCCTTCTGGTTCTTCTCATTTATCTCATCTCTCTTGGAGGAAATCTGACCATTCTACTACTGGTCTGCTGTGATCTCCACCTGTACACTCCCATGTACTTCTTCTTGTCTAACTTGTCTGTCATAGACATATCCAGCTCTACTACAGCGTTACACAGGATTTTAGTTATCTTTGCAACACAAAACCACATGATTTCCACCTTGGCCTGTTTGAACCAGTTTTATATTTTCTCTACATTAACCAGTAATGAGCTCTCCATTTTGGCCGCCATGAGCTTTGATCGCTATGTAGCCATCTGTAGACCTTTACATTATCACACAGTCATGAGTATAATTTGTATGCGGCAGTCAAGTTTTCAATTTCTCGGTGGGTGCTTCAATAGGGTCCCAACTCCAATATGTAGAAAGTATAAAGCATTCAAACACTCCTTAGGTTGAGTTGAGGAGGTGATTTAATAATATTTTCTTAAAATGTAAATAACTATATAAATTTGGTATCGGAATTGTACTGAAACATAAAATACAGATGACATATTATTTTGCCTGCAGAATGAATGCTGCAAAAACGAAGCCTGCAAGAAAGTTGCACAAATGCAGTTTTTCTCTAATTCCACCCCATTCTAATTTTTTTTTCCAGCTTCCCAGTACATTGTACAGAATAATAAATGGTACCATTATGAAGAACAATTTGTCCTGCAAATATTAAGCCCTGATATGGCTCTGTGAACGAAAAAATAAAAAAAAGTTATGGGAGCCAGGGAGTCAAAAAACGAAAATCAAAAATCGAAAAATTTCACCGGCGTGAAGGGATTAAATTTATAGACAATTAAAAGTTAAACATTTTTGCAACTGTAAATTATTTTTTGCAGAGTTTTTTCTAACCATCTTATTGGTGACATCAGTTGCCAATGGATACAATCATGAATGCGGGAATTTTCTATGGTCTGCGACTTGTCAGAAACCCAGCAATGATGTCCTTATTGTGGTCAGGTTATCTTCTCATACATGTAGTGTCCTCCTGATAACCAGCCATGATGTCCTTATTGTGGTCAGGTTATCTTCTCCTACATGTAGTGTCCTCCTGATAACCAGCCATGATGTCCTTATTGTGGTCAGGTTATCTTCTCATACATGTAGTATCCTCCTGATAACCAGCCATGATGTCCTTATTGTGGTCAGGTTATCTTCTCATACATGTAGTGTCCTCCTGATAACCAGCCATGATGTCCTTATTGCGGTCGGGTTATCTTCTCATACATGTAGTGTCCTCCTGATAACCAGCCATGATGTCCTTATTGTGATCAGGTTATCTTCTCATACATGTAGTGTCCTCCTGATAACCAGCCATGATGTCATTATTGTGGTCAGGTTATCTTCTGTTACATGTAGTGTCCCTCCTGATAACCCAGGCTTGATATCCTTATTGCGGTCAGGTTATCTTCTGTTACATGTAGTGTCCCTCCTGATAACCAGCCATGATGTTCTTATTGTGGTCAGGTTATCTTCTCATACATGTAGTGTCCTCCTGATAACCAGCCATGATGTCCTTAGTGTGGTCTGGTTATCTTCTCATACATGTAGTGTCCCCTCCTGATAACCAGCCATGATGTCCTTATTGTGGTTGGGTTATCTTCTCATACATGTAGTGTCCTCCTGATAACCAGCCATGATCTCCTTATTGTGGTCAGGTTATCTTCTCATACATGTAGTGTCCCTCCTGATAACCAGCCATGATGTCCTTATTGTGGTCAGGTTATCTTCTCATACATGTAGTGTCCTCCTGATAACCAGCCATGATGTCCTTATTGTGGTCAGGTTATCTTCTGTTACATGTAGTGTCCTCCTGATAACCCAGGCTTGATGTCCTTATTGTGGTCAGGTTATCTTCTCATACATGTAGTGTCCTCCTGATAACCAGCCATGATGTCCTTATTGTGGTCGGGTTATCTTCTCATACATGTAGTGTCCTCCTGATAACCAGCCATGATGTCCTTATTGTGGTCAGGTTATCTTCTGTTACATGTAGTGTCCCTCCTGATAACCCAGGCTTGATGTCCTTATTGCGGTCAGGTTATCTTCTCATACATGTAGTGTCCCTTCTGATAACCAGCCATGATGTCCTTATTGCGGTTGGGTTATCTTCTCATACATGTAGTGTCCCCTCCTGATAACCAGCCATGATGTCCTTATTGCGGTCGGGTTATCTTCTCATACATGTAGTGTCCCCTCCTGATAACCAGCCATGATGTCCTTATTGTGGTCAGGTTATCTTCTCCATGTAGTATCCTCCTGATAACCAGCCATGATGTCCTTATTGTAGTTGGGTTATCTTCTCATACATGTAGTGTCCTCCTGATAACTAGCCATGATGTCCTTATTGTGGTCGGGTTATCTTCTCATACATGTAGTGTCCCCTCCTGATAACCAGCCATGAGGTCCTTATTGCGGTCGGGTTATCTTCTCATACATGCAGTGTCCCCTCCTGATAACCAGCCATGAGGTCCTTATTGCGGTCGGGTTATCTTCTCATACATGTAGTGTCCCCTCCTGATAACCAGCCATGAGGTCCTTATTGTGGTCGGGTTATCTTCTCATACATGTAGTGTCCCCTCCTGATAACCAGCCATGATGTCCTTATTGTGGTCGGGTTATCTTCTCATACATGTAGTGTCCTCCTGATAACCAGCCATGATGTCCTTATTGTGGTCAGGTTATCTTCTCATACATGTAGTGTCCTCCTGATAACCAGCCATGATGTCCTTATTGTGGTCAGGTTATCTTCTCATACATGTAGTTTCCCTCCTGATAACCAGCCATGATGTCCTTATTGTGGTCGGGTTATCTTCTCATACATGTAGTGTCCCCTCCCGATAACCAGCTATGATGTCCTTATTGTGGTAGGTTATCTTCTCATACATGTAGTGTCCTCCTGATAACCAGCCATGATGTCCTTATTGTGGTCAGGTTATCTTCTCATACATGTAGTGTCCTCCTGATAACCAGCTATGATGTCCTTATTGTGGTCAGGTTATCTTCTCATACATGTAGTGTCCCCTCCTGATTGAAAAAACACAAAAAACAAAAAAGTCACACTGCCCGCTCACAATTAGTATATATGGAGCAAGGTCCTCTTGAGACTTCCGATGCATGGACACAATCCTTTCGGTATGGGATGCAGATAGATCCAAATAAATGTCTGTTTGTTCCAGCGGCCAGACAAGTCGCAATTCCATAAAACGTAGCTTTTAATACATATTAAAAAGTAGAAAACAGGGGAAAAAAATTCCCTACAGAACATAGATACAAGAACTGCTTACGCATTTCAGGGAAGTTCTACCCTTAGTCATAGCATAAAAACAATGATCTATACAACCTGTTTCTAAAGTGTTCAAACGGACATTGGGAGTTGAACACACCCACACATAATTAATTTAACCGATTATAACAACAACCGCGGCACAACACACCAAACAGGATTCCCTGAAGAAATCTAAATCAATAAAGTCAGAAAGAAACGATATTGCATATGTTCATATGTGGTTTCACTGACATCAACACGATAATAGTAATGAATATGTGGAATATGTTGGCACTATATAAAGTTACTATTATTATTATTATTATTAATGTTCTTGCATTCATGACCGTATCCATTGGCAACCTATGAAGACTATCACCACTAAGATGGTTTGAGAAAATCTTTACAACTCTGAATTTTTTTATTTATTTATATTTGCAAAAAAAAGTTCAACTTTTAATTCTCTACAAATATAAACATGGATATGTTCATGGAAAATCTCTTTAATACTAATAATAATAATTTAAGACATTCTGCACATGGGCAAATATGATTTGGAAAATCCTTACTGTATATTGCCAACATTTCCCAGACTGAATCTGAACCGAACCAGACCAGGTTCTCCAGACCAGGTTCAGTCTGGAAAATACAGTTAATACATGGTCCAGATTTTCCAGACTATACTGTATGTGCCCGTTTGGAAGATGCTTTAAATCGAGTAAAAAGATGATGGCGCTGATGGTATTATACTGCCAGCATCCGCCATGTATGGAGAGTGCTCAGCTCCTAAGCGCTCTCCATACGCCCCTTCACACCCAATCACATATATGTACGTGATTTTGTGTGAATGGGTTAAATAAGTCTGAAAAGTCCACTGACATCCATCATGTTATAGGTGCTGTCACCCTGAGCCGTTTACTGTTTTGTTTATCTAGGTTAGAGTATACTAGCCAAATAGGCAGTAACACTGAATAATGTACAGCACATGGAGACCTCGCCCCCGAGAAACCACAGTGTTACCGCCCACTTGGGGCTATTAATCCATAATCTGCAGCTACACTCACAGGGCTTATATCTTTGGAATGGCTGAACAGATTTGGAGAAACAGAACACCAAAATGCTCAGAGTGACAGCGCCGATCAGAGGATGGATGTCATATGTCATATTTCACACCCTGTAACAAGTCCACTTTAAGCAATATAATCCTTGCCGAATGAATTATGTATCATAAGTGAAGATTCTTTATTGTGTATATGCCGATGGTAAGGATATTCCCCATTGGAAAATTGCTAGTAATTTGATGTTGAAAGCCAAAACTTCTCTGTTTTCTTAAAGGAAGTCTCTGTGGGCCACGCAGCTCTTTTATTTATTTCACATAAATTAGCTCTATCACTAATCTCTTTTACTTTCTAAACTTCACTTCTAAATAATGTTTTCAGCTGTTTTTAGCCAATTGGGTGATTTTCGTATCCTTTACAGGCCAACACCAGCTCCAATAGGTGCTGCACATGGACCATCTGTGCTTTGGAACCAATCCTCCTTCATGTATCTCCTATTGTATTCTAGGCAGCTACTCATCATATCATGGCTGTGCAGTACATAAACATTACCATTAGAGATGAGTGAAGTATTCAAAAATTCGATTCGGTAACTTCGCCAAATTTCGCAATACGATTCTATTCAATCCGAATTAAATCGTGGCAAATCATGTGACAAAAACAGCTATTTATTGGCTGCAGAGAGCCGGGGTAGGCGCCAAAATGGCGGAACCCCTTGGATGCCGCGGTCATGTTTGACTGCGACATCTAAGATGTTAAAACCCAAGATTGATTATGGAGTAGGGTTTTAGCAGTCAGTTACAGCTAACACCCTGCTCCATAACCGATCAGGGAATTTAACACCTTGGATGCAGTGGTCAAACATGCTGTGGGCGCTCGCAAAGGTGTTAATAAGTAATAAGAAATACAAGTTTTCTTGTGCTAACAACATTTTGGTTATTGAGTGTGATCTAGACTTATATTATTATTATAGTTTTGTTATAGTGAACATACACAAATAATGAAAAATGTAGAAGAAGGAGTAGCGGTTCCAAAATATATACAGATCATAGGGATCAATTGTAGAGATCATTGACCACTGAATATAGACAAGATTATCAGTTTTGCTGTATAGGCTGAGTTGGGTTAAGCAGAGTCATCGCAATATCATTATAGGGTGGGGGAGTTAAAGAGAACCTGTCACTGGTAACACAATGCAAGGTAGCATGTTATAGAGCAGGAGGAGATAAGTAGATTAACATATAGTTTTATGGGAAAGATTAAGTAGAACTTGTATTTATACATTTATAATAAATCCCTGCTCTTTTTGATCTTAGCTATGAAATGGAGGGGTCTACACAATGAATGGCAGCTATGTCTGTATACACGCTCATACAGAGGAGGTGGTCAGTGACTGAGTAGGACCAGTGATGGAGACTGTTTTTATGACTGACATTTTTTGTTAGTTTACAATTGCAGCAGCCACAAAGCACAGATTCCCTTATGCGCTGTCTATGCTGACCATACGAAGTTTGTGTCCAATATGGTTGCGCTGGGAAGATCTTCAAGTATACCTAACCTTTTGGATAACTGTTTAAGATATGGATTATCACGATTTATAGCTAGTATATGACTTGTTATCTGCAGACTCTACGTCTAAATTTCAGTTTGCCCTGAGCTGGCATATGGAGAACTGCTTCTAGGATTTGTCCCATAGGCAGTACATGGAGAAAACTGGAGGATTCCTTATCTGCTTCCCTATCTCTCTGACACACACAGACACAGCATCAGCATGATGTAGGACATTACAGAGACATATTAAGTAGTGATTGATGTGAATCCAGTAACCATGAAACAGTAAAACACTATTAGCTGCTGAATAATATCTGTTCCCTTCTCTTTGCATCTCCCTTGAAACCCTTTCCCCATAGACTTCTGTGGACACATCAAATTTCAAGACTAGGTTTACATCTCCGTCGGACTCTATTTGGATCCAAACGACAGAGAGCTGCACTGATAAAAGAGCAGTTTCTCGTGGACACTG
Source organism: Leptodactylus fallax (assembly GCA_947044405.1). Lineage (NCBI taxonomy): Eukaryota > Metazoa > Chordata > Amphibia > Anura > Leptodactylidae > Leptodactylus > Leptodactylus fallax. Next base: position 5,119,530 of record CAMRHE010000113.1, read on the forward strand.
GCAGATCTCACTGACTATAATGGAGTCCGCCGAGTTTCTGACATTTTAACACTGAAAGTGGTGGAGAGAAAAGTCCTACGATTTCTGGTGGTTTCTGCACCAGTCTTCAACAGAGACTCCGGCACAGATGTGAACTCAGCCTAAGCTGACAGTCCATCTTGCTCTCCAAAGACATATTCAGCACAGATTTCAGAGTGAATATCAGTTTAAAATGGAGGGTGGAGGAAGAAAAACAAACTAATAAGTGGAGAAAGAGGCATTTTTCTTGATAAGATATATTACAAAGTTTCCAATATTCACTTGTACTGTTAATTTTTGAAAAGATTATTGTACAGTTAGTCATCGTAAATGAGGAGCAACCGCTGGTGATGCAGCAAAACCAGCACCAATCTCCATAAATCCCCTCCCCCATTATTTATTTTTCACAATAATTATTAAAAATAAAATTAGAGATTCTCTCTGAGCCAATATGGAGAGCTAATGTTTGCTGTCACAATGCCCAGTCACTTGTATGGCAGACATAAAGGGATCAGCCAATTGCCGGACTGGCATTTATATAAAAAGGTTTTTGTGATGAGATGACACAATCCTGTTAAGGGTGAAGCCTGCAGCTGAATACATTGTAGAAGTTTTATATATTAATGATATTCTGAACAGAACTGTATATTCTCTATAGTATACAGAATGCACAAGCTGCTCTGAAAGTTTACTTCTTTGGCTTCTTTTTTTGTAAGTTTGTTTTAATGCTTGTTCAGACCTCTCGAGATTTCATCCCACAGGGTCGGGATATTGTATGAGTGCTGGTGTATTGTATATGAAGTAGAAGCGTCTTCTGTCCATGTTATACCAGGTATGGCTTGTGTACATTGTCTTATATTATTCTCATTGATTTACTTAGTAGTTTTTTTAAGCTTTGCCCTGTATAATGTTATATCAGGTAATGACTACATTGTATCGTCCTGTATAATATTATATCAGGTAATGACTACATTGTATTGTCCTATATAATATTATATAGGTAATGACTACATTGTATCGTCCTGTATAATATTATATCAGGTAATGACTACATTGTATCGTCCTGTATAATATTATATCAGGTAATGACTACATTGTATTGTCCTATATAATATTATATAGGTAATGACTACATTGTATCCTCCTGTATAATATTATATCAGGTAATGACTACATTGTATTGTCCTATATAATATTATATAGGTAATGACTACATTGTATCGTCCTGTATAATATTATATCAGGTAATGATTACATTGTATCGTCCTGTATAATATTATATCAGGTAATGACTACATTGTATCCTCCTGTATAATATTATATCAGGTAATGATTACATTGTATTGTCCTGTATAATATTATATCAGGTAATGGCTACATTGTATTGTCCTGTATAATATTATATCAGGTAATGGCTACATTGTATCGTCCTGTATAATATTATATCAGGTAATGACTACATTGTATCATCCTGTATAATATTATATCAGGTAATGGCTACATTGTATCATCCTGTATAATATTATATCAGGCAATCAGGGCCGGTTTTAGACAAACTGGAGCCCTGGGCAAAATTAAAAGCAGGGCCCCAAATACTGATATACGAACAATGCCATCATATTTCCAGTGGCAGGCCATTAATAACACCCCCTTTCTGCCCTCAAAACAGTAACAACCACCCCCCCCTTATGACCACACACAATTCAAATACTGCTTCCTTTCCCTCTTAGAAAAAGCAACCACATTATAATAGCTGCATATATATATATAAAATATCCCCCCTTATTATAGGCCTATTATAAAAAGTTCTTTCCTTATAAATAATAGCCCCTCTTATATATAATTTCCTCTTATAATAGTCCCCTTATATTTAACAGTCTCCCCCTTATAATAATCCACCATACATATAATAGTTTCTCTCCTATAATAGTTCTCTTATACATAACAGTCTCCCCCTTATAACAGCCCCCTTATATATAATAGTCCCTCTCCTATAGTAGTCCCCTTTAGATATGTTACCTCTCATAATAGCCCCCGTTATATATAATTTCTCTTTTATAATAACGCTCCTTATATATACTGTAATAATTCCTCTCCTATAGTAGCCTCCCTTATATATAACAGTCCCCCCTTATAATAGCCCAGTTATATTTAACAGCCCCCTTACATATAACAGTCTCCCCCTTATAATAGCCTCCCTTATATATAATAATTCCTCTCTTAAAAAAGTGCCGCTTATATATAATAGTTCTTCCATTATAAACACTAACCCCCTTATACTTAATAGTTCCCCCACTATAAATATTAGCCCCCCTATAACTAATACTTTGCCCCTTAGCAGGTAATCCCTATCCCTTACCATAAAACAATAAATCTTGTACTTACCTTACCACGCTCCCACGATGAGCGGAGCAGCCGCAAGCTCTCCCTGTAGTAGTGGCACAGGTGGTGCGATGCAATGACGTCATCACGCCACCTGCGCCGCGATGTCCCGTGCATTTCTGGCGGTCTTCTATTGCAGAGCAGGGACTTTTTAATTCTCTGCTCTGTGATAGAATTTAAGTAGTATCAGCGTGCACAGTACAGCACAGCATACCGATACAGCTGTGGAGCACCTGGGATCCGGAGCTTCCCGGGCGCCCCCTTGGGGACGGGGCCCTGGGCAATTGCCCAGTTTGCACCCCCCCTAATGCCTGCCCTACAGGTAATGACTACATTGTATTGTCCTGTATAATATTATATCAGGTAAGGACTGCAATGTATGTATCCTGATATACAGTGGGTATGGAAAGTATTCAGACGCCTTTAAATTTTTCACGCAGCCATTTGCTAAAAGCAAAAAAGTTCATTTTATTTCTCATTAATGTACACTCAGCTCCCCATTTTGACAGAAAAAAACAGAAATGTAGATATTTTTGCAAATTTATTAAAGAAAAACTGAAATATCACATGGTCATAAGTATTCAGACCCTTTGCTCAGTATTGAGTAGAAGCCGCTTCCTTTTGAGCTAGTACAGCCATGAGTCTTCTTGGGAATGATGCAACAAGTTTTTCACATGTGGATTTGGGGATCCTCGGCCATTCTTCCTTGCAGTTCCTCTCCAGTTCCGTCAGGTTGGATGGTGAACGTTGGTGGAGCCATTTTCAGGTCTCTCCTGAGATGCTCAATTGGGTTGAGGTCAGGGCTCTGGCTGGACCAGTCAAGAATGGTCTCAGAGTTGTTCCGAAGCCGCTCCTGTGTTATTTTAGCTGTGAGCTTAGGGTCATTGTCTTGTTGGAAGGTGAACCTTTGGCCCAGTCTGAGGTCCAGAGAACTCTGTACTTGGCCGCATTCATCTTTCCTTCAATTGCAACCAGTCATCCTGTCCCCCATTGCATGATGCTGCCACCACCATGTCTCACTGTTGGGATTGTATTGGGCAGGTGATGAGCAGTGCCTGGTTTTCTCCACACATACCGCTAAGAATTAACACCAAAAAGTTCAATCTTCGTCTCATCAGACCAGAGAATCTTATTTCTCATAGTCTGGGAGTCCTTCATGTATTTATTATTAATTTATTTATTATGCTTACTTATATAGTGCCATCATATTCCGCAGCGCTTTACAAACATTGTCAGTCACTGTCTCATATAGGGCTCACAATCTATATTCCCTATCAGTATGTCTTGGGAGTGTGGGAGGAAACCGGAGTACCCGCAGGAAACACACGCAAACACAGGAGAACATACAAACTCCTTGCAGATGTTGTCCTTGGCAGGATTCGAACCCAGGACTCCAGCGCTGCAAGGCTGCAGTGCTAACCACTGAGCCACCGTGCTGCCCATTTGTTCTTTGGCAAACTCTATGTGGGTTTTCATATGTCTTGCACTAAGGAGAGGCTTCCTTCGGGCCACTCTGCCATAAAGCCCCGACTCCATCTCCGTACTGCATCTCTGGAGCTCAGCCACAGTGATCTTCGGGTTTTTCTTTACCTCTCTCACCAAGGCTCTTCTCCCACGATTGCTCAGTTTTGCTGGACGGCCAGGTCATGAAGAGTTCTGGTTGTCCCAAACTTCTTCCATTTAAGGATTATGGAGGCCATTGTGCTCTTAGGAACCTTGAGTGCTGCATAAATTATTTTGTAACCTTGGCCAGATCTGTGCCTTGCCACAATTCTGTCTCTGAGCTCCTTGGGCCTTTGACCTCATGAATCTCATTTGCTCTGACATGCACTGTGAGCTGTGAGGTCTTATATAGACAGGTGTGCGCCTTTCCTAATCAAGTCCAATCAGTTTAATTAAACAGAGATGGACTCCAATGAAGGAGCAGAACCATCTCAAGGAGGATCAGAAGGAAATGGACTGCATGTGAGTCAAATAGGAGTGTCACAGCAAAGGGTCTGAATACTTATGACCATGTGATAGTTCAGTTTTTCTTTTTTAATAAATTTGCAAAAATATCTACATTTCTGTTTTTTTCTGTCAAGTTGGGGAGCTGAGTGTACATTAATGAGAAATAAAATGAACTTTTTTGCTTTTAGCAAATGGCTGCAATGAAACAAAGAGTGAAAAATTTAGAGGGGTCTGAATACTTTCCGTACCCACTGTATGCTTCTTTGTTACACTGCTCCAAACTGTCTTATGCTGTGGTCTATAGGTTACAGACCTATCTTTGTATCACCGCTAATACATAAAGGTGAGATAATATTTGTGTATATACTTTTATAGGAACAAATCAGAGATATCCATGATTTCCATAAACCAGACCACAATAGAAGGCTTTAGACTTAAAGGCATCTCAGATGTTCCTGACCTACAAGTTCTCATCTTCCTTCTGGTTCTTCTCATTTATCTCATCTCTCTTGGAGGAAATCTGATCATTCTACTACTGGTCTGCTGTGATCTCCACCTGCACACTCCCATGTACTTCTTCCTGTCCAACTTGTCCGTCATAGACATATCCGGCTCTACTACAGCACTACACAGGATTTTCACTACATTTGTAACACACAACCACATGATTTCCTACTCAGCCTGTATGACCCAGTTATATATTTTCTGTACATTAACCAGTAATGAGCTTTCAGTCTTGACCGCCATGAGCTTTGACCGCTATGTAGCCATCTGTAGACCTTTACATTATCACACAGTCATGAGTCGGAGACTCTGTGGTCAGCTGGCTTCAGTCTGCTGGGGTTTTGGGTTCATTGAGATACTTCCTATCCTTGTCTTCATTTTAAGTTTCACTTGTTACATTTCCAAGGAAATTGATCATTATTTTTGTGATGTTTTGCCCATCCGGGACATTACATGCAGTGACACTTCACATTTGGACCTTTACATGATAATATCTGGCTATGTGAATGGATTTGTTTTACTTTCTCTGACTATAACGACTTATATTTTCATTATTTCATGTATTTTAAGAATCAGCTCGAGTACTGGCAGACATAAAGCCTTCTACACGTGTTCCTCACACATCATGGTGGTTTCCATCTTCTATTCTTCTCTCATCTTACAATACATAGTAACAATTTCTGGGAGTAACATGGGATCCAATAAAATCTTCTCTCTGTTTAACACGGCTGTTGTCCCCATGATGAACCCCCTGGTCTACAGCCTGAAAAATAAAGATGTAAAATCTGCCATTAAACGAGAACTTAAATTGTGTGGAAATAAATTTTTTACTTTTTAATACCTTAATTTAAACATTTTGAATATTATTGTCAAAGCTGAAATAGATTATGTTCAACCTCTCAAATATCTGACTAATAAATTGGTAGTGGAAGAGTGAAGAAATCAGGCGATACCTTTAAAAGGTATTAAAAGGTATCGCCTGATTTCTTCACTCTTCCACTACTTTCAATGGCTAACAGGGTACAACATTATACTACTAATAAATTGGTATACATACAGTGAGGTACATTTAGTAATAGATTTGTTCTAGTGTGAAGAAACATTATTGACATTATTTTTTGCCAAATTTCACCTTATAATAGGATGCAGTCGAGGAAAGATGGGAACGCCATGGAGTAACAATGGTGCTGTTAGGTGGTTGCATTAGGCAGGGTTACACAGTTGAATGAAGACATCAGTCCATCAAGTCCAACCTATAACCCTACAGTCCCCTACAGTGTTGATCCAGAGGAAGGCAAAAAACCCTTGAGGCTTATGCCAATTGCTCCATTTCAGGGGAAAAAAAATCTGGCAATCAGTATAAAACCCTGGATCAACGTGCCCTTAAAATCTAGAACCCATAACTCGTAATATTGTTCTGTTCGAGAAAGGCATCCAGGCCCTCTGGATGTTGTTCAATGAATCCACCATCACCACATGGCAGTGAGTTCCATAGCCTTGTTGTTCTTACTGTAAAGAATCCTCTTCTATGTTGCTGGTGAAACTTTCTCTCTTCCAAACGTAGAGGATGTCCCTTTGTCACTGTCACTGATCTAGGTGTAGAGGATGTCACTTTGTCACTGTCACTGATCTAGGTGTAGAGGATGTCCCTTTGTCACTGTCACCGGCCTATGACTAAAAAAATCATTAGAAAGTTCTTTGTGATGTCCCTTCATGTATTTGTACATTGTTATTAGATCTCCCAATAGATGTCTTTATTAATTTGTTAATCTATCGTTGTACTCCAATCCACCCATTCCTCTAATAATTTTGGTTGCCCTTCTTTGCACTCTTTCTAGTTCGATTTTGTCTTTCTTGTATACTGGGGCCCAAAATTGCACACAATAGTCTAAGTGTGGCCGTACCACTGATTTGTATAGAGGCATAACTATGTTCTTGACATGAGAATCTAGACCTCTTTTGATGCATCCCATAATTTTATTTGCCTTGGCAGCAGCTTCCTGGCACTGGTCACTAAAAGTAAGCTTATTGTCCACCACAATCCCCAAGTCTTTTTCATTGGCAATCTTACCCTGAAATTTACTACTAAATACATAATCACGGAATTTTATTTTGCATAACCTTACATTTGTCAACATTAAACTTCATTTGCCCAGTCTCCACCCATGCTTCCAGCTTCCTTAGATCCCCTTGTAATATTTTACTATCCTCCTTGTGAAAGATCCTCAGTGCGCCAAGCCGCTTTGGCCACACCCTGAGTCCTCTTTCATATAAAAACCACACTCACCGCCAGTGAATGTCGGGTTCACCAGATAAATACAAGACAAGCCTTCTAAATTTTATATATTTATTAACCCCTAAATGGGTCGGTATTAAAATCTAACATATACAGTTCAGAACAGATATGTAGATATATGCAAGCATTAACAGTTACTAGTTACAAGATACAGTACAAATAAAATAAAAGGGATAAAGGTGAAATGATTACTTTACCACAAATGTCCTTGATGTGGTTCTATAGTCCAACACTCACACATAGCATGTGGAGATCACCAGTGGAGGCTTTTCAGCATGTGGCATTAATACGATAATCCAGCCTGCATGCTCTCATAACAGTCTCTCAGCATTAGTCCAATAGTCTCTCTCAGTCTCTTGTAGGCTCATCATCGTCAGCAGCAGCATTCCAACCTGACTGCTCATAGTAGCATCTCAGTCAAAGTCTGTAATATCCTGTAGCATAATCTCCATAGCATAATCTCAGCACAGTCTTCATAGTATGATCTCTCCATAGTGTAATCTCTTCCCACAGACCTCTTACCTCATCTTTTATACCCTTTATGCCACCTCCCAGAATGAGGTCACCGGCGACAGTACGTCTGATGAGTTAATTCAATCAAGTCCAGATCTTTTGTATAGAGCTGAGACAAAGTGAATGGATACACTGTTATCAGCCATATCTGATCAACAGCCCAGGCTTGAACAATGCACTATTGTTTGATCACTCAGGGCTGTATAGGAATACAATGGAGCCCTATTGTTCCAGCCTGGCCACTACTGCCAATATGCACCTAGGCTTATAGCTGCGCACAGTATGAATGAGTGCAAGCAAGAAGGGAGATCCTATACCCAGAGATCAAAATACAGCTGAGTTATAGCCACACTTAAGCAGAATCATCACACTCCTCATTTTTGATTACCTTACAGAGTTTAGTATCATCTGCAAATATGGACACCCTGATTTGTAAACCCTCTACCAGGTCATTAAAGGGATTCTATCATTAAAAAAACATGTTTTAAACTAAACTTGCCTTTATCTTGAAGGTCTGCGCTGCAGTTTTTGAATTTTTATTTATTCTTCATTGTGCTGAGAAAGCACAGGGAGCGTTACCTCTGTGCTCTGAGCAGAGCATTGTCATCCAGTCCAGCGCCGCCTTTCTTCTGCTCCATCAGCCCAGCCATTCTTCTCCTCTTCTTGCAGAAGACCACCACAAAATGGCCGACGGAACAGCCGACTGCGTATGTTCGTCAGCCATTTTGTGGTGGTCTCGTGTAAGAGACCTGTTAGAAGAGGAGTGAATAGGAGGTGAATGGCCAACAGAGCAGAAGAAAGGCGGTGCTGGATTGGATGACAACGCTCTGCTCAGAGCACAGGGGTAACAGATCACCGAAACTGGCGGCCCGGGTATATGCATGCGCAGTCAGCTCTGCCCAGGCCGCCATTTTCTGGTGGTCTGTTACAGCACTGCGTCCGATGCCTGAGAAAGGCAGAAGATATAGAGAACAGGAAGAGGGGAGTGAACACAGCAGACAAAGGGACGGTGGAAAGCTATGACATGGGGGGTGCTCGCAGCACAGGACGAACTAATAGTAATTAGCATAACTGAAGAAACAAATTTTATCAGAAACGGCTGGGAGAAGAAAAGAATGGAAGGTAGGAGTAGAATGGCCTTTTTAAAGGCCATTCCAATGTGACATTAGTTTAAAAGGTTTTTTTTTAATGATAGACTCCCTTTAATAAAGATATTAAACAGCAGAGGGCCCAATACTGACCCCTGTGGCACCCCACTGGTGACTGTGACTCAGTCTGAGTATTTGCCATTAACAAGCACCCTCTGTTTCCTATTACTGAGCCTGTTGCAAACTCAAATGCATATGTTTTTCCCCAGTCCCAACATTCTCATTTTGCATACCAACCATTTATGTGGTACAGTATCAAAAGCCTTTGAAAAGTCCAGATATACTACATACTACATCTACCGCATTATGCATGTACAGATATACTATATCTACCGCATTATGCATGTACAGATATACTACATCTACCTCATTACCCATGTCCAGTCTTGAACTAACCTCTTCATAGAAGCTGGTCAGATTAGTCTGACAGGACCGATTCCTCATAAACCCATGCGGATTTGGTGTTATGAGATTATTTACATTTAGGTACTCCAGGGTAGCATCTCTTAGAAAAGCCTCAAATATTTTACCCACCACAGAAGTCAAACTTACTGGCTTATAGTTTCCAGGCTCACTTTTAGACCCCCTCTTTGAAAATTGGCACCACATTTGCTGTGTGCCAATCAAGTGGAACAAACCCAGTCATTACTGAATCCTTAAATATTAGATATAAGGGTCTGTCTATCACTGTGCATAATTCCCTCAGAATTCGGGGGTGTATGACATCTGCACCCGGCGATTTCTCTATTTTAGTGTTTTGAAGGAGGCGCCGCACTTCCTCCTGGGTTAAACAGGTGACATTTAATGGAGAGTTAACATTACCCCTAATCATCTTGCTGGCCATTGGATTTTCTTGTGTAAACACCATAGAAAAGAAGACATTTAATAGTTGTGCTTTTTCCTCATCCTCCTCCACCATTACACCCAGATTATTTTTCAGAGTGCCCACATTGTCAGTTTTTAGTCTCTTGTTATTTATGTAATTGAGGAATCATTTTGGATTATTTTTACTTTCCTTGGTAGTTTTTCTCTCAGCCTTGATCTTTGCCTCCTTTATTTGTCTTTTGCACAGTTTATTTTTCTCCTTATAGTTTTTTAATGCTGCGTCACTACTTTTTTGTTTTAGTACTTTAAATGCTTCCTTTTTATCCCTCATTGCACTCCTTACCGTTTTAGTTAGCCATATTGGTTTTCTATGATTTCTGGCCCGCTTATTCCCATAAGGGATATGTTTTTTAGTGGTCCTATTTAGAAGGCTTTTGAAAATGTCCCATTTTGTTTGTGTTCCGGTCACTTTGAGGACATTGTCCCAGTTTATACTGCTAATCTCCTCTCTTAGCTGGTTACAATTGGCCTTCCTGAAGTTTAGTGTTTTTCTTCCCCCTCAACTGAACATCTTTTTAATGTGTACAAGAATACTTATTATGTTATGGTCACTATTACCTAGATGACCCCCAACCTCCACTTGTGACAATGTACCAGGTCCATTTGTTACAATTAGGTGTATAAGCGCCTCTTGTTGGGTCCTGCACTAGTTGCGATAGGTAATTGTCTTTTATTACTGACAATAACCTGTTCCCTTTGCTGGACCTGCAGGTTTCTGCCTCCCAGTTGATATCTGGGTAGTTGATGTCCCCCATAATAATGACTTTATTGTGCTTTGCGGCCTCATCTATTTGTTTTATTAGTACATTTTCAGCTTCTTCCATAATATTTGGAGATTTATAACATCCCCTATCAGTATTTTATTATTCTTTGTTCCTCCCTTAATTTCCACCCATAAGGACTCCACATATTCAGTTTCCTCCCAGATGTCCTCACGCAGAACTGACTTAAGGCAGGATTTTACATATAGGCAAACCCCTCCCCCTTTCCTATTGGTACGCCCCTTTCCAAACATGCTGTACCCCTGTATATTTACAGCCCAGTCATAGCTGGAGTCCAGCCATGTCTCTCTTATCCCCACCATGTCATATTCCTCTTCCAACATTATCACTTCCAGCTCCTCCATCTTGTTAGTGAGACTTCTGGCGTTAGTATACATACATTTCAAGGATTTATCATTATCCCTTCCACTGCCTAGTGACTGTTCTAACCCCACCCCCCGCTCCACCCCAGTTATATTATTTAGCCCTCTTTCCATTTCTATGCTATCTTGCCCTCTACATCTGTTACCCTCCCCCCAGTCCCTAGTTTAAACACTCCTCCAACCGTCTAGCCATCTTCTACCCCAGCACAGCTGCCCCCTCCCCATTGAGGTGCAGCCCATCCCTACCATAGAACCTGTAGCCCACAGCAAAGTCGGACCAGTTCTCCAGGAACCCAAACCCCTCCTTCCTACACCAGCTCTTGAGCCACTTGTTTACCTCCCTAATCTCCCGCTGCCTTTCCTGTGTGGCTCGAGGTACAGGCAGTTTTTCTGAAAATACTACCTTGGAGGTCCTTGCCTTCAGCTTTCTCCCTAGATCCCTGAAATCATTGTTAAGGACCTTCCACCTACCGCTAGCTTTGTCATTTGATAGATATGTAGATATCTATGTAATTCATAGATAGATGGATACATTTGTACAAATAGATACATATATAGAAAATAGATAATACTTACTGTAAACATGTAAGATAGATGAAAGCAATCCATGGAACCCCTTAAGGGTGCAGCCAGTTTTGGTCTTAAGGCTCAGAGATATTTTCCATTTATTAATTGACAAAATTCAGAAAGTCTTAGCTGTTTTTTATTTTTATGCCAGTGTAACTTGTTGAGGGTTTGTGTTTTCTGGGATATGTTAAGCTTTTCAATGACACCTTTTTGGGATGCCTATAACTTATTAACTAAATTTTATTAACCCTTTTGAGAAGGATAGAAAAAAACATCAATTTTCACACCATTTTTACACTGTAGAGCATAAATAATATTATATTATTTTTATTCTGTAGGTTTGGATAGTGATACTAAACTTGTATAGTTTTTGGTATTTTATTCATATAGCCCAATATGAACACTTTAAAAAAAAAGTGTTTTGCGTCACTATTTTCTGAAATCCGTAACTTTTTTTTATTATTCCACTGATGAAGCTGGTTGAGGACTTGTCTTTTGATGCCATCCTAGGGTACATATGACTTTTTGATCACGTTATTCCATTGTGTGCAGCAAGGTGACCAAAAAACAGCATTTCAGGTGGTGTTTTTTTAGCTTTACCTTTTATGGCGTTCTCCATGTTGGATAAATAATGCATTGATTTTATAGTATGGCAGCGATACTAAACATATATAGATTTATTAAAGACTGTCGACATCTCTATAATTGGATCTTATATTTATTTTAAATATTTAAAAAAAAATGTAAACTTTTTTTTGGTCCCATTATGGGACTAGGTCATGGGATCTAATAACCCCTGATAGAATACATTGCACCCTAAAATCACTCCTGCTTTACACTCAATGACTCTTTAAGACATTTTTTTTTGTATAATGCAAAACTCAAGTTTTTTTGTACTAACAATGTTTTGGTCATTGAGAGCGATCTAGATTTATATTGCTATTATAAATTTGTTAAAGTGACAGAACATACATAAATAATGGAAAATGTAGAAGAGGGGTTAACAGTTCCAAAATATATACAGATCATAAGAATCAATTTTAGGGATCAGTGACCACTCAATATAGACAAGATTATCAGCTTTGCTCTATAAACTGTTAATATAGACTGCCACAAATCACGGATTCTCTGCTGCACTTTCTATACTGATCATACTGGAAGGAAGTATGTGTCTAATACAGTTGCCTTGGAAAGATCTTAACCCCTTCATACCACAGCCAATTTTTGTTTTTAAATTTCCATTTTTCCATCCCCCTATTCCAAGAGCCATAACTTTTTCATTTTTCAGTTCACAGAGTCATATAATGGCTTATTGTTTGCGGGACAAATTGTACTTTGTATCCTGTACAATGTACTGGGAACCTGGAAAAAATTCAGAATGGAATTGGAAAAAAAACGCATTTACGCCCATTTTTTATGGGTTTAATTTTTACGGCATTCACTATCTGGTAAAAATGACCTGTTACCTGTATTCTGCGGGTCAGTACGATCACAGCGATACCAAATTTATATAGTATTTTTAATGTTTTGATACCTTTTAAAAATAGAAAAACCTTTTTACAAAATAGAAAAAAAATTTGGGTCGCCATATTGTGACACCTGTAACTTTTTTATATTTATGTGTATGGAGCTGGGTAAGGTGTCTTTTTATGCGGGACAAGATGGCATTTTTAGTGATACCATTTTGGGGAAGCTCTGATGGTTTGATCACTTTTTATTCCATTTTCTATAGGAGGCAAAAAGTTGAAAAAACAGCCATTTAGATTTTTTTCCCCGCTATGCTGTTCACCGTATGGGAGAAATATTTTAATATTTTAATAGTTCGGACATTTTGGAGTGCGGGGATACCTAAAGTGTTTGTGTTTACTTTTGTTTATTTTTATATCTGATCTAGCGAAAGGGAGTGATTTGAACTTTTATATTTTTTGTGTTTTTTTATACTTTTAAAAACTTTTTTTTTTCTTTTACTTTTATGATCAGACTCCTCGAGGACCTTGAACTCTAAGGGGTCTGATCGCTCACACTATACACTGATGTATACTAATGTATTGCCGTGTATAGCGAAATTCATTCCCTTCTATTACACGATACCTCTGGCAGCGTGTAATAGATCTAATGTAATGACAAGCCTGGGAGCCTTCAATAGGCTCCCGGCTGTTATAACAACTGATCACCATCCTCCGATGACGTACAGGAGGGAGGCGAGCAGCGAAAGATGGCGGTGCCTGTGGCGGCTGCGCACTTTAGATGCCACGGTCATGTTTGTGCAGTCCTCTCAAGGCACCTTTGTCAAAGCTGACCAAGGCACCATTTTTCTGGTGGCAAGAGAGATCTGAGTCTGGCATCCCATTGCTATGACAGCCGGGAGCCTATTGAAGGCTCCAAGATATGTCTCCCATAGATTTGTATGGCAGGCTGCTTTCTGCAGCCTGTCATACCAATGCTGATATTTTGCAACGCATTAACAATAGTGATCAGACCCCCTGGGGTTCAAGACCCCTAGAGGGTCTAATGAATGCAATAATAAAAAAAAAAAAAGAAAAAAAAAGAATTAAAAGTTTAAATCCCCCTTTTCCCTAGACTACATATAAAAGTTACAAATTACTGTGAAACACAAACACATTAGGTATTGATGTGTCCGAAAATGCCCGGTCTAATTTATTGAGATGCATCTGTAACATACAGCACAACAGGACAATACATTGTAGTCGTTACCCGATGTAATGTCATACAGGATAAAGTAAACCAAATGACAAAGTAAAACAAACCATAATAATATAAGACGATGGACACGAGTCATATCCCAATGTAAAATAGACTTATACACCTTCCTGTGCTGTGGGATGAAATATCTTGAGGGGACTGAAGAAGACGTAAGCTTGTAGAATAATTAGCAATAAGAATAGAGTAATAATAGATAGAAGTATCTCTCTATATACAGTTGAAACCAGAAGTGTCCATACACTATATAAAAAGACACATATGGATGTTTTTCTCACTATCTGACATGAAATCAGAATAAACCTTTCCCGTTTTAGGTCACTTAGGATTACCAAAATTATTTATATTTGCCAAATGCCAGAATAATGAGAAAGAGATAATTTTTTTAAAGGCATTTTTATTACTTTCTGCAAAGTCAAAAGTTTACATACACTAAAATTACTATGCCTTTAAACTATTTGGGACAGTCCATATGATGATGTCATGTCTTTGGAAACTTCTGATAGGTTTATTGGCAACATCTGAGTTAATTAGAGACAGACCTGTGGATGTATTTTAAGGCACACCTGAAACACATTGCTTCTTTGTGTAACATCATGGGGAAAGTCTAAAGAAATCAGCCAAGATATCAGGAAGAGAATTGTAGACTTGCACAAGTCTGGTTCATCCTTGGGTGCAATTTCCAGATACCTGAAGGTGCCTCGTTCATCTGTACAAACAATTATACACAAGTACAAACAAGATGGGAATGTCCAGCCATCATACTGCTCAGGAAGGAGACGGGTTCTGTGTCCCAGAGATGAATGTGCTTTGGTAATGGTAACAACCTATTCTATAGAGCTAAGGTGTTTAGGAAAAGGTAAAAAACTAAATTTAAACAAGTAAATTGTATTTTTTTGTACTTTTTTTATTATGTTTTAATTTTGCATTTTAAAGAACTCATAAACTAATACAGATGAATTAATAACCTAAGCAGTGAGAACATGGGAAAATACAGGCCTTGTACATGTTGTCCCAAGGTTGTGACCGATGTAATTGGATGGGACGAATACAAAAAAAATATTTGGGGGGCCTTTGGGCCAGAAATGGCCTTTTCCTCAGGGGGTTAAAGTTATCTTCACTGTCTAATGACATGGCTGCTCCTTTCTGGGTCATCTATTGAGCCGCCGTCCTCCTCCTCCTCCTCTTCAAAGCCCTCAGTAATATCCTGGGCAAGATGTGGATGATATAAAAAGCTGCAGAAAGAAAAACAGAGAAAAACTGATTAGCTATAAACATAATAATAGACACAAAGTAACATAAGAGTGGGAGCAGTATATGTCAGTGAGCGCCCCCTAGTGCTGGAAAACCTGAAGCTCCAACCCTTATAATAATGGTTAAAGGTAAAAATTCACCATATTACTCAATGTATAAAATTATAATAAATTACATACAATCCCACATACATGGTTTTTGGCATCCACATACAGATCTTTAAACGTCTTCAGTCTGTTGAGCTTTCATCCAGTTTTCAATGCGTAACATGGACTTCGATCTTTCGTAAAGCTGCAGAAAAACAGGCAACAAAATAGACGTCATATAAACAGAAAGGCAACAAAATAGACAATCAGAAAACCCGCAGATTGGCCGCAGAACATGTGATCACTTAACCCTCTGAAGATCTCACAAAGGAAATCCTCCTGTGGTGTGAACTGGCCCCTACGTGGTGGTCGCCCCCAGCCCTTCTTACCTCCATCTCTAATGCCAGGACATCTTTGGAGACATGGTCCTTAACCGTCACATAGTAATCCACTAGAAAGACAAGAAGAAGGACATGACTCTGCTGCTCCGAGCTACACAGTGAAACCACCTGAAGTCTTACAGCCTATAGTAAGTCAGCCTTACATGACTGGTCCACAGGGGGCGCCTCCGGGTCCAGGCTCTTCAGGAACAGATGAATCTTCCTCTTTCTAAAACAGAAAAGCAAAGTGATAATCTACTGAAGCGAACAACATGACACCCCCCTCCATAGTTACCGCAGACCCAGGGCTGTACTTGCCACTAGATACTCGGGGACAAGTGCCTAGGGCGGCAGTGTTTAAGGGCGGCACTTGGTGCTTTGGGCACCCTAAGGTGCACCCAGGCTGCTGCTATGCACAGAGAGCACTACTAGCTGGGCAGCTGGGGTGCATGGATGGCTGGGGTGTGTTGTACTAAACAGAGGCAGCAGCCGAGGTACACAGAGGGTGGGTGTGAGGCACAAGGGTAATATTGGTGACATTACACAGTGGCACACAATGGCGTAGTGTAATAAGCAGGGACAGTGGATAGGACGAGCGGACAAGTGGTGTGTAAAGCATGGTGGCAATATTACATGTCACAAGTACAGTCACTCATTGTCTATGAGGTGCAATATGGCCGCCCAGCAGTAATAATGCAGGAACTTACCTGTAATATATAAACAGCGCAAGGCCCACCAGTATACAGGCGGGGAGCAGCGCCAAAAAGTAAATCAAAGCAATATCGATATCTGTGCAATACAAAGAGAAATAACGAATATTAGAGAAAAAAAGTCACAAATATTCCTACAATCCACATATTACTACACCTGGCGGATTATAACCCCCATCATTGTCACCATGCACATATATACAGTCATGGCCAAAAGTTTTGAGAATGATACAAATATTAATTTTTACAAAGTCTACTGCTTCAGTTTTTCTAATGGCAATTTGCATATACTCCAGAATGTTATAAAGAGTGATCAGCTTAACAGCAATTACTTGCAAAGTCAATATTTGCCTAGAAAATGAACTTTATCCCCCAAAACACATTTCAACATCATTGCAGCCCTGCCTTAAAAGGACCACCTAACATCGTTTCAGTGATTGCTCCATTAACACAGGTGTGGGTGTTGATGAGGACAGGGATGGAGATCAATCTGTCATGATTAAGTAAGAATGACACCACTGGACACTTTAAAAGGAGGCTGGTGCTTGCCATCATTGTTTCTCTTCTGTTAACCATGGTTATCTGTAAAGAAACACGTGCAGTCATCATTGCACTGCACAAAAATGGCCTAACTGGGAAGAGTATTGCAGCTAGAAAGATTGCACCTCAGTTAACAATCTATCGCATCATCAAGAACTTCAAGGAGAGAGGTTCCATTGGTGCCAAAAAGGCTCCAGGGCGCCCAAGAAAGACCAGCAAGCGGCAGGACCGTCTCTTAAAAGTGTTTCAGCTGCGGGATCGGGCTACCAGCAGTGCAGAGCTTGCTGAGGAATAGCAGCAGGCAGGTGTGAGTGCATCTGCACACACTGTGAGGCGGAGACTCTTGGAGCAAGGCCTGGTCTCAAGGAGGGCAGCAAAGAAGCCACTTCTCTCCAGAAAAAACATCAGGGACAGACTGATATTCTGCAAAAGGTACAGGGAGTGGACTGCTGAGGACTGGGGTAAAGTCATTTTCTCTGATGAATCCCCTTTTCGATTGTTTGGAACATCTGGAAAACAGCTTATTCGGAGAAGAAGAGGTGAGCGCTACCACCAGTCTTGTCTCATGCCAACTGTAAAGCATCCTGAAACCATTCATGTGTGGGGTTGCTTCTCAGCCAAGGGAATCGGCTCTCTCACAGTCTTGCCTAAAAACACAGCCATGAATAAAGAATGGTACCAGAATGTCCTCCAAGAGCAACTTCTCCCAACCGTCCAAGAGCAGTTTGGCGCTCAACAATGCCTTTTCCAGCATGATGGAGCACCTTGCCATAAAGCAAAGGTGATAACTAAATGGCTCAGGGAACAAAACATAGAGATTTTGGGTCCATGGCCTGGAAACTCCCCAGATCTTAATCCCATTGAGAACTTATGGTCAATCATCAAGAGACGGGTGGACAAACAAATACCAACAAATTCAGACAAAATGAAAGCATTGATTCTGCAAGAATGGACTGCTATCAGTCAGGATTTGGTCCAGAAGTTGATTGAGAGCATGCCAGGGAGAATTGCAGAGGTCCTGAAGAAGAAGGGTCAACACTGCAAATATTGACTTGCTGCATTAACTCATTCTAACTGTCAATATAAGCTTCTGTTACTCATAATATGAATGCAATTATATTTCTGTATGTGATAAAAACATCTGACAAACACACATAAAAACCAGAGGGCAGCAGATCATGTGAAAATATAATATTTGTGTCATTCTCAAAACTTTTGGCCATGACTGTACATAGAGAACATCATCAACAAATGTATAGAAGAGTCTCCAGAACATTAAGATATGGGGCAGATAATAAATGGGCACAGATGAGAAGTGTCCACTGGAGTAACAAGGCCCCCTGCAGGTAGAAGATATATAGCCCCCTCCGCAGGGTAGGACACACCAAAAACCAGGGACACCTCTGCATAAGAGAATCCTCCTCTCTATAGTCTGACTATGATATGGGGGGTCTGACCGGGGGCCATGGTACACTTCACAGAGGGGATAAGGTCTGCATCCTAATATCAAACCAAAAACATCAGATAGTCCCCTTAAAATGTACACCGCCCCCTCCCAATAATAATCTGTATCAACCGACCTGACATCTAATCTGTCCTACCCCAAAGATAGCTGATTAACCCCTTAGCCCCCAATTGCCACAGTGGTGACATCACTGCTTAGTAACGCCTCTATTGTGATGTCATCAACCTAGGAGGTAACAGCAGCAAATAATTCCAGGCTGGAACCTTGACAGGTTTAGGTAAATACAAGTCTAGAATTAATTCCTCCTAATCCAACATCAGTAACAACCCTTAAAGGGAACCTCCTGCTGTTTTTAGCAGTCAGAGTCCTGTTTTTCTGACATAAGAGTTTCAAATCCCCTGCATAGGCCTAGATTTAAAAGATAACATGCTGGTTTCCTGCAGTGTCCACTAGGGGGAGCTCAGTGTAGTACAGTGAGCAGTGAGCGCCCTTTAGTGGTGGCTGCAGGTAACAGCAGGTTGTATTTCTATCTCTATGCAGGGAATTTGGAACTTCGTATCAGTGAAATAAAGCTGAAACCTTTGTATAGAAATTAATCGGCAGATTACAAAACTATGGAAGTGATCAGGTTAAGGATAAGGCTCGGTGCATATTTTAGGCCTCAGTTACAGATTTTACAACAAGATGGCTTCCCAAACATACAGAAAACACATATAGTAAGTAAAACTGATGGGAATATTCCGGTACTGACCTGCCATCGCATCCATCGCTCTCCTTCACTATAACCCTCAAAGGCTCAGGTAATGGTCAGTCCCTTATATAGACTCTGTTGTATCTGTGACATCACTGCCTAGTAACACCCCCCATTGTGATGTCATTATCCTATGACGTCACAGCAGCAAATGATTCCAGGCTGGAACCCTGGCAGGTTTAGGTAAACTACAGGTCTAGAATTAACCCCTCCTAATCCAACAACATCAATAACAACCCTTAAAGTGACCCTCCTGCTGTTTATAGAAGTCAGGCCTAGGTTCAAAACTGACCAAGGACAAAATCTACAATGGAATGTAGATTGTGAGCCCTACTTGGGACAGTGACTGACAATATCTGTAAAGCACTGTGGAATATGATGGCGCTATACAAGTAAACAAAAATAAAAGATAACATGCTGGTTACCTGCAGCCACCACTAGAGGGAGCTCACTGCAAACTGTCATGTTATGGAGCTCAGTGTAGTACAGTACAACTCCCTCTAGTGGTGGGTGCAGGTAACAGCAGGTTGTGTTTCTATGTCTATGCAGGGGATTTGGAACTTTGTATCAGGTAAATGGAGCTGACACCTCAGTAGGGTACAAGATGAGATCAAAATCAGGTTAAGAATAAGGCCCTGTACACATTGAAGGCCTCAGGTACATATTGTACAACAAGACTTCTCCCAAATACACAGAAAACACATATAGTAAGTAAAACTGTAGGGAAAATCCCCGTACTGACCTGCCATAGCATCCATCGCTCTCCTTCACTATAACCCTCAAAGGCTCAGACAGCTGGACAGTCCCTTATATAGACTCTGCCATATCTGTGACATCACTGCTTAGTAACACTTCCCTTGTGATGTCATCATTCTACAGTATGTTGTCATAACAACAGGTCACTCCTACCTTCTAAAGTCTCGGTCATGTACAACCTCTGAGGGTTTAATATTGACCCCTTTTATGGTTCCCATAGTTAGCAGAGAGTCGTCCTTCACCTACATAATCGCTCGCAATTGTCGTCAATAACATTTACAGACATTGTCAGATTTACTCAATAAAAATTATCTTACAAATTTATAAAAAATGGCAAAAAAAAAAATTGTTGTTTCCCATGGCGACCAATCATAGAGAAGCTTTTGTTTTTCAGCAACAGGATACAAAATGAAAGCTGAGCTGTGATTGGTTGCTATGGGCAAGGCAGTGATTTATTTATTTTTTTTAATAGACAATTGTATCAATCCCCTCCTCCGACATAAGTAGATTTTATAGATAACATGCTGGAGGACCCGAGGGGCCTGTTCATGATCCTGGCTGCCATGGCAACCCATCAGCACCCCGCAGGCTTATTGTGGGGGTACCGGTGGGCTTACAGAGGGAGCTTCATCCCAATGTATAATCACTACTGAGTGATCCGTCGCCGGCCGCTATAGCCCAGCTCCGTACACCACACCTTACAGAACTGGGAGGGAACTCCGACCTGTCATTGCCATCAATAGGAAGTGTCAGAAAGGATTAAAATAAAAATCTCCCATTAAAAGAGCTCGGTCAGCCCCAAGGCTGATTTGAGTATTTGATGTCCAAGGTAATCGCCCATAGTAACCAATTACAGCACAGCTTTCATTGTTTTTTCTGCTCTTGAAAAATAAAGCTGCTCTGTGATTGGTTGCTAGGGGCAACGGAGAGTTTCTTTTATAGGTTTCATAAATTTATTAACATGGTCTAAAAGTAAAATGTTTTAGTTGCCCATAGCAACCAATCCCAGAGCAGCTTTCATTTCTCAGGATCAGAATACAAAATGACAGCTGCGCTGTGATTGGTTGCTATGGGCAACTTAGACAGTGTTGCTTTTAAACCTGTTTAATCTACCTCATAATGGCAGGCAGTCGGCAGCTTTGTTTTAGTTCAGACCCAGACGGGGCACATGGGCATCTATGGCATATCCTCACCCTTTCTGGAACCCGCTCTCTAGCTCCCTCTTAGGCTAGTTGCACACGACCCTGTGCTCGCCGCTGGCCGTGATTGAACGGGCGTAATGTAGATGTTGTCCTTGTGCTGCCCATGCACTGGCCGTGCTTTGCTGCCCCATTCATTCAAAGAATAGGACAGGAATAGGACCTGTACTGAGTTTTGAGGCCGGGACTGTCGGCCCGCAGACTGATCCATGTAATACACAGTCATGTGCATAGGCCGATAGAAATGAATGGGTCAGTGTGCTATCTGGGAAAAACACTGACCCAACCACTGAATGTCCTCATCACATGGTACAGGTGGGCGCTACAAGGGGCCTCATCTTAAGGTGAACAGTGAAATAGCGTCCCCACCTGTACCATGTGATGAGGACATTCACAAGTATCTTCAGCCTTTAGAAGAGATTTCTTAGCACTACATCAACGTGGCTGGTACTATAAGGCTCGGTTCTCAAAGGGTGAATTTCCATGATAGAAATTTAGCAGCAGGGTTTTCTGAAAGACGCAGGAAACGGCCAAAATGGGGTACTTTTTGCAGCAGCACACCTGCTGGAATCATATCGGGTCTCCCACTGCATTCATTCTTGCAAACACTGAACCATCTAACCCGCTGTGTGACCTCAGCTTTATACACTGCGGATCCAGAAAATCAGCCCTATTTACACTAGAGTGACATTGCATGTAGACACACTGCGACATTCACACATGATCTACTACAATCTCACTGTCTCGTGTCTTGCTCTATCTATCTCATGTCCAACAGCAAATAGAATGAGTAAAGGAGCATAGGAAAAGCGATGTATCTGCTACGTGCGCTCTTCTACAAGCGGATACGTCGCTCTTCCTATGCGCCTTTACTCATTCTATTCGCTGTCATCATACAGAGTCTGACATAGATCAGAAATGACCGCACGTTGTATGAACATTGGTTAATAAATTCACAATTTCTTTTGAATCAACGTGTACGAAGTCTCTATTCCAGTGATTATTTTGGGTTGGGACCCTACATCGTTACACTAATTTGAGAGTGCCCCCTACGCCATTTGGAACCCATGTATAGTCAGGGACAGTTCTTTCCAGTCCTGGTCATAGGATGTCCCATCTGATATATCTTCGAGTGGTTGAGCTCACTATGAATGAAGTTCTGCAAAAGATAATCACATTGGAATGAATCCACCTGACACCTAACCCTACAAAAGCCAGATCTGCCATGTTTTGGTGGTTATGGGGAACTTTCTCACTTCACAATTGTCTATGTATGGCCTTGGTGGCCAATAGTGAACAGTATGGATGTGAATGAATATTAATGTGATGCCCACAAAGTCCTTTCAGTTATACAGTACAACACAGACTGGGTCAAAAATGATGATTTCCATAAGTTTTTTGGCCCATTACCATCCTATCTATAATGGACGATTCTGCAGGGATTGTCTAACACATGACTAGTCCGATCTACTACTGATCTTCAACACACCATCTGCCTTCTTTCTGACTGGCTTTGCTATTCCGATTCCGATTCCTTGACTGTCAGGAAATTATTTTTATGGGGTGGGGGAGGATGAGGGTTTATCTCTGACCACTTATAGTAATTCCTTTCTTTTATTTACAGTATTTCGCACTGATGATTGTGTGATAGTCCCATCACACTTAGCAAAGTCTGCCATTGGTGCTCTATTTCTACATTCATGCGTGGCCCATGAGATCTCTCCCTACCTTCATACTTCAGCAGTGAGTGCAGCTCTGGAGTATAATACAGAACATAACTCAGTATCAGTACAGGATAAGTAATGTGATGTATATACACAATGATTGCACCAGCAGAATAGTGAGTGCAGCTCTGGAGTATAATACAGGATGTAACTCAGGATCAGTACAGGATAAGTAATGTAATGTATGTACACAGTGACTACTCCAGCAGAATAGTGAGTGCAGCTCTGGAGTATAATACAGGATGTAACTCAGGATCAGTACAGGATAAGTAATGTAATGTATGTACACAGTGACTACTCCAGCAGAATAGTGAGTGCAGCTCTGGAGTATAATACAGGATGTAACTCAGGATCAGTACAGGATAAGTAATGTAATGTATGTACACAGTGATTGCACCAGCAGAATAGTGAGCGCAGCTCTGGAGTATAATACAGGATGTAACTCAGGATCAGTACAGGATAAGTAATGTAATGTATGTACACAGTGATTGCACCAGCAGAATAGTGAGTGCAGCTCTGGAGTATAATACAGGATGTAACATAGTGACCCCACCAGCACAATACATGTCATGACATTCTAACAAAACCCTTGAAACGTTGCAGTCAAAAAAAAAAATCAAACAGTTGATGGTTATACTTAGACACATACTATATGGTATTTCTAAGTGAGCTTTATGGGCAGTCAAAAGCATTGACTAGGTCTTTTATTTGAAGGGGTACACCACTGTATTTTTGCCATGCCAATTACCTCACTAGAGGTCCAGGTCAATAGGACTTTACAGTCTGTAGAATCATAGAACCCCAAATTAATTGCTCTTCTCCTAAAATCAGTGTTTCCGTATTTATTTTTTGTATTGACTTCTAGGGATGCGCTAAATAAATACATTTGGCATTATAGTACAATATTAGACTCCAAGTCATTCTGGCTATCAGCTTAATTGTATTATATAATATTGCATGGTATTGGTTCTGGCTATCAGCTTAATTGTATTATATAATATTGCATGGTATTGGTTCTGGCTATCAGCGATATATTAAAAAGGTAGAGATTATATTTTATCTCTCGAATTGTAATGTTCAATCTGCATCTATACCGCCGACATAAACTGTGTATTACACACACCATGCCGATTAATGAGTGGCATGGATGTGTTCTATGTAGGAGCGTCCAAGGAGATCGGTTTGTGTGAGTACAGCGGTCCTGTCAGACGTGATACATGTGCACTAGTACCATGTGTTTCCTATACAATTTTGCACAGTTATAGCTTTTATTTATTTACCATAAATTACTTCTATCTGTAATTTCTTTTATTTTATAAATTTCACTTCTAAATAAACTTTTCAGCTGTTTTTATCCAATCATGGGACCAATTGATTGATTTCCGTATTACTACTCTACTGGCCAACACCATTTCCAGTAGGTGCTGCGCATGGACCATCTGCCCTCTCCTCTAATAGGACCAAACCTTCTCATGTATCTCCTATTAATCCTCCTCATTTATCTCCTATTAATCCTCCTCATTTATCTCTTATTAACCTCTATTCTAAGAAGCAAGTCGTCACATCGAGGTGGTGCAGTGCATAAACATCACCCTGTATATTTCCCAGGCAGCACCAGGCTCTTCTTAGGCTAACATCACTATCCATATCTTCTCCTGTAGCTGAAATACTAGAAGATAGATATTCAGATATTCTAGAAGCCATCCGCAGCAGCAGTATATACATTTTTATATTGTATTTATATATGATTGTATATACATTATATTTGTTGCAGATATATAAATAGATAGATGGATCCAGGCCATTGAGTACAGCCTACTGCGCATGTGCAGGATTTCAGGCGCTGCGCACAGTGACGTCAGGGCTGTATGACACTGATCTTCCATTGCCCAGGGGGCTGAACAAGAAGCCAGGATGGGAGTGGTTACTAATGACACGGCTATACTCTGGGATTGAAGACAACACCCCCTGTGCTGCGTGGACCTCATTTGCATATTGTCTAAAACCGCCTTTTACATGTATCCCAGGGGCCTATCTACATTTCAAAGGTATGGTTTGACTTGAATTAAGAGTCTCTACAGCACTAAAGCAGTGGTGTACAGTGGCTGGGGCAGGTGATAGACTGCCTTTAAGGATGCAGCCAGTGTTGGCCTTAGGCTCGGCAATATTTTCCATTTATTAATTTGCAAAATTCAGAAAGTCATAACTTTTTTTTTATTTTCATACCAGTGTAATTGTATCTCAATAGTCATCTCAATATCACTATAGGGTGGTGGAGAACCTGTCGCACTGGGAATGCAGTGCGATCTGTAGATAATAAATTATTAATAATAATAATAATAATAATAATAATATATAATATATAATAAATCTCTGCCCTTTTTGAGCTTAGCTGTGAAATGGAGGGGTCTACACAATGAATGGTAGCTATGTCTGTATACACACTCATACAGAGGAGGTGGTCAGTGACTGAGTAGGACCAGTGATGGAGACTGTTATTATGACGGCCATTTTTTGTCAGTTGACAATTGCAGCAGCCACTAATCACAGATTCCCTGCTGCACTGTATATACCAGGGGTAGGCAACCTCCAGCACTCCAGCGGTTGTAAAACTACAACTCCCAGCATGCAGACTTGCTCTGCTGATCTTGGAACTCCCACGGAAGTAAATGGAGCATGTTGGGAGTTGTAGTTTCAAAGCAGCTGGAGTGCCGAAGTATGTGTCCAATATGGTTGCCCCAGGAAATTCTTTAAGCATACCTAACCTTTCTGATAACTGTTTAGGATAAGCTGCCATATGGAATAACACTATTTCTGGCCAGTATATGACTTGTTATCTGCAGACTCTATCTCTAAATCTGAGTTTGCCCTGAGCTGGCGCATGGAGACCAGCTGCTATGATTTATCCCATAGCCAGTACATGGAGAAAGTTGGAGTCTCTGCTTCCCTATCTCTCTTACTCAGTTAGCCTCTAAAAGGTATCGCCTGATTTCTTCACTCTTCCCTATCTCTCTGACACATAGACATTTCACTTTACATTTGGACCTTTGCATTCTAAGTATTGGAAATGTCGATGTCATTATTTTATTCTTCCTCACAATAACTTTTTATAGTTTTATTATTTCATGTATCTTAAGAATCAGCTCGAGTACTGGCAGACATAAAACCTTCTACACGTGTTCCTCACACATCATGGTGGTTGTCCTCTTCTATTCTATCATCTTACAATATATAGTAACAGTTTCTGTGAGTAACATGGGTTCCAACAAAATCCTCTCTCTGTTTAATACGGCTGTTGTCCCCATGTTGAACCCCCTGATCTACAGCCTGAAAAATAAAGATGTAAAATTTGCCCTACGAAGAAAACTTAAACTGCACAGAATAACATTGTTTACCTTTTTAAAACTTAAATTTGAACATTTTGAATGCTATTGTCAAAGCTGAGACACAGTTGGACAAGGTTCAACCTCTAAAATCTCTGACTAGTGGAAAGAAGGACATTGTCTCGGTTTAGAGCAATTCTTAAGAATCCTTCCCATTCGTTGTATGAATTGCTATACACACAGCAAAGTACATTTAGTAATAAATTTGTTCAACTCAGATATGTGAAGGAACAGAAAAGGATAATCATACTGCTTCACAGAATAAAACTAACTTATACTGTTTGTTACACAGCGAGTGCCGTAAAAACTAAACCCTAAGAAAATGGCACAACTATGCTTTCTTCTATCGCCTTTAGAATATTTACATTGAGTGGAATATTAAAAATAGCCGATATGAAGTACAATTTGTCCTAGAGACAAAATTGTCTTAAAGGCTAAGGCCCGCATAGAGAAGCTAAAAACTGCTGTGGAAAAAAATGCAGAGGAAACGCATGACGTTTTTTTTTCCAGAGCATTTTTCCCTGTGTTTTTACTGAGTTTATCTTAGTGGATTTTCTTACCTTATTAAACCTATAGGGAAATCGCCAGTGTTTCCGTTGATACAATTGACATGCTGCAATTTTTGAAAACGCAGCTTTTCCGCAGCAGATCTTTTTTTGCAATGTGTGAATGGGTTTAGCCAGAATCTCAATCACTTTGCAAGTACTTTAAAACGCAGCGTTTTTTGAGTTTTCACCACATGGGGCTTTAGCCTTAGGCAGTGAAAAGGAAAAAACAAAAACAATAAAATTTAAAATTTGGCTCAGGAGGAAGTGGATATAACACAGATAATATTTCTATTGTTAATGTATAATTTCATGAAATTAGACATATATGACAGGTTCCTTTAGTACGGAGAGCTGCCCAGTCCTGCTCATTTATATGACCAGCCAAGGTTTTGATTCTGGACCTACTGAGATGGGAGGGTGTCGGGCTAGCTTATATATAATCAAGTTTGTTGTGATGAGATGACACATTCTTCTTAAGGATTGCTAAGTGATGACCTCTCCTTAAGGCCCCTTGCAGACAACTGGAGAGCACACTGACCCATTCATTTCTGTCAGTAATGGGTAATGGGCAGTAAAACTCAGGACAGGTTCTATTCCTGTCCGGTTTTGCGGCCATGCTTCTGCAACTCCTATTCATTGAATGAATGGGGCCATGTAAACATGGCCGGTGCGTGGGTGGCACACGGATGACATCCATGTGCTGCCCCCATGCGCAGGCCGTGCCGTTCAATCACAACCAGCCTTAGTCTGACATCAAAGACTCCTGCAGATCAAGCCCTTTGGTCTCTTGTTAAACAGCTAATTGGAGGTAGTTGAGGTTTGGGGTGTTCCGGGTGTTGGACTCAAAGTGATCTTTAGTTGATCCTAAGGCTAGGTCATCAATTAATAAGACTAAAAAACCACTTTACGCTAAGGCCCCAAATAGTGAGACGCAGGAAAAAAAAAAACACAATGGAAAAAAACCCGGCAGAAACTTTTTTTACGCAGTTTTTCACAGAAAGACCACAGAGTTTTCCTCTGCAGAATTTCTACCTCTATACCTATATAGAAAACACCAGTGTTTCCATAGGTATACTTGACATGCTGCGATTTACAAAAACGCAACGGATTTTGAAAATGTAGCTTTTCCGCTGTGGATTTTTTTCTGCAATGTGTGGATGGGATTAGCCAGAATCCCATCTAATTTGTGGTTATTTTAAAATGCAGCATTTTTTTCCACTGCAGCCAAAACGATGTGTTTTCGCAAAGTGGGGCCCCGGCCTTAGGCTGATGCCTCATATTTGTCACATTAATAACAAGAAGCCTATAGCACTTAAAAGTCATCAAAACGGGCTACTTTGTCTACAAAACCATTGTTTTTTGCAATATAACAACCATATTTGTCTAAAAAAACCATGGACAAGTACCTTTCCCCAAAAAAGGATCATTTTTGGAGCATTTAAAATGTTAAAATACATAAAAGTGAGTGTCAGCGCAGTGTATACTAGTGTAAACTAGGAGTTTTTATCCTCTGCTTACCATTCATTTTGTCAATAGATGTACATGTCACTTCACTTTGAAGGTGATTGCCTTAGAGACCTAGAAATTGGATAGATAGGTTCCTAGGAGCCCTAAGAGTGTTCTACACTATGTGTTCTAGATAGGTTCCTGGGAAGCCTGACAGTGTTCTACACTATGTTTTATAGATAGGTTCCTAGGATCCCTGACAGTATTATACACTATGTTTTATAGATAGGTTCCTAGGAGCCCTAAGAGTGTTCTACACTATGTTTTATAGATAGGTTCCTAGGAGCCCTGACAGTGTTATACACTATGTTTTATGGATAGGTTCCTAGGAGCCCTGACAGTGTTATACACTATGATTTATAGATAGGTTCCTAGGAGCCCTGACAGTATTCTACACTATGTTTTATAAATAGGTTCCTAGGAGCCCTGACAGTGTTATACACTATGTTTTATAGATATGTCCCTAGGAGCCCTGACAGTGTTATACACTATGTTTTATAGATAGGTTCCTAGGTGCCCTGAGAGTGTCATACACTATGTTTTATAGATAGGTTCCTAGGAGCCCTGACAGTGTTATACACTATGTTTTATAGATAGGTTCCTAGGAGCTCTGACAGTGCTATACACTATGTTTTATAGATAGGTTCCTAGGAGCCCTGACAGTGCTATACACTATGTTTTATAGATAGGTTCCTAGGAGGCCTGACAGTGTCATACACTATGTTTTATAGATAGGTTCCTAGGAGCCCTGACAGTGTTATACACTATGTTTTATAGATAGGTTCCTAGGAGCTCTGACAGTGCTATACACTATGTTTTATAGATAGGTTCCTAGGAGGCCTGACAGTGTCATACACTATGTTTTATAGATAGGTTCCTAGGAGCCTTGACAGTGATCTACACTGTTTTATAGATAAGTTCCTAGGAGCCCTGACAGTGTTATACACTATGTTTTAAAGATAGGTTCCTAGGAGCTCTGACAGTGTTATACACTATGTTTTATAGATAGGTTCCTAGGAGCTCTGACAGTGCTATACACTATGTTTTATAGATAGGTTCCTAGGAGGCCTGACAGTGTCATACACTATGTTTTATAGATAGGTTCCTAGGAGCCCTGACAGTGTTATACACTATGTTTTATAGATAAGTTCCTAGGAGCCCTGACAGTGTTATACACTATGTTTTATAGCTAGGTTCCTAGGAGCTCTGACAGTGTTATACACTATGTTTTATAGATGGGTTCCTAGGAGTCCTGACAGTGTCATACACTATGTTTTATAGATAGGTCCCTAGGAGCTCTGACAGTGTTATACACTATGTTTTATAGATAGGTTCCTAGGAGTCCTGACAGTGTCATACACTATGTTTTATAGATGGGTTCCTAGGAGTCCTGACAGTATTTTACACTATGTTTTATAGATAGGTTCCTAGGAGCTCTGACAGTGTTATACACTGTTTTATAGATTATTGTGAGATTTATTAAAGGTGAAGTTTTAGGTCTGTGTAAGCTCAGTGAAATTGTATTCGATGAATCAGAACATAAAATGCTTATCAACTATCAGTGACTTGTCTGTGCATTAGCCCAAGTCATTACTATCAATGCTGTTAGCACCATCTTCCTCTGATATCACCATCTTCCTATATTGTCAGCCTGACCCAGTTTCCAGGTCCTATCCACAACAGGAATCATGAATAGCAATGTTATCATCTTTTTCCATCATGGCCATCGAAATTTTGCACACCCTCATAATTCCCACCTCAAGATTTCCTTCCAGTGCCTCTACCAGCACAACTACCAGTACCCCACCCCCTACCATTACTACCTTCACAACCAACAGTCATGTCTTCCTCTTCCACCTCTGCCTCCTTCACATATAAAAATATTGACTTTGCCTTTCAACTCATCAAGATGAGGAAGACTCAGACTAGGAGCAGGTACCACATCACTACTATGGATCTGTCAGTGAAGATAAAGAAGATACAGTTGGCAGTGCAGAAAGGCTGTGCGGTAAATTACATATTACAACAGCGGAGGAGGAACACAGAATTATGAATCAATGAGAATGTGCTGTCAGATATATTATCCTGATGGGCTGTACTTCAACTATCTCTGGCACTTCCATTGAAGTGAATAGGGGTGCATGTGCATCCAGCATGGAGTCATCTGTGAATATGGTGGGGATGAAAGCAATGTGGGTAAAAGAAGTTCTCAGGCTCTGTGGGGTCTCATCAGTCAGACCCCATCAATCAGCAGTTCATTTTCTATCCTATGGATAAAGGATAAATATTTTTTTTGTGTAATAACCCCTTTAAGAATGCTCAGTTATCCCTTGCAGCTCAAACTCCCTGCAACTACCCCTTTAATGACATCAGTAAGTCCTAATGGGGAATAAGCAAAATGGATGTCATGATAAGACAACCCCTTTAAAAGTTAGGGCTGCATTGTAGAAGTTTAGTAAATTAAACATTTTCTGAATATAAATAAGTATATTCCATTTTATACAGACATCCTGCAGTTATTACAAGTTACTTACTAGTTTGCTTCTTGTAAGTTTGTTGTACTTCTTCTTCAGACCCCTCGAGATTTCATCCCACAGTTCAAGGAAATGTATAAATGTAAATGTCTTATGTGTGACAGAGAAGCATCTGCCGTCCTTGTTACACCAGAATCTGACTCATGTATGTATGATAGGACATTTGATATTATATTATATTATATTATAGTGATTGTTTTACTTTATCATTCCTTTTACTTTGTCCTGTAAGTTATGACAACAATATATGAGCTACTGTATGTATTATAATTGTCAGAAATAAATTGTTATTATGCAGTCCAGGCCAAATATGTCATTTTTTGTTACTGTTTTACAAGTTTTGTACAGAAAAAAAAGTTTTGTTTACATATACTGTATATACTGTATATATATATACAGTATATATATATATATATATATATATATATTCCCACAAAAAAACTTTTACATTTTTCTTTTCAAAAATTGGTATTGTACCATTTTAGGGAACATATGAGTTATTACTTAACTTTCAGAAATTATTTTTGAGGGGAATAAGAAAAAACATTAAAGTCTGCCATCATTTTTAGGAATTCTATTTATTATTCAATGTGATATAAATATTAAGTTGACTTTATATTAAATGATTGTGTTGTTATTAGGTGTCTGTTATTTAGTTTTCTATTTTTAACAAAGCATTTTTAATGCATTTTTTGGCTGTGTTCACACAGCGGAAAATTTTCCGCCCCCAGAGTTTTCGCCGCGGTCAGCCGCGACGGGATTCCGATCCAGTGCATCAGCATTCCGTCGCAGCTAACCGCCCCTGGTTAAGACCGGATGAATGGGCCTAATCAGGAGCGCGGCTCGAGCAGTGGACACCGTAGGCGGAATCCGTGGCAAGATAGGTCATGTTGCTTTTTCTTTTCCGCTAGAGGGAAAAAAGCTGCTTGAGGAAAAAAAACGGTACTGACTCCCATTGAAATGAATGAGAGGAGTTTTTTCAGGAGGATTTTGAGACGGATTCCGCGTCAAAATCCGCTGCCAAAAAACTGTGTGGGAACACAGCCTTAATGGAAGAAAAGTGCTTTTGTTATTTTATTTATTTATATATGTTTATATCAAAAAGACTGTTGGCCACAGTTGTTTCTATACAAGTCTATGTAGAGGGGAGGAATAAGAGGGAGCTGAAGGAGAAAGAAACAAAGATTAAGACTGATGCCAAAACTAAATAAGAACACTCTGTGATAGCCCAAGTACGTTATTTCCATAAATACAGGTCTATATATATGTCCCGTGTGATCCTAGGGGTGTTTCTGAGTGAGAATGAGGGATCAGAATCTCCCCTACGTATTGTGTGCCCTGTGTGGTAGGTAATCTCCACTCACCATCTCCGGGAGGTCTGAGGGAAAACTGCTAAAAATCTAAATCATATAATGGTCAGAAATAGTGTTACTCCTTATAGACACACAGCAGCTTGCCTAAAAGTACACAGGAAATAACAGGTAGACTTAAAGAAAGCAAATTTGCATGGGGAACATTTTTCATTGTGTTAGACAAATTGGCCTCTCTAAATGTGTTTTAGGAAATCTGGTTATGACTTCAGGCATCAGATCCGTAAAAATTAGACTTTCCCAGTTTTCAACTCAGTGTTGGGCAATAAGGAATAATGAAGCTGTGCTAAATAGGTTGTATTGTTATCTTTATACCATTAATACATAGAGGTAAGTTGATGTGTGTGCATACTGTATATACTTTTTTAGGAAAGAAAACCAAGTCCATCCATGAGCTCCATAAACCAGACCATGATAGAAGGCTTTAGCCTTAAAGGGGTCTCAGATGTTCCTGCTCTACAAGTTCTCATCTC
Organism: Leptodactylus fallax; assembly: GCA_947044405.1. Taxonomy (NCBI): domain Eukaryota; kingdom Metazoa; phylum Chordata; class Amphibia; order Anura; family Leptodactylidae; genus Leptodactylus; species Leptodactylus fallax. Next base: position 5,152,337 of record CAMRHE010000113.1, read on the forward strand.
ACTTCTGGTTATTCTCATTTATCTCATCTGTCTTGGTGGAAATCTGACCATTCTACTACTGGTCTGCTGTGATCTCCACCTGCACACTCCCATGTACTTCTTCCTCTCCAACTTGTCCACCATAGACATATCCAGCTCTACTACAGCTTTACACAGGATTTTTGTCATCTTTGCAACACACAACCACATGGTTTCCACCTCGGCCTGTATGACCCAGTTATATATTTTCTGTACATTAACCAGTAATGAGTTTTCAATTTTGGCCGCCATGAGCTTTGATCGCTATGTAGCCATCTGTAGACCTTTACATTATCACACAGTCATGAGTCGGAGACTCTGCGGTCTGTTGGCCTCAGTGTGCTGGGGTTTTGGGTTCGTAGAGCAGATTCCTACCATTGTTTTAATTTCAAGGTTCACTTGTTACATTTCCAAGGAAATTGATCATTATTTTTGTGATATTTTGCCCATCCGGGACATTACTTCCAGTGATACTTCACTTTTGGATCTTTACATTCTAATTTTTGGCAACATGAACATATTTATTTCACTTTTTCTAACGATAGCTCCTTACATTTCCATTATTTCATGTATTTTAAGAATCAGCTCGAGTACTGGCAGACGTAAAGCCTTCTACACGTGTTCCTCACACATCATGGTGGTTGTCCTCTTCTATTTTTCTATCATCTTACAATACATAGTAACAATTTCTGGGAACAACATGGGTTTCACCAAAATCTTCTCTCTGTTTAATACGGCTGTTGTCCCCATGTTGAACCCCCTGATCTACAGCCTGAAAAATAAAGATATAAAATCTGCGTTTAGACAAAGACTTAAAATTGTGTTGAATAAATTTTTACATTTTTGAGACTTTATATTAGACAAACTTAGAGACAAAATTAGCCCAAAGGTACAGTATCAATACCTAATGAAGCCCAGGACAAATATTCTCTACAGTGGCAAAGTTCGCACTAAATCATTCACATTTTGTTCGGAATTGTGCTTGTAATTTCTGTTGACTTCTCACTAATTTCAGTCTTTGCAATGTGGATAAATCATCAGTATGTGATGTTTTGGGGTCTAACATCCAGACCCGACACAGATCAGACTCTGGAAGCTGCTGTAGTGGACAGGGACCACATGCAGGCTGAGCCTGCAGCCGCGTCCACTGATGACCATTGCTACTCCTATTACTTGAATAGGACCGATGCAGCACACACTCCCTGTCCACTACAGCAGCTTACAGAACCTGGTGGCTTCCATCACAGCTGATTTGTGCAGGTTTGGGGTGTCAGACCTCCACAAATCACATACTGAAGACCTACCCTGTGGCCCAACCAGCAATTCACATGAGTTGCCAAGCAGGGCCTTTCTCCTCCTGCCCTTATTCCTACTGTCTCCCATTAAAAAATTTGGTGGCTGTGGGATGAAATACTGAACTTTATCATAGAAGAACCACATCCCTACTATGATGCATTCCTTTACTGTAGAAAGTATTGTACATTGGTGAAAGTGGCAAAAAAAGAAAATTGTGTAGTTTCCCTACTTTGGCCAAGTAAACTTATTTGGTGATAATTTTTTTGGTATCTATATTTGAAAAAAGTACTATATCCTGCAATTTTCACTCTGGTCATTAAGCCTAGTAATAGACTGGTACTTGTGTATGTTTAACATTTTCGCATTATACTTTAGTAACAGATTTTGCTTCCTTCAATTGAAAAGCTTATTCTAAAACCTCTCCTGAGCAATTCTCTACTGAGTGTTACTAAAAAGAGTCCATTCCATCATGCATAGTGTGTACTATGCACACAGCCTATGGCTAGCATTATATGCAGACAGAGGCTCTTTAACTGCCTCTACTCGCCCTGCTTTTATATACATTGTGCCACAGTGATAATAACAGGTCATCCACAGCATGTCCCTATACTCTCTCACAACCTGTCAGGGACAGACAAGAGTAGAGATGCTCACAGTGATTTAATGCTCAGCACTAACAAGCAGTAGGCAAAGAGGGAAAGTGAAATATAGTTTAGGTGACCTGTTCTAATCTCCGTGTTACAATGTATACAAGGCAGGGACAAAAGAGGCAGACTAAGGAGCCTATCACTGCATGTAATGATAGCCGGGTGTGTTTGTGTAACACTTATATAGTGGTAGGATATACTTGTGTGTTCTTTACACTTGTATACTGGTAGGATACACTTGTGTGTTCTTTACACATGTGTAGTGGTAGGATACATATGTGTTCTTTATACTTGTCCCTGACTAAAGAAAACAAGTCTACGCCTGTCCCTGAACAATGTTAATATTTGTTTCTACTTTATTTTCCTTCTTGTATTGATATTGAGCAAATAATGAAAAATTCTTCATCACAACATGTGTTGCACGCCACTATTTTCCATGATGTGATGAGAAGGTGGGTGATATTGTATGTGGACTGGTTGGATTTGAGCACCTTTTACATATACCCCATAAAGTAGTGATATCTCATAGTATCATAGTCACTGAAGATGAGATCAGATTTACAACATATCACTGGATAAGACCATTATTACTGATACAATAACCTAGCAATATGTCATCACCTTACAAGATGGGAATTACACATTAGTGATGATTTACGGATGTTCCCACTGCTGCAGTGTTGCACACCCCAGAGGACAGATAACTGTGTGTTCATTATGAGAAATAAAAATAAAATCTAAAATTATCTGTAAATTTTCCCGAATAGTCAATAAAAAATTACATGAAGAGGAAAGTAATGGGATTAATTACATTGGTAATGCCATACATATGGATGGATATGTAATAGCTGCTGGGCTATGTATGACCACAGAAGAGAGAGCCGGCTATAAGGAATGGTGGAGTCATCCAAATATCTCCAGTATAATAGACCATTATTGAGGAGGAAGAGGGTTACAATTGCTCATTTAATAATCTCATGATATATCTATAGCAGTCAGACCTCTTTTTTTTCTGATACAGAGCTCCAAATCCTCTGCATATATACCAATCAGCCATAACCTTAAAGCCTAATATTATGCAGCTCTCCTTCTTGCAGCCAAAATTCTCTAATCCATAGATTACGAGATCACTGAAGGTATCCTGTGGTATCTGACACCAAGAAGTCAACAACAGGTCCTTTAAGTCCTGTAAGTCATAAGGAGGGACCTCCATGGATCAGTCTTGTGTTTCCAGCACATCCCACAGATGTTCAGTCTGATTGAGATCTGGTGAATTTGGAGGCCAACTTTTGCAATGTGGCGCTGCCATACGATAATATTTCTGCCATGGAGTGGTATGCTTGGGCTGTACAATGTTTTGGTAGTTAGTACACATCAAAGTAACATCCACATGAATGCTAGGACCCAATGGTTCCCCACAGAGCATCACATTGCCTCCATTGGCTTGCCATAGCTCATAGTGCATCCTTATCCATTTCTTAAGTGTTTTACGTAAGTAGGTGATGTACACACACCCAGCAAAAATTCAATTTAATAGACCAAGCCATCTAGTTGCATTGCTTGATGGCCCAGTCTTGATGCTCACAAGCCCATCATAGGTGCTTGTGGGTGGACAGACGTCAGCATGGGCATTCTGACCGGTCTGCAGCTATGCATATCCATATTCAGCAAGTTGCAGTGCATATTCTGAAGAATTGACTTCAGCAATTTGTACTACAGTACCTTTTCTCTGCGACTTGACCGGTGGGCTAGCCTTCATTACCTACAGGCATAAATCAACCTTGTGCACCCATTGCTTTGCCTCAGGTTTTCCTTTCTTGGAGTACACTTGTTTGGTACTAACTACTGCTTACTGGTAACAACCTACATTTGGCTGCAAGTGCTATTATTTGGGCTCTATGTAGACATTATTTTCTGCACTGTATGGTGCTGTTATCTTAATATAGTTAGGCAGCTATATTAGGTAATGTATGGTAGCATTTCTGACCTGTGTTATTTAGATGCTATTTGGCTGGATCAAGCAGATTACACTTCTGTTTTTGTCGAAACACTCTTCTTCATCGAAGGGCTTCTTACCATGTTACCATTTTTCCTAACTTTTGTGTCTTACAAATTAATACAATGTAATACATGCCATACTAAGGATGTGTTCCAGTTCTAGAAGATAGAAGTCCTTCTACACATGTTCCTCACACCTCTCGGTAGTCATATTACTCTGCACAACACTTTTTGGATAATATCTGACCCTAAACCAAAGTAGCATCTTGGAGTCCAAAAATGTTTTTCTCTGTTTAACACAGTTACCGTCCCTATGCTTAGTTGAGTGACCTACAGTCTTAAAAATAAAGATGTGAAAATAAACCTAGGTCCAGTTCACATCATGTGAAGATTAAAAATCATGTTCTACTCGTGTTCTCCATTATTGGAGGGTTGCCATTCCTGAACATGGATGCTGAGATCCTATAGGATCCACATGTGGGATAGGTAGCCCTAAATGCATGTGGACCTGTGAACTGAAGTCTGTGAGCATTATATGAATAGCCAAGCTATTGACAAGCTACATGCAAGTGTCTTCACCAGTCATTATCTGGGTAGGATTTTTGAACAGAAAGCCTCCATTTTCGAAGGAGGTGGTGATGTCAGAGTTGGGTAGGTATACACTACTGAAATAAACAATGACTAACGGGGCATAACAAGAAAATTGTAAATCCAATAGGCAACTGTTATATTTTTGAGCCTTTTTAAATTCTGCAAGACGCCTTCCAGCCTATGGGCCATTCACAAAGCAGAAAATGAAGAATTATTCTTCCCAAATCAATAATAGTGTTGGTTAGTAGGCATACATAGAAGAACAAATATACTAATGTAACCAGTAAGCAAGCAAGCAATGCAGAAATAATCATGTTTATTGTTATGCAAATTATAGGTGCATCTCAATAAATTAGAATATCTTTGAAACGTTCCTTCATTTCAGTAATTCAGTAATACAATCCATAATCAGCGTCTTCCATGATTGTGTGTCCTACTGAACCAGACTGAGGGACCATTTAAAGGCTTAGGAAACCTTGGCAGGTGACACTGAATTTACAAGACTGAACTGAACTTACAATATTCTAATTTTCTTAGATTTGAGTTTTCATTACCTGTAATCCATAATCAACATTTACAAAAATAAAACACTTGGAATAGAAGACTCTGTGTGTAAAGAATCTAGAAAATATAGGAGGTCACTTTTTTAATTTACTTACTGAAAGAAATAAACGTTTCAAAGATATTCTAATTTATTGAAATGTCCCTGTAGTCCAGTTTGCTTTGGGTCTCATTGGTCCTATGTCAGAAATTGGAATGGGGCCTTGCTCCAACATGACCACCAACAGAAGTCAGTTCAGAAGAATGAAAGGCTTATGATTATTTTTTTATCTCCTCCACGGTCTCCATCATATTGTACAATACTTTACAATTCAGAGGCCATGTGTGTGGACAAAATCAGATATTACATAGTAACCGATTCACAATTCAAACAATAGATGTAAGGGGCCAATTTATTAGAAAAAGGGACAACCAAGAAGGAAAAGTGTATTTTTTGTACAAAGGTCTAGAAATCTTTTTTTTAAAAATGGGGTAATATACATAAAGTTGCAGGAATCACTCATCTAGCTATCGCCTTTATGTGCGTAGATCTGAACTACATTAGATTAGATACTGTTGAATGAAGGAAAAATGTTTTGAGGAATAAAGTAGAAATTGATGGTATATATGTGTTATAGGCCGGTGATTTTGGGCACTAAAAGTTTGAATACTTAGTCAACTTGATTGCCTAGGATAGCGCATTCCGGAGAACTGGTGCAGCTCAAGAGAAGTATCATAAATGAAAGATGGAGGTTTGGATTATGGAAGGTTTTTTTGTAAAGATGGATGAGCCCCTGAAGATTTGTTTTGTATGGTGTTAGGACAAAGCCCTGGTTCGGTTTGGTCTGAACTTGTCCAGATAGAACTGGAAGGGAAATCATTATACTCTGGGGTCTCTTCAAACACTAGAGTATAATAGCTGGAGGCCCAGGGGAGGTGACAAAAATAAAAAAAAATTATATTCACCTTTCTTTACCTCTTCTGGGCCTCCTTTCAGCATTCGCTGCTCTGTGTCTTCCTCCTGGTGGTATCTGGTGCTCTTTTCTGATGTCATGCGCTCGGGCCTCATGACACTCATGATACTGAGGCCCAATCACAGGCCTCAGCTCTGACCCCGGATGGATGACATCAAAGAAGAGTGCCAGCTGCATACTCTGATGCTCTTCTGTGATGTCATCTGCCCAGAGGAGGAAGGCACAGATTGCAGAACGCCACATGGAGGCCCAGAAGAGGTAACAGAAGGTGAGTATAAATGTTTTTTTTTTTTGTCATACTCTGGGGTCTGAAGAGTATAATTTACTGGTGGTGACCATTTTAGTTCGTCCGAGACAAATTCCGAATTGTTTGTTTTCTTAAAAACTGAACAATTTGTAATATTCGGGACAAACCTCGTTTGGTACGAGTCGATTCGCCCATCTCTAATTATTGGCAGAATGTACAGCATGGGTAAAGTTGTAAACAGACATAAGGGAAGAAATGTAGGGCAGTACCGAACTAGAGATTTAGTTGGTAATAAATAGAACTGTTTCCACAGTAAGAAAAATACAGATTCTGGGGACCTGCATGAGATGCCGGTGGCTTCAATGTGCGACCAACTAAATACAGGGAGTGAAGGTCAGATCTGAGTCTAATATAACCCAAAGAAGTAGGCATACTGCCTAGAAGTTACAGTATAGTAGATCAATGAAATGAAAATAACATATTAAAAGAAGTTCACTGGTGTTTTGTAGGGGTAATATCAGGGGTAGAAGTAAAGTGATGCTTAAAAGTTTAAGAACCATTCAGTATTTTCTATATTTCTGCATAAATTTTACCTAAAACTACATCATATTTCCACGCAAGTCCTAAAAGTACATAAAGAGAACCAAGTAAAGCAAATCAAAAATATTAGATTTGGTGATTTACTTATAGAAAATGATCCAATTTCACATATTTGTGAGCGACGAAAGTGTGTGAGCCTTTAGGATTAGCAGATAATTTGAAGGTGAAATTAGTGTCAGATGTTTTCAATGAATGGCATGACAAGCAGATGTGAATGGGTGACCTGTTTTAGTTAATCCCTTCACGACATCCGCCGTAATAGTACAACAGATGTCTGGCATTTTAATATGGCGGCCGCTCGGGAGCTGAGCGGCCACCGGAACACATATAAAAGTACTTAAATACTTTGAAACACATACACATTAGGTATCTCTGTGTCCGAAAACTCCCAGTCTACAAACCTATAAAAATATTTTTTCTGTACGGTACGCTGTATCGGGAAAAAAAAATCAAAAGTGTCAAACTGCCATTTATTCACTATTTTGCTTCTGATAAAAATTTGAATAAAAAGTGATCAAAGCAATAGCAATTCCCCAAAATGGTATAACTAAAAATTACACCTGGCTCTGCAAAAAATGAAGCCCTATGTATCCCTGTACATGGAAGTATAAAAAAAGTTACGGGCATAAGAATATGGCAACTTTTAGAAAAAAATTTTTTTTCAAGTTTAAATGTTAAAATGTAAATAACAGCATATAAATTTGGTATCCCTGTAATCGTACCGAAACATAGAATACAGGTGACATATCATTTTGACACCAAAAAACACCATGGAAAATGATAAATAAACAAAAAAAATATCATACCTACCTGTCCTGATCCAGTGTTGCCTTTTCTCACAGAGTAAACCAGCCAATGACATCTTATTGACTGGTTTACATTATGTGACATAGGTTACTAGAGTTCATTGTCAAATGAACTCTAGTAATCTTCCTTTTTGCAGCACCAAGCCCCAAATGCAGCACATCTGGGGGCTCCATGCGACTGAGTGCAGGGACTCCCTCCTCCTACTGAAGGGGTTCCCAGACTCAAGGAGTTTACTGTGGTCATGTAAAACTGTGGGCAGCATGGTGGCTCAATGGCCAGTACTTTTGTCTTGTAGAAGTGGAGTCTGGGTTCCTCCGAATACTCCGCTTTCCTCCCATACTTCAAAGACATCCTCATAGGAAATTTAGATTGTGAGCCCTATATGGGACAGTGACTGGCAATTTCTGTAAATTTTTTGTAGAATATGATGGAGCTATACAAGTAAGAGAAGAAAATAAATATTTAGTATAAGCCTATGGACACCCTTGGCTTAGGTGTACAGCTTACCTCTATAACTACATCCTTATTGCCATTCAAGCTTCAGTTGTCATGATGAGAAAAATATATTAAAAATAAAATACTAAAAATTAAAAATAAATGGAATGGTGTTGTGTTTGTCCCATTTCGTACAGACATCCTGCAATTATTACTTACTGCCCTACAAGCTAATTTCTTCTTAATTTATTTTGTTGCTGTTCAGATCCCTCAAGATTTCATCCCACAGGTTCAAGAGATGTATAAGTGTTGGTGCCGCAGGTGTACCACAGAAAAGAATCTGCTGTCCATGTTACACTAGGATGTCTCTCGTGTACATCATCTTATATTATTATCATTTGTTTTACTTCATCCTTTCTAATATTATATAAGGTAAATAGCTACATTGTATTGTTCTGTGGCCGCTGTAGAGAATGTCATATAATATGTTTAAATCATGTATCTTTTATCTACATAGAGCAGCCACTCATTGTTCCTTTATTTTATGATGATATATAGCATTGCTAACATGACATACAAAATAAATGGCCTTTTTTGGAGCTTCAGGACCAAGCGTTTTTTTTTTTTTTTTCTACTCCACAACTTATTTTATTTTTCAGTCGATGTTCGAGGTTTTTTTTTTTTTGTGTGGGATGAGTAGTAATTTTTTATTGTCATTATTTGGGGTGCATATAATTTATCTATTCATTTTTAGTATTTTTTGGTGGGAACAGAACAATGGACAGGCAGACCACTGTAATAGCGGTTACACATGGAGCCCCGGCGAACTCCATTAACTATGAGTGTCCGTAGTTTTAAAATCCGTGCATGTAGGACTTTTTCATCCACTGATTTCAAGCAGACATTGCGACAAAGTCTCCAACATATATCTAGTTTTTTTGGTTAATATTTTTAATTAAAGAGGTTTATTTTGGAGAAAAATGTTTCATGGTCACAGCACTTAAGTGGTTGTACAGAAAAATTAAAAATAGACAATTTTTTTCTTTTATTGATGAAAAAAATAAAAATCACACCATTGTTATTACCACATCTATGGCAACCCATAAAATAAATTAATACATTTTTTATCCTACATGATAAATGCCATATACCTTAAAATTCAGATGCCAGAATTGATGCTCCTGTTCATCTCACCTCTCAAAAACAAAAATAATAAAAACTGATCAAAAAGCCATAAGTTCCCCCTACACTCTACCAATAAAAAGTAAACGACATCCTGCATCAACATAACACCATGTCGATGGAAAAAAAAATAGACTGAATATTGGAGTATGGCAGCACACAAGCAAAATACATTTTTTTCCGGAAAAAAGGCTTTATTGTGCAAAAATAGTAACAATTAAAAAGCGGCATAAAATTAGTATTGTCATAATTGTACAAAACATAAAATATTAACATATTATCTGTATAGTGCTGTGCATGCAAAATCTTACACATCAATGGCAAAATTGTTGTCTTTTCCCTGTATCCCTTTCAAAAATAAATATATTCAGCACATACTATGTATCCACAAAACACAAGATCTTGTAAAGCTATAGAAATAAAATGTAAAAAGTTATAAATGCTGGAACACAGAAAGGGGAAAATAAAATATATCCTGTTTAAATTCACCCCCTGATTTATTTTCAGGTCATTGACCACAGCTGTGAGGTTTCACTTGCAATTCAATGAATAATCCCTAGAGGAATATATATATATATATATATATATATATATATATATATATATACATATTGTATGTATTTTTTGCAAATCTGAATTACTGTGCAAAAAAATGAGACTGTGAACGTTTTGTGCCCCACATGTCACTTTCCTCAAAGGCGCCATGGCAAGGGTATGATGGAGACTGGGCCATTAGCCCCCTCAGACATATTATCATATACAAAAAATTTCTGAAGTAAATGATACCAAAAATCTATACCAGCAAGGAGCTGTCATAGATTTCTGTTTAGGCGCATGGACCCCAGAGGATATGCCTAATTTATGACTTCATTATAAATTAGGTGCAAACTCTGATGGGGCAAGGATTATCAAGACTGGTGTGCAAAATACCAGTCTTGATAAATCAACCCTTTTGTACTTTGGAAATCTTATGTTAACCAAGGACAACTGTCATGAGGAATATTTATTGCTAATTTGAAAGGAATCAGAGACTTTGGAGCTCAGTATCAGAAAAGTGTGACTGAAATGTATTTTCTGAAACTCAGATTAATAGTTCAGACTGACTTGTGGATTGATATGGCCTGACAACTGCTAAAAGAACTACTACTATTCTACTTCTCAGCTTTAGGACAAAGAGCCAAGTTATGTGAGATTCCAAGGATTACACACATGAGGGTGTATATACTTTTATAGAAAAGAAAACCAAGTCCATCCATTAGTTCCACAAATCAGACCATGATAGAAGGCTTTAAACTTAAAGGAATCTCAGATATTCCTGATCTACAAGTATTCATTTTCTTTCTGGTTCTTCTCATTTATCTCATCTGTCTTGGTGGAAATATGACCATTGTCCTGCTGGTCTGCTGTGATCACCACCTGCACACTCCCATATACTTCTTCTTGTCCAACTTGTCCATCATAGACATATCCGACTCCACCACAGCATTACACAGGATTTTTGTTATCTTCACAACACACAGCCATATGGTTTCCACCTCGGCCTGTATGACCCAGTTATATATCTTCTCTGCTTTAACCAGTAATGAGGTTTCAATTTTGACTGCCATGAGCTATGATCGCTATGTAGCCATCTGTAGACCTTTACATTATCACACAGTCATGAGTCGGAGACTCTGTGCTCTGCTGGTCTCAGTCTGCTGGGGATATGGCTTCATAGAGATGGCTCCTCTTACTGTCCTCATCTCAAGGTTCACTTGTTACATTTCCAAGGAAATTGATCATTATTTTTGTGACACTTTGCCCATCTGAGACATTACATGCAGTGACACTTTACCATTGGACCTTTATGTTCTAATTCTTGGCAACTTGAATGCATTTATTTTACTGTCTCTGACTATAACTTGTTATGTTTTCATTATTTCATGTATCTTAAGAATCAGCTCCAGTACTGGCAGACGTAAAGCCTTCTACACGTGTTCATCACACATCATGGTGGTTGTCCTCTTCTATACTTCTATCATATTACGATACATAGTAACAATTTCTGGGAACAACATGGGTTCCAACAAAATCTTCTCTCTGTTTAACACGGCTGTTGTCCCCATGATGAACCCCCTGATCTACAGCCTGAAAAATAAAGATGTGAAATCTGCCCTACAAAGAAAACTTAAATTGTGAAGAATATTAATGTTTTTAAAATTTTATTTCAATGTTTTAAACACTATGGTCAAAATCAAGACAAAGGATGGATTGTGTTCAATGTCCCACGTGCTAAAATAGTTGATATGGTTGGGTGAAGACACAAGTCCATCAAGTCAGCCTAGAATCCTAACCTCTTTATCCAGAAGAAGGCAAAGAAAAAACATAAGGCAAGTGTCCATATTAGTGATTAAAGTTTTTCCCCACTCCAAATATGGCAATCATGCTAAATCCATGGATCAACATCATATCTGACAAATTCTAGTTTCCATAACCAGTGATATTTTTTACTTTCAAGCAAGTCATCCAGGCCTCACTTGAACTGGTATAAATTATCAGACATCACAACATCCTGTGCCAGCAAGTTCCATAGTCTCAATGCTCTTACTATAAAGAAGCCCTGTCTATAACAATGAATAAACTGTTTTACTGGTAAATGTAAAGGATGTCCTCTTGTTGCGGTTACAGGACTAGGTGTAAAGAGATCATTAGAAAAATCTCTGTATTGTTCATTCATACGTATATTTGTACATTGTAATTAGGTCACCCAAAAACTTTCTTTTTTTTCCAAGCTAAATTACTCCAGTTTGATAACCAGTCTTTATACTCCAATCCACCCATCCCATTAACTACCTTGGCCACCTTTCTCTGCACCCAAATTAACCAACGTCTTTTACGTACACAGGTGCCCAAAATCGGTCACAACATTCCATGTGTGGTCTGACCAGTGATTTGTATAGAGACAAATCTATGTCTTTGTCATGAGCATCTATTCCTCTCCTGATGCATCCTATGATTGTACTTGCCTTGGCAGCAGCTGTCTGACACTGGTTGCTAAAATGAAGTTTACTGTCCACGAATATCCCCAGGTCTTTTTCAGTGATAGTTTTCCTAGTATTCTATTATTTAATACATATTGGTAAGATTCCACCCTGACACAGTGGAAAAAATAAGCATCCGTCTCGATCTTGCCACAGATTCCAGAATGGAATACTGATAACCTACATCGGCATCTCATCGCAGCTAGACCACGGCCGGAAAACAGCGGTGGAAAATGAAGAGTAATTCCTTTCATGTGAACTTACCCTAAGACATGTTTCTATGGCCCAGGTGCAGAACTTTACATTTCTCGACATTAGAATTATCATCATCTGCAAATATTGAGATTTTACTCTCTAAACCTTCCACTGGGTCATTAATAAATATAGTATCCAGTAGTCATCTGAGCAAGTCATTATGGACAATTTCCTCACTTTTTACTTGCGGTCAAATATTCCACAGCTTGACTGCTCTTACTGTAAAGAATCGCTCCCTATGTCAATGACTAAAATCGTCTTTCTCCTATGTAGCTGATAGTACTAGTCCAATCATCATGAGAAGATTGTGCCTAGAGAGATGGGCACAATGGGATTTCCTGGTGGTAGATAAAACTTAATCAAAGTTATTACCTTTCACAGTACATACAATTGTAACAAACCCACAGCTTTAAAAAGGACCAGGGCTTTACAAGTTTTCAACCTCTGTTCATGAACAAAGATGTTTATTGATAGCATACAGAGGTCTTAATCCCTTAAAGACCGAGCCAATTTTCGTTTTTGTGTATCTGTTTTTTCCTCCCCACCTTCCAAGAGCCATCATTTTTTTTTTCGGTCCACAAGAGTCACATGATGGTTTATTGTTTTCGGGACAAATTGCACTTTGTAATGGCCCCATTCAATATCCTGTACGATGTACTGGGAAGCTGGAAATAAATTCAGAATGAGGTGGAATTGGAAAAAAAACGCATTTGCTCTAATTTCATATGAGTTTAATTTTTACAGCATTCACTGGTAAAAATGACATGTTACCTGTATTCTGTGGGTCAGTACGAACACAGCGATACCAGTATTTATATAGTATTTGTAATGTTTTGATGTTTAAGATGTGCCTTATGCGAAGAATGTTCTGTATCAGTTCTTGACCTTAACATCCAGTATATCCATTAGGAAAATAAGAAAATAAATAAGGACAGTCGGAGCAAAACCAGAAAATGGTAAATCCAACAGCAAAGTGTTACATTTTGAGACTATTTTACATTTGTGTACTGTAGGTCCACAGGTTATAAATGTCTATTAAAAAAGGGCTCTGAAGTTAATAGTGATGGAGAGACCATAAAAATGGCCCCTAATGACTTTAGGGTACATGCCCCTTGTACCCCCATTATATACTCCTTTACATTGATATTGCAACGACAAGAAGAAAAAGTCTTGGAATTCTTGAAATGCCAGGATGGATAAACATGTTACTAATATGCAAATTATAAAAATAAACAAATATATAAAACATCTTTATTTATTCAGTATCTAGTATTAGCACCACACACAGAAATACATCCACTTACACTTCTTACTGAACATTATGACACCCCACACCATAATCTCAAGAGTAGGACAAGTAAGATGTTCTCTTGTGAAGGCCTTTTCATTGCCCATGTGGTGTCCAGACCAATCTCTGGCTATCATTGCATCCAAGACAAAAGCAGGACTCATCGCTGAAGAGGACAGACCTCCTTTACAACCTCCATTGCCGTCTTGCTGTTCACCATGATAAGCCTTTGAGAGTGGTGGCGTGAGGTCAGTGAGACACCTGTCCGGCTCATAGCCCAATTTGTTCAAACGCCTTCTGATAGTTAGCTGTCCACACTGTTTGCCGTGCTAGGTTTGGAATGTGACGTTCAGTTTCACTTGCAGTACAGAATGGATCACTATGCGCCATTCTTCTAATCTGATGACCTGTCCGTGCAGTGGTCGCCTTCACCCTCCTCTTGTTGTCATTGCAGTTCATCATTGTTCTCCCAACCACCAGACACACATTGTTGTACAGTGCTGACATCTTAACCTAGACACGTAGTGATCTGCTGGACTGGTAAACCAAAGCCTCTCACTACAAGGATTTTGGCCATCTCAGTTTGTGATGTTTGTATGTCGGTGAACAGGAGACATCACACAAGTATTCTGCATCACTTGACCCAATTTTTGAGGATTCTTGTACGTAAAAAAAAATTTGCTTGCAATCTGGCTTTTATGTCGCTCCCACATGTCACAGATTGGAGCTAGGTGCAGGAAATTGTCATCATTTGCAGATCCAACCGACATCGGCTACTTCCTTGATTTGTATGACCTTATGGCTTGTCCTTCTTGATGTTACAATTCCAATGTTGAGTAGTGTAATAGACCAGAAGTGCAGTCCAGGGGTAAAATTTGTTATAATGCCCTCCCTGTGTGTCTTATATGCTCTCAAATGCCAAACTTTATGGTTGGGGCCCCACATGGTGTAACTGCGGCATTTTACAGTCCTGCAAAGTGGATCCTATCTACACATTGCAGAAAAATACGTCCAAAACCATTGTGTTTTTGGAAATCACAGCATGTCAATTATACCTACGGAAATGCCGGCGGTTTCCCTATAGGTATAATTGAAGCAGAAAATCTGTGATGCATTTCCAGTTTTTCCCGCAGCGCTTTTTTGCTGCAGCCCGCTACATGGGGCCTTAACCTAAAAGTGTTTTGAGTGCCTCCAATGATATATTTCTCTGACTGATCCAGGTAATAAGTTCCACAAGTGGGAGCTACATGACTAAATATTTTATGCTGAATCCTTGGTATAGCCAGTATTCACACTTGCTGATCAGAAAGTTTGGTAAAGAGTGCAGGGCCTATGGACTTCTTTCAAGTAGCTGTAGCCTAAGTTATTTATGGCTGTCATGTCTGTGTTCCCTCCTAAATTGATAATAGTGGCTCGTTGCAGTCTTCAGTTGAAGCACAGACTTTGTTTTGTGGCCACTAAGTGAACAAACCAATGCAGAAATAATCAGATTTTCAACAATGTGTTAATCAGAATTTCCTCTGGAAATTCCTCCCTCTTGGCTTCGATTGACATCTTTGGTCCTATAACAGGACTTGGAATGGGGCCTCACTTCATTATGAACCCCTATTAGAAGTCCGTTCAGAAGATGGAAGGCCTAATATTAGAAAAGAGACGAGGGGCTAGGACTGAACCCTGGGGAAGTGGAAGAGGAGAAGGAGGAAAGTCGGCTGAATGAGTGGTCAAGAGGAAATGGCATGTGTCATGGTTGGCGCCATCTCTGTTGACATGTGCCTTACAGTACTAGTGCCCTCCTTTAGTCCCCCATAAAATAATAATACCCCGTTTTGTCTACATAGTAATAATCCTTATTTGTACACCTTTTGTTTCCCAAAGTAATAATCCCCCCCCCCCCGTAGTCGGCAGAGATAGATTGTGGAGTCCCATTCATGCAACCTTCTTTCCAAATAAATGTGCAGCATGTTCTGCATTGACTGTACAAAGTCATCTAGAAAAGTAACATAAATGTTTTGCTGCCTGACAAAACATGGACCCCCTTACCCTGCTTCTGTTCCTATGCCCTGTCTTTGTGCCCTTTCTTCCTTTTTGAGTCCCTCTGTGTCAGGGCATTGGCAGCGGCATCACTGAGTTGGGAGAGGGCACATCATCTGCTATGCACAGCAATGTGCACCATGACCAAGGAGCTTCAACACAGAATGGAGGAGGAGGACGACAGTGTCTCTGGCCACTGTGGGAATAAAAGTGTCAGTAGGTATAGAAGAAGGGAATGAGGCTACAAGTCCTATCTGCTGTCCTGCTAGATCCATCCATTGTTACCAGTCTAGTCAGCATTTGCTTGGTGCCAGGGGGTCTATGTCACCTTTGGTTTAGGGGCTCAGTTGACCCTTCTATCTCTGCTGATGATCATTTGTAGTACCAACTACTTACAAGAACCTCCTCTATGATGGGTTAGGGCTGCATCGGTATACATTGTAGAAGTTTCATAAGCTAAATATATAAAATAATATATGGTAATATAATATAATATAATATAATATATGGTAATATAATATAATATATTCCATTGTGTACAGAAATGATATTATTATTACTAGTTATTCTATAAGTATATTTATTCTTCTCCATTTGCTTTATTTCTTCTTGAGATTTTATCCCCCAGATTCAGGAGATGTATAAGTGCTGGTGTCTTGTGTACGGCAGAGAAGCTTCTGCTCTCCATGTTATGTGACTCGTGCACATTGTCTCCTATTATTTGGATTACTTTTACTTTGTAATTTTATTTCCTTCATCCTTCATAACATTCTACAAGGTAAATGACTACATTGTATTGTCCTGTAGCCGCCATATACTATGTCATGTATTGTGCTTAGACAGTGCTATATACTTTTTTATATACTTTTGAGCAGCTGCAAATTGACTAAATTACATTTTTTGCTGTATTATAATGATACAGTACATAGTATTGTTATTAAGGCATACTTAACCTCTTAAAGGTATTCTCCCGTCTCCCCCTCCATAGTCTGCGGTCACCACTTTGTTACCGGGCAAATTACAGTCATACACAATATATCTTTGTTATATATGTCACTTTGTCAATTTGGAGAAAAATACATATGAAGCGATAGGCAAGGCAGATGGTGCACTCGGCACATACGGTACCTTCAGCTTCAGTGGCATGTGCCGAGTGCACCAATGGCTGCATCTGCACTCTACTGTTGCCTAACTTCACATATGGACAGGCCGCCTATATTTTATAACCAGTTCCATAAACACCATCCTATTATATCAGGTTTGTGCTGCATTCCATATATTTTACATTTATGTTGAGCTAGTCAGGGGTTAATCCTGCTAGAATGGGCTTTACTGCTCTTGCCCGCTGTAGAACACTCCTTTGGAATGTATGTTTCACTTCTGGAGACAGGGACCAGACATTGTCGATGCATTGACGTGCTATTTAACCCCTTCCCACCGCAGGTGATTTTCGATTTTTGTTTTTGACTCCCTGCCTTCCAAACCCCATAACTTTTTCTGTTCGCAGAGCCATTTGAGGGCTTAATGTTTGTGGGACAAATTATTCTTCATGATGGAACCATTTATTATTCTGTATAATGTACTGGGAAGCTGGAAAAAAATCAGAATGGGGTGGAAAAAGAGCATTTGACTTTCTTACGGGCTTTGTTTTTACGGCGTTCACTGTGCAAAGAAAATTACATGTCACCTTTATTCTATGTTTTGGTACAATTCCAGGGATACCAAATTTATATAGTTTTATTTATATTTTAACCCCTAAAAAAAATCCAAAACTTTGCAAAATAAATTTTTTTCTTAAAGTCACCATGTAACTTTTTTAGATTTCTGTGTATGGGGATGCGTTTTTTGTTTTTTTTTGCGGGGCCAGATGTAATTATACATCTTATACATATTATGTAATTTTTTAATTATGCCATTTTGGGGAATGTCTATTGCTTTGATCACTTTTTATTCTAATTATCATCAGAGGCGAAACAGGTCAAGCACTTTTGATTTTTTTTTTTTCCTGCTATCGCATTCACCGTACAAGAAAAATATTTTTTGTAAACATGTAGACCGGGCATTTTTGGACACAGGGATACCTAATGTATAGGTTTCACAGTAATTTTTAACTTTTATATGTACTCTAGGGAAAGGGGATTATTTGAATTTTTAATTCTTTAATTTTTAAATGTTTTTTTTACTTTTTTCATATTGTATTTATTATATCCCCAAGGGGTCTTGAACCCCAGGGGTTCCAATCTTAATACAATGCATTGCAATGCTAATGCATTGTAATGCATTGCAAAATACTGGCACTTCTATTACAGGCTGCTCTATGCAGTAATAGCAGTAATACCGAGACAAGCCTGGGAGCCATCAATAGACTCCTGGCTGTCATGGCAATAGATTGTTGGCCCCCAGATCTCATTCCAGGCACCGGAGATCCTCCCCAAAATGGCCGTAACCATGTGCCTCTGGGAAAATGAAGGGCAATGATTGTGGGCATTAGCGCCGGGTCTTTGCTGTATACTACAGCAAAGACCTAGTGGCTATGGCAGCTGCTCAGCTCCTGAGAGGCCACCATATTTAAATACCTGACAAGAGTATGGCGGATGTCAGGAAGGGGTTAACTAGTGCTGGAGTAGCTGGTTACATAATGTCTTCTCTATAGCACCAAACTGCGTTTCTCTCTACTATTCCCTCCACCTCAGCCATCTGATAAGATATACCATAGACTTTTACATAAAACCAAGAGATGAACAATCTCTCAGATAGATAAAGCAGATGGAAGTTTATTTAGAAGGGAGGTTACAGCATAAAAAGTATTACAGATGTAGCTATGGAGAACTCTGATAAGGCAGAGAAGTCTGGCAAGTGTCCCAAAACAGTGGTTCTAAAGCCAAATTTCTGGCAACCAGCCATCAGAGCATCCTCTTACAGCCAACTTCACTATCATAGGAGAATTAGCATAATTATACATGTGACTTATAGTTAACACTAAAGAACATGATGTGGCCTAAACATCGGGCCTGTCTCACTTCAAGGCGGCTCTTATCAAACTATTTTGTCTCATCTGTCTAAAACAATGTTTCTGGACTTTCTAGGATCCAAGTAACTAGGTCATAGGTGAATATTCTTGTTCATATGACAAGACCCCATGTGAAAATGTCAGCAGTAACAGAAATTGCAGTTTACATATATACCATGGGATTACAATATAATAGCAATTGATTATTAGGATAAACTATGATGGTTATCAACTGCATGTCTATGTTGATAGCTACAGCATAATGGCTTTGCCTCACTGGGCCACTTTCTAATATATCTGCCCCCATTACATTCATGTACTACATTGCTCACTATGTGCTACAATGTATTTTTGCATTTGCTTTCTGCACCATTAACCCTGTGTTTCGGCCAATATACCTTACTGATGGTATGCGCCAGAGCCTTAGGGTATCTATATGGGATGACCTCATATACTAACTAAACTTATCTTTATATTATTTTTGCTGTCGAGCCAAATCTCACAGACTAATTTTGGCAGCTTTTGCCTCTAGAGCAAAGAGTTATATAGAAAGTATCTATATCCTTGTATATTTATTCATTTTTTATTCTCTATTATCTTACCTATATTAACGGATACTTATGAGATGAAAAAAGAGAAGCCATCAGATATAATAGACAGGAGAAGTTTATGAAGATTTGGAATGGATTAATTTTAATTACATTGGTGATTTAAGAAGTTATATTGTATCAGGACTCTTTTTTCTCCTCCTTTTTTAAAAAAAAATTGGAAAAATTAAGCAAAAAAATAATAATTTGAGATATAAAATCCTATATAAACTGACGTATATACCTTTATTTCTTGGCATGTATAAGGGAGGTCCAGGAGTGGAACAAAATGTCACACTGCTAAATCTGTATTGCATGGGATTATAAAAGAAAACTATGTATACAGTAGATCGTAACCTGGTTCTGAGCATCGGATCTTCCTTGTATGTGGATTGTGTGGTCTGACCACTAATAGGCTGAGATCCCCAAAAAAAAGAAAAGCTGCTTTTTTGTTGCAGATTTTGCTTCATCTTTTGAGCCAAACTCAAGAGTGGCTGCAGGAGGAATGGGAAATATAACGTAAACTCTTATATTTTTCCCTGCTATTAACTCTACTTCTGACTTTGGCTCAAAAACAGTAGAAAAATCTGCAACAAAAAAAGCTACTTTTCCGCAACATGCGGCCTCAACTTCAGGCTAAGGCCCCACGTTGCGGAAACGCAGCTTTTTTTTTTGTTGCAGATTTTGCTGCGGTTTTTTGAGCCAAAACCAGGAGTGTATTGAGCAGAAGGTAGAAGTATAAGAGCTTTCTATATATTTCCCATTTCTTTTGTATCCAATCTTGGCTTTGGCTCAAAAAACCGCAACAAAATCTGTAACAAAAAAGCTGAATTTCCGCAACGTGGGGCCTCAGCCTAATAAGCTGTTTTTCTCCTTCTCAGCTGTAGGACTAAAAATGCAAGTTATATAAGGAAGACTAACTGCAAGGATTACACATATGTGTGCATATACACTTTATAGGAAAGAAAACCAAGACCATTCATGACTGACTTAAACCAGACCATGATGGAAGGCTTTAGACTTAAAGGAGTCTCAGATGTTCCTTCACTACAAGTTCTCATCTTCCTTCTGGTTCTTCTCATTTATCTCATCTCTCTTGGTGGAAATTTGACCATTGTCCTGCTGGTCTGCTGTGATCTCCACCTGCACACTCCCATGTACTTCTTCTTGTCCAACTTGTCTGTCATAGACATATCCAGTTCCACTACAACACTACACAGGATTTTTGATATCTTCGTAACACACAACCACATGATTTCCACCTCGGCCTGTATGGCCCAGTTATTTTTCTTCTCTACATTTACCAGTAATGAGTTTTCCATTTTGGCCGCCATGAGCTTTGATCGCTATGTAGCCATCTGTAGACCTTTACATTATCACACAGTCATGAGTCGGAGACTCTGTGCTCTGCTGGCCTCAGTCTGTTGGGGTTTTGGGTTCATAGAGGTTGTTCCTCCCATTGTCGTCGTTTCCAGGTTCACTTGTTACATTTCCAAAGAAATTGATCATTATTTTTGCGATGTTTTGCCCATCCGGGACATTACACGCAGTGACACTTCATTTTTAGACCTTTTTATTTTAGTTTTTTCTAATGTGAATGTATTTATTTTACTTTCTCTGACTTTAACTCCCTATGTTTTCATTGTCACATGTATCTTAAGGATCAGCTCGAGTACTGGCAGACGTAAGGCCTTCTACACGTGTTCCTCACACATCATGTTGGTTGTCCTCTCCTATTCTTCTTTCATCTTACAATACTTGGTTACAGTTTCCTGGAGTAACATGGGATCTAACAAAATCTTCTCTCTATTTAACACAGCCCTTGTCCCCATGTTGAACCCCCTGATCTACAGCCTGAAAAATAAAGATGTAAAATCTTCCCTACGAAGAAAAGTGTGCAGAATATTCTTACTTTTTAAATCTTATTTGAATGTTTCAAATACTTTAGTCAAAGAGAAGACAAAGGATGGATCATGTTCAACCTCCCACATATCTAAGTCCAATGAAAGGCAAAACTGACCCGTTGTGGACAATTTTCTTCACTTTTCTTGAGATCAATTCTACAGCTTGACTCTACTTATTGTAAAAAAAAAAAACTTATTCCTATTATAATGATTAAAAACTATTTTGGCTACATCTAGCTGATGCCAATGACTGGGGAATTAATTAAAACTTTTTCATCAAAAAGTGATACAAAAACATCAGCCAGAAGTTGCAATTATAAAAAGTTACATAGCTGATTTTGAGTCAAACTGTGCAATTTATTGCTGATCTGTGCCACATTCTATCTTTCTGCAAAGTGGTCATGTCGAGAGAGGGGCTTAGTAGCAGAGGAGTGGCTTTGCCAGTTCACTATTATTTATGCTGGAAATTGGTGAAAAATAATATCTCAAAACTTTGTCAGATGCTGGCAAAAATTTGATATTTAGGAGCACAGAGGAGAACATGCACCTAATTTAGAGGCATATATCCCTTAAAGGCAGTCTATAACCACAGCCCAGCATTTCAACCCAGCCCCACAGATAGATAGGTTTAGGGTCAACTGAATCATATGGTGTTTTCCCCTTGTAAATCGCTGCCTCCATTGTTGAAATATCTGTTTTTGTCAATATACAAATCATCTCTTTAGAGCACTGAGGGTGTTGTCATTGCTTCAAAGAAGAAAGTGTCAACACCCAAACTGCTACAAACAGCTCATTTGCATATTGACAAAAACAGCTATATCTTGGCAACGAAGGCAGTTATTTACAAAGTGAAAACATTGTTTGATTCAAGTGAACATAACCTATCTATCTGTGGGGCTGGGGCGATATGCTGGTTCTGTTGACTCTAACCTATCTATATGCAGGCTTGGTTGCAATGCTGGTCCTGGTGACAGTAACCTATCTATCTGCAGGCCTGGGGTGATATGCTGGTTCTGGTGACACTAACCTATCTATCTGCAGGGCTGGGGTGATATGCTGGTTCTGGTGACACTAACCTATCTATCTGCAGGGCTGGGGTGATATGCTGGATCTGGTGACTCTAACCTATCTATCTGCAGGCTTGGTTGCAATGCTGGTCCTGGTGACAGTAACCTATGTATCTGCAGGCCTGGGGTGATATATGCTGGTTCTGGTGACACTAACCTATCTATCTGCAGGGCTGGGGTGATATGCTGGATCTGGTGACTCTAACCTATCTATCTGCAGGCTTGGTTGCAATGCTGGTCCTGGTGACAGTAACCTATCTATCTGCAGGGCTGGGGTGATATGCTGGTTCTGGTGACACTAACCTATCTATCTGCAGGGCTGGGGTGATATGCTGGATCTGGTTACTCTAACCTAGCTATCTGCAGGCTTGGTTGCAATGCTGGTCCTGGTGACACTAACCTATCTATCTGCAGGGCTGGGGTGATATGCTGGTTCTGGTGACACTAATCTTTCTATCTGCAGGCTTGGTTGCAATGCTGGTCCTGGTGACACTAACCTATCTATCTGCAGGGCTGGGGTGATATGCTGGTTCTGGTGACACTAATCTTTCTATCTGCAGGCTTGGTTGCAATGCTGGTCCTGGTGACACTAACCTATCTATCTGCAGGGCTGGGGTGATATGCTGTTTCTGGTTTCCATCCCCGAATCCGCTTGAAAAATGTGGTGAGAAAAATCCTGCAAGCATTTTTTCAGGCGGAAACCCGGCAGACCCCATTATAGTGCAGGTGTGAACCTAAAGTAAGATAGGTCAGACTCACCTGAAGGCAATACCTTTTCCCCATGAAAATTCATACATTACTGTTGCAGAGAGATTTATTAATTTCAGAATTTTTGATGCCAAAAAGATCTTTATGTCCAACATATGAAAACAAAATAAAATAAGTTTTTTAATAATAGGACTCAGATGAAGATGGTCACAAACAACACCTTGGCCTTAGGCATCCCATTTGCAAAGTTGTGATGTTGTCAGATAAACACCATCAAAACATGGCCTATGTTACCCAGCTTTGGGCACAACACAACTATGAAGCATGGAGAAAGATTCAGAAGATGCTCCACCTAATTGTAACCAGACAGAAAAGCATCTGCTGACCATATTATATCACTGGTGTACAGGGTCGGACTGGGGTGCCTAGGGCCCACCAGTGGGATTGATTCTAGGGGCCCACCCTACTGCCATATGAAATATCGCTCATCCAGTTTTTGGCATTGCCCATCCAGTTTTTGGCCCTAACTATTAAAATATTTATCCCATACGGTGAACGGCGTAGCGGGGAAAAAAATCAAAATGGCCAAATAGCGTTTTTTTCAACACTTTGCCTCCTATAAAAAATTGAATAAAAAGTGATCAAACCATCAGATCTTTCCCCAAATGGTATCAATAAAATCGTCATGTTGTCCCACATAAAAAGATGCCTTACCCAGCTCCATACATGTAAATATGAACAAGTTACAGGTGACACAATATGGCAAACCAAAAATTTTTTTCTATTTAGCAACGTTTTTAATTTTTTAAAAGGTATCCAAACATTACAAATACTATATAAATTTGGTATCGCCATGTTCGTACTGACCCGCAGAATACAGGTAACATGTCATTTTTGCCACACAGTGAATGCTGTAAAAATTAAACCCATATGAATTTGGCGCAAATGCAGTTTTTCTCCAATTGCACCTGATTCTGAATTTTTTTCCAGCTTCCCAGTACATTGCACTGCATATTGAATGGTGACATTACAAAGTACAATTTGTTTCGCAAACAATAAGCCATCATGTGACTCTGTGAACTGAAAAATGAAAAAGTTATGGCTCTTGGAATGTGGGGAGGGAAAAATGAAAATGCAAAAACAAAAAATGGCCCGGTCATTAAGGGGTTAAAGTGGTTTTCTAAGGCTGAGTAATTGATGACCTATGCAATCATCAATTAAAAATTGGAAAGGGATCGGCACCTGTTCACGTGATGTGTGTGCTGCAGCCTCTTCAATACTTACCAAGCACAGCTCCATAGTGACTGTGCTTGGTATCACAGCTCAGCCCATTCACTTGAATGAGACTGAGCTGTGATCAGGCCATGTGATCAATGAACATAATGTCACATGTCCTGTGAAGTAGAAGCAGCACTCAGAGAGGTCCACTGCCTCTTTAACCAGCTGAACCACAGGAGGACAAGGTGTCAGACCCCCAACAGATCTCCAATTGATGACATTTCTAAGGATAGGTCAGCAATTAAAAAAAAAAAAAGGAAAGCCCTGGAAAATCCCTTTAAGCTAAGCCCCACATGGCGTCCTGCAGCAAAAAAGCTCTGCTGGAAAAACCACGACAGCAATGCATTGCAGTTTTTCCTGCAGCGCTTTTGACGGAAAGTTCACAGAGGTTTCCTCTGAACTTTCTACTTCCATTATACCTATAGGGAAACCGCCGGCATTACCGTAGGTATAATTGACATGCTGTGATTTCCAAAACCACAACGGTTTTGGAAATCGCTGCATTTCTGCAACACGTATATTAACGCAAAGTGGGGATAGGAATTACTAGAATCCCATCCACTTTGCTGTGACTGTAAAATGCCGCTTTTTTTTCCACGGCGTTTACGCCGCAGGTGAACCGCGGCATTTACACCACGTGGGGCCCCCGGCCTTAAGGACAGAGAAGTGCCCCGACTATGGCTCTTGAAATGTGGTGACACAAGTCCCCGCTGACCTACACTTCCTGCACCTGAATTCCTTACATGCTCCAGAATTATTACGAGGCCAGAGTCACCGAACTACTACTACTGTATCCATAGGTCAGACCATAATGAATCCCGGTTCCCGGTCCTGAGAATGGGGTTGTTTTTCTCCCCACAGTGAATTTAGTCTGACTGAATCCAGGGTGAATGTAACCGTGCCCTGCTGGATAGGAAGCATCCATGCCCTCTTTTACTTTAATGGGAGTAACTGATATAGCCGAAGTCCTGTACTTTACTATCTCAGGCACTTCCATTGAAGTTACTGGGTGCACGGTCGCCTCCCCGTCTAGCTGGGCACGGCTACATTCAGCCTGGATTCAGTTAGAAGAAAAACACCCCGAATCTGAGGGCTCGATCCTATGGATAACAGATAACTATTCTTCATGGCATAACCCCTTTCAAAAGGTTATCCACCTTCTAATATTCTAGGCTACACACACGACAGAGCCCAGCACAGTGTACACCCTAAGAAAATCTGTTTTCAAGGATCCCTCATTGACACGAGTCTATTGAGAGATCCATAAAATCACCAAAAATAGCCGGTTCTATTTCTTTCTTGGATAATTCACACAGACGATTAAAACAATGGTCGTGCGAATAGATCCACTAAAATCTATCGGACCGTGTGCTGCTAATACAACAGCTAGCACACGGCCTTGGAATCCTGTTGTGTGAATGAGCCCTTAGATCTGTGGAAGTCTGACAACCTGGATCCCTGCAGATCAGCTGCACCAGGACAGCGTGACTCCCAGTAATGATTACATACCAGGAGCCACACTGCTCACTCACTGTACAAAGTGCAGCTGCGGCTTTTGGTACTGTAGTACTGCCTCATAGACTTCAATGGGACAGAGCTGCAGTACCTAAAGCCACCACTACACTTTATACGGCTAGTGAGCAGCGTGGCTCCTGGTATGGTAACATTACTGAGAGCCATGCTATTCCAATGCAGCTGATCTTCAGGGGGTCCTGCGTGTTGGTACCCTGCAGGTGGTATAACAATATTAGAATGTGGATAATCCCTTTAAAGGGGTTGTCCAGGCAAAAATGTATTTTTAAATTAGAGTGGGAGAGGTGAAAAAAAAAAAAAAAAAAACACATTCACCTGTCCCCGATGATCATGTGTTCCCCAGTCCTGCAGCTCTGTTGGCGCATGTGCCCACCACACATGACTGCTAAGGCCAATCCGCAGCCACGTAGGCCACTGTAGGCCGCTGATTGACCAAAGTAGTCACGTGATGGCCTCAGCGGAAGGGAGCTGGGACGTCATAGCCAGAAGACAGCCAAGTAGCAGGATCGGACTGCACTGGGAGGACACTGCAGCATCGGAGACAGGTGAGTAGGGTATTTTTTTTGTTGTTTTTCACCTCCCCTGGCATAAATAAATAAAAAAAATTAACAACATATTGACAAAATTATATTGTATTGGGGGTTGGTTAAAAAGGTTATATCTGCCGTATAAATAAATAAGCCGTGTTAAATCAGCCCCATAGTATATACACTGTATGAATAGGATGCATGACGTTAAATAGGATGCATGACATTTTTTTTTTTAACATCATGCATCCTATTTGTACAGTGTAAATACTATTTATTTATTTTTCTTACTTATATAGCGCCATCATATTCCGCAGCGCTTTACAGACATTGACAGTCACTGTCCCATATAGGGCTCACAATCTGCATATGACTGTCAATGTCTGTAAAGCGCTGTGGAATATGATGGCGCTATACAAGTAAGCAGAATAAATAAATAAATAAATAAATGGAGCTGATATAACACAGCTTGTGTGCTAAAACAAAGTGATGTACAAGCCATTAAAAAAGTAACAATTATTTTGCGCAAGTGAAAATTTTTGCAAAAAAAAAAGACTTTTTGAGTTTTTCACCACTTTTCTGGCCCTGTCATTTTATCATCATTTACTTCAGTTTTCTAGTGTTAATGATCCCAGAGATCTACATCAGCAAGGAGCTGGTGTGGAGTTCTGTTTAGGTGCACGGACTCCAGAAGACGCGACTAATTTATGTGCGCACCTCATTATAAATTAGGCGCAATACTCCGGCAGGTGGAAAACATTGTTTTTGATGAATAAGCCGTGACTCCTGTCATGTGGATCACTGTGTCGCCTTGTAACCCCTTCACTCATGTTAGTGAATGGAGTCGCATTGCAACCTGAGGGTCCCAACGCGACTCCATGCACTAACGTGTGAAAGAGTCCCAAGGCGACACAGCGATCTTTGGTTGCATGACAGAAGTTGTAGTGTAGCCATAGCCTTATGCTAGGTTCACATCTGTGGCAAGCTCTCTGTTATACAGGTCCGCCATGGGACCCGAATGACTGAGAGGCGGACTGTTAATATGGCGGTTACACACAGACACCGGCAGACCCCATTATAATGAGGTCCGCCGGTGTCCGCCATATTGAAACTGAAAGTGACGGACAGAAAAGTCCTCAGCGGTTTCTGTAACTTAGGTATTGTCATGCTGGAGCCCTAGAGCAGGCACCAGCATAACAGTACAATGGAATATTCGTTTTTTTGGGGGGGGACTACAATTCTCAACAGATCCAGAGCATCTGGAGCTGCTGGGGGTTGTAGTTCTCAGAGGGGTCAGTGAAGCTGGAAGATTTGGGGGCAAATAGGGGGGGGAAAGTTGTTTTGTGTGTGTGGTAACTTGTACTTACCTTCACACTCTTGTTCTGGGATCCTCTGCTGAATCCCGCCCCCGCGCACAGCGTTATGACGTCATTGATGCGTGCAGCAATGCGCTGCAATTTGATTGGCTACAGCAGGTGTCAATCAGGATGCAGGCTTCAGGAGGCGGGCCCATGACAAGGTAGGGACAGTCTCCAGCCGCTGCGCTCCGCGGCAGCGGCCATCTTTATGGTAGTAAAGTCAGGCCCCTGACCACTACTAATCCACATTTTGTCAATGTAACTGCATTGGTCCGGGGCCTGATCGGGCCCCTGACCATCCAGATCGGGCCCTGACCAATGCATTTACATTGGTAAAATGTGGACTAATAGTTGGGGCTCGGGGCCCACCGGGGGATTCACCGGTTCCCCGGTGGGCCAGTCCGACCCTGCTGGTGTACATTGTCTTATATTGTTAGGATTGGTTTTACTTTGTATCTTCATTCATATAAGGAAAATGATTACATTGTATTGTTTTGTAGCCGCCGTGCACTACGTCACCATGTGCTTGTTTCTATACATAGATTGTCCATGTTGACTATTTCTTAGATTTTTTTTTTCTGTAATATGATAAAATGTATTTTTATTATGTCATACTTAACCAATTAAAGGCTGACTTGAAGGCTTCAGAACTTAGCATTTTTTTTGCCATACTCCAAGAGTCATCTTTTTTTTCTTTTTTAGTCGATGTGTAATGGCTAGTGTTCATCGGGACAAACTTTAGATTTTTATTGCCATTATTTCAGGATACAGTGGGGGGAAAAAAAGTATTTAGTCAGCCACCAATTATGCAAGTTCTCCCACTTAAAAAGATGAGGCCGGCCTGTAATTGTCATCATAGGTAGACCTCAACTATGAGAGACAAAATGAGAAAACAAATCCAGAAAATCACATTGTCTGATTTTTAAAGAATTTATTTGCAAATTATGGTGGAAAATAAGTATTTGGTCACCTACAATTTGGAAGTTCCAGAAGTGTATTGGGAGAATGTCATATGTCAGATGAAACCAAAGTAGAACTGTTTGGTAGAAACACAACTCGCCATATTTGGAGGAGAGTGAATGCTGAGTTGCATCCAAAGAACACCATACCTACTGTGAAGCATGGGGGGGGGGGGCAACATCATGCTTTGGGGCTGTTTCTCTTTAAAGGGACCAGGACGACTGATCCGTGTACATGAAAGAATGAATGGGGCCATGTATCGTGAGATTTTGAGTGCAAACCTCCTTCCATCAGCAAGGGCATTGAAGATGAAACGTGGCTGGGTCTTTCAGCATGACAATGATCCCAAGCACACCGCCAGGGCAATGAAGGAGCGGCTTCATAAGAAGCATTTCAAGGTCCTGGAGTGGCCTAGCCAGTCTCCAGATCTCAACCCCATAGAAAACCTTTGGAGGGAGTTGAAAGTCCGTGTTGCTCAGCGACAGCCCCAAAACATCCCTGCTCATCTGCATGGAGGAATGGGCCAAAATACCAGCAACAGTGTGTGCCAACTGTGAGTGTATGAACCCAGAGGGCGCTATTGAGTGACCCAGGACCAGGCCTGAAAAGGTCCTCAGCCACACCTATGGGTAGGGCGTAACTCCAAAGGGAGTGGATACAGTGGCAGAGCTGCTGTCGAATCCTGCAGGAAGCAGGGACTGTGGAACCAGCCAAGGACAGAGAGGCGGTCTGTCCCAGGAGGGCTAGGGTCCACAGGGGACTTTTTCTTGAGCTGAGCATTAGTCAGGCTGCTTGTTGCCCCAGAGGCTAGATAGGGGTCAAGGAGTCAGTTAGTGCCCTAACTGTGGCCCAGGCTGTTTTTGTTTTGTTATGTTCCACCTTTAACGCTGAAATAAAGCCATTTTACTTTACACTAGCACCATCTGAATGCTGCTTCTCCGGCGCCCAGTACCACTGTTGGGTCCAGGAGTCTGCCGCCATTGAGACTAATCCCCCCAAATTGTCACATATATTCAAACAGTTAACTTATATGGCACTACAACAACCAACTTTAGGTTACTATATTTGAGGGATAGCATGTATCAATTTCTTTATGATTTACTATTTTTAAGAAATAAATTTTTTTAAATAAATATGGGGTTTTTTGAGGGGGTAGTCGCATAAATCATGCATTGTAATACTTTCATTTAATAGGATAAGCTGCCGTGTGTGCATACTTGTGGTATAACTCTGCTTGTGGTCATTATGTGACTTAGATTTTTCAGTTTTAGTAGCTTCCCCCTCTGTGGGCTGTATCTGGAGTTTATATTTCTCTTTCAGCAGCTGGATGGAGACTAGATACCATACGCTACACACAGTAAGTAGTGTTGAGCGAACCCGTTGAAGCTTGGGTTTGACGCTTTCCGACAAACTTTGCCCAAAAGTTCGGTTCGGGTACTCGAACCCGAACCCCATTGCAATCAATGGGGACCTGAACTCTGTGACCAAAAATTTGCTGTAATATTTTTTTTTTTACTTTTTAGCAATGTCCCACTATAAGACCTGAACCAGCGATACACTGATCGCTGGTTCAGCACTATAGACTGCAATACACGTGTATTGCAGTCTATAGAGGAAGTCAGCCTATGCAGAAGCAGGTACTGGGGGCTCCTAGCAGCCTGGGGTCACTGGCCAGACCCCAGGCTGCACATATGAGCACCCCTCAATCTTGCCATGGGCGGTGCCAAGGGGGACATTTGGCACAACTGTGGCATCCAAGGGGTTAAAACTCCCGATTGGAGTTCAATTGCGATCAGTGGTTAAGGAGCAGGATGTTAGCTGTTACTTACAGCTAACATCAGGTCCCGATGCCGCCTGCGCCATTCCGTTTCAATGACAAACACCTAAGATGCCGCGGCATCTTAAGGGTTAAACAGCAGGGATTGGTGTTATCACTATCCCCGCTGTTGCAGCAGGAACCTGGTTGTCAGATACAGCTAGGCTCCCATGGTGATCGCACAGGCTCTGCTTCTGAGCCCACTCGATCACCATCACATACGTGTACGTGGCGATGTGGTAACTACCCACATTCTTCCACGTACATGTACATGACAATGCATTAAGAGGTTAAAGCTGGTTGATTGGCTGCTCAGCAGTCAATCAACCAGCTTTAGGGATGAGCCGAACCCGAACTTCAGCACTGACGTTCAGGGTCAGGTTCGGGTACCAGAATGCACAAAGTTCGACATGGACCCGGAACTGTGCAGTTTGGATTCGCTCAACACTAATAACAAGTACAGGAGTTTCTTCTTCAGGACCATGGAGGACATACACAGAGAAAAATTGGCCTGTACTGTAAGTAAAGTGCTTTGGTTGTGATAGAAAGCTCCTATTTAACTACAGCAGCAGCATCAGACTAAGCCTGTGTTTCTTCTCTTATCTCTTGCATTCCCCCCACTCCTTCCCTTCCTCTCCCCTCTACATAGACTTTCTATAGAAATGTTGTTTTGATAGTATCTCTGGAGAAAACAACAAAAATTGCAGGAACTGGCTGACAACTGACTGGCAGTAGAACAAGCTGCTTAACCCCTTCACCCAAAATCACGTACATGTACATGATTGGGTGTGAAGGCCAGAGGCAGGGTGTAATAGAAGTGAACGGATTTCACTATACACTGCAATACATTAGTATTGCAGTGTATAGTGTGAGCGATTAAGCTCCCTAGGGGGTCTGAAAATTTTAAGTATAGTATAAAAAAACAAAAAATATAAAAGTTCAAATCACCCCCCTTTCCCTAGATCACATATAAAAATAAACAAAAGTAAACATAAACACTTTAGTTATCCTTGCGCTCAAAAATGTTTGAAATATTATAATATTTATCCCATACGGTGAACGGCGAAGGGGGGAAAAAATCAAAATGACCAAATGGACGTTTTTTCAACTTTTTGCCTCCTATAAAAAAATGGAATAAAAAGTGATCAAACCATCAGACCTTCCCCAAAATTGTATCAATAAAAATGCCATCTTGTCCAACATAAAAAGACACCATACTCAACTCCATACACATAAATATAAAAATGTTACAGGTGTCACAATATGGCAACACAAATTTTTTTTTCTATTTTGCAAAGTTTTTAATTTTTTAAAAGGAATCAAAACATTACAAATACTATATAAATTTGCTATTGCCATGTTCGTACTGACCTGCAGAATACAGGTAACTGGTCATTTTTACCACATAGTGAATGCCATAAAAATTAAACCCATAAGAAATTGGTGTAAATGTGTATTTTTCCAATTCCATCTCATTCTGAATTTTTTTCCAGCTTCCCAGTACATTGTACAGGATATTGCTTGGTGCCATTATATGACTCTGTGAACTGAAAATTTTAAAAATTATGGCTCTTGGAATGGGTAGAGGGAAAAATGGAAATGCAAAAGCAAAAATTGGCTGTGGCATGATGGAGCTAAATCTTGCACAGTCCCTGGTGCCTTCCTAGTGTGGTCCGATCCTGCAGCTCCACTGTCTTCTTTTGCTAGAAGTCCTCACTGGCTGTGGCATCCCAGTTCCTTTCCCTTAGGCCACTGATTGGCCTCAGGGGTCCCATGACGTCACAGGTAGTCACATGCAGAAGGAATTTCCACTGGAAGAAAACAACAAAGCTGCAGGACCGAACCGTGCTGAGAGACACTGGGGACAGGAGAGTAAGTTCTGAATTTTTTTGTTTGTTTTTTTTTTCACCTGCCCAGGCCTAATTAAAAAAAAAAAAAATGTTATAGTGTAAAACCCCTTTAATGTCTCCCAGGATATTGGCCTCCATCACTTCACCACCCACCCACAATATAATGGACCCATCAATGTTCCCCATACAGTATAGGGGACCAGTGAAGGGGTCACTGTATGGGGGGAACAATGAAGGGGACACTATGTGGGGGAAATAGTGAAGGGGCCACTGTATGGCCCATACAGTAGCCCCTTCCCTGGTCTCCCTATAGCAGCATTAGTTCATTACTTACCTGTCTGCTTCCCGGTCACGCTCCTACTTGCTTCGGGCGCACTGAAATGACGTTATGTGCGCCTGGAGCAGGAAGAAGCAGGAGTCGCCGGAGAGAAGTCAGGTAAGTATTGGGGCTTAGCTTGTAGGCCACAGGCTCAATGTGGCCTGTGGCCTACAAGTCTATGTGTGGTAGAGCAGGAAGACAGTGGCTTTTTTCTCTACTAGTATCAGAACCGGGTCGATGGCACCACTTCTCACTGGTTTTGAGATCCGGTTGTTAAAATTGGATCGCAAAACTGGGGAGAACCTGGCTGCTTTACTTACCTCTCCCCAGGGGGCCCCCTGGCCAGGAGCGGGGAGATGTAAGTGAATAGGGGCCGTTACTGCACCTCTACTGCCTATTAAAAAAAAACAGTGGGGGTCCGATAGAGCCACCTAAAGTCCGATCCTGGATAAACCCTTCAAGGGTTAAGGCTGCATTGGATGACATTGTAGAGGTTTCATGAGTTAGAACTATCTTGAATAGAAATGTGTATATTCCACTGTGTATAGAAATGATATCATTATTACTAGTTATTCTATAAGTATATTTATTCTTCATTTACTGTATTTCTTCATCAGACCCCTTGAGATTTTATCCCCCAGCTCAGGAGGATATATAGAGTAAGTGCTGGTGTCTTGTGTGAGAAGTGTCTGCTGTCCATGTTACATCAGGTATGTCTCCTGTACATTGTCTTATAGGATTAGGAGGTGGTAAATAACTACATTGTATTGTTATGTGGCCGCTGTACAGTCATGTAATGTGCTTAGACAGTGTTATATACTTTTTATATACTCTCCAGCAGATGGACATCGACTGTTACTTTGAGTTACCTTTTTGCGGTATTATAATGATACATAGTATTTTTATTAAGGCATACGTAACCTCATAAAGGGATCTCTCACCTTAGAGAGAATATTCAGCTCTCATTACCGTGTTACAGAGCACATTACAGTGAGAAACATCATACTATAGTTATGTCTGTCACTTCTGTAGATTTGGAGAAAAATGCAATAAGAGCAATATGCAAATGTGGTAATTGGTGCACTTGGCGCACGCCTTAGGTATAGCAGTAATGCTCTTGGTGCTAGTGCAGTGAGATAAGGGAGGAGAGTTTGTGTAAAATACCATATTTTCTACATTTACAGTATACTGAGCTAGTCAGGGGTCTATCCTGCTGGACTGGCTCTTCCAGTTTTGGCTGCTTCCATAGTGTCTTCTCTATAGATGTAATTGTCTTACACACACAGCGCTTCTCTCTGCTATTCCCTCCACTGGTAAGATACACTACATGCCTATGTTGATGCCTGTAGTATATGTCTGTGCCTCACTGAGTCAGTTTCTAATATATCTTCCCCCATTACGTTTATGTACTATATTGCTCACTATGCGCTACACTGTATTTTTGCATTTGCTTTCTGGGAACATTAATCCTCCCTTATTATATAACCTGTAATTTGCTTCTAGAGACCTCCGGCTTCTCTCTGATATATACTGTATATCTAGTTTGGTCCATGAGTGGACCAAAATGTCACACTGCTAGATCTTTATTGCATGGGATTATAATAAAGAACTATGTATAGATTGCAACCTGTTTAGTGTCAGATTTTCTTTGTATGTGTATTGTGTGGTCTGCCCACTATTAGGTTGAGACTCCACGTTGCGGAAATGCAGCTTTTTTTTGTTGCAGATTTTGCTGGAGGTTTTTTCAGCCAAAGCCTGAATGGCTACAAAAGGAATGGGGAATATCTAGGAAGTTCTTATACTTCTATCTTCTGCTCAATCCACTCCTGACTTCGGCTCAATAAAAGCTTTTTGAAAATCGAAGCATGTCAATTGTACATACAGTAATGCCGGCGTTTTCTGTATAGGCATAGTAGGTTCAGAAAGTCTTCATAAGAAAACAACATGATGAGTATCCGCT
This sequence comes from Leptodactylus fallax, assembly GCA_947044405.1. Taxonomy (NCBI): domain Eukaryota; kingdom Metazoa; phylum Chordata; class Amphibia; order Anura; family Leptodactylidae; genus Leptodactylus; species Leptodactylus fallax. The sequence continues at coordinate 5,187,143 of CAMRHE010000113.1, forward strand.
GCGATCTTTTCCACAGCGTTTTTTTTTTTTGCTGTGGCTCGCTACATGGGGCCTTTCCCTTAAGCTGTATTTCTCCTTCTCAGCTGAAGGACAAAACAGACAAGGTATGTAAGGAAGACTAACTGCAGGGATTTCCCATATTTGTGCATGTACACTTTATAGGAAAGAAAACCAAGTCCATCTATGACTTCCATAAACCAGACCATGATAGAAGGCTTTAGATTTAAAGGAGTCTCAGATGTTCCTGCACTACAAGTTCTCATCTTCCTTCTGGTTCTTCTCATTTATCTCATCTCTCTTGGAGGAAATTTGATCATTCTACTACTGGTCTGCTGTGATCTCCACCTGCACACTCCCATGTACTTCTTCTTGTCCAACTTGTCTGTCATAGACATATCCAGTTCTACTACAGCGCTACACAGGATTTTTGATATCTTCCCAACACAAAACCACATGGTTTCTACCTCGGCCTGTATGACCCAGTTATATATCTTCTCTACATTCACCAGTAATGAGTTTTCAGTCTTGGCCGCCATGAGCTTTGATCGCTATGTAGCCATCTGTAGACCTTTACATTATCACACAGTCATGAGTCGGAGACTCTGTGCTCTGCTGGCCTCAGTCTGCTGGGGTTTGGGGTTCATAGAGGTTGTTCCTACCATTGTGTTCATTTCCAGGTTCACTTGTTACATTTCCAAAGAAATTGATCATTATTTTTGTGATGTTTTGCCCATCCGGGACATTACATGCAGTAACACTTCACTTTTAGACCTTTATATTCTAGTTTCTGGTAATGTGCATGTAATTATTTTACTTTTTCTGACTATAATTCCCTACATTTTCATCATTTCATGTATCTTAAGAATCAGCTCAAGTACTGGCAGACGTAAAGCCTTCTACACGTGTTCCTCACACATCATGGTGGTTGTCCTCTTCTATTCTTCTATCATTTTACAATACTTAGGAACAATTTCTGGTAGCAACACAATGGGTTCCAACAAAATCTTCTCTCTGTTTAACACGGCTGTTATCCCCATGTTGAACCCCTTGATCTACAGCCTGAAAAATAAAGATGTGAAATCTGCCTTGCGAAGAAAACTGCGGAATATTCTTATTTTTTAAATTGTATTTAAATGTTTCAAATACTTTGGTCAAAGAGAAGACAAAGGATGGATCATGTTCAACCTCCCAAATATCTGAGTCCAATGAAAGGCAAAACTGACCTGTTGTGGACAATTTTCTTCCATTTTCTTGCAGTCAAATATTTCACAACCTGATTCCTCTTATTGTAAAAAAAAGATTCTTCCTATGTTAATGATTAAAAACTTCTTTTGGCTACATCTACCTGATGCCATTTGTCTATTATTAGCAGTCGATGTCTGGGGAATTCCCAAAAACTGATATAAAGATCAACCAGAAATTGCAATTCTAAAAAGTTACATAGCTGATATTGTGTCAAACTGAGCTACTTTTTGCTGATATGTGCCATATTCTTCACCCTTCTGAAAAGTGGTCATGTCATTGCGCCAAAGAACTAAACAGCAACACCCTTATTTCTCAGAAGAGCTCATTTGCATATTGACAAAAACAGCAATATATTGGCAATGGAGGCAGTGATTTCCAAGGCAAAAACCCTGTTTGATTCAGGGGACCATAACCTATCTATCTGCAGGGCTGGGGTGATATGCTGGTTCTGGTGACACTAACCTACACACGTGGACAAAATTGTTGGTACCCCTCATTTAATGAAAGAAAAACCCACAATGATCACACAAATAACTTGAATCTGACAAAAGTAATAATATATAAAAATTCTATGAAAATGAACAAATGAAAGTCAGACATTGCTTTCCAACCAGGCTTCAACAGAAAAGAAAACTCATGAAACAGGCCTGGACAGAAATGACGGTTCCCTTAACTGAATCTTTTGTTGCACAACCTTTTGAGGTAATCCCTGCAATCAAATGATTCCTGTAACTGTCAATGAGACTTCTGCACCTCTCAGCAGGTATTTTGGCCACTCCTTATGAGCAAACTGCTCCAGTTGTCTCGGGTGTGAAGGGTGCCTTTTCCAGACGGCATGTTCCAGCTCCTTCCAAAGATGCACAATAGGATTTAGGTCAGGGCTCATAGAAGGCCACTTCAGAATAGTCCAATGTTTTCCTCTTAGCCATTCTTGGGTGTTTTTAGCTGTGTGTTTTGGGTCATTATCCTGTTGCAAGACCCATGAGCTGCGACTGAGACCAAGCTTTCTGACACTGGGCAGCACATTTCTCTCTAGAATCCCTTGATAGTCTTGAGATTTCATTGTACCCTGCACAGATTCAAGACACCCTGTGCCAGATGCAGCAAAGCAGCCCCAGAACATAACAGAGCCTCCTCCATGTGTCACAGTAGGGACAGTGTTCTTTTCAAGATATGCTTCATTTTTTCATCTGTGAACATAGAGCTGATGTGCCTTGCCAAAAATTTCGATTTTTGTCTCATCTGTCCATAGGACATTCTCCCAGAAGCTTTGTGGCGTGTCAACATGCAGTTTGGCAAATTCCAGTTTTCTCAGATTCAAGTTATTTCTGTGACCATTGTGGGTTTTTCTTTCATTAAACGAGGGGTACCAACAATTTTGTCCACGTCTGTATCTATCTGCAGGGCTGGGGTGATATGCTGGCTCTGGTGACACTAACCTATCTATCTGCAGGGCTGGGGTGATATGCTGGTTCTGGTGACACTAACCTATCTATCTGCAGGGCTGGGGTGATATGCTGGTTCTGGTGACACTAACCTATCTATCTGCAGGGCTGGGGTGATATGCTGTTTCTGGTGACACTAACCTATCTATCTGAAGGGCTGGGATGATATGCAGGTTCTGGTGACACTAACCTATCTATCTGCAGGGCTGGGGTGATATGTTGGTTCTAGTGACACTAACCTATCTGCAGGGCTGGGTGATATGTTGGTTCTAGTGACACTAACCTATCTGCAGGGCTGGGGTGATATGCTGGTTCTGGTGACACTAACCTATCTATCTGCAGGGCTGGGGTGATATGTTGGTTCTGGTGACACTAACCTATCTATCTGCAGGGCTGGGGTGATATGCTGGTTCTGGTGACACTAACCTATCTATCTGCAGGGCTGGGGTGATATGATGGGCTCTAGTGACACTAACCTATCTGCAGGGCTGGGGTGATATGCTGGGTCTGGTGATACTAACCTATCTATCTGCAGGGCTGGGGTGATATGCTGGTTCTGGTGACACTAACCTATCTATCTGCAGGGCTGGGGTGATATGCTGGTTCTGGTGACACTAACCTATCTATCTGCAGGGCTGAGGTGATATGTTGGTTCTGGTGACACTAACCAATCTATCTGCAGGGCTGGGGTGATATGATGGGCTCTAGTGACACTCATCTGTCTGTGTCTGCAGGCTGGATTGGTATGGTGGGTTCTCGTGACTTACTCCCCTTAATAAATTAGGTGCGTCTCACTTCTGTACCTGGGAAAACACTAATCTTTATAAATCTTCCTCAGTGGGATTTCCTGGTTTTTAGAATGTTCTCATTTATTGTTAGCAGAGACCTTAAAAATGATAAGAAATTAAAAGATAAAAGATATCACACAGTAATGTAGCTTTATATTATACAGTTAAAGTGTTTTTGATATTCTGCACCTGTTTGTGATGTTAATATCCAATATATCCATGAACAAGATGCAAATACACAGAAGTTCTGGTATCAGAGACCTGAATTGTGCAAACTCCACCCAAATAAATAATGACTGTCTGGACATAACAAGAAAATGGTAAACCCAATAGCAAATTGCTAACAGGGAGTCTGTCACCATGGTGAAGCATATTAAATCAGCAACACAGTTAGATAGATCAGGCTCACCTGAATGTAACACGTTTTCGCCATGAAAATTTATGCTTCTGTTGCGGAGATATTTATTTCACAATCTGTAAATGATCAATCTGGAGCACCGAGGCGACTCTACTGCCCCAAATTGTTACACCCCACATTGCTCTCCTTCTCCCCTCCCTTCTTTGATTGAATATGCTGAAATCTCGCCTGGCCTTGTGTTCCCATATTCGCACCAGCATATTAGAGCAATGTGGGGCTTAGCAGTTTAGAGCAATGGAGCCGTCCTTGGTGCTCCAGACTGCTCATTTGCATATTGTGAAAAATAAAATATCTCTACAACTAAGGTACGAATTTTCATGGGGGGAAAAGTGTTACATTCAGGTGAGCCTGACCTATCTACCTGTGTTGTGTGCTGGTTTAATATGCTTCACCCTAGTGACAGAGAGATAGGTAAACCTCACGAGATTTGCTTTGAAGAATATTGTATTTTGGCGATGATTGTCGGTAACCGGAACGAGAACCAGGGCTGGCATTCCATTGCCATGACAGTCAGGAGCCTTTATAAAGGCTCCCAGGCTTGTCTGGCATGCATGTCTATGACAGGCTGCTTTATGCCGATATTTTTCAATGCATTAGTGATCAGACCCCCTTAGTTTCAAGAACCCTAGGGGTCTAATAAATGCAATTAAAAAAAAAAGAGAAAACGTAAAAAAAAATATTTAAAAAATTAAAAAGAAATAAAACTTCAAATCACCCCCTTCCCCTAGAATACATAAAAGTTAAAAATTACTGTGAAACACATACACATTAGGTATCCCGGTGAACGCTGTAGCGGAAAAAAAAAAATCAAAAGTGCCGAAGTACCACTTTTTCATTGTTTCATCTCTGATAAAAATTTGAATAAAAAGTGCTGAAAGCAATGGACATTCCCCAAATTGGTATAACTAAAAAGTACACCTGGCCCTGCAAAAAAAGATGCCCTATGCAATTACGCTACGGTGTCAGAATGTAGCGACTTTATGAAAATACATTTTTGGCAAAGATTAGGATTTTTGTTAAGGGGTTACAATGTAAATAAAACCATATAAATTTGGTATCCCTGGAATCGTACTGAAACATAGAATACAGGTGACATGTCATTTTGGCTGCAGAGTGAATGCCATAAAAACGAAACCTGTAAGAACGTTGCACGTTCCAATTCCACTCAATTCTGAATTTTTTTCCAGCTTCTCAGTACATTGTACAGAATAATAAATGGTAGCATTATGAGGAACAATTTGTCCCATAAACATTAAGCCCTCATTTGGCTCTATGATTGGAATATAAAAAAGTTATGGGGTTTGTAAGGAAGAGAGTCAAAAAACGAAAATGGAAAATCTAAAAATGTCACATGCGAGAAGGGGTTAGTGTTGAGTAAAGACACAAGTCCATCAAGTCCAATCTATAATCCTACCTTGTTGATCCAGAAGAAAGCAAAAAAATCAATGACGCTGATGTCAATTGCCCCATGTTAGTGGGAAAATATGTCAATCAGAATAACTTCCTATCCCAAAAATTCCATGATATCTTTACTTTTATTAAAGCCATCCAGGCCCCTCTTGCATTTTAAATCCTGTGGCAGCAATTTTTCATGGTCTCCCCACTCTTACTGTAAAGAACCTCAATCTATGACAGTGATGAGACTTTTTTTCGTGTAGCTGTAGCAGATGCCCCCTTATCACGATTACAGGCCTAGGTGTAAATAAGATTCATCCATTTATATATTTTTACATTATTATTAGATCGCCCTGTGACCTTCTCTGAATAATCCCAGGTTTGATAGCCTGCTCTTTTTACTCTAATCCACCCATCCCCTTAATTACATTGGTCGTCCTCTTTTGCACCTGCTCTAGTTCAGATATATCTTTCCTATATACAGATGCCCAAATTTTGTCTTTCCTATATACACATGCCTAAATTTTGTATGTACTATATATAGGCTTCCAGTTTTCTATGTGTCCAAACTGAAATATTAGGATCAGCCGCCTCATCTGGAAATGTATTGCCTAGATTGCATTAGGACCTCAGCCAGTCAATATAAATCCTGAGTATCCACCCAGTCTTCCGGCTGGGCGTATAACTCAAAAAAACTGCTACTAATCACATAAAAAAATCTAACATTCTAAACTAGATCTTTATGTGATGACTGAAGCCATTGTTTGGATTAGACGCCTTGTGGGAGTACAGGATGGCACAAACAAAGGAGTTTTCTGAGGACCTCAGATGAAGACTTGCTGATGGTCTTCAGTCTGGAAAAGGTTACAAAACCATGCCTAAAGAGATTGGACTCCACCAATCCACAGATCAACACCATCAGGCAGATTATGTATTAATAGAGGAAATTGAAGACCATTATTACCTTCTCCAGGAGTGGTCAACCAAGAAAGATAATACTAAGAGAAAGGTGTATAATAGTTTGTAAGGGGGTCAAAGGAAGCCAAGGTAACCTCTAAGCGACTAAAGTCCTTCCTCACATTAACTAAAGTCAATGTTCATGGCGTGAATGGCAGAACTGCAAGAAGAAAGTTGAAGCTCTGCAAAAAGATCATTGCAGCCCATCTCCAGCTTGTTTGGATTAAGTGGAAAGGGTTATGTTTGGACAAAGGAAGACATTGCATTCCCAAAACTTCACACCAAAAAAACCTCACACCATCTGTGAAACATGGTGGTGGTAGCATCATGGATTTGGGCCAGGATGGTTTGCTAACATTGATGGAACATTAAAATTTGCTGGTATAATATAGAATTCAGAGTAAAATGTTAGGACATCTGTACATCTAGAACAGGAGTAGGCAACCTTTGGCACTCCAGCTGTTATAAAACTATAATTCCCAGCATACACACTTATTCTGCTGTTCTTGGAACTCCCATGAAAGTGAGTGGAGCATGTTGGGAGTTGTAGTTTCACAGCAGCTGGAGTGCTGAAGGTTGCTGATCCCTGATCTAGAATATTGAGAGAATGTGGGTTATGAAGCAAGACAACAACCCAAAGCACACAAGACCACCCGACCCTGAAATGAAAAGAATCTTCAGAGGTTCGCCCATCTCTAGTCAACATTAGTGTAGTGTCAGGGGTCAATGGCACCCTTGGTTTAGGGGCTCAGTTGACCCTTCTATCTCTGCTGATGATCATCTTTTAGTACCAACTACTTAAAAGAACCTCTAGGATGTCCATATGACCTACTAAGAAATATGAAAAGGGTTTATTTATGATGAGATGAGACAAACCCTTCAAGGGTTAAGGCTTCATCTCTATACATTGTAGAGGTTTCATGAGTTAGAACTATATTGAGTAGAAATGTGTATATTCCACTGTGTATAGAAATGATATCATTATTACTAGTTATTCTATAAGTATATTTATTCTTCTTCATTTACTGTATTTCTTCATCAGACCCCTTGAGATTTTATCCCCCAGCTCAGGAGGATATATAGAGTAAGTGCTGGTGTCTTGTGTGAGAAGTGTCTGCTGTCCATGTTACATCAGGTATGTCTCCTGTACATTGTTTTATAGGATTAGGAGGTGGTAAATAACTACATTGTATTGTTATGTGGCCGCTGTACAGTCATGTAATGTGCTTAGACAGTGTTATATACTTTTTATATACTCTCCAGCAGATGGACATCGACTGTTCCTTTGAGTTACCTTTTTTGCAGTATTATAATGATACATAGTATTTGTTATTAAGGCATACGTAACCTCATAAAGGGATCTCTCACCTTAGAGAGAATATTCAGCTCTCACCACCGTGTTACAGAGCACATTACAATGAGAAACATCATACTATAGTTCTGTCTGTCACTTCTGGAGATTTGGAGAAAAACACAATTAGAGCAATATGCAAATGTGGTAATTGGTGCACTTGGCACACGCCTTAGGTATAGCAGTAATGCTCTTGGTGCTAGACGAGTCATCATAGTCATCTGTCATGGTAGGAGTCCCTGCTTCACTGAAGATTAGACAGTGTAGTCTGAATGTGTACCAGATTTATCCCAGTAGCTAATGCTGATAAATCTGATTTATCTTTACATTGCGAATCTAAATTTAAAGCACCTTGGAGAATGAGGCCCCACATTGTGGAAACGCAGCTTTTTTTTCTTGAAGATTTTGTGGCATTTTTTTGAGCCAAAGCCAAGAATGACTACAGAAGGAATAGGAAATATAAAGGAAGCTTCTTATACTTCTACCTTCTGCTCAATCCACTCCTGGCTTTGACTTAAAAATAGTAGCAAAATCTGTAACAAAAAAAAGATGTGTTTCCACAACGTGGGGCCTCAATCATAAATAGCTTACTTTGTGCCACATTTTCTAAAAGAATTTTGGCTCATTTTTGTTGCATTCTGGTTCATTGTAAGCCACATCTACATGTCTAGCAAATCACAAAATTTTTGCCCAAATTAAATGCACCACATTGTGCCAAAGTTGCGCTACATTTCCGCCAGTGTCTAGTCGTAACCACAATAGTAAATCTGGACCAGTGTTTCATGACAGTAGTAGGTGAACATATAGGATATCAGTCCTTATAGTCAGAAATAGGTGTGAATAATAATTAGGGGCTGGAATCGGGAGACGCTGCACTACAAGTTACTGGGGACTGCTCATTAACCATTTCCTTGCAGACAGACTCCCTTTAATCTGTATTTTTCATATAGGTTTCTGACTGACTCTCATTCTACTTTTCACAGTCTGGATAAATATGCGATGCTTCTCTTCATGTTGTCACCATCATTCTCTATCACCATCTACCATGTCATCCCTCATCTGGATTGCTTTGACTTCTCTTCCATTCTCATTCTCTACGCACATTATAGGTACAGTATTTAGTATTTTACTATTAAATAAATTCATATATGGACAGACCGCCTGTATTCTATGAGCTCATACTATAAACACTATCCTTATATAAGAGGGGTTTGTGCTGAATACCATATGCTCCAGAGCCTTAGGATATCTATTGTGGACATCATATATTGTATAGGCTTATCTGTATCTTGCCAGTAATATATATAGTTGTCCGGATTACTAGGTCTACTCTCATGTATGGTTATCGTGTACTGTGAATCCAAGTGTCATATAGTCAACATACAGTTTTAAAAAATATTAAAAAATTTAGAAAAACTAAGTTTAAATACCCTCCTTTTCCCTAGATCCCATATAAATATAAATGAATAGAAGTAACCCTAAACACATTAAACATCCCTAAGTCCTAAAATGCCCAAACTATTAAAATATAAAAACATTTGTCCCATACAGTAAATGCCGCAGAAGGAAAAAAAATCAAATGGCTGATTTGGCGGGTTTTTTTGCCAAATTACCTCCCTAAAAAAATGGAATAAAAAATGATCAAAATATCACACATTCCCCAACATGGTATCAATAAAAAACGACATATTATCCCGCAAAAAAAGACATATTACACAGCTCCAGATACTGAAATATAAAAAAGTTACAGGTGTCAGAATATAGTGATTCAAAAAAAATTTTTTTTCGTCTAAATTTAGAATTTTTGTAAAGTTATTAAAACATGAAAAAAATATATAAAATTGGTATCACCGTGATTGTACTGACTCAGAGAATAAAGCTAACATAGCATTTTTAATGCAGAGTGGAAGCTGTAAAAACAAAACCCATAAGAAAATAACGTTTTATTTTCTCAATTCAACCTCATTTTGAATTTTTTTCCCGTTTCCCAGTACATTGTACAGAATAATAAATGGTAACATTTTGAAGTACCGCTTGTCTTGCAAAAATAAAGTCCTTATTTCACTACGTAAATGTAAAAATTTGAAAGTTATGGCTTTTGGAATGCAGGGAGTAAAAAAAGAAAACACAACAATGAAAAATGCGTCAAAAAAGGGTTAAAATTGGAAAAGTTAAACAAAAAATAATAATTTGAGATAAAAAAAAAATCCTATATAAACTGATGTATATACCTTTATTTACTGGCATGTATAAGGAAGGTCCAGGAGTGTAACAAAATGACACACTGCTAAATCTGTATTGCATGGGATTATAACAAACAACTATGTATAGATTGTAACCTAATTCTGAGTGTCGGATTTTCTTTGTATGTAGATAGTGTGGTCTGGGCACTATTAGGCTGAGGCCCCAGGTTGTGGAAAAGCTGCTTTTTTTGTAGTGGATTTTGCTGCTGTGTTTTGAGCCAAAAGGAGGGGATTGAGCAGAAGGGAGAAGTATAAGAATTCCTTTATATTTTCCATTCCTTTTATAGCCACTCATGGACTTGTCTCAAAAAAACACAGCAAAATCTGCAACAAAAAAAAGTTGCGTTTCCGCATAGTGGAGCCTTGAGCTTACTCTGTTTTTCTCCTTCTCAACTATAGGAGAAAAGAGACAAATTATATGATGAAGACTAACTGCAGGGATTTCACATATGTGTTCATGTACACTTTATAGGAAAGAAAACCAAGACCATTCATGACTTACTCAAACCAGACCATGATAGAAGGCTTTAGACTTGAAGGGGTCTCAGATGTTCCTGGTCTACAAGTTCTCATCTTCCTTCTGGTTCTTCTCATTTATCTCATCTCTCTTGGAGGAAATCTGACCATTCTACTACTGGTCTGCTGTGATCTTCACCTGCACACTCCCATGTACTTCTTCTTGTCTAACTTGTCTGTCATAGACATATCCAGCTCTACTACAACGCTACACAATATTTTTGTTATCTTCACGACAGAAAACCACATGATTTCCACCTCGGCCTGTATGGCCCAGTTATATATCTTCTCTACATTCACCAGTAATGAGTTTTCCATTTTGGCCGCCATGAGCTTTGATCGCTATGTAGCCATCTGTAGACCTTTACATTATCACACAGTCATGAGTCGGAGACTCTGTGGTCTGCTGGCCTCAGTCTGCTGGGGTTATTGCTTCATAGAGGTTGTTCCTACCATTATCATCATTTCCAGGTTCACTTGTTACATTTCCAAGGAAATTGATCATTATTTTTGTGATGTTTTGCCCATCCGGGACATCACATGCAGTGACACTTCATTTTTAGACCTTTATATTCTAGTTTTTGGTAATGTGAATGTAATTATTTTACTTTTTCTGACTATAATTCCCTACATTTTCATTATTTCATGTATATTAGGAATCAGCTCTAGTACTGGCAGACGTAAAGCCTTCTACACGTGTTCCTCACACATCATGGTGGTTTCCATCTTCTATTCTTCTATCATCTTACAATACTTGGTTACAGTTTCCTGGAGTAACATGGGATCCAACAAAATCTTCTCTCTATTTAACACAGCCCTTGTCCCCATGATGAACCCCTTGATCTACAGCCTGAAAAATAAAGATGTAAAATCTGCCCTACGAAGAAAACTGTGCGGAATATTCTTATTTTTTAAATCTTATTTAAATATTTCAAATACTTTGGTCAAAGAGAAGACAAAGGATGGATCATGTTCAACTTCCCACATATCTAAATCCAAAGAAAGGCAAAATTGACCCATTGTGGACAATTTTTTTCCATTTCCTTTAGGTTAAATATTTCACAACTTGACTCCTTTTATTGTAAAAAAAAAAAAAAAAAAACTTTTATATTTTAATGATTAAAAACTTCTTTTGGCTACATCTAGCTGATGCCACTGGTCCATTAGTAGTCGGTTTCTGGGGAATTATTTAAAACTTTTGCACCAAAAACTGATATTAAGATTAACTAGAAGCTGCAATTATAAAAAGTTATATAGTTCATTTGGTGTCTGCCACATTTTGCTGATCTGTGCCATATTCTACCTTTTCTATGCCACATTCTATCTCAGCTGCTGGCATAAATTTGATTTTAAGGAGCATAGAGGAGAACAGATGCATCTATCTTAGAAGCATATATTCCTTAAAGGGAGTTTATCCCAGCATTTCAACCCAGCCCTGCTGATAGATAGGTAGGTACAGTCTCCCCCTCTCTACTTGTAGCACATTGGCAGCAACATTCTCCCCAAATAAAACCTTTCAAGCTTGTAGTAACTCATTCCTCAATTCCCCAACCCCCGCACTGTGAGGGGCATCCCCACTACATACAGAAGTGATAAGAGAAGAGTTTCCTGGTCTCTGATTGTACAGCTCCGGAGAGAAGAACCTGTGGACTGGATACTGCACTGATAATGCAAGGCTGACATTACCAGTGCAGTTTCTGCTTGGTGAATGACCTCTGAATATTAAAAAATAATATATCTATTTCTGCCTGGTAACTTCAGGAGTCCTGTTACTCAATACCACCTTGGCACTTTCAAGACCCCACAGGTAACCCACTGTGCAGTATTTCTTCAGGCACCTTGTCATTTACTCCAGCCGAAAGACCAGCAATCACCATTAATGATGGACAAGGCTACTATGGCGCTGGACCATTTATAATGTCATAATGGGCATGCCCACTCTGGTCTTCAGCCCATCAATACTTCTAAGTCCAGGCTTTACAGTCCAACCTCACTCTGCCACCAAGCTACCCTCTCATATATAGTCTTTTTTTCCAATCCTATCAGTGTTGTGGTATAGTGCTTAAGTACCACAATGCAAAAACTACAGCATATCAGTATGAGATTCTTCCCGGTCCCTCATTGACTCTGCCACCAACTCCAACCTCCTGGCTGTGAGGCGGTCACCTCAGAACACAACACACATCACATTTACTGTATATGTACAAGACATCACCAAAGCTGCACAACAAACAAAGAGACACACACTCAGCCCTCCAACCCAAGAGCGAACATAACACTTACCCCCATCAAAGGCCAATAACATGTCCTGCAAGTCAACAGTGTCAGTGCCTGTGGTATTGTATGTAGAATGTGGTTCAAGACACAATGACTTAAGAAAAACCATTGCATGTTGAAAATATTCAGGCAATTGTAACCTCTTTGTGACCCCCATCTAAAATTGCAGTGAAAAGTGGTCTTCAAGGGAGGTGGGATCTAATAGACGAGAACAGAATACACAGACCATAGGGCATCAGAAACCCATCACAGAATAATTTGGTGAAGTTGGGAGGTGGTCTTCTGAAAGAGATGGTCTTTGGATTGTACTAGTGCATTTCTTAACCACCAATGGGAAGACCTGCCTTTGCAAATACCATTCACGAAGGTGGTCGACAACATAATAAAGGTATCAAAATGTATATAAATCGAAATGTAAGTTGTATGTACCCAAAAATAGTGACACAAAAATACAACTAACCATTAAATAAAGAAGACCTGACTCAGAGACCTTAACCCATATCAAAAATGTGATGTTTAGCGGAGCACAAGTTAGCTGATCGCTACAAGATGCCGTCTCACCACCACAAATCCTTGCCTGGGGATCAGTCTGGTCATTCATTTCTCCAGCTACAATGACCTACAAATACTTCATCCTAATAGGGAAAGGGGCTGATAAGACAATACCTTGAAGGGTAAGACGGTTTCTGAATACAATGTAGAAGTTTCATGAATTAAAACTTCCTCCAATACAGATGTGACTGTCCCATTGTGTACAATAATTACTATTTATTCTACAACTTTATCTATTAGTTTTGCTTCTTATTTTTAATTCCAAGTTTTACTTCTTATTTTTTCTTATTATTTCTTCTTAGTTTTCTTCTTGTTCAGAACCCTTGAGATTTCATCCCATAGCTCAGAGAGATGTATAAGTGTTGGTGTCTTGTGTGTGACGGAGAATCTTCTGCCGCCCTTGTGATGTGACTTTTGTACATTGTTTCTTTGATTTCCTCCTTTATAACATTCTACAAGGTAAATGACTACATTGTATCATTCTGTAGACTCCGTACACTATGTCATGTCATGGATCTGGTTCTATACATAGACTGTGCACACTGAATATTTCTTTAAATTGATCCTGTATTATGATGAAATGTACTTAACCCCTTCAGGACCTAGCATTTTTCTTTTGCCATAACTTTTATTTTTTTGTCATTGTAGGACTTGTTTTCATTGGGACAAGTTTTAGTTTTTATTGCCACCATTTCAGGATACATATAATTTATTAATTAATTGTTATTTACTTTTGGGTGAGAGAAATGAAAATAAAATTTGACTTGTTTTTTTGCAGATTCTTTTATATAAATGGCATATTAAAAGTAGCCAGTAGTGTAACTAAAGTCCTAAGAGCCCAGCTGTAAATTCCAACCATACTGAGGGGAGGGAATTTATTATTTGCATCTACTTTGCACCATTTTAGCTGCATGTAACTTTTTCCTGAGTGTATTTTCATGCGCATGTTTTGTCTTTTTTTTTGTTACATTGCTGAAGTAGTGAAGTGCCATGGAAAAGATAGAGTAAAGGAAATCATATAGAGGTGGGGAAGCAATACAGTGCTCAGAGGACAGAGGGCAAAAGAGAAGCTTGGGGGGTCACGGGGACAAGCAGAGGACTTGGAATACACCTGGCAAGGGAGGGGTGCAGGCTCTGCTAGAGCACACATTGCAGGACCAATCCTGCACACACAGCTGCAGAGGAAGCAAGCTGGTGGGCCGCACAGTTACCTGGCAAACCTTGCTGCTTCTGGGAAGGGGGGATTATTCCTGGACAGCGAGCTGTAAAGTGTGCTGCAAATATTCTAAGAAGTGTTGCCTGGAACGTATGTAGGGGCTCTGTAGACTTCAGTTCTGTGTCCAGCATGCAAGTGTCTTCTGCACTGGTGGACTGTTATGTGCAATGTCAGCTGTGTGGGGCCCCCTTTTTACCCCGCACAGTCAGGGTTGCCCACCTCTGCCCACCTCTGCGGAGGATAGCTTAGTATCTGGAAGTATTCTTTTGTAGGTATGTGAGCCAGAGGGCGCTGTTGAGCGACCCAGGCCCAGCCCTGAAAAGGCTCTCAGCCACACCTTTGAGTGGGGGGCGTGTATCTCCAGAAGGCTGGAAAAACCTGCTTGGAGCAGGAAATGGTGGACCAGCCTAGGACAGAGAGGCAGTCTGTCCCAGAGGGCTTGGATCCAGAGAGGACTTACAAAGACTAAGTCAGGCTCTTATTGTCCCAGAGGCTAGATAGGGACTCAAGGAGTCAGTGAGTGCCCTAACTGTGGCATAGGTTTTTTTTGTTGTTTTGCTGTGTTGCAGTTGAGCTGAATAAAGCCACTTTTATGTTTCACTTGGACTGTCTGAACCCTATATTTCCGGCGCCCAGTACCACGAACCACCGCTGTTGGGACCAGGAGCCTGCCGCCATTTGAGTTTAATTCCCCCAAGCTGTCACACTTTGTATACATAGACTGTTTCTTAGAATGACTTTTATATTTTCCAGATATTGGTTGAGGGCTTTTTTTTTTTATGGGACAAATTCTAGTTTTAAATAATAAAAAAAAAAAAAGGTTTTATTACCACACTGGCACCTCTGGTTGTCCTGTGGGGACCTGGATAGTAATGCCTCAGGAATTAAGTATGGTAAAAAGAGAGAAAGAGTCTGGCAAGTTGCTGCTCCCCCTGGGACCACCTGTCTGTAGGACAGTGGTAGTGCAAATAGTAAAGTAGTAAAAAAACAGGGTATGTATGAGCGCTACTTAATCAGCCAGACATGTATTAAAATGAAACTTTTTTTATTGGATCACAATGTTACTCCACAAGGTGGCGATACAAAGTATGGCAACACGTTTCGACGTCTTAACTGACGTCTTCATCAGGCCAACTAGATAAGAATCAAATAAAACAGTGGTATAGTATAATGTATAATAAATAATATAAGATATAATAAAAACATTGTTATACATAAGAAACATGTATCTACATGTATATACATAGACACACACAAACACATGTATGCATGTATGTACACACATATCCCAGCACACATATAAATGTACACATATGGTGGCAATCAACAAATGGTTAATGTATAAATAAGTAAAATGAAAAGTGAATGGATTAGTATAAGAACAAATATGGGATAGATAAATATGAAAAATAGTTATAGTTAATGAGAAAGAGGAGATGGGGGATATATATGGTACCAAGATTAGATGATTAGGTAGGTAATAATAGAATAGGGGGATATATATGAATACGTCTAGGAATATAATTGTAATAAATGAAAAGAAGGGGGGGGATATGGTTGTGACATACAATAGATGAATGAGTAGTCAATACATCTGGTTGTTTATAAAAGGTGGTGGAGTGTGAGAGTGTATCTAATTAATACAATAAATAATTAGGATAGGGATGGGATAGTTGATAAAAAATGGAGTGAAAGATAGTTGATGAAAAAATGGATAATAAGCAGGTAATGAATGTATATATATATAGATACATGGATGGTTAGATGAATGAGCAATAAATAAATAATTCAATGGATAAAACATGGGTACATGAGCAAATAAATGGAACATCAGGTGAATAGATATGTAATGATAATCCTAATAATTGATTGTAAATGTTTGTAGGGTTAAATGAGAAATACACTTAAAGTAGACTAAAGAGTGGATATAATGTTTGTAGAAGCAACTGCTGATTTGATATATACAGAGTTGATGTGAAATATAAACAAATAAATAGATAAATGTGACCTTAAAAGCATATAATGAATAACTAAATGGATATGGAGATGAAGGTTTAGACTTACCACGCTAGATCATGGAGCAGGCACAAAGTGTGCCCCTCTCATGATACTAGCGCTTTAAATAAGAGCTTGATTAGTGCAGGTGGCATTGAAAAAAAAAAAAAAAAACAAGGTACATGTTTTTTAAAAAATTGGATTCTACAGTGTCATTAAGACCATGGGGCATGGGTGTATTAAGTTTGTAAATCCAAAAAGATTCACGTTGGCGGAGTTGTAAAAAACGGTTGGGAGCAGTATTAGGGATGTGTTCAATGGGGATGATGGAAATATGTTTTAAATCTTTTTGGTGTTTGAGAGAACAGTGTAGGGAAAGGTTATGTTTTTTGAATCCCTTGTTAACATTTGATCGGTGGTTGTTAATGCGTAAGTGCAAAGGTTGGATGGTGCGACCAACATATTGAAGGTTACAAGGGCATTCTAACACATAAATAACATAATTGGTATTATAATTTAGAAATGAATTAATGGGGAAACTTTCGTTAGTAGTTTTGGATGTAATGAAGGTTTGTTGGTGTTTAGTATTACTACAGCAAGCACATCGTGGGTGTCCGCATCTGAAAATTCCTTTTTTTAGTGATAGAGTGATATCTGTTTTATTCTTTTCCATACGAATTCGGCTGGAGGCTAAAAGATTCCGCAGGGTAGTGGCTCTTCTGAAAGTAATTGTGGGTCGTTTGGGAAGTTGTTGCTGAAGATAGCAGTCACTCAGAAGAATATCCCAGTGTTGAGTTATGATAGATTTTATTAGTTTATGACTGGAGTTGTATGTGGTTATAAAAATAGACCTGTGTTTGATGGGAAGGGTTGAAGGATCCTGTTTTTGTTTCTCTATTAAACATGAAGCCTGTGATAATTCAGAGGTTCTCTTAATCGCATTTTGTACTACAGATTTTGGATAATGTTTATCCATGAATCTGCGTTTTAATATTTTGGACTGGGTTCTGAAGGTGTCATTGTCATCAGAATTTTTTTCGAATTCTTTTTAGTTGGCTAAATGGTATATTGTTAAGCCAGGGAATGTAGTGAGCACTGCGGTAGTCCAAGTAACTATTGACGTCCACAGATTTAAAGTATGTTTCGGTGGAAAATGTATTATCTATGGTTTTAGAGATCAGGAGATCTAAAAATTCGATACTGGTCTGAGAGTAATGATGGGTGAATGATATTCCCATTTCATTATTGTTTAGAGATGTGATGAAATTTGAGGCTGATAATTCATCACCGTCCCAAACAAAAAACAAGTCATCAATATATCTTTTATAGAATATTATATGTTTATTGTTCTCACCTGGGGTTTGGATGTATGTTCTCTCAAATAAACCCATGAACAGATTTGCGTAGGATGGCGCAAACCTCGTGCCCATGGCGCAGCCCTTTGTTTGACGGAAAATGTTGTTTTGAAATGAAAAGATGTTATGTTCAAGTATGAATTGGATCCCATGTAAAATGAATCCTCTTTGTGTTGGAGGCATTGAGGAATTATTGGCAAGGAAATGATTGATTGCTGCTAGACCATGGGGATGGGCTATATTGGAGTATAGGGCCGATACATCTGCTGTTAGGAGGGCCCAATTGGTTTTGGTAGCATTTCCATCATTTAAGGTTTTTTGATGGTTAATTAGTTGGGTTGAATCTTTAAGATACAAAGGAAGGTCAAGGACCAGTTTTTGAAGATGTAAATCAATAAAGTGTGAAAGGTTACTGGTGAGAGATCCAATGCCTGAAATTATAGGGCGGCCAGGTGGGTTGGTAAGTGATTTGTGAATTTTGGGAAGGTGGTAGAAAAAGGGTAAGGGAGGTTCCATGACTTGTAGGAACTTCTTTTCTTTCTTAGTTAGAAGGCCATTGCTGGTGGCTGAGTTACTAAGGGTTCTATATTCAGAAATATATATAGGTAGTGGGTTGGTGTCGAGTTGTTCATAAAATTCTTTATCTTTCAAGAGGCGATTAGCTTCTAGAATATAATCCTCGCGGTTTTGTATTACTATGCCACCTCCCTTATCGGCAGGACGTATTACAATGTTGG
Source organism: Leptodactylus fallax (assembly GCA_947044405.1). Lineage (NCBI taxonomy): Eukaryota > Metazoa > Chordata > Amphibia > Anura > Leptodactylidae > Leptodactylus > Leptodactylus fallax. The sequence goes on from CAMRHE010000113.1 coordinate 5,205,633, forward strand.
TATTTTCTTTGAGGTTTTTCAGGGCTTTAAATTCTGCTAAAGATAATGGGAGTCCCATTCCCCCTCATCCTCCTGTACAACAATGCATCACCACCCTTCTGCCTCCAATCACAAGTTCCACCACTATTACCCGATTCTTCCAAACCAGCCGTCGAGTTTGTACCAAAACAAAAAGAGAAACAGACCCAGAGGATGTCGAGGTGGAAGGAACAAATCAAAATCCAAAAAGGAGAAACCTCCCACCGACCTAAGTACTTATATCCCCTCTGAAAACAAAATCTTCAATCTATCCAGTCACATACTTAATCTGGACGAGACTAAACTACTCAGCAAAGGTCTGGCGTTCTGCCCTACATCTCAACCTAATGGGTTCCAGTTGTTTCTGGATCGCAATAGATTCATTAGACAACTAACCCTAACTAGACATTTTTCTATCATTGAAAATCCAATACACCCTCAATCTACCACTCTTACCACTAACTCTATGCCTGTACCTATCCCAGTTGATGTACATCCCTTGTCCAACTTTAATCCAACATACCACAGAGGTCCAGCTATTGAAACATTTTTTTCTTTGGTTAATGAAGATTTTCATAAACTCAACACTACCCGTAAAACCCCAGACAACTTATCTTTAGCAGAATTTAAATCCCTGAAAAACCTCAAAGAAAATACCAACATTGTAATATGTCCTGCCGATAAGGGAGGTGGCATAGTAATACAAAACCGCGAGGATTATATTCTAGAAGCTAATCGCCTCTTGAAAGATAAAGAATTTTATGAACAACTCGACACCAACCCACTACCTACATATATTTCTGAATATAGAACCCTTATTAACTCAGCCACCAGCAATGGCCTTCCAACTAAGAAAGAAAAGAAGTTCCTACAAGTCATGGAACCTCCCTTACCCTTTTTCTACCACCTTCCCAAAATTCACAAATCACTTACCAACCCACCTGGCCGCCCTATAATTTCAGGCATTGGATCTCTCACCAGTAACCTTTCACACTTTATTGATTTACATCTTCAAAAACTGGTCCTTGACCTTCCTTTGTATCTTAAAGATTCAACCCAACTAATTAACCATCAAAAAACCTTAAATGATGGAAATGCTACCAAAACCAATTGGGCCCTCCTAACAGCAGATGTATCGGCCCTATACTCCAATATAGCCCATCCCCATGGTCTAGCAGCAATCAATCATTTCCTTGCCAATAATTCCTCAATGCCTCCAACACAAAGAGGATTCATTTTACATGGGATCCAATTCATACTTGAACATAACATCTTTTCATTTCAAAACAACATTTTCCGTCAAACAAAGGGCTGCTCCATGGGCACGAGGTTTGCGCCATCCTACACAAATCTGTTCATGGGTTTATTTGAGAGAACATACATCCAAACCCCAGGTGAGAACAATAAACATATAATATTCTATAAAAGATATATTGATGACTTGTTTTTTGTTTGGGACGGTGATGAATTATCAGCCTCAAATTTCATCACATCTCTAAACAATAATGAAATGGGAATATCATTCACCCATCATTACTCTCAGACCAGTATCGAATTTTTAGATCTCCTGATCTCTAAAACCATAGATAATACATTTTCCACCGAAACATACTTTAAATCTGTGGACGTCAATAGTTACTTGGACTACCGCAGTGCTCACTACATTCCCTGGCTTAACAATATACCATTTAGCCAACTAAAAAGAATTTGAAAAAATTCTGATGACAATGACACCTTCAGAACCCAGTCCAAAATATTAAAACGCAGATTCATGGATAAACATTATCCAAAATCTGTAGTACAAAATGCGATTAAGAGAACCTCTGAATTATCACAGGCTTCATGTTTAATAGAGAAACAAAAACAGGATCCTTCAACCCTTCCCATCAAACACAGGTCTATTTTTATAACCACATACAACTCCAGTCATAAACTAATAAAATCTATCATAACTCAACACTGGGATATTCTTCTGAGTGACTGCTATCTTCAGCAACAACTTCCCAAACGACCCACAATTACTTTCAGAAGAGCCACTACCCTGCGGAATCTTTTAGCCCCCAGCCAAATCCGTATGGAAAAGAACAAAACAGATAACACTCTATCACTAAAAAAAGGAGTTTTCAGATGCGGAAACCCACGATGTGCTTGTTGTAGTAATATTAAACACCAACAAACCTTCATTACATCCAAAACTACTAACGAAAGTTTCCCCATTAATTCATTTCTAAATTGTAATACCAATTATGTTATTTATGTGTTAGAATGCCCTTGTAACCTTCAATATGTTGGTCGCACCATCCAACCTTTGCACTTACGCATTAACAACCACCGATCAAATGTTACTAAGGGATTCAAAAAACATAACCTTTCCCTACACTGTTCTCTCAAACACCAAAAAGATTTCAAACATATTTCCATCATCCCCATTGAACACATCCCTAATACTGCTCCCAACCGTTTTTTACAACTCCGCCAACGTGAATCTTTTTGGATTTACAAATTTAATACACTCATGCCCCATGGTCTTAATGACACTGTAGAATCCAATTTTTTAAAAAACATGTACCTTGTTTTTTTTTTTTTTTTCAATGCCACCTGCACTAATCAAGCCCTTACTTAAAGCGCTAGTATCATGAGAGGGGCACACTTTGTGCCTGCTCCATGATCTAGCGTGGTAAGTCTAAACCTTCATCTCCATATCCATTTAGTTATTCATTATATGCTTTTAAGGTCACATTTATCTATTTATTTGTTTATATTTCACATCAGCTCTGTATATATCAAATCAGTAGTTGCTTCTACAAACATTATATCCACTATTTAGTCTACTTTAAGTATATTTCTCATTTAACCCTACAAACATTTACAATCAATTATTAGGATTATCATTACATATCTATTCACCTGATGTTCCATTTATTTGCTCATGTATCCATGTTTTATCCATTGAATTATTTATTTATTGCTCATTCATCTAACCATCCATGTATCTATATATATACATTCATTACCTGCTTATTATCCATTTTTTCATCAACTATCTTTCACTCCATTTTTTATCAACTATCCCATCCCTATCCTAATTATTTATTGTATTAATTAGATATACTCTCACACTCCACCACCTTTTATAAACAACCAGATGTATTGACTACTCATTCATCTATTGTATGTCACAACCATATCCCTCCCCCACTTCTTTTCATTTATTACAATTATATTCCTAGACGTATTCATATATATCCCCCTATTCTATTATTACCTACCTAATCATCTAATCTTGGTACCATATATATCCTCCATCTCCTCTTTCTCATTAACTATAACTATTTTTCATATTTATCTATCCCATATTTGTTCTTATACCAATCCATTCACTTTTCATTTTACTTATTTATACATTAACCATTTGTTGATTGCCACCATATGTGTACATTTATATGTGTGCTGGGATATGTGTGTACATACATGCATACATGTGTTTGTGTGTGTCTATGTATATACATGTAGATTGTTTCTTATGTATAACAATGTTTTTATTATATCTTATATTATTTATTATACATTATACTATACCACTGTTTTATTTGATTCTTATCTAGTTGGCCTGATGAAGATGTCAGTTAAGACGTCGAAACGCATTGCCATACTTTGTATCGCCACCTTGTGGAGTAACATTGTGATCCAATAAAAAAAGTTTCATTTTGATACATGTCTGGCTGATTAAGTAGCGCTCATACATACCCTGTTTTTTTACTACTTTACTAAATCCTAGTTTTGTATGATCACATTTTGGGATACGTATAACCTATGAAATAACTGTCGATGGATGGAATGGACAAAATATAAATTTACAACTTTTTTTTATGACATAGTAACTGTACTGTACTACTTCTGCATCCTAAGTGCATATTGTTTATAGAAAAGGGCATTACCCGTATTATCTGGGTCTCCATCATTGTGGTTTTTTAGGGTTTACTATTTTTAAGCAATACATTCTTTTGTTCTGAGGCATTTGAGCATCGCACAGAGATCTTCCTCTTGCTCAATCCACCTCCCAGCAACAGTGATGTCATTGAAGCTTCCCCACAACTTCTGAGCAAGGTAGCTGAATTGTAACGTTTATCTATGTCTGTGTGAATTGGGTGATCTGTATCAGAAACACAGAGTTCTTGCCCCTATAATGATAGATTCTATATTTATTTAGCTCAAAATAGTCCTGCAGTAGATACAATGTATATGCAATATACTCTACAGACTCTGAGCTTTGAAAATCTCATGTCAACTCAAGCCAATTTCCATGTGGAAGATTTATCACTAAGTATGAAAGAAATCAGGTAATGTGGAGCTCAAATGTATTTTCCGGAACTCTGGTTACTAGTTCAGACTGACATTTGGACTGATATGGCCACTGACTACTACTAGACAGCTATTCTACTTCTCAACTATAGGACAAAAAGTCAAGTCTTGTGAGGGAGAAAAATTACAAGAATAACATATATGTATTTATATACCTTTATAGGAAAAAACCAAGTCCATCTATGAGTTCCATAAACCAAACAACAATAGAAGGATTTAGGCTTAAAGGAGTCTCAGATGTTCCTGCACTACAAGTTCTCATCTTCCTTCTGGTTCTTCTCATTTATCTCATCTCTCTTGGAGGAAATCTGACCATTGTCCTACTGGTCTGCTGTGATCCCCACCTGCACACTCCCATGTACTTCTTCCTGTCCAACTTGTCTCTCATAGACATATCCGGCTCTACTACAGCACTACACAGGATTTTTGTTATTTTCGTGACACGAAACCACATGGTTTCCACCTTGGCCTGTATGACCCAGTTATATATGTTCTCTACATTCACCAGCAATGAGTTTTCAGTCTTGGCCGCCATGAGCTTTGATCGCTATGTAGCCATCTGTAGACCTTTACATTATCACACAGTCATGAGTCGGAGACTCTGTGGTCTGCTGGCCTCAGTCTGCTGGGGTGTTGGGTTCATAGAGATGCTTCCTCCAATTGTGTTCATTTCCAGGTTCACTTGTTATATTTCCAAGGAAATTGATCATTACTTTTGCGATGTTTTGCCCATCCAGGACATTACATGCAGTGACACTTCACTTTTAGAACTTTATATTCTAGTTTCTGGTAACGCGCATGTTATTATTTTACTTTTTCTGACTATAACACCTTACATTTTCATTGTTTCATGTATATTAAGAATCAGCTCTAGTACTGGCAGACATAAAGCCTTCTACACGTGTTCCTCACACATCATGGTGGTTTCCATCTTCTATACTTCTATCATCTTACAATACTTGGTTACAGTTTCCTGGAGTAACATGGGATCTAACAAAATCTTCTCTCTATTTAACACAGCCCTTGTCCCCATGTTGAACCCCCTGATCTACAGCTTGAAAAATAAGGATGTAAAATCTGCCCTACGAAGAAAACTGTGCCGAATATTCTTATTTTTAAAATCTTATTTAAATGTTTCGAATACTTTGGTCAAAAAGAAGACAAAGGATGGATCATGTTCAACTTCCCACATATCTAAGTCCAAAGAAAGGCAACACTGACCCATTGTGGACAATTTTCTTCCATTTCCTTGAGGTTAAATATTTCACAACTTGACTCCTCTTATTGTAAAAAAAACCAAAAAAAACTTCTTTATATTTTATTGATTTAATTTAAAACTTCTTTCGGCTACCTCTACTGATGCTTCTGGTCCGTTATTAGTAGTCCATGCTTGGGGAGTTAATTAAAATTTTTGCACCAAAAACTGATATAAACATGAAAAAGAAGTTGCAATTAAAAAAAGATACATAGCTGATTTTGTGTCAAACTGTGCTGATGTGTGCCACATTCTATCTCAGCTGCTGGTAAAAATTTAATATTTAGGAGCATGGAGAACAACAGATGCAGCTAGTTTAGAGTGATATAGCCCTTAAAGGGACTCTATCATGGGAACCCAGCATTTCAACTCAGCCCTGCAGATAGATAGGTTAGGGTCACCTGTTTTCCCCTTGTAAATCACTGCCTCTGTTGCTGAGAAATCTCTGTTTCTGTCAATATGCAAATTATCTCTTTAAAGCTATGAGGGTGTTGTCATTGTTCCAAATAAATAAATGGCAACACCCTTACTGCTCCAAAGAGCTCATTTGCATATTGACAAAACAGCAATATATTGGCAATAGAGGCAGTGATATACAAGGCAAAAACCTTGTTTGATTCAGGTGACTGTAACCTATCTATCTGTAGGTCTGGGGTGATATGCTGGTTCTGGTGACACTAACCTATCTATCTGCAGGGCTGGGGTGAAATACTGGTTCTGGTGACACTAACCTATCTATCTGCAGGGCTGGGGTGATATGCTGGTTCTGGTGACACTAACCTATCTATCTGCAGGGCTGGGGTGATATGCTGGTTCTGGTGACACTAACCTATCTATCTGCAGGGCTGGGGTGATATGCTGGTTCTGGTGACACTAACCTATCTATCTGCAGGGCAGGGGTGAAATACTGGTTCTGGTGACACTAACCTATCTATCTGCAGGGCTGGGGTGATATGCTGGTTCTGGTGACACTAACCTATCTATCTGCAGGGCTGGGGTGATATGCTGGTTCTGGTGACACTAACCTATCTATCTGCAGGGCAGGGGTGAAATACTGGTTCTGGTGACACTAACCTATCTATCTGCTGGGCTGGGGTAATATGCTGGTTCTGGTGACACTAATCTATCTATCTGCAGGGCTGGGGTGATATGCTGGTTCTGGTGATACTAACCTATCTATCTGCAGGGCTGGGGTGATATGCTGGTTCTGGTGACATTAACCTAGAGAAGTTATCTAATATGAATGACCTCTGAATGTTAAAAAATAATATATCTATTTCTATCTGGTAATTTCAGGAGTCTTGCTACACAACACCACCAAGCCCCACAGGTAACCCACTGTGCAGTATTTCTTCAGGCACCTTGTCACTTACTCCAGCCTACAGACCATCAATCACCATTCATGATGGACAAGCCTACTATGGCGCTGGACCATTAATAATCTCATAATGGGCATGCCCACTCTGGTCTTCAGCCCATCAAGAATCAAGATTCTTCCCGGTCCCTCATTGACTCTGCCACCAACTCCAACCTCCTGGCTGTGAGGAGGTCACCTCAGAACACAACACACATCACATTTACTGTATATGTACAAGACATCACTAAAGCTGCGCAACAAACAAAGAGACATACACTCAGCCTTCCAACCCGAGAGCGAACATAACACTTACCCCCATCAAAGGCCAATAACATGTCCTGCAAGTCAACAGTGTCAGTGCCTGTGGTATTGCATGTAGAATGTGGTTCAAGATACAATGACTTAAGAAAAACCATTGCATATTGAAAATATTCAGGCCATTGTAATCTCTTTGAGACCCCCATCTAAAATTGCAGTGAAAAGTGGTCTTCAGGGGAGGTGGGATCTAATAGATGAGAACAGAATACACAGACCATAGGGCATCAGAAACCCATCACAGAATAATTTGGTGAAGTTGGGAGTTGGTCTCCTGAAAGAGATGGTCTTTGGATTGTACTAGTGCACTTCATAACCACCAATGGGAAGACCTGCCTTTGCAAATACCATTCACGAAGGTGGTCGACAACATAATAAAGGTGTCAAAATGTATGTAAATTGGAATGTAAGTTGTATGTACCCAAAAATAGTGACATAAAAATACAACTAACCATTAAATAAAGAAGACCTGACTCAGCGACCTTAACCCATATCAAAAATGTGATGTTTAGCGGAGCACAAGTTAGCTGATCGCTACAAGATGCCGTCTCACCACCACAAATCCTTGCCTGGGGATCAGTCTGGTCATTCATTTCTCCAGCTACAATGACCTACAAATACTTCATCCTAATAGGGAAAGGAGCTGATAAGACAATACCTTGAAGGGTAAGACGGTTTCTGAATACCATGTAGAAGTTTCATGAATTAAAACTTCCTCGAATACAGATGTGACTGTCCCATTATGTACAATTACTACTATTAATTCTACAACTTTATCTATTAGTTTTGCTTCTTATTTTTAATTCTAAGTTTTACTTCTTATTTGTTCTTATTATTTCTTCTTAGTTTTCTTCTTGTTCAGACCCCTGGAGATTTCATCCCATAGCTCAGAGAGATGTGACTTTTGTACATTGTTTCATTGATTTCCTCCTTTATAACATTCTACAAGGTAAATGACTACATTTTATCATTCTGTAGACTCCGTACACTATGTCATGTCATGGATCTGGTTCTATACATAGACTGTGCACACTGAATATTTCTTTCAATTTATTCTGTATTATGATGAAATGTACTTAACCCCTTCAGGACCTAGCATTTTTCTTTTGCCATAACTTTTATTTTTTTTCATTGTAGGACTTGTTTTCATTGGGACAAGTTTTAGTTTTTATTGCCACCATTTCAGGATACATATAATTTATTAATTAATTGTTATTTACTTTTGGGTGGGAGAAACGAAAATAAAATTTGCCTTGTATTTTTGCAGATTCTTTTATATAAATGGCATATTAAAAGTAGCCAGTAGTGTAACTAAAGTCCTAAGAGCCCAGCTGTAAATTCCAACCATACTGAGGGGAGGGAATTTATTATTTGCATCTTTTTTGCACCATTTTAGCTGCATGTAACTTTTTCCTGAATGTATTTTCATGTGCATGTTTTTTTTTTTTTTTTGTTACGTTGCTGAAGGAGTGAAGTGCCATGGAAAAGATAGAGTAAAGGAAATCATATATAGAGGTGGGAAAGCAATACAGTGCTCAGAGGACAGAGGACAAAAGAGAAGCTTGGGGGGTCACGGGGACAAGCAGAGGACTTGGAATACACCTGGCAAGGGAGGGGTGCAGGCTTTGCTAGAGCACACATTGCAGGACCAATCCTGCACACACAGCTGCAGAGGAAGCAAGCTGGTGGGCCGCACAGTTACCTGGCAAACCTTGCTGCTTCTGGGAAGGGGGGATTATTCCTGGACAGCGGGCTGTAAAGTGTGCTGCAAATATTCTATGAAGTGTTGCCTGGATCGTATGCAGGGGCTCTGTAGACTTCAGTTCTGTGTCCAGCATGCAAGTGACTTCACCTCTGCCGGACTGCTATGTGCAATGTCAGCTGTGTACCCCCTTTGTACCCTGCACAGTCAGGGTTGCCCACCTCTGCTACCATGATCCTTACACCTCTGACAATTTTATTTTATATAGGAGTGTGATAAAAGTTATGTTTTACGATGTTACTGTGTTACTATTTTGTTGTTATTGCCATTGGATGATACAAGGTGGCAGGGGATAGTTCAGTATCTGGAAGTATTCTTTGTATACATAGACTGTTTCTTAGAATGACTTTTATATTTTCCAGATATTGGTTGAGGGCTTTTTCTTGTGGGACAAATTCTAGTTTTGTATGATCACATTTTGGGATACATATAACCTATGAAATAACTGTTGATGGATGGAATGGACAAAATATAAATTTACAACTTTTTTTTTTATGACATAGTAACAGTAGCCATACCAAATATGTATACGTTTATATGTGTAACTACTGTTGCATACTAAGTGCATATTGTTTATGGAAAAGGGTATTGCCCATATTATCTGGGTCTCCATCATTGTGATGATACCATATAGCTAGTTTTTTTTATGGTTTACAATTTTGAAACAATACATTCTTTTGTTCTGAGGAATTTTAGCATCGCACCGAGATCTTCCTCTTGCTCAATCCACCTCCCAGCAACATCGAAGCTTCCCCACAACTTCTGAGCAAGAGGAAGATTTTGCCTCAATGCTTGGCTGCCCAAGAAAACACTCCTGATGCAATCTTGGCTCATTTCCATAGGTTTAATAAAGCAGTTTTTCCCAAAAATAAATCGGCCATTCTACAAACAAATTATAGGTAAGGTATTGGGGCTGGTTTAATAACGTTTTTGGTGCTGACAGACTCTCTTTCCACTGTTATGATGATAGATTCTCTATGGTTGATGAAATTCTGTAGGGAAGGATATTTATAAACTTACTGAAGACAATTTTATTATTAAGCTTCATGGGATCTGTATCATTTTGTATACAGTGAGTTCCCCCTAAAAGTGACTGCAGGTAGCCCGAATTGTAACATTTATCTATGTCTGTGTGAATTGGGTGCTCTGTATCAGAAACACAGAGCTCTGGCCCCTATAATGATAGATTCTATACTTATTTAGCTCAAAATAGTCCTGCAGTAGATACAATGTATATGCAATATACTCTGCAGACTCTGAGCTTTGAAAATCTCATGTCAACTCAAGCCAATTCCCATGTGGAAGATTTATCACTAAGTGGGCGTTCACACTACCGTTGGTGACCGTCAGTAGTGTCCGTTGCTATTGTCCGTTACAAGATTTTAGCATTGGACACTAGCTGAACCGTCAGAAATCCGTTAAAATTTCCATTCATTTCAATGCGTTTTTATATTGTGTCCATTTGTGTCTGTTTACACCCAATCCGTCAGAAGTCCGTTTTTTTTTCTCAGACAAAATATCCTACATGCAGGACTTTTTTGTCCGTTTGAAATAACGGATTATTGACGGACAGCAAGTGTCTGTTATTTTTTTAACATTGAAGTCTATGGGTAACGGACTTATAACGGACAGTAACTGATAGCCATCAGTTATTGTCCATTATTTTATTTTCGTTTTTTTCTGCGCATGCTCAGAAAGCAGAAACAAATGGACAGTGTTAAAAAACGGACACTAACTGATGCTAATATGTCCGTTTTTTTTAACTAATCCATTAATTGGATCAGTTAAAAAAACGGACACATTAACATCAGTTAGTGTCAATTAATGTCTGTTATGATAGGTGTCCGTTTTTTTTTTTCTTTTTTTAACGGACATTATCAGAACAGACATCAACGGTAGTGTGAACCATAACTAAGTATGAAAGAAATCATGTAATGTGGAGCTCAAATGTATTTTCCGGAGCTCTGGTTACTAGTTCAGACTGACATTTGGACTGATATGGCCACTGACTACTACTAGACAGCTATTCTACTTCTCAACTATAGGACAAAATGTCAAGTCTTGTGAGGGAGACAAATTACAAGAATAACATATATGTATTTATATACCTTTATAGGAAAAAACCAAGTCCATCTATGAGTTCCATAAACCAGACCATGATAGAAGACTTTAGACTTAAAGGAGTCTCAGATGTTCCTGCACTACAAGTTCTCATCTTCCTTCTGGTTCTTCTCATTTATCTCATCTCTCTTGAAGGAAATCTGATCATTCTACTACTGGTCTGCTGTGATCCCCACCTGCACACTCCCATGTACTTCTTCTTGTCCAACTTGTCCACCATAGACATATCCAGCTCTACTACAGCGCTACACAGGATTTTTGTAATTACCACAACACACAACCACATGGTTTCCACCTTGGCCTGTATGACCCAGTTATATATTTTCTGTACATTAACCAGTAATGAAGTTTCAGTTTTGGCCGCCATGAGCTTTGATCGCTATGTAGCCATCTGTAGACCTTTACATTATCACACAGTCATGAGTCGGAGACTCTGTGGTCTGCTGGCCTCAGTCTGCTGGGGTTTTGGATTCATAGAGTTGGCTCCTATCGTTGTGTTCATTTCCAGGTTGACTTGTTACATTTCCAAGGAAATTGATCATTATTTTTGTGATGCTTTGCCCATCCGAGACATTACATGCAGTGATACTTTACTATCGGACCTTTATGTTCTAATTCTTGGCAGTGTGAATGTATTTCTTTTACTTTCTCTGACAATAACTTCTTATGTTTTCATTATTACAAGTATTTTAAGAATCAGCTCGAGTGCTGGCAGACGTAAAACCTTCTACACGTGTTCCTCACACATCATGGTGGTTGTCCTCTTCTATACTTCTATAGTATTACAATACATAGTAACAATTTCTGGAAACAACATGGGTTCGAACAAAATCTTTTCTCTGTTTAACACGGCTGTTGTCCCCATGTTGAACCCCCTGATCTACAGACTGAAAAATAAAAATGTGAAATTTGCCCTACAAAGAAAACTTGAATTGTGCAGAATAATGAAAATTTTGAATTCTTTTTGAATGCTTTAAAGGGCTGATCTATGGACTTTTTATAACCCACTTCCTGAGTGGGTTCCTTGTCTTCTAGACTTCAGGTTTCCGGGCTCATTCCAACTCAACTTGAGTTACTCTACCTTCTTCCTCCTTTCTGAGTTCATTGTGTATCACCTGCACTATGAGGTTGACTTTACTATCTAGTCCTCCAGCTCCCATACTACAAGTAATACACACTGAACATGGGCTGGTTGCGATTCATGGTCATGTATGTATTATGAGCCATCATATGAACCATACAGTACACAGCAAACACTTTATTAGTACAATGTACAGCTTGACACATGGATGAATAACACACAGATAAACACATGCAGATAGCAGCACAAGGCCCAATCTGAGAGGAAACTCCTGGTCACAAACTACAAGTCCTCCACTTAAGGTACAGCTGTGGAAGGAGGTGTCTTCCACCACCTTAAATGGACACCATGGACACCATGACTATAGTAATCCAATGATGGACTGTGAATGACTGCATAAGGTGAACTAAACCTCCAGATAGATAAAGAAGATGGGTCTAGTTCTGAGTGATGTGAGTCTGGAATGCCAGAAACTGCCAGAGTAGGTAAGTGCTAAGAGGGTGAGGGAATGAGGTGACTTGTTTGATACACACTGGCAGTGGAATATGCAGGTGAACTGAGTGAGAGTTCTGTCATGCAGAACTGATAGACAATATGAGGCCAATGTTCAGAAGACTGAGGCTTCCCTGAGTTCCGAACTATTTAGGTAAATGCCAAATACCAGTTTAGAAGTGTTGCTGTTACATAAGGTGTATACCCTCCCATGGAGTGTTATTTGGTAATATATGTACAGTAAAAGTTTGATGTATTGCCTGTTAACCCTGTATGGACATTGCCTATTCTCACATTAAGGACAGAACTCCACTTTTCATATCTGGCATGTGTCACTTTATATGATGATAACTTTAAAGTGCTTTAAATTACCCAACTAATTTTCAAAATATTTTTTCATAACACATTGTACATTATAAAATTTGGTCAATATTTTTATATATAGCTATGAAAAAAATAGAAAATTTGTAGAAAATTTTGAAAATTAGCTTTTTACAAAATTTGAAATGCTTTCCCTTTCAGCCAGATGGTCATAGTGCCAAAAAATTGTTATTAAATATTACTCATCATATCTCTGTTTTATGTTGGCATCAAAATTTAAATGTCCTATATTTTTTTTTAGCATGTTAGAAGACCAACAAGTCTAACAGCAATTTTCTAAATTTTCAAGAACATTTCCCAAACCCATTTTTTATGGACTTTTAAAGGTCAATATATTAAGGAATGTAATAAGTTTGTTAACCCTTTGGGCCTTCCATTGCAATTAATAAAATATGGAGGTGAAATTTAGAAATTTCAATTTGTTTTCAATAATATACTCATTTAACTCTAAAATTTACACATTCGCAAGGGATAAAAGGAGAAAATTCCAAAACTTGTTACAAAACTACCCCACTTGTGGCTGTAAACTGCTGTTTGGGCATATGACAGGGCACAGAAGAGAAGGAGCGCCACTGTACTTTTGGTCAGCGGTTTTTGCTGGAATAGTTTTCAGGTACCATGTTGTGTTTGCGGAGCCCATGTGATACAAGAACTGTGGAAACCCTTATTAAATGATCCTATTTTTAAAACTACACCCCTCATAGAATTTATGAAGAAGTATAGTGGGCATATTGTCCCCACTGGTGTTTCATAGAATTTATTAACATTGAGCCATGGAAATGCAAAATTACACTTTAAAAAAAAACTAAAAAACCCCATTGCTTTTGGCCCACATTTTTTCATTTTAACAAGCGGTAATACGAGAAAAAGCACTCCGAAATTTAAATTGAAACTTTTCCTGAATACGGAAATGCCCTTTATATGGTTATAAACTTATGTATTGGTAAATGGCAGGGTTCAGAATGGAAAGAGTACTAGTTTGCTTTTAGAGAGCAAATTTTGCTGGAATAAATTTCAGGTGCCCTGTCCCTAAAGTACCAAGACAATGGAAACCCCTCAAATTTAACCCTATTTTAGAAAATACACCCCTCAGGGAACATATCAAGGGATATAATAACTTTTTTCATGGACTAGGACAGTGGAAAAAAAATAAAATGTTTCAACTCCAAATTTTTCATTTTCCAAGGTGTTAAAGGAGTCTAGGAACTCACAATTTGTTACACAATTTCTCCTGAGTACCAAAATACCCCACATGAAAATGTAAACTACTGTTTGGGCACATGGCAGTGTATAGAATGGAAGAAGTGGCACTGGAATTTTGAAAGGAAGATTTAGCTGGAATTGTTTTCAGGCACATTTTCAGAGCCCCCGAAGTACCAATACAGTGAAATCCCCCCAGAAGTGACTCCATTTTGGAAGCTACACCCCTCAAAGAATTTTTCAAGGCGTATAGTGAGAATTTTGTCCCAACAACTGTATGATAGAATTATTATTATTAGGCCATGAAAATGAAAAAATCTATTTTTTCTAATTAAACGTACTTTAGCCCCAAATTTTTACTTTTTTCCAAAAAAAAAAAAATGCTGTCTTTAAGCATCTTCATTATGGTCACCACACCAAGACGACATTGAGGTTTTAGTGACCTGGGCTTATGTCATCATTGACAACTATAATAATAATGACAATATAAATTCCTAAATGCCAAATCACATGTAGTGATGACCCACAAGATCACACCAGATTTTCTACTCTTGTAAAACAGAACAAACGCAAAGCTGTAGAATCTCAGTTTTACTCCACCACGAGGCACCATGCTTTATGGTTACAGTACACGGCTTCAGTCTCTCTATGATGTTACAGTCTGTTGGTTACAGTCTTTCATAGTCTTACAAAATTAACCCATGTGGGTGATAGTTTAAGGCATTTTTCTCAAAACATCCCCTTATATATCTACTTATGTTGGCCCTGTCTTCTGCCATTTTAACCCAGCTATCACATTGGGGCACTTTTAGACTTTTCCAGGGGCACCTTAGGTTCCCAATCTGCTCTTGTCTATATGAAAGCTGAAGCTTGGGCATCATTGGACCATCCAACAGGAAAATGATTCCAAGCATACCTCAAAGTCTACTAAGGCTTGGTTTCAAAAGAAGTTCTGGGATCACAGTAACCTAAGTTAAACTCCATAGACAATCTTTGGTGGGATAAGGCAGTTGCAGCAGGCAAACCCAAGAACAGTGGTGACCTGAAGGCTATTGACCATGATGAATAGGCTAAGATTCCGTAGGAACGCAGCCAGAAGCTGCATCACATTTGCAGTAGGTCATGATAGCAAAAGGGTGCTCTGCTAAATGTTTAAGAATAGAGATTGGCAAACTGGTTCGTAAAGAAACAGATTTGACCTAAAGATTCCAATTTAACCAAAACTTTTGTCCAATTGGCCAGTGATGTCTAGTAAACCCTATCTTATAATTTAAACCACTGTCATTGGCTGGATTACTCCATGAGAGGAGGCAACACTGGATCAGATCTATTAATTGGACTACATTGGGTTTGGTGGACCCAGCCTGGTGTTAGCTCAGTGCGTTTCCCCCTTTTAAAGTTGTAACGGGGTTCATCAGGAGATGATGTACAAGAGGATATAACCCATTCAGGAGTCATAGACAAGCTGTCAACTTGATAAAAAATAATAAATATGCAGTGAAAACTGCAATTCCCGGAGCTCTGATGGTGAGCTTCGGTACTAATGATAGCCATCGGCACCCATTACCATATTTGATAAGTTGACCACAGGTGGAGATTTAACTACTGAGACCAGGATTAGTGTGAAACCTAGCAGTTGAATATACGGGCAGAGGAATTAGGTCTTATCTTTGATCCTCCTATACATGCTAGGATATTCAACAACCTGTCCCCTTGTGATAGGTGTTGAGAGGATGTTTGTAATCAGTTTTATTAGATATTAATAAAAGCTATGTTTTATTGGTTTTTTTTTTCAACACAATTTGATGCTGTGACCTATTCATTATTGGGAATGGTCATGAACCTTCTGTGATTCCTATTTTGGCACATGTGGCCCCGGGAATCAACTCTTCTGGGGGCTCTGTGCATCACAGTGCAGGGACTCCTTCTCCTACTTCAATGCCCCCTCACTCAAGAGATTAACCCCTTTTTGGGCAATTAGAGATTCTATCACTTAGATGGAGTTGATGATTACAGGAGGCCTGAGGGGTAGCAGTGAATACTGTTCTCTGCCGCTTTTAGATACAGTGGAAGGTACAGGGGTGGTATAAAACGACCCTAATGAACAATTTTATTTGGACCGAGACTGTGTGCATCAAGGAGTTTTACAACCACCAGAAATCCTTTTATGTATTAAAATTGCCTGGCTGTTATCGTTTATTCCTATTGTATATAAAAATACATAAAAATTAGGTTCTTGGTACTACATTGTGATCAAACTGTATAAGCCCATCTGCCACAAGGTGATCCTCATTTTTATGTATTTTTAGATACAGTCGGAATTATTCGTCATACTGTTGGAGCCAGGCGACTGCTCTTGCAATTGTTTGCGTTCACAGCATTGTGCACCTGCATTTCTTGGGCAGTGTTGACCATTTCTGAGTGTTTGTTTTATTGTGTACAGACAACCTGAATTATTATTATTATTATTATTATTATTATTATTATTATTATTATTATTATTATTATTATTATTTCTTCTTCTTCTTTGTTTGTTTTACATTTTTTTCTTCTTCTTAGTTTGTTTCTTGTTCAGATCCCCCAAGATTTCATCCCACAGCTCAGAGAGATGTATAAATGTTGGTGTCTTGTGTGTGACAGAGGAACATCTGCCGTCCATGTTATGTTACTCAGGTATATCATCTTATATATTAGGATTGGTTTTGCTTTGTAATCTCATCCAACTCCGTCTTCTATAACATTATATAAGGTAAATGACTACATTGTATTGTTCTGCAGCCGGCGTACACTATGTAGTGTCATGTGCTTGTTTGTAGACATAATCACAGTAACAAAATATCTTTCCATCTTAAACTGGAGCTTTTATTATGCTCTTATTAAAAACACCATAAAAAACACCAATAATAATATCATTCCTTCTTAAAATAATTTTTATTACACATGGATGATACTACCTGGCACTGGTTAGTTCAGTATCTGGAAGTATTCTTTGTATACATGAAGAGTTTCTTAGAATTCCTTTTTTTACTTACATTTTTATTTTCTATGAAATAACTATTATTTACTTTTCATGGATGGAATGGAGAAAACATAAAATTACATTTTTTTTAATGACATTCTGACAGTAGCCATACCAAATATGTTGATTATGGAAAAGGGCATTACCCGTATTATCTGGATCTCCATGATTGTGGGGACACCATATAGCTAGTTTTTTTTTTTAGTTTAATATTTTTAATCAATACATTATTTTATGAAAAGGGGTTTATCATTTTTGTGGCGGGATGTTTAACCCCTTCCTGCCCGGGGAATTTTCGATTTTCAATTTTTGTTTTTGACTCCCTGCCTCCCAAACGCCATAACTTTTTTATTTTTCCATACAATGTATTGTAAAGCTGGAAAAAAATTTAGAATTGGGTGGATTAGGAGAAAAAGTGCATTTGTGCGACTTATTTATGGGCTTCGTTTTTATGGCGTACACTCTGCAGCCAAAATGACATGTCACCTGTATTCTATGTTTCTGTACGATTCTGGGGATAACAAATTTATATAGTTTTATTTACACTTTAACCCCTTAACAAAGATCTAAAACTTTTTTATATTTCTGTCAACGAGGATGCATAGGGCGTCTTTTTTACAGGGCCAGGTGTACATTTTAGTTATACCATTTTGGGGAATGTCTATTGCTTTGATCACTTTTTATTCAAATTTTTATCAGAGGCAAAACAGTGAAAAAACGGCAGTTTGGCACTCTTGTTTTTTTTTTTTTTTCTGCTACAGCATTCACCGTACGGGAAAAATAATTTTATAAATTTGTAGACTGGGTTTTTTCGGACACAGGGATACCTAATGTGTTTCACAGTATTTAAGTACTTTTATATGTGTTCTAGGGAATTTTTAGGGGATTAATGCTGTGATAGGTGAGGGCGATTGATGTCACCTGGGGATTGTGCAATTATTTCCTGATGGATCTTATCAATTTTGTCATGGAAATAAGTGGCCAGGTCTTCTGCACAGCGTGAATGGCGCCTGCACCTTAGGAGTAAGTAAGGAGTGAAAAGTTTCAAAGAGTCTTTTAGGGTTACTGAGGAGAGAAAAGATGAGAGCGGTGAAATAGGCTTGTTTGGAGAGATTAAGGACACAGCTTTAGGTTTTGAGCATAAACTTGCAGTGGAGGAAGTCTGAAGGTGTACATGATTTTCTCCACAGACGTTCAGCACACCTAGAGCACCGCTGAAGAAAACTCATCTCCAGTGCACTTTTAAGGGGTACATTATAGTGACTTGTGGCCAGATTGGGACAGGAGAGTAAAGAGATGGGGAACAGTGAGGACTGTAGAGTATTCCTATATGTATGGTGGGTTGGTGTGTCCTGTGAAGGAGAGAAAGTACTGATGGTGAGAGATAGAAGATTATGATCATAAAGGGGCAGAGAAGAGTTAGTAAATGTAGAGACTGAAAGGAGTTGGAGGAAGACAAGATCAATCATGTTGCCGTATTTGTGTGTAGGTGAATAGGAAAGTTGTGAAAGACTAAAAGAATGAGATCTATACAAAGTTTCTGATAATGACCTGTATTGTTTGCTTATGTAAAGTATGTTGAAATAGCATTGCTTATTGCCTATATTGCCTATTTAAAAGGTGTCTGTTAGCAACAAAAACATTATTAAACCATCTCCAGTGACTTTTAGTGCTCAGAGCCGTGAGTACAGTGCTATAATTTGTTTGTAGAATGGATGTTTCATTTTGTGAAAAGCTTCCTTTTATTCCTCTGCAAATAAGTTATAAGTGCCTTGGGGGCATGTTCTGGGGCTTATGAGCATTGTACCAAGATCTTCCTCTCACTCAATCCACCTCCCAGCAATAGTGACATGATTGAAGCTTCTTCCACATCTCCTGAGCAAGAGAAAGATCTTGCCTCAATGCTCAGCTGTATTTTCCAGAGCTCTGGTTACTAGCTCAGAATTACATTTGGAATGATATGGCCACTGACTACTTCAAGACTATGATTCTACTTCTCAACTGTAGGACAGAAAGTCAAGTCTTGTTAGTGAGACAAATTATGCATACAGTATGTTTTTATATACCTTTATAGGAAAGAAGACCAAGTCAGTCCATGATTTTCATAAACCAGACCCTGATAGAAGGCTTTAGACTTAAAGGGGTCTCAGATGTTCCTGATCTACAAGTTCTCATCTTCCTTCTGGTTCTTCTCATTTATCTCATCTCTCTTGGAGGAAATCTGACCATTCTGCTACTGGTCTGTTGTGATCCGCACCTGCATACTCCCATGTACTTCTTCTTGTCCAACTTGTCTGTCATAGACATATCCGGCTCTACTACAACACTACACAGGATTTTTATCTTCACAACACACAACCACATGGTTTCCACCTTGGCCTGTATAGTGCAGTTATATATTTTTTGCTCATTAACCAGTAATGAGGTCTCAATTTTGGCCGCCATGAGCTTTGATCGCTATGTAGCCATCTGTAGACCTTTACATTATCACACAGTCATGAGTCGGAGACTCTGTGCTCTGCTGGCCTCAGTCTGCTGGGGTTTTGGGTTCATAGAAGTGGTTCCTGCAATTGTAATAATTTCAAGGTTCACTTGTTACATTTCCAAGGAAATTGATCATTATTTCTGTGATATTTTACCCATCCGGGACATTACATGCAGTGACACTTTACCAATGGACCTTTACATTCTAATTCTTGGCAATTTTAATATATTTACTCTACTTTTCCTGACTATAACACCTTACATTTTCATTATTTCATGTATCTTAAGAATCAGCTCGAGTACTGGCAGACGTAAAGCCTTCTACACGTGTTCCTCACACATCATGGTGGTTGTCCTCTTCTATTCTTCTATCGTATTACAATACATAGTAACAGTTTCCTGGAGCAACATGGGATCCAACAAAATCTTTTCTCTATTTAACACGGCTGTTGTCCCCATGATGAACCCCCTGATCTACAGCCTGAAAAATAAAGATGTAAAATCTGCTCTGAGACGAAAACTTGAATTGTGCAGAATAATGAAAATTTGAAATTCTATCTGAATATTTTAACTCATTTCCTGGCTTGGTTCTTTGTCTTCTGGACTCAGGGTCACTTACTTGGAACCAGTACCGGGCACCCGAGTTGCTGTACCTTCTTCCTCCTGTCTGCGTTCATTGTGTATTACCTGCAGTATGAGG
Organism: Leptodactylus fallax; assembly: GCA_947044405.1. Taxonomy (NCBI): domain Eukaryota; kingdom Metazoa; phylum Chordata; class Amphibia; order Anura; family Leptodactylidae; genus Leptodactylus; species Leptodactylus fallax. The sequence continues at coordinate 5,226,180 of CAMRHE010000113.1, forward strand.
TTGACTTTACTATCTAGTCTGACAGCTCCCATACTAGAAGTAATACATATTGAGAATCGGCTGGTTCTGACTCATAGTCATGTATGTACTGTATTATAATACAGGCATATAAGTCATCATATGTACACATATGCATACAGTACACAGCAAACACTTTATTAGTACAATGTACAGCTTAATACATGGATGAATAACACACAGATAAACACAGGCAGATAACAGTACGAGGCCTAATCTGAGCGGAAACTCCTGGTCACAAACTACAAGTCCTTCACTTTAAAGTGTTGATGTTACATAAGGTGTATACCCTCCCATGGAGTGTTAATGGGTAATATTTATACAGTAAAAGTTTGATGTATTGCCGGTTAACCCTGTATGGACATTGCCTATTCTCACATTAAGGACAGAACTCCACTTTTCAAATCTGGCATGTGTTACTTTATATGCTATTAACTCTAAAGTGCTTTAACCCCTTCCCAACATCCACCGTAATAGTATGGCGGATGTCAGGTATTTAAATATGACGGCCTCTCAGGAACTGAGTATTATACATCAGAGACCCATAGCTAATGCCCACTGTCAGTGCCCACACTGCCCCCCCTGGCACCTCGGTCAAAGCTGACCTAGAAGCCGTTTTGCAAGCAGCGCCTGGGCAATGCCATTTTGCCTGGGATCACCAGCACCCGGAGCATATCTGGGGCAGGCGTCCCATTGGCATGACAGCCAGGAGCCTATTGAAGGCTCCCAGGCTTGTCTGCCATTCACTAGCATGGCAGACTGCTTTATGCACCTCAACTCAACTCCAGGCCTTTTATCTGCTTAATTGAGAATGACATAAGGAAGGAATTGCCCACACCTGTCCATGAAACAGCCTTCAAAGAATGTATTAACATTGGGTCATGAATATTAAAAATGACAATTTTTTTCGATAAAACATTGCTTTTGGCACATATTTTTCATTTTAACAAGGGATAATACAAAAAAAAAGGACTCCAAAATTTAAAATGAAACTTTTCCTGAATATGGAAGTGCCCTGTATGTGATTATAAACTTCTGTATAGGTACATTGTGGGTCTCGGAACGAAATGAGTTTGCTTTTAGAGAGCAGATTTTGCTAAAATAGCTTTCAGGTGTCCTGTCCTAGCTTTTTGGTTTCCCTAAAGTACAAATACAATGGAAACCTCTCAAATCTAACCAATTTTGGAAAATACACCCCTCAGGGAACTTATCAAGGGGTATAGTAACTATTTTCATGGATTAGGACAGTAAAAAATTTTAAAAAAATTCAATTTTTTTCCAATAAAATGTTTCTTCAACCACAAATTTTTCATTTTCCAAGGGGTTAAAGGAGTCTATGAACCCATAATGTGTTACACAACTTCTACCAAGTACAAAAATACCCCACATGTGAATGTAAACTGCGGTTTGGGCACATGGCAGGGTGCAGAATGAAAGGAGCAGTACTGGGATTTTGAAGGTCGGATTCAGGGCCGCTTTAATCATAGGGGGCCAACGGTGCACTTGCATCGGGCTCTATGGTAGGGCCCCTTTGGAACAGCGGGACAGTCCTGCATTTAGTGCTGTTTTGCAGTTCTGGGCCGCCCCTATACTTCACAGTTCCAACTCATCTGCATCCCCTGGTGGTAGATGAGTGGAGTACAATGGTGATGTAGGGGCCATCTGCTCCCTGCACCACCATTCAGCCGCTCCACTGTCTTTGCTCCCAGTGTACTGCTCGGGAGTAGGAGGTTTGCTGTAGAGACATCACTTACATCGTGCCTGTTACTCCCTGAAGCTGCCAGCAGCAGAAACAAAAGACAACAGGAGAGCGGAGAAAGGTGAGTATTAGGTGTTTTTGTTTTCTTTATTTGATTGAAACTTGGGTGGGGGCAACCTGGAAAGGGGACATTATACTGTGGGGGCAAAGTTGAAAAGGGACATTATACTGTGGGGACAACCTGGAAAGGGGTCATTATACTGTGGGGACAACCTGGAAAGGAGACATTATACTGTGGGGGCAACTTGGAAAGGGGACATTATACTGTGAGGACAACCTGGAAAGGGGACATTATACTGTGGGGACAACCTGGAAAGGAGACATTATACTGGGGGGACAACCTGGAAAGGGGACATTATACTGTGGGGACAACCTGGAAAGGAGACATTATACTGTGGGGGCAACTTGGAAAGGGGACATTATACTGTGGGGGCAAAGTGGAAAAGGGACATTATCCTGTGGTAGCCATTGGGGTGGGACAGGTTAATGTATGAGGGGCCACTGGGGGGGATCTGTTAATGTCTGATACCTCTGCAAGGGTATTTGATGGTGTGATGGGCCACTGAGGGGCAATACATTGTAAGGGACCACTTAGGAGGCATTATACTGTATGAGGTCTACTAAGGGGCATTATACCATGTGGGGCATTATAATTTGTGTGTGTTAGGTATTTCTAAGGGTTGGTGATGGGGGGACCCATTTATGAAACCTTTGCACTGGGCCCACCAATGTGCTAAAATGGCCCTAGGAGAATTTTGCTGGAATCTGAAATACTAATACAGCAAAATCACCCCAAAAATGACATTTCAGAAGCTTTACCCCTCAAAGAATTTATCAAGGGGTATAGTGAGCATTTTGACCCCACAACTGGTTCATAGAATTATTATTATTATTATTATTATTATTAAGCCATGAAAATGAAAAATGCCATTAAATGTCACTTTAGCCCCAATTTTTTTTACTTTTTTCCCAAAAAAAGAAAAATAATAGTAATAATGCTGTGTTTAAGCATCTACATTATGGTCACCACACCAAGACTACATTGAAGTTTTAAGACAACTATCATAATAATAATGATAATAAAAATTCCTACATTCCAAATCAGATGTACTGATGATCTACTCACAAGATCACACCAGAGTTTCGACTCTTGTAGACCATAACAAATATGAAGCTGTAAACTCGAATTTCAGTTTTACTCTAACACGAGGCACCAAGCTATATGGTTACAGTGCAAATTTAACCCATGCGAGTTATTGTTGAAGGCATTTTACCCAAAACATCCCCTTATATACCTACTTATCTTGGCTTCGTCTACTACCATTTTAACCCAGTTATAACAATGGGCCAATTTTGGACTTTTCCAGGGCCACTTTAGGTTCCCAATCTGCTCTTGTCTGTATGAAAGCTGAAGCTGATACCTCAAAGTCTACTAAGGCTTGGTTTCAAAAGAAATTCTGGGAAATTCTCCAGTGGCTATCACAGTGACCTAAGTTAAACGCCATAGACAATCTTTGGTGGGGTAAGGCAGTTGCAGCAGGCAAAGCCAAGACTAATGGTGACCTTAAGGCTATTGACCATGAGGAATAGGTTAAGATTCCTCAAGAATGCGGCCAGAAGCTGGTGTCTTACTCTGCATCACATTTGCTGTAGGTCATGATAGCAAAATGGTGCTCTGCTAAATGTTTAAGAATAGCGATCATAAAGAAACAGATTTGACCTAAAGATTCCAATTAAATCTAAACTTTTTTCCAATTGGATAATAATCTCTAGTAACCCCTATCTCATGATGCAAATCAGCCATTGAGATGTCATTGGCTGGATTACTCTATTAGAGGAGGCAACACTGGATCAGATCCACTAATTTGGCTACATTGGGTTTGGTGGACTACATTGAAGAACAGCGGCAGTGTATTTTTTTAAAATTACAAAACCGCTTGTTTTATTAGTTGTCTAGCGCAGTGTCTGCTTTTTGCAAACAAAACTAATTTGCAACTGGAGTTGAATAAATTTCATTACAACTGTACATCAAAGCTTTTCCTCTGACTCTGATACTACTATATTACTATGACAACTTCTCCATTGTATTACCTCGTTCTGATACCTGCTACTCTATTCCCAGGTTGCTCCATTAGTCAGTACTACTCTGTGGGTGCAACCTGGGGGTTCTCAGCAGCAAAGTCCAGATGTTCATAAAAGAGAGTCTACTAAAATGTCTCCTAAACCAGTAATAGTGCAATGCAGTGCCCATTAAGCATAAACATACATTTGTGGCTACAAACCTGCAAAGCAACTGTAGGCAATTACACACAGGGGGGAAAAAAGTATTTAGTCAGCCACCAATTGTGCAAGTTCTCCCACTTAAAAAGATGAGGCCGGCCTGTAATTGTCATCATAGGTAGACCTCAACTATCAGAGACAAAATGAGAAAACAAATCCAGAAAATCACATTGTCTGATTTTTAAAGGATTAATTTGCAACTTATGGTGGAAAATAAGTATTTGGTCACCTACAAACAAGCAAGATTTCTGGCTCTCACAGACCTGTAACGTCTTCTTTAAGAGGTTCCTCTGTCCTCCACTCATTACCTGTAGTAATGGCTCCTGTTTGACATTGTTATCAGTATAAAAGACACCTGTCCTCAACCTCAAACAGTCACACTCCAAACTCCACTATGGTGAAGACCAAAGAGCTGTGGAAGGACACCAGAAACAAAATGGTAGCCCTGCACCAGGCTGGGAAGACTGAATCTGCAATAGGCAAGCAGCTTGGTGTGAAGAAATCAACTGTGGGAGCAATAATTAGAAAATGGAAGACATACAAGACCACTCATAATCTCCCTCCATCAAGGGCTCCATGCAAGATCTCACCCCGTGGGGTCAAAATGATCACAAGAATGGTGAGCAAAAATCCCAGAACCACACGGGGGGACCTAGTGAATGACCTGCAGAAAGCTGGGACTAACGTAACAAAGGCTACCGTCAGTAACACACTACGCCGCCAGGGACTCAGATCCTGCAGTGCCAGACGTGTCCCCCTGCTTAAGCAAGTACATATCCGGGCCCGTCTGAAGTTTGCTAGAGAGCATTTGGATGTTCCAGAAGAGTATTGGGAGAATGTCATATGGTCAGATGAAACCAAAGTAGAACTGTTTGGTAGAAACCCAACTCATCGTGTTTGGAGGAGAGTGAATGCTGAGTTGCATCCAAAGAACGCCATACCTACTGTGAAGCATGGGGGTGGCAACATCATGCTTTGGGGCTGTTTCTCTGCAAAGGGACCAGGACGACTGATCTGTGTACAAGAAAGAATGAATGGGGCCATGTATTGTGAGATTTTGAGTACAAACCTCCTTCCATCAGCAAGGGCATTGAAGATGAAATGTGGCTGGATCTTTCAGCATGACAATGATCCCAAGCACACCGCCAGGGCAACGAAGGAGCGGCTTCGTGAGAAGCATTTCAAGGTCCTGGAGTGGCCTAGCCAGTTTCCAGATCTCAACCCCATAGAAAACCTTTGGAGGGGGTTGAAAGTCCGTGTTGCCCAGCGACAGCCCCAAAACATAACTGCCACAGTGTGTGCCAACCTTGCGAAGACTTACAGAAAACGTTTGACCTCTGTCATTGCCAACAAAGGATATAGAACAAAGTATTGAGATGAACTTTTGTTATTGACCAAATACTTATTTTCCACCATAATTTGCAAATAAATTCTTAAAAAATCAGACTGTGATTTTCTAGATATGTTTTCTCATTTTGTCTCTCATAGTTGAGGTCTACCTATGATGACAATTACAGGCCGGCCTCATCTTCTTAAGTGGGAGAACTTGCACAATTGGTGGCTGACTAAATACTTTTTATCCCCAATGTATATTTAAAAGTTAATTCTATCTGTCTTACTTCATCAGTTTATAGTCACAAAGGTAATGTATGTTGTTTCTCCTTTGAATGGCCCCCACATGGCACAACGTGTTTGTTTTTTATTGAATCTACACAGTATAAAGCAGTGTTTCCCAATCTTTTCAGGCTCAGGGCACCCCTAACAAATTTTTTATACCAAAAAATTTTAATAACGCAGATCAAGTTGGATAAAAGCATGCACTCATCTTCCCAACCAGCGTGTCATGGCGCCCTGGCAGGTTTCAAAAGCACACATGAATCATACAGGCTCGATGAATCAAAACAGTCTTATAGAGTTTTATTTTCCTATGTCTCCTGCTATCTACCTGCCAACTGCTACATTGCAGATTGGCTCTTCTTAACATTCTGTCATGTGAAAGAGGAAAACCTCCTTGTTGCTATTAGTATCATATCGCAAAAAGGGTCATGGTAACTAAGGCTACATCTGTATAATACAGCTACAACAGGGTCAAAGGTAACCCATAGCAACAACAAAGAATGCAACAATTCAGTGCTAAACAGTGGGGTCAATATCAAAATGGTGTAATTTTTTTGTAAAAAGTTCAAGGACCCATTTTCAACACTCTTACAAATAGATTATATAAACTGTATGAATTAAAAACATTCTAAATAGAACTATGCATGTTTTTACTAGTTACTCTACAAGTTTACTTCTTTAGATCCCTCGAGATTTTATCCCACAGCTCAGAGAGGTGTATAAGTGTCTTGTGTGTGAAGCTTCTGCCGTCCATGTTAAACCAAGATGTGATTCATGTATGTTGAATATTATTATAATTGTTTGTCTGCTGTTTTCTTTTACTTCATCTCTTAAATTATAACATAAGGTAAGTAACAGCATTGTATCGTCCTGTATAATATTATATCAGATAATGACTACATTGTATTGTCCTGTATAATATTATATCAGGTAATGACTACATTGTATTGTCCTGTATAATATTATATCAGGTAATGACTACATTGTATCCTCCTGTATAATATTATATCAGGTAATGACTACATTGTATCGTCCTGTATAATATTATATCAGGTAATGGCTACATTGTATTGTCCTGTATAATATTATATCAGGTAATGACTACATTGTATCATCCTGTATAATATTATATCAGGTAATGACTACATTGTATCGTCCTGTATAATATTATATCAGGTAATGACTACATTGTATCGTCCTGTATAATATTATATCAGGTAATGACTACATTGTATTGTCCTGTATAATATTATATCAGGTAATGACTACATTGTATCGTCCTGTATAATATTATATCAGGTAATGACTACATTGTATCCTCCTGTATAATATTATATCAGGTAATGACTACATTGTATCGTCCTGTATAATATTATATCAGGTAATGACTACATTGTATCCTCCTGTATAATATTATATCAGGTAATGACTACATTGTATCGTCCTGTATAATATTATATCAGGTAATGACTACATTGTATCGTCCTGTATAATATTATATCAGGTAATGACTACATTGTATCGTCCTGTATAATATTATATCAGGTAATGACTACATTGTATTCTCCTGTACTCATGGTATATTATATAATATTAAGCTCATACAGTATAATACGCTGCTTATTACAGTCTCCTTAGATTATACATAGAGTAGATGCACATGCATAGGGAATAGACAAAAACAGAAATTGTAATTTTTTTAATATTGTTTTGGTTTTGACCTTGTGAGAAAAACAGTAAATCTGTTTTGTTTTGTTATGTGGCATAAATATTGATTGCACCCTATGGGTCTTTTCTGTTATGGTAAATTCATATATCTGTTTTTACTGTATGTACACTATATATTCTCTTATATATATAAAAATGAGTTTCTGTCTGTCTGTTCTTTATGCGCGACTGGACCAATCCTCAACAAATTTGTGACACAGGTACATCAGGTGTTTGGGAAGGTTTTAGACCGAGTCTCAGCTCTCTAGGATGTACCGTTCCTGAGATACAGTATTTCCAAAAAATGACCTGCATTAGCCAATACAAGCCTGCAAGTCTTTCACTTATATTCCAACTGCCATACACACGGTCACATGTCCCTTATCAGCCAATAGAAGCTCGCAGGCGCTCCAGATGCACATGCACACAGCTTTACTCCAGGTTTCCATAACAACTCAGCCATTTTTCTTCAATGCTGTAGGTCAGCTTTAAAGGGGCCGGGCCCTGTGGATGCACTGTGGTTACACAAGGTCACATACACACAGCTTTACTCTAGGTTTCCATAACAACCGACCGCAGGTTTTTCACTGATATCCAAACTGAGATATTCATCATCACATGACACTTATGGACCAATGGAAACTCACAGGTTTTTCAGTCTTCACATACACACAGCTTTACACCAGGTTTCCATAACAACCATAACAATTATGGGGCCACTACACAAACAAAAAATGAAATATACCCCTGCAAAGCTGGGTCCTTCTGCTAGTATATTTATCCAAATTAATTTGCTGCGAATAAACAGCTATTTCCTGTCTGCAGAGACCCGGGGTGGGCGGGTGGGCGGCAAAATGGCGGAAGCCCTTGGATACTGTGGTCATGTCTCTTTCTCTCTTCTCTCTCTCTCTCTCTCTCTCTCTCTCTCTCTCTCTCTCTCTCTCTCCAGCACAGACAACTTTTATTAATGTGGAAGGATCTGCTAACAAGCAAAGACACGCCTACCCAATCACATCACTAGAGAATATCTTGTGACCGTCTGATGTCACAAAGGTCCTTACTAATTATTCGTTGCCGCGAAGCGTCAAGAAATCCTGATTCAATGCGAATCGAAGATTTCCAGAAATTCGGATCGAATTCCACTTCTGCAGCTTCGATTCGCTCATCTCTAGCATAGATGTAGCAGAGTAAACCTGAACTTCTCCAATTGGTTAAACTGCTGCAGCTGGGTGATTTTATCACAGAAGACAAGTCAAGTCAGTAAGTTCAAGTCAATAAGATGTAATAAAGCTGTGCCAAAAAGGTTGTATCTATGTTTATACTACCAGTAATACAAAGAGGTGAGTTGATATATGTGTGTATACTTTTATAGCGAAAAAACAAGTCCATGAGTTCTATAAACCAGACCACAATAGAAGGCTTTAGACTTAAAGGTATCTCAGAAGTTCACGAACTACAAGTTCTCATCTTCCTTCTGGTTCTTCTCACTTATCTCATCTCTCTTACTGGGAATCTGACCATTGTCCTACTGGTCTGTCTTGATCTCCATCTGCACACTCCCATGTACTTCTTCCTGTCCAACTTATCTGTGATCGATATACTGAGCTCCACTACAACGCTAAACAAAATTTTTGTTATTTTTGCAACCCAAAACCACATGGTTTCTACTGTGACTTGTATGACCCAGTTATATATTTTCTGTACTGCAACTGGTAATGAGTCTGCAATTTTGGCTGCCATGAGCTTTGATCGCTATGTAGCCATCTGTAGACCTTTACATTATCACACAGTCATGAGTCGGAGACTCTGTGCTCTGCTGGCCTCAGTCATCTGGGTTTGTAGTTTCATAGAGATGATTCCTGTCATTGTGATGATTTCCAGGTTCACTTGTTACATTTCCAGGGAAATTGATCATTATTTTTGCGACATGTTGCCCATCCGGGACATTACATGCAGTGACACTTCACTTTTGGACCTTTACATTCTAATTTATGGTAATCTGGTTCTATTTATGTTACTTTTTCTGACTATAACTTCTTACGTTTTCATTATTACAAGTATATTAAGAATCAGCTCGAGTACTGGCAGACGTAAAGCCTTCTACACGTGTTCCTCACACATCATGGTGGTTTCCATCTTCTATTCTTCTCTCGTCTTACAATATGTAGTAACAGTTTCTGTGAGCAATATGGGTTTCAACAAAATCTTCTCTCTGTTTAATACGGCTGTTGTCCCCATGATGAACCCTGTGATCTACAGCCTGAAAAATAAAGATGTAAAATCTGCCCTTAGACAAAAACTCAAATTCTGTGGCATCAAATTTTTACAATTTTAAAATGATATCTGGACTTTTTGAAGTAAGGATCACACATCAAGGTCCAATATTAGTCAAAATCGACTGGGTCATTTTATTTGAGGCAGGGTTCCTGGGTGCTATTGTAGAGAACATCTTTCTAAACTGATTAAAAATTTTCCTTTACAAGACCTCCATTGACACTGGATAGGCTTAAATGTTAAAGGGGTTTCACATCAATACTTAGAGATGTCAGAAAGAAGGAGCTCAACATTAACAACCAAAAGACACAATGAGTAAGTGTGCACTCCCTCCTGTCTTTTCTTCATATGCCATACTTGATATTTCTTACATGCCATTTATTGTGTATCATTGGTATTGTTTATATCACACTGTATAACACTCACGTTGGACTTAAAAGGGTTTTCCGGGCAAAAAAATATATTTTTTTTTAAAAAGGTCTGTTAGTGCTATTAATGGGTTAGTGCACCCATATACCTTAAGCAGTGTTTTGAGTGATTTCTGAATTTCTCTGGGAGCTCCTGGCATCCTCTGCATTTGTGTACATTGTGTAGCTTCCTGCTGTCTTATCCTACAACTATCATGATGCATTGAATGAGCTGACTCACACTACCTCCCTCTCCCTCTCTCACACCCCCCTCCCTGTCTCCCTAGCTATCCCGCCCACTACTAGCCCTTCCCTACAAACTAACTCAGACCACCTCTCACCCCATCATACTTACCTGTCTTCGTGTCCAGATATTATGGACATGGGAGATGACTTCCTTCTGTGCGGATGGCTTCTCCTCTTCTTTGACATCTGCCGGCGCATGCGCAATATTCCCGACATTGCGCTGAAGCCAGCACTCCATCTCTACTGCGCAGGTGTGGAAGACTCCTCCAGCCTCCCTTGCCTGCACAATAGAGATGGAGTGTCGGCTACAGTGCAGTGCCAGGACTCCGGCTGTATTGCGCACACGTCGGCAGACATCAAAGAAGAGGAGGAGCCGTCCCCACAGAAGGAAGTCATCTCCCGTGCCCAGAAGAACAGGAAGACAGGTAAGTATGATGGGGTGGGGGGTAGTATTGGTGAAGTTACCTTTCCAGAAACGGGGAAATGGAATGTCACTGGATAATCAGAAAATGTGCTGTTATAATTGCCCATAAGCAATTCCCAATAACAGCTGCTAGAGAAAGGATAGAGATAGTGAGCTCTAAAGACCCATCCCGTGTCTCCACCTAATTGCCGCAACTGTACTAATAACAGGGACAACTGGACGACAAACCTTACTCTAGTTAAGTGATACACAGAACAGGACAATTGTAGACACAAAGGAGAGATAGAACTGCACTCCAATCGAAGTTATGCTTCAAACAATTTTTCTTTATTAGTGCCAAACCTACAATCACAGAGAATGATTGTAGAACAGAAGATTGTAGGTTCGGCACTAATAAAGAAAAATTGTTTGAGACATAACTTCGATTGGAGTGCGGTTCTATCTCTCCTTTGTGTCTACAATTGTCCAGTAGGGAGGTGGCCAGCCCTACACAGAACAAGCTCCCAAAAATCTTTCTACTACCTGTGTGCTGCCTTGACATATTTTGACACAGAACAGGACAAGACGACACAACAAAGAAGAAGAGTGAGCAAGCCAAGGGTCAAAGCCAGAGAGAAAACAGTACCAAATTGCAATCCAAAAGAGTAGTCAAAAGCCAAAAAGCAGAGGTCAGTAAATACAATATAAGAGCAAGGACAAACGCTTAGCAAGGTCAGAGACACAATAGCCAGCAACCAAGTGTGGGCTGACGGCCAGTTTAAGGAAGTCCAGAACCCGCCCCAGGCTTGATTGGCAGATAAGCTGTCAATCACAAGCACACAAAAGTTAACCCTAACGGTGCCGACACAAAATGACAAGAGTCTGGGAGCAGGTAATCATGAGTGGACAATCAGAGGATGACACAGGAGTTCGAACGGGTGAGGACGTAACATGTGCCTGGGGTGATCACATGAGTAACCCAGGGATATGGATAAATATACATTTTTGCTAATGCAAGTAATTTAGAAGGTAGGCGGGGTGAGGGTGTTTAGATTAGTGTAGAAATTGCATTTTATCTCGGACAACCCCTTTAACTCATTATGGGTATTACTTATATGACACCAGATTAATTCACACTGGATTTCACTGGTTTGGTGGCATTTTTATTGATGGAATGTTTATATTTGACTCGCTTTTATCTCTGGGGTGAGATGAGATGGATGACATTATTTGGGATAGGAGAGAATCTCTATAAAGGGAGTCTACCACCTCTCCCATGCATATTCCATGTCATCACCATGTTACAGACAACATGAACGCTGATAAACATTGTATCATGCATAATGTTACATGCATAATGTTGTGGTTTATAGAGATATCTCTACAACACCAAATCCAAAAAAACGCTGTATAAAATGTAAGGAGAACAAGAATGCGATGATTTGGAAATCTAACCATATTTTATTCACACTAGAATATACAAATATAGAGACATATCAGAAGTTAAAGAGGTATTCCCATCTCAATGATCCTATCTATACTGCTAGCTAATGTAAATTCAAGAGTTTTCCTAAATAAATTGTTTTAGCAATGCTGCTTCACTGACCTGCTATGTGAAATTATTTCCCCCATTGTTTACACATATTGTTGTCAAGGCACTCGGCCTGTTATCTGATCGCACTTCTCCCTGGAGTTGTTTGTTATTTCTCTTCCGCACAGACAATCAGTTCTGCTACTTTCAGTTTGCTGACAAAGGCTCAGACAGTGTGTGTTTTCTCTCTCTCTATGTAAAAACAAAGATAACGCTGAGATAACTGCAAGTCAGTTGTCTAGGTGCATGTAAGTGTTCTCCAACCCTGTGTAATGTAATATACATTTATTGTGCATATTATTTGATCTGCCTTTATATTAGATTTCTAGTTATCATAATAAATAATCTCTCATGGTAAAGGCAATTTCTATATCTACTGAGGTTCTTCATAGTGTCCTGTCCATCACACAGCCAAAGCTTCCCACCAGCTTGCTGCATTTAAAATGGCATGTAAATCACTGCATAGGCTCAGGAATACTTCCATAAATCTATGGGGCAGATTTACGAAGAATGATGTATTGTATGCCAGTCTTAATAAAGGTCTCAATCCAGAAATGGCACCATTTTCTTTGGGCCAAAGCTCATTTAAAATGGATTGAGGCAAGCTGGAAACCTGTTCTGTGGTCAGATGACTCAAAATTTTTACTTCTTTATGGTACCCATGGATACCGTGTCCTGTGGACTCAAAAAGGACCATACAGATTGCCACCAGCACCTGCATCTCTAATAGTATGGGTTTGCATTAGCACTAGCATGGACAGCTTACACACCTTGAAAGGCATTAGCAATGCTGAGCAGTATATACTGTAGAGGTTTTAGAACAACATTCTCCCATCCAAACATCGCCTCTTTCAGGTCTTGCATATTTCAGCAAGACAATGCTAAACCACATACAGCATCCATCACAACAGTATGGCTTCTCAGAGAAGAGTCCAGGGGCTGAGCTGGCCACCTGCAGTACAGACCAGAAAACTTTTGGCATTATGAAATGAAGAAACAGCAAAGAAGAACCAGGACTGTTGAGCAGCTATAATCCTACATCAGACAAGAAAGGGATAACATTCCATTCCCAAAACTCCAGCAATTGGTCTCCTTACTTCACAGACATTTACCGACTGTTGTAAAAGAAAAAGAGGGGATGCTACACAATGGTAGACATGGCCTTGACCCAACCTTTTTGAGATGTGTTGCTGCTACCAATTTCTAAATGACTAACTTTCACCTTCTGAAATACGATCTATGTTCTATTGTGTAACTTTTGCCTTCTGCTATGTGTTCTATTTCTATGGTTTAACTTTCACCTTCTGATATTTGTTCTATGTTCTATTGTATAACTTTCACCTTCTGATATTTAGTCTGTCTGCTATTGTGAATAAAAAATGGTTACATGAGATTTCTAAATCATTGCATTTCTGTTTTCTGCACAGTTTACCTAGCACCGCACAGCAGTTGGGGGCTGGATGAAAGTGAATATTGACATTGTGAGGGCAGGGCCGCTTTAACCATAGGGTCAATGGTGCACTTGCACTGGGCCCTGTGGTAGCGGGGGCTCCTTTTGGACAGTCCTGCATTTGCTATCCCGCTGTCCAGGGCAGTGGGTCCTTACTGCACCAACTCATCGGCGTCCGGAGGACACCAATGAGTTGAAGTCAGTGATGAAGTAGGGAGCCTTTGCACAGGGCCCACCCATGTGTTAAAATGGCCCTGGCCAGAAAAGCAAGAGAAACCCTATAAAAACAGGTAACTTGACATGTCTGTATGTGGTCTAATGTCTGTTATTTACATACACACGTGGACAAAATTGTTGGTACCCCTTGTTTAATCACAGAAAAACCCACAATGGTCACAGAAATAACTTGAATCTGACAAAAGTAATAATATATAAAAATTCTATGAAAATGAACAAATGAAAGTCAGACATTGCTTTCCAACCAGGCTTCAACAGAATTGTTAAAAAGAGAAAACTCATGAAACAGGCCTGGACAGAAATGATGGTTCCCTTAACTTAATATTTTGTTGCACAACCTTTTGAGGCAATCCCTGCAATCAAACGATTCCTGTAACTGTCAATGAGACTTCTGCACCTCTCAGCAGGTATTTTGGCCACTCCTCATGAGCAAACTGCTCCAGTTGTCTCGGGTTTGAAGGGTGCCTTTTCCAGACGGCATGTTTCAGCTCCTTCTAAAGATGCTCAAAAGGATTTAAGTCAGGGCTCATAGAAGGCCACTTCAGAATAGTCCAATGTTTTCCTCTTAGCCATTCTTGGGTGTTTTTAGCTGTGTGTTTTGGGTCATTATCCTGTTGCAAGACCCATGACCTGCGAACGAGACCAAGCTTTCTGACACTGGGCAGCACATTTCTCTCTAGAATCCCTTGATAGTCTTGAGATTTCCTTGTACCCTGCACAGATTCAAGACACCCTGTGCCAGATGCAGCAAAGCAGCCCCAGAACATAACAGAGCCTCCTCCATGTGTCACAGTAGGGACAGTGTTCTTTTCAAGATATGCTTCATTTTTCCGTCTGTGAACATGGAGATGATGTGCCTTGCTAAAAATTTCGATTTCTGTCTCATCTGTCCATAGGACATTCTCCCAGAAGCTTTGTGGCTTGTCAACATGTAGTTTGGCAAATTACTTTTGTCAGATTCAAGTTGTTTCTGTGACCATTGTGGGTTTTTCTTTCATTAAACGAGGGGTACCAACAATTTTGTCCATGTGTGTATATGCCATTTGCGATTTCCACACAACAATATTACAAAACAATTGCAGCAATATACACTTATCAAAGTGACAGCAATATTACAGTCTTAACTTTAAGACATAATTCTACCAAGCAACAATACTGCTCACGGCGTGCAGCACATATAACCTGGCACAACTTATAGCCATGACCCACAACAAGGTCAGTGATAACCCATAGCAGCAATTCAGTGCTAAACAGTGGGGTCCATATCAAGGTTCTGAGGGTGGAGGACCCATTTTCAATCCTCTCACAAATACATTGTAGAAACTGTATTACTTAGACATATTCTAAATAGAAATGTGTATGTTTCATTGTATACAGACATCGGCACTTATTACTATTACTCTGCGGGCTTATTACTCCTTCAGACCTCTTGAGATTATATCCCACAGCTCAGACAGATGTATAAGTGTTGGAGCATTTTATGTGTGAAGCTTCTGCTGTCCATGTTACAGTAGGATGTGATTTTGGTACATTCTTTTACTTTGCTATTTCTTTAATTTCATCCCTTATAATATTACATAAGGTAAGTGAGTACATTGTATTGTCCCTGCCATGTGTCATACCATGAGCTCATACTTATTACAGTCTTATTACACCCTCTGCGCCGCGAAGCCGTTTTTTTCGTCGGAAACAAAGTCCCGCGCATTGCTTTAAAAACCCTTTCAAGTGAAGGGGTTTTTAAGCAAAGCTTCACAAGCCTTTCCCTATCCAGTCCCTATCCAGTTTTCCGACATTTAGGTCAGATTTGCAGCAGACGGAGTGCCATGCAAGTGTGAACCCACCCTCAGATACACATCCATAAAAAAACACTGTCTCCATCTGTCATTACAGCCGACGAGAGTTTCCTCCTAGTAAGGCACTAGTATACCCAGGCACACACTGCACACAGGCATCAAACAGGTTAACGTCTAGTACTCTGGAATAGTAAAACAGCTCAATTATTTCAGGGTTACAGTAATGTTAGAGCAGCAAAGACAAACTTATTCATGTTAACCTCACACACACAAAGCAGAGTACGTTACAGTTTACCCAGAGCAGGAGACATTCAGGGAAACTGCAGAGGGAGCAGAGACTAAATGGCTCTAACGCTGGAGCTGAGGTGACTAGAGACGTGATCTCGGTATTGTTTTAAAGCTAAGAATCTTGTTTGTAGCCCACCTAGGCTTTGCATATCCTCACAGCTTCACTTTAACCATTGTGCAGGAGAACATGAGCAGCTGACAGTGCAGGGAGAGGAGAACATGATTTTATTATTCTCCTGTCCCTGTCACTTCCGATGACCCCAGAGGAGGGGACACCATGGACTGTTGTTCATGATTTCATCCCCCATTATCAATCATAAAGCATACTTGCCATTTAACCCCTTATATCATGCGTTCAATGCTGACCTAAGTCATTTTGCAGAAAAAAAGGAAAATAGAATTGTTCTCCTTGTTAATAAAAAAACAACAACATAGACACAACTGCTATTATCACACCTGTAACAACCTCTAAAATTAATTTAGTATGTTATTTATTCTACATGGCAAACACCAGAAACCTTAAAATTCAGATGTCAGAAGTCAAGTTTTCTGATCATCTCTCAAAAACAAAAAGTAATAAAGGGTGATCAAAAGTTTTATGTACCCACAAAATACAAGGTATCATAAAGCTACATTGTAATAAATGTAAAAAGTTATGAAAGTGGAATGCAGAGACGTATAAAATGTTACTGGTGTAAAGTTAAAATGTGATAGACGGCTAAAGGGTTAAAATGCATATAAAGCACGGGAGATATGTGTCAGGAATATTTATTTGAGCCAAAAATTCAAAATCTGCAAAAAAATAAAAAATAGAAATTTTATATTTCAGGAGGGTTTTGCAATTTGAATGTGAAGGGGATTAAATAATTTCCATTTTCAATTAGGATAAACTAAAGCTGTGCAATGAATCAAATTAATTCCATTAACCACTTCAGTACCAGGCCGATATCTCTGGTTCAGGACCAGACACGGGTTTTTCGGGGTTTTTCGTATGTGCAGTTTTGAGGGCTATAACATTTTTGTCATTTGCGTTATTCAACTAATTTCTCAGTCTTTTTTTTTGGTGGCACTTTATTTTTATGCTTTTTTTATTTGTTTTTTATATCCGGGGAAAATATAAACAAAAGAGGAGGGAAAACAGGTCTGTTTTTCACTTTTCACTTTTTTTTTTAAATTTAATTGCACAAAGTGCTATTTTTTAAAAAGTTTTTCCTCTCCGTTACCGTAATTTTTATTTTGTATTGTGTCATCGGGGGTGGGGCTAGAACCTGTGACATTGGCGTGGTATTGGCATATTATTTATTTATTTTTTTATTATTTTACTTTAATTTCTTTTTTTTACTTTTCTATTTTGTTTTATTTATTTATTTTTTTACATTGTGTCCCCATAAGGTCATAATAGACCTTTGGAGACATCTGAACACTATTTTTTTGGTGGGGGGGCTGATTTCTCCTGTAACTTGGGCTGATACATTTAGCCCCAGTTAAAGAAGGAGTACAGCCTCCTGCCCATAACTACAGAGCTGATATGGGTCCTCTAGGACCCAGCAGCTCTAATAGTCTCTGATACCCAGCAGATCACAGCTCCCATAGCTGTGTATACAGCGCTCATTGAGTGATGTGTATACAGCAATTGGGAAGGCAGGGATGGTAATAAAGATGGCTGTAGATGGCTCCAGCTGTAGTAACAACCAGCTCCCCGATTCTGTACATGCACAATTTTGTTAAGCTGCTTAAAACTGCAACGATGTACCGATGCTTCCTAGAAGAACAAGGGAGGGTCTGGAAGACATGAAAATTGAGATTAAAATTAAAAAAATTGGCTATAAATTTAAATAAAAATGAAATTTTATTTTTTGTCAAAAAATCACCCAGACCTTGTACAGACATGTGTTTACCCCAGTCATGCTTAAATCCGCTTACTGTAGATTTTCCAACCACTTCTGCTGCAAGTTTATTCCAAGCCTCAACTACTCTCATCTGATTTCAGATTGTGCCCCTTGTTCTTTTCTTTATTTTTTACTTTTCACATATTTAATAGTTTTATAACTTTTACAAGTCTCTTCCATCAGGTAATGACTACATTGTATCGTCCTGTATAATATTATATCAGGTAATGACTACATTGTATCCTCCTGTATAATATTATATCAGGTAATGACTACATTGTATCGTCCTGTATAATATTATATCAGGTAATGGCTACATTGTATAGTCCTGTATAATATTATATCAGGTAATGACTACATTGTATTGTCCTGTATAATATTATATCAGGTAATGACTACATTGTATCGTCCTGTATAATATTATATCAGGTAATGGCTACATTGTATCGTCCTGTATAATATTATATCAGGTAATGACTACATTGTATTGTCCTGGATAATATTATATCAGGTAATGGCTACATTGTATTGTCCTGTATAATATTATATCAGGTAATGACTACATTGTATTGTCCTGTATAATATTATATCAGGTAATGACTACATTGTATCCTCCTGTATAATATTATATCAGGCAATGACTACATTGTATCGTCCTGTATAATATTATATCAGGTAATGACTGCATTGTATTGTCCTGTATAATATTATATCTGGTAATGACTACATTGTATTGTCCTGTTAAATATTATATCAGGTAATGACTACATTGTATTGTCCTGTATAATATTATATCAGGTAATGACTACATTGTATCCTCCTGTATAATATTATATCAGGCAATGACTACATTGTATCGTCCTGTATAATATTATATCAGGTAATGACTACATTGTATCGTCCTGTATAATATTATATCAGGTAATGACTACATTGTATCATCCTGTATAATATTATATCAGGTAATGACTACATTGTATTGTCCTGTATAATATTATATCAGGTAATGACTACATTGTATCGTCCTGTATAATATTATATCAGGTAATGACTACATTGTATCCTCCTGTATAATATTATATCAGGTAATGACTACATTGTATTGTCCTGTATAATAATATATCAGGTAATGACTACATTGTATTGTCCTGTACTCAAGGTATATTATATAATATTGAGTTCATACATTATATTGCGCTGGTTATTACATTCTGCTTAGTTACATATAGAGTAGATGCACATTCATTGTTTCTTTAAATTTATATTTCTTTTGGGACAAGAGTAGTATTACTGTTACAATATACTTAACCCTTTAAGAACTGGACTATTTTGAACCTTTAGAAGCAAGCATTAAATATATATTCAAGAGCCCCTATTTTATTTTTAAGGACTCATTTTTGTTGTATTTGCAATTTTTATTGCCAACATTTTGTAGGTACATGATATTTATTTGCTTTTATTCATTTTTAAGGGGATAAACAGAAACAGAAATTGTCATTTTTTGCAATGTTGTTTTGGTTTTGAATTGTAGGAAAAACAGTAAACCTGTTTTCTTTTGTTATGTGACATAAATATTAAATGTATCCTATCTGTTTTTGAATAATTTGCTACTTTTAAACTGTGTATATATAAGATAGATAGATAGATAGATAGATAGATAGATAGATAGATAGATAGATAGATACAGTCATATGAAAAAGTTTGGGCACCCCTATTAATCTTAATCATTTTTAGTTCTAAATATTTGGGTGTTTGCAACAGCCATTTCAATTTGATATATCTAATAACTGATGGACACAGTAATATTTCAGGATTGAAATGAGGTTTATTGTACTAACAGAAAATGTGCAATATGCATTAAACCAAAATTTGACCGGTGCTAAAATTTGGGTACCCTTATCATTTTATTGATTTGAATACTCCTAACTACTTTTTACTGACTTACTGAAGCACAAAATTGGTTTTGTAACCTCACTGAGCTTTGAACTTCATAGCCAGGTGTATCCAATCATGAGAAAAGGTATTTAAGGTGGCCAATTGCAAGTTGTTCTCCTATTTGAATCTCCTCTGAAGAGTGGCATCATGGGCTCCTCAAAACAACTCTCAAATGATCTGAAAACAAAGATTGTTCAACATAGTTGTTCAGGGGAAGGATACAAAAAGTTGTCTCAGAGATTTAACCTGTCAGTTTCCACTGTGAGGAACATAGTAAGGAAATGGAAGACCACAGGGACAGTTCTTGTTAAGCCCAGAAGTGGCAGGCCAAGAAAAATATCAGAAAGGCAGAGAAGAAGAATGGTGAGAACAGTCAAGGACAATCCACAGACCACCTCCAAAGAGCTGCAGCATCATCTTGCTGCAGATGGTGTCACTGTGCATCGGTCAACAATACAGCACACTTTGCACAAGGAGAAGCTGTATGGGAGAGTGATGCGAAAGAAGCCGTTTCTGAAAGCACGCCACAAACAGAGTCGCCTGAGGTATGCAAAAGCACATTTGGACAAGCCAGCTTCATATTGGAAGAAGGTCCTGTGGACTGATGAAACAAAGATTGAGTTGTTTGGTCATACAAAAAGGCGTTATGCATGGCGTCAAAAAAACACAGCATTCCAAGAAAAACACTTGCTACCCACTGTAAAATTTGGTGGAGGTTCCATCATGCTTTGGGGCTGTGTGGCCAATGCCGGCACTGGGAATCTTGTTAAAGTTGAGGGTCGCATGGATTCAACTCAGTATCAGCAGATTCTTGAGAATAATGTACAAGAATCAGTGACGAATTTGAAGTTACGCCGGGGATGGATATTTCAGCAAGACAATGATCCAAAACACAGCTCCAAATCTACTCAGGCATTCATGCAGAGGAACAATTACAATGTTCTGGAATGGCCATCCCAGTCCCCAGACCTGAATATCATTGAACATCTGTGGGATTTGAAGCGGGCTGTCCATGCTCGGCGACCATCAAACTTAACTGAACTGGAATTGTTTTGTAAAGAGAAATGGTCAAAAATACCTTCATTCAGGATCCAGGAACTGATTAAAAGCTACAGGAAGCGACTAGAGGCTGTTATTTTTGCAAAAGGAGTATCTACTAAATATTAATGTCACTTTTCTGTTGAGGTGCCCATACTTTTGCACCGGTCAAATTTTGGTTTAATGCATATTGCACATTTTCTGTTAGTACAATAAACCTCATTTCAATCCTGAAATATTACTGTGTCCATCAGTTATTAGCTATATCAAATTGAAATGGCTGTTGCAAACACCCAAATATTTAGAACTAAAAATGATTAAGATTAATAGGGGTGCCCAAACTTTTTCATATGACTGTAGATATAGATATGAGATAGATAGATAGATAGATAGATAGATAGATAGATAGATAGATAGAGCAGAGCTAACCTGAACTTCTACAATTTGTTAAACTTCTCCAGTGGGATATCTTATCACAGAAGACAACAAAAAACAATGAAAGATCATTGGAAGTTTAACCAATTGGAGAATCGTGCATATATATATAATTTTTATTTATTTTTATTTTTTAAAGAAGTTTCTTTTATTTTCTTCAGAGGGGTGTTTGGCTGCATAAATAATACTTTGATATACTTTGATGTATCTCTGACTTCCATTAGGTCATAGGTATAATATGATTATGTCTCTGGCAGATCCAAGGGAAAAAGTAATCCGGCTGCACCATGGATGCAAAATACTGATCAAACACACTAGTCTGAATTATCCCTAATATACAACCATGATCCAACAGCTGAGTTTGCAGATTCCAAAATGGAAAAAAGTATTTATTACAGATTTATGGTCATAACTAGTGTAGATACAATTTATTACTGTAGAAAAATTCACTGCACTTTGGAAATCTCACATAAACCACAGCAAATTCTAAAATTGTCGTGAGCCATATTTATCCCTAAATAAGTATAACTGAACTCTCTATCAGGAAACACATCAATAGGAACCAGCCTGTCCCGGATTTCAGTTCAAAGTCAATAAGATGTAATAAAGCTGTGCCAAAAAGTTTGTATCTATGTTTATTCTACCAGTAACACAATAAGGTGAGTTGATATATGTGTGTATATAGTTTTATAGTGAAAAAACAAGTCCATGAGTTCTATAAACCAGACCATGATAGAAGGCTTTAGACTTAAAGGTATCTCAGAAGTTCAAGAACTACAAGTTCTCATCTTCCTTCTGGTTCTTCTCACTTATCTCATCTCTCTTATTGGGAATCTGACCATTGTCCTACTGGTCTGTCTTGATCTCCATCTGCACACTCCCATGTACTTCTTCCTTTCGAACTTGTCTGTGATCGATATACTGAGCACCACTACAACACTAAACAAGATTTTTGTTATTTTTGCAACTCAAAACCACATGGTTTCTACTGTGACTTGTATGATCCAGTTATATATTTTCTCTACATTAACTGGTAATGAGTCTGCAATTTTGGCCGCCATGGGCTTTGATCGCTATGTAGCCATCTGTAGACCTTTACATTATCACACAGTCATGAGCTGGAGACTCTGTGCTCTGCTGGCCTTAGTCATCTGGGTTTTTGGTTTCATAGAGATGGTTCCTGTCATTGTGTTGATTTTCAGGTTCACTTGTTACAATTCCAGGGAAAT
Organism: Leptodactylus fallax; assembly: GCA_947044405.1. Lineage (NCBI taxonomy): Eukaryota > Metazoa > Chordata > Amphibia > Anura > Leptodactylidae > Leptodactylus > Leptodactylus fallax. The sequence goes on from CAMRHE010000113.1 coordinate 5,248,776, forward strand.
TGATCATTATTTTTGTGATGTTTTGCCCATCCGGGACATTACATGCAGTGACACTTCACTTTTGGACTTTTACATTCTAATTTATGGTAATATGACTCTATTTATGTTACTTGTCCTGACTATAACTTCTTACGTTTTCATTATTGCTAATATATTAAGAATCAGCTCTAGTGCTGGCAGACGTAAAGTCTTCTACACGTGTTCCTCACACATCATGGTGGTTTCCATCTTCTATTCTTCTCTCATCTTACAATATGTAGTAACAGTTTCTATGAGCAACATGGGATCCAACAAAATCTTGTCCCTGTTTAACACGGCTGTTGTCCCTATGATGAACCCCCTGATCTACAGCCTGAAAAATAAAGATGTAAAATCTGCTCTTAGACGAAAACTCAAATTCTGTGGCATCAAATTTTTACAATTTTGAAATTGTATTTGGACTTTTTGAAGTAAGGATCACACATCAAGGTCCAATATTAGTCAAAATCAACTGGGTCATTTTTCTTGAGGCAGGGTATTCCACTGTGCTACATCTTAACTGATTAAAAATTTTCCTTTACAAGTCCTCCATTGACACTGGATAGGCTTAAAGTTTAAAGGGGTTTCCCATCAAATACAAAACAAAAACAAAAATATCTTAATCCTTGTATTACATGAAGTTAACTTTGCACATTAGATACAATCATGGTAAATTGTCATCTGTGAGCAGGACTATGTTCCAACACCAGGTGACCAAAGGTTGTGTTTTTTCTGGCTAAGGAAACATCAGGGTAAATATAACAAAAATAAAAGCTACACATTTGTAGCCAATTCTCCATTACAAACAGAGGACACCCCAGTGGTCATCACAGACTTTCACATATGGGTTGTCTTTGGAAGTCCTTAGAGATGTCAGAAAGAAGGTGGCTCAACATTAACAACCAAAAGACACAATCTCCTTTATCTATCTTTTTGATGAGAGTCATGGATATACAGATTTTACTGTGCCCATAGAGAATATCTTGTACACTTCCTTCTGTCTTTTTTCCATATGCCATACTTGATATTTGTTATCTGCCATTTATTCTGTATCATTGATTTTGTTTATATCACACTGTATAACACTCATGTTGGAGTTAACTCATTTTGAGTATTACATATATGACACCAGATTAATTCACACTGGATTTCTGTGTTTAGTGGCTTTTTTATTGATGGAATGTTTATATTTGACTCATTTTTATCTCTGGGGTGAGAAGATATGGATGACATTATATGGGATAGGAGACATTCCCTTTAAAGTTAGTCTACCACCTCCCCCATGCCTATTCAACGTCATCACCATGTTACAGAGCACTTTACACTGATAAACAACATACCTTTATTATTTATACTCGCCCTCCAACCTCCAACTGGCCATCATATATCGACCGCCAGGACCTACTGCTGCCTTTATCAACCACTTCCTATCCACTGACACCCCCACCATCATCATGGATGATTTCAGTATCCCCATTAACACAAACCACCCCTCCGCTTCCAGTCTCCTGTCCCTCACTGCCTCCTTTGGTCTCTCTGTATGGTCCTCCTCTGCCACCCACACAAAGGGGCACACGCTCAACCTCATATTCACCCGCCTCTGCTCTCTAGTCAACCTCTCTAACTCGCCTTCCACACTCTCTGACCACAACCTGCTGACATTCTCTGCCCTCTCCTCTGTAATAGACCCCCCCAACCCCTAAACCAACACCCCCCCACAGGAACCTTAATCACCTCGACATCCAAACACTCTCAGACTCTCTCCTACCGCTTGCTGACATATCCTCACTCCAGGACGCATATGCCGCTCCTTCTTTCTATAATACCATTACTTCAGCCCTTGACTCTGTGGCCCCCTTCACAAACACAAGAGCCCGACCGACCAATAGGCAACCCTGGCACACTAACCTGAATAAAAAACTGAGATATGTCTCACGGTTTGCAGTACGCCTCTGGAAGAAAAGCCACTCCCAGGAGGACTTCCTCAAGTATAAAAAGGCAGTTCTCACATTCAAGAACACACTCACCTCTACAAAGCAGGTCTACTTCACCACACTAATATCTGCCCTATCCAGCAACCCCAAACAGCTATTCACTACCTTCAACTCCCTTTTCGTCCTCCTGCGCTCCCTCTGACATCACTTATCACAGCTGGTGACTTTGCCTCTTATTTCAAAAGAACGCCATAATAGCATGACCACAAAAAAATAATAAAATAATATCATTTTATTAACATAAATAATGAACCAAACATATATGGGGAGATAAATAATGAAGGTACACCATAATATAACGATAGGGAGGGAAATGGGGGCCACAATAATAATAAATAGGGGATATATACCGCTGGTACAAATAAATATGTATAAGAATGGTTGAAAACAACCTATATAGCACTATATATGCATAAACATACCACAAACAGTATAATAGCCCAAAGAAATCTAGTAAATACTAGAAAAATGGAAATAAATGTAAACATAATAAGCCACCATTACAACCTCACCTAGTCACACTCCACCCCAACGAACGTTTCGCCAGACGGCTTCATCAAGGGGGCGTGTGGCATGGTCAAACAGCTTAGTTTAAATATACAGCGATGTCCAATCCACTGAAGCACACAGATCACATGTAAAAACACACCTGAATACTAAATAATGATATGAAACAACATGGCAAATCACTAAGAAACTAAAGCTCCATGATGACAATGCATAGTAATGCTAAACTGAAAGGCATTGATACAATATAACCCCCGTTAATCGCGGGAGTACATTCTGTCAAGGATAAATGAAAGTAAATAGGGGTAAAAAGCGGTAAAGCAGCGCATACGCGGAGGTTAGCGCATGTCATCACGAGATCTCGCATTGTAATAACCAAGCCCAGCGTATGCGCTAAATAATACCGCTGCATCAACACCAAGAAGTACAAAACATACAATGAGCGCCTGCGCGAAAAAAAGGGGACAATATAAATAACTTATGCATAAAAAAGATAAAAGTAATGTGAGAGAGATAAAATGGTGAAAAAAAGTGAAAAAAAGTGCAAGTGCGAAGTAAAACATACAGTGATGAAAAAGTGCATAAAATGATGTCAGAAATTACATATAATAAAGTTTACAAAATATAAGAACAATATTAAAATGTACAAAAATAGTCATACAAGTGTAAATAGTGTTTATAATACTGATGATAACAGTGTAAACAATATATATACTATATGATAATAATAATAGAGGTATATGTAAAAAAAAAAAAAAAAAAAAATTTTAATTATTATTGTTCTTTTCTTAATATGGTCCCCAAGTTGCATTTTCGAAAACAGGTGCAAAAAGTGTGGGAAAGGAGCAGTTCTTCATATGACACTCAGGACACATCAGCAAGACAAATCTACAAAAAGCATAAAAAAATTTTTTTTAAAAAAAATGTTAAAAGACCATACAACACAATAGGTCAACTGGGAGCTCAAGCAACCAAAATAATAAACCAATCAAAGATAACTACAGAAAAGGTGCAAAACTAATTTGTTCATTTAGGCCAGAGGGTTGTATAGTTTTAAGTGTAAAAATCCATTTGCACTCTTTTTGTGCAAGGATTTGTTTCCAATTACCCATCCTAGGTCCCATTTTTATTCCATCAATAGCTAGTACTCTAAATCCAGTTGGATCAGAGTTATGGAACAACTTGAAATGTTTGGGGATAGTTTTAAGTGAAGAAACATCCTCACAATTTTGAGATGCGACAATCCCCAACACATGTTCATGGACGCATCTGCGAAGCTCACGAGTTGTAAGACCAATGTACACTAAATTAAACCACATGGGCATGTCGCATGATAAACTACTCCCATTGAATGACAAGAAAAATGGGAGAGAATGCGAAACCGTCGTATCCCATCACTACCAACAAATTCACAGCCCGAATCAATATTCGTACAAGCGACACACTTGCCTCATGGACGACAACCGTTTTTGGGACCAGAACCACCGAACAAGGAACTAACAGTTCTATCAGGAAAATGGCTCCGTACCAACATGTCCCGCAGATTCCTTGAACGATGATACGTGATGGAAGGGCGTGGCCCTACATAACGTCTAAGAATGGGATCACATGTAAGTATGCCCCAATATTTCCTCAAAATCCGCTGTGCCTGAAACCAACGGGAGTTAAAATTAGTAATGAACCTTACCTGTTGTTTTGACTGTATCGATCTACTTCGGGTATATGATGGCTGTAAAAGTTTATTTCGTCGTGAAGTTGTAGCCCGAAAACAAGCATCACGAATCCACCGTTCTTGATAGCCACGTTGTCTAAACCTTGTACTTAATTCATGGGCAGACTTTGTGAACGATGTTTCAGTAGAGGAAATACGACGGGCCCACAAAATTGGCCTACAGGAATATTACGAATTAATGACCTAGGATGTGCAGAATTTGAGTGTATTAACGAATTAGTAGCAGTATTTTTACGAAATAATTCAGTCTGTATGTTGCCTTGTGAATCCACACACAATTTTACATCCAGGAAATCGATCTCTGTTGTGCTCCAACTGGTTCCGTAAATTCAACTGGTTCCGTAAGATTTTCAATAAATTCAACTGGTTCCATAAGAAATATTGTCCTACAGCTCCAGGGAACAGCTATGGGGGCGGCATGTGCGCCCGCCTACGCTGATTTGTTCCTGGGGCTGTGGGAAAGAACAATATTTCTTACGGAACCAGTTGAATTTATTGAAAATGTACATTTCTGGGGAAGGTATATCGACGATGTACTCTTTATCTGGCAGGGTTCTTTGGAAAGTCTTGAAATTTTTTTTGACATCGTTGAACCGTAATAACAAGAACATCAAATTGACTTATAAATGGAGCACAACAGAGATCGATTTCCTGGATGTAAAATTGTGTGTGGATTCACAAGGCAACATACAGACTGAATTATTTCATAAGAATACTGCTACTAATTCGTTATTACACTCAAATTCTGCACATCCTAGGTCATTAATTCGTAATATTCCTGTAGGCCAATTTTTGAGGGCCCGTTGTATTTGCTCTACTGAAACATCATTCACAAAGTCTGCCCATGAATTAAGTACAAGGTTTAGACAACGTGGCTATTAAGAACGGTGGATTCGTGATGTTTGTTTTCGGGCTACAACTTCACGACGAAATGAACTTTTACAGCCATCATATACCCGAAGTAGATCGATACAGTCAAAACAACAGGTAAGGTTCATTACTAATTTTAACTCCCGTTGGTTTCAGGCACAGCGGATTTTGAGGAAATATTGGGGCATACTTACATGTGATCCCATTCTTAGACGTTATGTAGGGCCACGCCCTTCCATCACGTATCGTCGTTCAAGGAATCTGCAAGACATGTTGGTACGGAGCCATTTTCCTGGTAGAACTGTTAATTCCTTGTTCGGTGGTTCTGGTCCCAAAAACGGTTGTCGTCCATGTGGCAAGTGTGTCGCTTGTACGAATATTGATTCGGGCTGTGAATTTGTTGGTAGTGATGGGATACGACGGTTTCGCATTCTCTCCCATTTTTCTTGTCATTCAATGGGAGTAGTTTATCATGCGACATGCCCATGTGGTTTAATTTAGTGTACATTTGTCTTATAACTCGTGAGCTTCGCAGATGCGTCCGTGAACATGTGTTGGGGATTGTCGCATCTCAAAATTGTGAGGATGTTTCTTCACTTAAAACTATCCCCAAACATTTCAAGTTGTTCCATAACGCTGATCCAACTGAATTTAGAGTACTAGCTATTGATGGAATAAAAATGGGACCTAGGATGGGTAATTGGAAACAAATCCTTGCACAAAAAGAGTGCAAATGGATTTTTACACTTAAAACTATACAACTCTCTGGCCTAAATGAACAAATTAGTTTTGCACCTTTTCTGTAGTTATCTTTGATTGGTTTATTATTTTGGTTGCTTGAGCTCCCAGTTGACCTATTGTGTTGTATGGTCTTTTAACATGTTTTTTAAAAAAAAATTTTTTTATGTTTTTTGTAGATTTGTCTTGCTGATGTGTCCTGAGTGTCATATGAAGAATTGCTCCTTTCCCACACTTTTTGCACCTGTTTTAGAAAATGCAACTTGGGGACCATATTAAGAAAAGAACAATAATAATTAAAAAATTGTATTTATTTTTTTTTTTGCATATACCTCTATTATTATTATCATATAGTATATATATTGTTTACACTGTTATCATCAGTATTATAAACACTATTTACACTTGTATGACTATTTTTGTACATTTTAATATTGTTCTTATATTTTGTATACTTTATTATATGTAATTTCTGACATCATTTTATGCACTTTTTCATCACTGCATGTTTCACTTCGCACTTGCACTTTTTTTTCACTTTTTTTCACCATTTTATCTCTCTCACATTACTTTTATCTTTTTTATGCATAAGTTATTTATATTGTCCCCTTTTTTCGCGCAGGCGCTCATTGTATGTTTTGTACTTCTTGGTGTTGATGCAGCGGTATTATTTAGCGCATATGCTGGGCTTGGTTATTACAATGCGAGATCTCGTGATGACATGCGCTAACCTCCGCGTATGCGCTGCTTTACCGCTTTTTACTGCTATTTACTTTCATTTATCCTTGACAGAATGTACTCCCGCCATTAACGGGGGTTATATTGTATCAATACCTTTCAGTTTAGCATTACTATGCATTTTCATCATGGAGCTTTAGTTTCTTAGCGATTTGCCATGTTGTTTCATATCATTATTTAGTATTCAGGTGTGTTTTTACATGTGATCTGTGTGCTTCAGTGGATTGCACATTGCTGTATATTTAAACTAAGCTGTTTGACCATGCCACACGCCCCCTTGATGAAGCCGTCTGGCCATCTAGATTTCTTTGGGCTATTATACTGTTTGTGGTTTGTTTATGCATATATAGTGCTATATAGGTTGTTTTCAACCATTCTTATACATATTTATTTGTACCAGCGGTATATATCCCCTATTTATTATTATTGTGGCTCCCATTTCCCTCCCTATCGTTATTATGGTGTACCTTCATTATTTATCTCCCCATATATGTTTGTTTCATTATTTATGTTAATAAAATGATATTATTTTATTATTTTTTTTGTGGTTATGCTATTATGGTGTTCCATGGTTTTACATGGTCTACAGAGTTTTTCATGCTTAGCTATTAGCCCTTTTTTGTGTTTGATTATCTCTTATTTCAAAAGCAAAATTGACAACATCAGAGACAGTCTCACCCTACACCCCCGACAACCACGCTACCCAACTGCTCGGTGCTCTTCATCTTTAACCTGTTTCTCCACCATCACTGATGAAAAGCTCTCCACCCTAATCTCTAAAACCCACCTCACCTCCTCCTCCACCTCCTGTGTGCTTGACCCAATCCAATCACATCTCATCCCCAAACTCACTGAAGTCATTATTCCTGCCCTAACCCACCTCTTCAACCTATCCCTAACCAACGGATCCTTCCCTTCCACCTTCAAACATGCTACCATCACCACCTATACATAAGAAACCGTCCCTTGACCCGTCCTCTCCAGCCAACTATCGCCCAATGTCACTGCTCCCATATGCCTCAAAATTGCTTAAGCAACACGTCCACTCTGAACTATCATCCTATCTCTCATGCAAAGTGCTCTTTGACAGACTACAATCAGGCTTCAGACCCCATCACTCCACAGAAACTGCCCTAACCAAAGTTTCTAATGACCTTCTAACTGGCTAAACCAAATGTCACTATTCTGTCCTCCTCCTCCTTGACCTCTCCTCTGCCTTTGACACAGTCGATCACTTCCTCTTGTTAGAAACGCTCTCATCCCTTGGCATCTCAGACCAGGCCCTTTCCTGGCTCTCCTCATACCTCACCAACCACACTTTCAGTGTCTGCCACTCACACACCACCTCCCCGCCTCGCCCTCTTTCTGTAGGTATCCCCCAAGGCTCCATCCTAGGACCCCTCCTGTTCTCCATCTACACCCTCAGCCTTGGCCAACTCTTAGAATCTCATGGTTTTCAATACTATTGCTATGCTGACGACACTCAAATATATCTCTCTGGACCAGATATTACCTCTCTGTTGTCCAGAGTCCCAGAATGTCTAGCAGCCGTAACCTCCTTTCTCTCCTCCCGCCTTCTCAAACTCAACATGGAGAAAATGAAGTTCATCATTTTCGCCCCACCTCGCATAGCCCCTCTACCTGACCCATGTATCAAAGTTAATGGAACCACACTTATCCCAGTCCGACAGGTCCGCTGCCTTGGGATAACCTTAGACCCTGACCTATCCTTGTAAAATAAAGACTGTCCGTAAACTGTAAAATAGTCTACAATTGAATGAAATCCTTACTCACGTGTTCACCCTTAAGGTAACATTATTGGAGGACTCGGCTTCATATAAAACATGGAGATTTATTGAAGTCTTCATGGGAAACAAATACATGGAAACCTTCCAACATAACAGAAATATCAGTCAATGTCTTACAATTCTTAGGAGAAGTGTTGTGTTAGGTTTCTTCAAGGTGGTTCTCTTGCATCATCTTGGCTCATGCTTATTCATCAATGTGTGTTGGTCTTCTGCAGGACGATTCTGCCATATGTTCTTCCAGGGTCAGAGACAGGGACAGGCCCCATCGAGAGGGAGAGACCCAAAGTGAGAAACAGAGACCCCCACCGAGAGTGAGACACCGACGTGTGTCTGTCACTCATTTATATACATGAAAGGTGGTGTTTCCCAACATCCTCATACTTTCTACTACTGTATTTGGTCAATACCAAAATAGTCATATCCCATCCACACCCATGCACCATAAGTTACAAGAGCTTTGTCAGCAGAATACAATTAACCCTTAAAGGTCTTGAATATTGCAAAATAATATTATTTAACATTTCCCCCTCTTGAGGGTGATATGCATCTGTTTGAACCCTCAAGATACATATCATTAGACAATATTCATTAGACTACATCTTCTTTCTTCTTTTTGAATACTGGAACTTAATTTTCATAAATAAATTAATTGTTCATATAACAATAATTTTATCAAATTGCAATAAATTATGACATTAATAAATGTTATGGTAAACCGTGATCAAATATGAAAATGATTTGATATACTAACTAAACTAGACTTCTAGTCTTCTTTCATCATCTTCTTCTGGTCATCTTCTTCTGTCATAATAGAAGGTTTAGCACAATTGTTCATTGTTGAAGGTTTTGACTTTGTTAACGTAAAGTCCTTTAGTTTATAGATTTCCGTCATATTGTGCAGATATTATAACATTGTCCAATAAAGTTCATATTATGAAGATATTGATATAACAACACAGTCCATATATTAATTATGTATTCCTTATGATAACTTTGTCATCAGACACAGACTGTGGTGGAATTCTTCTTCTTCACCTTGACCACTTGTTGTGTAGCAGCTGTGACACTTTTGAGGCACTGCACTTCACTTTGCACAGCACTGCAAAGTGTTAATTTGACACACATCTCTGCCGCTTTGTCACTTCAGTTCATTTAGTATTAACAGTCTCAAGTTTTGCAGTTGATGGGACTCCATAAAAATGTTGATGAAGAACAATTTTTATAACTCAGTCCAATTATCATCAATGTTTCCAAACTCCAGTAATAATTTTCATCAGTAACTGTTAAATTATGAACACAGTCCTTGGCATAAGCTTTTCGTGTATAGCTCAATACCTTAAAGTTGTTTCTTTCTGCACATCTTTTTCTTCTTGTAACTGTCAAAGTCTTTTATTAATATTTGATATCAAACTTTATCATAATCTTGGACTTGATTGAAGATAAATTTCCCTTGCCTAATATTCACCCAAACTCGGTGACTTACTACCTTATGATATCACAGTGTACCATATCATTCATAATAATAATTATCATTTTATATGCCGAATATTAATATGATAATAACAATTATTGATATTCATATTTTATCAAATGATCACACAATACTACTTTGGATACAATAATACATATATATATATATATACACAACATACACATCTACGCTATATATCAACATATATATACTTTAGTTCACTTGTGATGACAAATTGCAACATAATCTTGAAACAGTGTGATTTCATTATTAATTACCATTTTATAGAGAATCACAATATTTATTCTTTGATTATAACTTAGCATAAATATACTAAACATCAATATGTTCCAATATGAATGTGTTATCATACTTAATCATAAATTTTAACATACAATCACTTTGCTATCCTTTTTAATAAAGAAATACCTTTATATTTTACTAAATATTATTTTGCTCTTTATTTAAAACAGGATATTCAACTTTATTCATTTAGTCAAAAGATATATGAATACCACATCTTACAGTTGCTTTGTCCTTTTTAACAACTGGCTCTTCACATAAGACTGTGACCTTTAACCTTTTAAATACCATCACTCCAAGAATAGTATAACTGACACTTGTAAAATGTGAACAACTTTTGACTCTGCTCAGAATCAAGTTTAAAATATACATCCTTTACCTCATTAAATGTGTATATTTTTGTGTAATGATTGTATATATGTAAACACATTAAACAACATATGAAATAAGTATTATAAAACATAAATATTCCAAAATATGTCACATATTATAATCAGAAGTTTGCAAAATAAACAAAGAATATATCTCTTGATATAACTGCTCTTTGATCTTAATATTAATTGTCCTTTCATGAAGAAGATTAGCTTATCTCATTTACATATAAGACAATTATATTTTCCCAATGTTTGTAGATGCTGATTGTATATAAGTGTATGTGTACTTTTGTAAGAATACATATACAATAAAACAATACTTGTTATAGCTCATATCCAGCTTTACACACTATGAATAATATATTTATCATTCCTTGATAAAATTACCCCAATAAACCTTTTAACCAAATATACTGGAAAGCTATCTGTATTATCTTTGTCAAAAGCTCTTCTTTGACCATTCATGAACTAGATGTATTGTACATACATGTCTTAGCAGCTGTCACTTACACTCAAACCTCATTTGTTTCTGTGGCTTTAAGAACATATGAGTTTAGATTTTCTGTTTTACATCATATGAGCTTCTTTTTGATGTATCTTAAATATTTCTGCTGTTTCCCAATGAACATTCAATAATGGATCACATAGAACAAAAATAAATATAGACGTCTTTAGATGTGTTATACTTTTTCCTTGGATGCATCCTGGTTTTTTCCTTAGGCCTATTTTTAACATCACAGAACTGCACATACATAAATACATGACAATTACAGTTACACTTACAATGGGCCCAACAGGATCACGTCACCATTTGTTCCTTGTCAATCAACTGACCACACTGTCATACTCTCATGCTTTGAGATGCATGCACTTACACACAAAGTGGATTATACATGGAAAAGACCACATGCAAAATTGTAAGTTATGTCTTATTTTCATTTAAATATGCCATGCTATTAGTCACCATATTAATCTGTTTATCAAATTAATTGTTAGACAATGCATGCATATATTGGCCTATAATGAAAAATTGATGAGTGAATCAACTGTTGCTTTTTCATATATGAAATATCTAAGGAGAAAAATAGATAAAATTTTAGCAGAAAAATCAAATTGATATGCTAACAATTTTAACCAATGGAAAGTTTACTTTCTTGACTTCTAACACTATATGATCATATATATATATATATATATATATATATATATATATATATATATATATATATTTGTTTTGCACATTCTCTGTATCCAGAGTGGGATGTGAGCAAAATATATATATCACCACTTAACAGAGTAGATCAAGTTACTTTTACTTGACACTCATGTAAATATATATATATTATAATATGATTTATACATATAGTATTATTATCAATATCATAATCAGGATTAATTTATACACATCACATAACTATCTGAATTATACCTGATCATTTTAATTTCTCCTCATATGAAAGATTGATTCTTTCTACAGCCTGACTAGTAAAATGATGCCAATAGACAGTCAGTAATATAGCAATATTTTTAAACTCGACCCATAACCTTCCTGTCAATAGCATCCACCAATAGGTTGAGTAATGTTCTGCTATTTATATATTCTAAGCTTTCTGACATTTTTCTGATCTGAAATAGATCAGATGTCAAGGGTGGGTTGCTATGATAATCTAACATTTTGGGAACAGCTGTTACTCTGTCAGGATTGCTATTTTGTACATTCTTTCCTATGTTACTGATTCTATCTATAGCTTTGACTGGCTTAGAGGTTGACATATGTTTATTTACAACTGATAATGGGATTTTTATGAATGGAACTTCTTTCATGAGATATGGCTTATATACTACGTGCAATCTCCTACGTTCCTCATATATTTTCTCACTTTTCTTTCTATGAATAGGTGACACTGTAATCTGATTTGACAGATTTCTCTTAGGTGGTATTATTCTTTGATTTGTCCCTGTTTGTTTTACATTTGTCATCTGTCTCTGATGTCTTCTGGCCATGTCCAGTAAACTAGCAGCTTCAAATAAAGACTTTTTATCTGATGCAATCGCCAAAGTTACTGGATCCAAAAATCTGAATTTCTTCACAAAAGTTCTCACCATCGATTGAGAATTGACTTTGCTGACCACAGCCTTATAAGTCCTCTCAAATCTAGACATAACTGAATATGTAGATTCAGCTCTGCCAATTTTTATTTCATTCAGAATTTCAGATGTTGGCATGCTGTCGCCTGTAGTACACCAAATTAATTTCTTTAATCGGTCTACATCACTGTCCTGTAACCATTCATTTGACTCATTGTCATAAGACATCTTTGCTGATAGACATCTTGCAAAGTTTGCAGGAAGCCAAATTTTAAATAAAAGATTCTTCTGTTCAGAAGATAAATCATATTTACCTGCATAACTTTCAAATATTTCTGAGTTTCTACACACATGGATATTTACATCATATGTGGGAATATCCTTACTCAGATTGGTCAAATGTTTCTATAACTTTATTTTCTGCTTAGTTTCTTTAATTTGTAATTCCTTATATACTGACCTATCTGCGTCTGTGCTATTATTATCTTGAGTGATTTCAGGCTTCATCTGTTCACTAGTCTGTGTCTGTGATGAGCTATATGTAGTCATTACAGACACATGAGCATGCTGAGATTCCTGAGATGTTTGAACAGCTGTCTCTTGTGTATTAACAGAAATTACACTACAGACTTCTTTCTCTGGTACCTTTTCTAATATAATGTTATGGAATACATTAACCATATGCATAATATTCCTTAACTTCTTCTCTTTTTCTTTCATAACACACAATGATTTCTTAGTCTCTTTAATAGAATTTGCTTGTGCGCACTGAGCATACAAGTTCTTCCATATATTCTGTAACCCTTCACTAGGCACATACTTAAACTGTAAGTTACACTTTTTAGACAACGACTGTATAATTTCCATAATTAAATGTAAAATTTTTACTTACAACCGTAGGAAACCGTCACCTTGTAACTTGTAGATTCTCCTTGGAACAACTGCTTCCTTTCATCAGCACGTCTCAGTACGTCTGGCATCTGTTGTCCTCCTTTATTGCTTGTTAGAAAATTCCTCAGTTCATCACAAGCTCTTCTTACACAGTCTTCTATCTGTAGAGGCTTACTAGAACAAGTGCAACTTTCAGATCATAGGAGATTTCATTCATCTAGGTAATTTTCGAAATTTCCTGAAGCTTGCAACTTATAAAACGTGCAAAATACTCTCTCTTCCCCCTCTTGCAAGTAGAAGGAATGAGAAAAAAAAAAAACAGGCAAAAATCGACTGGGCTGGCTCACCAATGTAAAATAAAGACTGTCCGTAAACTGTAAAATAGTCTACAATTGAATGAAATCCTTACTCACGTGTTCACCCTTAAGGTAACATTATTGGAGGACTCGACTTCATATAAAACATGGAGATTTATTGAAGTCTTCATGGGAAACAAATACATGGAAACCTTCCAACATAACAGAAATATCAGTCAATGTCTTACAATTCTTAGGAGAAGTGTAGAGTTATGTTTCTTCAAGGTGGTTCTCTTGCATCATCTTGGCTCATGCTTATTCATCAATGTGTGTTGGTCTTCTGCAGGACGATTCTGCCATATGTTCTTCCAGGGTCAGAGACAGGGACAGGCCCCATCGAGAGGGAGAGACCCAAAGTGAGAGACAGAGACCCCCACCGAGAGTGAGACACCGACATGTGTGTCTGTCAGTCATTTATATACATGAAAGGGGGTGTTTCCCAACATCCTCATACTTTCTACTACTGTATTTGGTCAATACCAAAATAGTCATATCCCATCCACACCCATGCACCATAAGTTACAAGAGCTTTGTCAGCAGAATACAATTAACCCTTAAAGGTCTTGAATATTGCAAAATAATATTATTTAAAAATCCTTCAAGCCACATATCCACACCCTCAACACCTCCTGGCGCCTCCAACTCAAGAAAATCCATCGAATCTGCTCCTTCCTCACCCCTGAAACTACAAAGATGCTAGTTCATGCCCTCATAATCTCCTGCTTAGACTACTGTAACACTCTTCTCCATGGCCTTCCAGCAAATACTCTCGCCCCCCCTCCATCCCACCTTAAACTGTGCTGTTCGCTTAATACCCCTCTCCCCCATTCTTCATCGGCCACTCCCCTCTGCCAATCCCTTCACAGGCTACCCGTTGCCCTGCGAATAGAGTTCAAATTGCTAACGCTGATATACAAAGCCATCCATAACCTGTCCCCTCCATATATCTCTTACCTAATCTCCCCCTACCTGCCCGCACGTAACCTCTGATCCTCCAAAGACCTCCTACTCCGCTCTGCTCTTATCCGCTCTTCACACAACCATCTCCAAGACTGATCCCGTGCATGCCCCATACTCTGGAACTCATTACCAAAACACATAAGACTGACCCCCACAATCACAAGCTTCAAGAAGGTCCTGAAGAC
This sequence comes from Leptodactylus fallax, assembly GCA_947044405.1. NCBI lineage: Eukaryota > Metazoa > Chordata > Amphibia > Anura > Leptodactylidae > Leptodactylus > Leptodactylus fallax. The sequence continues at coordinate 5,263,809 of CAMRHE010000113.1, forward strand.
TCACCTATTCAGGAAGGCCTACAACCTCCAATAACACTACTGTCACCACACCACCACCTGTACAGCCTCTACCCCCACCTTCTGTCTCTCTCCCTCTTCCCTCATATATTGTAAGCCCTTGCGGGCAGGGCCCTCTATCCCACTGTACCAGTTGGTCACTGTTAGTATTATATTTGTCTTATATATCTTGTGTACCATTCGTAAACCCTCAAATGTAAAGCACCATGGAATTAATATAATAATGTACAGCACCATGGAATTAATATAATAATGTACAGCACCATGGAATTAATGGTGCCATATAAATAAACATAAATAATAATAATAATAATAAAGATGCCACGATACGATTTATGGTCTGTACCACCATATTTGGATTCTTCACTTCCCTGGTGTGACATCTAGACCCCCTCTTTTTCTTCCCAACTGGAATTCATGTACATTTGAAAGTTCACTGGATGGCCATCTACCATACAGAAAAATCAGACACACCAGCAGCTGGGGACCCCCCAAGTAATCTTACCAAAAGCAGTATAGAGTTGTGTCTATCCATAGAACAACCAGAGAAGGTGAGTTCCCACCTTCAAGTTCAGTTTTTCAATGATTTCATTTATTAAGGGAAAAATCTATCCTAACCAACCTAGCCTTCTGAAAAAAGTAATTGCCTCCTAAACCTAATTACTGGTTGTGTCACCCTTGGCGGAAACAACTGCAATTGTGTTTGCAAAAACTGCCAATGAGTCTTACACATTTGCAATTGTACCGTGGTATTAATGTTGCTGCTAATAAAAGGGGAGTGATCTTTTAAGAAACTGAACCCTTTTACTAGCAAGGACTTGGAATGAAACTGCATGACCATTTGGAGGGCTGGGGCCATAGTTTGGTTATGCAGAGAGATAGATGACATGCGCATTTCCAACATGTAGAAAGGCACAGTAGTGAGCAAACGTTTACATAGAAAAATAGATGATCTATACAAAAAGGTTGGTTCAACCTGTGTAGTGCAGGCACCGGTCGCTGCTGTGAGCGGCGGGTCCTGGCTGTATTACACAGTCGGCACCTGCTGTGTATGGAGAGAGCTCCTGAGCTCTCTCCATACACCTCTTTACACCCAATCACTTACATGTACGTGAAATAGGGTTAAGGGGTTAAGTAGACATATTCTAAATAGAAATGTGTATGTTACATTGTATACAGACATCGGCACTTATTACTATTACTCTGCGGGCTTATTACTCCTTCAGACCCCTCGAGATTTTATCCCACAGCTCAGAGAGATGTATAAGTGTTGGAGCATCTTTTGCGTGAAGCATCTGTTGTCCATGTTACAGGAGGATGTGATTTGGGTACATTCTTTTACTTTGCTATTTCTTTTACTTCATCCCTTATAATATTACATAAGGTAAGTGAGTACATTGTATTGTCCCTGCCATGTGTCATACTATGAGCTCATACTTATTACAGTCTCCTCAGGATATAGATAGAGTATCTGCACATTGACTGTTTTTTCATTCTTTTTACCCCCACAGTCCAGCAGCCCCACTTTTATTTTTCAGTTACATTATGGGGGGCTTATGTTTTTTTCTTTGAGAAGGTGTAGTGTTTATTGGCATCTTTCGGAGGTGCAACCTATCAAGACAAAAGATGTCACCACTAAGATGGTTAGAGGAAATCTTTAAAACTCTACAACATTTTAAATGATTTATGTTTGCAAAAATATTTAACTTTTAATTGTCTTCAAATTTGAATACAGTTCTGTTCATCAGTGCAAGGGTTAATTCCTTTATATAGTGACTTATTGCCCTCATTTAAAAGAAATGGGAATATTTGCCAACATAACGCAGAACACGCTCTGTCATTTACTGCAAACATGACTTTGTTTGTGACTATAAAATGGTGCTCAGCTTTTCCCACTCAGATACACATCCATATAAAAACACTGTCTCCACCTGTCATTACAGTCGACGAGAGTCTCCTCCTAGTAAGGCACAAGTATACCCAGGCACACAATACATACATGGCGTCAAACAGGTTAACTTCTAGTACTCAGGACTGTTGTTCATGATTTCATCCCCCATTATCAATCATATAGCATACTTGCAATTTAACCCCACATATGCTGCATTCAATGCTGACCCAAGTCATTTTGCAGAAAAAAAGGAAAATAGAATTTTTCCCCTTGTTAATAAAAAAATAACAACATAGACACAACTGCTATTATCACATCTGTAACAACCTCTAAAATAAAATTAGTATGTTATTTATTCTACGTGGTAAACACCATAAACCTTAAAATTCAGATGCCAGAAGTCAAGTTTTCTGATCATCTCACCTCTCAAAAACAAAAAGTAATAAAGGGTGATCAAAAAGTCTTATGTACCCACAAAATACAAGGTTTCATAAAGCTACATTGAAATAAATGTAAAAAGTTATGAAAATGGAATGCAGAGAGGTATAAAATGTTACTGGTGTAAGGCTAAAATGTGATCGATTGCTAAAGGGTTAAAATGCACATAAGGTACCGGAGATATGTGTCAGGAATATTTATTTGATCCATGAATTCAAAATCTGCAAAAAAAAAATTATATTTTCAGGAGGGTTTTGCAATTTTAATGTGAAGGGGGTTAAATAATTTCCATTTTAAATTAGCATAAACTAAAGCTGTGCAATAAATCAAATTAATTCCATTAACCACTTTAGTGCCGGGCCAATTTCTCTGGTTCAGGACCAGACACATTTTCAGGTTTTTTCGTATGTGCAGTTTTGAGGGCTATAACATTTTTATCATTTGGGTTATTCAACTAATTTCTTTGTCTTTTTTCGGTCACACATAGGGCTTTATTTTTATGTTGTTTTTTAATTTTTTTTTTTATATCCAGGAAAATATAAACAAAAGAGGAGGGAAAACGTGTCTGTTTTTCACTTTTCTTTTTTTTTTTTATTTAAAAGCACAAAGTGCTATTTTTTTAAAAGTTTTTCCTCTCCATTACGGTAATATTTATTTTTTATTGTGTTGTTGGGGGTGGGGCTAGAACCTGTGATGTGGGGATGGTATTGGCATATTATTATTTTTTTTTTATTATTTTACTTTAATTTTTTTTATTTTTTTTTTTACTTTTCTATTTTGTTTTATTTATTTATTTTTTTTACGTTGTGCCCCCATAAGGTCATACTAGACCTTTGGGGACATCTGAACACTATTTTTTTCGATTTTTTTTTTTGGTGGGGGAGGCTACAGAAGGAGTACAGCCTCCTATCTATAACTACAGAGCTGATATGGGTCCTCTAGGATCAAGCAGCTCTAACAGTCTCTGATACCCAGCAGATCACAGCTCCCATAGCTGTGTATACAGCGCTCATTGAGTGATGTGTATACAGCAATCGGGAAGGCAGGGACGGTAATAAAGATGGCTGTAGATGGCTCTGGCCGTAGTAACTACCAGCTCACCACTTCTATACCTGCACAATTTTGTGCAGCTGCTTAAAACTGCAAGGACATCCCGGTACTTCCTTGAAGAACAAGCGAGGCTCCGGAAGAGGTAATTCGCCATTTCAAAAAAATTGAGATTATGATTTTCACCACAAACGTGAACTCACTATTAGTCCTGCCAAAAAACCTGATATTTTCTATTCCAGCATTGTCCACCCAGTTGCAAACTATGATCACTGTAGTAAATAATAGGATGGTAGGAGGAGGAAGTCTGCATCAAATATACCTGACAATCTCTCCATGCCATGTCACTGAATTTTTTTTAATTTCATTTAGAGAAAACATGAAAATCAAGATTAGAATCAAAAATTGGCCATATTTAAAAATAAAAATGAGATTTTATTTTTTTTGTCAAAAAATCACCCAGACCTAGTACAGACATGTGTTTACCCCAGTCATGCTTAAATCCGCTTACTGTAGATTTTCCAACCACTTCTGCTGCAAGTTTATTCCAAGCCTCAACTACTCTCATCTAATTTCAGATTGTGCCCCTTGTTCTTTTTTTTTATTTTTTACTTTTTACATATTTAATAGTTTTACCACTTTTACAACTCTCTTCTTTTCTCAAGGCTGTACATATTAAAGAGGATCTGTCACTAGGTCTGAAAAGCCCAATGAAATCTATCATGTGATTGGAGCTGTCATTTTGTTGTTTTGTTTATTCAAATTCATTCAGCCATTCCAAAGATATAAGCCCTGCTAGTGTTGATGTAAATTGCAGTCTACTAGTCAAGTAGGAAGTAACACCGATTGTCATAGAGGACACAGAGTTCCCAGCCCCAGAGAAACCACTGTGTTACCATGTTCTTTGTAGAAGACCCTATTTTTTCATAAACAATAGCAGGGATTATATTTTTGGAATGGCGGAATGGATTTATATAAACAAAACACCATAATGCTCAGGATGACATCATCAATCAGACGAGGTATGTCATTGGGATTTTCAGACCTGGCAACAGCTCCAGTTCTTTAAGACTATCCTATGTTTTATGGTTCAGACCCTCCACCACTTTTATGCCCCACCTGTTCTATTTTATCTATGTCTTTTTGTAGGCGAGGTCTCCAGAACTGGACACAGTATCCCAGGTGTAGTCTCAGCAAAGCTCTACACAGCAGGATTACAATCTTTCTCTTCCGACTGGTTAAATCTCTAGCTATACAGCTCAGTATCCTACTGGTTATACCTGTAGCTAGAGATGAGCGAATTACTCAAAAATTAGATTTGGCAGCTTCGCAGAATTTCGCAAAACGATTTAATTCGATCCAAATTAAATTGCGGCGAATTGCATTAAAAACAGCAATTTTTCTGGCATGCTCAGCGGCCATTTTTATTTGATTCCTACAAGAGCGGCTCTGCGCATGCTTGGTGGCCATCTTTACATGAGCGGTTCTGCGCATGCTCGGCGGCCATATTTATTCTTTTGCTGCACGAGCTAAGAGGACCAGGACATCACAGGGGGTGTGATGCAACAGCAAAGGTAGGAGTAGAATAGCCTTTCTAAAGGCTATTCCGACATGTCCTTAGTTTAAAATGCGATTCGTTACCACAAAGCATAAGGAAATCCGGATTCGATGTGGATCGAAGATTTCCTGAAATTCGGATTGAATTCCACTTTGTCAGCTTCGATTCGCTCATCTCTACCTGTAGCTATACAACTAACTATCTTACTGGTTATACTTATAGCTATACAGCCGAGCATCCTACTAGTTGTACTTCTAGCTATAAAGCTCAGCATCCGACTGGTTATACCTCTAGCTATACAACCGATCATCCTACTGATTATACCTCTAGCTATACAACCGATCATCCTACTGATTATACTTCTAGCTATACAGCCGACCATTCTCCTGGTTATACCTCTAGCTATACAACCGATCATCCTACTGATTATACTTCTAGCTATACAGCCGACCATTCTCCTGGTTATACCTCTAGCTATACAGCCGATCATTCTCCTGGTTATTCCTTTAGCTATACAACCAATCATCCTATTTGCTTTTCCTGCTGACTAGTCATACTGCTGCATCATTTTGAAGCTGTCTGATAACAAGACTTCCAGGTATTTCTTACTCCAGGTATTTATAACTTTTAAATAATATATTTTTTAAGTATCTTTTAACTGTATAAATACATCTTTGATATACACAGTGCATCACAGACAGGCATGCAAAACACTGACCAAACACCCAAGATGCAGCCATGATGTAACAGCTGAGTTTGCATCATCCAAAATTTGTTGCATTTGATTAGAAGGCATTGCCATTGCTCCAAAGTAGTAAGTGGCAATATCTACAGTGACGCCACTGTACATATTGACATATTGACACTCATAGCCCCAAAGAGCATTTTTACATGTTCACGGGCGTAACTAGAAAAGACTGGGCCCCTTAGTAAACCTTTGGCTTCGGCCCCCATCGCCACACAACAAAGTACCCCTTTTCCTGGCCCACATATGATATAACGATCCATTTACACACACTGTAATGTCCCCTAGCAGCCCCTCCACACAGTATAATGTCACAAAGTGGCCTCCACACAGTATAGTGTAATATAGTGGCCCATTCCCAGTATAATATCCCATAGCGGCCCCTCCACACAGTATAATGTCCCTTGGTGGCCCCTCCACACAATATATTGTCCCATAGTGGCCCATTCACACAGTATAATATACCATAGTGGCCCCTCCACACAGTATAATGATTCATAGCGGCCCCTCCACACAGTATAATGTCCCTTGGTCGCCCCTCCACACAATATAATCTCCCACATGGGCCCCTACGGTGTTCGTTGCAAACATTGCCAAAATTTCAGGTTTGGCAAACTATTATTATACTCTGGGGTATTTTCAGACCCCAAAGTATAATGATCATAGGCCCAGGAAAGGTGACAAACATAAAAACCAGCGGTATTTGCCTCTCCTGAGCTCCGGCGCAACTAGCTGCTGTTTTTGGCCCTCTTCGATGACGCCAGCTTGTCCCACATGATGTCTATGACATCACTAAAAAGGCCTGAAGACAGCAAAGAGTCGCATCAGACCCCAGGAAAGGTAAGTAATACTGTTTTTTATTTTTCTGGGATAAAAAGAAAAGAGAGGGGCTCTCCCTAGTGCAGAAATCACAAGAACACATACTGTACAAAGATAGATGGAAACCAACTTGCTAGGTCTCACCTCGTGGGAGTTGTGCAAAGGTAGGCACAACTCTGGTAATGAGCCTCAGTTAACCCTCCTGGATCATCTCAGTCTGGTGCCTGGGTGAAGGTGGCTGCAGCTGGTGGTCCATGTTTAACTAACCATAGGAAAATATACCATAATAGGAGTGACATACTCTCTTTAAATAATATAGATTCACTTTAGATATATTTTAAGCATTTGAAATGTCACATTAAACACAGCAGGTTTTCACACCTGCGCTGGTCTCCGAATGGGGATTCTGTTTCCCATTCCGCTTTAAAAATGCGTAGAGAAAAGTCCGGCAAGCAGGACTTTTCTTTCCGTATTTTTCTGCATTTTTCAGGCGCAAATCAGGCGGAAACCCAGCAGACCCCATTATAATCGAGGGGGTCCGCGGGTAACCTCTTTTTTAATTGGATTAGGTTTCTGTTCATGGGATCACCAAGGGAATCACGAACATAGGTGTGAACCTAGCATAAGCTCTTTGTCATATTGAATCAGGCAACACATCCAAAGAAACCAATCTGTCCTAGTTTTTAGCTCAAAACCAATAAAGAGTAATAAAGCTGTGCCAAATAAGTGGTATTTCTATCCTTATGTTACCATTAATACATAAAGGAGAGTTGATGTCTGTATATACTTTTTTAGAAAAGAAAAATAAATTCACCAATGAGTTCCATAAACCAGACCACGATAGAAGGCTTTAGACTTAAAGGGATCTCCGATGTTCCTGACCTACAAGTTCTCATCTTCCTTCTGGTTCTTCTCATTTATCTCATCTCTCTTGGTGGAAATCTGACCATTCTACTACTGGTCTGCTGTGATCCCCACCTGCACACTCCCATGTACTTCTTCTTGTCCAACATGTCTGTCATAGACATATCCACATCCACTACAGCACTATACAAGATTTTTGATATCTTCACAACACAAAACCACATGGTTTCCACCTTGGTCTGTATGACCCAGTTATATATTTATTCTTCAATAACCTGTAATGAAACTGCAATTTTGGCCGCCATGAGCTATGATCGCTATGTAGCCATCTGTAGACCTTTACATTATCACACAGTCATGAGTCGGAGACTCTGTGCTCTGCTGGCCTCAGTCTGCTGGGGTTATGGGTTCATAGAGATTATTCCTATCATTTTCTGCATTTCAAGGTTCACTTGTTACATTTCCAAGGAAATTGATCATTATTGTTGCGACATTTTGCCCATTCGAGACATTACATGCAGTGACACTTCACTTTTGGACCTTAACATTCTAATTTTAGGCAATGTGAATATTTTTATTTTATGTTTCCTGATAATAATTCCTTATGTTTTTATTATTGCAAGTATTATAAGAATTAGCTCGAGTACTGGCAGACGTAAAGCCTTCTACACGTGTTCCTCACACATCATGGTGGTTGTCCTCTTCTATTCTTCTCTCATTCTACAATATATAGTAACACTTTTTTTAAACAACATGGGTTCCAACAAAATCTTCTCTCTGCTTAACACGGCTGTTGTCCCCATGATGAACCCCCTGATCTACAGCCTGAAAAATAAAGATGTAAAATCTGCCCTTAGACAAAAACTCAAATTTTGTGGCATCACATTTTTATAATTTTGAAATTGTATTTGAACTTTTTGAAGTAAGGATCACACATCAAGGTCCAATATTAGTCAAAATCAACTGGGTCATTTTTTTGAGTCAGGGTATTCCTCAGTGCTCCTGTAGAGAACATATTCCTAAACTGATTATATATGAAAAATATAAAATATGAACAAAATATTAAATATAAAAAAGTGACAGGTATCAGAATGTGGTGAATCCAAGAATTTTATTTTAATTTTTTGCAAAGTTTTTTTTTTTTTTTTTAAGGTGTTGAAACGTAACATAAGAAAAACTATATAAATTTGGCATTCTTGCAAACAAAGTTTTTCTGTAATTCCACCCCAATCTGAATTTTTTTCCAGCTTCCCAGTATATTGTACAGAATATTAAATGGTACCATTACCCAAGTAAAAAATTTTCAGCAAAAATTAAGCCCTCATATGGCTGTGAAAGGAAAAATAAAAAGTTATTGCTTTTGGGGAGGGGAGTAAAAAAATAAAAATCAAAAAAAGTGGCGGGAAGGGGTTAAAGTTTTAAGAGGGTTTCACAGTTATATGGAAAAAAAAAATGTTTAATCAATGTACAACATTGTGTTATATGTTAGACATGTGAGCAGGCAAGCAAGTTTGTAAAAGATTATTATTACCAGAATGGTCCCCTTTGTCCTATTCCTTATGCGGTCCCACGATCACTAACAGTGGTTACATGAATACAGTTAGCTAAATGATATGCATCAAATATATAGATAGTTAATGCATCAATTCACAAACATCATGATATATAATAAATAAATAAAAACATCAATTAATATGTATCAAGGGCCCACGGATGGCACAGCATTAAAAACAGGCATGAATCGGTACTTCCAGAAATCTAGGGGGAAAGATTTATTAAGATTGACGTATTGTATGCCAGTCTTAATAAAGGCCCCTACTGCTGCATGGAAAAAGAGATTTCTGATGAGGTTGCAGACTCTTCATAAATTAGGCATCTCTGCCCCAGAATGGAAATTTATACCAGTTAGGAAGTGGCATACATTTCCATTATAAGTCACACCAGAAAACTGGCATGGGTTATACTTATAATGAATATATCAGATTGTCAGACCAACACAGCCAGCCTCGCTCTGTCCATATTCGTACAATGTGGTGAGCGAGGTGACAAATAGGGGTTTCGACACTCGTTTGGTGCAAGAAAGGGCACCAAATGTGCACCACGATATCATCCCTCTACACTAGTTTTCTGCCCAATTGTTTGTGAAGACAGTTCTCTGTGCAATCCACAAATGCAAGTAAAAGCTTTATCATGCAAAGAAGAAGCCATATATCAACAAAATCCAGAAACATTGCTATTTTCTTTGTGCCAAAGCTCATTTAAAATGGATAGAGGAAAATTGGAAATCTGTTCTGTGGTCAGATGAATCAAAATCTGAACTTCTTTATGGAAACCAAGTAAACCGTGTTCTGCGGACTCAAGAGAGACCATCCGGCTTGTTATCAGAGCACGCACTATCAATGCTGAGCAGTATATAGAGTATTCAGAACAACATATTCTCCCATCCAAACATCTCCTCTTTCAGGGAAGGTCTTGCATAGTCCAGCAAGACAATGCTAAACCACATATCGCATCCATCACATCAGTATAGTATCACAGAAAAAGGGTCAGTGGGCTGAGCTGCCCACCTGCAGTCTAGACCTCTCACCAGTAGAAAATATTTGAACAATACTATTGAAGATTTTGGTTAGAGAAATCCTTTGGTTGAGAATAGCTGAATCTGTGGATCAACTATTAGGCTACCGGTCCCTCTTATCTCTTATACAAGGAATTATAAATAGAAGCACCATGGTCTTCATTAGTGTTCACAGTACTGACTATGACATCACAATACAGTGAATATTAATAAAGCGGCTTGTGGCTGGGTGAAAGTGAATATTGACATAGTCAGGATAAAACCAGGAGAAACTGTAGAAAAACAGGTGAGTTGACATAACTGCATGTGGTCTAATATCTGTCATTTACACATGTGGACAAAATTGTTGGTACCCCTCGTTTAATGAAAGAAAAACCCACAATGGTCACAGAAATAACTTGAATCTGTCAAAAGTAATAATATATAACTGCATGTTGACAAGCCACAAAGCTTCTGGGAGAATATCCTATGGACAGATGAGACAAAAATCGAAATTTTTGGCAAGGCACAACAGCTCTATGTTCACAGACGGAAAAATGAAGCATATCTTGAAAAGAACACTGTCCCTACTGTGAAACATGGAGGAGGCTCTGTTATGTTCTAGGGCTGCTTTGCTGCATCTGGCACAGGGTGTCTTGAATCTGTGCAGGGTACAATGAAATCTCAAGACTATCAAGGGATTCTAGAGAGAAATGTGCTGCCCAGTGTCAGAAAGCTTGGTCTCAGTCGCAGGTCATGGGTCTTGCAACAGGATAATGACCCAAAACACACAGCTAAAAACACCCAAGAATGGCTAAGAGGAAAACATTGGACTATTCTGAAGTGGCCTTCTATGAGCCCTGACCTAAATCCTATTGAGCATCTTTGGAAGGAGCTGAAACATGCCGTCTGGAAAAGGCACCCTTCAAACCCGAGACAACTGGAGCAGTTTGCTCATGAGGAGTGGCCAAAATACCTGCTGAGAGGTGCAGAAGTCTCATTGACAGTTACAGGAATCATTTGATTGCAGGGATTGCCTCAAAAGATTGTGCAACAAAATATTAAGTTAAGGGAACCATCATTTCTGTCCAGGCCTGTTTCATGAGTTTTCTCTTTTTAACAATTCTGTTGAAGCCTGGTTGGAAAGCAATGTCTGACTTTCATTTGTTCATTTTCATAGAATTTTTATATATTATTACTTTTGTCAGATTCAAGTTATTTCTGTGACCATTGTGGGTTTTTCTTTCATTAAACGAGGGGTACCAACAATTTTGTCCACGTGTGTATATATTTGCCGCCTGTGAGTTGCAAAGCTTTCATATTACATTAAATTAAATTACATTACAAAATAGTTGCAGTAGTATACACTTATCAAAGTGACATCAACGTAGCAGTCCTAACTTTAGGACATAATTCTACCAAGCAATAATACTGCTCATGGTGTACAGCACATATAGCCTGGCACAACTTACATGAGTAAGACCCAAAACAGAGTCAATGATAACCCATAGCAGCAATTCAGTGCTAAACAGTGGGGTCCATATCAAGGTGCTGCTCTTACAAATACATTGTAGAAACTGTATTAATTCAACATATTCTAAATAGAAATGTGTATGTTACATTGTATACAGACATCTGCACTTATTACTATTACTCTACGGGCTTATTACTCCTTCAGACCCCTCGAGATTTTATCCCACAGCTCAGAGAGATGTATAAGTGTTGGAGCATCTTGTGTGTGAAGCTTCTGCTGTCCATGTTACAGTAGGATGTGATTTGGGTACATTCTTTTACTTTGATATTTCTTTTACTTCATCCCTTATAATATTACAAATGGTAAATGAGTACTGTACATTTCGTTGTCCCTGCCATGTGTCATACAATGAGCTCATACTTATTACAGTCTCCTCAGGATATACATAGAGTATCGGCAGATTGACTGTTTGTTTTCATTCTTTTTACCCTCACAGTCCAACAGCCCCACTTTTATTTTTCAGTTACATTATGGGGGGCTTATGTTTTTTTCTTTGAGAAGGTGTAGTGTTTATTGATATCTTTTGGAGGACAAAAGATGTCAGCACTAAGATGGTTAGAGAAAATCCTTAAACTCTGCAACATTTAAAAAAAAAAAAATACAGTTATGTTCATCAGTGCAAGGATTAATTCCTTTATCTAGGGACTTATTGCCGTCATTTAGAAAAAAAATGGGAATATTTGCCAAGATAACGCACAGCACGCTCTGTCACTTACTGCAAACATGACCTTGTTTGTGACTATAAAATAGTACTCAGCTTTCCACACTCAGATACACATCCATATAAAAACACTGTCTCCACCTGTCATTACAGCCGACGAGAGTCTCCTCCTAGTAAGGCTCAAGTATACCCAGGCACAAACTGCGCACAAGCATCAAACAGGTTAACTTCTAATACTCTGGCATTCATAGGAGTAAAATTAAGCTAAATTATTTCAGGGTTACAGTAATGTTAGAGCAGCAAAGACAAACTTATTCATGTTAACCTCACACAAACAAACCAAAGTACGTTACAGGAGACATCCACTTTAGATGACCCCAAAAGACGGGGTACCATGGACTGTTGTTCATTATTTAGCCCCCCCTCATTATCAATCATATAGTATACGTGCCATTTAACCCTTTATATGCTGTGGTCAATACTGAGCATAGTACATAAGTCATTTTACAGAAATAAAGTAAAAATATTCAAGTAGGAAGTAACACTGCTTAACATACAGGACACAGAGACCCCAGAGAAACCTCTGTGCTACCGTGGCTGGAAGGCCCAATTTTGCATAGAAACTAACAGGGATTACATCTTTGGAAACGGACTGAAAAGCTGAACGGACTTAGATAAATAAAACACCATAATGCTCAGGATGACAGCACGAGGTATGTCATTGGGATTTTCAGACCTGGCAACAGCTCCAGTTCTTTAAGACTCTCCTATGCTTGAAACCCTCCACCACTTTTATAGCCCACCTTTGCACATGTTCTATTTTATCTATTTCTTTTTGTAGGTGAGGTCTCCAAAGCTGGATACAATATCCCAGGTGTAGTCTCAGCAATGCTCTTCTCATTGTGAAGCTGTCTGATATCAGGACTTCAAGGTATTTATTTTCTGAAGTCCAGGCTAACACAGAACTGCTAATATGATTTTCATATATGGAGTTCCTTCTACCCAAGTACATTATTTTACATTTGGAAAGATTGAACTGCAGTTTCCATTGTTTGGACCATGCATCCATTGAATCTAGATTTTTCCATGTTACAAACCCCTCTAAGAGTATCAACCCTATTGCACACACAAAAATCACAGATTAAATTTTAGAACATATGAGAAAAAAATGCAAATCATTTATTTAACACCAAGTGGCATACATATTATTATCTTTATCCTTTACTATTATATTGGTTCCTTTTTTTCTATTTTTCTATAATTTACAATTTTTAAATAATATAGGTTTTAAGTATCTTTTCTTATTTTGATTGTATAAATACACAATGTACCACTGACAGGCATGAAAAACACTGACCAAACACCCAAGATGCAGCCATTATGTAACAGCTGAGTTTACAGCGTCCAAAATGGGTTACATTTGATTGGAATGGAAATTGACTGCAGGACCTGTGTATCAGAAACATAGAGCTCTGGTCCATATAAACATACAGATTTGTAGTTTTAAAGGTAGTCAGTGACCAGAACCCAGTATATCAACTAATCCCAAATTAAGATGACCTGAATCAAACAGTGTTTTCCACTTGTAAATAGGTGTCTCAATTGCTGAAATATCACCTTTTTTATTAATATGCAAATAAGTTATTTGGAGCAATGAGGATATTGCCATTGCTCCAAAGTAATAAGTGGCAACACCCTCATAGCCCCAAAGAGCTTATTTACATATTGACAATAGAATAATATCTCAGCAGCTGAGGCAGCAATGCACAAGCAGAAAACACTGTTTGACTCATTTCACACTAACCTATCTATCTGCAGGGCTGGGGTGATATGCTGGTTCTGGTGACACTAACCTATCTATCTGCAGGGCTGGGGTGATATGATGGCTCTGGTGACACTAACCTATCTATCTGCAGGACTGGGGTGATATGCTGGTTCTGGTGACACTAACCTATCTATCTGCAGGGCTGGGGTGATATGCTGGCTCTGGTGACACTAACCTATCTATCTGCAGGGCTGGGGTGATATGCTGGGTTCTGGTGACACTAACCTATCTATCTGCAGGGCTGGGGTGATATGCTGGTTCTGGTGACACTAACCTATCTATCTGCAGGGCTGGGGTGATATGCTGGTTCTGGTGACACTAACCTATCTATCTGCAGGGCTGGGGTGATATGCTGGCTCTGGTGACACTAACCTATCTATCTGCAGGACTGGGGTGATATACTGGTTCTGGTGACACTAACCTATCTATCTGCAGGGCTGAGTTGAAATGCTGGCTCTGGTGACACTAACCTATCTATCTGCAGGACTGGGGTGACAGACTCCCTTTAAATACTATAGATTAACTTTAGATACACTTTATGCTTTGGAAATGTCCCATTACCACAGTAGATTCTAAAGTATTCATGGGACAGATGTATCACTGTATTAGTCAAATTTAGCTCTCTGTCTTACTGAGTGAGGCAACTCATCCAAAGAAACCAATAAAGAGTAATAAAGCTGTGCCAAATAAGTGGTATTTCTATCTTTATGTTACCATTAATACGTAAAGGTGAGTTGATGTCTGTATATACTTATAGAAAAGAAAAACAAATTCACCAATGAGAGCCATAAACCAGACCATGATAGATGGCTTTATACTTAAAGGGATCTCAGATGTTCCTGATCTACAAGTTCTCATCTTCCTTCTGGTTCTTCTCATTTATCTCATCTCTCTTGGAGGAAATCTGATCATTCTACTACTGGTCTGCTGTGATCTCCACCTGCACACTCCCATGTACTTCTTCCTGTCCAACTTGTCTGTCTTAGACATATCCAGCTCTACTACAGCGCTACACAGGATTTTTGATATCTTCACAACACAAAACTACATGATTTCCAGTTTGGCTTGTATAACCCAGTTATATATTTTCTGTACATTAACCAGTAATGAGTGTTCTATTTTGGCCACCATGAGCTTTGATCGCTATGTAGCCATCTGTAGACCTTTACACTATCACACAGTCATGAGTCGAAAACTCTGTGGTCTGCTGGCCTCACTCAGCTGGGGTTTTTGGTTCATAGAGCAGATTCCTATCATTTTCTGCATTTCAAGGTTCACTTGTTACATTTCCAAGGAAATTGATCATTATTTTTGTGATATTTTGCCCATCCGAGACATTACATGCAGTGACACTTCACTTTTGGACGTTTACATTCTAATTGCTGGTAATTTGCTTGCAATTATTTTACTTTTCCTGACAATAACTCCTTATATTTTCATTATTGCAAGTATTTTAAGAATTAGCTCAAGTGTTGGCAGACGTAAAGCCTTCTACACGTGTTCCTCACACATCATGGTGGTTGTCCTCTTCTATTCTTCTATTGTATTACAATACATGGTAACAATTTCCGGGAACAACGTGGGTTCCACCAAAATCTTCTCTCTGCTTAACACGGCTGTTGTCCCCATGATGAACCCCCGATCTACAGCCTGAAAAATAAAGATGTAAAATCTGCCTTTAGACGAAAACTTAAACTTTGTGGCATCAAATATTTAACATTTTGAAATTTTATTTGAACTTTTGAAGTGTGGATCACACACCAAATATATGGTGCCTTGGTCAAAACTGAAGAGTCTCCATTTTTCTGGTATTTTGGGAAGGATCGCTGTCCCCTGAAATGAAATCCGGAGCTGACAATCCTTTACCATGTAAGCCGGTAGCCTATTGAGGGCTTCCAGGTTTCTCATTACAATACTTTTATTACAGGCTGCTCTGTATAGGAAAATTACAAGACATTGCAATGCATTATCATTGCATTGTATTGTATAAGGATCAGACTCCCCCCTTTCCCTAGATCAGGTACAAAAATAAATAAACAATGTAAAACACATACATATTAGGCATCTCTGTGTCCAAAAATGCCCTATCTACAAGCCTTTAAAAATATTTTTCCCATACATTCAACAACTTATTGGGGAAAAAAAACATCAAAAGTGCCGAACCATAGTTTTTTTTTGCTGTTATACCTCCCATAGAAATTTGTATAAAATTCAATTAAAATATCAGACATTCCCCAAAAAGGTATACATAAAAATTACATCTGGCCCCACAAACAGAGACACCTTATGCAGAACCATATACGGAAATATGAAAAAATTACAGGTATCAGAATATGGCAACTCCAAGAATTTTTAATTGTTTTGCAAAAATTTAGATTTTTTTAATGTGTTAAAATGTAACAAAAACAATATAAATTTGGTATCCCTGGAATTACAAGAACCCATAGAATACAGGTGACATGTCTTTTTGGCTGTACAATAAATGCAGTAAAAGCAAAGCTCATAAGAAAGTTGCGCAGATGCGGTTTTTCTCTAATTCCACCCCATTATTTTTTTTCCAGCTTCCCAATGCATCGTACAGAATATTAAATGATAACATTAAGAAGTAAATGGAGCCAGCTGATGCCGAACCAGGAGAGTGAAGGGCAGGACATGAATGAAAACTATATATACATGGCAAATCACTGCTGGCGATCACATGACCACATCAGGAATGGTAAAAAGGGGGCCATTTTGGAAATTACAATCTGGACTAAGGGAATACAGATTGACATTACAATCAACGATTCCCCTTACGTCCAACAGCAGCACAATATGGGGAGATAGCAAGTAATTCCTCTAGGGAGGGTTTCCTCGCCTTACAATGTCAAGGACTGTCTGACCAAAGGCAGTTGTCTGGGAACTGCGGACGTCTAAACGATAATGTTTGACAAAGGTCAACTGGGATGACCATGATGCAGCTGCACAAATCTGGTCCAAAGGTAAGGACCGGTACTCAGCCCAAGAAGTCGACACAGCCCTGGTCGAGTGGGCCGTAGAAAAAACTGGAGGGAGTAACTCCTGAATAAGGAAGGAAGACCTAATTGTCTCCTTGATCCATGTGGATAGAGTAGGCTTGGAAGCCTTGAGGCCTTTGTTTTTACCCTGCATATTAATTAGTAGGTTTTCGGCCTTCCTAAACGGTTGAGTGCGGGATAGGTAAATCCGCAGACACCTTACCACATCTAAGGTGTGGAGCTTTTCTTCCTCCTCAGAGGTTGGAGTGGGGAAAAACACTGGTAGCGAAATTAGCTGATTGCTATTATAGCATGAGGGGACCTTAGGGTTAAACCCAGGCAAAAATCTAAGGTGCACCCTATCTGCAAAAAACACAATGTACGGTTCTCTAGAAGAGAGAGCCTGGAGTTCCCCTACTCTTTTGGCAGATGTAATAGCCAACAAAAAAACGGTTTTGTATGCCAAATATTTTAGCTCCGTAGTCTCCAAGGGTTCAAATGGAGGACCGCACAGGCCTGTAAGGACTACCGCAAGGTCCCACTGGGGAACTGGAGATGATACTGAGGGCTTTAGCCTCATTGCCCCTCTCTTTTTTTTTTTTTTTCTTTAGGAAAAAAAACCCCTAGCAACGGGAGGTCACCAGAGACCTCCGTCCACCTGTCCCACACAGGACAGAAAAAAACACAGTGGAGGGAGGTCTCAGGTGCCCTCTTATAGGGCTAGTAGGAGGCACCTTAAATTTGGTGCTAAATAAAGGTTCCACTGTCCTAAACAACACACAGGGGCAGAGATACCCCATATTGTGCTGCTGTCGGACGTAAGGGGAATACAGATTTGCTTCAGCTGGCACAAATATTTAATTTTGCAGTAAGAAAGTTGCAGAAAACATCTGAGTTCTGGATAACTCCTTTAACCATGTTGATGAGGGTAATACAAATACATAGGGAAATATATATTTTACTTTGAAACTTAAAGCATACCTCCAGTTATAACTGATACATCATAAATGATTAGTGTTTGTGAATATATCTTATCCTCACACACAAAGCTTTATGGCAAAGGGAGGGGTGGAATAGGATTCTCCTGCCAGCTGGTTAATTGATTTATTGCCTCATTCTGTGCACTGGTGGCCTCTTAGCTACAAACAGTACAGAATAGTAGAGTGTAACAGCAAATTTTATATTTAATGGACCTGATTTTACCCATCAAATGTCTATGAGGGACAATGTCAAATCCACAGCCTCTCACCTGTCCAGTATATCCACAGCCTCCCCTCTGTCCAGACTTCTACTCACCTCTTCATAAAAATAAATCACATTCATCTGACAACTTCTGATCTTAGTAAAACCATACTGTCTGTCACTTATAATATTATGTACCATCACATAATGCTGTATATAGTCCTGTGCTGTGACGTATAATATTATGTATAGTCATATACTTCTGTATATAGCCATGTAGGAGCCCAGCAAATAGGTTCCCAACAATGGAGGTTAGACTCGCTGGTCTGTAATTACCTGGGGAAGACCTAGAGCCCTTTTTGTAAATAGGCACCACATTAGCCTTGTGCCAGTTCCTTGGCACTGTACCAGTCACCAGTTGATGTATTACCAGCATTGGTGACACCGATATCAACTACCCCCTGTTCTTCTGTATACACATAGCTAAAGAACCCATTTAGTAGCTCTGCTTATACTTGATCCCCAGTGACCAACTCTCCATTACCATTATTTAGGGGACTTTCCTGTTCTGACCTTGTTTTTTTTTGCATTTATATATTTAAAGAATTTTTGGGGGTTAATTTTGCTTTCCTTAGACATCTGCATTTTATTATGTATTTTAGTTGATTTTATTTCCCTTTTACAGATTTTAATAATTGCTTTGTATTTATCAAAGGCTACAGCTGACCGTTCGGATTTATACTTTTTAAATGCCCGTTTTTTATTGTCCATTGCCCTTTTAACCATAGCTGTAAGCCATGGGGGGACGGGTTAATTTAAAACATTTATGGGTATACATTTTGTTATGTACTTGCTCATCTGATTAGATTATGGTCACTATTACCAAGGTTTTCGCCAACAGTAACATTTCCAACAAGTCCCGCATTATTAGAAATGATGAATCCAGCAGAGTATCCCCTGTAGTTGGATCTTCTAGAAGCTGAACTATAAAATTGTCCTGCAAGAAATTGATGAATTTCCTACCCTTTGCATACAATGCAGTACCATGACCCCAGTCAATATCCGAGTAGTTAAAATTACCCATCAAGACCTGTACCACATACTCAATTTGCTTATGCAACTGAACTTCTAACTCCTCCGTTATGTTGGGGGGCCTATAAATTATGCCAAAATGTATTTTTATCAGTGGTCACATGCTTATGCAATTACCCTCATGAATTCCATATTGTCACAATCTTCACCCACATTTGCCTCTTTCACGCTGACTTTTATATAGCTTATTCCTTCATTGCAGATCTTATTTTCAGATTAAAGTTTTCTCACCCTGTAGTCTGTTTGATGTCCCAAAAATCTACCACACTCTCTCTGGTGGAACATCCACTCTGACTAATGTGCTCCTTCCAAGCTTTGGGCAGCATCATGGTCATTCATTAGGCTTTAAAGGGGTATTCCCATCTCAAGGATCCTATCTATACTGCTAGCTTATGTAAACTGAAGAGTTTTCCTAAATATATTCCTTTAGCAATACTGCTTTGTTTTCCTGCTATGTGAAATTATATCTCCCATTGTTTACACAGTGTTTCCATAACCACGGACCTGTGTGAGAAGCAGAACAAGTGACGTCAGTCACTCCTCTCACTTACCTACAGCTCTGCCTTTCAGCTAATTGCAGTTTGCTGATAAAGCCGTGTCTGTTATCTCTCTATGTAAACACACAGATAACACTGAGTCCATTCTCTAGAAGCATGTGCATATTATTTGATCTGCATTTATATTAGATTTCTAGTAATCATAAGTGTTGTGATACTTCATAGTGTCCTGTTCAGCAAGCTGGGAGGGGGGGATACAGAAAGTGAGAAGAAGAGACAGCAGGCAAAGCTGCTGAAACAGGGAGATGGGAAAACCACTTTAACCACCACCACCAGGGGTACTGAGAAAAGCAAGGTATCATCCAATATCTGATCATCTGAAATGACAATCAAGCATTGGGGCAACCAAAGACTGGTATAAAAACTATGAGCTTTCAAACCCTAAGAATGCTAGCCTGCTGCTACTTCTTGTATATGGTTAAAACTACTATTGGATAGCTGAAGAGACACAGATTACAATTTTATTCTTTTTTAATTTGTTTACTTATATAGTGTCATCATATTCCGCAGAACTTTACAGAAATTTACAGTCATTGTCCCAGATAATTCCCATATTATATTGTATCAAGTTATCTTTATACATTAGATACAGTCATGGTAAACTGTCATCTGTGAGTAGGACTATGTTCCAACACCAGGTGACCAAAGGTTGTGGTTATGAAAAATAAAAGCTACACATTTGTGGCCAATTCTCCATTACAAACATGGGACACCCCAGTGATCATCACTGACTTTCATATTTGGGATGTTTTTGGAAATATAGACTTTACTGTGCCCATGGAGAATGTTTTGTACACTCACTTCTGTCTTTTCTCCATATGCCATACTTGGCATTTGTTAAATGACATTTATTCTGTATTATTGGTATTGTTTATATCAGACTGTATAACACTCATGTTGGACTAACTTAACTCATTATGGGCATTACTTTTATTACACCAGATTAATTCATACTGGATTTCTGTGTTTGGTGGCTTTTTGATTGATGGAATGTCTATATTTGACAGTAAAATCTAATGCTTTTGTCTCTGGGGTGAGATGAGATGGGATTGGAGAAAATCTCAATAAAGGGAGTCTTCCACCTCCTCCATGCATATTCAACGTAATCAACATATTCCAGACAACATGAACCCTGATAAACATTGTACTTTTATTATGTATGTCACTTTAGTCTCGAAAGTATATATTTTTTTACATGCATAATGTTGTGGTTTATAAAGACATCTCTACAACACCAAATCCAAAAAAACGCTGTATAAAATGTAAAGAGAACAAGAACGTGATGATTTGGAAAGCTAACCATATTTTATTCACACTAGAACATAGAGATATAGAGACATATCAGAAGTTAAAGTGGTATTCCCATCTCAATGATCCTATCTATACTATTAGCTTGTGTCAATTCAAGAGTTTTCATAAATACATTGCAATGTTGCTTTGTTTGACTGCTATGCGAAATTATTCCCCTCATTGTTTACACATTCTCCCATCCAAACATCGCCTCTTTCAGGGAAGTTCTTGCATATTTAATCAAGACAATGCTAAACCACATACTGCATCCATCACAACAGCATGGCTTCTCAGAAGAAGAGTGTGAGGACTGAGCTGGCCGCCTACAGTACAGCCAGAAAACTTTTGGCATATTATGAAATGAAAAAACGGCATAGAAGAACCAGGACTGTTGAGAAGCTATAATCCTACATCAGACACTCCCTGGCCCAACCTTTTTGATATGTGTTGCTGCTACCAATTTCTTAATGACTAACTTTCACCTTCTAAAATATGATCTATGTTCTATTATGTAATTTTCGCCTTCTGAGATGAGTTTTATTTCTATGGTGTAACTTTCCTCTTCTGATATGCAATCTATGTTCTATTGTGTAGCTTTCAGCTTCTGATATGTGTTCTATGTTCTATTGTGTAACTTTCACCTTCTGATATGTGATCTATGTTATATTGTGTAGCTTTCACCTTCTGATATGTGTGCTCTGTTCTATTGTGTAATTTTCACCTTCTGATATAGGTTGTATGTTCTATTGTGTAACTTTCACCTCTGAGATGTTTTCTAAATCTATTGTGTAACTTTCACCTTCTGATATGTGATCTATGTTATATTGTGTAGCTTTCAGCTTCTGATATGTGTTCTGTCAGCTATTGTGAATAAAATATTTTTATATGAGATTTCCAAATCATTGCATTTTTGTTTTCTGCACAGTTTACCCGACACCGCTGCTTTTTTGTAATAGAGGTTGTATATGCCAGTATACTGTATGGTTAAAAAATATATATATTTTTTTTTACTATTGAAGATTTGGGTTAGAGAAATCCTCTCACTGAGAATAGCTGAGTCTGTGGGTCAACTATTAGGGTACCTGCCTCTCTTGCACATGGACCTATAAATAGATGTAGCAGAGTCTTTATTACTGTACTGGCACAGTACATTGAATACTAATAAAACAGCCTGTGGCTGGGTGAAAATGAATATTCACATGGTGAGGGGGCCAGAAAACCAGGAGAAACCCTAGAAAAACAGGTAACTTGACATGTCAGTATGTAGTCTAATGTCTGTCATTTACATACACACGTGGACAAAATTGTTGGTACCCCTTGTTTAATGAAAGAAAAACCCACAATGGTCACAGAAATAACTTGAATCTGACAAAATTAATAATATATAAAAATTCTATGAAAATGAGCAAATGAAAGTCAGACATTGCTTTCCAACCAGGCTTCAACAGAATTGTTAAAAAAAGAAAACTCATGAAACAGGCCTGGACAGAAATGATGGTTCCCTTAACTTAATATTTTGTTGCACAATCTTTTGAGGCAATCCCTGCAATCAAACGATTCCTGTGACTGTCAATGAGACTTCTGCACCTCTCAGCAGGTATTTTGGCCACTCCTCATGAGCAAACTGCTCCAATTGTCTCGGGTTTGAAGGGTGCCTTTTCCAGACGGCATGTTTCAGCTCCTTCCAAAGATGCTCAATAGGATTTAGGTCAGGGCTCATAGAAGGCCACTTCAGAATAGTCCAATGTTTTCCTCTTAGCCATTCTTGGGTGTTTTTAGCTGTGTGTTTTGGGTCATTATCCTGTTGCAAGACCCATGAGCTGCGACTGAGACGAAGCTTTCTGACACTGGGCAGCACATTTCTCTCTAGAATCCCTTGATAGTCTTGAGATTTCCTTGTACCCTGCACAGATTCAAGACACCCTGTGCCAGATGCAGCAAAGCAGCCCCAGAACATAACAGAGCCTCCTCCATGTGTCACAGTAGGGACAGTGTTCTTTTCAAGATATGCTTCATTTTTCCGTCTGTGAACAGAGAGCTGTTGTGCCTTGCCAAAAATTTCGATTTTTGTCTCATCTGTCCATAGGACATTCTCCCAGAAGCTTTGTGGCTTGTCAACATGTAGTTTGGCAAATTACTTTTGTCAGATTCAAGTTATTTCTGTGACCATTGTGGGTTTTTCTTTCATTAAACGAGGGAGGGGTACCAACAATTTTGTCCACGTGTGTATACTCCGTTTGCAATTTCCAAAGCTATCACATTACATTAATGTTACAAAACAGTTGAACTAATATACATCTATCAAAGTGACAGCAAAGCAGCAGTCCTAACTTTAAGACATAATTCTACCAAGCCCACAACAAGGTCAAGTTTTTGGCTTTCTCAGGTAAGTTTTGGCAAACTCCAGCCTGGCTTTTTTATGTCTCTGGGTCAGAAGTGGAGTCTTCCTGGGTATCCTACCATAGAGTCCCTCATCATTCAGACACCGACGGATAGTACGGGTTGACACTGTTGTACCCTCGGACTGCAGGGCAGCTAGAACTTGTTTGGATGTTAGTTGAGGTTCTTTAGCCACCATCCGCACAATCTTTCGTTGAAATCTCTCGTCAATTTTTCTTTTCCGTCCACATCTAGGGAGGTTAGCCACAGTGCCATGGGCTTTAAACTTCTTGATGACACTGGGCACGGTAGACACAGGAACATTCAGGTCTTTGGAGATGGACTTGTAGCCTTGAGATTGCTCATGCTTCCTCACAATTTTGCTTCTCAAGTCCTCAGTCAGTTCCTTGGTCTTCTTTCTTTTCTCCAGGCTCAATGTGGTACACACAAGGAAGAGTGAAGAAATCAGGCGATACCTTTTAGAGGCTAACTGAGTATATTTATAAGTAAGCTGGCAACCCTGGGAGGCCTATCATTTCTGGCATTGGGACACTGACAGAAAACATCTCAGGTTGGGTGGAAAATCTCCTAAAACCCCTTGTCAGGGATACTCCAAGCTATATCCAGGACACCACTGACCTTCCTAACAAACTGAATGCCCTGGGCCCACTACCTGAGGGTACCATTTTGGCCACCATGGATGTGGAATCCCTGTATACCAACATTCCCCACAAGGATGGAGTTGCAGCATGTCGGGTACACCTGGCAAAACAAAACCTCCCAACAGAACCAGTAACGCAGCTCATACAATTCATCCTTAGCCACAACCATTTTACCTTTGGAGAGGATCTATATCTACAGCGAATGGGAACTTCAATGGGGACCAGATGTGCACCCCAATATGCAAATCTCTTTATGGCAGAAATGGAAGGAACATATTTATCAACATGCGCCACCAAACCTATGATTTACTTTCGTTATATCGATGATATCCTTGTCATCTGGACTGCAGGTGAGGAGGCCCTACTTCAATTCCATAATGACTTCAATGACTTTCACCCAACCATCAACCTTAAACTTAGCTATTCAGGGAGTGAAATTCACTTTCTGGATACCACAATATACATTAAACACCACCGGCTACTCACATCAATATACCACAAACCCACAGACAGAACGGCCTACCTGAGAAACGACAGCTTCCACCCCAAGCACACAAGACAATCTATAATCTACAGCCAGGCTATACGATACAATCGTATTTGCTCCGACAAAACAGACCTGGACAAGCACCTCCTGGATCTGAGGATGAAATTTCTCAGATTGGGATACAAACCAAAAGTAACAGACAACCAATTGAACAAAGCGGCAGCCATTAACAGAGACAGTCTGCTCACATATAGAGAGACCCAGAAAGATGCCCGAGTGCCCCTAGTAGTCACCTACAACCGCTGGAGATCCTACGAAGGATTGCCAAGGAGCTCCAACCTGTGTTACATAGGGACAACAGACTCAAGGACATATTTCCAGTCCCCCCTCTCCTTTCCTTTCGACAACCACCAAACCTGAGGCGTATTATCGTCCGGAGTGCCCTGAAGGCCCCAACTGAAAATGGCACCTCACCTTGCCTACATAAAAGGTGCATGACCTGCAAGCACATCCACACCACTGACAGTGTACCTATCCCACAGTCACAACAGGTGCACAGAATTATGGGGACATTCTCCTGCAGGTCTTCCAATGTGGTGTACCTCATAATGTGTGTGCAGTGTCCCACCACAGGCCTCTATGTGGGGGAAACAGGGCAGAGACTCAGTCAACGAATGAACTCACACAGATCCAATATTAATAACAGCAGAACCGATCTCCCAGTGGCCGCACATTTCTCCGGAGAAAACCACTCTATTGAAGATTTGCGGGTTGTGGTTTTAATGGGACATTTTAAGACGCAGGAGAAAAGGAAAGAATTGGAGTACAAATTTATGCAAAAATTTTAAACTCTGCAATTTGGACTTAATATTCATGCCAGCTTCATGTCACACTATGTATGAACCATGAACTGAACTCAATATTCATGCCAGCTTCAAATCACACTATGTATGAACTGTGAGGGACACAAATCACCTCCTGATAGCAAACAGATAACAGCAAGAATTACTGATCCCTCCGTCACGCACCACAAGTTTCCAGACTGTTTTTTTGACCTGTTGTAAATAACTTCTCTACTTAGATTGCATTTTTTTAAGGACTCTAAAATGCTTTGAAAACCATGTGTATAAAAATCTGTGAATTTTCAGTTCTTGTATCACACCATGTCTGATGAAGGGAGCTAGCTAGTACTCCTGAAAGCTTACTTATAAATATATTCAGTTAGCCTCTAAAAGGTATCGCCTGATTTCTTCACTCTTCCACTACTTTCAATGGCTAACACGGTACAACATTATAGTACACACATGGATACAGGACAGAGGTTGAGTCAACTTTAATCCATTTCAACTGGCTGCAAGTGTGATTTAGTTATTGCCACCATCTGTTATGTGCCACAGGTAAGTAACAAGTGCTGTTAATTACACAAATTAGAGAAGCATCACATGAGTTTTCAAAGGGTGCCAATACTTTTGTCCACCCCCTTTTTTATGTTTGGTGTGGAATTATATCCAATTTGGCTTTTTGACAATTCTTTTTGTGGTTTTCCATTGAAGACAAATTAAATGAAGATATTATTACCAAAGCATTTGTGATTGCAATCATTTTCTGGAAGAAATTAAGTATTATCTGACAGAATTGCAGGGGTGCCAATACTTTTGGCCAGCACTGTACATGGCGTCAAACAGGTTAACTTCTAGTACTCTGACATTCACAGTAGTAACACAGCTAAATTATTTCAAGGTTATAGTAATGTTAGAGCAGCAAAGACAAAGTTATTCATGTTAACCTCACACACACACAAAGCAGAGTACGTTACAGTTTACCAGGCAGCTCCTTTCCCATAATGCCTTGTGATATGTAGATGCTTAGTAGAGGGCTAAAGGCAATTTAAAACTCTACACACCTTCACTGGTGCTCTCCTCAAGGAGAGATGTCCCTGTCCATAACCCACTCATTGCTTCCCACAAAGCCAGCCAGTTCATTTTGCTCTGCACTGATGAGGGACAAAAATCCCGAAACAGCGCTGTATGCAGATAAATGAAGTTGGCTTGGCTAAAATCCCTTTTGCTGTCTCAAGACTCGGTGAGTCAAAAGCAAATTGAGGATATGTTACATCCAACAGAGGACGCATGAGCTCCCCAGCTCCTTTCCCATAATGTCTTGTGATACCAGGAGCAAAAGACATCCAGGGAAACTGCAGAGGGAGCAGAGAATAAATGGCTCTAACGCTGGAGCCGAGGTGACAAGAGTCCTGATCTTGGTCATATTTTAAAGCCAAGAATCTTGTTTTTAGCCCACCTAGGTTTTGAGATATCACTGGTTAAAGTAGCGCTGCAAATACTTGTCACTTTACCGGTGTGCTGGAGAACACGAGCAGCTGACAGTGCAGTGAAAGGGAAAATGATTTTATTTTTCTCCTATTCTTGTCACTTTATTCCCCCATTATCAATCATATAGTATACTTGCCATTTAACCCCTTATATGTTGTGGTCAATGCTGACCATAGTACCTAAGTCATTTTACAGAAATAAAGTAAAAATAGTCAGGAAGTAACACTGGTTAACATACAGGACACAGAGACCCCAGAGAAACCTCTGTGCTACTGTGCTCTTGGCTGAAAGACCCAATTTTGCATAGAAACTAACAGGGATTACATCCTTGGAAAAGGACTGAAAAGCTGAATGGACTTAGATAAATCAAACACCATAATGCTCAGGATGACAGCACGAGGTATGTCACTGGGATTTTCAGACGTGGCAACAGCTCCAGTTCTTTAAGACTCTCTTATTATGCTTGAAACCCTCCACCACTTTTATAGTCCATCTTTGCACCTGTTCTATTTTATCTATTTCTTTTTGTAGGTGAGGTCTCTAGAGCTGGACACAATATCCCAGATGTAGTCTCAGCAATGCTTTATACAGCAGGATCACAATCTTTCTCTTCCTACTGGTTATATTTCTAGCTATACAGCCCAGCATCCTACTGGTTATACCTGTAGCTGTACAGCCAACCATCACACTGGTAGTTTTAAAGGTAGTCAGTCACCAGAACCCAGTATATCAACTATTCCCCAAATAGATAGATTAAGACCACCTGAATCAGAAAGTGTTTTCCACTTGTAAATCGGTGTCTCAATTACCAAAATATTGCCTTTTTTATCAATATGCAAATAAGCTATTTGGAGCTATGAAGATATTGCCATTGCTCCAAAGTAGTAAGTGGCAACACCCTCATAGCCCCAAAGAGCCTATTTACATATTGACAATAAAGTAATAACTCAGCAGCAGAGGCAGCGATTCACAAAGAGAAAACACAGTTTGATTCAGTTCACACTAACTTATCTATCTGCAGGTCTGGGGTGATATACTGCCTCTGGTGACACTAACCTATCTATCTGCATGGCTGGGGTAATATACTGGCTCTGGTGACACTAACCTATCCATCTGCAGGGCTGGGGTGATATGCTGGCTTTGGTGACACTAACCTATCTATCTGCAGAACTGAAATGATATGCTGGGTTCTGGTGATAGTAACCTATCTATCTGCGGGGCTGGGGGGATATGCTGGTTCTGGTGACACTAACCTATCTATCTGCAGGGCTGGGGTGATATGCTGGTTCTGGTGATACTAACCTATCTATCTGCAGGGCTGGGGTGATATGCTGGTTCTGGTGACACTAACCTATCTATCTGCAGGGCTGGGGTGATATGCTGGGTCTGGTGACACTAACCTATCTATCTGCAGGGCTGGGGTGATATGCTGGGTCTGGTGACACTAACCTATCTATCTGCGGGGCTGGGGGGATATGCTGGTTCTGGTGACACTAACCTATCTATCTGCAGGGCTGGGGTGATATGCTGGTTCTGGTGATACTAACCTATCTATCTGCAGGGCTGGGGTGATATGCTGGTTCTGGTGACACTACCCTATCTATCTGCAGGGCTGGGGTGATATGCTGGTTCTGGTGACACTACCTATCTAGCTGCAGGACTAGGGTGATATGCTGGTTCTGATGACAGTAACCTATCTATCTGCAGGGCTGGGGTGATATGCTGGTTCTGGTGACACTACCCTATCTATCTGCAGGGCTGGGGTGATATGCTTGTTCTGGTGACACTAACCTATCTATCTGCAGGGCTGGGTGATATGCTGGTTCTGGTGACACTAACCTATCTATCTGCAGGGCTGGGATGGTATGCTGGTTCTGGTGACACTAACCTATCTATCTGCAGGGCTGGGGTGATATGCTGGATCTGGTGACACTAACCTATCTATCTGCAGGGCTGGGGTGAAATGATGGGCTCAGGTGACAGACTCCCTTTAAATACTATAGATTCACTTTAGATACACTTTATATTTTGGAAATGTCCCATTACCACATCATATTCTAAAGTTTCCATGGGACAGATGTATCACTACATTAGTCAAATTAAGCTCTCTGTCATACTGAGTGAGGCAACTCATCCAAGGAAACCAATAAAGAGTAATAAAGCTGTGCCAAATAAGTGGTATTTCTATCTTTATGTTACCATTAATACGTAAAGGTGAATTGTTGTCTGTATATACTTTTATAGAAAAAAAAAATATTCACCAATGACTTCCATAAACCAGACCATGATAGAAGGCTTTAGACTTAAAGGAGTCTCAGATGTTCCTGCACTACAAGTTCTCATCTTCTTTCTGGTTCTTCTCATTTATCTCGTCTCTCTTGGAGGAAATCTGATCATTCTACTACTGGTCTGCTGTGATCTCCACCTGCACACTCCCATGTACTTCTTCTTGTCCAACTTGTCTGTCATAGACATATCCAGCTCCACTACAACACTACACAGGATTTTTGATATCTTCACAACACAAAACAACATGATTTCCAGTTTGGCCTGTATGGCCCAGTTATATATTTTTTCTTCAGTAACCTGTAATGAATCTGCAATTTTGGCCACCATGAGCTTTGATCGCTATGTAGCCATCTGTAGACCTTTACATTATCACATAGTAATGAGTCAAAGACTCTGTGGTCTTCTGGCCTCAGTCTGCTGGGGTTTTGGATTCATGGAGCAGATTCCTATTATTTTCTACATTTCAAGGTTCACTTGTTACATTTCCAAGGAAATTGATCATTATTTTTGTGATGTTTTGCCCATCCGGGACATTACATGCAGTGACACTTCACATTTGCACCTTTACATTCTAATTGCTGGTAATTTGCTTGCAATTATTTTACTTTATCTGACTGTAACTTCTTATATTTTCATTATTACAAGTATCTTAAGAATCAGCTCGAGTACTGGCAGACGTAAAGCCTTCTACACGTGCTCCTCACACATCATGGTGTTTGTCCTCTTCTATTTTTCTGTCACCTTACAATATATGGTAACAATTTCCGGGAACAACATGGGCTCCACCAAAATCTTCTCTCTGCTTAACACGGCTGTTGTCCCCATGATGAACCCCCTGATCTACAGCCTGAAAAATAAAGATGTAAAATCTGCCCTTAGACAAATTCTTAAACTTTGTGGCATCAAATAATTAACATTTTGAAATTTTATTTGAACTTTTGAAGTAACAACCACATACCAAATATATGGTGACCACTCAGCTCCATATAGCAGCAATGCCTACAGTCAGCGTCTACACTGATCAAGGGCATTTTCCTTTCTGATGCCTTGGTCAAAACTGAAGAGGCTCCATTTTTCTGGTATTTTGGGAAGGATCGCTGTCCCTTGAAATGAAATCCGGAGGTGGCGATCCTTTACCATGTAAGCCGGTAGCCTATTGAGGGCTTCCAGGTTTCTCATTACAATACGTCTATTACAGGCTGCTCAGTATAGGGAAATTACAAGACATTGCAATGCATTATCATTCCATTGTATTGTATTAAGGATCAGACTCCCCCCTCCCTTTCCCTAGATCAGATTAAAAAATAAATAAACAATGTAAAACATATATATTAGGTATTTCTGTGTCCAAAAATGCCCTATCTACAAGCCATCTACATTTAAAAATATTTTTCCCATACAGTGAGCCACTTATTGGGGAAAAAAGATCAAAAGTGCCGAACCATAGTTTTTTGTTGTTGTTTTGCCTCCCTTAAAAATTTGAAAAGAAATCAATTAAAATATCAGACATTCCCTAAAAAGGCATACATAAAAATTACATCTGGCCCCACAAACAGTGACACCTTATGCAGCACCAAATACGGAAATATGAAAAAATTACAGGTATTAGAATATGGCAACTTCAAGAATTTTTAATTGTTTTGCAAAAATTTGGATGTTTTTAATGTGTTAAAACGTAACAAAAACTATATAAATTTGGTGTCCCTGGAATAACAACAACCCAATGCATCGTACAGAATATTAAATGATAACATTAAGAAGTAAAATTTGTTCTGCAAAAACAAAGACCTCATACTGCTCTGTGAAAGGATAAATAAAAAGTTATGGCTTTTGTGGAGGGAAGTAAAAAAATAAAATCTAAAAATAATTATTGGTATTGTTTATATTGTATTGTATGGCACTAACTCACATCAGACTTCTCTTTACTTATTATTGTTATTATGTATAGAGAAGGGCGAACCTCTGAAGATTCATTTTAGATTTTGATGGTTCAGCCCAAAAGATTTTTTGGATCTTCAGACCCCAGAGTATAATAGGTGGAGGCCCAGGGGATATGTAAAAAAATAATAAAGGGGAGCAGCATCAGCTGGTTCCATTAGAGTGGGCTGCCCTAGCTCTGCCTTTCTCCACCCCTGCACCAGTGTCTACTGCACTTGTGTCCGATCTCTGATCTTCCAGTACACACAACACCAATACAGGGAGAACAGAGATAGGACACATGTGCAGTAGACATTGGCACTGTGAAGCAGCATTCACAGGAAATGCTAATGATTTTACCCATCAAACGTCTATGAGGGACAATGTCAAATCCACAGCCTCCAACTTGTCTACTATATCCACAGCCTCCCACCTGTCCAGACTTCTACTCACCTCTTCATAAAAAGAAATCAGATTCATCTGACAACTTCTGATCTTTGTAAAACCATACAATCTGTCACTTATAATATTATGTACCATCACATATTGCTGTATATAGTCCTGTGCTGTCACGTATAATATTATGTAAGGTCATATAATTCTGTATATAGCCATGTAGGAGCCCCGCAAATAGATTCCCAACAATGAAGGTTAAACTCGCTGGTCTGTAATTACCTGGGGAAGACCTAGAGCCCTTTTTGTAAATAGGCACCACATTAGCCTTGTGCCAGTTCCTTGGCACTGTACCAGTCACCAGTTGATGTATTACCAGCATTGGTGACACCGATATCAACTACCCCCTGTTCTTCTGTATACACATAGCTTAAGAACCCATTTAGTAGCTCTGCTTATTCTTGATCACCAGTGACCAACTCTCCATTACCATTATTTAGGGGACCTTCCTGTTCTGACCTTGTTTTTTTTGCATTTATATATTTAAAGAATTTTTGGGGGGTTAGTTTTGCTTTCCTTAGACACCTGCATTTTATTATGTATTTTAGTTGATTTTATTTCCCTTTACAGGTTTTATTAATCACTTTGTATTTATCAAAGGCTACAGCTGACCATTCGGATTTATACTTTTTAAATGCCCATTTTTATTGTTCATCGCCCTTTTAACGATATAGCTGTAAGCCATGGGGGGACGGTTTTAATTTAAAACATTTATGGGTATACATTTTGTTATGTACTTGCTCATCTGATTAGATTATGGTCACTATTACCAAGGTTTTTGTCAACAGTGACATTTCCAAAAAGTCCTGCATTATTAGAAATGATCAATCTAGCAGAGCATCCCCTGTAGTTGGATCTTCTACAAGCTGGACTATAACATTGTCCTGCAAGTAATTGATGAATTAACTCCCCTTTGCATATGATGCAGTACCATGCCCCCAGTCAATATCCGAGTAGTTAAAATCACCCATCAAGACCTGTACCTGCCTGTGCCACATACTCAATTTGCTTATGCAACAGAACTTCTATCTCCTCAGTTATGTTGAGGGGCCTATAGATTATGCCAAAAAATGTTTTTATCAGTGATCACATGCTTATGCAATTACATAAGGGGTATTCCCATCTCAAGGATCCTATCTATACTGCTAGCTTATGTAAACTGAAGAGTTTTCCTAAATATATTGCTTTAGCAATACTGCTTTATTTTCCTGCTATGTGAAATTATATCTCCCATTGTTTACACAGTGTTTCCATAACCACGGACCTGTGTGAGAAGCAGGACAAGTGACGTCAGTCACTCCTCTCACTTATCTACAGCTCTGCCGTTCAGCTAATTGCAGTTTGCTGATAAAGCCGTGTCTGTTATCTCTCTATGTAAACACCCAGATAACACTGAGTCCATTCTCTAGAAGCATGTGCATATTATTTGATCTGCATTTATATTAGATTTCTGGTAATCATAATAAGTGTTGTGATACTTCATAGTGTCCTGTTCAGCAAGCTGGGAGGGCGGATACAGGAAGTGAGAAGAAGAGACAGCAGGCAAAGCTGCTGAAACAGGGATATGGGAAAACCACTTTAACCACCACCTCCAGGGGTACAGGGAAAAGCAAGGTGTCATCCAATATCTGATCATCTAAAATGACAATCAAGCATTGGGGCAACCAAAGACTGGTATAAAAACTATGATCTTTCAAACCCTAGCAATGCTAGCCTGCTGCTACTTCTTGTATATGGTTAAAACTACTATTGTATAGTTGAAGAGACACAGATTACAATTTTATTCTTTTTTAATTTGCTTACTTATATAGTGTCATCATATTCCGCAGAACTTTACAGAAATTTACAGTCATTGTCCCAGATAATTCCCATATTATATAGTATCAAGTTATCTTTATACATTAGATACAGTCATGGTAAACTGTCATCTGTGAGTAGGACTATGTTCCAACACCAGGTGACCAAAGGTTGTGGTTATGAAAAATAAAAGCTACACATTTGATCATCACTGACTTTCATGTTTGACATGTTTTTGGAAATATAGACTTTACTGTGCCCATGTAGAATCTTTTGTACACTCACTTCTGTCTTTTCTCCATATTCCATACTTGGCATTTGTTAAATGACATTTATTCTTTATCATTGGTATTGTTTATATCAGACTGTATAACACTCATGTTGGACTTACTTAACTCATTATGGGCATTACTTATATTACACCAGATTAATTCATACTGGATTTCTGTGTTTGGTGGCTTTTTTATTGATGGAATGTCTATATTTGACAGTAAAATCTAATGCTTTTGTCTCTGGGGTGAGATGAGATGGGATTGGAGAGAATCTCAATAAAGGGAGTCTTCAACCTCCTCCATGCATATTCAACGTACTCAACATGTTCCAGACAACATGAACCCTGATAAACATTGTACTTTTATCATGTATCTCACTTTAGTCTTGAAAGTATTTTTTTTTTTTTGCATGCATAATGTTGTGGTTTATAGAGACATCTCTACAACACCAAATCCAAAAGACGCTGTATAAAATGTAAATAGAACAAGAACGCGATGATTTGGAAATCTAACCATATTTTATTCACGCTAGAACATAGAGATATAGCGACATATCAGAAGTTAAAGGAGCCCTAATCTCACCCCAGCCACTGTCCCTTCCTATTTCCTCAGTTACCCTAAATGGTAAAAGGACAACCAGAAGACAAGCCCTATACTGAGTAAGTGACACACAGAACAGGACAAGACAAAAACAACACAGAAGCAGAGTGAGCAAGCCAAGGGGTCGGTAACAAACGAGCAATGCAGTACAAAATCAAAATCCAAGAGAATAGTCAAAAGGCAAGCCAAAGGTCAGAGAATCAGGTAACAAAGTAGCAAGGAATATAATAAAGAGAGCAGGCAAAGACAGTGCAATAACCGGCAACTTGCTGAGAAGGTGACATCCAGTATATAGAAAGTCTGGGCCCAGCCCCAGACCTGATAGGTACACAGGCTGTCAATCACACAGGCCAGGAAGAGATTAACTCTATGCAGTCCAGAGGAAAATGCTCAGAGCACGGGTGTGGCCGGAAATCCATTACCTTGTCTAGGACCATGTTCAGACTGAGCAACAAGAAACACAAGGAACCAAACTGAACATGCCTCCTTCGCCACAGCGTGCGAGCGGAGGGTGGCGCAGAGACCCGAATAGGCAGAGACGTTACAATATTGTATTGGTAAAAAATATATATATATTTTTTTTACTATTGAAGATTTGGGTTAGAGAAATCCTTTCACTGAGAATAGCTGAGTCTGTGGGTCAACTATTAGGGTACCTACCTCTCTTGCACATGGACCTATAAATAGATGCAGCAGGGTCTTTATTACTGTACTGGCACAGTACATTGAATATTAATAAAGCGGCCTGTGGCTGGGTGAAAATGAATATTGACCTGGTGAAAACCCTAGAAAAACAGGTAACTTGACATGTCAGGATGTGGTCTAATGTCTGTCATTTACATATACTCCGTTTGCGATTTCCAAAGCTATCACATTACATTAATGTTACAAAGCATTTGCAGTAATATACACCTATCAAAGTGACAGCAACGCAGCAGTCCTAACTTTAAGGCATAATTCTACCAAGCCCACAACAAGGTCAATGGTAACCTATAGCAGCAATTCAGTGCTAAACAGTGGGGTCTATATCAAGGTGCTGGGGCTGGAGGACCCATTTTCAAACCTCTTACAAATACATTGTAGAAACTGTATTAATTAGTCATATTCTAAATATAAATGTGTATGTTACATTGTATACAGACATCTGCACTTATTACTATTACTCTGCGGGATAATTACTTTTTCACACCTCTCGAGATTTTATCCCACAGCTCAGAGGGATGTATAAGTGTTGGAGCATCTTGTGTGTGAAGCATCTGCTGTCCATGTTACAGTAGGATGTGATTTGGGTACATTCATTTACTTTGCTATTTCTTTAATTTCATCCTTTATAATATTACATAAGGTAAGTGACTACATTGTATTTTTTTCTTTGAGAAGGTGTAGTTTTTATTATCACCTTTTGGAGGTGCAAACTATGAAGACAAAAGATGTCACCACTAAGATGGTTAGAATCTGCAACATTTTAAATTATTTCTACTTGCAAAAATGTTTATATTTTAATTTTCTTCAAATTTCAATACAGTTATGTTCATCAGTGCAAGGATTAATTCCTTTATATAGGGACTTATTGCCCTAGTTTAAAAAAAAATGGGAATATTTGCCAAGATAACACAGAACACACTCTGTCATTTACTGCATACATGACCTTGGTTGTGACTATAAAATGGTGCTCAGCTTTCCACACTGAGATACACATCCATATAAAACCACTGTCTCCACCTGTCATTACAGCCGACGAGAGTCTCTTCCTAGTAAGGCACAAGTATATCCAGGCACACACTGCACACAGGCATCAAACAGGTTAACTTCTAGTACTCTGACATTCACAGGAGTAACACAGCTAAATTATTTCAAGGTTGCAGTAATGTTAGAGCAGCAAAGACAAACTTATTCATGTTAATCTCACACACACAAAGCAGAGTACGTTACAGTTTACCCGGAGCAGGAGACATCCAGGGAAACTGCAGAGGGAGCAGAGACTAAATAGCTCTAACACTGGAGCCGAGGTGACAAGAGTCCTGATCTTGGTCATATTTAAAGCCCAGAATCTTGTTTCTAGACCACCTAGGTTTTGAGAGATCACTGGTTAAAGCAGTGCTGCAAACAGGGTCGGACTGGCCCACCGGGGAACTTTACCGGTCACTTTACCGGTGTGCTGGAGAACACGAACAGCTGACAGTGCAGTGAAAGGGAAAATGATTTTATTTTTCTCCTGTCCTTGTCACTTCAGATGACCCCAGAAGACGGGGTACCATGGACTGTTGTTCATTATTTCACCCCCCCCCCCCCATTATCAATCATATAGCATACTTGACATTTAACCCTTTATATGCTGTGGTCAATACTGAGCATAGTACCTAAGTCATTTCATAGAAATAAAGTAAAAATAGTCAAGTAGGAAGTAACACTGCTTAACATACAGGACACAGAGACCCCAGAGAAACCTCTATGCTACTGTGCTCTTGGCTGAAAGGCCCAATTTTGCATAGAAACTAACAGGGATTACATCCTTGGAAACGGAATTTGAAAAGCTGAATGGACTTAAATAAATAAAACACCATAATGCTCAGGATGACAGCACTGAGGTACAGTATGTCACTGGGATTTTCAGACCTGGCAACATTTCCAGTTCTTTAAGACTCTCCGATGCTTGAAACCCTCCACCACTTTTAAAGTCCACCTTTGCACCTGTTCTATTTTATCTATTTCTTTTTGTAGGTGAGGTCTCCAGAGCTGGACACAATATCCCAGGTGTAGTCTCAGCAATGCTTTATACAGCAGGATCACAATCTTTCTCTTCCTACTGGTTATATTTCTAGCTATACAGCCCAGCATCCTACTGGTTATACCTGTAGCTGTACAGCCAACCATCACACTGGTAGTTTTAAAGGTAGTCAGTCACCAGAACCCAGTATATCAACTATTCCCCAAATAGATAGATTAAGACCACCTGAATTAAAAAGTGTTTTCCACTTGTAAATCGGTGTCTCAATTGCCGAAATATCACCTTCTTTATCAATATGCAAATAAGCTATTTGGAGCTATGAAGATATTGCCATTGCTCCAAAGTAGTAAGTGGCAACACCCTCATAGCCCCAAAGAGCTTATTTACACACGTGGACAAAATTGTTGGTACCCCTCGTTTAATGAAAGAAAAACCCACAATGGTCACAGAAATAACTTGAATCTGACACATCAGTTCTATGTTCACACGCAAAAAATTATTACGTTAAGGGAACCATCATTTCTGTCCAGGCCTGTTTCATGAGTTTTCTGTTTTTAAAAATTCTGTTGAAGCCTGGTTGGAAAGCAATGTCTGACTTTCATTTGTTCATTTTCATATAATTTTTATATATTATTACTTTTGTCAGATTCAAGTTATTTCTGTGACCATTGTGGGTTTTTCTTTCATTAAACGAGGGGTACCAACAATTTTGTCCACGTGTATAATATTATGTACCATCACATATTGCTGTATATAGTCCTGTGCTGTCTGTCACTTATAATATTATGTATAGTCATTTACTCCTGCATATAGTCACGTAGGAGCCCAACAAATAGATTCCTAACAATGGAGGTTAAACTCACTGATCTGTAATTACGTGGGGAAGACCTAGAGCCCTTTTTGTAAATAGGCACCACATTAGCCTTGCGCTACTTCCTTGGTTCTATAAGTACTCATAGGTGTAACCCATCTTGACCCTGAGCCTTGCGAATGTTTAGTTTGTTTAGCTTGGCTTGGACCATTTCTACATTTATCTAGTCTATTATATTGGTTGATGTATTACCAGCATTAGTGACACCGACATCAACTACCCCCTGTTCTTCTGTATACACATAGCTAAAACACCCATTTAGTAGCTCTGCTTATTCTTGATCCCCGGTGACTAAATCTCCATTACCATTATTTAGGGGACCTTCCTGTTCTGACCTTGTTTTTTTTGCATTTATATATTTAAAGATTTTTTGGGGGTTTATATTTGCTTTCCTTAGACACCTGCATTTTATTATGTATTTTAGTTGATTTTATTTCCCTTTACAAGTTTTATTAATCGCTTTGTATTTCTCAAAGGCTACAGCTGACCATTCGGATTTATACTTTTTACATGCCCGTTTTTTTATTGTTTATCACCCTTTTAACCAGAGCTGTAAGCCATGGGGGGACGGGTTAATTTAAAACATTTATGGGTATACATTTTGTTATGTATTTGCTCAATGTAGATGTAAATGTCTCCCACTTAACCTCTGTATCACTATTTGACAAAAGCTGCTTCCAGTCTATATCCTGTAGTGCAGCCCTTAACCTGGGAAAATTAGCCTTCTATAAATTGTGGGATTTTGTCCCCTCCCCACCATTATTTTTTACAATTTAGGTGGAATCTTATTAGATTATGGTCACTATTGCCAAGGTTTTTGCCAACAGTGACATTTCCAATAAGTCCTGCATTATTAGAAATGATGAATCCAGCAGAGCATCCGCTGTAGTTGGATGTTCTACAAGCTGGACTATAAAATTGTCCTGCAACAAATACGATGCAGTACCATGCCCCCAGTCAATATCTGAGTAGTTAAAATCACCCACTAAACCTGTACCTGCCTGTGCCACATACTCAATTTACTTATACAACTGAACTTCTTACTCCTCAGTTATATTGGGAGGGCCTATAGATTATGCCAAAAAATATTTTATCAGTGATCACATTTTTATGCAATTAATTACACCCCATGGATTCCACATCGTCACAATCTTCACCCACATTTGCTTCTTTCACACTGACTTTTTATACAGCTTATTGCTTCATTGCAGATCTTATTTTCAGATTAAAGTTTTCTCCCCCCTGTAGTATGTTTGATGTCACAAAAATCTGCCACACTCTCTCTGGTGGAACATCTGCTCTGACCAATGTGCTCTTCCCAAGCTTTGGGCAGCATCATGGTCATTCATCAGGCTTTAACCACCACCACCAGGTGTACTGGGAAAAGCAAGGTGTCAGCCAACATCTGATCATCTGAAATGACATTCAAACATTGGGGCAACCAAAGACTGGCATAAAAACTATGAGCTTTCAAACCCTATCAATAGTAACCTGCTGCTACTTCTTGTATATGGTTAAAACTACTATAATCCATGGATAGCTGAAGAGACACAGA
Organism: Leptodactylus fallax; assembly: GCA_947044405.1. NCBI lineage: Eukaryota > Metazoa > Chordata > Amphibia > Anura > Leptodactylidae > Leptodactylus > Leptodactylus fallax. Next base: position 5,303,220 of record CAMRHE010000113.1, read on the forward strand.
TTACAACTATTTTATTTTTTTTAATTTGCTTACTTATATAGTGTCATCATATTCTGCAGAACTTTACAGACATTTACAGTCATTGTCCCATAAAAGTCTCACAATCTAAATTTCCTATCAGTATGTCCTTGGAGTTTGGGAGGAAACCAGAGTACAGGAGAAAAAAAAAATTATAGCAACTCCTGTAAGCTTCATTACTATACAAATAACATTCTGTTTACCAGTTTTCTGCAGGTTTTTCATGTGCGATTTTTATCCCTGGGGCAACAGTTTTTATGTATTCCTTTAAGAAGTATGTGCTATCTACACTAGTGATGACTACTCTGCAAGCTCATTCATGCATGTAGCCTAATCTCCATCATTTATGTATCCATTGCAAAACTGTAACATTACTTACATAGGTAAGAGGCAACAGTGCATTATAATATGGTCTATTAGCATCGTTGGGTACCCATGGCAAGCCAAATATCTTAGGTCCAAGGCTCCTAGATCCCATGACCATCTGAATGTAAAATGGTGTTTCTCATGTTTGATTTTCATCCCTGGGGCATCCATTTTCACGTATCCCCAATAAACTTGAGCCTATGAGAGAAAAACAGTCATAAATAAGACATGTCCTATTTTTTGATGGGACGTTTACATGGTCTGTCAAAAAAATGGATATGTTCACAGTCATTATTTAAATAATGCTGTTGCTTTTTGGTAAGAGGGTAGAAGACCTATTTTCACCCCTCTTACAAATACATTGTAGAAACTGTATGAATTAAACATATTCTAAATAGAAATGTGTATGATATTTCCTGCAATTATTACAAGGTACTCTACGGGCTTCTTTCTTCTTCATACTCCTGGAGACTTATTCCCACTGCTCAGAGAGATGTATAAGTATTGTCGCCTGATGTATGAAGCATCTGCTGTTCTTATTACACCAGGCTGCAATTTGTGTATGTCATCTTATGTTATTGTGATTATTTTACTTTTTTACTTATTTTACTTCATCCGTTATAATATTAAATAAGGTAAGTGACTACATAGTATTAGCCTGTATTTCTTATGTATCATAGTTAACTTAGTATAATATTCCCTAAGAATTGGACTATTTTGAACTTTCAGAGACATATATTTTTCAGTTACAGTATGGGGGGGGGCTTTATTTTTAGCAAGTTTAATTGTAGTTTTTATTGGTAGCATTTTGAGGTACATAAAATTTATGAACGTTTATAAATTTTTGAGGCTATAGACAAAAACAAATAGCTTTTTGTGGTTTAGTTTACACTGTTTACTGTGCCTTAGAAATGATATATTAAAAAGTTATGATCTTGGCCAAATATATAAAGTTCTCTTAATTGATCACTAAAATGAATTTTATTTATCAAATAAAAAAGTCAGTTTGGTATTGTCACTTTTTGTTATTTTCTCATTGTAAAATATTGAGCGGGTACCATTTTTGGTAGAGCTCTGGTCCCTATAAATAAAGTTATATTACTGAAGTTGTCATCATAGATTTGCAATCTTCAGTATTCAAAATAAAAAGATTCACTGCAGATACATTTTATACTTTAGAATTCTCACAATAACCACATAAAATTATTATACATTAGTCAAGTTGAGCTCTCTTTCATACTGAGTCAGGTGAAATATTTATAGGGGTCAATCTGTTTTAAATTTCAGTCCAAAGCCAATAAGAAGTAATGAATTACACATATGTGTATATACATTTATAGGAAGAAAACCAAGTCCATCCATGAGCTCCATAAACCAGACAATAATAGAAGGTTTTAGACTTAAAGGTGTCTCAGATGTTCCTGCACTACAAGTTCTCATCTTTCTTCTGGTTCTTCTCATTTATCTCATCTCTCTTGGAGGAAATCTAACCATTCTACTACTGGTCTGCTGTGATCCCCACCTGCACACTCCCATGTACTTCTTCCTGTCCAACTTGTCTGTCATAGACATATTCGGCTCCACTACAGCACTACACAGGATTTTTGTTACCTTCGTAACACAAAACCACCTGGTTTCCACCTCAGCCTGTATGTCCCAGTTATATATGTTCTCTATATTAACCAGTAATGAACCTGCAATCTTGGCTGCCATGAGCTTTGATCGCTATGTAGCCATCAGTAGACCTTTACATTATCACACAGTCATGAGTCGGAGACTCTGTGGTCTGCTGGCTTCTGTCATCTGGGGTTTTGGGTTCATAGAGGATATTCCTACCATTGTGTTAATTTCAAGGTTCACTTGTTATATTTCCAAAGAAATTGATCATTATTTATGTGACGTTTTGCCCATTCGGGACATTACTTGCAGTGACACGTCACATTTGGACCTTTATGTTCTAATTTATGGTAACATGTACATATTTGTTTTACTCTCCCTGACTATAACTCCTTATGTTTTCATTATTAGAAGTATTATAAGAATCAGCTCGAGTACTGGCAGACATAAAGCCTTCTACACGTGTTCCTCACACATCATGGTGGTTGTCCTTTTCTATACTTCTATTGTATTACAATATATAGTAACAATTTCTGTGGGCAACATGGGTTTCAACAAAATCTTGTCCCTGTTTAACACGGCTGTTGTCCCCATGATGAACCCCCTGATCTACAGCCTGAAAAATAAAGATGTAAAATCTGCCTTACAAAGAAAACTTAAATTCTGTGGCATAAAATATTTACAATTTTGAAATTGTATTTGGACTTTTTGAAGTAAGAACATCGAGGTCCAGTAGTTGTCAAAATCACCTGGGCAATTGTGGACAGTTACCAACCCTATTATCTTGAGGCTGAATATTCGACAGCACTTCTGCTCTTATTGTAAAGAATCTTTTTACTGAGTTGATGATTAAAAACTTTATTTGCACTATTCTCTACTGACCCTGGATAGACTTTAAAGTTAAGAGAGTCTCCAAGTTTTAGGTAAAAAAAAAAAAACATAATGTCCAAAGACCAGGTGACCAAAGGTAGTTGAAAATTTGTGGTGTCCTTGTATGAATGATTCAGTGAGTGCAATATGATGAAGAGAAACCATGCTGCACATTTGTGGGCAAATTGCCATGATAAATATGTTAATTTCATGTATATTTATTGGACAAAATAAGGGAACACTGCTTAGTGTGTAATTTTTCTTTACCGTGCTAAGGCTGAGATCCACATAGCGCATTGCAGCTAAAAAACGCTGCGGAAAAAAACAAAGCGATTTTTTACCTGCTTTTTTTGTTCCCCTATTTAGTATACAGGGAAACTGCTTGCGATCCCGCAGCTAAAATTAACATGCTGCATTTTTCCAAAATACATATGTTTTTGAAAACGCAGCTTTTCTACAGCATTTTTTTTTCCACAATGTGTGGATAAGATTAACCATTTTGCTGGTACTGTAAAAGGCAGTGGCTTTTTTGCTGTGTTTTCACAATGTGAGGTCTTAACCTTAGCGAGGGTAATAGGGATATGGCTTTTACCGTAATATTCAGGGCTGCGAAGTTGGTAGGACAAACCACCAACTCTGACTCCTCTATTTTTCAACAGCCCATCTCTGACTCCAACTCCTTTATAAATGGCTAAGACCCATGGTCAGTCTGAAACAGTAAAGCTCCTCTACGTAATTGTATTCCTCTGAAAGTAAATATGTAACAAACTAAGTAATTATACAACACTGGTAATTATATAAACACAATGAATCATTTTATTTTTAAGCCAGAGTCGGGAACTTTTTTTCTGACTACAAATCCACCCAAAATTGGTCCTGACCCCAACTCCGACTCTGACTCCACCGACCTAGTGAAAATTCCAAATATTTTCTACACTTACTTCTGTGTCTGCTTAATCCTTAATCATTGTGCATATGCCATACTTGTACATTTTTATATTATTTCACAATTATTTCATATATTACATGACCTAAATACTGTTTTTTATTTTAAAGCCCTTTCAACTTAGGGCTCTGACCGTTTTGTCATTCGCATTGGAGCAGGATTTCCTCCATATATACCACAGTACGCTCTTTTCAGAACACACCCCATACAAGGGTGAATTAATACTCTGAGCATGTGAGACTTTAATATATAAAAAATATTACTTTGCCTCTTCAGGCGTTGATGGACAGTTCATTTTTCCCTTGAGCCTTAGTTCATAGCATCGATCATTGGCATCTTTTGGTGATGCAAGGACTTGTAGTCCTTTCATAAATTAACTGGCTTGGTCAAAGTCTGTCCTGCTTTGAATACTGAATCCATAGGTAGATATATTTGTTTGTACCACTATTTGCCCCAAAGGGTCATTAATTCCATCTTTTTGATGAAATTTTATATTCATCTTGTTCTTTAGGGAGTATGACCCTATGGATACATTCACTAATATGTTATATCTTTATATCTGGGTCATGGAGATGTAGATTTTACTTTGACCATTCTAAATATTTATTACTATTAATCCTGCACTCATTTCTACGTCTGCTCAATCTTTAATTATTGTGTATATGTTATACCTGTTATTTGACAATTTATGGTATATTATTGGTATTGTTTATGTTGTATTGTATAGCACTAACTCACATCAGACTTCTCTTTATTTATTATTGGTATTATTTATAGAGAAGGGAAAACCTCTGAAGATTTGTTTTAGGTTTTGATGGTTCAGCCCAAAAGTATTTTTGGATCTTCAAACCCCAGAGTATAATAGGTGAAGGCCCAGGAAAAAAGTAAAAAATAATAAACAGTTATACTCCCCGTCCCTCATATTTTCTGGGCATTCTCGTGTCGTGATGTTCAAGGCTCCCTCTGATTCCTCTTCTGGCCTCTTCCAGCCTCCTGGGTGACATCATGGGGTCATCTATGGGCTTGTGATTAGATCTCAGTGTAACATGGGGCGCATGGCACCACCCAGGAGGCCAGAAGAGGATCCAGAGAGAGTGCTGGATGCCATGAGGATGCCCAGAAGAGTTGAGTCAAGGTGAACATAGGTGTTTGTAATTATTTACACCTCCATTGGGCCTCCACCTATTATAATCTGGGGACTGAAGAGACCCCAAAGTATAATAATTTTAATTCTGATTCGTGGGTGACAAATCTCAAAGTTTCAGGTTCAGGTTATCTTTTGGAATATTCAGGTCGAATCTGTTTCAAGTCGAACCAGTTTTCTCATCTCTAATTATGTTACACTTTGCATTTAAGAAATATAGCTGTACGTAATAGTTTGTGACTATTGTGGTGTAGCAAAGTACATTTTATTACTACACATATAGTTCCAACTTCTGACACTGCACATACACACATGCATTGAATACACTGGTCCTACGAGTTACAATATTATTTGGTTCCAGGTTGACTATTGTAAGTTGAAACCATTGTCACTTGAGATTATAACTCTATAGAAAACAACATTGTTCTAAAGAACCCAAAATGTCACCAAAAATATAAAAAAAATTGAAGACTAAAGAAAAAAAAATCAGATAACTAATATAGATGTAGTAAACCATTAAACAATAAGAGCTGCTGGATGTTATAAATCACTTTCTATGATGGTGACCAGAACTTTTTCAGGATCCTGGAAAGTATACTCAGTGCACCAGAAAATATCATAGAGCTGCTCTCACCTGGTGTCCAAAGGAGCAACTCATCCTGTCTGTCCTGTCCTGTCAGTACATGCACCTCACCAATATTGGCATTTTACCAGTGAAATGACCATTATAACTTCCAGCCAAGCATTGTACATTGAGTCTGGTTTCCAGTTTCAAAGGTCCAGAAAATTCCATTGTATGTAGAAATTATTTTATCTTGAGGCCATTGGAACTGGAGGGACCACTGTACTTCTTTATTTATTAGGTATTAGTACACTAGTTACTATCTTATCCTATGTCTTATTCATAATTGTATTTTATACACACACATATACACATATACGATGTGGAGAATAGTGTACCTCTAATTCCATCTCGAAGAGCTTTTTTGACCTCCCATTCTAAATTCATAGGCATTAATATGGAGTTGCTCCCCCTTTCTTCAACTCTTCTGGGAAGGCTTTCTACAAGACTTTGGAGGTGTCTGTGGGAATTTTCACCCATTTATCCAGAAGAGCATTTGTGAGGTTCATTGAGACACTGATGTTGGACAATGAGATGGCCTGGCTTAACATTTCCATTCTAGTTCATCCCAGAGATGTTGGATGGAGTTGGGATCGAGACTCTGTGTAGTCAGACAAGTTCTTCTGCACCAAACTCCCCCAACCATGTCTTTATGGAGAACTGGGGACAGTCATGCTGCAACAGAAAAGAAGCCTTCCCCAAACTGTTCCTACAAAGCTAGAAGCATTCAATTGTCCAAAATGTATTAGTCTGCTGAAACATAGCATTACCCCTCCTCCACCAAAACACTACAGGTGGCTCATTGAAGCCAGACAGGCACTACAGGTGTCTTATGAAATGTACTGTACAGATACATTGGGGCAGATATATTAAAACTGGTGTTTCATATGCTAGTCTTAAAAAACAGTCGCGACAGGTGCATTTAGGTATGAAGAGGCCTGATGTAGAAATTTCTGTAACTATTATTGAATTGGACTTGTAGAAACCATATAGATAGGGGATAAGTGTCATATCACTGAGGTTATGACTGCTGGGACCACCAACAATCAGGAGAATGGGAACCCAAAAGTCCTCCGGGAACCTCCATGTAAATGAAGCACCAGTACGGTACCATACGGTGAACAACTAAATGGGGGGAAAAAATATCAAACATGCCGAACCACAGTTGTTTTGCCTCCCATAGAAATTTTAATAAAAATCAATCAAAACATCAAACATTCCCCAAAAAGGCAAACATAATAATTACATCTGGACCCACAGAGACATCTTGTGCAGTACCATATATGGAAATATGAAAAAAATTACAGATATCAGAGTATGGCAACTCCAAGAAAATTTTTAATTATTTTGCAAAAATTTGGATTTTTTTAAAAGTGTTAAAACGTAACAAAAACTATATAAATTTGGTATCTTTGGAATAACAGCAACCCATAGAATACAGGTGACATGTCTTTTTGGTTGTACAATGAATGTAGTAAAAGCAAAGCTTATAAGAAAGTTGTGCAAATGCATTTTTTCTCTAATTCCACCATTTTGATTTTTTTTTCCATTTTCCCAGTACATCATATAGAATATAAATAATACCATTAAAAAATAAAATTTGTTCTTCGAAAACAAAGCCCTCATATGGCTCTGTGAAAGGAAAAATAAAAAGTTATGGCTTTTGGGGAGGAAAGAAAAAAAAATAAAAATTGAAAAATGGGTGTAGCAGGAAGGGATTAAATGGGTTAAAAGTTGTAAGAGGGTTACACAGTTTTATGTAAAAAAATAAAATGTTTAATCATTATATAACATCATGTTATATGTTAGACATGTGAGCAGGCAAGCAAGTTTGTAATATATTGTTATTACCACAATGGTCCCCTTTGTCCTATTCTCGATGCAGTCACATGATCACTAACAGTGGTTCCTGTGACATTACATACACTTTTAACATTCTGCGCCTCACTCTGGTAGTGCAGCATCAGCTGGTTCCATTAGAGTGGACTGGCCTAGCTCTGCCTTTCTCCACCCCTGCAGTGTCTACTGCACTTGTGCCTGATCTCTGATCTTCCAATACGCATAATGCCAATACAGGGAGAGCAGAGATAGGACACATGTGCAGTAGACACTGGAGGGGTCTATAGATTATGCCAAAAAGTATTTTATCAGTGGTCACATCCTTATGCAATTACAACATCAAGGATTCCATATTGTCACAACATTCACCCACATTTGCCTCTTTCACACTAATATAGCATTATAGCTTATTCCTTTATTGCAGACCTTATTTTCAGTTTAAAGTTGTCTTACCCTGTAGCCTGTTTGATGTCCCAAAAATCTTCGTCACTCTCTCTGGTGGAACATCCTCTCTGACTAATGTGCTCCAAGCTTTGGGCAGCATCATGGTCATTCATCAGGCTCTAACCACCACCACAAGGGATACTGGAAAAAAGCAAGGTATCATCCAATATCTGACCATCTGAAATGACAGTCAAGCAATGGGACAACTGAAGACTGGTATAAAAACTATGAACCTTCAAACCCTAGCAATGCTAGCCTGCTGCTACTTCTTCTATATGTTTAAAACTACTATAATCCATGGATAGCTGAAGAGACACACATTACAATTTATTTTTTTTATTTTGCTTACTTATATAGTGTCATCATATTCCGCAGTGCTTTACAGACATTTACAGTCACTTTCCATGTAAGTCTCACACTCTAAATTTCTTGGAGTGTGGGAGGAAACCAGAGTACTAGAGATAAAAAAAAATTATAGCAACTCGTAGATGCTTCATTACCATACAAATAACATTCTGTTTACTAGCTTACTGCAGGTTTTTCATGTGCAATTTTTATCCCTGGGGCAACTGTTTTTATGTGCCCTTTAAAGAAGTATGTGCTATCTACACTAGTGACCAAATATCTTAGGTCCAAGGCTCCTAGAACCCATGACCGCCTGAATATAAAATGGTATTTTTCTTACTTTTGATTTTCATCCATTTTCACATACTCCCATTAAACTTGAGCCTATAAGAGAAAACAGCCATAAATAAGACGTCTGATTTTTTGATTGGACGTTCACGTGGTCTGTCAGAAATTGGATATGTGAATAGCGCTATAGTCATTATTTCAAAAAGGCTGATATTTTTTGGTAAGAGGGTAGATGACCCATTTTCAACCCTCTTACAAATACATTGTAGAAACTGTATGAATTAAACATATTCTAAACAGAAATGTGTATGATATATTGTATACCAACATTCTGCAATTATTACAAGGTACTCTACGGGCTTCTTTCTTCTTCATACCTCTGGAGACTTAATCCCACTGATCAGAGAGATGTATAAGTGTTGGTGCCTGATGTATGAAGCATCTGCTATTCTTGTTACACCAGGCTACAATTTGTGTATGTCATCTTATATTATTGTGATTGTTTTACATTTTAATAACTTTTACTTCTTCCCTTATAATATTAAATAAGGTAAGTGACCACATTGTATTGTCCTGTATTCACCATATTTCATGTAATGAGTTCAGACAGTATAATATGCTGCTTATTACAACTTAGGTTTTACATGGAGTCGCTGCACATTACTTGTTTTATTGAGTTACATATTTCTTCTCTATTTTGATGCAGTGTAGTAGTATTACTATTATAACATACTTAATTCCCTAAGAATTGGACTATTTTGAACTTTCAGGGCAAGTGTTTTTTTTATATTTTTCAGTTACAGTATGGGGGGGCTTGTTTTTAGCAAGACTAATTGTAGTTTTTATTGGTAGCATTTTGAGGTATTTTTTATTTTTTGTGGTTTAGTTTACACTGTTTTATGTGCCTTAGAAATAATATATTAACAGGTTATGGTTGTGGCCAAATATATAAAGGTCTCTTTTATAATGTATTCTTAATTTTGATCACTAAAAGGAATGTTATTCATAAAAAACAAGTCATTTTGGTATTGTCACTTTTTATTATTTTTTCATTGTAAAATAATGAGTTGGTAGCATTTTTAGTAAAACTCTGGTCCCTATAAATAAAGTTATATTACTGAAGTCGTCATCACAGATTTCCAATCTTAATTATTCAAAATAGAAAGATTCACTGCAGATACACTTTATACTTTGGAATACTCACAATAACCACATAAAATTATACAATTTACATGGGGCAGATATATCATTAAGTTAGTCAAGTTGAGCTCTCTTTTATACTGAGTCAGGTGACACATCTATAGTTTTCAGTCTGTTGTAATTTTCAGCCCAAAGCCAATAAGAAGTAATGAAACTGTGCCAAATACGTTGTATTCCTATTTTTATATTACTAAAGATACATAGGAGTGAGATGATGTGCGTGATGTGTCTGACAAGGATTGGTAAGGCCCTCTTCTTAGCTGTAGGACATAGAGCCAAGTTATGTGAAAGAAAACCAAGGTCATCTATGAGCTCCATAAACCAGACCATGATAGAAGGCTTTAGACTTAAAGGAGTCTCAGATGTTCCTTCACCACAAGTTCTAATCTTCCTTCTGGTTCTTCTCATTTATCTCATCTCTCTTGGAGGAAATCTGACCATTCTTGGAGGAAATATGTTCGTGACACGAAACCACATGATTTCTACCTCAGCCTGTATGACCCAGTTATATATGTTCTCTATATTAACCACTAATGAAACTTCAATTTTGGCTGCCATGAGCTTTGATCGCTATGTAGCCATCTGTAGACCTTTACATTATCACACAGTCATGAGTCGGAGACTCTGTGCTCTGTTGGCCTCAGTCTGCTGGGGTTTTGGGTTCATAGAGGAGATTCCTATCATTGTGTTCATTTTAAGATTCACTTGTTATATTTCCAAGGAAATCGATGATTACTTTTGTGACATTTTGCCCATTCGGGACATTACATGCAGTGACACTTCACATTTAGACCTTTACATTCTAATTTATGGTAACATGTACATATTTGTATTACTGTCTCTGACTATAACTTCTTATGTTTTCATTATTTCATGTATCTTAAGAATCAGCTCGAGTACTGGCAGACGTAAAGCCTTCTACAAGTGTTCCTCACACATCATGGTGGTTGTCATCTTCTATTCTTCTATTGTATTACAATACATAGTAACAGTTTCTGTGGGCAACACGGGTTTCAACAAAATCTTCTCTCTGTTTAACACAGCTGTTGTCCCATGATGAACCCCCTGATCTACAGCCTGAAAAATAAAGATGTAAAATCTGCCTTACAAAGAAAACTTTTTTAAGTAAGAACCACACATTGAGGTCCAGTGCTAGTCAAAATCACCTAGGCAATTATGGACAGTTACCAACCCATTTATTCTGTTGCTGAATATTCCACAGCACTTCTGGTGTTACTGTAAATAATCTTTTCATTGAGTTGATGATTAAAAACTTTCTTTATACTATTCTCTACTGACCTTGGATAGACTGAAAAGTTAAGAGTGTCTCCCAGTTTTAGGTAAAAAAAGAAAAAAAAATGTCCAAAGACCAGATGACCAAAGGTAATTGAAAATTTGTGGTCAAATTGCCATGATAAGTATGTAAATGTAATTTATATTCCTTGGATGAAATTAGGCGTTAGTATGTGGTTTTCTTTTAACTTGTTAAAGCTGAGACCCACGTAGTGTGTTGCATCTTAAAAACGCTGTGGAATAAAAACACAACCAATTTTCTGAAGCATTTTCAAAGAGTTTTTGCAGATTTTTTACCTAATTTTTTGTTCCTCTATTCAATATACAGAGAAGCCGCTTGTGATTCTGTAGCTAAAGTTAACATGCTGCATTTTTCTAAAATTTATGCATTTTTAAAAACGCAGCTTTTTCGCAGTTTTTTGTGTGGATGAGATTAACCATTTTGCTGGTACTATAAAATGCAGTGTTTCTTTTCTGCTGTGTTTCCACAATGTGGGTCCTTAGCCTTAGCGAGGGTCATAGGGATATGGCTTTTAATGTGAAAATCAGGGCTGTGAAGTTGGTAGGACGAACCACCAACTCTGACTCCTCTATTTTTCAACAGCCCATCTCTGACTCCAACTCCTTTATAAAAGGCTAAGGCCCATGGTCAGCCTTAACAGAAACGCTCCTCTACGTAATTGTATTCCTCTGAAAGTAAATATGTAACAAACTATCTAAGTAATTATACAACACTGATAATTATATATTTAAACACAATTAATCATTTTATTTTGAAGCCAGAGTTGGGAACTTTTTTTTTTTACTACAAATCCACCCAACATTGGTCCTGACCCCAGCTCCGACTCTGACTCCACCGACCTGGTGAAAATTCCAAATATTTTGCACACTCTCTTTTATGTTTGCTTAATCCTTAATCTTTGTACATACAGTGCCTTGTGAAAGTATCTGGCCCCCTTGAACTTTTCAACCTTTTGCTACATTTCAGGCTTCAAACATAAGGATATAAAATTTTAATTTTTTTTGGTGAAGGATCAACAACAAGTGGGACACAATCGTGAAGTGGAATAAAATTTATTGGATATTTTAAACTTTTGTAAAAAATAAAAAACTGAAAAGTGGGGCGTGCCAAATTATTCGGCCCCCTTAAGTTAATACTTTGTAGCGCCACCTTTTGCTGCGATTACAGTTACAAGTCGCTTGGGGTATGTCTCCATCAGTTTTGCACATGGAGAGATTGAAATTCTTGCCCATTCTTCCTTGGAAAACAGCTGGAGCTCAGTGAGGTTGGATAGAGAGCGTTTGTGAACAGCAGTTTTCAGCTCTTTCCACAGATTCTCGATTGGATTCAGGTCTGGACTTTGACTTGGCCATTCTAACACCTGGATACGTTTATTTGTGAACCATTCCATTGTAGATTTTGCTTTATGTTTGGGATCATTGTCTTGTTGGAAGATAAATCTCCGTCCCAGTCTCAGGTCTTTTGCAGACTCCAACAGGTTTTCTTCCAGAATGGTCCTGTATTTGGCTCCATCCATCTTCCCATCAATTGTAACCATCTTCCCTGTCCCTGCTGAAGAAAAGCAGGCCCAAACCATGATGCTGCCACCACCATGTGTGACAGTGGGGATGGTGTGTTCAGGGTGATCAGCTGTGTTGCTTTTACGCCAAACATATCGTTTTGCATTGTGGCCCAAAAGTTCCATTTTGGTTTCATCTGAGCAGAGCACCTTCTTCCACATGTTTGGTGTGTCTCCCAGGTGGCTTGTGGCAAACTTTAAACGAGACTTTTTATGGATATCTTTGAGAAATGGCTTTCTTCTTGCCACTCTTCCATAAATGCCAGATTTGTGCAGTGTACGACTGATTGTTGTCCTATGGACAACACTTTTCAGTTTTTTATTTTTTTACAAAAGTTTAAAATAACCAATAAATTTCATTCCACTTCACAATTGTGTCCCACTTGTTGTTGATTCTTCACCAAAAAATTAAAATTTTATATCCTTATGTTTGAAGCCTGAAATGTGGCAAAAGGTTGAAAAGTTCAAGGGGGCCGAATACTTTTGCAAGGCACTGTAGGTATAAACTCAAAGCACTTTAAAGGTTTCTTCAAATGTGTAAAATTGGTACATATCATTACACAATTTATTCACATTGCAAAGTGAAGGGATAGGGTATAAGTGTTAGATTGGTGGGGGTCTGACCACCACTCGGGGAAGTGCACTGGTGCTTCATTCACATGGAGGTTGCTGGACGACTTTTGGGCTCCCATTCTCCTGATTGTTGGTGGTCCCAGCAGTCAGATCCTCAGTCATCTGACACTTTTCCCCTATATATTTGGCTTGTGCAAATCCAATTCAATAACGGTTACAGAAATTTCGTTCCACTTCACAATTGTGTCCCACTTGTTGTTGATTCTTCACCAAAAAATTAAAATTTTAGATCTTTATGTTTGAAGCCTGAAATGTGGCAAAAGGTTGAAAAGTTGAAAAGTTCAAGGGGGCCGAATACTTTTGCAAGGCACTGTATCTTTGTGGAGTTCAACTATTCTCCCACACCACCATAAGGTCATATTTCAGCTACAAAAATTATACATATTAGATATTAGTTGATATATTGGACATAATGCATCAAAAGTGTTCATCGTCTTGTGAGTCTCTACACTAAAACCAAGGGCAAATCAATCAAAATTGGACAAATTCACAATATATCACTGAAAAAGGTCATACTAACGGATACAATATCCTAGCAATATGTCATCATTTTAGCAGATAGGAATGACACATTAATGATAAATTACAGGTAGTTTGCTCTGCTGCAGTGTTACACACCCAAGAGGACCAGATACCTGCGTGTTCATTACTAAAGACAAAAATATATCTAAAATTATCTGTAACTGTTTCCTAATAGTCAAATAAGGATTTTAAGAGGCGTAAACTACTGGGATTAATTATTGCATTGGCAATTTTGTATATACATGTGAATGTTTAATAGCTGCTTCGGTTTAGTATGGCCAGTGTTTGTGACTACGGAGGAAAGAATGGGCTATAGGGAATGCTGGATTAATCCAAAGAGTATGATAGACCATTATTATAGAGGAAGAGCAGACTAGACCTATGTACATAAATAAAGCACATGGCTTACTCCTTGTTCTGTGGTGTTTTATAGATCATACTGATTATTGGCATAGCTAATATTTTGGTAGAATGCGATTACAATCTCCAAACTAGAGCTCTCACCTTACTGTCTGTGAGCTTTCAATTCTTCCAAGTAATCTGGGGCAAAGGGGATATTCAGTCTGGGAAGACAATTAAACACAAGACTTGTATTATCTGTGAAGTCTCCTACATGACTTCACAGCAATCAATTTATTCTATAGTAACAGGCCTTATAATTTAAAACTAGTTTCATCTAGTGAGATCAGTGCCTTTAGGGTGTCGCTTCCAATTAGAATTGCCATAATATATGATGCATGCATACATTAAATGAACAGTGCCGAGAGCAAATTATCTTCATAAAAAGAGCATAGAAACTTTTGCATAGATTAAATGATGCCATGTACAGAGGGAATCATAGACAAAGTAACTTATGCATACATTATTTGACACCATGTACAGAGGGAGAGATGGGTTTAGAGGGGAAGACGTATAAAGGACCATCTGGCATCTATTATATAGTGATCAGCAAAAGAAGTACAAACAAGTGGAATTATGTTTAACCCTATATACTAAGTACAGGAGGAGAAAAATAAAAAAAAGATTTTTTACCAATATTTTTTTGGCAGTGAGGAAACAAATTACATGTTTATTGATTGTCCTTATTGTGGTCAGGTTATCTTCTCATACATGTAATGTCCCCCCGATAACCAGCCATGATGTCCTTATTGTGGTCGGGTTATCTTCTCATACATTTAGTGTCCCTCCTGATAACCAGCCATGATGTCCTTAGTGTGGTCAGGTTATCTTCTCATACATGTAGTGTCCTCCTGATAACTAGCCATGATGTCCTTATTGTGGTCAGGTTATCTTCTCATACATGTAGTGTCCCCTCCCGATAACCAGCCATGATGTCCTTATTGTGGTCAGGTTATCTTCTCATACATGTAGTGTCCTCCCGATAACCAGCCATGATGTCCTTATTGTGGTCAGGTTATCTTCTCATACATGTACAGTCATGGCCAAAAGTTTTGAGAATGATACAAATATTAATTTTTACAAAGTCTACTGCTTCAGTTTTTCTAATGGCAATTTGCATATACTCCAGAATGTTATAAAGAGTGATCAGCTTAACAGCAATTACTTGCAAAGTTAATATTTGCCTAGAAAATGAACTTTATCCCCCAAAACACATTTCAACATCATTGCAGCCCTGCCTTAAAAGGACCACCTAACATCGTTTCAGTGATTGCTCCATTAACACAGGTGTGGGTGTTGATGAGGACAGGGCTGGAGATCAATCTGTCATGATTAAGTAAGAATGACACCACTGGACACTTTAAAAGGAGGCTGGTGCTTGCCATCATTGTTTCTCTTCTGTTAACCATGGTTATCTCTAAAGAAACACGTGCAGTCATCATTGCACTGCACAAAAATGGCCTAACTGGGAAGAGTATTGCAGCTAGAAAGATTGCACCTCAGTCAACAATCTATCGCATCATCAAGAACTTCAAGGAGAGAGGTTCCATTGGTGCCAAAAAGGCTCCAGGGCGCCCAAGAAAGACCAGCAAGCGGCAGGACCGTCTCTTAAAAGTGTTTCAGCTGCGGGATCGGGCTACCAGCAGTGCAGAGCTTGCTGAGGAATGGCAGCAGGCAGGTGTGAGTGCATCTGCACGCACTGTGAGGCGGAGACTCTTGGAGCAAGGCCTGGTCTCAAGGAGGGCAGCAAAGAAGACACTTCTCTTCAGAAAAAACATCAGGGACAGACTGATATTCTGAAAAAGGTACAGGGAGTGGACTGCTGAGGACTGGGGGAAAGTCATTTTCTCTGATGAATCCCCTTTTCGATTGTTTGGAACATCTGGAAAACAGCTTATTCGGAGAAGAAGAGGTGAGCGCTACCACCAGTCTTGTCTCATGCCAACTGTAAAGCATCCTGAAACCATTCATGTGTGGGGTTGCTTCTCAGCCAAGGGAATCGGCTCTCTCACAGTCTTGCCTAAAAACACAGCCATGAATAAAGAATGGTACCAGAATGTCCTCCAAGAGCAACTTCTCCCAACCGTCCAAGAGCAGTTTGGCGCTCAACAATGCCTTTTCCAGCATGATGGAGCACCTTGCCATAAAGCAAAGGTGATAACTAAATGGCTCAGGGAACAAAACATAGAGATTTTGGGTCCATGGCCTGGAAACTCCCCAGATCTTAATCCCATTGAGAACTTGTGGTCAATCATCAAGAGACGGGTGGACAAACAAAAACCAACAAATTCAGACAAAATTAAAGCATTGATTCTGCAAGAATGGACTGCTATCAGTTAGGATTTGGTCCAGAAGTTGATTGAGAGCATGCCAGGGAGAATTGCAGAGGTCCTGAAGAAGAAGGGTCAACACTGCAAATATTGACTTGCTGCATTAACTCATTCTAACTGTCAATATAAGCTTCTGTTACTCATAATATGAATGCAATTATATTTCTGTATGTGATAAAAACATCTGACAAACACACATAAAAACCAGAGGGCAGCAGATCATGTGAAAATATAATATTTGTGTCATTCTCAAAACTTTTGGCCATGACTGTAGTGTCCTTCCTGATAACCAGCCATGATGTCCTTATTGTGGTCGGGTTATCTTCTCATACATGTAGTGTCCCCTCCTGATAACCCTCCACGATGTCCTTATTGTGGTCAGGTTATCTTCTCATACATGTAGTGTCCCACCTGATAACCAGCCATGATGTCCTTATTGTGTTCGGGTTATCTTCTCATACATGTAGTGTCCTCTCCTGATAACCCGCCACGATGTCCTTATTGTGGTCAGGTTATCTTCTCATACATGTAGTGTCTCCAACTGATAAGAAGCCATGATGTCCTTATTGTGGTCGGATTATCTTCTAAAAATTCAAATCACCACCTCTCCCTAGAACACATATAAAAGTACTTAAATACTGTGAAACACATACACATTAGGTATCCCTGTGTCCGAAAACGCCCAGGCTACAAATCTATAAAAATATTTTTCCCGTATGGTAAATGCCATAGCAGGAAAAAAAAAAATCAAAAGTGCCTCTGATAAAAATTTGAATAAGAAGTGGTCAAAGCAATAGCAATTCTCCAAAATGGTATAAATAAAAAGTACACCTGGCCCCACAGAAAAAGACGCCCTATGTATCCCCGTACATATAAGTATAAAAAAGTTACAGGTGTCAGAATATGGCAACTTTTATAAAAAATTTTTTTTTTTCAGTTTTAGATTTTTGTTAAGGGGTTAAAATGTAAATAAAACCATATAAATTTGGTAACCCTGGAATCATACCGAAACATAGAATACAGGTGACATGTCATTTATGCTGCAGAGTGAACACTGTAAAAATGAAGCCCGTAAGAAAGTCGCAGAAATGCACTTTTTCTTCAAATCCACAGCATTCTGAATTTTCTCCCGTTTCCCAGTACATTGTACAGAATAATAAATGGTAGCATCATGAAGAAAAATTTGTCCCGCAAACATTAAGACCTCATATGGCTCTGAGAGTGGAAAAATAAAAAAGTTATGGGGTTTGGAAGGGGGAGAGTCAAAAATGAAAGTGGAAAAATCATCTGGCAGGAAGGGGTTAAAAGAGTACAAAAACACTAAAATACATATATTATTATCATCATAATAGTGATACAGTTAATCATTTTTATGGCATAAAAAAAAACAGGCTTGCTATTTTTTTTTATTTGTCTTAAAAATTAATTAATTTATATTTGCCCCAAAATGATACCATCTCATTATTTTTCAATTGAAAAATTTAAAAAAAATTATGACTTTGGGAAGGTGACAATACCAAAATGACTTTTTGTTTTCATAATATATGTCTTTTACAAACAAAATTAATATTCCATTAAAAAACAAAACATAATACATTAAAAAAATCACCAGTAAAGAATTTAAATGTATAAAATGTGCAGAAATTGCTATAAAAAGAAAAATGAAGATAAAGCAGAAAAGCTCAATACTTAGACATTCGGTGTGATAAAATACTTTACCTGCTCCAAGGGACAGACAAAGGAAGACTGGAGTAACAAGAAGTCTTTCACAAGTCATATCACATCTCAACTCTGCTGCACTGGCCGGTTACTCCAGTCCTATGCTTTTAACCCTTTAAGACAGACTAAAATATCATGTTTTTATCCAGCACTGTAAATGACAAGTCAAAAAATCCAAGAAATGCCAATTTTGCCACCTTATCTATAGCATAGACTCAGCTGCTATGGCAACCGCCTTAATTAAATACCCGACATCCGCCGTACTATTACGGTTGATGCCGGGAAGGGGTTAAATAATATAATGTTTTTTAAAGACAAAGGTTTTTGTTTTTTGTTTTTTTTTGAAAGGGGGAGATATTTGCTCATATAAATAATGCCTTGTTAGGCCATAGCTATGATAGGTTTATACCAATGCAAATCCATTGCCCAAAGTAATCTATCAGCTTTTGTAGCTCCCTGGATTCTGCCTTTAAATGGAAATATGCCTCCTTGATACCCAAGTTACTTATCAAGGGGGCATGGGTTACTCGATCTCACTTCCCAAGTATGTATTATCGTTTACAATTGAACTCCTTAAGTATAGCAGATTATTTTTCTCTCTTGGTCCCCATTAATTCCCCAGGTTTCTGGAAGGTGGTACGTTCGCCCCAATTGTTCCTCATTCTTGGCATGTCTACTTATACTTAATATTATATAATATTATATAATATACTTATATAATCTTAATATACTTAATATCAGTGGTCACATCCTTATGCAATTACAACCTCAAGGATTCCACACTGTCACAATCTTCACCTACATTTACCTCTTTCACACTCATATAGCATATACAGTACAGACCAAAAGTTTGGACACACCTTCTCATTTCAAGATTTTTCTGTATTTTCAGGACTATAAAAATTGTAGATTCACACTGAAGGCATCAAAACTATGAATTAACACATGTGGAATTATATACTTAACAAAAAAGTGTGAAACAACTGAAAATATGTCTTATATTCTAGGTTCTTCAAAGTAGCCACCTTTTGCTTTGATTACTGCTTTGCACACTCTTGGCATTCTCTTGATGAGCTTCAAGAGGTAGTCACCTGAAATGGTCTTCCAACAGTCTTGAAGGATTTCCCAGAGATGCTTAGCACTTGTTGGCCCTTTTGCCTTCACTCTGCGGTCCAGCTCACCCCAAACCATCTCGATTGGGTTCAGGTCTGGTGACTGTGGAGGCCAGGTCATCTGGCTTAGCACCCCATCACTCTCCTTCTTGGTCAGATAGCCCTTAAACAGTCTGGAGGTGTGTTTGGGGTCATTGTCCTGTTGAAAAATAAATTATGGTCCAACTAAACGCAAACCGGATGGAATAGCATGCCGCT
The DNA here is from genome assembly GCA_947044405.1 of Leptodactylus fallax. Lineage (NCBI taxonomy): Eukaryota > Metazoa > Chordata > Amphibia > Anura > Leptodactylidae > Leptodactylus > Leptodactylus fallax. Next base: position 5,322,765 of record CAMRHE010000113.1, read on the forward strand.
GCAAGATGCTGTGGTAACCATGCTGGTTCAGTATTCTTTCAATTTTGAATAAATCCCCAACAGTGTCACCAGCAAAGCACCTCCACACCATCACACCTCCTCCTCCATGCTTCACGGTGGGAACCAGGCATGTAGAGTCCATTCGTTCACCTTTTCTGCGTCACACAAAGACACGGTGGTTGGAACCAAAGATCTCAAATTTGGACTCATGAGACCAAAGCACAGATTTCCACAGGTCTAATGTCCATTCCTTGTGTTCTTTAGCCCAAACAAGTCTCTTCTGCTTGTTGCCTGTCCTTAGCAGTGGTTTCCTAGCAGCTATATTACCATGAAGGCCTGCTGCACACAGTCTCCTCTTAACAGTTGTTGTAGAGATGTGTCTGCTGCTAGAACTCTGTGTGGCATTGACCTGGTCTCTAATCTGAGCTGCTGTTAACCTGCGATTTCTGAGGCTGGTGACTCGGATGAACTTATCCTCCGCAGCAGAAGTGACTCTTGGTCTTCCTTTCCTGGGGCGGTCCTCATGTGAGCCAGTTTCTTTGTAGCGCTTGATGGTTTTGGCCACTGCACTTGGGGACACTTTCAAAGTTTTCCCAATTTTTCAGACTGACTGGCCTTCATTTCTTAAAGTAATGATGGCCACTCGTTTTTCTTTACTTAGCTGCTTTTTTCTTGTCATAATACAAATTCTAACACTCCATTCAATAGGACTATCAGCTGTGTATCCACCTGACTTCTGAACAACACAACTGATGGTCCCAACCCCATTTATAAGGCAAGAAATCCCACTTATTAAACCTCACAGGGCACACCTGTGAAGTGAAAACCATTTCAGGTGACTACCTCTTGAGGCTCATCAAGAGAATGCCAAGAGTGTGCAAAGCAGTAATCAAAGCAAAAGGTGGCTACTTTGAAGAACCTAGAATATAAGACATATTTTCAGTTGTTTCACACTTTTTTGTTAAGTATATAATTCCACATGTGTTAATTCATAGTTTTGATTCCTTCAGTGTGAATCTACAATTTTTATAGTCATGAAAATACAGAAAACTCTTGGAATGAGAAGGTGTGTCCAAACTTTTGGTCTGTACTGTAGCTTATTCCTTTATTGCAGACCTTATTTTCAGATTAAAGTTGTCTCACCCTGTAGCCTGTTTGATGTCCCAAAAATCTTCTTCACTCTCTCTGGTAGAACAACCGCTCTTAATGTGCTCTTCCCAAGCTTTGGGCAGCATCATGGTCATTCATCAGGCTCTAACCACCACCACAAGGGGTACTGGGAAAAGCAAGGTATCTGCCAATATCTGACCATCTGAAATGACAGTCAAGCATTGGGACAACAGAAGACTGGTATAAAAACTATGAGCCTTCAAACCCTAGCAATTCTAGCCTTCTGCTACTATATGGTTAAAATTACTATAGTCCATGGATAGTTTAAGATTACAGATTACAACAATTTTATTTTTTTATTTTGCTTACTTATATAGTGTCATCAAATTTCGCAGAGCTTTATAGACATTTACAGTCACTGTCCCATACAAGTCTCACACTCTAAATTTCTTGGACTGTGAGAGGAAACCAGAGTACAGTAGGTAACAAAAATATAGCAACTCCTAGATGCTTCATTACCATACAAATAACATTCTGTTTACTAGCTTACTGCAGGTTTTCATGTGCGATTTTTATCCCTGGAACAAATGTTTTTATATATTCCTTTAAGAAGCATGTGGTATTTACACTAGTGATAACGACTCTGCGAACTCATTCATGCATGTAGCCTAATCTCCATCATTTATCTATTGCAAAACTCTCACATTACTTACATAGCTAAGTTGCAACAGTGAATTATAAGTCAAATACCTTAGGTCCAAGGCAACTAGAACCCATGATCGACTGAATGTAAAATGGTATTTTTGTCACTTTTGATTTTCTTCCCTGGGGATCCATTTTCACTTATTTCCAATAAACTTGAGCCTATAAGAAAAAAACGGCCATAAATAGAACATGTCCAATTTTTTGATAGGACGCTCATGTGGTCTGTCAAAAATTGGATGTGTGAATAGGACCACAGTCATTATTTTAAAAATGCTGTTGCTTTTTGGTAAGAGGGTAGATGACCCATTTTCAACCCTGTTACAAATACATTGTAGAAACTGTATGAATTAAACATATTCTAAATAGAAATGTTTATGATAATTCCTGCAATTATTACAAGGTACTCTATGGGCTTCTTTCTTCTTCATACCCCTGGAGACTTATTCCCACTACTCAGAGAGATGTATAAGTGTTGGCGCCTGATATATGAAGCATTTGCCGTTCTTATTACACCAGGCTGCAATTTGTGTATGTCATCTTATATTATTGTGATTATTTTACTTTTTCATTTCTTTTACTTCATCCCTTATAATATTAAATAAGGTAAGTGACTACATTGTATTGTCCTGTATTCACAATATTTCATGTAATGAGTTCACACAGTATAATATTCCCTAAGAATTGGACTATTTTGAACTTTCAGGGCAAGTGTTTTTTTTTATATTTTTCAGTTACAGTAAGGGGGGGTCCTTTTTTTAGCAAGTTTAATTGTAGTTTTTATTGATAGCATTTTGAGGTACATAAAATTTATGAACTTTTATAAACTTTTGAGACAAAAACAGAAATAGTTTTTTGGGGTTTAGCTTACACTGTTTACTATGCCTTAGAAATTATATATTACCAGGCTATGATTGTGGCCAAATATGTAAAGGGCACTTTTGTAATGTATTATTCATTTTGATCATGAAAAGCATTTTATTCTTAAAAAAACAAGTCATTTTGGTATTGTCACTTTTTGTTATTTTTCATTGTAAAATATTGAGCGGGTACCATTTTTGGTAGAGCTCTGGTCCCTATAAATAAAGTTATATTACTGAAGTCGTCATCACAGATTTGCAATTTTCAGTATTCAAAATAAAAAGATTCACTGCAGATACACTTTATACTTATAGAATTCTCACTATAACCACATAAAATTATACAATTTACATGGGGTGGATATATCATTAATTTAGTCAAGTTGAGCTCTCTTTCATACTGAGTCAGGTGACACATCTATAGTTTTCAGTCTGTTTTAATTTTCAGCCCAAAGCCAATAAGAAGTAATGAAACTGTGCCAAATACGTTGTATTCCTATTTTTATATTACCAAAGATACATAGGAGTGAGATGATGTGCGTGATGTGTCTGACATGGATGGGTAAGGCCCTCTTCTTAGCTGTAGGACATAGAGCCAAGTTATGTGAGCAGACTAGTTACACCTATGTGTGTATATACATTTATAGAAAAGAAAAACAAACTCACCAATGATTTTCATAAACCAGACCATGATAGAAGGCTTTAGACTTAAAGGAGTCTCAGATGTTCCTGCACTACAAGTTCTCATCTTCCTTCTGGTTCTTCTCATTTATCTCATGTGTCTTGGAGGAAATCTGACCATTCTACTACTGGTCTGCTGTGATCTCCACCTGCACACTCCCATGTACTTCTTCCTGTCCAACTTGTCTGTCCTAGACATATCCACCTCCACTACAGCACTACACAGGATTTTTGTTATGTTCGTGACACAAAACCACATGATTTCCACCTCAGCCTGTATGACCCAGTTATATATGATCTCTACATTAACCAGTAATGAGCTTGCAATATTGACTGCCATGAGCTTTGATCGCTATGTAGCCATCTGTAGACCTTTACATTATCAAACAGTCATGAATCGGAGACTCTGTGGTCTGCTGGCCTCAGTCTGCTGGGGTTTTGGGTTCATAGAGCAGATTCCTACCATTGTGTTCATTTCCAGGTTCACTTGTTATATTTCCAAGGAAATCGATAATTACTTTTGTGACATTTTGCCCATTCGGGACATTACATGCAGTGACACTTCACATTTAGACTTCTACATTCTAATTTATGGTAACATGTACATATTTATTTTACTTTCCCTGACTATAACTTCTTATGTTTTCATTATTGCAAGTATCTTAAAAATCAGCTCGAGTGCTGGCAGACGTAAAGCCTTCTACACGTGTTCCTCACACATCATGGTGGTTGTCCTCTTCTATACTTCTATTGTATTACAATACATAGTAACAATTTCTGTGGGCAACACGGGTTTCAACAAAATCTTCTCTCTGTTAAACACGGTTGTTGTCCCCATGTTGAACCCCCTGATCTACAGCCTGAAAAATAAAGATGTAAAATCTGCCTTACAAAGAAAACTTAAATTCTGTGGCACAAAATATTTACAATTTTTAAATTGCATTTGGACTTTTTGAAGTAAGAACCACACATTGAGGTCCAGTGCTAGTCAAAATCACCTGGGCAATTATGGATAGTTACCAACCCATTTCTTCTGTTGCTGAATATTCCACAGCACTTCTGGTGTTACTGTAAAGAATCTTTTCATTGAGTTGATGATTAAAAACTTTCTTTATACTATTCTCTACTGACCCTGGATAGACTGAAAAGTTAAGAGTCTCCCAGTTTTAGGTTTAAAAAAAAAAAAATGTCCAAAGACCAGATGACCAAAGGTAGTTGAAAATTTGTGGTCAAATTGCCATGATAAATATGTAAATGTAATTTATATTCCTTGGATGAAATTAGGGGTTTGACCTTATGGATACATTCGATATTTTATATCTTTAATGAAGGTTAAGTTTTATTTAATTTTTGCCCTTATCTGTGGAGACCTATCCCATTCTAGTGTTAGGACCGGAGCCGGAACCGCTGCAGTAGCGCTGTGAGATGTCGCTCTGGTCCTAACACGTGCTGGCGCGCTCGTTCCTCAAGGGGTTAACTGTCCTGCACTCCCGATCCTATATCTTTGCACTTCCAGCACGTCGGCCCTGCTGGCTATTCATTGTTTATGGATGTTAGCTCCATACTCTGCGTTCTGTTACCATGTGGTTGTTCTGACCTCATGCTCCTGTTTCCTGACCTACGTTCTCTGCCTGCCGATTCTGTACCTTCGTTCCCTCCTGTTGTGACCACAGCTTGCCTCCTAGACCTCCTCTCCTTGATCTCTGATTTTGCTACTGCATGAACTCCTGATACCGACCCGGCTTGCTGACTACTCTCTCGTCTGACTCCCTTGTACTGCGCTATCTCCTGTTGCCGACTTGGACCGTACGACTACGCTTATTGGACCTCTGCCACTTCCTTGGAAAATACCTGCTATTGCATCTTCCCCTACTCCTGGATTTCCGTCAGTCTCTACCCTTGCTCAGGTGAGTGGTTTTCAGATTTCTGGGCCTGCTGTGACTTGTGGTGCACCGTGCGTCCTGCGCCCGCTGGGGGGCTACGATTCTTTCCTGAAAAAAGCAGTCAAGTCCATCTCCACCATCGGGAGCTCTGGTGAAAACCTCTGGAGGCTGGTTTTTGGGCCACTTGGGGGGCGCCGGACGTTCGGTGCTGTTTACCATAGTGTGCAGGGGAGTCTGCTTTTCTGGGACTAACTATCTGCCTTGTACTGCATTAGGTTCATAACATCTAGCAGTTGAATACATTTATTGCAAGACAAATCACGCTTCCCTTAACTCATTATTAGAATTAGTTATTACATACAATACTCATGTACATTGGACTTACTTTTGTGACTGATGGATTTTTTTTTATATTGATGAAATGTATATACATGAATGTAAAAACACATATTGTTATCTGTGGGTGAGATGAGATTAGTGACTTTACTGGTGATAAGTCTAAAGGTTCTATCTTGGATTCATCAGACCAGAGAATCTTATTTTCACAGTCTTATTTTTCATAATTGTATTTGATACCCACACGTAATCTATGGATAATAGTGCATCTCTAATTCCACCTCAAGGAGCTTTTCTGACCTCCTATTCTAAATCCATAGGAATTAATATGGAGTTGCTTCCCTCTTTCTTCAACTCTTCTGAGAAGGCTTTTTACAAGATTTTGGAGGTGTCTGTGGGAATTAGTGGAAGAGTGAAGAAATCAGGCGATACCTTTTAGAGGCTAACTGAGTATATTTATAAGTAAGCTTTCAGGAGTACTCGCTCCCTTCATTAGACATGGTGTGATACAAGAACTGAAAATTCACAGATTTTTATACACATGGTTTTCAAAGCATTTTGGATTCTTTAAAAAAATTGCAATCTAAGTAGAGAAGTTATTTACAACAGGTCAAAAAAACAGTCTGGAAACTTGTGGTGCGTGACGGAGGGATCAGTAATTCTTGCTGTTATCTGTTTGCTATCAGGAGGTGATTTGTGTCCCTCACAGTTCATACATAGTGTGATTTGAAGCTGGCATGAATATTGAGTTCAGTTCATGGTTCAAACATAGTGTGACATGAAGCTGGCATGAATATTAAGTCCAAATTGCAGAGTTTGAAATTTTTGCATAAATTTGTACTCCATTTCTTTTCTTTTCTCCTGTGTCTTAAAATGTCCCATTAAAACCACAACCCGCAAATCTTCAATAGAGTGGTTTTCTCCGGAGAAATGTGCGGCCACTGGGAGATCGGTTCTGCTGTTATTAATGGTGGATCTGTGTGAGTTCATTCGTTGACTGAGTCTCTGCCCTGTTTCCCCCACATAGAGTGGGAATTTTCACCCATTCATCCAGAAGAGCATTCATGAGGTCAGACAATGAGATGGCCTGGCTCACCCTCCCTGTTCTAGTTCATACCAGAGGTGTTGGATGGAGTTGGGATCAGGACTCTGTGTAGTCAGTCAAGTTCTTCTGCACCAAACTCTCCCAATCATGCCTTTATGGACCTTACTTTGTGCACTAGGACACCGTCATGCTGCAACAGAAAGGAAGCCTTCACCAAACTGTTCCTACAAAGCTAGAAGCATTCAATTGTCCAAACTGTACTGGTCTGCTGAAATATAGCATTACACCTCCACCACCAAACACTACAGATGGCTCATTGAAGCCAGGCGGGTAACATTCTCCTGGCATTTGCCAAACCCATACTGGTCCACCAGATAGAGCAGTGTGAATGGTCACTCCGCAGACATTGTTCCACTGCTCCAAAGTCCCATAGCGTCATTGTGCTTTACACTACTCCATCTGGTGCTTGGCATTGTACAGAGTAAGGCTTGTATGCAGCTACTCGGCCATGGAAACCCATGCTATGAAGCCTCTGGCGGATCCTAGTTTTTGTGTTGATGTTAATACCAGAGGAGAAGGTCTGACAAAGCACAAGATTAGAGGATTAGAATTTGCCTGTGTATAGTTTCTAGAGCACCACCTTATCCGGATTAACTATACGCTGTATGTGTGACCCTCCCGTGGCCCAGCAGCACTGCCGACAGCAGTCTTAAGGTGTGAATTACTTACAGAGGAGGGTTGGACAGTTATTGAAACAGTAGACTTAAGTCTATTGAGGAATCTGGGAAAATGGGCAAAAATAGGGCATGTTCTATTTTTTAATGGGTCGTTCAAATGGACCATCAAAGAAACGATCACATGAATGGCCCCACTGAAATAAATTGATATTAAATGAAACTGTGTGATGGCCGTAAAAAAAAAAAAAATCCCCCAAAAAATGTTCGGGTGAATAGAGCCTTGATACCTATCTGGCACTACAGGTGTATTATGAAATGTACTGTACAGATACATTGGGGCAGATTTATTAAGACTGGAGTTTCAAAAAAGGCCCCGACAGGCACATTTATATATGAAGAGGCCTGATGTAGAAATTTCTGTAACTGTTATTGAATTGGACTTACAGAAACCATATAGATAGGGGATAAGCAGGGGCGTAACTTGAGGGGGTGTGGAAGGTACAGTCGCACTCGGGCCCAGGAGCCTTAGGGGGCCCATAAGCACTGACATCATTATTGAGGTCGCAGCTTCCTCCTGGCCCATAAGCCAAGGATATCCACAGGTTACCTTCACCACACTAAGGTTGATTAAGCTTCTTTGTTCTCGTATTGATTTCCAGTGTCATAGCTATAAGGGATGCAGCAGTAGCTTCCGGGTCTCTACCGGCCCTGAACCCTGAGCGTCCTCAAAGTCCTCTGCCACATAAAATATAACACTATTCTAAATGGCACAATGTAGGAATGGGGACCCATTACAAATTTTGCACTGAGGCCCAGAATCTTCAAGTTACACCTCTGGGGATGTGTCAGATCACTGAGGGTCTGACTGCGGAGACCATCAGCAATCAGGAGAATGGGAGCCCAAAAGTCCTCCGGCAACTTCCATGCAAGTGAAGCACCAGTGCACTTGCCTGAGTGGTGCTCCATTCACTTCTATTGCTGGGGGTCTGATTGCATAGAACACTTATTCCCTATCCGGTGGATGTTTGGTCTCTTTAGCTGTTATAGAAGCACTTTGCAATGTGAATCAATTGTGTAATATCATGTACCAATCCTACCCATTTGGAAAACATTGAAAGTGCTTTGAGTTTATACCTATCTTTGTTAAGTTCAACTTTCTCCCACAACACCATAAGGCCCATATTTCAGCCACATAAATGATACATGTTAGATATTAGTTTATATATTGGACATGATGCACAAGCTGGAAAACCACATCAACAGCCCTCATCATCTTGCAAGTCTCTACACTAAAACCCAGGACAAATCAATCAAAATGGCATCAAATTTACAATATATCACTGAAAAAGATCATAGCGACTGATACAATATCCTAGCAATATGTCATCACCTTAGCAGATAGGAATAACACATTAATGATAATGATAGTTTGCTCTGCTGCAGTGTTACACACCCAAGAGGACCAGATACCTGCGTGTTCATTACTAAAGACAAAAATATATTTAAAATTATCTGTGAATGTTCCCTAATAGTCAAATAAGGATTTTAAGAGGAATAAACTACTGGGATTAATTATTGCATTGGCAATTTTGTATATACATGTGAATGTTTAATAGCTGCTTCGGTTTAGTATGGCCAGTGTTTGTGACTATGGAGGAAAGAATGGGCTATAGGGAATGCTGGATTAATCCAAAGAGTATGATAGACCTTTATTATAGAGGAAGAGCAGACTAGACCTATGTACATAAATAAAGGACTTGGCTTACTTCTTGTTCTGTGGTGTTTTATAGATCATACTGGTTATTGGCATACATGTAGTGTCCCCTCCCGATAACCAGCCATGATGTCCTTATTGTGGTCGTATTATCTTCTCATACATGTAATGTCCTCCTGATAACCAGCCATGATGTCCTTATTGTGGTCAGGTTATCTTCTCATACATGTAGTGTCCTCCTGATAACCAGCCATGATGTCCTTATTGTGGTCAGGTTATCTTCTCATACATGTAGTGTCCCCTCCTGATAACCAGCCATGATGCCCTTATTGTGGTCGGGTTATCTTCTCATACATGTAGTGTCCTCCTGATAACCAGCCATGATGTCCTTATTGTGGTCAGGTTATCTTCTCATACATGTAGTGTCCCCTCCTGATAACCAGCCATGATGTCCTTATTGTGGTCGGGTTATCTTCTCATACATGTAGTGTCCCCTCCTAATAACCAGCCATGATGTCTTTATTGTGGTCGGGTTACCTTCTCATACATGTAGTGTCCTCCCGATAACCAGCCATGAGGTCCTTATTGTGGTCAGGGTATCTTCTCATACATGTAGTGTCCGCCTGATAACCAGCCATGATGTCCTTATTGTGGTCAGGTTATCTTCTCATACATGTAGTGTCCCCTCCTGATAACCAGCCATGATGTCCTTATTGTGGTCGGGTTATCTTCTCATACATGTAGTGTCCCCACCTAATAACCAGCCATGATGTCCTTATTGTGGTCAGGTTATCTTCTCATACATGTAGTGTCCCTCCTGATAACCAGCCATGATGTCCTTATTGTGGTCGGATTACCTTCTCATACATGTAGTGTCCTCCCGATAACCAGCCATGAGGTCCTTATTGTGGTCGGGTTATCTTCTCATACATGTAGTGTCCCTCCTGATAACCAGCCATGATGTCCTTATTGTGGTCAGGTTATCTTCTCATACATGTAGTGTCCCTCCTGATAAGCAGCCATGATGTCCTTATTGTGGTCAGGGTATCTTCTCATACATGTAGTGTCCTCCTGATAACCATCCATGATGTCCTTATTGTGGTCGGGTTATCTTCTCATACATGTAGTGTCCTTCTGAAAACCAGCCATGATGTCCTTATTGTGGTCAGGTTATCTTCTCATACATGTAGTGTCCTCCTGATAACCAGCCATGATGTCCTTATTGTGGTCAGGGTATCTTCTCATACATGTAGTGTCCTCTTGATAACCAGCCATGATGTCCTTATTGTGATCGGGTTATCTTCTCATACATGTAGTGTCCCCTCCTGATAACCAGCCATGATGTCCTTATTGTGGTCGGGTTATCTTCTCATACATGTAGTGTCCTCCCGATAACCAGCCATGAGGTCCTTATTGTGGTCGGGTTATCTTCTCATACATGTAGTGTCCCTCCTGATAACCAGCCATGATGTCCTTATTGGAGTCGGGTTATCTTTTCATACATGTAGTGTCCTCCCGATAACCAGCCATGATGTCCTTATTGTGGTCGGGTTATCTTCTCATACATGTAGTGTCCCCTCCTGATAACCAGCCATGATGTCCTTATTGTGGTCAGGTTATCTTCTCATACATGTAGTGTCCCCTCCTGATAACCAGCCATGATGTCCTTATTGTGGTCGGGTTATCTTTTCATACATGTAGTGTCCTCCTGATAACCAGCCATGATGTCCTTATTGTGGTCAAGTTATCTTCTCATACATGTAGTGTCCCCTCCTGATAACCAGCCATGATGTCCTTATTGTGGTCGGGTTATCTTCTCATACATGTAGTGTCCCCTCCTGATAACCAGCCATGATGTCCTTATTGTGGTCGGGTTATCTTCTCATACATGTAGTGTCCCTCCTGATATCCAGCCATGATGTCCTTATTGTGGTCGGGTTATCTTCTCATACATGTAGTGTCTTCCTGATAACCAGCCATGATGTCCTTATTGTGGTCGGGTTATCTTCTCATACATGTAGTGTCCCCTCCTGATAACCAGCCATGATGTCCTTATTGTGGTCGGGTTATCTTCTCATACATGTAGTGTCTTCCTGATAACCAGCCATGATGTCCTTATTGTGTTCGGGTTATCTTCTCATACATGTAGTGTCCTCCTGATAACCAGCCATGATGTCCTTATTGTGGTCGGGTTATCTTCTCATACATGTAGTGTCCTCCTGATAACCAGCCATGATGTCCTTATTGTGGTCGGGTTATCTTCTCATACATGTAGTGTCCTCCTGATAACCAGCCAAGATGTCCTTATTGTGGTCGGGTTATCTTCTCATACTTGTAGTGTCCTCCTGATAACCAGCCATGATGTCCTTATTGTGGTCGGGTTATCTTCTCATACATGTAGTGTCCTCCTGATAACCAGCCATGATGTCCTTATTGTGGTCGGGTTATCTTCTCATACACGTAGCGTCCTCCTGATAACCAGCCATGATATCCTTGGATGCAGTTGAATATTAATTTTGTTTGTAAAAAAAAAAAAAAAATATGAAAAAAAAGGCATTTTGGTATTGTCACCTTCCCATAAGTCGTAACTTATTTTTCTATTGACCATTTTGGAGTAAACCTAAATTACTAATTAATTTTTAGGACAGTAACAAAAAAAAAACTACTTTTTCTTTAATGGCATAAAAATGATTATCACTATTATGATGATAATATATGTATTTTAGTATATTTGTTTTCTTTTTAAGCAATATAATATTTTTTTAAAGACAAATTTATTTTTTTTGTTTTACAGGGGGGAGTTATTTGTTCATATAAATAAAATCTTGTTTGGCCATAAGTATGATATATTTATACCAATACAAATCCATTGCCCAAAGCAATCCATCAGCTTCCGTAGCTCCCTGCATTCTGCCTTTAAATGGAAATATGCCTCCTTGATATCCAAGTTGTGTATGGACTTGGTTAGAAAAGAGGCATGGGTTGCTCACTTTCACTTCCCGAGCCTGCCTTATCGTTTACAATTACTCCTTAAGTATAGCAGATTATTTTTCTCCCTTGGTCCCCATTACTCCCCCAGGTTTCTGGAAGCTGGTGCATTTGCCCCGATTGTTCCCTACTCTTGGGATGTTTATTTATACTTAATATTGATGTTATATAAAGTATTTTATAGGTCAGGTCCTTTGTACTTATTTGTTATCTTATAACATTCCTGTTCCGATACCCCTGTCCTTTATTAAATAGCTTAAGAAACTACAGTAAACAAGTCAAATTGTGGGGGGGGGGGATGTGTAACGTGCTAAACATAGGACTAAAGCTTAGATTTAATTTACACTAGGTGAAAATGCAGAGAAAAAAAAAAAAGGCCTTGCTGCAGGACTTTTCTCTCTGCATTTTTCAAGCGGAATGGGGAACAGAATCCCCGAATGGAGAACGAGCACTAGTGTGAACCTGGCCCTATAGAGGTAGGAGTCACTGTGTGTGTCACACTGATATAATACATACAGCCTGTGCTGCTGGTCTATGTCACTGTGCTGCGGCTGCTGTATCACTCACAATTCTCACATTCATTGGAATGTTTTGACTAAGTTTCTTTTTCATGCCAAATGTCTAAGCCCAGTGTTATCTACATTACACCTCTGTAATTGAGTTTTTGTTGTATCAAGGTGGTACAATTGTTTTTTTCTTCTTCTTCTTCTTCCAAAAACATTGAAAAAAAAAAAGTGAACTTATACACTACAAAACTGAGTTTTTTGCTGTATCCAAGTGGTACAGTAAAATTTGGTACATTTTTTCTAAGCAAAACACCAGTAGTTACAGTGGGGAAAAAAAGTATTTAGTCAGCCACCAATTGTGCAAGTTCTCCCACTTAAAAAGATGAGGCCGGCCTGTAATTGTCATCATAGGTAGACCTCAACTATGAGAGACAAAATGAGAAAACATATCTAGAAAATCACATTGTCTGATTTTTAAAGAATTTATTTGCAAATTAAATAGGTGGAAAATAAGTATTTGGTCAATAACAAAAGATCATCTCAAGACTTTGTTATATATCCTTTGTTGGCAATGACAGAGGTCAAACGTTTTCTGTAAGTCTTCACAAGGTTGGCACACACTGTTGCTGGTATGTTGGCCCATTCCTCCATGCAGATCTCCTCTAGAGCAGGGATGTTTTGGGGCTGTCGCTGGGCAACACGGACTTTCAACTCCCTCCAAAGGTTTTCTATGGGGTTGAGATCTGGAGACTGGCTAGGCCACTCCAGGACCTTGAAATGCTTCTTACGAGGCCGCTCCTTCGTTGCCCTGGCGGTGTGCTTGGGATCATTGTCCTGCTGAAAGATCCAGCCACGTTTCATCTTCAATGCCCTTGCTGATGGAAGGAGGTTTGCACTCAAAATCTCACAATACATGGCCCCACTCATTATTTCATGTACACGGATCAGTCGTCCTGGTCCCTTTGCAGAGAAACAGCCCCATACATGATGTTGCCCCCCATGCTTCACAGTAGGTATGGTGTTCTTTGGATACAACTCAGCATTCACTCTCCTCCAAACACCACGAGTTGTGTTTCTACCAAACAGTTCTACTTTGGTTTCATCTGACCATATGACATTCTCCCAATACTCTTCTGGAACATCCAAATGCTCTCTAGCAAACTTCAGACGGGCCCGGATATGTACTGGCTTAAGCAGGGGGACACGTCTGGCACTGCAGGATCTGAGTCCCTGGCGGCGTAGTGTGTTACTGACGGCAGCCTTTGTTACGTTAGTCCCAGCTTTCTGCAGGTCATTCACTAGGTTCCCCCGTGTGGTTCTGGGATTTTTGCTCACCGTTCTTGTGATCATTTTGACCCCACGGGGTGAGATCTTGCGTGGAGCCCCTGATAGAGGGAGATTATCAGTGGTCTTGTATGTCTTCCATTTTCTAATTATTGCTCCCACAGGTGATTTCTTCACACCAAGCTGCTTGCCTATTGCAGATTCAGTCTTCCCAGCCTGGTGCAGGGCTACAATTTTGTTTCTGGTGTCCTTCCACAGAGTTTGGAGTGTGACTGTTTGAGGTTGTGGACAGGAGTCTTTTATACTGATAACAATGTCAAACAGGAGCCATTACTACAGGTAATGAGTGGAGGACAGAGGAGCCTCTTAAAGAAGAAGTTACAGGTCTGTGAGAGACAGAAATCTTGCTTGTTTGTAGGTGACCAAATACTTATTTTCCACCATAATTTGCAAATAAATTCTTTAAAAATCAGACAATGTGATTTTCTGGATTTGTTTTCTCATTTTGTCTCTCATAGTTGAGGTCTACCTATGATGACAATTACAGGCCGGCCTCATCTTTTAAGTGGGAGAACTTGCACAATTGGTGGCTGACTAAACACTTTTTTCCCCACTGCACTAGTATCTCTGTAACTGAGTTTTAGTTGTATAAAGATGGTGCAGTGAAATAGTTTTTTTTTTAATTTTGCCAAATATCAAAAAACCCCAATAAACTTATCACACACACACACACACACACACACACACACACACACACACACACTACACTAGCACCTCTACAATTCAGTTTTTGTTGCATAAATGTGCCTGAGACCGGGGACCCCAAGTTGTAAAAACATGGCATTTTGGCCACAGTGGAAACGCTGTGGCAAAAACCACCACATTTTACAGTACCTGCATAGTGGATGGGATTCTGGTTAATCCCATCCACACATTGCAGAAAAAAATCTGCAGCAGAATTAAAAAAAAAAAAAAAAAAAAAAAAAAAAAGAAGGTTTCTGTCGCATTTTTAATTTCATGCTGGGGAAGGTGAGAAAAAACACTCATGTCTCGGTGCCTCCCAGCATGGTCCGCTCCTGCAGCTCTGCTGTTTTCTTCCGGCAGAAGTCCCCATTACATGTGACTGCTGAGGATTATCAGCAACTTAAGGAAAGGGACCCGGGACGACACAGCTGGTGAGGACTTTGGCAAAAGACGACAGCAAAGCAGCAGGACCAGGACGGCGCTGGGAGGCACCGAGGACAGGTGAGTATCATTTATGCCAGTAATCTGGTACACCACCAGGCCTCCTACCAGGAAAATGGCAAAGGCAACACAAAACTAAACAAAAGTCCCAAAGAAGGGTAAGAGCGGACACCGCTGTACGACACCTTTAGACTGTGTGGCCCCATTTGTGATTGCTTCTCTTGTCCTGCTGCCACCTGTTGGTGACCCCACTGAGGACTGTAACATCCTCATAGGTGGACAATCGTAACAAATATACGTTTCAACACAAGGACACAACTTTTCAACCTGTGATTTATTATCACCAGCACAACACAGACAAGAATTACAACTATAAAACTTACACAACACTTTTTTACAAGAATATTTTACCCCAAATAAAAGCTTTTTTATATATTACATACACAAATAGACAAAATTGCAGAGGAAGAAGCAAATTTAAAAATGTTTAAGAGCGTAGGGATCGCTTGTCCCAAAAGAATAAATATTGGGAAAAAATAAACAAACCTGTATCTCCGAGATGACCATAAAGACAGAATCAGTGGCCAGAGGAAGTAGCTTCCAAAATGTCTATTCAGCCTTCAAGAAACCCAATTCTGCTCTATGGGCAAGTCAAAGGTCATCACCAGCGTCTGAAACGGACCTACGGCATCCATTGCTAATGTGATCATAGGGCCAAAAAGTTATCCAAGATGTTGAGACCTTCTATAGCCAGTCATCTATGACACTTAGGATATACCGACCCCGTGCGCTACTTCAGGTTTAAGTCCAATAAAACGTCTAATACAAATCAATTCAGAACCCGGTACAAAGTGCAAAGTAACTCAATACTGTCAAACTCAGCAAAAACATCCCTAAAGAGTAAGTTCTCCAAACAAGAGGAGTGAAGGATGGTCTTCTGTGCTTCACGAAATCCTCAGAATAATGGCTGAGACACGGATAAAGTGCAACAAGTCTGTGTCCTCATTCACTGGCCATTGATCTTCTCCCTCATGAGCTGCAGCATCATGTCAGAGTAATGCTCCAGTAACTGCAGGGTTGGGTTGGCCGGGCTCCTCTCGTGGACCAACAACTCCTTCACAGAAGAGTTTTTCTGCCCGACTTTCACCAAGTCTATTTCACTTTGAATGTGATCAAAGGCTTCGAAGAATAAGGATCTGAGATGAGACTTCTCTTCGTGGGAACCGCTATAGGGTTCAATCTGTAAGGGATAAAATCAGAACCAAAAAAATGGGTTCAGAGAAGAGGCCATTATACAGTACCGTGCAAAAGTTTTAGACAGGTGTGGAAAAAATACTGCGCAGTAAGAATGTTTTCAGAAATAGAAGGGTTCATAGAATATTTTAGTCACTTAACAAAATTAAGTGAATGAAGGAAAAAAAATGTACATCCCATCAATATTTGGTGCGACCTTTGCCCTTTGCCTTCCATCAGTTCTTCTCGGTACTTGCAGACAGTTTTTGGCAGAACTGGGCAGGGAGGTTGTTCCCGCCGCCATCTTGGAGAACTAAGCACAGATCTTCTGTGGATGTAGGCTTGCTCCAATCCTTCTGTCTCTTCATGTCATCCAAGACAGACTGGATGATGATGAGATCAGGGCTATATCTGTGGGGGCCGGATCATCACTTCCAGGACTCCTCCTCCGAAGGGCAAAGGTCATACCAAACATTGACACCCAAAAAGACAGTCAAAAAACTGACGTAGAGGAATCGATAAATTCCCCTCAGTATATCTGAAGATGATTTATAGTGTCCAGTTCCTTGGTCATTTACCTCTTTGTAAGTTTGCAGTGTCTTCTGGAAGGTGCGGTGAAGTTCTTCTACCACCTGCTCACATCGGCTCGCCAGTACGGTCACATCTGATAAGAGGCAGATTACAGATTATAGACAAACACTTTGTATAAAGCCTCTATACTGTACTAATCTAGATGGCAGCTGTAGCCAGGATAAACTGGAGAGTTTAATTGTAATACTGCATACGGCCAGGGAGGGGGGGAGGCGCCTGCTGCAGCAAATGATCTTACAGCCAGACACAAGACAGTGTGGATGAGGAGGATGGGAGATATCTGAGCTCTGGGCACACCATGTCTGAATAGCCTAATGACATCCATCATCTGTTCGGCGCTGTCACGCTGAGCATTTTGGTGTTTTGTTTATTCGAATCTTTTCAGCTATTCCACAGATACAAGCTCTGTTACTGTTGATACAGATTAGTGTCTACTAGCCAAGTGGGTGGTAACAATGTTTCTCTGGGCTTTATGTCATGCAATATTACCGCCCACTTGGCTAGAAGACACTAATCTGTATCTACACTAACAAGATTTATATCTTTGGAATGGCTGAACAGATTTGGATAAACAAAAACACCAAAATGCTCGAGGTGACAGCGCCGATCAGAGGATGGATGTCATTGGGCTTTCCAGACTTGGTGACACATCCTCTTTAATCATGTACTGAAGATTGAGAATTATTTTATTGTATCACAAAAAAAAAGTGAAAAAAAAATATCTGAGATGCTGAGATCTGAGGTGCTGTTTGTCAGGAGTCTCACACTGTAGTATTGGTGTCCCTGTTCCTTTGCTTTCTGGTGATATGGATCACTAAGTTTCCTGAATGTTTCACACAAGAACAGCCCAACAAACAGCTCCCCATATCTCAGCTTACTTGAATCCCATATGAATTATGTAGGAAAGAAAATGGATATTACAGGCCAACTGCTTCCTGTATATTTCACTTTTTCGGGTAGAGTCACACTTTAAACCGTAGATTGATATTCACTTACCTGGGTCTCCAGGACTGCGGCATGAAGACACTTGTGAAGAGGAGAAGTTGCTTCTAGAACCTTGAGGTTCCTCCATGACTTGGTTGCTTGTACAAAGACTGACGCTTAGATGGTTTGGAAAGTCGGCTATAGACGCTCTTCTGGGCAAGTCCTGGGCTTCTGGTGACCTACAGCTCGATGAAGAGCTTTTCCATTTCAGTCTTTCGATGGCAGGTCCATTCTTCGGGCCGTCCGCACTTTTGGGCTTTACACTGTTGCTCTCCTCTTTCTTAGATGTTTTTGAGAGGTTATTGACAGACTTTGCTTTCTTCTTTAGGCGAGGAATGACTCCACATGTGGAAGGCGGTGGCATGAGGAGCTTATCAGATATTGGGTTGGAGGAGCTGACTGAAGGCTTTCCTCTCTCTTGGTGTGAGAAGGAGGAGGACGAGGGGATCTGCTCACAAGAGGTGGAGATCAGGAGAGGTTTATAGGAGTTGTCCTCACCAGGAAGCAGCTTGCTTTGTTCTAGCGATGACAAGTCTATGCTGGACACAGGCCGGGACAGATGAGACAGCCTTTTGTGGTCTTCTGCCTGGGGGCCATTGAGGTTCTCTCCCATGGAAACGCTACGGAATATTTTTGCCTTGAAGCTAGCAGTCGCTTCCATGTAGGATCTCCCCTTGTTGGATTTGTTCTTATTTGGCCAACACCCAGGAAATGAGGACCGGGATGAGGACGACGACTTCTCGTTCTGCTGAAGTTTTTGCAGACTGGTTGAGGGTTTTGAGATTTCTGCACCAAAAACATAAAATAGTAGAAATGGTAACTTCAAAGGGGCATATCCATCATAAAGTAACAACTAGAAATAAATACAAGGATCTGAATGAGACCGACAAACCGTATTGTAGAGAACACAGGATTCATCTGACTGACATGCTCCATCTTTGGTTGGAAGTTGACAGTGAGGTGGATTAGCCAAGGGGGCAGGGCTTAATGTTTTTGTCCTACCGCAGACAGTCAGACACAGGAGGAGGAAGAGAAGGAAAGAACAGGAAGACTAGGATCTCCTGAGACACACAGAAATATTGCTGAAATACAAGAGCTGAGTGGGGGAGGCTCCTGCTGCAGCCAGTTCTCTTACAGTAACTGCAGAAATCCTGCAGAGAACACAGATCTCCATCTTTGGTTAGAGACCGAATGAGAGGGTGTAGGGCTTAGCTATCGAGACAGGCCTTAATCTTTTTGGCCCATCATAGACAAGGCCAAGGCTCCTACTACAGCTTAGAGCCACACAGAGGGCAGTGATGTGGAGCAGGGGCAGGACGTGGCTGATCTCCTGGGACACACAGCAAAGATTTCTAAATAGATTTCTCAGTTTAATTGTAATACTGGCATAGAGCAGTGGGGGGAGCTCCTGCGGCAGCCAGGTGCGTTATAGCCATTGTGTATAAGTAGTAGGGGGGCTTGGCTGATCTTTTGGGGCACATAGCAAAACATATCTTTATCTATTTCTCAGTTTAATTGTGATTTTAGATAAAATAGGTTTAAATTGTGCAGAGAAAATTAAATGGATGAAATATGGTTTGCTTTTTTTTTTTTTTTTTGGTGCGCATTTTCTATGCTTCGTATTCCTTGTCACCACCATAAGGAGCTTCTTGCATAGGAATTAGTTTTAATTGAACTCTATTATAAATCTGTTTAAAGTTATTTACCAAGCGCCCCCTAGTGGGGGCCACAGCACAACACTATAAAATCACTTACCAGCAGACTTTCTCCTTTCCATTCTGTCTGGGGCCTTTTCTGCCAGTTTCTTCCATAAAAAGAATAAATTATACAAATTATATTATAAAACATTACAATTAAGCATCATTTATCACTTCATGTTCTACATTTAAATCAAATTTAATAAAAGCGACCCAAAAAAATATTCCTCTAACTCTCCTGAGATACCAAAGAAGTAGGTAAGCAGTGCCATCATTGTCAGTGGTGGATG
Organism: Leptodactylus fallax; assembly: GCA_947044405.1. NCBI lineage: Eukaryota > Metazoa > Chordata > Amphibia > Anura > Leptodactylidae > Leptodactylus > Leptodactylus fallax. The sequence goes on from CAMRHE010000113.1 coordinate 5,342,531, forward strand.
CAATGAAGGTTCAATGGTGTTATCTGCACAAGAGTTATCTTCTATTGTAATCCTGGTTGTATTGTAAAGAAAACCCCTACAGAATAAGCACGTGTCTATCTATTAGGCTTAGTGGCCAGAGTGATGATCATAGAATTTTGTACTATTTTATAATACAGACAGTGACATGGAAAGTTAAACTATATATCAAAAATTCTTAAAAATAAAAAGAAGTCATTTTCTGGGGTGAGATGTTCTCTTAAAATAGACATATTGGCAAAGTAAAAAGAACACAGGCAACACAAAGAAACTAATTCTATAAAAGGCAAAGTTCTACACAAGATTTTTTCTGTATTTCTATAGGTGTGTAAAGGAACCCTAAGAATCTATAGTAAAGCCTTATGAGAATATTCTGATTTTCAGGCTTGTATGATTCCTTACATCTGAAAGTCTCCGCTGAGATCGGTCAGATTCCACTTTAGGTTCTGTACTGAATGCTGTCGCCATCTGCTGGCCGCCAGGTAGAAGGCCACATACTGTCCTGTACAATAAAGGAAACACGACATTGGGTAAATGCAGTAACCTGGAGCGGCTGTTATAACCTGCAGCGGCTGTTATAACCTGCAGAATGACATGAGCTACCTGTTATTCCTCAGGCTGCGCGATAAGAATTTAGAAGAGAAGCTCAAGCGCGGGTTCAGCTCTTCATCATCCTCATCCGGCTTCAGATCTTTCAATGTGTTGTCAAATTTCTCTGCATAGACGAGACAGGAATAGGTTTACAGACAGACTGGATCCTCTGGCTGGTCATGAGATTTACGGTAGGGCTGTGGAGTCGGTAGTCCAAACCACTGACTCAGACTCCTATTATCCCACAACCCGACTGACTCCAAATAGCCTCTAATTCAGGAAAATATGGACTTTTGCCGATTCAGTGCACTGTGTTGATTCTGAATGACTCGCCATTGATAAGTGTGTATATACACAAATGGTTAAAGGGTTATTCCTGTTCCTTTTTACTGATTCTCTACTCTCAGGATAGGTCACCAATAAGATGAAGGGCGATCTAACAACTGGGACCCCCCACTGATCTGCTGCTTGTGTGAACACTGTGACCTCTTCACTATTTACATTCCATGCAGTCTGTGTCATAGCGGCCATGTGACGTAATAACAGTCTCAGTAAATTCACTTCTATGGGATGAGGCTGTGATTATCACATCATATGGTTACTATAAATCAGATGGTGTGTAATGTAGACAGTGAAGGGGTCACGGCACCCGCACAAGCTTTGTGACTCCTTCAAACAGCTGATCAGCATGGGTCCCGGGTGTCAGACTTCCAGTGATCCACTGCTTGAAGGGGCTGCAATTCTAGTGGGAGTGCTGTGACCTCTTCACTATTTACATAGGATGCCGGCTGTGTAATAACAGTCTCATTCAATTCACTTCTATGGGATGAGGCTGTAATTAAGTCTTACAGCCACTATGAATTAGATGGTGTGCAATGTAGACGCCTTCAAATAGCTGATCAGCAGGGGTCCCGGGTGTCAGACCTCCAGTGATCTCTTACTGATGACCTACCCTGGTCTACACAGTGGTGTGGCCACTCCATATAAAGGGGTGCCTGCTTTTGTCCTACTGTGAGGTTCTAGGTCTATCCATGTGCCAATAGCTTTCTATACCAGACGTCACCCTGTAGTCACCTTCAGCCAGGGCATCAGCTAACGTATCAAAGTGTTTCCTCAGAAATCTCTCCTGTTCTGGCGTCTCTGGACGGAAGTTCTCCTCTGCATCATTGTCATCCAGCTCCACTTCAGAGCAATTGTCCGACATCAATGAATCTTCATCTGTAGTAAGAAATATACATGAAACTAGATCTAGAAGAAAAATGACATCGAGTAGGGGGGAATTTTTAAAATACGCCCAGGAGTTAAAATTTATAGGGGTTATCCAGGACTAGGACTCTGATGCCAACAAATGGGACTGACCATGTGACCAACAGCGGTGACGTCGTTCCCTTGACGAGGAATTGGAGCTTAGTATCGTAGTCCTGGATCATACCGTATAGAAGCTGTACTATCCTTAACCATCTCTTATCACTGCTGCCCCAACTCTGCCTGGGTCCCTGCTGCTCTTTACTTGCTGGTCACTTCTCAATACATAAGAAATAACCACCAGGAAGTTGAGATTATTGGGCACCGGCAGCAACAGAACAGCAGCGAAGTCCATCTATTGCTATGGCTCATGCTCAGCTTCTGAGTGGGCACCATACACCCCTCCGTGCCTCAGGACACACATGTATGTCCTGGTGCTCAAAGGAGATTAAAGGGGTTTCAGCAATTACAATATTGATTGCTTATTAAAATAGAGGGGATCCAAGCTGACTGAAGGGGCCACAGCACTCCAAAAAGACACAACCTCTTCATGGATTTTCAGACCCAATTCAATGCCTTTGGTAAAGGCTATGGCTTTTACTGCAGCTCCGTCTCATTCAGTAGAATGGGACGGAGCTGCAATACCAGGCACAACCACTAACAAGCGTACGGCGCTGTACCCAACAATAATTACATATGGATCCATGCATACTGTATACGGTTTGATAATAGAGGTTAAAAAGTGACTGCAGAAATCGTAAAATAGGTTACAAGACTACAAGAGACATGTGAGACCATTACTAGTAAGGATTATGGCTACCTGGGTCACCCAGAGATAACAGTACATTAACGTGGGCCTCATTGCCCTTGTCGAAAGTCCGTTCTTCAATAGAAAAATCGCTGAAAAATAGGCAAGAAAATATATTCTATTAAAATATTATATACAGCATGTGAGCGCCTAGACAAGGGGTAGCATAGCTGTGGTGTTAGGCCCTGCAGAGTCTACTGGAGAAGTAGGGGGCACAGCGGGGTTATGGTAGGGACTATTGGCCCTAGCTGGGGCTGTATCACAGGGTTTAGTTACCTTTCCTCCTGCTGTGATATCTGTAGGGGCACAGCGGGGTTATGGTAGGGACTATTGGCCCTAGCTGGGGCTGTATCACAGGGTTTAGTTACCTTTCCTCCTGCTGTGATATCTGTAGGGGCACAGCGGGGTTATGTTAGGGACTATTGGCCCTAGCTGGGGCTGTATCTCAGGGTTTAGTTACCTTTCCTCCTGCTGTGATATCTGTAGGGGCACAGCGGGGTTATGGTAGGGACTATTGGCCCTAGCTGGGGCTGTATCACAGGGTTTAGTTACCTTTCCTCCTGCTGTGATATCTGTAGGGGCACAGCGGGGTTATGTTAGGGACTATTGGCCCTAGCTGGGGCTGTATCACAGGGTTTAGTTACCTTTCCTCCTGCTGTGATATCTGCAGAGATGACGGGTAACATATACCATTGGATTCTGAGGACTGGGACTGAAGGTCTGTTTCTTCTAAAGCTGAAGACACCTCAGTGATGAACGCCCTATTGTCTAAGAAGTCATTTGCGTCCTCAGACTGCAGAGAGCGGAAGTGATCAAAGGGTTAAATAAAGATGAGAGTACTTTGGGTTCACAGCCCGCAGGGTCTCGCCCGTCACTCACCTCCAGCAATTCCTGCAGACTTTTCGGCTCAATGTCTGTGGTCTCGTCCAGGAAGGAGTTCTGCCCTTCGTCATGATTTGGGGTACCGCAGTAGTTCAGATCATTGCTGTTCAAGAAGTTTCGGATGAGGACTGTGCTGTCACTTTGCGCCCATCGTCCTTGAGGTCGGTACTGGTTTTGGGAGAGGACGACCAAGGGTTCATTCTTGTCTTTATCCTATCAGGCCAAAGAAGAGACGGCACCAATATATATATGTAAGCAGCTTTGCTGTACTTGGTAGTCAAGAAGAGGCCGCAGACTCATCCAAATGGTGCAGTCTCTTCAATCAGATCAGGTCGGTCTCCCACTGACCCAATATTGATATCCTATCCTAAGGTGAGGTCAATGTTTTAGTCCTGGAGAATCCCCCTTCATTACTGAAAACTATCACCCCCATATTTACATTTACACTTCATAATATGGAAGACGTTACAACCTCACATGATTCACATTATACTACATGCATACTTGGCTTACCAGCTTCCTCGCCCATAGCGGGAGTTTCCCATTAGTCTGCAGAAAGGTGGGATCTGGAATAAAATGGAAGATTTTACTTGTCTCAGTTCATCCAGTACGTGCAGAGCAGCAGGTGTGAAGAAACCTTCCTAAGGCCACTGAAGTATCCAAAATGTCATAGCCCAGGAGGGACTTCACTATCCTCACCTCTAGGGTAAATAGAAAGAAGTATATAGACCCTCTATATAATGCTAACTTTTAAAGGATGGAATTGGTGCCCTGAAAACTCGCCCACTAACACCACACGTGTATTTAGCAGGCAGTATATTAGTCCACTGAACATGGCAGGGTATCAATGATATTATCAGGGGTCTTATTCCTGTGCGGCCCGGGCTCACTACATGAAATGAATTGGTCTGTGGATACACAGATGGCACATGATGATATCCATGTGGTGTCTGTGCCATTTCCCCACAGAACTGTGTGCATGTGCATGTAGTGCAGCCAGAAACCTTGTGGGTAACTTGCAGAACTTTGGTCTTTTTCTTCCCTATTCCTGGCTTCTGTATATACATGCTCTCTTTCTAGATTTCCTGAGTGGTCGGGCTCGTATGAAAGCTGCTAAATCCAAACCAATCAGATCTCTCCTCTGATTTCCATCCCACGGGTGAGAGTTAACCACTGAGTGAGAAGCTGCAGCTGCATCCCCCTCCTCCACATGGTTTTTTATTTATTTTTAACAGTTTACACTAGATGGACTTTTTTGGCAACTACAGGCTGCAGAAAAGTGAGTGTGCTACATACATGATTATATGGATATGTGTTTTATATATATATATATATATATATATATATATATATATATATATATATTATATATACACACACACTAATTTTATTTCTATACACACAATGAAAAAGTTAAAAAAAAAACAAAAAAAAAAAACAACTTTCTAAACACATACAGTGAAAAGCCATTGAAAAGTGTGTTTCCAATGACTTTTCATTGTTTTTTTTGCCTTCTGTGATGAGCTATCACGCTGCAGCATTTTTAACCAGTTGCAGAAGTTCTGGTTAACTTTGCTACATCTGAGTATATACATACTGGCTATGCAGTTGATACCATCAATAGATATATGGCCGTCCTCCTCATCCTAGATAGATAAGTATTACCTGCTTCAAAGCTGTCTTGCACTGGAGTATCTGGCGAGGGCTCATCGACATCGCTGCTTCTTTCAAAGAACAAGTCGTCATGCGAGCTCTCGTCCAGGGGGCCAACCATGAAGGTCTCTCTCCTGGGAAGAGCACCGGTTAGTGTAGAGCAGTCTCTTGACATCTCCATGTATTGTACTCATATTGTAACATGGACAAAAACACTACAAATATAACCTAGTAAGATGAGCTACATTACTTGATTTCTTTATATCAAGAACCACTATTGGCTTTGCTGCCGCCATTGACCGCTCCCTTATACAGTATAATCATGTCATCATTGGCGGCCACATGTGGCTACCACTACATGAACCCCAAGTTATAGGGTTTCTAGAGAGGAGACTGTGCACTTAACTGACCTGGTATTAACAGGACGGCTTATATCCGCAGCTCCACGGGTCTTGCCATCTACAGCCATCTCAGTCAGCTGGTGCCTCATACACGTGGTCATGGCAGGGTCCAGCTGCCAGACGAATATACAGCTGCAGAAAATAAGAAATGACAGCGTGTATAATATAGTAAATCAAGACTAGCAGCAGACAGCGGAGTCAGGTACGACAGCATCCATACATTAGACAAGCCACAATAGGAAACAGAGGCTAACACTAATGGATTTTTAGGACATATTCATACGAAGGACAGTCACTTGGTCAAAGGTATTCATTCCTCTCCATGCTTGGTTAGAGGTAGGGCTCCTCCTGGAGTGCTGGTCTGTTCTCTCAGCCAATCAGATGTCTTCCCTGCCCCACTCACATCACCAAGTCTTGGAAGAGAAAAACTGCAGCTGCATCCCCCTCCTCCCCATTTACTATTTGCTTTATTACTCTGGACTATCTTTTGAGGACTGAAGCTAACCGTATACCTTTAGGTTTGTTCGCCCAACACCTAAACCTCCCGATTACCCCATCGCGCACACACACTTAGGTGAGCAAGAGGGGTATACACACATAGCAGCAGTTTATTTTCCTTGGGACTAAGAGAAACAGTCGTGTTGAAATCCACCATGCCCCCTTCCTACATCTGCAGTCAGGACATCTCCATACATATTAGATTGTCTAGTGATGCCAAAATGAGTAGGTCCAGTTTATATTCATCAAATGATCCTTTAGGATTCTCATTGCTTAGAGTAAGGCCTGCAAGCAGGGAACAAGGGGTGTAAGTTAGGAGAGTCGGTGGGGTATGTGCCCCTGGTGCTGAGGCACGTAACAAGCATCACGCTCTGGCAGCTCCTGATGCATTCACAGTGAAGTTTACTCTGCACAGCTTCAACGGTGCACTGCGCATGCGCTGGGAGCTGCCGGAGAGACGTCTTAAACCCCTGAACACGTTTGGTGCCCTAAACCCCAGCAGCATGGCTTTATGGAGGAGACCCACTGCTACTAGGTCTCTTTCCTTGTAACCAACCCCCAACATCCTAAACCTTTAAGAAATGTAAAATATAATCGAAAAACCAGATTTAAGGCAGCAGACCTGTCTCCAGACACCGTGATCAGCCGTCTACAGTCATAGGTAAACTTCATGTCAGTCACAATATCTGAAACAAGAAAATTCTCATCATTGCCATGGCAGTAGTTGCTGAGCGAGAGCTCAGGGGTAACACACAGTAAATGATTCAACTGTGGACACAATGGCCCGGATTCACCAAGACTGGCGTATTAGAGGAGTCCTGCGATAGAGGATTAGCCAGAGTCATGATGAGGCGTGAATCTGACGAATCCTCTGCTGGGCCGTGTGCGTAGCCAGAAATCCACGTCAGCTTTGAGACTTCTGACATCCATAGCACAAAAGCACATAGCTGTTAAGGAATACGGCACGCTATGGGCTCTTGGTAAAGTGGAAAGACTGTCATAAAAACTCGACTTGTGACTACTTTAGCTGCAATTGGCATTAAAAGTCACAAATCACCAGTTTGCAACTTTTTATGTCAAAATACTGGTGCACATTCTTAGTGAACCTGCCCCGATGAATTTTAGGCCACATAGAGATTAGTCAGCCAACTTACATTTATTGTGTATGGTGAGATTTAGACCAAGACCTCAAGGTCTGAACAGGAGTCTGGGATAGATACTACTCAAGAGAGAATCAGTCCGCAGAGGCAGAGACAGCCCTAGATAACAGCTTGTCTTCTGTATATGAAGCTGCAGATAGTGGCTGTGATATACGGTATGGTCACATGACACAAGCTAAACCTACCAGAGTGTCCATACATCGTGGCGACACATTCTCCAGTGTGTAAATCAAAGATGGAGATGTTCTTATTAGAGCAGCTTGTAGCAAAGAACCTCCCTGATGGATCCGTCTGCACCTGGGGGATGAGGTGGAAAACCGTCAGATATTCTGGAAGGTGCCGGCTTTTAGTTTTACCTACAAAGGACTAAGCAGCCGCCTACCTTCAGCAATGCTCCGGCACTAGCAGGACCTTTCAGAGCCTTCTCCTGCTTCCCTGATGATATATTGTACAACCTGAAAATAAAACCATTACTGAAATACATAAAGACAGACCTAGAGACAACAATAACCATAGGGAGGGCACGATACGAAAAGGTCAAACACGTGCCCTGTGACGACAGTTCAGCTGTGATGTATTACACGCTGTACCTGACGTTTTTATCCTGACAGGCGACTGCGGCAGTCTTCTGAGTGACATCAACATCCAAGTCATACAAGGTGGTCTTCTCCACGACATGGTGCAGACGCACAAAACTAATCCCATCGGGGAGCTAAAAAGGAGAAGAGACAGTAGGAATTATACATTTGATGCAGAAAAAAAAAAATAAATAAAAAATGATGATGTAAAATAATCTTTGTTTCCAGAATTACCATTTGTGCTGGACGGAAATAAATGCTCTTATCGGCTCCACAGCTGATCATGTGCATCTGGTCCTCATCACCTGAAAGATACGGTATAATTGAGTATACCGCCCCCATACTCTGCACAACACTAAAGGTAACGTCATACTGTATACTGTAGTGTACCAAATATACAAGACAAAGTGACAAATGGGACAAGACAGACAAGTATGTATTAAGAATCCAGAGTCACCAACATATATAATAAGTGGCAACGCAAGACATACAAGGGGTCTGCAGAGAACACCCAGCAGAGGTCTTACCAGAGGCCCCGGCACACACACATGTATAAGCAAGGACTCTACCTGCAAACTTCACCGCTGTTATAGAGGAAGAGTGATCATCCAGTGTCTGCAGCAATGTGTAGTCACGGTCCACATCCAAGATATGGATAAGACGATCTCTGCTGGCTGAGGCCAAGAGCGTCACTCCTAGAAGGGAAAAGACGTCATACATGGAATTATCTGCAGGACTGGAGTGCACCTAATAAAAACATATCTATTAATGATGTAAAATTACAACACCGTGAGGTCAGATATGCATGCGATATTTAGCCTATTGTACTTTTAAGAGATTGTCCAGGAATTACAGATCTCTGCCAGGAGGCTGGGGAAAAAAAACAAAAACACTCACGTGTTTCCAGCTGCTATCCGGTCTAGCGGCTCGTTTCCAAAGGACATGGGACATCACTCACATGTGCGGCGAGGACTTCTGCTGGAACAAGTCCCCGGGCACTCAACCAGCCAGAGCAGAGGACACCAGAGCCACGAGGACAGGTGAGTATGTGTTTTGTTTTGTTTTTTTCCCTCCCACCTTCCCCAGCCTCCTGACAAAGATGAGTAATTCCTGGACAACCCCTTTAAAACCAGCAGCCTCTGGCTGTGCCCGAGTCTCTCCTCTTTTACCTAGGTCCTTCTCACTTCTCCCACTCCACTCTCCATAGACTCGAATGGAGCTGTAATCTGACCCTCTGCCGGTCTTAAGCATTTTATAACAGGTTTCTTATATTGACTTTTACACAGTTATGAAAATTTCCTTTAAATTTTAGTGACTATTTAAAGAGGACCTTTCACGACCTCCACCATGTAACTACATCCTTCAATAGACGGCGCTCCACTGATTCTATTAGAATTTTTTTTTCCAGGTCTGAGAAATTATTTGTGTTACTTCCAGCACAATCATACTCTCTACTGTCAAGTGGGAGGTCCTTGGTTGGAGCATAACAAGAGGGACCACCCACCTGACAACAGAGAGCATTATGAAAGTAAGAGAAAGGATTGCTCAGGAATGGTGGGGGCTAGAGAAAAAAATTCCAGCTGCACCAGAATAAGTGAAGCGGTGTCTATTAAAGGATGCAAAGAGTTGCAGTTGGTGGAGGTGGTGAAAGGTTCTCTAAGTTTTTGTACTACGGATAAAGACGATCACACTACAGACTGATCTTCTCCATTTTTTGTTTCTGAAAATTGTTGTTGCAAAATGACTTAACCCCACATGGACTGGGTGAGACCATTCTGTTAACACTTACCGCTCCAGGGCCTGGAGTATTCAAGACACAGGACCTCGCCGTCGTGCGCTTCAATAGTTAACATCTCCTCAAAGTTTCCCAAATCATAGATACTAAAAAGGGACAAAAGAAAATGACACTTCATGAAAAAATCCGTTGCATCATTTTCCAACAGCCAGGTTTATCATAGAAGAGAACTACCGTATGTTTCCTGTCCGGTCTCCGGAGGCTAACTGACAACCATCATGGCGAATTTTCAGCACACGAATTCCACTTTTTGAGTCTTTGGGCTCCGGCTTCTCCGTGGTGCCTGAGGTGTCCTTCAAGTATAGCATATTGTCATCGGCATAAATCACTTTATATAAATCCTGAATGGGATGGGGAAAGGGGGGGAGACAAACAAACAAAAAACAAACAGATTTTAAAAGGCGTTGTCAGGCCCCAGATACCCAGACCCCACATAGATCAGCTGTTCTGCCAGTGTCTGGGTGCCAGAAGCTATAGCAATGGATGGGAAGAGAGTGTAAGCTCTCCTATTAAAGCAATATGAGCGGTGCAGCACTTTCCCTGGAACCAATGCTATAGCTGTATTGTGGAGCATCGCACAGACAGAGCATCTGTGCGCAGATAAAACCAGCACATAGTCAGACACTTACATTGCTGTAGATGTTCCTTTTCATCCCCAGGTCAGAGCTTCTCTCCAGGTTCCATAAGCGGATGGTGTTGTCCGAGGAACAGGTGAAAAATGAGCCATAAGTCAAAATGTGTTTCTGTCCTCTCTCTTGGTAGGCCTACATGATATCAGCAGATATAGAAAATAAATAAGTTTATATGATAGAGGAGAGAAGCTGAGCTGTGTGATATATAGGGTTATAGGATAGAGGGAGAGAAGCTGAGCTCTGTGATATATAGGGTTATAGGATAGAGGAGAGAAGCTGAGCTGTGTGATATATATAGGGTTATATGATAGAGGAGAGAAGCTGAGCTCTGCGATATATAGGGTTATATAATATATAGGAGAGAAGCTGAGCTTTGTGATATATAGGGTTATAGTATAGAGGAGAGAAGCTGAGCTCTGATATATAGGATTATATGAGAGGAAAGAAGCTGAGCTCTCTGATATATAGGGTTATATAATATATAGGAAAGAAGCTGAGCTGTGTGATATATAGGATAGAGGAGAGAAGCTGAGCTGTGTGATATATAGGGTTATAGGATAGAGGAGAGAAGCTGAGCTATGTGATATATAGAGTTATATGATAGAGGAGAGAAGCTGAGCTCTGTGATATATAGGGTTATAGGATAGAGGAGAGAAGCTGAGCTATGTGATATATAGGGTTATAGGATAGAGGAAAGAAGCTGAGCTCTGATATATAGGGTTATATAATATATAGGAGAGAAGCTGAGCTGTGTGATATATAAGGTTATATGATGGAGGAGAGAAGCTGAGCTCTGTGATATATAGGTTATATCAGGGGTCCCCAAACTTTTTACACAGGGGGCCGGTTCACTGTCCCTCAGACCGTTGGAGGGCCGGACTATAAGAAAAACTATGAAAATCCCTATGCACACTACACGTATCTCATTTTAAAGTAAAACAAAAAGGGAACAAATACAACATTCAAAATAAAGAAATAGTAAATTTAAGTCAACAAACTCACCATTATTTCAATGTGAAGTATGGGCCTGCTTTTGGCTAATGAGATAGTCAATGTCCGGTTCCATATTTGCAAATAGGTCCAGCACTCTGCCCCCATATAAGTCCAGCTCTCTCCCCCATATAGGTCCAGCTCTTTCCCTCATATAGGTCCCATGCAGTCTCCCCCATATAGGTCCCATGCAGTCTCCCTCATATAGGGCCAGCTCTTTCCCCCATATAGGTCCCATGCCTCCCCCATATAGGTCCCATGCCTCCCCCATATAGGTCCCATGCCCCCCCATATAGGTCCCATGCAGTCTCCCCCATATAGGGCCAGCTCTCTCCCCCATATAGGTCCCATCAATCCCCCATATAGATCCAGTTCTCTGATCCCCCTCCATGCCCAGTAAAAAAAAAAAGTGAAAATATACTTTACCTAGCACTGCAGCCGCTCCCGCGCTGTGGTCCCGGCTCCTCTGTCTTCGGCTGTAAGGCCTAGATGAGCACGTCGTGCGTCATGACGTGCTCATTCTAGGTCCGGACGACGAGCGCCGAGCGTCTACACGGGAACAAGACTTCCCGTGTAGCGCTCGGCGGGTTATTTCAATTGTAAGCGCCTGTGCCCTCACAACTGAAATAACACAAGGAAATTGCGTCGCGGGCCGGGTAAATGGCCTCCGGGGGCCGGATGCGGCCCGCGGGCCGTAGTTTGGGGACCCCTGGGTTATATGATAGAGGAGAGAAGCTGAGCTCTGTGATATATAGGGTTATATGATAGAGGAGAGAGGCTGAGCTCTGTGATATATAGGGTTATAGGATAGAGGAGAGAAGCTGAGCTCTGTGATATATAGGTTATATGATAGAGGAGAGAAGCTGAGCTCTGTGATATATAGGGTTATATGATAGAGGAGAGAGGCTGAGCTCTGTGATATATAGGGTTATATAATAGAGGAGAGAAGCTGAGCTCTGTGATATATAGGGTTATAGGATAGAGGAGAGAAGCTGAGCTATGTGATATATAGGTTATATGATAGAGGAGAGAAGCTGAGCTCTGTGATATATAGGGTTATAGGATAGAGGAGAGAAGCTGAGCTCTGTGATATATAGGGTTATATGATAGAGGAGAGAGGCTGAGCTCTGTGATATATAGGGTTATAGGATAGAGGAGAGAAGCTGAGCTATGTGATATATAGGTTATATGATAGAGGAGAGAAGCTGAGCTCTGTGATATATAGGGTTATAGGATAGAGGAGAGAAGCTGAGCTCTGTGATATATAGGGTTATAGGATAGAGGAGAGAAGCTGAGCTCTGTGATATATAGGTTATATGATAAAGAGAGGAAAGCTGAGCTCTGTGATATATAGGGTTATATAATAGAGGAGAGAAGCTGAGCTCTGTGATATATAGGGTTATAGGATAGAGGAGAGAAGCTGAGCTCTGTGATATATAGGGTTATATGATAGAGGTGAGAAGCTGAGCTCTGTGATATATAGGGTTATATAATAGAGGAGAGAAGCTGAGCTCTGTGATATATAGGGTTATAGGATAGAGGAGAGAAGCTGAGCTATGTGATATATAGGGTTATATGATAGAGGAGAGAGGCTGAGCTCTGTGATATATAGGGTTATATAATAGAGGAGAGAAGCTGAGCTCTGTGATATATAGGGTTATAGGATAGAGGAGAAATAAATACAAAATAGCTATATCTCCACTCACCTCTATATTCCATACGTAGGAGCTGTGATACAGGGCTGAATAGATCTTCCCCACCTTGCGGGTGTTACTGACATCCCAGACATAGACGCTGTGGTCATTGTACACACAGCAGAGCCACTGGTTAACCTCATCATACACCAGGGCGCACGTGTCCGGGTAGCTGCTATTCTCTTGTTTCGTAAACAGTGCGCTGAAAATAAGAAATAAAAATTTATAGCAAAAATTAAAAAGGGTAGATCACAACTAGGCATAAACGCCGGTTATGTCTATGGCAGGAAAACAGAAGCTCACACAGATTTTGAGGCCGTCTTATGTTCAGAATTGAACATGACTGAATATGCGCTGCATTTCCTATCGGCATATTGCAATTTGTGGGTATCCTCACACGCAGCAGATTTGTTGCAGGATTTTCAGTGACTTCCCATTCACCTTAGTGTGGTTTGCAGTGACCCAAGCTGGAGAAACCACCCCATGTAGATGAAAGGAAGAGATTTTCAGTTTCTGACATTACTGCAGTTTATAGGTCTCATGTGAACTTGTCCTAGTAAGTCAATCCTGCTCATAAAGGCTAAAAGGCAGAAGGGGGAGGAGTTACATTTTGCAACCAATCAGGTTACTACTTTCATTTTCCAAAAGCAAAGAAATCTTCTTGGTTGCTAAGGACAACTCCTCCACGTTTCTGAGAGATCTTCAATATCTTATTATTAGGATGTAAGTGCCCTCCCAGGAGACCCCCCATGTCAGAACAGAGGTGCACCTGGCGTCTCTGCAGCTGTTGCAAAACTACAACTCCCAACATGCACTTACAGCCATCTATCTGGGCATGCTGGGAGTTGTAGTTGTGCAACGGCTGGAGAGCCACAGGTTGGACAACACTACCTTAAGGCTAAGGCCCCACGTAGCAAGCTGCAGCCAAAAAGTGTTGTGGATAAAACCGCGGCAGAAATGCATTACCATTTTTTTCCCACAGCGCTTTTCATAGAAAGTCTGCAGTTTTCCTCTGTGGAATTGTAGTCCCTATAATACCTATACACACCAGAGTTTCTGTAGGTATAATTGACATGCTGCGATTTACAAAATCGCAACGGTTTTTGAAATCGAAGTATTTCTGTGCAGGTATCTTTGTGCAATGTGTGGATGGGATTAGCCAATATCCCATACACTTTGTAGGTACTGTAAAACGCTGCAGTTTTTGCGATGTCATTTCCGCCGTGGCCAAATTGCGGTGTTTTCGCAACGTGTGTCCCCAGCTTAAAGCAGCTAAGCTCACCTTGCATCGAGGCCCAGAGACACATCCACGCCCAGGTTGTGAGGTCTGGGCAGATCGCTCACATATTGGAGGTTGTGGGCGTTGAACACCCTGATGATTCCTTCCTCACAGCCACAGAACACAAACTCCTCGGTGACGCACAGACAGCTCGATGAAGATACCTGAATGTAAAGGAGACGCGGACAATGAACCAAAGCAGACAAACCATTGGGGGGGCTGGAGCAGCCATTATTTCCTAATTTTCTCACCTTCAGTTTCAGCCATTTCTCTAGGACTCTCTTCTCATTGAACTGACACAGGACCCCGGAATAAGACACACAGTACGTGCTCCCCGTGTTCTTCCCCCTTCCGCACGCCACACCGCCAAATACATTATTATGGAGCTCACCCAGCAGTCCTGATCGGCCCACTAGAGGAACAGTCCCATTCACCTGACGGAATTTGCAAAAATATATTGGTAAGAGAATCATCCATTATGCACTAAGAGGTCTCTTACCATAGGAGTCGTCTGAAATGGTGCAAACGTATACGGTTAAGACTACATGGCCACTTTGCCCGTGAAAAATATCGCAACCCCGAGGTCGTCCGCGACTACTAGTCACAAAAAGATCGGACATTACTAAAACCTTTTTGGGCGACCCGATTATATTTGGACACGCAACCAAAATCATCTTGTAAGCTCTAGGTTAACGACTTCTCTTTAGTTTGTGGGAGTCGGCATGAAAACACTCGCTGCTGCATCTCAGTTTACAATGCAGATTTTGCCATAATTCAGTGCAAATTTTTGCAGAGCAGAATTAAAGGGATTATCCGTTTTTTTAAAAAATATGGGGCAAATAACAGGATGCATCAGTACAAAACACTTCCTAATATGTATCCTATTTCAATTCGGCACAGTTTACTTGATTTATTTTTCAGGTCATTGACCACAGCTGTGACGTTTCATTTACAAGTTCACTACCCCTCACCGTGAGCAGTTCAGCTAGCAAACAAAACGTCACAGCAGAGTGAGGGCAGGCAGATGAAGCATGGGAAATGTAGTTTGTCCACAGATTCACTGCATATAAATAACAGTGATACAAGGAGCAGCAAGTAAAATAAAGCCAAGCAAAGGCTGCACAAGGAACCAGTGAGGATTTAGCACTGCTGTGGATGTATGAGCAGATAATTTTTGAAAGCTGCATAAATCCTGTAAATGACACACACTATATATATATATATATATATATATTTGCAGCGCCAAAACTGTAAACCATGGCCTTGTAGTGCACCCCCACATTACTCCCATATACAAGTACCTGAGACTGTTTAGAATTCTCCAGATACCAGAACTTGACGTGGCGGTGGCCGGCGGTCACAAAGTAGCTGCTGTATTCAGAAAACGACACGGCGCTGACCTTACTGGAGACCTTGTTCTTTGCCACAATGTTATTATTCTGAGAAGACGCGGGGCAGATCAAGGTAAACGCATTAAAACAAGTTTTAGGGGTTCTCAGTTACATAAATAGGGCTAAAATGCAAAAACTTATTAATTCTGTTCAATGCCCACCCAATGGTTCAAGCTAAACACGTCAAGTCATGCATGATATCAGAACGGAGTGAGACACAGGAGAACGGCAAAACCCAGCTTTCAATTAATTCACACATTTCCAGGATGAATAACAGAGGAACACCACAGAGTTCAATGAAGAGATGCTTCAGAATTTTTTTTTTTTTTTTTTTTTTGTGTGTGTAATTCTAAAAATAAAGGGCCTTCCCCACCCAGACGCCTCCCGGATACGGTCGTCTCACACAATGGGTGTTGGGTGGTAAGTATTAAAAAAAAAAAAAATTTAATTTTTTTATTATTTTTTAAATCACATTAGGAGAAATGTATTACCCTATCTATTAACCTGATAACACATCGGTACCCTGCGATCTGTACCCTAACGCTTACATCACTATTGAATGTAGAATCTCAAAGGTTGAAAGATGTTGACTGGCGTTTCCATCGCTCACCCCCATGAAAGCATGATGTTGGCTTTATGTTATAGCTGGCATCTGCTCCCGATGGCGCCATCATCAAGCCGTAATATTATGGTGTGTTAACCACTTTTGCCCAATGACGGAATAGTGTGCCATTGGGAGGGAAGGGGTTAAAGAAAAACTCAAAAAAAAAATCTTACCTTCCAGTCCCACACATTGACCACCATGTCGTGCTGATAGCCCACAGAGACGACGTACTTCATATTGGGGGAGAAACACACACAGGAGACGCCATATTTGTGACCAACCATCTCCGACACCTGGACCTTCTCGGCGACATCCCAGACTCGCACCGCTGGTTTGTGACCACTCTGAAAGCAGAAGACAACCAATATAGAGGACAAAGGAAAAAGGGGGATGTGAAAGTGGGAAAAATGTCCGCTCACCTCACCACTGACTATGTATTTCCCATCAGGGGAGAAGGACAGCGCACTCAGCTGTTTACTGCGGAGGAAGACATCACATGGTTAACGTGGCACAGCATCAATTAAAGAGGTTTTATGGCCCCAAATTGATATTTCACGCCCGCACTCTGCGCAGATCAGCTCCTGTGGATAGGTCATCAGTATGAAAAATTTGAGGTTATATAACCCCTTTAAAGGAACGCTCCAGTGAAAACTTGTGATACAGAGCCTAAGTGAAGTGCCCCTTTAAGAAATTCCCCAAATAAGGCTAGGGCTACATGGTGACATGGCTACTCCCACCATGCAACCATCACCGTGTCACCATACCACTGAGGGTGCCAAGATTACGATCTGTACTCACAAAAATAGTCAGCACAGCTAAGAAGAGAAGTCTCATGCGCAGCACCCGCACGGTCACAACGTGAGATACGGCTGACACACTGATCTGTGGTCACACGACAAGACTCACAGCCAACGTTAGCCTAAAAGCAGCCGGCTTCATGGTCGCATACAATTTCGGCATTGAAATAATACAAGAGAGTTTAATAAACCGTCCTATGACATCCGATAATCTGGAATCTTTATTGTGCTTGGATTGAGGGGATTAGACCGTATTATATGGATGCGAATGGGCTTTTCCCATAACTCACCTGGACGTATTGAAGATGTGAGACTGTTTGTTCTTCCTCGGACATAGGAGAACAATGACGCATCTGGGGAAAAAAGAAATAGCGCGTCAGGCCGGGTTCACATGGTGGAAGGCAAGAAGGAATCTAAGGGGGTCTTCTGCCTCCGCAGAGGTCACACTACATTTTTCTAGAAGAGTAAAAATATACACAAAATCCAAACCTTGGAATGCCCAAAGTTATTTTAGTTGCCAAATTTGGACACCTGGAACTTTTTACGTTTCTGTGCACGGCGGCTATTTTTTGTGAGGGTCCAACATTTTGATCACTTTTTATTCTATTCTTTTGGGGAAGCAAAACAGCGATTTGGCTATTTAGATCTTTTTAACCACTACAGTGTTTGCCGTATGGGCTAGATATTTTTATAGTTTGGGCCTTTTTGGACACTGGGATGCCCGATTTGTTTATTTTTTTTATTAGAGCCCCAACAGAGGCTTGAATGTACGATCATCAGATTGCTCGCCCCTTTGCTGCCTCCCATCGAAAATAAAGAGGCAGATTCCGGCCAGAATTTGCGGCCAATTTTGAGGTGGATTTCCCCTCAAAATTACCTGAAACTTTAGGGCAAATTTTTCACAAGTCGCCATGGTAACATTATCAGAGGAGACAGGGAACAGTCATTAACAGACTCCTCTACCTTAGTTTACAGTGTTGCTGAGGGATACAGACTCCTCGGAAAGCTGGGTGACAGGACTCTGTTCACACGTTCCACCAGATGTATAGATTGAGAGAATTCTCTCCCAATGTATACAGCTGTATAGCCATTTTTTTTTACATTGTACCTTGCATATATACATGACCTGGCTGCCCGCAGGAGCCGTTCCAGACTATATGGAGATTAACTCCTGTCGTGTTCTGCAGAAAACTGTAAAAACCCATAGGAAAGGTCATAAATGCCTGATGGATGTGGGTCCCACGTCTGGGGCCCCCACCTATCTCCAGAAAGGACTCCCCTGACCCCGGAGACAGTCCCTTTCATAAGTCTCCAGCAGCAACCAAGTCGTCCACGGCTACCAGGCCTTGTCTATTTGGTTAGCCAGGGGACAGCCATAGAAAGAATGAAGTGAAATACTCTTACCCTGCAGGGTACGCCACCAGCCCGCTGCTGGGGTCACACGTCAGACCGCTGTTACCGGACACCGTGATCCCCAGGACTTTCTCCAGCTCCACCTATAAAATGTAATAAAATGCTTCATAATATCTCTGATAATACAGTCATAGACATAACAGGCATCAATATAACTACTAGTGATGGCGTCTCCCATAGCAACCAATCCCTACACTGCATGAAGAAAAAGTATTATAGTAGTTATATTCTTGTACATAGGAGTAGTATTATAGTAGTTATATTCTTGTACATAGGAGCAGTATTATAGTAGTTATATTCTTGTACATAGGGGGCAGTATTATAGTAGTTATATTCTTGTACATAGGAGCAGTATTATAGTAGTTATATTCTTGTACATAGGGGATAGTATTATAGTAGTTATATTCTTGTACATAGGAGCAGTATTATAGTAGTTATATTCTTGTACATAGAGGCAGTATTATAGTAGTTATATTCTTGTACATAGAGGCAGTATTATAGCAGTTATATTCTTGTACATAGGAGCAGTATTATAGTAGTTATATTCTTGTACATAGGAGCAGTATTATAGTAGTTATATTCTTGTACATAGGGGCAGTATTATAGTAGTTATATTCTTGTACATAGGAGCAGTATTATAGTAGTTATATTCTTGTACATAGGAGCAGTATTATAGTAGTTATATTCTTGTACATAGGAGCAGTATTATAGTAGTTATATTCTTGTACATAGGAGTAGTATTATAGTAGTTATATTCTTGTACATAGGAGCAGTATTATAGTAGTTATACTCTTGTACATAGGAGCAGTATTATAGTAGTTATATTCTTGTACATAGGAGCAGTATTATAGTAGTTATATTCTTGTACATAGGAGCAGTATTATAGTAGTTATATTCTTGTACATAGGAGCAGTATTAAAGTAGTTATATTCTTGTACATAGTAGGCAGTATTATAGTAGTTATACTCTTGTACATAGGAGCAGTATTATAGTAGTTATATTCTTGTACATAGGAGCAGTATTATAGTAGTTATATTCTTGTACATAGGGGCAGTATTATAGTAGTTATATTCTTGTACATAGGGGCAGTATTATAGTAGTTATATTCTTGTACATAGGAGCAGTATTATAGTAGTTATATTCTTGTACATAGGAGCAGTATTATAGTAGTTATATTCTTGTACATAGGAGTAGTATTATAGTAGTTATATTCTTGTACATAGGAGTAGTATTATAGTAGTTATATTCTTGTACATAGGGGCAGTATTATAGTAGTTATATTCTTGTACATAGGAGCAGTATTATAGTAGTTATATTCTTGTACATAGGAGCAGTATTATAGTAGTTATATTCTTGTACATAGGAGCAGTATTATAGTAGTTATATTCTTGTACATAGGAGTAGTATTATAGTAGTTATATTCTTGTACATAGGAGCAGTATTATAGTAGTTATACTCTTGTACATAGGAGCAGTATTATAGTAGTTATATTCTTGTACATAGGAGCAGTATTATAGTAGTTATATTCTTGTACATAGGAGCAGTATTATAGTAGTTATATTCTTGTACATAGGAGCAGTATTAAAGTAGTTATATTCTTGTACATAGTAGGCAGTATTATAGTAGTTATACTCTTGTACATAGGAGCAGTATTATAGTAGTTATATTCTTGTACATAGGAGCAGTATTATAGTAGTTATATTCTTGTACATAGGGGCAGTATTATAGTAGTTATATTCTTGTACATAGAAGCAGTATTATAGTAGTTATATTCGTGTACATAGGAGGTAGTATTATAGTAGTTATATTCTTGTACATAGGAGCAGTATTATAGTAGTTATATACTTGTACATAGGAGGTAGTATTATAGTAGTTATATTCTTGTACATAGGGTAGTATTATAGTAGTTATATTCTTGTACATAGGGTAGTATTATAGTAGTTATATTCTTGTACATAGGAGCAGTATTATAGTAGTTATATTCTTGTACATAGGAGCAGTATTATAGTAGTTATATTCTTGTACATAGGAGCAGTATTATAGTAGTTATATTCTTGTACATAGGAGTAGTATTATAGTAGTTATATTCTTGTACATAGGAGCAGTATTATAGTAGTTATATTCTTGTACATAGGAGTAGTATTATAGTAGTTATATTCTTGTATATAGGGGGTAGTATTACAGCAGTTACAGTCTCCCCATCACTCTCTGTAGCTCACACATAGTACATTACATAACTCGTCCATTGTCCTCTGACCTGTCTGTTCCCTTTGCTATTGCAGACTGTTCCCATGATTCCTCGGGATGACCGGCGCCTCCCAGGAGGTGACCCTGTATGCAGTAGTCCGGGTAGTGGCCGCTGGCAGACGCTGCTCCCCTCCAACATCTCACGTTCAAAACTGCCGCTAAACCCGGCATCAACTACCAGCTCTCTGATTGGTCAAAAAAACAATGGGCGGAGTCCTGAGCCATGTTACTCTCTACTTTTAACACCACGCCCAGTCAAGGTTATTGGTCGCAGGACTGGTGCGCGGAGTTGTCAATCATTACACAATTTCACACTGCCTCTCATTGTCATTGGACCGTAGGGAGAAGGGGCGGGGTTATAGTGTTTATCATTATCGATCTGCGGCTCTCATTGGCCCTATCCGTTCTCTACTACCATTGGCTAATTCGTATAGCACATCAGTCTCTGTAACTACAGCTCCCAGCAGTCATTGCTTCTATAGTCACATGACGCGGAAGTAACCAATCAAAGCAAAGCCTGTATCTAAGGAAGGTAAGAACTGTCTTTATTGGTATGTGTTGTGTCAGTGACAGTCTAATAGCCCTTCTTACATCCCTCTGACTGCGCTGTGCACAGGGCGAGGTGGACTACAAGTCTCAGCATGCTCTATCGCTCCGCGTTCATCAGCGCCAGCTAAAACTTGTAAACCTGCGGCATGTACACCTGCGACGGAGGTGACCGCGGGTCAGAACTACATGGAGTGTAACGAGTCCTCACTAAGAAGAACGCATAACAATGCATTTAATAGCAAAACTGCCTTTTGCAGCGGCAGCCAATCAGGCACTTGCTTTCATGGCGCCGATTGGATGTTGCGGATGTAAGCTGATCGCTGATTGGCTGCTGCGGCGGAGTGGCCATTTTGCAGTGTCCGCCCCTCACAGTCCTGGCAGTGGTGCCTGTGTGCACTGCAGCACCCTCCATGGGCCCTGGCTCTGTATTATAGCCATGGGGGAAGTGATAACTGACTAACTGTTACCTAAATATCCTCCTCTAACCCTCCTCACATGCTGACCACAGACATATAAATAATGGTGCTGACAACAACAACAACAACAATGTGCGTCCATGGCGACCGGATCGTCATTATGATGCAATATGTCATCGGATGAAAATTAAGTAATTTTTAGACGCATTGTTTTAGGCCAGGGCCATTTGGCGACTTTCGCATTCACTAACCTAAGAGAAGGAGTCGCAGTCGCGGCCAAAGTCGCCAAATGGCCCTAGCCTAAAACAATGCGTCTAAAAATTATTTTTCATAGGATGATCTATTTTGTCATAATGACTATCTGGTTGCCATGGACACACGTTGTTGTCGGCACTCACTGGGTCGCACTAACAGGAGTGAAAGAGTCGCCGAGAGATACAGTCGCGGCCAAAGTCGCCATGTAGCCCTAGCCTTAACATGACGCTTGCTGTCAGTGAATGGAGACCTGTCATTGAGGGGGAAAACCTGCATAGACTTTGAATGCTGCGGCATCACACAGGCTCAACCAGCGCTACATTAACGTGTCTCCATTTTTTTATGGCCATTTTGCACCCAAGGGGTGCCACTTTTTACAGATCTCTCATGCAGTTGAGCGTATTGAGGGATCTGTGAAAACGGACAAAAAAATAACACATGACCTATTTTTTTGATGGACCCTTAAAAGGGTTATCCATAGACTTCAATGGGTCAGTGTGCCGTCCTGTGCTCCCTCGGTACCGGTGATCTGCAGGAGTCCCATGTGTTGGGATAGGGTGCCATGTATCCTAGAAACTGGATATCCCCTTTAAAAACAAGCAACAAAACATTGGTCATGTGAATAGCCCCCAATCACATACAGTGAATTTAAAGGGGGTTGTCCAGGATCTGAATGTTTTTGATATCAGATCGTTCGGGGTCCAACACCTGAGCAGGTGCTGGAAGCCTTGTACAAAGTATAGGGGCCAGAAGCATGCGGCTGCGTGACAGCTGTTAAAAAAACAGCCGATTATCCCTGTCGTAGGCTTAAAGTATGTTCACACCGAGAAATTTGGGACAAATTTTCAGACCGATTCCTCCTCAAAATCAGCTCCAAATTCCGTCCTGAATCTGTTTCCCATTGTATTCAATGGGAGGTAGAGACCAAAGCAGCAACATGTGAACTGGACCTTGAGGGATAATATAGAGAAAGTTGGCCAAACGCATCAGATTAATGATGGATGGATCTGGCAATTTTGGTTGGATTGGCTGACTAATGTGTATGAAAGGTCCTGAACCGATGGATCGGGCATGATGAATTTCAGCATCCAAGCCTTTTGTTCTGAGGGCAAATAAGCCACGAGCAGAGGTGTTGGGCAGTGGCTTACTCCCCGTCCCCAAGGTGCATGTGTAGGGGGATCGGGAGGAATAGCTGTCAGCTCATCAAGTGTTCAGCCGAGATGTCTTAAGGACTTATTCACAGCGATTGTAAGGAAAAACCAGGAGCTGGTCAAAAACACAGAACAGATACAGATCTTTATATGGGGAATTTACCAACAAAAAGGAAGTTTTCTGGTGCAAAAGTGGCACATGTATGGTGTACGGGCATTTTCCGATCTGCTCGACACTCTTTAGACAAGTGGGTGGAGCAGGGCGGAGATCCAGCATGCCTAATCCTTGTTACATGGAGGAAAGGAGACCCCTCCATATTCTGTATGGCCACTTTATGGTCTGTCTCCATTTATAGTACCCTGTATAATGTCGTCTTCTCCTCCTCCCTGCAGTGTTAAGTGGCCATGCTGGATCACATTGCATCCTCGGTGAAGAATATGACCATCTCCAAGGAAAAGATATCCGAGAAGATCCTCAATCACGCACTAGAGATCATCTACCTGCTGACAGGAGAGGTGAGAGCGCCTCTTAGAAGATCTGGCTCTGTATAACACTACTTATAGGCAATACCTACCTAAAATTCAATGGGGAGGAATTTACTATTCCCTCTACACCATAAAACTGGTATAGATGAGAGTAGATGTGGTACACATTAGGCACATGTGCCTTTTTGCGCTACTTCCCTCTTTCTGTACTCACTTTCAGTCCAACAAATTTATTATAACTCATGCCAAAAACTGGGGTGAGTTATAGAGGAAATCTGCAGAGGGTTGTGATGATTTGTCTTCAGGATAGGTAGTCGGTATCAGATCATTGGGGGATCTGACACCCAAGACTCCCACCAACAACTGACCGGGGTCGCTTCTGGTACCAGAACTATAAAATTTAGTCAGTATCAAAAACCCTCAGAAAATCGCTTTAAGGCTAAGGCCCCACGTAGCGAGCTACGGCCAGAAAGCGCTTTTCACAGAAATTCAGCAGAGTTTTCCTCTGTGTATTTTCTACCCCAATTATACCTATATGGAAAACGTCAGCGTTTCTGTAGTTATAATTGACATGTGAGCGTATAGGAAATCGCAGCATGTCCAGAAGCCAGAATCCCAAACACTTTGCAGGTAATGTAAAATGCGGCGAAGGTAAGAACTACCAGTCTGACCCTCTGACAGGAGGCGGATTTTAGACTGCCTGATACTCCAATAGACTGTGCAGCTTGGGCTCCATTTAGATCACATTTTTGACATCCTTAATGGATGCAAAAAAAAAAAAGGGACACAAACAGGTGGTCATTGACATAGACAGAAACGGATTTGTTTGTTTAACATTGATCTCTATGGAAAGCGATGGCCATCCGTTTGCGTCCAATATTTTTATCGTTAAAAAGATCTGCTAAACAGGTATAAAAATCCTGATCTGAATGGAGCCTTAGTCACTGCTATGTCTTAGTGAAGCAGATCTAAAAAGTAGCCGACACCGATAGGTTAAATGACACTTCCAGTATATTCCGTCCAGTATAACAGAATCCTCTGCTCTGTCTTGTAGAAATATGTCCTTGTGAAGAAGAAGTCTCCTCACTGCTGCATTCACCCGCAGGCCGGGACGGTGAGCATCCATTATATCCTATTTTATCCATCCACAGATCCATGAACCTGCGGAGCTCGTGCTCTATTTTCCTTCCATCTTACATACACACAGACCTGTGGGAAACCTGCATGTGTCCAGACAACTTACAGACTCCATGTACATGATCAAGCAGTCACTCTGTGTCTTCGGGCTGTGGGTGGGTCTCCAGCACAATTACAGATAAAGTCAAGCTTTTCAGTCCTCACAATCACAACACTTGTATCTTTTGCTTACTCCAGATAATGGTGCTAAACCTTATAGGTTCACTCAGAACTCAGTCCCATCATTCTATGAGGAATAGAACAGACCTTTACAGGACATTTCATCATTTTCAACATTTCATCATTTTCCCAAATTCTTATGAAAATATATTCAGCACATACTGCATTGTACTACTAACTGTACCAATTTATTATATATTTTGGGAGTCGGAGTCGGTCCATTTTATACCGACTCCGACTCCACCAAAATAGGCACCGACTCCGACTTCACAGCCCTGTCCACAACATGTACATGTACCCCACCCAGCATCTGAACTCAGTCTTGGTGTATGTTCACATGCAGCAGATTTTTGCAAACACTTCTGCAGCTGAATGAATGGGATAGCTGCTGAAATCTTGTGTATGTGAATTTTCCCATACTCCTGGAACAAGTCTTATTATTACACTAAATGGGATATGAGGGGATCCATCAGGCTAGGAGCACATGTCAGCTTTGGCTGCATCTCCAAAGATCGCTGTCGGCCTGCAATTCCTTCACTAGCGAAAGGTAATGGAGTTTCAAAACATCGAAGAGTACTACACTTTTTTGCAGTGCTCTCTTGGTCACAATGTGCCCCAATACATTACTGGAGGACAACATGGTGATCTCTGATTGAACAGCAGGAGATGCAGTCGGAGTTGCCCTGTAGCCCTAACCTCATACTGAAGCCCAGAGGCTATTGTAATATTGAAGCTCTATACTGTGGCATCCAGGGCTGTGGAGTCGGTACGCCAAAGCCCCGACTCCAACTCCTCAATTTCCCCTGACTCCGACTCCGACTCCACCAAAATAGGCACCGACTCCACCAAAATAGGCACCGACTCCACAGCCCTGGTTGTGGATAAAGAACACTTTTCCAGGGCTGTAGCCTGTTAACTCTGTCACAGACTGTTACTACAGATTTCATCCCTTTGATGTATAGGTTCACTTTTGCAGACTTTTTCGATTTTTCTAATTTAAAAAAAAAAACAACTTTTCAAAAAGTCTTGGTTAAATATTTTCCTACCGTTTTGGGTATACAATTCCTATGCACACTTATGCATCCTTATGGCATGAGGTCAGATAAAGTGGTCATGGGTGACCGTGAATCGCACCCCATGTGGGGTCTGTTTGTAGTCTGTAACCATGGTGACACCTGGATCTAGACAGGAGCTGTTTACATAAAACGGTAAATTTGCTTCTCGTCATTGCAGTCACAGTGGAGTAAAATGAATAAAGTGTTTTCATTATTATTATCATGTTAGGGGATTACACGTGACTTGTAATGTAGTCTTTAATATGGCTCCATGAGGGATGTAGGCCAGAACTGACAGATCTCATTGTAGTGAATGGGACGGCGGCCTCAACTAACCATTGCCTTGTTCTAGGTGCCGGTAAAATGCGATGACATCGCCGTGTATTTCTCTATGGAGGAATGGGACTATGTGAAAGGTCACAAGCAGCAATACCAGACTATTATAACAGAGGCCGAACCTGACAAGATGGACACTGCAGACCTGGGTACAGCACAGGATGCTCATGAAAGACACTCCCCAGGTAACCCCATAAAGGGAGGAGGCGTCTGCTAGAATCAGAATTTAAGGGCTTATTCACATGATTACAGTATCGGACAGTATTTTGCGGACCAAGATCACAGCCAAGACTTGGTTGTGTGAACAAGCCCTTAGTACAATTGCACATACAGTGCTGGCCAAAAGTATTGGCACCCCTGCAATTCTGTCAGATAATACTCAATTTCTTCCAGAAAATGATTGCAATCACAAATGCTTTGGTAATAATATCTTCTTTTGCTTGCAATGAAAAAACACAAAAGAGAATGAAAAAAAGTCAAATCATTGATCATTTTACACAAAACTCCAAAAATGGGCCGGACAAAAGTATTGGCACCCTCAGCCTAATACTTGGTAGCACAACCTTTAGACAAAATAACTGCGAACAACCGCTTCCGGTAACCATCAATGAGTTTCTTACAATGCTCTGCTGGAATTTCTCCAGGTCCCTGAGATGTGAAGGGCGCCTTCTCCAAACTGCCATTTTGAGATCTCTCCACAGGTGTTCTATGGGATTCAGGTCTGGACTCATTGCTGGCCACTTTAGAAGTCTCCAGTGCTTTCTCTCAAACCATTTTCTAGTGCTTTTTGAAGTGTGTTTTGGGTCATTGTCCTGCTGGAAGACCCATGACCTCTGAGGGAGACCCAGCTTTCTCACACTGGGCCCTACATTATGCTGCAAAATTTGTTGGTAGTCTTCAGACTTCATAATGCCATGCACACGGTCAAGCAGTCCAGTGCCAGAGGCAGCAAAGCAACCCCAAAACATCAGGGAACCTCCGCCATGTTTGACTGTAGGGACCGTGTTCTTTTCTTTGAAGGCCTCTTTTTTCCCTGTGAACTCTATGTTGATGCCTTTTCCCAAAAAGCTCTACTTTTGTCTCATCTGACCAGAGAACATTCTTCCAAAAAGTTTTTGGCTTTCTCAGGTAAGTTTAGGCAAACTCCAGCCAGGCTTTTTTATGTCTCTGGGTCAGAAGTGGGGTCTTCCTGGGTATCCTACCATAGAGTCCCTTTTCATTCAGACGCCGACGGATAGTACGGGTTGACACTGTTGTACCCTCGGACTGCAGGGCAGCTAGAACTTGTTTGGATGTTAGTCATGGTTCTTTAGCCACCATCCGCACAATCTTTTGTTGAAATCTCTCGTCAATTTTTCTTTTCCGTCCACATCTAGGGAGGTTAGCCACAGTGCCATGGGCTTTACACTTCTTGATGACACTGCGCACGGTAGACACAGGAACATTCAGGTCTTTGGAGATGGACTTGTAGCCTTGAGATTGCTCATGCTTCCTCACAATTTTGCTTCTCAAGTCCTCAGACAGTTCTTTGGTCTTCTTTCTTTTCTCCATGCTCAATGTGGTACACACAAGGACACAGGACAGAGGTTGAGTCAACTTTAATCCATTTCAACTGGCTGCAAGTGTGATTTAGTTATTGCCACCACCTGTTATGTGCCACAGGTAAGTAACAGGTGCTGTTAATTACACAAATTAGAGAAGCATCACATGATTTTTCAAAGGGTGCCAATACTTTTGTCCACCCCCTTTTTTATGTTTGGTGTGGAATTATATCCAATTTGGCTCTTTGACAATTCTTTTTGTGGTTTTCCATTGAAGACAAATTAAATGAAGATATTATTACCAAAGCATTTGTGATTGCAATCATTTTCTGGAAGAAATTAAGTATTATCTGACAGAATTGCAGGGGTGCCAATACTTTTGGCCAGCACTGTAAACAAACCTCACATTGTAAGGGAAATGTCCTGCGACTCCTCTATTGGTCTGTATTTAGGGGTCACATGACAGACTCCTCTACAGATATACCTTCAGAGGAGCTCTGTTTCCATGGATCTAGGGGTGTCACACATTTCATCTAGCCCCCTGATGGGCACTTTGAGGCAAAGGTTCCTATTGCTATATGTCTGATATACTGATCAGTGTTTCTCTATCATCATCTTTAGAATTAGCAGACCTGCGTGTGGAAGAAATCGACTACGAGTCAGCAAGTGGGAAGGATGATGAAGACTATGAGGATGAAGACTACAAGGAAAAGCGTAAATGTGAACCCCTGAGTAGTGGA
Organism: Leptodactylus fallax; assembly: GCA_947044405.1. Lineage (NCBI taxonomy): Eukaryota > Metazoa > Chordata > Amphibia > Anura > Leptodactylidae > Leptodactylus > Leptodactylus fallax. The sequence goes on from CAMRHE010000113.1 coordinate 5,371,092, forward strand.
CACCCAGGGACCTCTGCAGGTATGTGGACACTGCGGTTATATACTTTACAGAAACAGTAGTGGACACCTGGGGATCTCTGTGGGTATATAATATACAGAAACAGTAGTGGACACCTGGGGACCTCTGTGGGTATATAATATACAGTTACATTAGTGGACACCCGGGGATCTCTGCGGGTATATAATATGCAGATACAGTTGTGGACACCCAGGGACCTCTGCGGGTATATAATATACACTAATATACGTAACTAGGAATGGCTGGGCCCCAAGGCGAACGTTTGACATGCCCCCCCCCCCCCGAACCGGATACGGGTCCCCAAACAGTAAAATATGCTCAACAGTGGCCCCAGATAGTATTATATGCTCAACAGTGACCCCCACACAGCATTATATGCTCTACATTGCTCCCCCCACACACAGTATAATATGCTACCCACAGTGGCCCCACACAGTATAATATGCTCCACACAGTGGTCCCCACCCGGGATTATATGCTTGCCACAGTGGCCACCACACAGTATTATATGCCCCCCACAGTGGCCCCCACTCAGTATTATAAGCTCTACAGTGGCCTCCACACAGTATTATAAGCTCCCAACATCCCCCCTCCGCTTTGGAGCTATTATTATACTCTGGAGTCTCCTCAGACCCCAGAGTATAACAATCGGAGGCCCAGGGAAGGTAATTAAAAATAACAAACATTCATACTCACCTTCCCTTACCTTTCCATGGCATCCTCGCTCCATCCTGCCGTCTTCAGACCCTCTTCCGACGTCGCTGCCGAGGCCTGTGATTGGGCCTCAGCGGTCACATGGGTGCGCACTGACGTCATTACACGGCCGCGCCCCATGTGACCGCTGGGGCCTAATCACAGGCCTCAGTCATGACAGAGGAGCGCCGGAGAGAACGCTGCGCCCAGGAGAGGTGAGAATATGTATTTATTATTTTCAGTCACCTCCCCTGGGTGCCCTGCCCTGCCATCTATTGGAAAGGGGCCTACAATATGCCAGGGCCCCTTTCCAATAACAGTATGTATAGCGGTCGGGGAACCAGGCTTTCCCCGACCGCTATCATAATGGTCCAGCTGGTCGCGGGCTCCGTACCCTGCCAGGTCTGTTCGCGGTCGCACCCCCCTCCGACCGCGATTGTTACTGGTTTGTGGGGTTCTCGGTAGAGGCTGCCACAGGGCTCTGGGACCCCTAATGTCCCGGGCCCTGTGGCAGCCGCTACCGCTGCTACCCCGACACTTACGCCCCTGAATATACAGTAATATTATGGAATGTTTTATTAGATTGGAGCCTTATATATTCATATTCACTATGCTCCCCCCTAGTGGTGGCCACTGGAATTATAACTCCAATAAATATATTTTAGAAAATTAAATAGGAAAAAGCAAGATTTGCCATTAATTTAGTTAAAATGCACCCAAGTATTCTTTAGTGTGGTAATAGCAGATTTCAGCTCTGACGCCTGCAGAATTTGATAATGATCCATGGATCAAGTCTTTTCTGGTCATTTGTATTTTTTTGATTTTCTTTTTGTTCTCTGCAGCCAGTTCATTCCCCTCAATCATAGATGACACATTCCCTGCGACCCCTTTATTGGATGAAAGCGAAATCAAGGTGGAGATGACAGAAGAGATTAAAGAAGACGGGACGTACGAAAGCCTCGTTGACAAGAAGGCTACACCGGACAGTGTCACTACCCCCCACTATCGCTGGCACCCAAACATCTGGAGCATCAGCGAGCGGTTCATATGTGGCGGCAATAATAGAAACTATCACCCGTACCCCCCCATAAAACCTGCCGCCGAAGAGAAGCCCACAGACCCGGCCCGCCTGCAGTTCCTCAGCCAGGTAGCCTTAGAGGAGAAGCCGTTCCGATGCATTGCTTGTGGACAAATGTTTAAGCACAAATCCAGTGCCATGAGACATTACAGCGTGGTACACGGGGTGAAGCCTCACCAGTGCGACGAGTGCGGCAAAAGGTTCTCCACCAAATTCAAAGCCGTCATTCACAAGTGCAATCCCCGCAAAAACGCCAGAGATTTCTGGGATGATCAACAGGGGTTTAATGTTTAGAAATTACTTGTTCATTGGGATGTGAGACGGTCAACTTGAAGGGCTTCTCCACCTTCTAATATTGATGGCTTGTTGTTAGGATAGGCCATCCATATTAGATCTGCAGGGGTCTGACAGCTGGGACCACCACACATCAGCTGTTTTGGGACATCATAGCTCCTGGTAATGTTTATATACCCCGAGCCACACTACTAACCTGCGGTACAAATTATAGCATTGGGTTTAGGTACTGCAGCGCTATCCCCTAGACTTTAATGGGGCTGTGCTGTAGTACCAAAACCTGCGATCATACTTTGAGCAGCGCGGGTCCCAGTATGTAAACAATTCTGGGAGCTCCAATGTCCCAGAAGAGCTGATCTGTGAGTGTTCCAGGTGTCGGATCCTTGCAGATATCATATTGATGGCCTATCCTAGTGATAGGCCATCCACATTAGAAAGTGGGTAACCCTTTTAAAGAAGCGCTCCAGGTACAGCTGATCCACTGTGTTAAGCCTAGTGCAGGGCTGAGGGGGCAGGACGCAGGGATTTTCTTTCTCTTTGGTTGAACCCCTGTGTCATGGGAGGCCACTTCAGGACCTGCACAGACCTACCATAAGTATCATCTAGAGTAGTCCTTTTAAAATCCATAAAAAGTCACACTTAAGGTAGTCCTTGAGTTTCACTTTTGCCAATATGACTACCATTACAGCTTAAAGGGGTTTCGCGGCCTCAAATCATTTTTGCATACTGATGACCTATCTATTAGCCTCTGGGTGCTGGAAGCTGCTAGTGGACGAGGAACGCGTGTAGCACCTATACTATCCAAGTAATAGGAGCGAAGCAGCAGCCTTGACCACTACATAGCGGTGCCTCTGGGGAATTGCAACGCCACTCCTATTACTTACTGTCCACTAGCAGCTTCTGGCACCCGGAGGCTCAAATTCAGACCCCAACAGATCACATACTGATCACCTATAATGTAGACACTTTTCCCTATTCTGTGGCCAGGAGACAAGTGCCTGATCTCTGGCTAGGACCCCCCAGTGATTGTTCCATGTGATTGGAGCGGTGGTGTGCATACTTGGCCACCTCGCCATTGACTTCTAGGGGAATGCGTTTGCTGTTCTAGAAGCGTCAGAGAGGTGAATAGCGCAGTCATTGAGCATGAGCACCACTGCTTTATTCAATGGGGCACTTGGGGACAGGACCACAAGCAGGCAGACCCCAGGAATCATGTCTGTGGCACTTATGCAGTGGTATATGGAACACCTCTGTTTCTATACAGCTCTTGATATCCTGAACTGCAAACTTGCCAATGTATTCGCCAGGTATGGGAGATATTCTTGTAGATTTAACGATGTAGGACTGTGAAAAAAACAGAGATCCCTTGGAGCTGGAATGGTAGCCATATTGTTTGGCACTCAGCTTTCCCAGGTGTAGATATAATGAAGAATTTTGTTTAGCAGCTGGACACATTTAGTGACTCAGTGGCTTATATATAAATTTTTTTTTTTTATTTTTTATTCTATGAGAGTTGGTCTTTATATACTAAAGCCAGCTCTGCCAGGAGGGGGTGATGATAAACGAACCGCCCTCCGTGTTATCGCCTCTTCTCGTCCTTTCTCCACCATGTTTGCATTTGTGCTTTGCTTTGGATTTATTCTAAGACTAAACAGAGTCAAGAAACGTTAAAAACCAAAGGGGTTAATGGCCGGCTGTGTGCGTGGAGTGGTAGTGTGTGTGTGTGACTACAGCCCTCAGTCCCTTGATGGAGATAGCGGAGTACAACGCTCGATCGGTTCCATACAAGTAATACAGACGCACTACTGCTATAAGAGCCCCTGTTCTCAGGATGGGTGGGGGTCCCAGGGGTGACCGGCAGCCGTCAGACACTTATCATCTGTTCTCTGGATAGGGGATAAATGGTAAATCCCTTTAATGATGGACAGTGATGCTCTGAGCTCACACCCTGGACGTGTCACTGTAGTGCTGATGTACCTGTTTCTGGGAAAGTTGGGTGATATTTCATAACCCAGATTTACACATCTGTTTTGTCTGATTCCTATTACTGTCAATCACTTCTCTGATTGGTTAATCAGGATTCTGGGAAAGTTGAGTGACAATCCTCGTGGGAACTGGCAGGCTTCTATTTGCTGGTGAGGTGTAATAGGAAGTGCCCCACAATGAAGCATGTCCAGGTGGATGGCTGCCTTCCATCTTTGGGTGCATCCACATGCGCAGATTCAACGGAATTCAACCTAAGACCCCGTGCACACAAAGGAATCTGGTCTGTACATCACCTGGATTTCCCAATCCAGCCCCCTGCATCCTAGTGATCTATAATACTAGTAGTCAGAGGCTCCCCGCAGCTCTGCTGTCCTATATTATATACAATACAGGACTGCAGGCGGTCAGGGAATCATGGCTATGATTGGATTTTCCGCTCCGGATCGCTGTGTGTGTATGGGGCCTAAATGGACAGAACTACAAATGTAACGTCCACAGCACAGGTCCATTTCTTCTGGAGATTTGGAATGAAACCACTAAAGAACATCCCCTTGTGACCAGACCTTAAAAGGTTAATACTGTCTTTTAAAATGATGTCAGATAGTAAGGATATGGGGATTGCTGGGGGTCCGAACTTTGGGCAGTCCTCAGAATGTAAGGGGCACAGCACTGGTTTAATGGGGTTATGCCATGAGGTATCCCATGCACATTCAGCCTGACTAGTGGTGTATGGGGCTCCCATTAAAGTGAATGAGAACACCGGAGCAAGCTGAGTGCTATACTCCAGTGCTCTTACTGCAGTGAATGGGAGCGCCGTCCACCACCAGTCACAACCACATTCAACCGTGGCTGTGGTCAGGCTGAATGCACAGTGGGTTAAAGGAGCACCTTCTGTGCAGGAACCGCAGTGCGGACCCCTTTAAGTGACTGGGTGGGTTTCCAGGCACGTGGCTAGGCATGGAAAATTGGGAATGCAGCACTTTACTACCTCTGTGGCCCCTCCATTCTCAGGATCACTGAGGGGTCCTTTAGGTACGTCCTTCACCATTCATGAAGGTATGATGAGGGGAGTGCATACATATACGTCCTCCCCTACCGCAGTGTCCATTCGTACATACAAGCCACATTCTAGATCACTTTTGCTCCATTTCTTCACAGCCAGGATTAAATAAACACACATTGGGTAATGAGTAAAGTCACCACCAGGGGGCACTCACTACATCACTTATCATTGAGCTCAATCTGATCACCGTATACAGGGGGGCTGTGGATTATACGAGAGGATGATGATGACGACCGGGACGTGGATTGTATTTATTATGTTATTATTAGGTTTCTACATCTGTCTCAATTATGTGAAATCTTTCTCGTTTGGACTTTTATTTTTTTGCATTGACTTCTTCAGTAAGTTGTAAGTTACGTCTTGCATTATGAGGAGGGGTCGGGCAGAAGGAAGATTTGGTCATTTGCCTTTATGGTTTGCATATTGTATAAAATCCGTGCAGTGAAAAAATTGCTCAAAAATCTTTTTGTAAGAGTTTTTGTATCCAAAGGCCCAATAAAACCTAAAAGCAAACGTCCCCCAATGTGTTACATTATGGGCAGTGTTCAGCACTACGTGTCATAACATCACCTCTTGGTAGGACAGAAGAGTAAAAGCAATGACAAAAAATTTAGCAAACAAGGCCATTATTACCCAAAACTAATCTCTGCTGCCTGTCTAGGATCTACAAACTTAAAGTGGTATTCTAAACTCAAAATATAGATGACCTATGCTAAGGACAGATCATCAATATTAGATCTGCAAGGGTTCGACGCCTGACACCTCCACTGATCATACACGCAGAATGTAGCAGGAAGCGGACAGCGCTGTTCTCTGTATAGTGGTCAGACCAGGTACTGCATCTGCATGTAAGCTAAGCTGTAGTGACTTAGTTCAGCCACTAGACAGAACGGCACCATCTGCTTCCTGCTCCTTTCTCTGTGTATCGGCTCCTCAGGGCAGATAATTGAGTGGGGGTTGTGAGTTTGAGACCCCCACAGATCTAATAGTAGGGACCTATCTTTAGGTCATTGATATTTTTAGTCCAGAAAACCCCTTAAGGCTAAGGCCCCACAGAGCAAGCTGCAGCCAAAAAATGCCATGGAAAAGCATGTTTTTTTTTTTTTTTTTCAGTGCTTTTCGCAGAAAGTCCACAGAGTTTTCCTCTGCGGACTTTCTGCTTCTATTATACCTATACAGAAGCCACCAGCGTATCCGTAGGTATAATAGACATGAGTAAGAGTTACAGCCTCCCATGGGAGTTATCAGGTGGAATCCAACTAAAAATCGAGCATGAAGCTTTTTTTTTTTTTCAGCTAGCTGTAAAATTCAGCCACAGGAAGACAAAATAGTGTCTGCCTCCCATTAAAATAAATGGGAGAAAGATTTAGGCTGAGGCCCACACTGCGGAAACACAGCTTTTTAGGATTTAGCAGCAGGGAGAAGTAGAAGAACTTCCTATATATTTCCCATTCATTTAGTAGCTCAAAAAAACAACAACAAAATTTGCAAAAAAAAATTGCATTTCCGCAACATGGGGCCTCAGCCTCAAGGGGTTTTCTGGCCCCAAATCAATTTTTCATACTGATGACCTATCGCCAGGAGAAGTCATCAGTATGTGATCTGTGAGGGTCTGACACCCAGCCCCCGCACAGATCAGCTGTTGCGGCAGCCTCCGGTGCTGGACGTTGCTAGTGGATGAGGATTTAGGTCTCTGAGGCTACTGGAGATTGCAGTTCCGGTAGTCCCATAGCAGTGAACAGAACGCCATATTGGCCACAGTTTTTGGCACTTCATTGAAATAAGTCGATCATTCTCGGAGTGAACCTGACCATTGAAGTCAGTTGTGGTCAGGGCTCTGGTTATATCTATGAAGTCACCTGCTATCGATATCACAGGCCGGGCGGAACGTATATGCACAGAAGACACAATACAGATTCCAGTATTACATCTCGGCTCTTCACCTGACCGCCGTCCACTTCCATTGGCCTTGTACAAACACTCAACACAATATTTTTGAGCTCACTTTTATTTTCTACCTTTGGAACATAACTTCAGAACGGTGACCCTTCCGGAGAAGCGTCCAAGAACACGACCAAAACTCTACCCGAAGAGTTTACACATCTCAGACCTTAGATACATAGATCTGTGAAGACTGCCATGTTACCATCTAGCCTCACGTGATATGGCCTGAGGACCTCCAGTGCTGTAGACTGCTCTTAGGTCGAGAAGATACATAAAGCTGCTAGTCCTAGTCTACAGATGACACTCAACATTCGGTCTCTGTTCTCCACAATCCTTTAGTTTTCCTCCATGACCTCCAAAAGGCTACACGTCTTCTCCACCGTAGCCAAAAAGATCAGCTGTACTGTTCGCTGCTGCTGTCCGTCTGCTAGGACTTTTTGGACTCTTTGGCATGGACTCCGCGCTTGTGCTTGTTGAGACTGGAGTTGTCAGCAAAACTTTTATCACACTGGGGACAGGCGAACGGCCTCTCGCCCGTGTGCGTTAGCTCATGCCTTTTCATTCTGGCTTTGCAGATAAACCCTTGTTGGCAATGTCTGCAGGTAAAAGGCTTCTCTCCAGAGTGCAGCCTTTGGTGGACCACCAGGTTGGCATACTGGCAGTAACTTTTGCCGCACTCCTTGCACACATGCGGCTTCTTCTCTGCGTGGATACCAGAGTGCTTGACCACACTTGACTTCCTCGTGAAGCCTTTCCCACAGACCGGACATGTAAATGGCTTCTCCTTGGTGTGGACCACCCTGTGGAGCACGAGATGAGACTGGTTGGTGAATTTCCGTCCACATTCGGCACAGGAGAACGGTTTTTCCCCGGTATGGATCCGCTGGTGGGATGTCAAATGATTCCTGCAGGAAAACCTTTTCTCGCACATGTCACATGGAAACGGCCTCTCCTGCGTGTGAATTTTCATGTGACGGCTCAGAGATGCCTTGTTGCCGAATCTTTTCCCGCACAGATCACATGGACCTGTTCTCCCTCCTGACCTCGATTTTTGGCATCTTTTATCAGTGACGGTTATCTGGTAGATAATTTCTGACTGCACAGTCTGATTGTTGATAAAGTTGTTATCTGATATGAAAACCAAAAATACACAGAGATTGGTGAGGGGTTGTCCTCTGCCACCACTTGTCCCTATTCTGGGTTCCACTTTCATGTACCAAACGCTCCTCCAGTCTATAGGGGTGTCTGGTAAGTAGAAGGACAACCCCATAACTGGCCAGAGTAGAAGACCCAGATGGCCCCTTTACTTCAATGGGCACCATGTAATACCTCATTTTCCCCAGTGGTGGCGCTGTAGAGAAACTGAACACCTGCTGCTTCATTCCCCCACAAATTACAGGTCGCTGGTGGTCTCGGCCTCAGGACAATTCTATTGTAAGGGCCTGTTCATACATTAGAAAATGAAGAGGACGTGGAGGTGGACATCTGCCTCGGACTCCTTCATTTTCCACCCCATGGTTCCCCAGATAATGGGCCTCTTCAGCGGGATATCGTAAATTGAGGAATCTGTGGCAAGATCGAGCAGGGCACCCATTTTTTCAGCATCCTGCTCCGATCTCTGCCTCCCAATGAATACAGTAGGGCGGAATCTGTCTCAAAATCAGCAGCAGTTTCCTCCATGTGAACGGGCCCCAAGCGAAATCCTGTCTTTACATCACACCATATCTTACCTACTTCAGAAAGCCGAGTATTGTAAGCTTCATCGGGTTTCTCTGAGATGTGACTTGTAACCGAAGACAGAAACTTAGGAGAATCTGTAGGTGAATACAGCCATAGGTCTTAATAGCAGCATATATGAATATAGTTACTATAATCACTATACAGCTATATAGTCCTGGCCTGACCTGTATCGTCCACTGTGTCTTCATCGGAGTCAGTTTTCGGTTCAGACTTTACATAACACGCAGGGATGCTGCTAACACGGACTGCAGGCTGAACGTCTAGAAAGGAGAGAACATTTATGGTATATATCTACTGGGACATACTTATCTCTTATAATTAAAGGGGTTGTCCACTTTTCCAAAATCCATCTCCATATACCCTTTTAGCATTAGATCCTCAGAATGGAGTGTGGTTACAAAGAGCGTCTCTCACTCTGGAGGACCTGTCCTGCATTACTCAACCCAATATGAATGACCACTGTGTAGTACCCAATTTCTCCTGTGGTGGTGCTGCAAGGAACAGAGCACATCCTGGCAAGTTTACCCTTTGATTACAGCTGATCCCTGGAGTTTCTAACAGGGGGAGACTTTGTGATCAGCTAATTGTCAAGGAGCTGTCCAAAATGGAGAACCCCTTTAATATTTAATTAAAGAAATTTTTCCTGCAGTTGCTCTTTGATTTATCATCAAGTCACCCATGCAAAAACTGGATAGGAGTAAGTATTAAAGGGGTTATTCAGCTTCCAATAATTTTCTGCAAATACATCCACATCAGTGCTATATCCTCTCTGTTCCATTGTGCAGCCTTTGCTTGCTGCTGCTGCTCCTTGTAGCACTGTTATTTACATGCAGCGAATCTGTGGACAAACTACATTTCCCAGGATTCATCTGCTTGCTCTCACTCTCTGTTTGCGCTGCTCACGGTGGGGAGTGAGCTTGCAAACAAAACATCACAGCATCATGTGACCTCAGATGTGGGAGGGATTTATTTCATTGCAGGGGAGAGTGGAGGGGGGAGGGGTACACACAGAGAATGAGAGCACAAAACAGTGGTCATTGAAACCTACTGACTGTGTAATACAGGACATGGTCATGCTGGGTCCTCCAGAGCAAGAGACACTCTTTACAGGCACATTCAGCTTGGAATAACAAAGGAGGATCCTGAAATGTGACCTCATGCTATGACGTGTACCCCCTTTGTCATTACTCTTGGTATCTCCACACTTTCTTAAAGGTGAATGTTTAATCCGTACCCTGAAAATCTCCTGTGTCTGGCTCCTCCTTTATACGGTGGTGGACAGGGCTCCTCTGGTCAGTGTCCTGGTAGTTCATGGGAAGAGGTTCTCCTGTGTTAAGGAAAAGAACAGGTTGGAAAGAAAGCCTGCATCTTCACCATAGCGTACATTTACAGTATACTGTCCATGATCAACTCAAAGACAGTCAACTGCAATAAGTGTATCACTGGGATATAGAGTGGGTGCGAGTAGAAACATTATTGCTAAGGAGGCGTTACCTGGTGACCACTATGGGTGTCCATGTTTAAAATCTCTTCTAAACAATCGATATGCTGTTGTAGGGGTCATGAGTTACACAGTGAATTTTATTTTTTAACCTCTTGCTGACCAACCATTGACTTAATACATCCAGGTGGTCGACACAAAACTCTGTAAGGACATACTGGTATATCCTTGCAGAGTTAGCAGCTGCATGCTAGACATCGTGCAGGTAAGGAGAAGGGGGAGCCAGCTGTTGCAGGGGTTTCGTTGCAGTGTTCCCATCGAAGTGACGTCACCACTGAGTCAGCCCACTGCAGGACCAGAGGGGAGAATACAGGGATTTATAAATGTATTTTTATTTTCTACACCAATCCCTTTACGTGGTATAGAAGTGAAGTCCCTTCAAATAAAAATGTTCCACTGTTCCTTTAAGACTAAGGTCTAATCATGGCGGACAGCACACTCCTGGCTCCAGGTTACCTTTAGCTTCATCCAATCTCTTATAGTTGTAATGTTCTTCATGTTCTTCTAGATATTCCCATTCATCCTTGGAAAAATAAACCGCCACATCCTGACATCTTAAGGGCACCTGAAATCCAAGGAAAAAAAAAAAAATTTCACATAGGAGGATTTTGAGTGGAGTAAGTGTATGCCGCTCCATTCAAACTCTATAGGACTGACGGAGATAGCAGAGCTCGCTGGTATTCTTTGCCAGTCCCATAGACTGAATACAGTGGCAGTGGAGTGTGTGCACTCCGGAGGAGGATGCAAGAATCCCAGTATTGTGTGGACAGGCGTTAAAGGGTTAATAATATATAGGATCGGTTATCAATTGAAGATTGGTGGGGGTCCAACACCCAGAACCCCCTGGGGCCTCTTCGCTACTTACCGAGCACAGCACCATACATTTGTATAGAGGCTGCACTTGACATCACAGCTCGGCCCATGCACCTGAGTGGGGCTGAGCTACAAACAGGCCATGTGACCGATGAAGTCACACGGCGTCAGACACATCCGGGGTGTTAGACCTCTGCTGATCTTCAATTGGCGCCCTATCCTAATAGGACAACTACTTTAAATGGCCTTTTTTTGGAAACCTTCTTCCTAGACTCCCCACCTCACATGTCAATAGCTGGATAATCTTATTGGCCAGCTCCAGGATCTTCTTCTGATCCTGAATTACAAGGAGGGTGAACGAGAGCTCTGCACGCATGGCTGAAGATTCCAGGTTGCGGTCGGGAATTTCGGCAGCACAAAGGCCGTAGCTGGACTTGTTTCCGTCGACCTCTCTCTTGACGACAATGTAGTCCTATAGAAAAAAAAAGCGCACAACACAACCTACTAAAAAAGAGACATATCACGTCTGATCAGATCCAGCAGGATTTCAAGACTGCGGACTGAAGGTCCTCTAGAAGACCTCACAGACTAGTACAAAGGTTGTGAACTACGCTTATGGAAATTGTCAGGTTTTTCATGTTAATTTATCAGTATTTCACAGTGTGAATTCACTCCAGCAACTATGTGGAGCACCCTGTGCCCAAACACAGCATGAAGCAGCTCTTTCTGCCTCTACCACAGCAGGAAATCTCAGCATAACATCTAGAACTCTTCGGCCTCATGCACATGACCAAGTGTGTGGTCCGTAGGACAGTCTGATGCTTTGCTACAAGGATGATGGAGCATGACCTATCTGTATTTTATGTGAAATTGGATTGGAACGGTTCAGAACCCCCAATAACAATCAATGTAAGATGGAAGGTACTTGGATATCATCAGAAATCAAAACCCCCTCAGGCTGTACACTTTGTCGTGAGGATGAGGCCTTCAGCAGCTATGCCAGAAACCGAGAAAACATTCTGTACAGACTATGTAACCAAAAATTGTCTTGTTGTTTGACCGGTAAGGCCACATGTACACGACCATGTGTAGTCTATGGGTCAGTCAAAATGGCACGGATGATACACAGATTGGTATCTGTGGTTGTCACTGAGCTATACATTGAAAACGAACTTACAGAGTCGCTAGTACGGACAGGGATAGGATCTGCTCCATATTTTGCAGCTCTTCAATTCGGCCTGCACATACAACCACAAAAACTACAGCTGTGCGTACAGGCCCACTGAAATGTAGGAGTCTGTACTTTTATAAGCAATTGTAGATATTAAGTTAAGTTCCTGTGCGCGAGGCCTTAGGGGGCTCCCAATAACTTTTCAAAAAAGGTATTTCTGGTGTACAAAAAGAGAATCCCTCCTTCTGGGTAGGATATTGACCTCTCCTACATAGGTACTATGCTTCAGTCCTGTCTCTGGTGTTCCTTGTATTCCCGGGTCAAGCTCTCCCCCCAGGCCCTATCCCTAGACATTATGTCCACCATTTCTGCCCGGAGTATTCCTCACCTCTACAGTCAGGAGACAGATCATCTCCAAGGTGTGACTTAGTATGGCTTCTGCCTTCTCCATTACCTCCAAACACACGTGGGTCCTTTTCCAAACACCTATAGCGCCCTAGAAACAGAGGATTATCGTTATAGCGCCAAACCTACTATCCTGAGCGTCATCCATTACTGGTCACATTAAAGCAGTGAACTGGTTATAACCCCAACCCCAGCACCTTGTAGAGGGGTTTCTACAGTGTCCACATATTCCTCTCTTATTCAGCTTTAGTAGGGCCGGGCGATTAATCGGAAAATAACCAAAATCGAACCCGGATAATGGACTTGATTTTGTTCAGGTCGATTATATCTGTTCAGTTATTACAATATTCACGAGGTTCCACCCGCAGTGTCGCCCGGACCAAAAAGGTCCGCACCAGAACTGTTATTATACTGTGGGGTACAATGATCGGAGGCCCAGGGGGAGGTGACAAACATAAAAACCAGTGTTACTCGCCTCTCCTGGGCTCCAGCACAACTCCCGGTTCTGTTCGGGGTTTCTGCCCAACGTCAGGGATTGCTGAGGCCTATGATTAGATCTCAGTGGTCACGTGGCATCGTGACTTGTGTTTATGCGTCACGATGCCACGTGACCACTGAGGCCCAATCATACGCCTCCACAGTCCCTGACGTCAGAAGGCCTGAAGAGAACAGGGAGTTGCACCGGAGCCCAGGAGAGGTAACGTTTTTTTTTTTTTATGTTTGATTTCCTACTCTGGGGTCTGAAGGAACCCCACAGAATAATAGCAGTTCTGGATCAGACACGTTCGGCCCGAATGAAACCGCTGGCGAATCTCCAGTTCGCCCAATACATACCCATACTTTAAAGGGGCACGGCCTAAATAATCGCCATTAATCATAATTGAAGTAAAATGCCCAATTAATCGCAATTTTGATTTAGGTCAGAATGGCCCAGCTCTAAGATTTGGGGCCCATTTTTATGTAAATCACTGTTTTACCCATTCAAAAAGGGGAAAAGTACTTTGCCCAGGAATCTAGATCTGAACCAGTCCATAACAATATCCATTATTGGTGCAATTTTGGCCCCGGTTTTCAACCTAAAAGCCATGACAGCCGCCCAGGAATCTTGGCCAAAAACCTGCGGATTTGACCGCGGCGGGTCCGCTATGGCATACTTGGCAACTTTTTAATTCCACTTGCAAAGCACAATGTCAAAAGTGTCTTGAAAATCACACCTCTTTTAGTAACCTCACCCCTTTCAGCAGTACGCATGCCCTGAAAATGAAATGAATGCGACTGAACTGCAATATCGAGCACGGCCACTATAGGATGTATGGCGCTGTACTTTGTAGTCAAGAGGGGACCGCAAGAGCTGACCGGTGGGTGGAGCTTGGTGTCCGATCTACTGACAACCTACTAAGGATATCATAATCTCGGAGTGCCCCTTTAACCAAACTGGTTTCCCAACAATAAGCAGAAATCTTCAAAACCAGGAAGAATTGACATTATACACTAATTAACCGTTTCAGGACTACATTTTATTTACGCAAAACCAGAAAATCCAAAATGGTGATCAGAGTTGTTTTTTGTCAGGCTCGTGGACGTCATAGGGGGGGTCAAATGCTGAGAAGCCTCTACTGGAGGGGAGAGGCGCAGATAGCGCTCTATGGCGTTCGGCGTTACTTATCAGGGGCGCCATGTAGTGAAACAGATTAATATAAAACAGATGCGAAGAAACATGGAGCCCATAAAGAATAAGAGCCACACAATGTGGCCTGGTAGTCCAGCAACCAATCAGCACTCAGCTTTCACTTTCTAATTTGCACTCCAGATGGCACAGTCTGGTTGCCATGGGCAACAAGATAATTTCCTACATATGAAGCTCACAGAGACAAATACCAGAGCGCATGTGTGTGATAATCTGCAGCTACCCTATGTATATACTCCTGTACTGACTAACAGGATATAACACCGCACTCTCTGCACATATAGGGCCATGTACACACTTAGCACACGCCAAACAAAGCTCCTACCTTCTCCGACCATGTGAGTAGGCGGGTTTATCAATACTGGGCTCCTATTGGCTCTTTATCTAACGCCTTCGATAAGCATTCTGGGAGTCGTAGTCGCTCTTTGGTAATCCGTGTGTCAATCACGTGCGCATGGAAACTACACTTCCCGGCATGCCTTTGTTTCCTCCGCGCCTTGGGTTTGTGACGCTTAGCAGCTTGGGATATGTAGTTCTACAGTGCTCCTTTCTCGATAGGGTTTATGGGACCGTTGGACTACAATTCCCATGATTCTAGTGTGGCCTCTCGGCTTTGATTAGCTGATTTCCAGGCCCCAGTGCATGTCGGGACTTGTAGTTCTAGAGCACTAATTGATCGTTAGGATAAAGCACGGACTGGACTACAATTCCCGAGATTCCTCAGCGGTTTCTTTACTAGCAGTGTTGGGGAACTGATGGCTTGTCCTGCGGTTATGTGAAGTGTGGTTGTTGTGTGAACAGTGCTGTATAGGGTGTAGCGAAATTCTGAAAGCAATGCTGCTCATAGAAGCTGAAATTCAAGGGGGGCTCCAAGTTTTGTGTCAATAATCACTGTGCAATGTAAAGTTCTGCAGCTTTCTAATGTACTTTCTGTATCATTCTCCTCCTTTCATGATCTCTGTTTGCTGTCATTGAATGGAAACCTGTCCTGATAAGGTCCAAGTGACACAGATACAGAGATACATCCTTAGGGTGTATTCACACTGTGCAGTTACAAAGAAAAAATTGCATGCAGTTTTGATACTGTTTTAGATGCAGTTTCCAATGTTTACAGGGGAAACTCATTTAAAATGATCTAAAATCAAAACCCACATTAAAACTGCACTGTGTGAACACACCCTCACAAACAGCTGCGCCATTTTTATTTAAAGTTGTCCATTGGATCTCGAGACTGGGGGTCCTTGTCAGGGACAGGTCAAGCATGCTCGGACGCAGGACGCACCATTCATTCTCTATGGGCGCTGTACACAGCCATTCACGAGGAGCTGCGACGGACCCCGTATAAGTCATCAGTATGTGATCTGTGGGGTCTGACACCCGGATCCCGCACTGATCAGCTTTTGCAGCAGCCTCCGGTGGTGGAAGCTTCTAGTGGATGAGGAGTGCAGGTCTATGAGGCTACTGGAGATTGCAGCTCCATAGCAGTGAACGGAACTCCAGATCTGTCAGACCCCAACAGATCACATACTAGTGACCTGTCCTGTGGATACGTCATCTATGTGAAAATTCGATTTTGGGCCTTCAAGAATGGCTGGAAATGGAAAGTGAAATATAAAGGCAGTTCTTATACTTCTCCCTTCTGCCGAATCCACTCCTGGCTTTGGCTCAAAAACGCTACAGCAAAATCTGCAACAAAAAAAGTTGCGTTTCCATAATGTTGGGCCTCAGCCTTAAAGGTGTTCTCCAATATTAGGCTTTTTATGGCCATAAATACCTGATCGGTTGGGGGGCAACAGACGTCTCTGGGACCAATCAGAAGTACGGAGCCACATCCGGCACCATCCTATATACTATACAGGGCTGGTAGCAGAAAGCTCTGTCCCACTATAGTGGCCAGCTCAGCTGCCACTGACTTGAATGAGTGCTGCGCTGCAGTGACAGCGCCCGCCTGCCCGCTATACCGCGCTCTGCTTGCAACCCTGTATAGTATATAGAATGTTCCGCACAGCTGTCAGTCCGAGGGTTGACTAAAGGTCCGCACAGATCAGGTATTTATGGCCTATCCTGAGCATCTCAATAAATGAGAATATCTTTGAAACGTTCATTCATGTCAGTAATTCAGTAATACAATCCATAATTAGCGTCTTCCATGATTGTGTGTCCTACTGAACCAGACTGAGGGACCATTTATAGGCTTAGGAAACCTTGGCAGGTGACACTGAATTTACAAGACTGAACTGAACTTACAATATTCTCATTTTCTTAGATTTGGGTTTTCATTACCTGTAATCCATAATCAACATTTACAGAAATAAAACACTTGAAATAGAAGACTCTGTGTGTAAAGAATCTAGAAAATATAGGAGGTCACTTTATTAATTTAATTACTGAATGAAATAAACGTTGCA
This sequence comes from Leptodactylus fallax, assembly GCA_947044405.1. NCBI lineage: Eukaryota > Metazoa > Chordata > Amphibia > Anura > Leptodactylidae > Leptodactylus > Leptodactylus fallax. Next base: position 5,387,894 of record CAMRHE010000113.1, read on the forward strand.
AAGATATTCTAATTTATTGAGCTGCATCTGTATATGATGATATATATTTGTGGGCCTTGTGTTGGGGCTGCATTACCTATAGAAGCTTCTATACCACTTCCTAGGTCTCGTTCATCAGTCACATGGTCTGCTCACAGCTCAGTCCCAAGTCAGTCACTCAAGTACAGCGGCCGCACAAATGTACTACACGGTGCCTGGTAAATATAGAAGAGGCTGCAACGCTCACCTCAATACTCCGGCCTCAAACAGGTCATCCATTAATAGGTCCTAGAAAACCCCTTTAGGCTAAAGCTCCCAACATGTTCCATTCACTTCCATGGGAGTTCCAAGAACAGCAGAGCAAGTATGCATGCTGGGAGTTGTAGTTTGACAACAGCTGGAGTGCCGAAGGCTGCCTACCCCTGGTCTATATACGAAGGATCCAACACCCAGTGCTGAACCACCAAATAACCTACCTGTTAATCCGACACGTGGCTCTGTTTATCACGTCAGATTATCACGATGACAGATCAATGGGATTTTGCTGGATTTGTTAATAAATAAATCACTAGTCGTAAAACAATTATTAACAATTTATTTGGCCTGTAACACAATTAATGTATAACTAAATATACTCCTGGCGTCTGTGTGACCTCCTGTGCCAGTCACCACTTACAGTTGACCATACTATACAATAACATAAGGAGTAAGGCTATGTTCACACAGAATTTTTCTTGCCTTAAAAATGCCTCCAAACTTTCCCATTCACTTCAATGGGAGTCAGGCTAAGGCCCCATGTGGCGTCCCGCAGCAAAAAAGCGATGTGGGAAATGCCACAGCGGCAACGTATCGCGGTTCTTCCCACAGCGCTTTGCACAGAAAGTTCCTCTGTGGACTTTTTGCTTCAATTATCTCTATAGGGAAACCGCCGGCATTTCCGTAGATATAATTGACATGCTGCGATTTCCAAAACCACAACGGTTTTGGAAATTGCCGCGTCTCCGCACCGCATATTTTACCGCAAAGTGGGGATGGAATTCATTAGAATCCCATCCACTTCGCTGTGACTGTAAAACGCCGCGTTCTTTTCCGTAGCGTTTACGCCACATGTGGCCCCGGCCTCAGACAGATTTATTCCTCCAATTGATTTTTTTAATCTAGAAAGAATAAACCGTCATGGCCGATCTGGCAAATTCCACCTTGCAAAGCCCAATGAAATAAATGGGAGGCGGAATAAACGTGTCAAGTTTTTTTCCGCCATCCATTCATTTTACTGGGATTTGCAAAGCACCATTCACCTGAAGATATATAACTAGAGATGAGCGAATCGATTCTGCAGAAGTGGAATTCGATCCAAATTTCAGGAAATCTTCGATTCACCACGATTCCGGATTTCCTGATGCTTCGCGGTAACGAATATTTAGTAAAGACCTTTGTGACATCAGACGGTCACATGATGTTCTCTAGTGATGTCATTGGGAAGGCGTGTCTGTGCTTGTTAGCAGATCCTTCCACATGAATAAAAGTTGTCCGTGCTGGAGAGAGAGAGACATGACCGTGGCATCCAAGGGCTTCCGCCATTTTGCCGCCCACCCCGGCTCTCTGCAGCCCGGAAATAGCTGTTTATTCGCCACAAAGTAATTCAGATCGAAGCAAATTTTTTTTGGTACTTCAAATCGAACTTTTGAGAAATTCGCTCATCTCTAGTCATAACGCTTTTTATTTCCTCTAGCTAAAACAGCTAGAGAAAAATCTGCACCAAACTCCCAGTGAAATGAATGAGAGAGTTGGGAGGCCTGCAAAAAACCTCTGTGTGAACATATCCTAATACTTACTAATCCCTGCTGATCCAGTGCTAATGCTTAGCTGGTTCCTTGGCATGGCTCCAGTGGTAACGTTGACTGGCCATATTGGAGACGTGTCAACACCGCTGAGGTCACTTCTGTGGCCAGTGATTGAATAAATGAAGTGGTCACATGGCAGGTCGACAAGGAAGCAAAGCATCAGCATGAGTATGGTAGAGGACTGGTAAGGTGAGTATCACATCCATCCTGTTCTTGGGACTATATACAGTATATCACTGACATGGAGACCCACGTTACAGCTGTGTGTATGAGCCCTAAGGTTTTGGGTTGGAGTTTTGTTTAAACATTATGGGTGATATATCTGTCATCCAGAAAAAGTGGTCTTCAATGTGACCAAGGATGATCTTCCCCTCAGTGGAAAGTATGGACAATGAGACCATCAGAGACAACTGTTTCCGATGTTCTCCAAGACCATGTTATGTGCAGTATGGACTAAAATAGTGGAAAAAATGGTTGTGGGCATTGCATTATATGTTTCTATATGGTGTCCATTGTCCAAATGTAAAATACAGGCTTATGAATCAAGCCTTATGGTTTGGTACAACCTTGGAGTTGTACACAGCGGTTATATGGCCCCTGTAGAGGTCTATAGGGACGTAAGGTACCTCTGTATTCCTACAATTTTATATGGGGGCATGTAAAGGCTTTCACAGGAACCAGAGAACAACAAAAACCATAACATGCTCCATCGGACACCGTAGAAGTTTGGGTTTGAGGGGAGGATATATTCTATTGTAACCCAAACGCAATCCTACTCAGACATTCCCACCCATGTCCTAGTGTATAGATGGAGCCCCCGCTTAGGACCTTACACTATCAGCTAAAATAACTATTTACAACTCCGGGCAACACATTGGGTGGAATTTACCATGGTGGCTGAGTCTCAATTGTGATCTAAAATATATAATAGGCTCACTACGTTGCATCTAATTTTTGGCCAATTTTTCAGACTAGCCTGGCAAAGGTACGTAAAAATGTGCACCACAATGGCACCAAAATTGCGGCATAAAATTCTGGCACAAAGTAAACCAACAAGGTGGTATAAACTAAAGCTGGCCAAACAAGGTAGATTTCCGTCGCCTGTTGCGACATGCAGTCAACCAATGACAGACTTTAGTCTGTTAAAAACAGATCGTTCCTGCAAAAACTCGAATAGACACATGATCCGAAATCTAATATGCATGGCCAGTCTTAGACTACAAAATCTAAAGATGATGAAATCCAGAAGTTGTGGATTTCTGCCAACTGTTGTGTCAATAACCTGCAGGTCCCAACCCAACCACCTTCACTACCATTAGTGAAATATAACATTGTGACACTGCAAGCCACCATGTATCCCTTGCCTTATTATGGGCAAGATGTTTAGATGCCATGTTCACAAGTATCAGATATTGGAAAATTAAAACATTGGCATGATATTAATCTGAGTAGACCTCGGCTCTTCTGTACCTGTGAAGTGGTGGTTGATGAATCTAGTATCACGAACAGTTCTGCCCCGAGGCAGAGGAGGACTGAAGCTTCACTTTACAATGAATCCTTTTATGCACCATAAGAGAAAACCATAATATAAAACTTTTGCCACATTCACACTGGTAAGGCTTTTGTCCAGAGTCCTCAATTTCGACATCGCTGTCACAGTCCATTTCGTCTACGAGAAGTTCCTGAGTCTTGTGAGTTCTCTGGTGTCTGTACAGGTGTGACGTAGAGGTGTAACTTTTACCACACTCACATTTATAAGGTTTCTCCATTATATTTTGTTCCGCCTGATACCTTGAGCTTCCAGAGACATTCTTGTCTTGGTGAGTCCTTTGATGTCGGTAGAGATGAGAACTACAAGTGTAGCTCTTCCCACATATACACACATATGGTTTCTTGCTACCTGGTGCCTCTGTCTCTTCCACAGAGTCACCTCCATGTTCTTCTATCGAGAACTTCTCTTGGATGTGGGTCTTCTGGTGCTGGTCTAGATGTGACTTATTGCTGAACGTCTTTCCACAGTTACATATATAGGTCATGGCACTTTCCTTATTTCCATCTAAGTGAGATCTCTGATGTCTGTAGAGATGAGAGCTGCAGGTATATCGCTTCCCACAAGCACACACATAAGGCTTCAACCGACGTTCTTCAGCATCAGACTCGAGATTAGACATGGAGACAGCTTGGCATGTCTTCTGATGTCTGTATAAATGAGAACTGATGGTATAACTCTTTCCACAGATGCACGGAAAAGATTTTTCACTTGTGACCTTCACCTCACAAGGTTCTCCAACAAGATGACCATTACTTATCTCATTATCGCCTACATGAGTTTTCTGGTGTCTATGGAGATTGTAGCTGCTGCTGTAGCTTTTGCCACATACACAAGTGTACGACTTTGACTGTTGGTTTTGTGATTTTGTCCTTTTTGTATTGTGAGCACCTTCTTCTTGCAGTGTCTTCTGGAGTCTGCCATCCACTGGTGTATGGTTCTGTTGAGTCGACAACTCTGTTTCCACCAGAATTTTTTCAGTATGATTGTCTGCTTTCTTGAATTCTGTTGACTGATCATCTTCCAAGGTTCCAATGCCAACAAAAGTTGGTCCTTCTGTACTATCACAGTTTCCATCACAACTGGAATTGAATTTGGTTTTACTAGTCCTTCCATGCTCTACATTACTTATGGTTTTAGGATCATTCTTGGATACATGGTCCTCATGGGCATATGCACCACCAGAAGAGGAGACCTCTGAGGAATCACTAGGTTTCGACTTCTTCAGCTCACTCGATGCTTGTACAGATTTCTCGACAGAAGCCCTTTTTCTTGTATGTTCCATGGACTTGTCCGATAGAGATTTGCGCTCTTCGCCACCTACGTAGCAACTCAACTTTTTGAATAGACTGGATCTGCCAGATAAAAGAACAAATAGATCTATAAATTATCATCATCATCAGTGATACATGACTGGTATAAGATTACATCAGCGGCTCTCTAGCTGCGGTGAAACAACAAGTCTACCATGACAGGGTTACAATGAATATGCATTATCGAACAATCACAAGGAGTGATCTATAAAAAACCTGAGTGATATTTCTTTTGTGGTCTTTTTGATGTCCGCTGTCCATATGGCTATAAATGCTTAAGGGGGCAAATTCATCATTCCCGCTACGCCAGAAAACTGGCAAAGAGGGTCGATACTGAGGTGCACGATTGGCGCAAGGCCCTTTCCCTTGGCCAAAGTGCGCCTTAATCCCCCATCCACCACAATGTGGGCTCTACCTCGGCCTGACAAATTTATTCTGGCCTGAGTCACAATGGAAATCTACGCCAGTTACTAACTGGCGTAGATTTCCATTCTGGCGCAGGGATGACAGACAGATTTATGTAGAGGTTGCAGCCAGTCGGGCCATTTATTAAGACTGCCGTACGATATGCCAATCTTACCAAATTTTCCCCAATGTACGAGATAAACTATAAATTGTAAGCTAGAGGTGCACAAGTAAGACAATTATAGATGCAGTCAGACACAAACAGACTGTTTTCTTTATGGCGCCGTTCACACCTAACGCCACCCTTTTTAGTACTTTATCGACGGATTTAGGTGCACAACAAACAAACAATTAACCATTAAATGGACTGCTGTAATATAAAGATCAATGACTCAATATAAAGAGCTTGTGGAATATTTAAGGGGTCATCATAAAATGACTACATTTATTTTTTCTGACATAATCCACAACCCATATGACAGATACAACAGCACCCGAGGGACTCTATTGACTTATAATGTGTTTTTAATTGAAAGGGGTGTAAGACAATGCCAGACTCCTCAGTCGTCAGCTTACCATCCCTCAGAACAAAAGAATCAGGCATGTTGATATCAAACCTGCCGACCCTCCTTTTCCTCGCATTTGCTATCAAGGGAAAGTCAAGAAGCCCCATATATATTAGATGATTAGTTGCTAATGCTAAACCTGGAGGGGTCTGCTGATAGTAAAGGGAGTCTGTCAGCAGAAAAATCGGTATCAAACTAATGTCTGTACCTTTTAGGGCGGCCTCTACACTTTCCGAAGATGACTTTCTTATTCTGCATTGCAGCTTCATTCTGCGTCAAAATCTGCTTCGAATTCAGCATCACAATCTGTGTAGGTTTTTTTGGCAAGCAAAAAAATCTGCCTCCAATTCCTAAAGCAGAAATTTTCTGATTGACAAATTCAGGGTTAAATTCCTATGTGTGAACACCCCCTTACTCTTCCAGGAGCAGCGAGACGTCATCAGACCCGGACAGTACAGCAAGTACCACACTTTCCACAGACGATCTAGACGATGAGCGCAGGGTGGGAGATGTCACTCAAGCAATGGGCGGCAGCAGGAGGGGAAACGCCCCTTCAGCTAATCTGCATGAGAATAAAATGCTGATTCTCATGAAAATGGAGCTGCAATGTAGAATAAGAAAGACATCTTTGGAAAGTGTAGAAGGTACTGCCATTAGTTGGATACCGATTTCCCTGCTGATAGACTCCCTTTAATCTAATGTGTATAGCCAACCTTAGGCTAAGTTCGCATCCTCTTCAGTGTCTGTTAAAAATGGAGACCAAAAAAGTCCAGTATGCACAACTTTTTTTGTCCGGACAGACGCTGGAATGGAAGCCCAACAGACCCCATTATAATTATAGACAATGGCATCTTTTGGGGACTTCCATCATTCTAATCCTGTAATGGAGCAGAACAACGGAAGATAGTGCAGATGTCAAAGAAGCCTAAGCCATAGTTATTTCTGCATAGACTCAATGCAACCAATATACCCTACAAGGGAAGATATGTCATTCAGGACTCTAGGAAAGCGTCCCCAAATCTGGCAATGCCTGCTTATTTCCATGTGCAAAATGGACACTAGGACACTGCAATAAGGCAATGGACTGCAATTTTTTTTTTTTTTATGTTTTTTTTAGATGCTCAATAAATAACATGAAACAAATTAAACAAGTAAAATAATAAAACCTTTACCAAGAATAAATAGCAGGTTAATAAATAACAGCAAAAACGAACATGAATCCTCCAGAGGTTCAACACATAGGAGCAGCAATATCTTCTTTGGTCGAAAACTGGGAAAACGAGGCGAAATCCAGAATTCTTTTCTAATTTTTCGCGTACAAGGCTTTTCGCACCAGGCACATTCATGGCATACAGATATAACAATTCTCAATAAAGGATCTTGGGGATCCAACTACTGGGACCCATCGTCGCGTCTCATGAGATTTAGTGAGTGGCGAGAGTCTTCCAGTGGTTGAACCCCTATCAATAAGACATTTATGGCACAGCTACAAATGTACATGGTAGAAAATCCTCTTTAAGCTGCGTCTACAAGTTGTGGTAAAGCTTGTTTTTTTTTGTTGTAGATTTTTCTGTGTTTGTTTTTGAGTCAAAGCCAGGAGTGCAGCAAAATCTGCGAAAACACAGCATTTCTGCAAGGTGTGACCTCAGCCTTAGGTGGTCCTGGCACTTCCTGGAGTTCTGAGACCATTTCAATTGAACTTGGACTTATCTTCAAGACTGACCATTCGACGTAACATGTCTATGTAGTTTGACTGCCAAGAGGTCAAATTCGGACTTTCCAACCAAACTCAATTTGACCTCAAGATCAACTTCAGTTAAAGGGACTGTGCTGTTATGGACACTTACCCCTACTTACAGGACAGGGGATACATGTCCGATCGCCAGGTTCCCAGTGATCAGGAGGACCTGAATGAAGCCTCCTTGTGAACGGACTGCCAGTGCACTTGCACTTCATTCACTGCCATGGTGTTGCAGGCACTTTTGGCCATTACGGTCCCAGAAGTCCCACAGCAGTGAATGGAAGGGGCACTGGCGCTCCATTCACAAGGAGACTTTAGGAAGACCTTTAGTCCCCCATCCTCCTGATTACTGGAGACGCACTGATCAGCCCCCAGAGATCAGACACTTATCCCCTGTCCTGTGGATAAGGGATAAGTGTCCATAGTGGCACAACCCGTTTAACAAAATGGTGAGGGTCTTAGATGCAGTTTGATAGGCTTTTCTTTTATATAAGTAACTTCTAAGGTTACTGGTTATCTTGAATTTGAGGTAGGATAATACAGTCTTCCAAAAGGAGCATGTCCACCCATGTCCAACACGCCGGTCTCCCGGAGGTGTTTATGCCAATATTGGCAAACATGTTGTTGCCCATAGCAACCGAGGTCTCATTTTTCAGAGGCCTTAAGTCATCTACTGCCTTGTGGTACCAAACATAAATCCAAGAGTGTCCATGTACGATAGGCCGATAAGTGGCTCGGGCTCCCTATCGAGATCACACTGTACTCCTCTACTTATTCCTGTACCTACTTGCGTTTCAACACTTTTCCTATTTACATTCGCATCAGTCATGGTCCAGGCGTCCATCTTATTCTTGACATTGATATTATTCACCCTGATGTAAGTTTTGACCTTCTTTCCCACGTTTTTACCCTTGTTTTCCTTACATGCTCTCCTTTGAGGACGTGGGGCGCCTGAAGGAGTGACCTCGAATATTGTTGGCACGGCATCCTTCCTAAGACGTTTCCTACACCCACCATCTATGTAACTCTGTGGAGAGAAATGTCTCGAACAAATTCTAAACAAATCAGATTTTTTTCCCTCTAGAACTTTCAGGGCAAAATCATCAATGTCGCCAAAGTCTTGAGGGATCTGAAGCAGCCACAATTTTATAATGTCTTTATTTTTGGGGAAAGTGTGCATGATGATATCACTTTTCTTTTTCCAGCTGTTACAACATCCTTTCACTATACAGGACGGCATTCTGGAAAATAATGGACGTAGATGGATGTTATAATAACGTCCTCACATTAAGTTAATGGATGAGATTTATCAGAACTGGTGCAAGGCAAAAGCGAAGTAGGTAACCTTAGCAACTAATGAGATTCCTTCTTTCATTTTTGCACCACCTTTTTTAAATCTCTCTCATTGGGCCTCAAGACCAACAGAAAAAATGGCAACCAATCAGATCTCAGCTTTAAGTGTTATGGGAAATGAAAGCTGCATTGTGATTGGTTGCTATGAGCAACAAGGCTGTATTTACGATTTTTCTGACTGTTTTGGTAAAAGGGCGAAATTATTTTTATTCCAGTTTGTCACAAAAACAGACCCCTAACGTAATTCCAAAAAGTCCTAAATTTATCCTTAAGCCCCTCCTCCATCCTTGACAGGAACGCCCCTAAATGGACAGAAATGGCCATTTTAATGTAAAATTCCACTTTTTAGACATGTTCTCGAAAATGTAACTGACGTGGGCCATAAGGGATAAGTGGAGGTATAGCGTTACCTGTCAACTCCGGGAGGCTTCCGAAAACAGGGGTGACCAACTGGACTCCCAGAAGGGTAGACAAATCTCCCAGGTCATTTCTCTGTTACGTCAGAAAAATGGAGTATGGCGGGTATGTTGTGCGCCGACGGCACAAAAAAAGAGGGTGCGGTATTGCCAAAAGGAGTATGTCCACATCAAGTATATTGGGCTATTACCAATGGTGGCAAGTATGGGTACTGCCCCCAAAGCAACCAAGCTGTGATTTTTTTCGAGGCCCTCTGAAAAGTAAAAATTAAGTAAAAACAGAAACCTGAATGGTTGCTACGGGCAACTCCTCCACCTCCATCCTATAGTTAATCTTATATATCCTACATTATAACCTCATATAACCAAACATATATACTCATGCATCATGAAGCAATGTTTCAAAAGACTTTGTATTTCATATCACATGATCTTTTCTTGTTTTTACCATTTTTGTTCATATTCTCATTTTTAGACACAGTAAACAACTTGTACTGCCAACTTTTTGTGTAGTAGTATAATGTTGTACCGTGTTAGCCATTGAAAGTAGTGGAAGAGTGAAGAAATCAGGTGATACCTTATAGAGGCTAACTGAGTATATTTACAGTATAAGTAAGCTTTCAGAAGCACATGCTCCCTTCATCAGACATGGTGTGATACAAGAACTGAAAATTCACAGATTTTTATACACATGGTCTTCAAAGGATTTTAGAGTCATTAAAAAAAACCAAAACAAAATGCAATCTAAGTAGAGAAGTTATTTACAACAGGTTAAAAAAAAAACAATCTGGAAAGTTGTGGTGCGTGACGGAGGGATCAGTAATTCTTGCTGTTATCTGTTTGCTATCAGGAGGTGATTTATGTCCCTCACAGGTCATACATAGTGTGATTTGAAGCTGGCATGAATATTGAGTTCAGTTCATGGTTCAAACATAGTGTGACATGAAGCTGGCATGAATATTAAGTCCAAATTGCAGAGTTTGAAATTTTTGCATAAATTTGTACTCCCATTGTTTCCTTTCCTCCTGCGTCTTAAACTGTCCCATTAAAACCACAACCCGCAAATCTTCAATAGAGTGGTTTTCTCCGGAGAAATGTGCGGCCACTGGGAGATCGGTTCTGCTGTTATTAATATTGGACCTGTGTGAGTTCATTCGCTGACTAAGTCTCTGCCAGGCTATACGATACAATCGTATTTGCTCCGACAAAGCAGACCTGGACAAGCACCTCCTGGATCTGAAGATGACATTTCTCCGATTGGGATACAAACCAAAAGTGACAGACAACCAATTAAACAAAGCGGCAGCCATTAACAGAGACAGTCTGCTCACATATAGAGAGACCCGGAAAGAAGCCCGAGTGCCCCTAGTTGTCACCTACAACCCACAGCTGGAGATCCTACGAAGGATTGCCAAGGATCTCCAACCTGTGCTACATAGGGACAACAGACTCAAGGACATATTTCCAGTCCCCCCTCTCCTTTCCTTTCGACAACCACCAAACCTGAGGCGTATTATTGTCCGGGAGTGCCCTGAAGGCCCCAACTGAAAATGGCACCTCACCTTGCCTACATAAAAGGTGCATGACCTGCAAGCACATCCACACTGCTGACAGTGTACCTATCCCACAGTCACAGCAGGTGCACAGAATTAGGGGGACATTCTCCTGCAGGTCTTCCAATGTGGTGTACCTCATAATGTGTGCAATGTCCCACCACAGGCCTCTATGTGGGGGAAACAGGGCAGAGACTTAGTCAGCGAATGAACTCACACAGGTCCAATATTAATAACAGCAGAACAGATCTCCCAGTGGCCGCACATTTCTCCGGAGAAAACCACTCTATTGAAGATTTGCGGGTTGTGGTTTTAATGGGACAGTTTAAGACGCAGGAGGAAAGGAAACAATGGGAGTACAAATTTATGCAAAAATTTCAAACTCTGCAATTTGGACTTAATATTCATGCCAGCTTCATGTCACACTATGTATGAACTGTGAGGGTCACAAATCACCACCTGATAGCAAACAGATAACAAATCCCTCTGTCACGCACCACAACTTTCCAGATTGTTTTTTGACCTGTTGTAAATAACTTCTCTACTTAGATTGCATTTTGTTTTGGTTTTTTTAAGGACTCTAAAATCCTTTGAAGACCATGTGTATAGAGTATAAATAATCTGTGAATTTTCAGTTCTTGTATAACACCATGTCTGATGAAGGAAGCTAGTACTCCTGAAAGCTTACTTATAAATATACTCAGTTAGCCTCTAAAAGGTATCGCCTGATTTCTTAACTTTTTGTGTAGACAGTCTGACCAGATATGTCGCAAGATATGGGTGGAGGATGCGAGGGAGTCAAGATTACTTCATCCATCATTGTTAGGTAACATTAGAACTATTGTGTGACATGGGTTAAATATAATTTGAGATGAATTCCCAGAAATTGTGTAAAGTCCCATATTTTTATGCCAATAAACCATCCCCAATTTACGTAATATGATTGATTGTTACTTTTGCTTTATATTCTATAAAATAAACGACCAGTGGTCCTCGCACAGGAGATCTCTGGCAGTTACTGACAAATCTGTGTCGTCTCTGTCTTATTACCGGTACTGGGTTGGGTTATACCTGACTTATTTACCTAATCTACCTAGGGTTATTTTTAACTCTGACAGGTGATATGGAGATAGCAATAGTATTAGACTGGGCAGTTCATGGAGATAGCAGTATTGTTAGACTGGGCAGTTCATGGAGATAGCAGTAGTATTAGACTGGGCAGTTCATGGAGATAGCAGTAGTATTAGACTGGGCAGTTCATGGAGATAGCAGTATTGTTAGACTGGGCAGTTCATGGAGATAACCGTAGTATTAGACTCGGCAGTTCATGGAGATAGCAGTAGTAATAGACTGGGCAGTTCATGGAGATAGCAGTATTATTAGACTGGGCAGTTCATGGAGATAGCAGTAGTATTAGACTTGGCAGTTCATGGAGATAGCAGTAGTATTAGACTGGGAAGTTCATGGAGATAGCAGTAGTATTAGACTGGGAAGTTCATGGAGATAGCAGTATTGTTAGACTGGGCAGTTCATGGAGATAACCGTAGTATTAGACTCGGCAGTTCATGGAGATAGCAGTAGTAATAGACTGGGCAGTTCATGGAGATAGCAGTATTATTAGACTGGGCAGTTCATGGAGATAACCGTAGTATTAGACTGGGCAGTTCATGGAGATAGCAGTAGTATTAGACTGGGCAATTCATGGGTGATATGACGATAGCAGTAGTATTAGACTGGGCAGTTCATGGAGATAGCAGTATTGTTAGACTGGGCAGTTCATGGAGATAGCAGTAGTATTAGACTGGGCAGTTCATGGGTGATATGAAGATAGCAGTAGTATTAGACTGGGCAGTTCATGGAGATAGCAGTAGTATTAGACTGGGCAGTTCATGGAGATAGCAGTAGTATTAGACTGGGCAGTTCATGGGTGGTATGGAGATAGCAGTAGTATTAGACTGGGCAGTTCATGGAGATAGCAGTAGTATTAGACTGGGCAGTTCATGGAGATAGCAGTAGTATTAGACTGGGCAGTTCATGGAGATAACCGTAGTATTAGACTCGGCAGTTCATGGAGATAGCAGTAGTAATAGACTGGGCAGTTCATGGAGATAGCAGTATTATTAGACTGGGCAGTTCATGGAGATAACCGTAGTATTAGACTGGGCAGTTCATGGAGATAGCAGTAGTATTAGACTGGGCAATTCATGGGTGATATGACGATAGCAGTAGTATTAGACTGGGCAGTTCATGGAGATAGCAGTATTGTTAGACTGGGCAGTTCATGGAGATAGCAGTAGTATTAGACTGGGCAGTTCAAGGAGATAGCAGTAGTATTAGACTGGGCAGTTCATGGGTGGTATGGAGATAGCAGTAGTATTAGACTGGGCAGTTCATGGAGCTAGCAGTAGTATTAGACTGGGCAGTTCATGGGTGATATGAAGATAGCAGTAGTATTAGACTGGGCAGTTCATGGAGATAGCAGTAGTATTAGACTGGGCAGTTCATGGGTGGTATGGAGATAGCAGTAGTATTAGACTGGGCAGTTCATGGAGATAGCAGTAGTATTAGACTGGGCAGTTCATGGAGATAGCAGTAGTATTAGACTGGGCAGTTCATGGAGATAGCAGTAGTATTAGACTGGGCAGTTCATGGGTGGTATGGAGATAGCAGTAGTATTAGACTGGGCAGTTCATGGAGATAGCAGTAGTATTAGACTGGGCAGTTCATGGAGATAGCAGTAGTATTAGACTGGGCAGTTCATGGAGATAGCAGTAGTATTAGACTGGGCAGTTCATGGATGATATGGAGAAAGTAGTAGTATTAGCCTGGGCGGTTCTTGGAAGATATGGAGATGGCAGTAGTATTAGACACGGCGGTTCATGGGTGATATGAAGATAGCAGTAGTATTAGACTGGGCAGTTCATGGAGATAGCAGTAGTATTAGACTGGGCAGTTCATGGAGATAGCAGTAGTATTAGACTGGGCAGTTCATGGGCGATATGGAGAAAGCCATAGATTTTTTTTTTATTAAGGGCCATAAAAATTAAAAACAAAAAAAAAAAAAACACCCTGATGTATTAGACAAGATGACATTAATCTGAATGCCACCAAATAAAGAGGTTGTCTCATTATGACGATAAACCCTATTTATATTCCATACTTTGATAAATGGATGTCAAACAGTGGGTCAGAGGGCACACGTCATGCTCAAGACCTCAATTTAGGAGCAAGAGCAGATGTCTACTGGTCTGGTGGACCTAGCCCTTCCATGGTTTTCATGAACAGGGATTCATTTCAATGGTCAGAATGTAATACTACGTTTCACCTGCAGACGGCACTGTTGCAAATGCATTGTCAGGTGATATTAATTGCTGTTCACCAGAGCTGTGGAGTCTTTAGGCCAAACCACTGACTCTGACTCCTCCAAATGTGGCAGCCATGGGCAGTCAGAAGCTCCTCTAATTCACGAAAAAAACAAAGATTGCTTCCTATGAAAGTAAATATGTAACAAACTAATAAATTATAGAATATTAATCATCGTGTAATATAATGTATCAGCCCTGGTAGTTATAGAGTTATTTTCTTTCATAACATAGCAACCAAAAAAATCATCCTTTTGACAGAAGTTAGAGCATATTCTCAGAAGTCATTTTTTTCCTGTTTCCATAGCAACCGAGAAAGAAGACCGGAAAAATTATGGGGAAGATTTCGGAATATGTTCTAAAAGAAAAGCTTTGTTTCCCACAGCAACCGATTGCAGCACATTTTAATTTTGGTTGCGATATTTTTCTTTTAGTATAAAGGCTCCACGTTTCGAAAAAGCAGCTTTTTTTATTGCAGATTTTGCTGCACTTTTTGAGCCAAACCCAAAAGTGGCTACAGAAGGGATGGGAACTATAAAGGAAGCTTCTGAGGCTAGGCTCACACGGAGAAATCTGCCACGGATTTAGGAGCGGATTCCGCCCCCAAATCCGTGGCAGATTCTGTCCCAAATCTGCCTACCTTTGGAGGCAGAGATCGCAGCAGGATGCAGAAAAAAATCAGTGTCCTGCTCGAATTCCGCAGCTCGGGAGTCCCTGCTGAAATAGGCCCATTCATCTGCGCCTAAAGTAGCAAAATCTACAACAAAAAAGCAGCTTTTCCACAACATGGGTCCTTAGACACTTCCATAAATCTCTCCCTTTGTGTCTCAATATCTGGAATTTTTAATTTATTTATTTATTTTAGCAGAATCCACCAATGCAAAATTCTGCAGCTTTTTCTAAAATTTTTCTAATATTTAAATCTCAAACACCTTTATGAAATGTTAATAATTATTGTGAAATTCCTTTAATTCTGAATTTTTTGAGCCAAAAAGTTTGACGATCCAAAATTTGTTTCCAGTTTCAGGTTGAGGCCCCACGTTGCTTTTTTTGTTGCGTTTTTTTGAGCCAAAGCCAGGGGTGGATTTAGCAGAAGGGAGAAGTATAAGAACTTCTTATATATTTCCCATTCCTTTTGTAGCCATTCTTGGCTTTGGCTCAAAAAACCACAACAAAATCTGCAACAAAAAAAGCTCACTTTCCGCAACGTGGGGTCTCAACCTCAAATTACATTACAATTCAGTGCTATAAAATGTTATTTTTCGACAACTCTAATAATCCGACACCTATAAGGCCCCTTTGATGGCGGATTAAAGGAATTTTTCTGTAATATTATGTCCCTTCTGAGAATTTGCCCCCCATCGGCCCAGCATATATACGGTAGATGACATCACTACTTACATAGTACAAGGGATTCTTCCAGCTCGTGATGTGAAGAACTAAATGCTCTGTCGGTTTAAATGTGAAAACGTGAGCGCGAAGTTTTGTAGTCCCCGAAGAGTCAGACACATCTCAATAAATGTCGGAATCCACTTCAAATATTTGACGCAGCGTCAGATACCTTCAGACAATGGACGTCAGAAGGACCAGGATGTCGCTATATGCACTTGGTTTGGTAACGGCATAAATTTGCTGCAAAAGTAGGACTGGTCGGGCGGGACACCATTTTTTTTTTTTTACAAAAAATTAGGCAACTTTTTTCCTGCACTTTTTGAGGGACTGATCAATACCTGCACAGTGTTATGGGTTTGGCAGGAATTCTAGATTAAGGTCATGGCTACAAGGAGAGTGACTGCAGCAGATTAGGTGCTACAAACTTAGCGGCGTATTATCACTACGACCTAATGTAGCAGCATCATGGATGTGATTTAAGCTAAGACCCCACACAGCAAAACACAGCCAAAAAACGCTGGGAAAAAAATGTTTTTTCCCCGCAGTGCTTTTTACAGAAAGTCCACAGATTTTTCCTCTGTGGACTTTCTGCTTCCATTATACCTATAGGGAAACCGCCAGCATTTCCGTAGATATAATTGACATGCTGCGATTTGCAGCATGTCCGCTGTGCGTATTTTCCTCAAGCTGGGGATGGGATTCGCTAGAATCCCATCCACCTTGCAGAGATTGTAAAATGCCGCATTTCTTTCCGCAGCGTTTACGGCATTTGGTCCCCACTAGTCTCTACATATATGACGTGCTTTGTATGTGACCGCTGCAGCCAATCACTGGCCTTGGTGACGATCATGTAGAACGTGATATGACTGAAGCGAGTGATTGGGTGCAATCAGATTTTCTAAACCTCCCCTATGCAAATTACATCAAGGTACCATCAAGTTTTTGGATACGCTCCATGCCACACTCATACAGGTATATTCACACGCAGCAGTTTTTACAGAAATGTCTGTGACTGAAATCAATTTCATACAGTTATTGTATTTCTACACACAGTTGTCTCCAAAGAATTATTGCTTGTCGGGTATTTTACCTCAATTATGATTAATGATGATTATTTAGGCGATGCCCTCTTTAAAAAACAAAACACACACATCCCTTTTGGAGAATGTGTTGGGCGACCCAAAACTGCTATAATTACCCAGAGTATAATAAGCCCAGGGGAGGTGATCAAACCTAATAAAACAGTGGTCCTCCCCTCTCCTGGGCTCCGGCGCTGCTTCTGGTCCTCTACAGGTCTCCTAAGTGACGGCAGGGACTGAGGCCTGTGATAGGGCACATCATAACACATACGTGATGATGACACGTGACTGCGATAGTCACACTTACGTCTTTCCGCCAGCGGTCCATGACCTTCTATGGAAGCCCAGAAAAGGACGAAGACCAGCGGTGGAGCCCTGGGCCTCCATTCATTATACTCTGGGGACTGAAGAGACCTCACAATATAATAGCAGTTTCGGTTCGGTCCGAACGAAGCTGCAGGCAAAAGTTTGCAAATATGGTAATAACAAAAAAAATGCACAAAATCAGGATAGTTTTCCGGATTGATGGTCAATTTTGGGTAATTTTTGATTATTTGCCCAGACCGTCAGGCTACGTTCACGTCTGTGCTTGAGGCTCCATCATGGACAAAAAAGTCCTGAATGCAAGAATTTGTGGGCCAGCAGAATGAACGCAAAAATAATGGCTTCCCGACAGACTGCATTATAGTCAGCGGGTCCTAGGGATCCATTGGTCATTACATGGATGCGTCTTTACTGTCCGGTCTGTTCTTTTGTTTCTACGATGGACCGGAACAACAGACTAAACAAGGTAGGTCTGAACCCAGCCTTAGGATAAGTCTGCAAACAGCCAAATGCAGATATGAAATGCAGCAGGAAAAAACTGCGGCAAAAATACGTCGCTTTTGCACTTTTGCCCCCTGCATATAAGTCTATGGGGAAATCGCAGCATTTTCAAAAACACTAGAGGGAATTTATTACCCCACGTACGCCAGTTTTCTGCCCTACATGGGCATTAACGTGGCACACATTTGGCGCAAGGTCCTTTCTTGTGCCAAAAATTCTCCACATCTCGCCCCGCTGACACTAACGACAGCCGTGTAAACGTTGCGAGTGGTCAATTAGGTTATCTCTTTGGCAGGACCTAATAGGTTTTCACCCATGGTAGACTTGGGGATCTTTACGGGGACTCTATCTGCCACGACAACCCATTAGAATCCGACAATCGCATTGCGGGGTGCCAATGAGCGAACAGATAGAGCCCCCCCCCCACACTTCTGTGGGGTCACTACGGCTGCAGCATCTAAGGGGTTAAACTGCTAGGATCAGCGTTATCGCCTATCCCAGCAGATGTTGTAAGGCCATGGTTGTGTAATACGGCCCCGATCCCGCCGCTGATCTCGCAGTGCCATCGGTGGGTGTATGTCCTGTAAATGGGGATATTGATGCTGGCGCACCAGTATACGAAAATCGCCAGTTTTAGGCGACTACACCTATGTATAGCATGCAGCTCTCAGGGCATGCTGGTTAATGTAGTTTAGCATTGGGCACCACTACAGTTAGTAGGTTAACCCCCTGCCCCACTTTACATGTTGCATGGCTTAACTAGCAATTCCCTAATTTAATGCAATCCTAAAATCAGCTATGATGGAAATCAGGACATCACTATCACAGGAACTACAAATCCCAGCATGCCACCCCCGCCTGGCACCTGCCCAGCACCACTCACCGGCTCCCTCAGCAGATGTGCCCTGTATCACAGTCCCGGCCACTGATTCCAGCCTAGCTGCGCCGTGATTGGCTGCTGGGCATCCCGTGACCTCTCTCAGCCAATCATAGCTCAGAGAGACGCCGAGCGCTCTCCACCAATGACAGAGCTGCTTGCAAGACCGATAAAAAGCTGCGGGGTCCCGGCGTGTGATGAGGGTCATGCTGAGACTTGTAGTTCTCACCAATGTGAATGCGAGCGGGCACCTGCTCTGCTAAACCATGTATCTATATGTGAAGGCATGCTGGTAATTGTAGTTCTATAAATATGGAGCCCTACATTGTAACTAGCATCATGAGATGATTGCTCATGTGGAACTACAACTCCCAGGCTCCATTCTGGAGCTTATGGAAATGTTACTGTATACGCCAGAAGCCTGACCTATGTATAGGGCTAGGGGCGCAGACGCAGTGTGAACACGGCCTTAGTTTCTTGTCACGTCATTTCTGCAGAAGCGTCATCCACGCCGCCATCTCCGGGTTATAAAGACTGGCGGTAATAACGCCAGGCTTCATGAATGTGCCCCAGTGGGATAATACCGCCATTGTACTGCGATTCACACAAATGTCGCTGTGTAATTCCTGCCTTACAGGGGGTTCGGCAAGAAAAATGATAACCTGCGTCTATAGGATACATTGCTGATTGGTGGGGGGTCCGACCGCTGAGATCCCCACTGATCCTGAGAGCAGGGGTGTTTTACCCCATAGCGGACGCACCCCTGGGCTTCATTGAAATGAATAGAGCGGGGTCGTGTCTGCCTCCGCCGCTGCCATGTTCATTACGGGGGGCAAAACAGCCCCTGCTCTCAGGATCAGTGGGGTCTCAGTGAGGTCCTATGGATAGAGGATGAATATTTTTCGTTGCATAACCTTTAAATGGATGTTTCAAGAATCAGGTCTGATCACTGGGGGTCTCACAGGGGTCCCATGTCCTCCGCTTGAATGGATCACTGATCGCTCACACTCGCTACCACTCCTTTCAATATCTATGTCCTCGTGAGCCCCATGACTGGAGTGGTAGCATGCATGTTGTCAAGATCGGGGTGGGTCTTTGCAGTAAGACCCCCAGTATTCAGACATGTCTCAACTATCCTATGGAGAGGTACTAAGTTATAAGTCTAGAAAAATCACATTCAGGCCGGGGATACACGTTACAGGTTAACCTCTGCAAAATCGCCGGTGGCTAACCCACTGCAGACTACAGTAGCAACAACAAATCCTTAAATCCTATCCACACACTGCAGAAAAAACCTACAGCACAAAGTGTCTTGCTCTGTGGGTTTGGTCGCCAAGGCCGGCCACTCAAGAATCACAGATAAATCCAGCGGCTTTCCACTGGATTTTGCCACAGATGGGTCTCTAGTGGGCAGCCTTTATCGAATTCGACACTTAGCCCTTAGGGGTTTTCTGGAATGGGGGTCATTTTGGATACTGATCATCAGGACAGGTCATCATTATCAAATTTGGTGTGGGTCCGATACCTGGACCCCACACAGATAGCTGGACAGAGCCAGAGCAGAACGCTGTATCCAATCTATAGCGTCCATGTCAGGAGTCAAAGTACTGCAGCTTTACAGTCAACAGAAGCTTTACTTTTGGCTTTGTTCCATATATATACACGTTCCTGTCTAGTACAGATATTCTGTGCAGGGTTCAGGGGTCACACCTACACCAGTCTGACACTGATAAACTATCTGAGAATAGTTCATCAAAAAAGCCCCACACCCTGAAAAATCCCCTTAAGGCCGGGGCCCCACGTGGCGAAAACGCCACGGTTCGCCCACAGAGTTTTACAGTCACAGCAAAGTGGATGGGATTCTAGTGAAACCCATCCCCACCTTGCGGTAAAATACGCGGTGCGGACACGCAGCGATTTCTAAAACTGTTGCGGTTTTGGAAATCGCAGCATGTCAATTATAGCTACGGAAACGCCGAAGGTTTCCCTATAGGTATAATTGAAGCAGAAAGTCTGCAGAGGAATCTTCTGCGAACTTTCTTTGCAAAGTGCTGCGGGAAGAACCGCGATACGTTGCTGCGGCGGCTTTTCCTGCAGCACTTTTTTGCTGCGGGATGCCACGTGGGGCCTTAGTCTAATTCTATTTGTGAAGAACATAGCTAGCATTGTTTTTTTTTTGTTTTTTTGGGGGGGGGGGCATTCAGCTAATTTTGTTAGGGAGAGAGAGCGCTGGTGCAAATCTGAACACAGCCTTAGTGAAAGTAAATATGTGTGATAAGGCCAATATGATTAGAGGTGCGCTAATCCCAGGCTGCCATGTCGGAACAGATCTGTGCTTTCTTCCAAGTTTATAGCAGGTTTGTTATCACCGATAATAGATTCAATAGACAATTGTGTGACTTACACTGTTTTTAACCCCTTCCCACATCAGCCATTTTTCACTTTTTTCATTTTTTTACTCCCCTCCTTCCAAAAGCTTATTTTTTGCAGGACAAATTGTACTTCATGGTACCATTTCATATTCCATGTACAATGTACTGGGAAGCTGGAATAAAATTACGTTACGATTACCACAATAACACATTTATATAATGTTTGTTATGTTTTAATACCTTAACAAAAATCTAAAACAAATACAAAAATTCTGTGAGTCCTATATTCTGACACCAGTAACTTTTTTATATTTCCGTGTACAGAACTGTATATGGCGTCTTTTCTTTTGGGTCAAGTTATAGCTTTTATTTAGAACATTTTGGGGAAGATTTGAGGTTTTGATCACTTCTTATTCAGTTTTTGATGTTGGGCATGGAGCTATTCCATTATAGCAAGGATATAAGAATTATAAACTACAACAATTCAACCACCATGGAAAGAAAGATGAAAATCTGGCACCTGCCGCAAATAAAAAATAGTTATTCTTGCACGTTTAAAGGTTATATAATAATAACAGGTCGTAAAAACTTGGGTAGTAAAAGATACAAATAACATTTGACCTTTCATCTTCTTACTCAAGCCGTGTCTGGAAGACAGACTTAATCCCTCGAGCTATCTCAAGGTTAACAGCGACTACCTGGACTTGTCGTTTTCAGTATATAGTCACCTGACATCTGAAAACGCGGACCTTTCTCTCATGTATGTGCTGATACACAGGAGCTTCTAGTTTTGGATATCTTTTAACTTCTACCTTATGTGGATGATCACCTTGTATGTGTCCATGTTAAGAAGATGCGGATTGCACTGCTGATCTACCTTCTGCTTTCGGACCCTGTGGTTGAGGCATTTGGAAGAAGTAAGGTTGACTATCTGTCTTTCAATCTTTCTGCTGGGTTTTCCAGTTGATGATAAACTTGCCAAGGAATTTGTTGGCAGGAATGAGTAGAACTTGTGCTTGTTGCTCTAGAGCTACCCAGTGAATCTGTTGATGGCACCTTACTCTGCCATGAACTTTTCCTTGAGGAGCTCAATATGGACATTTGGTTGTTTTGTAAGTTGTGGACCTCTAGAGATGGACCTCATGTTGTGTGTCACTTGTACATTACTAGGTTGGTCCTAGCTGAACCCTCACCAGTGTCTCACAAGTTTATTTTATATGTATCTTGTGGTTTGGTGCTTGATATCTTATAAGGTGATTCGTGACCATTAGGAATGTACAGTCATGGCCAAAAGTTTTGAGAATGATACAAATATTAATTTTTACAAAGTCTACTGCTTCAGTTTTTCTAATGGCAATTTGCATATACTCCAGAATGTTATAAAGAGTGATCGGCTTAACAGCAATTACTTGCAAAGTCAATATTTGCCTAGAAAATGAACTTTATCCCCCAAAACACATTTCAACATCATTGCAGCCCTGCCTTAAAAGGACCACCTAACATCGTTTCAGTGATTGCTCCATTAACACAGGTGTGGGTGTTGATGAGGACAGGGCTGGAGATCAATCTGTCATGATTAAGTAAGAATGACACCACTGGACACTTTAAAAGGAGGCTGGTGCTTGCCATCATTGTTTCTCTTCTGTTAACCATGGTTATCTCTAAAGAAACACGTGCAGTCATCATTGCACTGCACAAAAATGGCCTAACTGGGAAGAGTATTGCAGCTAGAAAGATTGCACCTCAGTCAACAATCTATCGCATCATCAAGAACTTCAAGGAGAGAGGTTCCATTGGTGCCAAAAAGGCTCCAGGGCGCCCAAGAAAGACCAGCAAGCGGCAGGACCATCTCTTAAAAGTGTTTCAGCTGCGGGATCGGGCTACCAGCAGTGCAGAGCTTGCTGAGGAATGGCAGCAGACAGGTGTGAGTGCATCTGCAGGCACTGTGAGGCGGAGACTCTTGGAGCAAGGCCTGGTCTCAAGGAGGGCAGCAAAGAAGCCACTTCTCTCCAGAAAAAACATCAGGGACAGACTGATATTCTGCAAAAGGTACAGGGAGTGGACTGCTGAGGACTGGGGTAAAGTCATTTTCTCTGATGAATCCCCTTTTCGATTGTTTGGAACATCTGGAAAACAGCTTATTCGGAGAAGAAGAGGTGACCGCTACCACCAGTCTTGTCTCATGCCAACTGTAAAGCATCCTGAAACCATTCATGTGTGGGGTTGCTTCTCAGCCAAGGGAATCGGCTCTCTCACAGTCTTGCCTAAAAACACAGCCATGAATAAAGAATGGTACCAGAATGTCCTCCAAGAGCAACTTCTCCCAACCGTCCAAGAGCAGTTTGGCGCTCAACAATGCCTTTTCCAGCATGATGGAGCACCTTGCCATAAAGCAAAGGTGATAACTAAATGGCTCAGGGAACAAAACATAGAGATTTTGGGTCCATGGCCTGGAAACTCCCCAGATCTTAATCCCATTGAGAACTTGTGGTCAATCATCAAGAGACGGGTGGACAAACAAAAACCAACAAATTCAGACAAAATTAAAGCATTGATTCTGCAAGAATGGACTGCTATCAGTCAGGATTTGGTCCAGAAGTTGATTGAGAGCATGCCAGGGAGAATTGCAGAGGTCCTGAAGAAGAAGGGTCAACACTGCAAATATTGACTTGCTGCATTAACTCATTCTAACTGTCAATATAAGCTTCTGTTACTCATAATATGAATGCAATTCTATTTCTGTATGTGATAAAAACATCTGACAAACACACATAAAAAACAGAGGGCAGCAGATCATGTGAAAATATAATATTTGTGTCATTCTCAAAACTTTTGGCCATGACTGTAGAGTTGGAGTTCCAGAGTCAGAGACCGATTTTGGGTGAAGTTGGAGTTAGAAAAAGTTTCTGACTCTGGTTTCTAAATAAAATGATTATTTTTAAGGATATTATACAACTATTGGTATTGTATAATTAATCTGATGCACAACTTGTCACATATTTATACATACTGTAATCAATGACTGACTTTTTAATGAATGTGAGGGTCTTTACTGAATCTGTCTGACCTTGGTTGTCAGCCATTTATGGAGATGTCAGAGTAGGAATCAGGCTGGAAGAGTCAGCGTTAAGATATGTTCACAGAGAGTTTTTTGCAGACTGAAGAAATCTGCTTCAGGAATTAAGAAACATTTTTTTTACATGAAAAAACTTCATCTGTTTCTTTTCTGCCTCCCATTGATTTCAATGTTTTTTTCAAGGTGGAATTCATCTGAAGATAGGTCATGTCGCTTTTTTTTTCCGCTAGCTGAGTCCTCAGCCCTCACAATACAAGTTCTTAGCAACTACAACTTAGAAATAACAAAGGCCTCCATCCCCTGGTCATCACATCGTCCAGTGTGACATAGATCACATGAACCGTTCTTCCACAGCAGCCAAGACAAACAACATGCAGAATTTTTAATCCTACAGCTAGACGGCCCCACACCACAACCTTTTCCCTAGGTCACCAAGTTGAAAACTTGGACTCCACACTTGGAAGAAGCTTGGCTTACATCTACTGTTCACGTGCCAGACTTCACATAGTTAGTATAGACATTGGGGGAGGCATTGGCAGTCTTCATAGCTCCATCGCCAGTGTAAGGTTCATCTCATATAGGATGAGACACATGCTTCCTCAAATATGAGGGGCGTCCTCCACCGGGCAGTGTGCCTGGAGGGAAGTCTATGCCAGTTCATAGCTGGTGTAGATTTCCAGCATTATTTATACCAGATTTCTGACATACATTTAGTGAAATCTGGTGGGGTTGATGGCCCCACCACCTGCACGCCTTCGCTATGCCCCTTTTTCGGGAGGGCAACACAAAAAAGAAAATGTTGCAAATTTTGTGCGCTTAACAAATTAAGACTTTTTATGCCTTGTACCTAGAAAACTGAAATACAAGACATAATAAATGTGCCCCATTATTTGTCAACTAATATAAATAGAAGGTTCTAGAGCTCTTTTTCTATTGGTAGTGTAATGACTCTGTCGTTTCTCGTATTGTTATAGTGGGATCTTGATTTTGTAACCAAACAGAACAATATCTACATAGAATTTGCATGTTCTCCCCACGGTTGCATGAGTTTCCCATATATGATCACAACACCCACAGTACATGATCTAGGTGGGACAACTGATGGACCCCATAACGCTACACCAAGGATATTATATACAGTAGGTCACACATAAATCTGCTGACAGTTGTCTAATGTTTATGACCACCTAAAGGATCAGCAATAACACTTCCATAGGCTTATCAGTCATAGCAATAATGATAACAGATTATCAACACCTGCCGTTCTGCCCTTGTGAGAAAAATACCGACGCGCACCAATGCTATACTATATTAAGAACACACACTATGTCATTGTATTTTTATCTGCCTGCTCCTCTGCAGAACATTATATTGCTCTGCTCTGGCTCTGTTCATATCTAGTTTTTTTAGTGTATACTGTACATCAATGTTCCAAACATATATGCACAGAATATAATCTTAACTTTCAAGGGAAGTCTACAACCATCAAAATCATGCATGACCATTTTCACTTGTGGGCTCCATCCAGTGCCACCCCTAATATACAAATTCATTTCAATCTCTGTAAAGCAAAACAAATAAAAAAAACAGTAGGAGTTTAAAATGTGATCTGAATGGAACCCTAAATGGGTGCGCCTTCCCACTGGTGGCAAATTTCGATTTTTGTTTATGACTCTCCGCCTGACAAACCCCATAACTTTTTTATTTTTCCGTTCACAAAGCCCTATGAGTGCTTAATGTTTGCGGGACAAATTGTTCCTCATAATGTTACCAGTTATTATTCTGTACAATGTACTGGGAAGCTGGAAAAAAATTCAGAATGGGGTGGAATTAGAGAAAAAGTGCATTTATCCGACTTTCTTATGGGCTTCGTTTTTTTCGCCGTTCACTCTGCAGTCAAAATGACATGTCACCTGTATTCTATGTTTCAGGATGATTCTGTGAATATCAAATTTATATACACACCTGGACAAAATTGTTGGTACCCCTCGTTTAATGAAAGAAAAACCCACAATGGTCACAGAAATAACTTGAATCTGACAAAAGTAATAATATATAAAAATTCTATGAAAATGAACAAATGAAAGTCAGACATTGCTTTCCAACCAGGCTTCAACAGAATTTTTTAAAAAAGAAAACTCATGAAACAGGCCTGGACAGAAATGATGGTTCCCTTAACTTAATATTTTGTTGCACAACCTTTTGAGGCAATCACTGCAATCAAACGATTCCTGTAACTGTCAATGAGACTTCTGCACCTCTCAGCAGGGATTTTGGCCGCTCCTCATGAGCAAACTGCTCCAGTTGTCTCGGGTGTGAAGGGTGCCTTTTCCAGACGGCATGTTTCAGCTCCTTCCAAAGATGCTCAATAGGATTTAGGTCAGGGCTCATAGAAGGCCACTTCAGAATAGTCCAATGTTTTCCTCTTAGCCATTCTTGGGTGTTTTTAGCTGTGTGTTTTGGGTCATTATCCTGTTACAAGACCCAAGACCTGCGACTGAGACCAAGCTTTCTGACACTGGGCAGCACATTTCTCTCTAGAATCCCTTGATAATCTTGAGATTTCATTGTACCCTGCACAGATTCAAGACACCCTGTGCCAGATGCAGCAAAGCAGCCCCAGAACATAAAAGAGCCTCCTCCATGTTTCACAGTAGGGACAGTGTTATTTTCAAGATATGCTTCATTTTTCCGTCTGTGAACATAGAGCTGATGTGCCTTGCCAAAAATTTTGATTTTTGTCTCATCAGTCCATAGGACATTCTCCCAAAAGCTTTGTGGCTTGTTAACATGTAGTTTGGAAAATTCCAGTTTTGTCAGGTTCAAGTTATTTCTGTGACCATTGTGGATTTTTCTTTCATTAAACGAGGGGCACCAACAATTTTGTCCACGTGTGTAGTTTTATTTACATTTTAACCCAAAAATATCCAAAACTTTGCAAAAAAAATATTTTTTCTTAAAGTTGCCGTATTCTGACACCCGTAACTTTTTTATATTTCTGTGTACGGGGATGTATTAGGCGTCTTTTATTTTTGCGGGGCCAGGTGTACTTTTTAGTTATACCATTTTGGGGAATGTCTATTGCTTTGAACACTTTTTATTTTAATTTTTATGAAAGGCAAAACATCGAAAAAACAGCGGTTTGGCTTTCCTGAGAGGCCGCCATATTTATATACTCTACAACCTCCATACTATTGTGGCAGATGTTGGGAAGGGGTTAATTGTCTACAAATTTAAATATGGTTATGTTCATGGTTATGTTCATTTAAATTGGTTGTTTTCATAAAGTAAGCCCTATAAAGTATAGAACAATTAAAATAAAAATATATTTTCAGTAAGGAAAAAATATTGTCTATTTTGTCATATGTGTATAGAGTACAAAAGTGCAAGGAACAAGTCATCTGTATTGAAGACATCTCTAGAAGATGAGGAGAGGGTGTTATTGTATGCAAATGCAATAATGAAAATAGAGACCGGCGACAGAGGTGAAGACCATATATTTGTTAGACATCATGAGTTGACGACCTGCCCTCCATGTACGACAGCCTACACCACATCTGTAACAGTGACTCAATCCCACGACCATGGTAATTCCACGACCAAGACAACTGCAGCAACCACAACATTCACTACACCATGGATACCTATTACAGAAAATTCAATGACTGGTATATCCACCAGAGAGACACCTGCAGCATCTACTAGTGTGGAGAAAACATCTACTACAGCCTTAATGGCTACTGCAACAACAATGAACCACACAAGTGGAACTACTATTGTATCTGCCCCTGCAGCTACTGAGGTACAACCAACCAGGTCTTCATCTGCTATCCCAAAGACTGAGTATACAACCGAAAAAAGTACCACATCAATGGAGATGTTAACCACAGGAGGAACCACAACATCAATGAAATCGGGACACATAAGTCCTACTACTGATTTACCATCAACAGTGAGGTTGTCAACAATTATGTCAGAATTTACAACATTTGGAGAGTCATCAACTACAACATTAATAAGTACACCAAGGACAATGGATTATCTAACCACTTTATCAATAACTGGGATTACATCAACTCCCGCCCTGACTAGTGGAGCAAAAACATCTATCGGATCTACAACTATGATAGACGCAACTTTGGAAACTACAGAACTGACTACAGTTGAGGAGACACCAACCATAATACACAGTATAAGCGCAAACCTAACCAGTGATGTATCAGAAACTTCACCCGGAAGTGCTGTGTCTACAACAACACCCTTTACTATGTCTTTAGAGCAAATAACAACAGAAATTCTCACAATGACATCATCGATGACTGATACATCAACAGGATATGTTTCATATACAGGAACCACAACCATTACAACAACAGCACCATCAACAGTGTCACCCTCAATATCAAACCCAAGTACAGGAACATCAGATTTGACAACAAGCGCAGATATTGCAACAATCCTAACATCTCTACCAACTGTGGTGTCAACAGTGCTACCCTCAATATCATTCTCAGGTACAGACATGCCTGATCTGATAACCACAGATCTTGATACCATCCTAACATCTATACCAACTTTAACTGAGGCAACAATGGCATTACCTTCAATGTCATCATCAAACACAGACATATCAGACCTCATAACCATCACAGATCCTGTCACTATCCTGACGTCTGTACCATCTGTGACTGAGGCATCAACAGTGCTACCCTCCATATCATCCTCAGGTACAGATACATCAGGTCTGATAACCACAAATCTTGTCACCATCCTACCTTCTATACCAACTATGACTGAAACATCAACAGTGTTACCGTCAGTGTCATCCTTAGGTACAGGACTGTAAGGTATGAGAACCACAGATCTTTTCACCATTTTATCATCTATACCAACTATGACAGAGGAATCAACAGCATTACCCTCAATGTCAGACCCAACCACAGACCTCGTCACCATCTTGACATCTACACCAACTAGAACTGAGGCATCAACAGTTTTACCCTCAATGTCATCCTCAAGTATGGACTCAACAGACCTAATAACCATCACAGATCCTGTCACTCTCCTGACAGCTATACAACCCATGACTGAAGCATCAACACAGTTGCCGTCAATATCATCCTCAATTAGACAAACTTCAGATTTGATAACCACAGATTTTGCCACCATCCTAACGTCTATGCCAACTATAACTGAGGAATCAACAGTGCTACCCTCAATGGCATCAAGTACAGACTCAACAGACCTCATAACCATCACAGATCCGGTCACCATCCTGTCTTCTATACCAACCATGACAGAAGAGTCAACAGCATTATCTTCAATGTCACCATCACATACAGACTCAACAGACCTCATAACCATCACAGATCCGGTCACCATCCTGACGTCCATGCCAGCTGTGACTGAGGAATCAACAGCACTACTTTCAAGGTCACCCTCAAGTACAGACTCAACAGACCTCATAACCATCACAGATCCCACCACCATTTTAACATCTACACCAAGTATGACTGAAGCATCAACCATGTTACCCTCAATGTCATCCTCAGATATAGGCGCATCAACCAGCTTTCTAACAATGGAAATATTCTCAACATCTGAAATAGATCCCACATCAGCAACGATAGAAGTAATAACAAGCACTATGTCAGTCACTGATACAAAATTATCTAGTGATGTATCAGAAACTACAACCGAAGCAACTACAGTTCTAACCACATCACCACTGGTTACAACTTCATCATTTCTGACTACTCCAATGTTATCTACTACATCACTGACAAACACAGAAGATGCCTCAATCACCACCATGATAGCAACAACTGATTTGCCTGGAACATCAGATTCCACAACAGAACCAATTACTCTCCTAACATCTGCTTACACCTCAACGGAGGCAGCATCCTTGGCAATTATTTCTACTAGGCCATCAATAATCGAGACAACAGAGATTGTGGAGCAAAGCTCTACAGTATTAACATCGAACATGTTCACTGAAACAACAGAGACATCTGCTATATTGACATTTACACCAACTTATGATGCAACTGAGATGATGGCCACAGCCATAACTACTGAAATATCAGAACCTTCAACCGGTATGGAAGCAGCAGAGTCAAGTGCTCAGCCTTCTACTATGTTCGTAACACTAAGAACAATTGGCACCACTAACCCTTGGACAACTGAAACATCGGACCATATGACAGCTGCATCATCAATGTTGATACCAACAACAGGTTCCTCAATGACTGAAACCGAACTCTCTACTCTAGTGACATTAACACCAACCATGACTGAGGAAGTGCCATCATGGGCATCTACTGCTACTGAGAACCCAACCACTGAGACTTTCTTAACTACTAGAGATGTCAATACTGATATCTCTGAAACTATAATCACAATAGGGTCAACAGCTCCAACTATAGTCACTTCACCTCCCATTACTTCAGTGCCAATAAGTACACCAGGAACACTTGGTATTACTGCTGAGACATCAGATCGTCTGCCAACTACAGGAATAACCATCATGGAAAGTGATACGCCAGCAACAACAGTTTTTGCATTGTCGGAAACAACTGAAGATGCTTGGCTTACAATTACACCAACCACAATTGAGGAGGAAGTCTCATGGACAACTACAGGCTTCACAACATTTGAGGAAACAACAATTGCTACACATATATATACTACAGATATTATCTCTGATATAGTAGAGACCACAGCTACATTGGGCACAACAGAACCGAATACAGATATATCAACTACAGAACCTATTACCACAACTTTACTACTAAGAACTTCTCAGGCAGGTTCACCTACTGC
Source organism: Leptodactylus fallax (assembly GCA_947044405.1). NCBI lineage: Eukaryota > Metazoa > Chordata > Amphibia > Anura > Leptodactylidae > Leptodactylus > Leptodactylus fallax. The sequence continues at coordinate 5,418,421 of CAMRHE010000113.1, forward strand.
AGTTACTATTACACCAGAGCAGATGGAAACCACAGAATTAGCTCCCATTACAACTGATCTACAAACAATATTTTCCTCAATGGACTGGCACAACTGAAGACGATACCCAAGTTATGCTGACATCAGACGCAAGTGAAGAAGTAACGACTGGGGCAATTACAGCTAATGAAACACCCACTGCCCTTCTGACTACTGCAGAAATGACCACGGGTGAAATAGAAGACACAACCGCTGTAGGGACAACAATACAAGGCACAAGTTTATTTACTTCAAAGATTTCAACTTTTCAAGAAAACGCAGTTACTACCGCCATACCACTGACATCTGAAATTTCCGATAATGTTCCAACCACATCAGAATCGATGACCATGTTGATAACTTTTTCTACGCTAGCCGAACCAACAGAAGAAACAACTTTAGTAGAAGTTACCACAGTTGAATTCGAAGAAGCAATGTCAACTACGGCAACTGAGAAAACAACACACATTACACAAATCACTACAGATGTGTTGGAAACTACAACCAATATGGACACAGCAGAGATGACTTCAACACCTATAATCACAATTTCAACGCCGATATCTATGCATACAATATTTCCTACGGGTACGCCACAGATTTCATCAGAATATGTGTCGACAACAGGAATAGAAGCTATTACAACACCTATCGAAGCTGACGCATCAACTCTGGTAACCACAGATCGTTCTACTACAGGTGTGCAGACTTCTATCCCTATTATGACTGAAGCATCCACTTTTTTACTGACCACAATGGAAGAAGCGTTACCTAGTACAATGTTAGCGTCCACCACAATGAAGACAACTTCTGAGACTCTCATAACTACCATACTTCTTACTAGTGAGGGATCAGAAAGTATAATGACGAGTCCAGGATTATCCACTTCACCTATAAGTTCCTTTGAGACTACACCAAGAAAAAGTACAGATGTAACACAAGTGAGCTCGTTACCAGAAAGTCCAAACACTGATGAGACAATGGAAGCATCTACAGTACTGCCTACTTCGGAACCTATCACCACACTGTTCTCACCAATGACATCTGAGTCTGACATTGAACCATTTTTCACAACTGACATAACATCAGAACCAGGGCCCACTATAGAAGCTGTCTCAACAACAAACATTCTGCCAACAATATCAGTTTACACAAGTCCTGATCCCACTACAGTCTCAGTCATAACTGGGGCTTTGACTTCAACCTTGGCTCCCACAGAAATGGAAATGAATACTGATGAAAAAACAACATGGGACACAACAGAACAGATTACTGTATCTCATGTTTCCATACTGTCAACAATGCTACCAGTAGATCATACTACTAACAATGAAACAAAAGAGACAGCAAGTTATATGTCAACTGCGGCAAACCCATCTGCAACTACGATGCCATTATTTTCCAGAATCACTGGAATGACAGATCCAACCATCAACATAACACCTATATTGACTACAACTGGGGCAACAACATTCGGGACATCTTCAGCATCTACAATAGATAATTTAACACTTATAACTACACATAAGACTACACCAACTAGAGTTACTGATACTGAGGCATCATCAGAACATGCTTCAACTATGGTAACCATAATATCATCTGCAGATGTTAGCTTAGGGCCATCCTTAGATACTGTAAAGCCAACTCTAATTACAGATTTACCTATTACACTGACTGAAACAGAAGCTGCTACTACCCAGGCAGGTACACCAACGAGAACTCAACCAGTGATATCAAAGGCAACAACAACCTTCATAACCAGTGAAGCAACATCTCCATCTTTGTTCACCACATCCTTAGAGGAAACTATAACAGAGCCCAGTACTGGTTCATTCACTTCTTCATCCTCTATGGAACCTTCATCATCTATAGTTTCTCAGACGATGACTCTAACCATGAATTCTACATTGATAACAACTGAGACATTGTCAAAATCTGAACCATCTACAGTGGTTGGGTCCACACCTACATTAAGCACTGAACAATCCACTGTAAATCAAACCAGTGTATCAACCACAACTGGGGCAAACACCATGGAAATGTCTGTAACACCTTTAACATCCTACACTACAGAAGTAACTCCTGTATCCCTAGGGAGAACATCTACTACTTATGTCAGCACAACCTCCATAACTCCTACAGAGAGCTGGGAAGATACCACCACCCATTGGGTTATTACTTGTACGCCATGTGTTTATGATGATGATATTCTTATTACTTTACCATCCCATGTAAACAGGTCTCTATCAACCACTATACCCAGTGCGGCACCTCTCTATACTTCTGCAAGAGCCAGTACCAGGAACCCAGTTCCCCCCAAAATAGGTAATTGTAATCTAATATAGTATCTTAAAATCATATCCCAATAGTACTTTATAGGGTTGGGGCTCCACATTTCTCATACAGAGCTCTAATTCCCTATTCTTTGTGTACCCATAGAATATGCCTTATATACAGTGGGGAAAAAAAGTATTTAGTCAGCCACCAATTGTGCAAGTTCTCCCACTTAAAAAGATGAGACCGGCCTGTAATTGTCATCATAGGTAGACCTCAACTATGAGAGACAAAATGAGAAAACAAATCCAGAAAATCACATTGATTTTTTAAGAATTTATTTGCAAATTATGGTGGAAAATAAGTATTTGGTCACCTACAAACAAGCAAGATTTCTGGCTCTCACAGACCTGTAACTTCTTCTTTAAGAGGCTCCTCTGTCCTCCACTCATTACCTGTAGTAATGGCTCCTGTGTGACATTGTTATCAGTATAAAAGACACCTGTCCACAACCTCAAACAGTCAAACTCCACACTCCATTCTGGTGAAGACCAAGGAGCGTGGAAGGACACCAGAAACAAAATGGTAGACCTGCACCAGGCTGGGAAGACTGAATCTGCAATAGGCAAGCAGCTTGGTGTGAAGAAATCACCTGTGGGAGCAATAATTAGAAAATGGAAGACATACAAGACCACTGATAATCTCCCTCCATCAGGGGCTCCACGCAAGATCTCACCCTGTGGGGTCAAAATGATCACAAGAATGGTGAGCAAAAATCCCAGAACCACACGGGGGGACCTAGTGAGTGACCTGCAGAAAGCTGGGACTAACGTAACAAAGGCTACCGTCAGTAACACACTACGCCGCCAGGGACTCAGATCCTGGAGTGCCAGACGTGTCCCCCTGCTTAAGCCAGTACATATCCGGGCCCGTCTGAAGTTTGCTAGAGAGCATTTGGATGTTCCAGAAGGGTATTGGAAGAATGTCATATGGTCAGATGAAACCAAAGTAGAACTGTTTGGTAGAAACACAACTCGTCGTGTTTGGACGAGAGTGAATGCTGAGTTGTATCCAAAGAACACCATACCTACTGTGAAGCATGGGGGGGGCAACATCATGCTTTGGGGCTGTTTCTCTGCAAAGGGACCAGGACGACTGATCCGTGTACATGAAAGAATGAATGGGGCCATGTATTGAGATTTTGAGTGCAAACCACCTTCCATCAGCAAGGACATTGAAGATGAAACGTGGCTGGGTCTTTCAGAATCACAATGATCCCAAGCACACCGCCAGGGCAAGTTCTCAACCCCATAGAAAACCTTTGGAGGGAGTTGAAAGTCTGTGTTGCCCAGCGACAGCCCCAAAACATCCCTGCTCTAGAGGAGATCTGCATGGAGGAATGGGCCAACATACCAGCAACAGTGTGTGCCAATCTTGTGAAGACTTACAGAAAACGTTTGACCTCTGTCATTGCCAACAAAGGATACATAACAAAATATTGAGATGAACTTTTGTTATTGACCAAATACTTATTTTCTACCATAATTTGCAAATAAATTCTTTAAAAATCAGACAATGTGATTTTCTGGATTTGTTTTCTCATTTTGTCTCTCATAGTTGAGGTCTACCTATGATGACAATTACAGGCCGGCCTCATCTTTATAAGTTGGAGAACTTGCACAATTGGTGGCTGACTAAATACTTTTTTTCCCCACTGTACCTAATTGTTGAGAGCTCCACCTCTACAACCCTCACCTATCAGGAGATAGGGGTCCCGTAACTTCTGTTTAACATTAAGACGAGGGCTACATGGTTACTTGGGCTACGATCCAGAAGTACTCAATCTTTTTGAGACTAGAAGTCACAGCATTCTTGGGCTCACAGTGTGACTCTATTTACTTAACATTGGTGATGGAGTCACAGAACGACATGGCAATGTCGGAGTCACGACCAAAGCCAAAGCGTAGCCTTAGCCTTGGACACACAAGAAAGTGACAAAAACAGCTCAGCACTTGGAGGGGCACCTTCTCTTGGCTATTCCACCTATGGCATTTAGGGGCTATTCCATAAACGTTTCTTTTATCTGCTATTTGTTGCGGTATTATATGATGAAACTAGTAAGCAGCAACTAAGATGGCGGCCAGTGGAGGAGGTGAAGCGTCACAACTCTGTATACATTTTGCAGTTTGTGCCAACGATGGGTATTTTGATGGAATAAAATGCATCTGTCATGAAAATTTTACTGGGGAGCATTGCCATCATCCAAGAGGAGATTGTGAGAACGGAGGATATAAGGAAGATGGTGGGTGTGTATGTCCTGCCCTATACAGTGGCCTCACCTGTCAGTATGTCATTGACATCGTACCTGTAGGTAAGTGCACACTATTGTATGTTTCCACCTGGGATAATAGAAGGAAGAGCAAAACCAGGAAATCATTGGGATTTAGGCCATATTTTTGTCTCTTGGGTTAATGAAAGTTGGACGGCATTAGACAGGGGTGGGAAGTGCTAATAGTGAGACACACTTGGCACACTGAAGAATAGTGTTCTGGCACACGAGACATACAGGACTTTTCCATTGCAGATTTTTGGTAGACTCTGCGCGAATCCCCAACGGAGACCCAGCGCAGATGTAAATGTAGCCAATCCACATCATATGCACGAGAAATCATTTAATGCTAATGGTTACGGTGCGCATTTTCCGCATTGAAATCTGCAAAGAAAATCTGCACATAATCCTGCTTGTGTGCATGTACCCTAAGGGAAGCAAATATCCTGGTCTTTGGAGACCTTGTGAGATTTAGAATTTTCCATCCCGTATAGTCCCTAAGAATACTTTAGCAGTAGTACTGTTACATTTATACTCTATATGTATGTTGTAGTGCAGGTGGACGTCATTGTTAAAGTAGATGTAAATATTACCAATGGAATCTACAAAGACGAGTTCAACGACACGGAGAGCCAAGAACATAAAGACATTTCTCGAGAATTCAAGGAACAGGTAAAAAAGAGTTCAGCTTTATTTTTTCACTGTCCATTTTACTTGTTAGTGCAGCATTATGTACTCCAGAGCTTCTGCTCTTATTCTAAGCTAAGGCAGGGAGATGCACCAGGGATCAACCATTTCGGAAGCCATGGAGAAGCATCTTTGGTCACCTGGTCACCCAAGATGTAGTGGTTAAAGAAAATGTATATGTGTTATGATCACAAAATCCAATATTTAGCCAACAATATTTCACATTTTGTGCTTCATTTCATTTAGCTCAAAGAGATTTATGGGAAAGTTCATGGATTTAAAGACATTGATATCACCGAGATCAGGTATGTAGAGGGTAAGTGTACATGACCATAGGTCAGCGCTGAGGAAGGAAATAACACATGTAAAGTACATGGCCAAAGTATGTACCCCCTTCTGATTGGTCATCCTTAAAGAGGAACTTTCTTCAACTCCAACTTTTTGCATCCTTCGATAGCTACCAATTCTCTGATTCAAGCACAGTTGGAATTTTTTCTCTAGCCCCCATTGTTCCTGAGCAATCAGTGTTGTTATTTTCAGCACCTAATATGCTAAGGCTCCCTACTGTTGGTGGGCGGTCCTTGGGTGAAGCAGACAGTCTGGGACCCACCCACTCAACAGTACGGAGCATATTGGGTTCTGAGCCTAGCACTGATTGCTCAGGAATGGTGGTGGCTAGAGAAAAAGTTCCAACTGTGTCAGAATCTGTGGAGCAGGGGCTATTAAGGATGCAAAGAGTTGGAGTTGGTGAAAGGTCCTCTTTAAGCACAACTAAAAGTTAGAAAGCCACCAATCCGAAGGGGGCACATACTTGTACCATGTACTTGGTAAGATCTCAGTTTACAGTCAAGTGAATGGAAACATCCAGAGAGGCTATAAACCCTTACAAAGGTTCACAGTTTGTGTCAGACGTGATCCGGATAGGTTTGTTTGCTGACAGCAAGCAAGCAGAGCTTTAGAAAAAATGGATATGAGTCAAAGGAAAGTTGCTTAAATTTTCTCCAAATAGGAAAATATCCTCTTGGACAGACCTCTGTGTTTCGGGCACTGCTCAGGGTACCAGCAATTACACATTGACAGGTGTGTATGCAGGATTTTCCGGATGGGAGGGTTCCCCCACACAGTATATTGCCCCCTAAGCGCCTCCTCATAGTATAATGTCCACAGGTTTCATACAATATAATGGCTTTGCCCCAGGCCCAAACAGTACGGGGTTCATGGAGTGAACGGCGAGTATGATCTTCAGTACTTGGAGGACTAGGAGTGACGAGGCGCATACCCTCCTCCTGATTCATCATTCAGGAGTGTGGTGACTAGCCAGGGTCAGCCAGGGGGTAGCTTCTTGGTTAAAACCACCCCCTTGTGGGCCCAGTTGGATCATGAGAAGGCTTATAGATTTGCTATAGAAAAAGGATTCCCCAAGCAGCACTTACCAAAGTAAGGGAATCTAATAGATTACCTAAAAAAAAGTTGGAGTCTCAGTTTTCATAAAGTGTGAACCTGACCTCTCTGCCATGGTGAATTATTATTACTTTTCTAGGAATAAGACATTAGTAGTCAATCATGACGTGATTGTAGAGACGGAATACAAGGAGAACATCACTGAGGAATACGCAAAGATATATTTCAATATTACCCACAGCCTCATCAATGCCGACCAGTCACAGTCACACTGCAAGGCTGCAAGTAAGAACTCGGGGGAGCACTCGTACAGTGGGCGTCTAGGTGAGGTCTTCATATTTGATCATAGTGGTCGGAGCTTTGTTATTCTGACACAGAGCTCCAAATCTCCTGCATAACCCACAACCCACCCAACGTGGGATAATATATGTAAGCCATGCCCTTTACACCTCCTTATTATCTGTTTTCCCAGACTTCAGTATGCATGCACCGGACCTTGGGCGCATGCGCAATGCTGGGGTGTACATCTCTGACTTCACTGAAGAACTGCACAGGCATTAGGAGCACCAGAGATGAGCCCAATAAAACTCAATGGACTCATCTCATCGGATTGCATTAAACAGGGCTATTTGGGACTTCAGTCATAAGGACCTGGGTTGGTTTAGTGCCTCAAATCACCTTGACAGGTTCCCTTTAATAATGATAGTAATTTTGTCACATCTCAGGCCAGCACGGCTGATATTATACACCAGTCTTTATAATTCAGGGACAGGCGATGTGGAGCTCTGACAAGTATAAGTTACAGATAACCTCCGTTCCTTGTCTTTCTTCCAGCTCAGTTGTGTTTGGATCCGGAGTACACTAAAGTGACGAATGTGGAGCCAAACCTAAAACCAGAAGGTAAAATGTCTTATACAACTTTCCTCCATTCTTGTAAAAAACTGCATAGACTTGAGATGATACAATATATACTGGGATTCCATCTCCTTACGTCACGTACCACAGCCCCTCTCTGTACACTGGCATGGTTTCTCTGTTTTCCAGATCTATGTCACATTCAGTTTTATCCAGAAATCTCTAAATATTTTTTTCCCTATCGGAACGATACGGGATTATTCTGCGTGAGTGTCTGTGCTCGGGGGTTCAAGACCAGTAAAAACTGCAACTATGGGACGTGTCTCTTGTCTAGGGCAGGAGCCTCCTGCTTGTAAGTACAACCATCACATCTTATTCACTTCTACAAGGCCTTAAGGTGTACAGACAGACACATTAAAGGGAGTGTTTAATCGAAACCCAGTATGTCAACCCAACCCCACAGATAGATTAGGATCTCCTGAATCAAACAGTCTTCTCCCCTTGTGAATCGCTGCCTCCACTTCTGAGATTTAAGTATGGTTATGTTCGCGGGAAAACCCAATTAGGTCAAACCCACCGATTTTGGCAAGACCGACCAACTATGTAACATGTATGAAATGTTTAGTTGACCTTTGGTCAAGACATGTCAAGAAAAGAAGACCAGCGAGATGTCACACCTATTCTGAACGGACTCTCCCTACTCATGCGTAGCCGGGTGCAGCGCTCCGCTATGTCCATCAGTTCCATAGACTTTGAATGAAGGAGCAGGGCACACGCACAACCAGTGCTCCTTTCTGGGAACATGGGACCCCATTCTCATGATCAGTGTGGTTCTCCATGGTGGGACCCGTAGCAATCAGACAGATCAGATATATGTCCTATAGAAAGATGTCTCTGCAATGTTCCTGTGCAGTCTCAAGTTTTCAGAAGCAATCCTAGCAAATTTTGGCAATTTTTCCAATGTTGGTAAGTATGTGATACAACAGTCTATAGCTAACCCGTGTGACAATCTTAGATCATCTCCATCATCCAATATCTCATTTTCTCATGTATGATTATTTTACATTTTGGATGCAAATTCATGTACCACAGCCAAGTACCATCTCACTTAGGCAACGTCATGTTCTTCTACCTACAGGTGCCCGGACACAGCAGACTTCTGGTATCTGGGACTGAGCTGTGATATTCGGATCAGCAGGCCGGGTGTGATCGGAGGATTGAGCTTACTACTTCTGCTGCTGCTGCTCCTTCTAATAATCTTATATGCCCTTTTCTATAGGGAACGCAAGTAAGTGATTCACCATACACTAAGCAAACCCAAGGCCAGGCCTACATCGCGATATTGGCTGTGTCACAGTGCGATTCCTTCACTATTGTAAGTGAATGCATACACAACCCCGAGGGTGCTGCAACTGTGACTTGTAGTCACAAAAAAATCGAGCACTGCTGAATTTTTTTGTGACTATAAGTCACAGTCGCAGCACCCTCAGGATCATAATGGGATTCCATTTACTTACATTAGTGATGGAGTCGTAGAGTGACACGAGGATCTTTGGTCGCACAATAAAAGTCACAGGAAACTAGTCCTATCCATTTAAATGACATTTTAAAGGGATATGGTATGGGTAGGGCTTCTAATGTATGTTGGGAGACCAACTTAAGGGAGTTACAGTGCTGGCCAAAAGTATTGGCACCCCTGCAATTCTGTCAGATAATACTCAATTTCTTCCAGAAAATGATTGCAATCACAAATGCTTTGGTAATAATATCTTCATTTATTTTGCTTGCAATGAAAAAACACAAAAGAGAATGAAAAAAAGTCAAATCATTGATCATTTTACACAAAACTCCAAAAATGGGCCGGACAAAAGTATTGGCACCCTCAGCCTAATACTTGGTAGCACAACCTTTAGACAAAATAACTGCGAACAACCGCTTCCGGTAACCATCAATGAGTTTCTTACAATGCTCTGCTGGAATTTCTCCAGGTCCCTGAGATGTGAAGGGCGCCTTCTCCAAACTGCCATTTTGAGATCTCTCCACAGGTGTTCTATGGGATTCAGGTCTGGACTCATTGCTGGCCACTTTACAAGTCTCCAGTGCTTTCTCTCAAACCATTTTCTAGTGCTTTTTGAAGTGTGTTTTGGGTCATTGTCCTGCTGGAAGACCCATGACCTCTGAGGGAGACCCAGCTTTCTCACACTGGGCCCTACATTATGCTGCAAAATTTGTTGGTAGTCTTCAGACTTCATAATGCCATGCACACGGTCAAGCAGTCCAGTGCCAGAGGCAGCAAAGCAACCCCAAAACATCAGGGAACCTCCGCCATGTTTGACTGTAGGGACCGTGTTCTTTTCTTTGAAGGCCTCTTTTTTTTTCCTGTAAACTCTATGTTGATGCCTTTTCCCAAAAAGCTCTACTTTTGTCTCATCTGACCAGAGAACATTCTTCCAAAAAGTTTTTGGCTTTCTCAGGTAAGTTTTGGCAAACTCCAGCCTGGCTTTTTTATGTCTCTGGGTCAGAAGTGGGGTCTTCCTGGGTATCCTACCATAGAGTCCCTTTTCATTCAGATGCCGACGGATAGTACGGGTTGACACTGTTGTACCCTCGGACTGCAGGGCAGCTAGAACTTGTTTGGATGTTGGTCGAGGTTCTTTAGCCACCATCCGCACAATCTTTCGTTGAAATCTCTCGTCAATTTTTCTTTTCCGTCCACATCTAGGGAGGTTAGCCACAGTGCCATGGGCTTTAAACTTCTTGATGACACTGCGCACGGTAGACACAGGAACATTCAGGTCTTTGTTGATGGACTTGTAGCCTTGAGATTGCTCATGCTTCCTCACAATTTTGCTTCTCAAGTCCTCAGACAGTTCTTTGGTCTTCTTTCTTTTCTCCATGCTCAATGTGGTACACACAAGGACACAGGACAGAGGTTGAGTCAACTTTAATCCATTTCAACTGGCTGCAAGTGTGATTTAGTTATTGCCACCACCTGTTATGTGCCACAGGTAAGTAACAGGTGCTGTTAATTACACAAATTAGAGAAGCATCACATGATTTTTCAAAGGGTGCCAATACTTTTGTCCACCCCCTTTTTTATGTTTGGTGTGGAATTATATCCAATTTGGCTTTTTGACAATTCTTTTTGTGGTTTTCCATTGAAAACAAATTAAATGAAGATATTATTACCAAAGCATTTGTGATTGCAATCATTTTCTGGAAGAAATTGAGTATTATCTGAAAGAATTCCAGGGGTGCCAATGCTTTTGGCCAGAACTGTATCTTAACCCCATCTCAAAAGAAAGCGGTATGCAGTCAGCTGACCACCATGGCTTGGTAGTTGACTCCCTGGGGATGACCTAACAGTTACACCCGGGTCCTTGTGCCTTAGGGCCCCTATCAGTCTTCTGTAAGGTTTCTTATATTTGAATGTACATGTAAATTAGCCAGTATAGGGCACTAGGTGGGGTACAGGAGGTCCTCACTGATTTTGTCCCATGGGACTCCCATTAATACCTTGTTTTGGACGCTTTTAGGAAACAGTCATATGGTCTCCTGGATCCACAGGACGATACAGACTGGTCTACTACTGAAGAATATCATGTGATTGACCCAGACCATCCAGGAAGGTGAGAAGAACCAAACCTGTCCACACCGTGCAGCCGAACACCACGATTGTAAAGGCTTGACTATTGGTTGCATCTTTCCGGAGTTTTGTTCCCAATTATAGGGATAAAATTTACAGTAGTCTAACACAAAATGTGAATTCACCAGCCACAATGATATATGTTATGATGTCACGTTATATAGGGTCTATAATAGGGGGGGCTAACATACCCTTCACTATCAATGGCGTGAAGCCAGGACCAGCCCCTGACCTCCGCTACCCTGATTGTTCATGTAGTATGGATATCAGCCCCAAATTCTCAGTGCTGCCCAGTACAGGTTTGTCCCTGTGCTGCCGGCCACACACTGGTCCATGCCGTTGATGCTTTCAATTAGTTATGAATTACTGCTTGTTCTCCTGTTATTGGCCACAAGGTTTTGCAGGTTTACTTAAAAGCCATACAGCCAATGCCATATTGTGTGTGTACCCTTAAAGGGACTGTCTGGGGTTTTTATGGCCTATCCTCAGGACAGCCAGTCCCTGGTCCAATCAGCTGTATGGAGCCACTTCCAGCGCTTGTCCTATACACAGTATAGGGTCGGTAGCAGAAAGCTCTGTCCCCTGTATAGCAGCCGGGCAGCTGAGCACTTATTGAGGTCAGTGGGAGCTGAGCTGCTATGATGGCGCCCAGCCGCTATGACAGAGCGTTTTGCTTCCAACACTGTATTGCATATAGGATGGGGACTAGAAGGGTCTCCATACAGTTGATCATTCTGGGGACTGGGTGTCGGCCCCCCACGATCAGGTATTTATGGCTTAACCTGAGGATATGCCAGAAAATCCTTAACCACATATTCCCTTTAAGATTATACAGCATGCTCTTATAAAAGGGCTATCCTCCTGTGTTGCAGGGTTAATGTGGGCCCCCAGGAAAGGGGTCTGGATCTGATTTGAGCCCCTGTGTTCTTTATCCCTCTGTGTTGCCCCTTTCTACATGTGCTACACGTGACATTATTAGTATGTAAAAGACGCCATTTTATTTTTTCCTATAGTTTCATAAGTTTGCCGCTTGAGGGTAGAACAACGACCACACAACCCTCACAATATGGATATAGATACAAAGACTTTACCACGGCACAGGATGAGGCAATACATCAATCAACAAGCTGCTATACCCCCCTCCCCTCTCCATAGACTTCTATGTATGAGCTGGATACAGATAGGACTCTATGTAAACAAACTGAGTGAAGATAAGGTGGAGGAGAGCAGCCTAGTAAGTGGTGAAGGAAACAGATTGCCTTAAGTATATTACAAAGTTTCTTATATTCACCTGTACTATTCATTTATGTAAAGTGGTTTTATAATTGGAGATCACTTTAATGTCAATAAAAATTTTCTTAATCTCAATGTACACATTGCAGATTTTGTCAGTGTGGAAATTGACATACGACACAAATTTTGCCAGATTTCCAGTGCGGATTTTATCTAACTCAGGGAGATGAGTGAACTTAGCAACAAAATCCATATGTGGATTTGGTGCAGAATATCCACAGCATACACCTTTATGTGTGCATGTGGCCCAAAGGTACTGCCTAGAGATAAGTGAACCGGTTTGGAACGAGAAGGGTTTGGTACAGATTTTTTAAAAATTTGGGGTTTGGCCAAACTGGAAATTTTGGGGCTTCGCCATCTACGAATCATTATTATACAAAGCATCATGACCCCGCCCCTCGCAGTCGCTGAGGCTCGATCACAGTCCTCAGCAGTCCCCCAGGGCTGCTGCTGTCTCCCAAGAGGCGGAAAGATGCCTGGGAATGAACATGAGCCCAGGAGAGGGGGAGGGGAGGCAAGTATGCCTATTTTTAGGTTTCCGCACCTCCCATGGACCTCCAATTATTATACTCTGGGACACAAAGAGACCCACAAATATTCACAAAGCAAATCTCATGAGGTTCGCCCATTTCTAGTATTGATTCTATTCATAGCAAGCAGAGACCTGGAAGAATGAAAAGTTGCTGCAGGGTAGTCGCATGTGAATGATGCCCCTTCATTCCCTTGGCTGTGTGGATGTCTTATAATGATGCCCCATTATTTTACCCCTTAGCACCCAAGAACAGCGGGCCAATCTCTGGGGTTCCATCTACCGGTTGCCCCACCAGTCCTCACCTGCTGGGGTAAGCCATTGGTGCTTGCACATTTCCTTGCATGGTCATAAAAAGTATGGTTTCTAACCGTGGTCGTGCCACATCATCTCCCTGCTTCCGAAAATTGCCCACAAATGGAGGACCCTCCCTTACCCATAAAGTCCACATTGCCTAATAGAACCCATGGTCATCTGGATAAACAAAAATAAAAAAAATTACAAAAACAGACTCATTCATTTGTCTCTGAACCGATTAACTTTAATACTGGATATAAAGGGCTGGCACTTTCCATAGGAGAGAGACAACAACAAGTATACTTTAATGGTACAACGTCATGGGTAATGGTATGGCCATAGCACAAACGTTTAAAACCCCGCCCCCTGCAGGACACAATGACACTGTGACTAGAACATCAGCACGACCATGCAGTATAATGTAATATATATATCTATATGTCAATACTTGAGTGTAAGAACTAGATCGAAAGTCACTTGTAACAATGTAAAGGAACACTCCGGGGCAAAAGAGGCTATATCAATCCTGGTGCAGGTCCTAGGGGGTGGAGCTTCACTCAGAAATTTAACAGCACCAAAGAGAGAACCCATGGGTCATGCTCCGCCCCTGAGGACCAACCGTTGGCATAACACAGTATATTAGTTTCCCATTGAGCGCCCCTTTAACACTCATCTGTTAATAAATATTACTATGTATCATAAAAACATCTTCAGATTCACAGTAAAGGTTCAAGAACATTTCTCATTTAAATAAAAAAAATCAATAGTAAATAGAAGTCCTTGAGTCGTCCTCCTTTGTCGTTGACAATATCACATCTCTAACGGAAATGTAGTGTATCACTTATATTTTTGCTAATTAAAATCTAATTTTTTTTTTTATTTTTTGAATTTTTAAATTCTAATATTTGTATATGATTCCGAGGCGGCCATCTTGCCTGAGCTGCTCTAACAGCATTCACAGCTTTACAGCAGCCATATGGACCATCTGAGCCTGTAGACAACTCATTGATCTTTACGGGAGAGTGTTGTGAGCATGCTCTGTGACACGTGCGGAGTCACTGTACAGGGAAGGGGAGTAGACTTGCTATTCTATCCCCGCCGAGAACCATTTGTTTTTTGTGTCCGTCTAGCTATATCAGGGCTTGTTTTTTGTGGGATGAATACAAAAAATATATTTGAATACAGATCTATCAATTTTTGGGGGAAGGTGGAAAAATAGTAATACTGCATTTTTTGGGGGGGCAAGTTTAGCTAAATTTTTATTTATACTTTACTACTTTTGCATAACATTAACTTAAAAAAAAAAAACATTAGCGCATCTATGATCTACTAGTCACAGCCATAGAATTTCTATTTATCTTGTTTTTTGCAGGACGAGTTGACATTTTCATTGGTACCATTTTAGAGGTGTTTGAAAAAAACAATAATTTTTGCCTTTATATTTTTAGAGTTTATAAAATTAAAGAAATTGATAAGGAAATATGTTGATTTTTTTTTCTCAATTTTTTTTTTTACTTTTTCTAAAACATCTCACTTTTTTTAAAATTCACAATAGGGCACTAGAACACCCAATATCCCGATCGCTTGGATATAAACATCTGTATTACAGTGTGTTATGCCTATCAATGTAAAACTGACAAGCATACCACTTAGAAGTTGCGGTCACCATTTACTGTGGCATTTAAGGGGTTACTGGGCCAATATCAGAGTTATTACCGATCTCATCCACTGCAGCAGTGTCAGCGCTATACACCGACTGCACTGGTCAAGGGTTAATGGGTACGTATACTTTTACAACCAGCTTTTAGCTCCGGTGTATTGAACATCAGAATAGCAGAATGTCAACTTTTTAATTGTCCTGATTAAAAATCTATTACAGTTTTGTGTCCACAGCTCCTATGCAGAGCGATGTATCTCTATAGTCACAGACTACAAACCCTGTATAGTCCGATTCTGCAGCCATTCTTCTGTCCATTTATCCCATGCTTCTTACTAATCTGCATTGAGAGGGCAGCATGAAGAGGGGAACAGACTGCAGACTCAGACTACATAGGGTCAGTGTGTAGTCTGTAACCATGGAAACAAGGCAAGTCACAGCCCCAGTGGAAACGGTAAAGGGAGACATTTTCTCTGGTCACATTTGTAAAAGGAGCTAAGGATTTATTTTCAAGTCATTGATGGTAGTCTGTGAGCTGGGCCCTACTGATCTTGGGGCTGGGGATGGTTACATAGAACGGTTGAATAAAGACAAATGTCCATCAAGTTCAGCCAAGGGCAAAGCTAAAGGGAAGAGTGAAGGAAATAATCAGTCTATGCAATTTTATAAGCAGCAATGATATTTTGCTTTAAGAAGCTGTGAGCAGACCTTACAGTATAGAACCAGCTCCTGGGGTAGGCTATTCCACAGATTCACAGCCCTTACAGTATAGAACCAGCTCCTGGGTAGGCTATTCCACAGATTCACAGTCTTTACAGTATAGAACCAGCTCCTGGGTAGGCTAGTCCACAGATTCACAGCCCTTACAGTATAGAACCAGCTCCTGGGTAGGCTAGTCCACAGATTCATAGTCCTTACAGTATAGAACCAGCTCCTGGGGTAGGCTATTCCACAGATTCACAGTCCTTACAGTATAGAACTAGCTCCTGGGGTAGGCTATTCCACAGATTCACAGGCCTTACAGTATAGAACCAGCTCCTGGGGTAGGCTATTCCACAGCCCTTACAGTATATAACCAACCCCTGGGGTAGGCTATTCCACAGATTCACAGACCTTACAGTATAGAACCAACCCCTGGGGTAGTCTATTCCACAGATTCACAGACCTTACAGTATAGAACCAGCTCCTGGGGTAGGCTATTCCACAGATTCACAGACCTTACAGTATAGAACCAACCCCTGGGGTAGGCTATTCCACAGATTCACAGACCTTACAGTATAGAACCAGCTCCTGGGGTAGGCTATTCCACAGCCCTTACAGTATATAACCAACCCCTGGGGTAGGCTATTCCACAGATTCACAGACCTTACAGTATATAACCAGCCCCTGGGGTAGGCTATTCCACAGATTCACAGACCTTACAGTATAGAACCAGCTCCTGGGGTAGGCTATTCCACAGTTCACAGACCTTACAGTATAGAACCAGCCCCTGGGGTAGGCTATTCCACAGATTCACAGACCTTACAGTATAGAACCAACCCCTGGGGTAGGCTATTCCACAGTCACGACCTTACAGTATATAACCAGCCCCTGGGGTAGGCTATTCCACAGATTCACGACCTTACAGTATATAACCAACCCCTGGGGTAGGCTATTCCACAGATTCACAGACCTTACAGTATAGAACCAACCCCTGGGGTAGTCTATTCCACAGATTCACAGACCTTACAGTATAGAACCAACCCCTGGGGTAGGCTATTCCACAGATTCACAGACCTTACAGTATAGAACCAGCTCCTGTGATAGACTATTCCACAGATTCACTTTCCTTACAGTGTCACTTCTGGAGATTAAACCTTTTTTTTCCTCTCCAGACGAAGGGAACGCCCCCTTGCTTTTGAGGGGATTTTACACGGAAGTGCTTTTCCCCATATTTCTTGTATAGGCCATTTATATATTTATACACGTTTATTATATCTCCCCTTAAATGTTTCTTCTTCAGACTAAACAGATTTAACTCCTTTAGTCTCTCCTCATAACTGAGGTCCTCCGGGCCCCCTATCAGTTTTGTGGCCCTCTGTTGAATCTTTCCCAACTCTAGGATATCCTTTCTATGTGCTGTTGCCCAGAACTGAACTGCATAATCCAGATGTGGCCGAACCAATGACTTATAAAGTGGTGATATCCCTGTCCTGTGAGTCCATACCCCTTATACTACATGACAGTATCCTGCAGGCCTTAGAAGCAGCTGACTGACACTGTGCTGTTATATAACCTATCATCTACAAGTAACCCCAGGTCTGCTCAGGCTAGTGGGTCACCCTTAATTTGGATTGACCCTGTATGTGCATGGTTTAAAATGTTTTTAGTGTCAATAAAGATTATTATATTTAAGAAGCGTGCGCCGTTTTGTTATAATTTCTTGCCTATTGCGAGGAGGTCATTATACTTTGTTGCAGTAGCTGCACTCTCGTTTCTCCTATATATTTTTGTAGCGCCCACTCTTTTTGTTTACGTGGATCCAGTAGGTGGCCCTGCGGCTCCGGGAGCTGCTGTATGGTCTGGCGGGCTCCACCACAGCTCGGTCGGTATTTTCGGGTGTTGCATTGTTATAGAGGCTAGCTATGCCTCTCCTATATGCAGCCCAAACCTGCCTGGTCTGATGTGGACACAGCAGGTGGTGCCTCATACTAATAGTGACAGGAGGCAGTATGAGGGGACGGGTGGATTAATGTGACGGTTTTCTAACTTAGGGTTAGTCACTATTAAAAAAAAAAAAAAAAAAGACCGCTACAGGGCGACCTAATAATGTCCAACTACATGAATGGGCCGTAGAGATCTTGATGATCTCTTTACACCTAGGCCTGTAACTATAACTAAGGGGCATCTTCTTTGTCTTGACAGATTCCTTACAGCTAGAGCAGAGAGACTACAGAACTCTCTGCCTGTCGACAGTCTGCCAACCCTATTGGAGAGACTGGTTGCCCTAGCAAATGAGTGAGGTGACGGGTAAGGCGGTCACGCCACATCATTCTACCGTATCTAGGTTGCAATTTTTACCATAGTATATTTAGGTGAGGAATCTAAATGGTGGCTATACAGTTCTGACAGCTTGACACAAGAAGATGACTCGAGGGGGATCTACTCTTTACCAATCCATCTTAATCTTAGGCCACCGGTTCACCAGTCATCGGAATCGTCCGTGGTACCAGAAGACTCGGGGTCCCCTTGGGCTCTCTTGCTAGTATGGCGTCTGCAGTGTGTATCCAGAGTAAATTTCCTATTGAAGGTTTTCCCGCACTTCTCACATTTATAGGGTCTCTCGCCTGTGTGTATCCTCAAGTGCCGCACCAGGTGGGTTCTCCGACCAAACGCTTTCGAGCACTCGGTGCATTTGTGCGGCTTATCCCCAGTGTGAGTTTGTTGATGCCTCTTTAAACTCGATGAGTGGGTAAAACTCCTCGCACATACAGGGCACATGTACGGTTTCACCCCCGTGTGGCTTCTCTGATGGGATGCAAGGTGGGACTGATGCACGAAGGTCTTGTCACACTCAGAACACTTGAAGGGCTTCTCCCCGGTGTGGATTCTCTGGTGGATATCCAGCTCTACCTGATCGCGGAAGCCCTTATAACATTCCCGACATTTGTAGAGACTCTGGCCGGAGTGGTTGTTCTTGTGTCTATTGAAATGGCCGATGTGCTTGAATGTCTTCCCACACAAGGTGCAGCCGTAGCGAATCTCTCCGTTGTCATCCTCGATAAACTCCGGATGGGCGTCCATGTAAGCGGCGGCCTCGTCTATGCTATCATTCCCAGCTACTGAGTAATCTATGATGTCCACCTGCTGTTCACAGTGCTCAATCCTCTTATTGCCCAGATTCTGGATATCGTCATCCATATTTAGATCCTTCTCCAACTCCATAGTATATCTGGTGAGACAGAGGACAAGTTCTGCTAGTGGACCGGCCAAATCGTGAGAATCTCCCGGGGTCTAGCTTCCTGGATGTCTGACGTATATTAGTGGTCCAAGTTGTATCTGGAGAGGTCCGCTTGGCTCCTTGTGTCTAAAGTACGATGTCCATCCCGGCCACAGAACTTTCTCGTCCAAGAATTAAGATGGGAAGTGGTTTACTGGCAGAGCCCGCTGATACCCAGAACTGTCACTTATTTGTAGGGGTTCACACCTGTATACAGTATAGAAAGTGGAAGTTAGAAAGAGAAAAATACATTTTCAATCTTAAAGGGATTGTCCAGGTTTAGAGAAATAGTTCTTCTCCCAGTAACAGCACCAACAGATATCATTCCCCTGCAGCCCTGATATATTATGACCCCGTAGCCCTGACCCGATATATTATAATCCCGCAGCCCTGACCTGATATATTATTCCCCTGCAGCCGTGTCCTGACATATCATTCCCCTGCAGCCCTGTCCTGACATATCATTCCCCTGCAGCCCTGATTTATTATTACCCTGCAGCCCTCACATATCATTCCCCTGCAGCCCTGCCCTGATATATTATTCCCCTGCAGCCCTGTCCTGACATATTATTACCCTGCAGCCCTGTCCTGATATATTATTACCCAGCAGCCCTGATATATTATTCCCCTGCAGCCCTGATATATTATTACCCAGCAGCCCTGATATATTATTCTCCTGCAGCCCTGATATATTATTCTCCTGCAGCCCTGTCCTGATATCTATTATTCCCCTGCAGCCCTGACATGTTATCACACCTTGCTCCTCACTTCCCTGCCCACGGATATCATTACCTGCTCTGTCCCTGCAGTTATAGCCAGCACTGCACACGGTACTCACTATAATGTAGAGTCTCCTCCTCCTCCTATGTCCGTCCCTCCGCTCTCACTTGAATACCCCACAGGTCATGTGACTGCACAGCATCATTGGATATGTGGTTCTGGGAGAAAACTCATAGGAAGGCATAGGCTCGTACTGGATTGTGATTGGCGGAGAGAAACCTGACGCCACGCCCACACATAGCTCTACTGCTTTTCGTTGCGTATTAGAGGGGGGAGACGGAGCGTTCCAAGCCTCGGTTTCAAATTAACTCAGAAGATTTCTGATTGGTGGATTCTGTGCTGGAACGCAGGCTCGTACTTCCGGCTGTCAGATTAGTTGTGTGGCCGGGAGGTTGGAACCTGCATGCCGAGGACAGAGAGGGAAGGTCAGTGTGGGGAGAGGAGCTGAGACACCTCAGGGGAGGAGGCATACTCATAATACACTGCCAAACCGTGCACTACTACAGAGGGCAGGCACTGTCTCCAGGTGTTGTGAAACTACAACTCCCAGCATGCTCCAAGAACAGTTGTGTCTGTTATGTCATTAAAGGAGTTGTCCTAAACCTCATCACTATCCAAAACCCTTGGGGGTCTTAAATTGGGCGTATAAATTATACTTCCATAGTGCCCTTATAATACCGCCACAAAGAATACTCCATAATTATACCCATATAATATCGCATGCAGTTCCCAAGTATTTCTAAACTATACCCACACAATGTACAATTTCTAAATAATTTACTCAATAACTGCCCATGTAATTACTCTATCAAGTGGCCAAATAATACTGCCATACAGTTCCTACATAATACTCCCATACTGTGGCCACATAAGGCTCCTTGCACACGTCCGAGTGTGCCATCCAAGGGGGTGTATGATGGTCCGGTCTATTTCAATGAAAATAGAGCAGGTTCTATCCTCTGTGTCATCACAACGGATTGGAAGCCCCTATAGACATGAATCCATGATGGAATCCTCTCGGGTGACATCCATATGTCATATCAAGTATCATCCGACTACATTCCACCGCACACGGCCCCACATCGGACGTACACTCAGTCATGTGCATGGCGTCTGATAATGCCATATAGAGCTGATATAATACTATTGTACAGTCCTTATAATAAACCCATACTGTACTCGGATAATGCCGCCTAACATATAAGGATACATGCTTGGATGTTTCCATAACTCCTATAGGCTGCACTGGAGAGAGCCAAGCACATGGACAGTATGGCTGCTGTGGTGTTGCACAGAATTACCCCTAGGTGATGGTTATTACAGAGCACTTGTAGTCAGTGGTCACTTATTTGCGGGTTCTCCTTGTCTTGTAGAAATGAAGCACTGAAATCATTGTGTTGAGTCCGACTCTATAAATGATGGATTTGATACTTTTTTTTTTTTTTTTTTATTATTGTATTTATGTTATTTCTGTCTTTTAGGGCTCCTCCCCCCTCCCTTACAATGCTCCGCCTCTTACTTGACACTAGCCACTGTGTCATTGGAAGAGCACCCCGCAGAGCCGCCGCCACCACCACCGTCACAGAGCGGATGAAGAGGGATGAGAGGCGGCAGCGACAGAGGTCTCAGCTGGAGGAGGGTGCGGCACACGAAGCGGTATATAATACTTTGTTATTACAGTATGTGTTGTATATGTATGTAATATATAGATACAGTATGGGTGTAAAATATATATATATATATATTTTATGTATATAATTTATTAACACTGAGAACTCTGCCTCTGCCAGGTGTCACCAGGTAAAGGCCGACGCTGGAAGGACAAAGAGACAGTTGAGTATGAAGGCCACACAATGGCCGGAGAAAAGAAAGGTAGGACGGCATGTTATGCGCCATCAGGCTGCTTTGCAATAAGGGGAAGTACCTCTGCCTTTGATGGGGTTTTTCTGGGACTGAGGATCAGTCTTCAGTATGTGTTCACTGGGACTCCCACGATCAGCTGGTTGTAGAGGCAGCAGCGATCGGGTGAGTGCTGCAGCCTTTTCACTGAATATCAAGCCGCACAATGCTGTACATTGACTAGGGGCTGTCCCTGAATGGGACTGAGCTGTTTCTGTACCATGTGACCAATAAATGTGATATTATTGTCACATGAGAGAGTGATCGCCACTGGCACAGTATAGCACGATGTTGGCTTTATATGGTCCTCTACACTCTGGTTAGCAGTTTGGCTTTAGCTCTGTTTGAGCACAGTATGGAGCTATCTAACCCCTATATGATTATATGAGCTCTATCTGGCACTATATCCCTCTCTTTAGGCACAGTATGGAGCTATGTCAGCCCTATATGATTATATGAGCTCTGTCCGGCACTATAGTGCACTATATGGGCACAGTATGGCACTTTGTCAGCTCTGTAAGATTATATGAACTCTGTCCTGCTCTATATGGGCACAGTATGGGACTATGTCAGCATTATATGAGCTCTGTCTGGCATTATATTGCACTATATGGACACAGCATGACACTTTGTCAGCCCTATATTATTATATGATCTCTGTGAGGCACTGTAGTGCACTTTATGGACACAGTATGGCACTTTGTCAGCTCTGTATATGGCTGTGTGTGTGCTAGGAATGGTACTATGTGGTTACCTACGTTCCTTTCCTGATACATGCCTTGTGTTTTGTTTGCAGATACCAGTAATCCACTACCTGCGGCGTACAGTCCACGATATGTCGAGGCCTCGTGGTATTCCTGGTGGGTGAAGCAAGGATTTTTCAAGCCGGAGTACCAGGTGAGGATGTTGGTATAACCATTCATAGATCCGTGGCACCTCATTTGTGTACACAGACCGCACTAGGATACAACCTACAGCTGATACTGACAGCATGTTACTTAATGTGTCATTACTGAAGTTTACGGCTAAGGCCCTACATTGCGGGAAAAAAGCTGCATTTACAGCATCAGCAAAGTGAATGAGACTTCATTAATCTCACCCACACATTGCAGAAAGCTGTGTTTTCAAAGATGCGCATGTTATTGAAAAACTCAGCTTGTTAGTTTTAGCTGCAGAATTGTGAGCGTTTATAGATTTAAGAGGGGAAGAAAAAATGCAGAAAAAACAGTAAAATCTTTTTGCAATTCGTTTTTGCTGAATTTTTTTTCTGCAGTGTTTTTAGGTTTGTTTCACTACTTGGGCTCTAAAAGAGTTTTCTGGGACTTATGTATTGATGACTTACCTTTATGATAGGTTTAATAATATGTGATCAGTAGGGATCCAACATCTGGAATTTCCTTATATCAGCTGAATAAAGATGCCGCATCATTTGGTTGAGTGCTGCAGCTTCTTCCCTCAATACCAAGCACAGCGCTGTACTGTTGTAGTGGCTGTCCTTGGTAGTGCAACTCAGCTCCATTCACTTGAATGGGACGGAGCTGCTGCTGTGCCATGTGACCAGTAAATGTGATGTCATCAGCACAGGGAAGAAGCTGCAGAACTTATAAGCGCCAAGACCTCTCCAGATGGCTTATCGGTTGGGGTCCCAGATGTTGAACTCCCAGCAATCACATATTGATCACCTACTGTATCCTAAGGTCCTGGAAAACCTGAGAGAGAAAGCAGCAGAAGGGAAGGAATCTGCAGGTTACACACATTTCTAGCTTGCCTCATACATGTACACACCAGATAGATAGATAGATATTATATAACTGGTAAGTGATGTTGTTTCTGTCACTGCAGAGTCGTCTCCCCCACGCCAGGCCGGAGATCTTCTCTCTCTGTATCCCTCCTCCTAATGTCACCGGCTCCCTCCACCTCGGCCATGCTCTCACTGTGGCCATTGAGGATTCTCTAGTGCGTTGGTAAGAGATATGATGTCTGTATAATGGTGTATATTCAGGAATATCATGTAGAGACCTCACTGGGAGGTCATTCTGTGCCTGTGTAACCCTCTGAGTGCTGTATCATTGATTATTTGGGTACAATTTACCCCATTCTGTCTGCAACCCAACTTTTTTTTTTTTTGTTTCAACCCCCCCCCCCCCCAAATGCAGCAAACACTTCTCAAACCAAAAATAAGCCTGTTCCATATTAATACTGTACATAGGAAGATATATACCAGCTGTACATATGTACCAGAAGATGCCAAATTGTGGGACACGACTGATCTATATCAATACACCCTTAGGGTGCCCATTCACATTTAGATTTTGATCAGGATTTTAGATGTTTTCAGCTAAAACAAGGTGTGTATTAAGGCCACAAGCTGATAGCTTTACACATGAAAAACCAAAGTCCTGCCAGACTGTCCAAATTTAAGACCTGTATCACTAGGGTTAGTTCACACTACTGTTGTTAATGTCCTTTGCTGTCTTTCACCATAGGATGACAGCAACGGACTTAAAACTGTCGCAGAGAATGGTCACCGACTGATTCTGTGTCCGTTCCCATTGAGGGTGGGTTCACACCTGCGCTTGCTATCCGTCCGTTGCCAATCCAGTGAAAATCTCGGCGAACTGGATTGGCATCGGATACAGACCGGTCAGCGACGCATTGGTTAAAAACCCATTCATTAGAATGGGTTTTTAAAGCAATGCGTGGGTGTGCGATTGTACCCTCTGCGCTGCGAATCCTTTTTTTTTGTCGGAAACAAAGTCGGACACGCAGGACTTCGTGTCCGACGAAAAAAAACGGCTTCGCAGCTAAGAGGGTGTAAGCGCACACCCGCGCATTGCTTTAAAAACCCATTCAAATGAATGGGTTTTTAATCAATGCGTCGCTGACCTGTCTGTATCCGATGCCAATCCAGTTCGCCGAGATTTTCACTGGATTGGCAACGGACGGATAGCAAGCGCAGGTGTGAACCCACCCTGACACTAAATGAAACAATATGATGGACGCTATCTTCCTGCATGCAGGACTTTATCTTCTGTTACAAAAGTAAAGAAACATGACGGAAGATAGCGTCCTTTATGTTGTTTACATTAGTGTCAATGGGAACGGACACAGAATCAGTCTGTGACCCTTCTGTGCGACAGTTTAGTGTCCGTTGCTGTCATCCTATGGCAGAAGAAAGCAACATACATTAGCAACGGTAGTGTGAATGCCCCCTCCCTTACAACCACCAAAAACAAGGTGTCCAGGATATACAGTATTCTGCAAGGATGTTGGGGAAGGGGGAAAAAAAACAAAAAACAAAACCTACTCGCTTGTCCTTGGTGCTGCTGCTCCCAGGATCTTGTTCTGGCAGAAGTCCAGATGTGACTGCTGAGGCCAGTCAGTGACCTAAGGAAAGGACATGCCGCTTCCTTTGCTTAGGCCGGTGATTGGCCTCAGCGGCCACATGAGGCTTGGACTTTTGCCAGAACAAGCCCTGGTAACTTCAGGACTGTCTGCTGTGAGTTACAGGTGAGTGTTTTTGTTTTTTCGACCTCCTTGCGGAAAATTGTATTATTTGGTTTCTTGGCTCCTACAACCCTAGTCATTGGTCACTTCCAGCACATTCATTGGTCATGACAGGTGGATCAGAGACTTGTTAGTGGCTGGCTCTCCTATTCTATTTTTTAACCACACCTCACATAAACAGAAAGAAAAACGAAAAAGAGAAAAAAAAAAATCAGAAGTTAAAAAATACCTCTCCCAGATGGCCCGTTTCTTATTCAGATCTGTAAGAGGAAGAAAACTGTTGTCATTTACTATTCTTTCACATTGATAATGATAATTATTCCCTCAATGTCCAGAGGGGGCACCAGACCTCCAGCTGATTTCCAGTCTTGGTGCACTCCTAAATTCTGTTGGCCACTGGAGGAACACTCAAAAGAGAGATCTAATAAAGCCACATCTGGTAATCCTCCCTTTCGAGCCAACATTTTGACACCAATTGCTCTAATGTCAGGTCAGGTCCTCCCATACCCCCAGCTTTCTTAGGTTTATATAGTATTTCCCACCTTACTCTTGCCCATCTTGTTCTTCTGTCTGAGTCTGGGGGCTTGGACCACGCTTAGATGTCTGCCAGTAATGCTCTGGTACGCATTTCCGTTCCCCGACTTCCCAGGCGGACAGCATGTATGCAGATGCAATATTCTCATACTAACAGGCAATGTTAGGGTTAATAAGCGCACTTACAGAGTCCACAGGAGAGCCAGGTCGCTGTGTTTGCAGGTGATCTGTATAGCAGGGACTGTGCACTGTCATTGGACAAAGCAGAGGGTGGGAGGGGTGCATGTAAAAAGATGAGACCCTCTCCCCACTTTCCTTATTCCGTCTCCTGCTGGTAAACAAGACTTTGCCTTAGTAACAGATAGTGGACAGTGAGTTACAAAGAAGAGAGACCCTTACGGGAGGGAACTTTAAAGGGTTTTCTGTCCCTAAATTAATTTTTCATACTGATGACCTATCCACGGGACAGTTCATCAGTATGTGATTTATGGGGATCCGATTCTGGGACCCCAGGTGGGCGGGGATCCCTTTCAGTACCGCTCCTATTAAAGTAATAGGAGTGACACAACAGCCCCGCCACTGTATAGTGGTGGTTGTGTGGAATTGCAGCGCCGTTCCTGTCACATGACTAGCAGTGATGCTGCACCCGCGGCTTGTCCACTCCTGGGAAAGGTCTTCAGTATGAAAAATCTATATGTGGCCGGAATACCGCCTTCTGACATCCATTGTAATAGTACTGTGGACGGCGGGTGTATAAATATGGCACCTGATCCAATGCTAAACAGGCGCCATAACTGATGGGTAATGCCCAAATCCAGTGGTAATGCCCACAATCAGTCGGGCACTATTAATGTGTGGGAGTCAGGCGGCCATAGGGAACATGGTCGGGGTTAGGGGCCCATTAATATAACCTGGAGATTGTGTGTGACAGCCTTGTGTAAAATATATAGGCGTACAGTATAGGGATCCTGATGATTTCCTTAAATAGTGCAGTGGGGGTGAGGCCTGGAAACATTTTGGTAAACCGCTGCTCCTTTCTCTCTAAAGTCAGTCTTCAAAAGTTGGCAAGTACATATTTACATCCAGAGACTGAAAACCTGCACAGACCTAATACTTCTCACAGCTGAGGGTTTGGTGTAGACAATACTCAATACACAAACCACAGTCCTAATAGTTTGCTACAGTTTATCAGCCTGGAGTTCAGACACTTTAGCTCACAAAAGATTGTCTAGAATGGATACAATTGTAACAAACCCTCATCTGTCCAGAGGCTGTATCAGATATTACAGCTCATCACTATACAAGTGAACATAGCAATACCAGGCACGGCCTATGGAAAGGAGTGGCGCTGTTTCGGGGGTAATAAGCAAATGTGTAAAACCCTTATAATTCAGCACTCATCTGGCCAGGTTCAAGAAATTTTAATGTAATTTTTAGCAAAACTTTTTCAGTGGTGGAAATTGTTTTATTCGACATGACATATTATATGATGTATTCCATAGTCCCGTGTGTAACAACCTTCTTCTCTCTACCAGGAGGAGGATGCTGGGCGAGAAGGTTCTGTGGGTGCCAGGATCCGACCATGCAGGGATTGCCACACAGGTACGTCTCCTGATCTGTGATCACACAGTCAGTGCTTGTGATTTTATGTCCTTAAAAAACCATTGCGATCATCCTTTAAGGGGTTTTACAGGTTTATTAACCCCCTGATAGTTTTGAATGTCTCCTAATCGGGGTAAACTGTAATGTACTGTGCTAAATTCCCGAGCGGGAGACGTTCAAAACTGTCAGGAGATGTTCAGTGAAACCACAGAGGGAGCAGTTAAACGGGTCTAACTCTGGAGCCCTGGCAGCTTGAGTTGCGATCTTGGTCTTGTTTTAAAGCCAAGAATCTTCGCTTTAAAATAAGTCCAAGATCATGCCTCGTAGATTATCAGTGGTTGAAGTGGAATTACATATACTCACAGCTTCACTTTAGCCTGTATGCAGGGAAACATATGCTGCTAACAGTGTGCAAGGAGAGGAGAAGGATTTCTTATTCTCCTGTCTCTGTCACTTCTGATGACCTCTGGGAGGGGGTACCATGGACTTTTGGTTCATCATATCACCCCCCCCCCCCATTATCAGTCAGAATGCATACTTGCCATTTAACCCCGAAGACGGCTGGCACAGCTGATCTGTGTAGGATCTGGGTGTCAGACCCATACAGGTTACATACATAGCTATCCTGTGGATAGCTCATCAGTATGAAAAATCAATTTGGGGATGGAAACCCCCTTTCTACTGAACTCCTAATCCTAAAAAGAGCAGGGATTTCATTCATTGCTACAATTTATTTTTATTAATTATTTTATTTACTGAATCTCTTCCCTGTATAATCTATATATCAATCTACCCGGCTCCTCCTGCTCTGTAGAGATCAGACTGCATGTTCAGTATGACATGTTCCCTTTAAAGAGTCTGTAGTCATTGACCTCTGTTTTCTCACAGACTGTGGTAGAGAAGAGCCTGTATAAAGAGCGAGGCCTCTCACGTCATGATCTGGGCCGGGAGGAATTTCTCAAGGCGGTGTGGGAATGGAAGGAGAGGTAATGCAGCAGAGCTGTGTGTACAGTGCTCTACATGACCGCGTCTTCATGATGTCTAATAGTAATCCTTATACTTACTAATACAGTAAAGGGGACAGAATATATCACCAGCTGAAGTCTCTCGGAGCGTCTCTTGACTGGGACCGATCCTGCTTCACTATGGACAGTGTAAGTGCATGTTATATCCTGTAACCCTGCAGTATATTGAAGAGATCCAGATCCCAAGTTCTCTGCTGATTCAATTTATACTATCCCTTTATAATGGGCAGCGGCCATTTTTGTAATACTTGAGGGGCTGTCCTTTGGATAGGTCATCAGTATTAGATTAGTGGGGATCCAACTCTTGACACCCCTACCAATTGGCTGTTTGGTGGGACCGTGGTGCAGCCTCTGCATTGTTCACATTGGTCTGGACAGCTCCTGTCCATGTTGGGCCCATGTAAGCCATAGAGGGGGTCATCCTCTTGGGACTTCTTATTTGGAGCTGGAACAGCAACTTCCTTGGTGAGACAGCCCTTGAAGTCCTCATTATACAGGGTGCATTGACTCCTTAGCTGACCCTCCTATGCCTGCAGATTACCAGATTATTGGACTTCCATAGAAGTTATTGCTATTCCATAGTACGATCCATAGTGTCATCTCTCGCTTTGATCATACGAGCCCCATGTCTGCTCACTGACCTGATCTTCTCCTGTTCTTCTCAGCGTTTCTCCCGAGCAGTGTCTGAAGCCTTCATCCACCTCTATGAGAGCGGTTTGGTTCATCGCCGGCATCGTCTTGTGAACTGGTCCTGCACCCTCCGATCTGCCATCTCTGATATTGAGGTAAGGTATTGACATTTGGTTTCCTCTCCTTCTTCTTCTCTGTACACCAAAGACGAGGGATCGATCAGCTTTGGCACTCCCGCTGATAGTACAACTCCCAGCATGCTCCAGACACTTCTGTGGGAGTTACGAGAACTGCTGGGCATGCTGGGAAGTGTAGTTTCTCAACAGCTGGAGTGCCGCAGGTTGTTGATCCATAGACTGCTATATTCCTTTTCCTCAGGTGGAGAGTCGGCAGCTGAATGGTAAAACCTACCTGTCTGTACCCGACTACCAGAGAAAGGTTCCCTTTGGGCTTCTCTTCAGCTTTGCTTACCCCACTGAAGAAGGAGGTAGGATGGTGAATCTGATGGGGCGCTCTACATGATGGTGTCCTGATCTCTTAGTGGCTTCCCTTGTTTTGTAGAGGATGAAGTTATTGTGGCCACCACACGCCCTGAGACGATGCTGGGGGACACCGCTGTGGCGGTCCATCCAGACGACCCCAGATACCTGGTGAGTTTCCTTTATCCTATAAGTGATTATGTATTGGTGACTGCCCTGCCCGATCTCTGCTGTCAGCACAGTGCCTGTCTTAGGCTGTGGTCAAATGTTGTGGTATTAAAGGGGTTTTACAGGACTTTTATATTGACATCCTGTCCTTAGGGTAGGTCATTAATATCAGATCTGTAGGAGGACGACTCCTGGCACCCCTGCCGATCAGCTGATTGAAACGTTCTTGGTACTCCGTTGAGTACCGCAGCTTCTTCATTGTATACCACATATTGTATAGTGGCTGCACCTGGTATCGCAGCTCAGTCCTTTTCACTTAAATGGGACTGAGCTGCCTCATGGTCCTGTGACTAATGGATGTGACATCACTATCAGGATGAGGCTACATCACTTGTCCAAGCACCATGGCCCCTGTAGACAGTTGATTGACAGGACTGGTTGAAGCCACCTCCCGGGTGATCTGGTACTGATGGCTTATCCTAGAGATAGGGCGGCAATACTAAAGTCCAGGACAATATCAAAGTCCAGTGTGAAAGTCCATTTAGTTGTTGTTGTTATTATTATTATTATTATTATTATTATTAATTTTTTTTTTTTTTTTTCTTTTTCTTAGAAATTCCACGGAAAGAATCTTCTTCACCCCTTTACCGGACGTGTGCTCCCTGTAGTCACTCATCAGCTGGTCAACCCAGAGTTTGGCACTGGTCAGTATAGCAGCAATATAATAGCACTGCTCAGTATAGCACCAATATAATAGCACCAATATAATAGCACTGGTCAGTATAGCACCAATATAATAGCACTGGTCAGTAACCGATATAATAGCACTGGTCAGTATAGCACCAATATAATAGCACTGGTCAGTAAGCACCAATATAATAGCACTGCAAACCCCGATATAATAGCACTGGTCAGTATAGCACCAATATAACAGCACTGGTCAGTATAGCACCAATATAATAGCCTGTCACAACACCAAATAATACACCAATATAATAGCACTGGTCAGCCTATAGCACCAATATAATAGCACTGGTCAGTATAGCACCAATATAATAGCACTGGTCAGTATAGCACCAATATAATAGCACTGGTCAGTATAGCACCAATATAATAGCACTGGTCAGTATAGCCCCAATATAATAGCAGGTCATGGCCCTAAAAGCTTCTAAGTGATGGCAATTTGAGAATGACACAAATATTATATTTTCACATGATCTGCTGCCCTCTGGTTTTTCTGTGTGTTTGTCAGATGTTTTTATCACATACAGAAATATAATTGCATTCATATTCTGAGTAACAGAAGCTTATATTGACAGTTAGAATGAGTTAATGCAGCAAGTCAATATTTGCAGTGTTGACCCTTCTTCTTCAGGACCTCTGCAATTCTCCCTGGCATGCTCTCAATCAACTTCTGGACCAAATCCTGACTGATAGCAGTCCATTCTTGCAGAATCAATGCTTTAATTTTGTCTGAATTTGTTGGTTTTTGTTTGTCCACCCGTCTCTTGATGATTGACCACAAGTTCTCAATGGGACTAAGATCTGGGGAGTTTCCAGGCCATGGACCCAAAATCTCTATGTTTTGTTCCCTGAGCCATTTAGTTATCACCTTTGCTTTATGGCAAGGTGCTCCATCATGCTGGAAAAGGCATTGTTGAGCGCCAAACTGCTCTTGGACGGTTGGGAGAAGTTGCTCTTGGAGGACATTCTGGTACCATTCTTTATTCATGGCTGTGTTTTTAGGCAAGACTGTGAGAGAGCCGATTCCCTTGGCAGAGAAGCAACCCCACACATGAATGGTTTCAGGATGCTTTACAGTAGGCATGAGACAAGACTGGTGGTAGCGCTCACCTCTTCTTCTCCGAATAAGCTGTTTTCCAGATGTTCCAAACAATCGAAAAGGGGATTCTTCAGAGAAAATGACTTTCCCCCAGTCCTCAGCAGTCCACTCCCTGTACCTTTTGCAGAATATCAGTCTGTCCCTGATGTTTTTTCTGGAGAGAAGTGGCTTCTTTGCTGCCCTCCTTGAGACCAGGCCTTGCTCCAAGAGTCTCCGCCTCACAGTGCGTGCAGATGCACTCACACCTGCCTGCTGCCATTCCTCAGCAAGCTCTGCACTGCTGGTAGCCCGATCCCGCAGCTGAAACACTTTTAAGAGACGGTCCTGCCGCTTGCTGGTCTTTCTTGGGCGCCCTGGAACCTTTTTGGCACCAATGGAACCTCTCTCCTTGAAGTTCTTGATGATGCGATAGATTGTTGACTGAGGTGCAATCTTTCTAGCTGCAATACTCTTCCCAGTTAGGCCATTTTTGTGCAGTGCAATGATGACTGCACGTGTTTCTTTAGAGATAACCATGGTTAACAGAAGAGAAACAATGATGGCAAGCACCAGCCTCCTTTTAAAGTGTCCAGTGGTGTCATTCTTACTTAATCATGACAGATTGATCTCCAGCCCTGTCCTCATCAACACCCACACCTGTGTTAATGGAGCAATCACTGAAACGATGTTAGGTGGTCCTTTTAAGGCAGAGCTGCAATGATGTTGAAATGTGTTTTGGGGGATAAAGTTCATTTTCTAGGCAAATATTGACTTTGCAAGTAATTGCTGTTAAGCTGATCACTCTTTATAACATTCTGGAGTATATGCAAATTGCCATTAGAAAAACTGAAGCAGTAGACTTTGTAAAAATTAATATTTGTATCATTCTCAAAACTTTTGGCCATGACTGTAATAGCACTGGTCAGTATAGCACCAATATAACAGCACTGGTCAGTATAACCCCGATATAATAGCACTGGTCAGTATAGCACCAATATAATAGCACTGGTCAGTATAGCACCAATATAACAGCACTGGTCAGTATAACCCCGATATAATAGCACTGGTCAGTATAGCACCAATATAATAGCACTGGTCAGTATAGCACCAATATAACAGCACTGGTCAGTATAGCCCCGATATAATAGCACTGGTCAGTATAGCACCAATATATCAGCACTGGTCAGTATAGCACCAATATAATAGCACTGGTCAGTATAGCAGCAATATAACAGCACTGGTCAGTATAGCACCAATATAACAGCACTGGTCAGTATAGCACCAATATAACAGCACTGGTCAGTATAGCAGCAATATAATAGCACTGGTCAGTATAGTTCCAGCATCGGACTGGTCCATATAGCGCAGTATTGATCCAGTACTGCCCCGGTCGCTGTAGCTTCTGTTACGGTAATATTTCATTTTGATCCCACTCAGTGATCTCCCCTCCTTGTCTGTGATACTTTAATTCTTAGATCTCCTTTGGGCTGAGGATATTGTCTGATCAGAGGATGAACAGCAGACTCACATGATGATGTATTTCATGTATGTGATGTCCCCCATGTGACTCCTGCAGCTCCATTATTAGGTTCCGCCGTCCAATTCACACTAGATGACATCACAGCCAACCAGATTTACAATGAATAATGTATCAATACATTAACCTATAGAATGTCACATAGAGCACATTATACACTGACAAAGAAAGGTCTTCCTACCGGGAACAGGGGGAGACCTCGGATACTGGTCAGCCCAATGATCTACATAAGTGATATTAACATATGGAAGGGAACAATGGCTACATAAGGCTTGGGGAACATCTATACCATTAGTGGGGGAGAGGGAGAAAGAAGGCCATATAACCAGACCATAGAGTTATATAAAGGAACATCAGCGTGTAACCATTCTCCTATTCCTCAATACTTTCCATATCACTGCGGTACATCCCTGACTGGCCATATAGGACCGGCCAGTGTAGCACCGCCCATTGGTCACTTCCATAGTTTATTATCCGGTGTATGACCCAGGCTGCCTGCTTACTTGTAGGAGCGGTGAAGGTGACCCCGGCTCACAGTCTGGTGGATTTTGACATTGCTCAGGACCTGGCGCTCCCATTGGTTTCTGTGATCGGGGAAGATGGAGCCATGACGGAAGCCGGAGGAGACTGGATACAGGTTTAGTAGATGTTCCTCATCCATATATCTCCATCTGTTGTGTTCATCTGTGTTGGGGTAATTTCTTATCTATGCCCCTCTTTATAGGGTGTGAAAAGATTTGATGCCCGGGAGAAAGTTGTGTCCGCACTGAAGGAGAAAGGTCTCTATAGAGGAGACTGCGAGCACTCCATGCTGCTACCTGTCTGCAGGTGAGCCCAGTCCTGCAGGCCACTATATCTGTTACTAGCAGTGCAGCCACTAGATGGCGCTAAGTAACTACAGCGCCATCTAGTGGTACATTGTTAACTTACAAGACGAGATGCCAAATTATTTCAGCAGTGTAGAACACCTGGAATACATTCCTTGTCCTTACCCTTATACAATTCATTTGGTTAAGGGTTCCCCAGGAAAAAGAAAGACCGGTCATAATTAATACAGACGTCAGACCCCACAAGCTTTTTCCAGAAGCCCCATTGATGTGAATGGAACGCTGACCAGGCATGCACACAAGTGCTTCATGTACATCAGAGGGTCCCAAACTTTTTTTTTCTCGTAGACCACTTTCAAAATTTTACTGGTTTTGGTGGACCCGCTGCTGCTACATTTCTACCATATTCCCAAAACTCGTCAAAAAATGTGAAGATTAGATCTAACGTAGACCCCCGTCGAGTCTCCCGTGGACCCCTGGGGGTCCACCTGGACCACTTTGGGAATCACTGATGTACATGGACCATTCAGGAGAACTTTCAGGCCGCCATTCTCCTGATCGCTGGGGGTCCCAATGTTCAGACCCCCAGCAATCTAATACCTTTGCTAGTTTTATCCCCCACCCCTACCTACTCGTATGACGGCTCCCATGTTGGTCAATAGTTTGTCACTTCAGTGGTCTGGGCCTTAAAATGCACTTCATATGTTTATACGTTTCAATTTTTGGTCAGAAATCCTATATCATTCTAATCTTTTTTATGGGTAATATTTCTAATATTTCTCATTTTCTGACACAAAGCTCCAAATCCTCTACTTCACATCCATGTAGTTAAATAGTGCAATTCTGTCTGCCACTGTCACCACTAGGGGGAGCTCACTGAAGAGGGATTTGTACAGTTCTCTTTGACGTCAGTCCCAAATACCTATGAGGCAAGTTTCTCTGCTCCCCCTATTGGTGGCTCCAGGAACAACATTCTGTCCTCCAGTGTATCTAAGAGCTGACACTTATACGGAATCTTCTCCTTGTCGTCTTTGTGCCTTGAAGTCGCTCCGGCGATGTGATTGAACACTTACTGAAGCGCCAGTGGTTTGTGAACTGCGAGGAGATGGCCCGCAAGGCTCTGAGGGTAAGACTGGTTATTCTCTTACCTTCTCTTATCCCTCCGGCTCCCTCTGTCTCCTCTCATATTACTTCTCTGATATTATTCCAAGGCGGTGGAGTCAGGAGAGCTGAAGATCACACCATCGTATCACCAGAAGAACTGGAGGAATTGGCTCGCAAACATCAGGTAGACTCAGCGGAGAATTGTCCTATCCATAGTCATTGAATTTCACTTCACTATTTAAAGGGGATGTCTCATCACGGACTTCCCCTTTAATATAGGTTAAATTGCCTTTAGCTAATCATCTCTGCAGTGCCCTCTACAGGGGAGACATATTATTACATGCGACTACTTAAATAGTGACTTGGTCCACAAAAGTAAGTGTTGCTGCTTGTTAATGAACCCATAACCCTGTGTCTTAAAGGGGTTACCAAATCCCCGACCTCCCATATGACATCCTCATCACTTGTTTTTTTAGACATGTGACCACCCCATTGATCTTTTTCTAGATACCTAACTCAGCTTTTGACACTGAGGACCCTAGGAAAGCTGGGTGATAGCCCCTGTAACACTGGATTGTAGTTCTATTAGTTGCCAATCACTTTTTCCAAAAACCGATATAGTTAATAAAGCCAGGGGTTATCGGGGAATGCTGAGAGTTGTAGTTTTGGGACAGCTGGAGGTACACAGGTTACAGAAGATTACTGGACTAGAAGATGAATTGTACCCAGATGCATGTACACAGAATGAAAACCTCCATGCTTTACACTACAGGCTGAATTCCAAAAACTGAAAAATAATGTAAACCTATCACCTATAGTTTGTAATATGCAACGTTTTGATAACTGGCCCAGATGACTCCAGTGGATAAATGTGCCCCCTCCAGCCAGTCTTCATTGCGCCCCCTCCAGTCAGTCTTCATTGCGCCCCCTCCAGCCAGTCTTCATTGCGCCCCCTCCAGCCAGTCTCCATTGCGCCCCCTCCAGCCAGTCTCCATTGCGCCCCCGCCAGCCAGTCTTCATTGCGCCCCCTCCAGCCAGTCTTCATTCGCCCCCTCCAGCCAGTCTTCATTGCGCCCCCTCCAGCCAGTCTTCATTGCGCCCCCTCCAGCCAGTCTTCATTGCGCCCCCTCCAGCCAGTCTTCATTGTGCCCCCTTTTATCGCAGTGATTGGTGCATCTCGAGGCAGCTCTGGTGGGGACATCAGATTCCGGCCTACTTAGTGACTACGTCTCTCCAGGTAAGTACAGTCAGTATAAAGGTTCAGTCTGTATATCAGGGACGTCCCATCATTGACCCCAGGACTGTATATACCGCAGGATAACAAAGATGAGAGTGAAGGATTCTGGATAGCTGCGCACAGCGAATCAGAAGCCAGGAGGAAGGCCGCCATTGTCCTCGGAAAACCAGAGTCCGAGCTCAGCCTTAAAAGAGGTGCGGACCCATTTTAGATGACACTAGTGATGTCTGTATCACTGATAATCCAGAATATTTGATAATCCGGCGCCTCTGAGGTCTCATGGATTCCGGATGACCATAGTCTTATTGTATATAGGTTGGATTGCTCTTCAGTCTCCTTCCTCATTGCTCCTTTTCTTGCTTAGATGAAGATGTTCTCGATACCTGGTTTTCATCCGCTCTTTTTCCATTTTCTATGCTGGGATGGCCTGAAAGGGTGAGTTCTGTTTATCTGCAGTCTGACCTTACATCATATTCCGGATTATAGGAGAGCTATAGCGCCGATTTCTCACCACTGACATGTAATTTAGCGCCCATTCAGGCGGCCGTGTCCAGGCTGAGAAACAGGATCAGTGTATCCGCTATTTAGTGACTCACCTGGACTGAACTCTGCATGTCAGATCAGCTCAACTGAGCCATAGTCAGGCCGGCAACCATGGCTGATACACAGATACTGTTTCTGAATAGGCTCTAACAGATATACTGTAACAGAACTGCTTTCCTGCAGCCACCACTAGGGGGAGCCGAGGAGCTTACTGTGTTATTATAGAGTTCACTGTATAAACAGTATACAGTTAGCCTCTGAGCTCCCCCTAGTGGTGGCGGTTGCTAGCCAGATTGTTGACTTTTAGGCTTCAAGCACATGTCCAAGTGTGCCTTGCGAGAGGGCGTCCGAGGGTCCTTTCTGACAGAAATAGAGCAGGTCCTGTCCTGCTCCATTTCATCAGAACAGACTGTATCGGAAGCCCCATATCAGAATGTACTCGGATGATACTCGGATCATGTGACTGCTTTCTGCTGCAAAATCGGCCCCAGCTCAGATGCTTGCTTGGTCGTGTGCATGGGGTCTTAAATTCATTTACATGCTGGAGATTTGGAACTCTGTGTCAGGAAAAAAAGCAGCTGTAAATAAAGATAGTAGAAGAAACGGGAACCAAACAATTCAGGGATGGACGTTCATTGTCAATTTTGTCGCTTCCAAACAGACTAAAGATCTTGAAGATTTTTACCCCAACTCTCTCTTGGAGACGGGCAGTGACCTCCTGTTCTTCTGGGTGGCTCGGATGGTGATGTTAGGAGAAGAGCTTACGGGCCGGTTACCATTCAAAGAGGTACTGGAATATTCCAGGGGGCATCTGCATTAGATATCCATTTTGTATACCCCATTAGGGAATTCCAGAATCGCTATCAGAGAGCGTCTCTCGTTCTGGAGGACCCAGCATGTCCTTGCATTACATGGGCAGCCCATTGATTTTAATAGAAACCATGTAATACTTCATTCCCCCTGTGGTGGCGCTGCAGGGAAAATGAACGCTTACTGCCAGGTTTCTTCACAAATCATAGCTGATCACTAGGGGGGTCCTAGCAGCAAGAGGCCATCCTCCTAACCCTACCAATATAACCACGGCAGATTGCATGTATCTTGTTATTTGAATATTGCTCGGCTGCAGTACCAGACACAACCTGTGGACAAGAGTGGCGCTGTTTCTTGGAGAAAGCAGCCATGCTTTTTTTCTAATCTCCTACTACCCCTCCCTGATCAAGGCTTTGTTGTTAGGACTCATGTCGGTCATTGTCATCTGCCTCTTGGTCACCTCTGTCCGTGTTTTCTGTCTGTATTCTGTCAGGTGTTCTTGCACTCCATGGTCCGAGATGCTCATGGAAGGAAAATGAGTAAATCTTTGGGAAACGTTCTTGACCCTCTGGATGTAATGACAGGAATTTCACTGGAGGTAAGGGCAGCTCTCTAGTCCTTCTGCAAGCTGCAGCAAACATGTCACATGTTAAAGGGGTCTTCTCATTATTGGATGACATAACCCTGTGGTTTTTGGGGGTCCTCACCAGTCACTTCGGTTCTTAAGGGGGTTATCCAGAAACTGTTTAAACACTTGCTTCCTCCAGGCTCTATTTGGGTCAATACTCAGGTTTTCAGGCTGGTTCTTGGGTCACCTGATTCGATCCATCTCCTCTCTGTGTTCCCACGCACTTTGGGGGCAAGCTTTACTATGACTGTGATCTAGTCTGCCAGGTGAGAGGAAGCGGAGTGACCCAGGTGCTGGTTCTGATCACATGACCCAGGATCAGCCCAGGGAAGGAAATTTAAACTGTTCCTGGAGAATCCCTTTAAGTCTTTCCTTAAAGGGGTCTCCTAGGACCTGATATTCTATGTAAGCACTGACCATGCCGTGACATTGCACAGATGCCCTGACCTACAGACGGTGCAGTGACGTTACCGGCGACGTCTCATGGCATTATCAGTGTTGGACGGCCATGACCATGCAACAGGATATAAATGAACGAGTTCCAGTTTTGTATTTTTGCATTTTTTTTTTTTTATTTTACTTTAATTTCTGTCCCGAAAACCAACCATGGAGGCCGAGAAATCGTCAGTGTTCACCAGACGTGAATTTTATTTTTGGAACAAAAGCGTGCACCTCTGACACCCTCCTTCATAGACTTCATTGTATCCTCACAGGATCTGCGAGAAAAGCTAAAGGAGGGAAATTTGGACCCACGAGAGCTTAAAGTAGCAGAATCTGGACTGGTAAGAAGGGACTTGGGCTTAGAGAGTGCAAGGATTGGGTCAGAAAATAAACCTGCATCATAAAGTGCACAAATATCAATGTCATGCAGTATAGAAATAGCACCGCCATACTGTGCCCAAATAATAGAGCTACCTAAACGTTTCTATCATAGACTGCAAAATTAACAGCGCCATAGGATGAAATAATACTACCGCGCTGTCGACATGAAGAGCCAAATGGTTACTAAAAATACTGCTAACTACTGCAAAAGTAGCAGTGCAATATGTCAAAGTGCTCTAATACTGCCATACAGTGCCCAAATAATACAGCTATGTTGTGCCTTAAAAAAAGTCACCAAATGCTGTAAAAATAAGATGCCTTGCAGAAATAATGCTGCCAAACGGAATAAAGAGAGCTCTATTATAACTAAAAAAAACTAAAATCTTCCATAGACTGCAGAAGTAACAATGCTATACAGTGTAGAAATAATAGTGCCATTCAGTACCCAAGTAATAGCTATATTGTAGCTAAAAATGCCGCCAAATACTGAAGTAACAGTGCCATACAGAGAAGATTCCAACACACCATGCATAAATAGAGCTTTATTGTACATAAAAACATTGCTGCCATATGTTTGCAAAATTAATAGTGCCATACTGTGTCCAAATAATAGAACTATATTGTATCTAAAAGAACACAACCATACACTGCAAAAGTAACAATGCTATGCAGTGTGGAAATAATAGTGCCAGACAGTACCCAAGTAATAGAGCTATATTGTAGCTCAAAGTATCCTGCCATACTCTGCAAAAGTAGGAGTGTCATATAATGTAGTAAAACTACTGCCATACTGTGCCCAAATAATGGAGCTATATTGTAGCTAAAAAATAATACTGCCATACATTCTTCTACAGAACAGGAACCAGTAAATTGTCAGTATTTCGTTTTGTCTCTGCCAGGTAAAGGATTATCCCCATGGGATCCCGGAGTGCGGGAGCGATGCCCTGAGGTTCTCCCTCTGCTCTCATAGAGTACAAGGTGAGGGATTGCTCATTGTTTTGCTCATTGTTTTGCTCGCCGTGTTGACATTGCAGTACTGTCCCCTTACTATCATTGAAGTAGTTAAAGCCGCTAATGATACTAGCGGAACAAAGCTGTATTTTTTTTTTCCCAAAATAGCGCCACCCTTATCCATGGCTGTGTTTGGTACTGCAGCTTGGCCCATTTAAATATTCTGCCTTATACCATTTCCCCCTTTGTCTCCCTTTGTGTTATCTTTCTAGGTGATGACATTAATCTGGATGTTTCTTCCGTTCTCGCCGTGCGCCATTTCTGCAACAAAGTGTGGAATGGGGTGAAGTTCACGCTGTCTGCGCTAGGAGAGGGGTTTACTCCGCTACCTATGGGAGAGGTGAGGGAAGCTTCTGTCTCCTACGTACCGCCCCTTTAAGTTATATAATTCTGCTTCACAAGGACCCGTAATGAATGGTCGTGTCTTCATATCAGCTCAGGCCGGAGGCTTCCCTGGACCGATGGCTGCTGGACCGGCTGCGGCAGCTGACAGAGGACTGTGAGAAGAAGCTGCAGAGTTACGAGATTCACCAGGCTACAACCGCCATTCATAGCTTCTGGCTGAAGAACTACTGCGATGTGTATGTGGTAAGTGGACATCAATGGAAGTAGTGCTGCAAAACTACAACTACCAGCATGCCCTGACTCCTTCCCTGCGGGGAGTTGTAGTTTCACACCAGCTGTAGATCACTATACTGCAGTATCAATAGCGTAGTTAACCATGATGGAAAATCTTCTACCGTTTTCTGTGTACAGCTCCTATTGTATGCTTATGTGTTTCCACGGTAACGGGCAACAAACCGTCCCTGTGTGTAGTCTGATCCTGCAGTCCTGCGTTACTCCACCCCCTCTGCCCTCTGCTCTTGCTAAATTACAAAGGAACACAGGATCAGACTACACACAGGGTTGGTTTGTAGTCTGTTACCATGGAGACACATTGGCCTGTGGAGGAGGTGAATGCAGAATGATAGGAGATTACGGATTAGAAAGTTGTTTCATATTTTATTATGTCTGATCTATATACAGGAAGCTGTAAAGCCCATTCTGAAGGGGCCCGGGGGCTCCGACGCTCGGCAGGTGCTTTACTGGGGGGCGGAGCTGACTCTCCGGCTTCTTGCGCCCTTTACTCCCTACCTCTCAGAAGAACTGTGGCAGCGTTTGCCGCCATCCACCGCTTGTCCTGCGCCCAGCGTCTGCGTGGCTGAATACCCCAGCCCTTGGCACACGGTAAGAGGGTAGGAGCTGCGTGTTGTAGGATGTGTAGAGGTAATGTGCAGATTTCTCATCGCCCTCGCTCCATTCCCAGGCTCATTGGCTGTATCCTGAGGAGACGCAACGCTTTGACTTTGTATACTCTGTGATACGGACGTTGCGCAGTCTGAGGAGCGACTGCAACCTGACTAAGGCCAGGCCGGAAGGTAATGGGGGGGTCGCTGAGAATTAAAGGGGCCTTTGTGGATTTACATAAACAATGAAATATCCTGCAGCGTCCTATTGCATCATGTATTTACCATGTTCAAGACCTCTGCTTGCTGTCAGTGAGTGAGAACAGTCTCTGGTGACTGCCAAGAAGCTTAATAAAACTTCTTTCTCCCAGCTATGGATTTGTTACAACCAGGGCCGCACCTGCCATGAGGGGATCTGAGGTGACAGCCTCAGGCAACACCT
This sequence comes from Leptodactylus fallax, assembly GCA_947044405.1. Classification (NCBI taxonomy): domain Eukaryota; kingdom Metazoa; phylum Chordata; class Amphibia; order Anura; family Leptodactylidae; genus Leptodactylus; species Leptodactylus fallax. Next base: position 5,460,022 of record CAMRHE010000113.1, read on the forward strand.
CCTGGCACAAACTGAGGGGCAGCCACTACCTATTAGCTTATTCCAGCAGATAGCGAGCAATATTTTGCTCACCGATGTCCAGTCCAGCCTCTGCCTCTTCCTCCAGAGGGCGCTGCAGGGTTCTTCAGCGTCTGTGCCCTGTATGATATATTTAATATTGGGACAATCTCTTTAACATAGAACCCGACAACCCCTTTAAGTACTGCACCGTCTCTCGGCTCCTGATCACCGTCTCTCTTTATTTTGCAGTCTGTATCTCCTGTTCTGAAGAGGACGACTTGCTGTCTCTTCAGTCTTTCCTGTCTCCGCTGCAGACCCTCTCATTTTCGGGCCCTCTTCACGTCCAGCTGTCAGGGGCCACACCTCAGGAGGCTGCCGATGGTACGGGCTGGGCCTCAGAAGAAGTGACAGATGGCTGTCATGTTTACATGAACCTGAAGGTGAGTTTGTCATTAGTAATTAACCCTTTCACTGTCACTGCGTTCTAGTTTACACAATGAGCCAGTTCTGAACACACAGCTGCGGGGCCGTTACAGTGTACACAGCTGAGGGATCAGGATTTCAGCTGCTGTTTCCATTCCCTGGCACTTGTAAATAAAGCACCAGGCCCCTTTAAGTGTCTTATCGTCTGCTGTGCTGTTCTTCGCCAGGGACTGCTGGATCCATCCTCAGAGCTCCACAAACTGCAGGCGAAGCTTAAGAAGCTGGAGAACCAGGTCAGAGGCAAGACGGAGGAAGAGGAGGAGACGGAGGTAGGTTATGGGAGAGGTGACTGCGGCCATGTACATCATCCCCTTCACCGGATCTTCTCATTAAAATTCTGCACAACATGGTCACCATCTGCCACCAACCTAAAGGGCACACAATGTATGACCAGTCCGCCTTTAGAATATCAGTACCCGTGTAGTACCGCTGCCTGTGTATAGTACCGCTGCTTGTGTATAGTACCGCTGCCTGTGTATAGTACCGCTGCTTGTGTATAGTACCGCTGCCTGTGTATAGTACCACTGCCTGTGTATAGTACCAGTATAGTACCGCTGCTTGTGTATAGTACCAGTATAGTACTGCTGCCTGTGTATAGTACCACTGCCTGTGTATAGTACCAGTATAGTACTGCTGCCTGTGTATAGTACCACTGCCTGTGTATAGTATCAGTGTAGTACCGCTGCCTGTGTATAGTACCACTGCCTGTGTATAGTACCACTGCCTGTGTATAGTACCGCTGCCTGTGTATAGTACCACTGCCTGTGTATAGTACCAGTATAGTTACGCTGCCTGTGTATACCGTAGTACCACTGCCTGTGTATATTACCGCTGCCTGTGTGTAGTACCGCTGCCTGTGTATAGTACCACTGCCTGTGTATAGTACCGCTGCCTGTGTATAGTACCAGTATAGTACCGCTGCCTGTGTATAGTACCAGTATAGTACCGCTGCCTGTGTATAGTACCACTGCCTGTGTATAGTACCGCTGCCTGTGTATAGTACCACTGCCTGTGTATAGTACCAGTATAGTACCGCTGCCTGTGTATAGTACCGCTGCCTGTGTATAGTACCACTGCCTGTGTATAGTACCAGTATAGTACCGCTGCCTGTGTATAGTACCGCTGCCTGTGTATAGTACCAGTATAGTACTGCTGCCTGTGTATAGTACCACTGCCTGTGTATAGTACCGCTGCCTGTGTATAGTACCAGTATAGTACCACTGCCTGTGTATAGTACCAGTATGGTACCGCTGCCTGTGTATAGTACCACTGCCTGTGTATAGTACCACTGCCTGTGTATAGTACCGCTGCCTGTGTATAGTACCACTGCCTGTGTATAGTACCACTGCCTGTGTATAGTACCGCTGCCTGTGTATAGTACCAGTATAGTACCGCTGCCTGTGTATAGTACCAGTATAGTACCGCTGCCTGTGTATAGTACCACTGCCTGTGTATAGTACCGCTGCCTGTGTATAGTACCAGTATAGTACCGCTGCCTGTGTATAGTACCGCTGCCTGTGTATAGTACCAGTATAGTACTGCTGCCTGTGTATAGTACCACTGCCTGTGTATAGTACCACTGCCTGTGTATAGTACCGCTGCCTGTGTATAGTACCACTGCCTGTGTATAGTACTACTGCCTGTGTATAGTACCGCTGCCTGTGTATAGTACCGCTGCCTGTGTATAGTACCACTGCCTGTGTATAGTACCGCTGCCTGTGTATAGTACCACTGCCTGTGTATAGTACCAGTATAGTACCGCTGCCTGTGTATAGTACCGCTGCCTGTGTATAGTACCAGTATAGTACCGCTGCCTGTGTATAGTACCGCTGCCTGTGTATAGTACCAGTATAGTACTGCTGCCTGTGTATAGTACCACTGCCTGTGTATAGTACCGCTGCCTGTGTATAGTACCACTGCCTGTGTATAGTACCAGTATAGTACTGCTGCCTGTGTATAGTACCACTGCCTGTGTATAGTACCGCTGCCTGTGTATAGTACCAGTATAGTACCGCTGCCTGTGTATAGTACCAGTATAGTACCGCTGCCTGTGTATAGTACCACTGCCTGTGTATAGTACCGCTGCCTGTGTATAGTACCACTGCCTGTGTATAGTACCGCTGCCTGAGTATAGTACCGCTGCCTGTGTATAGTACCGCTGCCTGTGTATAGTACCAGTATAGTACTGCTGCCTGTGTATAGTACCACTGCCTGTGTATAGTACCACTGCCTGTGTATAGTACCAGTATAGTACCACTGCCTGTGTATAGTACCAGTATGGTACCGCTGCCTGTGTATAGTACCACTGCCTGTGTATAGTACCACTGCCTGTGTATAGTACCGCTGCCTGTGTATAGTACCAGTATAGTACCGCTGCCTGTGTATAGTACCAGTATAGTACCGCTGCCTGTGTATAGTACCACTGCCTGTGTATAGTACCACTGCCTGTGTATAGTACCGCTGCCTGTGTATAGTACCAGTATAGTACCGCTGCCTGTGTATAGTACCGCTGCCTGTGTATAGTACCAGTATAGTACTGCTGCCTGTGTATAGTACCACTGCCTGTGTATAGTACCACTGCCTGTGTATAGTACCGCTGCCTGTGTATAGTACCACTGCCTGTGTATAGTACCACTGCCTGTGTATAGTACCGCTGCCGTGAAGTACCACTGCCTGTGTATAGTACCCTCCTGTGTATAGTACCACTGCCTGTGTATAGTACCAGTATAGTACCCTCCTGTGTATAGTACCGCTCCTGTGTATAGTACCAGTATAGTACCCTCCTGTGTATAGTACCCTCCTGTGTATAGTACCAGTATAGTACTCTCCTGTGTATAGTACCACTCCTGTGATAGTACCCTCCTGTGTATAGTACCACTCCTGTGTATAGTACCAGATAGTACCTCCTGTGTATAGTACCACTCCTTGTAAGTACCCACTCTTGTATAGTACCAGTATGGTACCGCTCCTGTGTATAGTACCACTCCTGTGTATAGTACCAGTATAGTACCACTCCTGTGTATAGTACCACTCCTGTGTATAGTACCGCTGCCTGTGTATAGTACCAGTATAGTACCGCTCCTGTGTATAGTACCACTGCGTGTGTATAGTACCGCTGCCTGTGTATAGTACCACTGCCTGTGTATAGTACCGCTGCCTGTGTATAGTACCAGTATAGTACCGCTGCCTGTGTATAGTACCACTGCGTGTGTATAGTACCACTGTCTTTGATCATGTTCTTGTGTCCTCTTTACTGTTGTCTTCTGTTTCTCTAGGAAAATTCTCTGTTGATGAAAATTTCAAGAATTCGAGGTATAATGAAGACTTTGGAGCAAATGTCCTAGGACAGGAGGAGATATCCGGCACCAGCTGTAGTGTTAAGCGCCAACTTGTGGTCACTGTGTGTATCACAGGCACTCATTTACTGTATGACCAGATCCATGTATACTGCTGCCTGTATGACACTATGAGGGGTTACCCTGAGTGTTACCTGCCTGTCCTTATCTTGGACTTTATACATTGTAAAATAGGCAAATATAATACAATTTTTTTACAAATTTACTGACACCAGAGATTTTTTTATAATATTTTACTCTTATGTCACACAGGAAATGTACTGTAAAATCCCGGCATTCCAGCACCTTTATAGTCCTAATACCAGAATATCGGGATGTTGCTATAAAGTATCCATGTAAGAGCAGTCAGTGACCTGGGCCTGTGTATGACAGAGCAGAATCCTGGACTTTTTAGACCAAGTAGGAAGTTTTAAATTTATTCTTTTTATTGTTCTTTCCAGGCTTTAAAATATGACCCGGTACACCCACCGATCAGCAGTTCTCAGCAGCTGATACACGGAAAGTAGAGCAGGAAGTAGACAGCGCCGTTCTCTATGTAGTGGTCAGACCAGGTACTGCAGATCAGGGACCTAAGCTACAGTACTTCAGTTAATCCACCACACAGAGAACGGCGCTGTCTGCTTCCTCCTCCATTCTCTGAGAACAGCTGATCGACGGGGGTGCCAGACCCCTTTGGATATGTTGTATTTTTATCCTAGAAGCCGCCTTTATCTATGTGGATTGATCAGTTCTGAGTATTTGTAAGATGCATAAACTTCATAAGAACCAAATTATGACATAATAATAATCTGTGGAGTGTGTAGTAGAGGTGCGCGGGGCCAGGATCTGTGTCTCTCTTCATTCATCGTCCTCGTATCACTGACCCATAGAAGTAAAGGTCAGGTGTATAGGAGTCATTGACCCTCTTGTCTCGCAATATTTATGATTTATTATGATCTTCAGTGCTACTTTGTAGCGAGGTCAGGGACTCAGAGTGTCTTCTTTTGCCTCCTTTGAGCAAAGGTTAGATGCAAAACTAACAGTACAGATTTCTCAGGAATGGTGGGGGCTCCAGAAATGGTGAAAAGGGGCCCATTGAAGGATGCAAAGAACTGAAATTGTCCTCTTTAAAGTGCTTTTCTAGAACTATGATAATAATGACGGGCAGCCCCTGCATGGATCAGCTGTATGTGCCCTATATAGTGGTCTGGCACAGTCAGTGGGAGCTGAGCTGCAGTACCGGCACATGGCCACTATACAGGGACTGGAGCTATCTGCATCCGACTCCATATTGTGTGTAGTATGGGCGTCAAAAATGGTCACATACATGCCTAGGAACCTTTTCATTTCGGTGAGACAGAAGTGACGACATCTGGGTCTCTCCGACCCTTTATTGTGTATCCCCAATACTGTGCTTTTACACCCATTCCAAGCCTTTGACCAAAATTCACCCACGTTGCACCATCAGCTCACACGTTATCCTCTGCAGGTTTTATTGCACACATTAAAAATACAAAATCACATTGAATATTTTTTTTCCTTTTAACAAAAACTAAACAAAGACACTTTATGGCACAAAATGCCCCCGGCAGGAGCCTGGATAGTGGACTGGAGGAGGAACGATAAGAGATCGGAAGCTACACGTGAGGAGAAGCCGTCATCGGTGAGACCACCTAGACACGACCCACTGACACGAGACAGAAGACGGGGGGGGGGGGGGGGGGGGAAAAAAAAAAAAAAAAAAAAATTTGATATAAAAAAAAAAAAAAAAAAATTTTGGGGGGGGGGGGGGGGGGGGCGGGGGGGGGGGGGGGGGGGGGGGGGGGGGGGGGGGGGGGGGGGGGAGGGGGCACCCGGGGGGGGGGGGGGGGGGTGTGGGGGGGGGGGGGGGGGGGGCCCCCCCCCCCCCCCCCCCCTACTAAAATAAAAAAAAACTCCCCTTTCCCCCCTTCCCCCAGCAAGGGGGGGGTTCCTTTTGGTGTCGGCGCCCCCCGCGCCCGGCGTGACACAAAAGCCAAAAAAAAAAAAAAAAAAAAAAAAAAAAAAAAAACAAAAAACTCCCCCTAACTTAATTTAAATAAAAAACCAAAAAAAAAAAAAAAAAAAAAAAAAAAAAAAAAAAAAAAAAAAAAAAAAAAAAAAAAAAAAAAAAAAAAAAAAAAACAAACCCAAAACCCAAAACAAAAAGCAGCCCTGCCTTAAAAGGACCACCAACACGTTCAGTGATTGCTCCAAACACAGGTGTGGGTGTTGATGAGGACAGGGGCGGTCAACTGCAGATAAGAAGAAAGACACCACCGACACCTTAAAAAGAGGGGGGGTGCTTGCCATCATTGTTTCTCTTCTGTTAACCATGGTTATCTCTAAAGAAACACGTGCAGTCACATTGCACTGCACAAAAATGGCCAACTGGGAAGAATATTGCAGCAGAAAGAGCACCCAGCAACAACACGCACATCAAGAACGTACAAGGAGAGAGGTATACAATTGGTGCCAAAAAGGCCCCGGGGGGCCCAGAAAAACCCGGAAGGGGGGGGGCCGGCCCCTAAAAGGGTTTCGGGGGGGGGGGGGGGCTGCCGGGGGGGGGGGGGGGGTGGGGGGGGGGGGGGGGGGGGGGGGGGGGGTGTGGGCGCGCGGGGGGGGGGGGGGGTGTGGGGGGGGGGGGGGGGGGGGGGGGGGGAAGAAAATTTATCTCCCAGAAAAAACATCAGGAAAAACTGATATTCTGCAAAAGGTACAGGGGGGGGGGGGGGGGGGGGGGGGGGAAAATCATTTGCTGGCTGTGATCCCCTTTTGATTGTTTGGAACATCTGGAAAACAGCTTATTCGGAGAAGAGGTGAGCGCACCACCACTGCCGATGCCAACGAAAGACCGAAACCATCCATGTGTGGGGTTGCTTCTCAGCCAAGGGATCGGCTCTCTCAAGTCTTGCCAAAAACACGGCCATGGATAAAGAATGGGTACCAGAATGTCCTCCAAGACAACTTCCCCCAACCGTCCAAGAGCAGGTACTTGGGGGTCAACAAGCCTTCCAGCATGATGGAGAACCTGCCAAAAAAAAAAGGTGATAACTAAATGGCTCAGGGAAAAAAATAGAGTTTGGGTCCATGGCCGGAAACCCCGAGATCTTAATCCCATTGAGAACTTGTGGTCAATCATCAAGAGAGGGGAAAACAAAAACCAAAAAACTGCCAAAATTACATTTTATAAATGACTAATCAGTCAGACCTTTATTGCCAGAATTGTTTGAGAGCATGCCAGGGAGAATTGCAGAGGTCCTGAAAAAAAAGGGTCAAAACTGCAAATATTGACTTGCTGCATTAACTCATTCTAACGTCAATATAACTTCTGTTACTCATAATATGAATGCATCTATTTCTGTATGTGATAAAACATCTGACAACACACTAAAAACCAGAGGGCAGCAGATCATGTGAAAATATAATATTTGTGTCATTCTCAAAACTTTTGGGAGTCCCATGACTTGTAAGGGTTGTTAATGGAAATTTGTGGAGAACCTTATAAGACTGAGGCCACACCTTGCAGTTTTTGTTGCAGATTTGAAGGACACCTGCGGCAAAATTTGCACCAAAGATGTATCTTTTCTGCAACATGTGACCTCTAAGTCTAAGATAGCTGCTTAGGTTATATTACGGTAGTTTCACCTCTGAAGAGGTTTGGTTCGGTTCAACACTTGCCATTTACCGAGGCTCATTTTGCCATATTTAGGTTGCATATTGTATATATTTGGCCCAAAAGTTTGACCCCTGTGTCTGGGCTCACTTGAGGGGTTCGGGTCCGTCCTTGGGATTGATGGGCTATAAAGACACAGAATAGTCACACATGACAGACTTGTTACAGAAACTTCTGAGACTCAGTTGACACAATGTGCGGGACTGATTGTAAGTGCAACAAATCTGCTGTGTGTGAACACACACTAAGTTCTCTTGCTCTGTCCATTAATTTAAGCCCTTTTTGACCCCCTTCTGGACCCCCCATAGACTTACCTGTTTAATGATTTGTTCAGCAGCTCTTCGTAGATTCATCACCCGGATTGGGATTGGGAAATTTGTTGCTGTCTAGACCCTGTATACAAAGACACCGATAACCTTAGTACATATCTACCGCATCACATTGTATGCGTATATAGAAACTGTAATGTCGTACTTATGTAATCACACTGGGGGCAATTTATCATCTAATCTACCCCAGGTTTTTGGTGTAAATGGGGGATAATGTGGCGCAACTCTGGGGCTCTTTCTTGTCCCGTGATGCATTACTTTGTTGAATCTGCGTCTTGCTCACCATTTTCTGAAAATATAGGCAGGGTGGGCCGGGGCAGAGACATCTCAGCCAGATATATATCCTTGTGTTATCATGTCCATTCTGGTATATGGGCACGTTTTATTAAAGGGCCAGAGCCCAGTCCACCAGATTTACTATAACACATGCTAGTGCCTGACTGGTGTAGATTTGAGATCAAGCGAACCCACATGTACTAGAATTAGTAAAAGGCTGGTCTTAATAAATTCTTGACTGCACTAGCAGAATAGTGAGCACAGCTCTGGAGTATAATACAGCATGTAACTCAGGATCAGTACAGGATAAGTAATGTAATGTATGTACACAGTGACTGTACCAGCAGAATAGTGAGCGCAGCTCTGGAGTATAATACAGGATGTAACTCAGGATCAGTACAGGATAAGTAATGTAATGTATGTACACAGTGACTGTACCAGCAGAATAGTGAGCGCAGCTCTGGAGTATAATACAGGATGTAACTCAGGATCAGTGCAGGATAAGTAATGTAATGTATGTACACAGTGACTGCACCAGCAGAATAGTGAGTGCAGCTCTGGAGTATAATACAGGATGTAACTCAGGATCAGTACAGGATAAGTAATGTAATGTATGTACACAGTGACTGCACCAGCAGAATAGTGAGCGCAGCTCTGGAGTATAATACAGGATGTAACTCAGGATCATTACAGGATAAGTAATGTAATGTATGTACACAGTGACTGCACCAGCAGAATAGTGAGTGCAGCTCTGGAGTATAATACAGGATGTAACTCAGGATCAGTACAGGATAAGTAATGTAATGTATGTACACAGTGACTGCACCAGCAGAATAGTGAGCGCAGCTCTGGAGTATAATACAGGATGTAACTCAGGATCAGTACAGGATAAGTAATGTAATGTATGTACACAGTGACTGCACCAGCAGAATAGTGAGCGCAGCTCTGGAGTATAATACAGGATGTAACTCAGGATCATTACAGGATAAGTAATGTAATGTATGTACACAGTGACTGCACCAGCAGAATAGTGAGCACAGCTCTGGAGTATAATACAGGATGTAACTCAGGATCAGTACAGGATAAGTAATGTAATGTATGTACACAGTAACTGCACCAGCAGAATAGTGAGCGCAGCTCTGGAGTATAATACAGGATGTAACTCAGGATCAGTACAGGATAAGTAATGTAATGTATGTACACAGTGACTGCACCAGCAGAATAGTGAGCGCAGCTCTGGAGTATAGTACAGGATGTAACTCAGGATCAGTACAGGATAAGTAATGTAATGTATGTACACAGTGACTGTACCAGCAGAATAGTGAGTGCAGCTCTGGAGTATAGTACAGGATGTAACTCAGGATCAGTACAGGGTAAGTAATGTAATGTATGTACACAGTGACTGCACCAGCAGAATAGTGAGTGCAGCTCTGGAGTATAATACCCAGCATGCTCTAACAGCCTGACAGACATAAAGCCCTTCTTCATTGCTATATTATACAAAGTCATCTAATAATAATAATGGTATCATCATCTACCGTGCTCTTCTTGTCCCTTACCTGACCCTTGATTTTGGGACTGTTGGATTTGAGAGAAACTTCCACCACTTGTGCCTCCTTGATGTACTGAACCTCCACCGGAGACTTGGATGTTTTGTGAGAATCCGCCTCCAGTTCCTCCACCACCTCCACTACTTATTGATCCATGGGATTGGGAGATCTGTGAGAACCCTCCTCCAGTTCCTCCAATGCTGACAGATCCTCCAGAACCGCCACCAGTTCCTCCAGATCCGCCACCATGGGTTTGTGATATTTGGGAGAACCCTCCACCTGTTCCGCCTGTACCACCTGTTCCACCAATATTTCCAGACCCTCCAGAATGGGTTCCTTGACCAACTGTGAAGAAATTGAGATTCAGTGATTTCCTGGGTAGCATATAGGTCTCAATAATATACTTCAAAAATTTTAGCTGTGTTTTTACTCCAGATTTACAGGTAAATCGCATGTAAGGGGTGAAATTGTCCCCAGACAATTATGAATGTTGTCCTTGGAGTCTCCATGGGGGTTGGACTCCACCTCATTTGAGACTTGTAAGTGGTGATGTCACTATGCCCTTTTGATGATGTGGTCAGTGATACGGCTAGCTTGTCACTAGGCCACCGAGGAAACCTTGTCAGGAAAGTGTTGGCCCTTTGACTTGCTGGCCAGCATTGTCTCTCGTGAAGAGGGAAAGGAGGGTCCCCTATAAAACCCATCATTTTATTTCAGTGGGGTGCATGCTCTGTGTTGTGTAATGATCCCCAGGCAAGGAGGACAGTGCAAGTCGATCAATTCTGTGGTGGCTGCTGCGGCAGGAATATGCCCGGGAGTCTTCTCCTACACCAAAGAAGACTAGAGCACCTGCAATGGTGGGAGAAGGCATGGTGCCGTAGTGCCAAGTGTGTACCCTTCTGGGGCCAAAGCAGAGAAGACCCAGCCTGTGAGAAAAATATAGATTGTGCCCCAGAGAAGGTACATGGGAGGAGAGGGAGACTTCCTCCCTGCAGACTAGCCCATAGGAAAAGGCCGCCATGCAGACCAAGTCCGAACAACCAGGCCGCAGACCAGGCCCAACATCTATCAGGAACTATAAACACATTACATTCAGTGATCTGTACTAGATATATAAGGAAAACCTCTACGTCAGGGATCAGCTATTGTGACATTACATTTCTCTGCTTGGCCGGCTGTTCTCAGAAATCTCACAGAAGTGACTGGAGCAGGCTGGGAGTTGTAGTGTCACAAGGGCTGGAGTGCTGATCCCTGCTCTAGTTGATGGTGGACCATACACTATGAAATAGATCCTTCCTCCATTTTAAGAACATACTTCCAGAGCTTCACTAGGATCCTTACTTTGCTGATTCTTTTTATCACATCCTGGGGACACGGGAACATCCTTTGGGTTTACTCCAGCTGAAAAAGAAAACCCCAAAAACATTAAACTGGAAAACCAGTAAATCAAAAATACATTCTCTAAATGTTACTATTGATGTAGGCTCGGCATTGCAACGTCTTAAAGGAACAGACATGTCAGTGCACACTGAGAGCTCTAAACGACCCTAAAAGAACTGAATTTTGGGATGTGTATTGCGCGGTGCTACTAAACTGGACTTAGATTACAGAAGATCCCAGTGGGTCCTAACATTGGGATACAGACACCAATGGCGGCAATTATGTGGCCATTGGAGAGGTCCTTGTCACTCCTAGTTCTGTATGACATTGCACAGCAAGAAACAGTGCAGTTCTCCCTTCTCCAGAGGAATTATGGTATCGTGCAAATGTTTTAGGCAGGCTTGGAAAAATGCAACAATGTAAGAACACTTTCATAGAAGATTATCCTGCAGCGGCACAACAACCCCAAACATAAGCCAATGGGGCATATTAATAAAGACTGGCGTTACTCACGCTAGTCTTCATAGCCCCGGAGCTGGCGAAGGGTACGCTTAATGTCCATCAGGCTGTGCGTATGGGGGAAATATACGACAGCTTGTAAGGGCTGTACGTTTGCCCAATCATTTATGCTAGATTTCTGATATACTTTCTGATATTTTTGCATGTTTTACACAAAAAATTTGCAACTTTTTGTAAGCCAGCTTTCTGGGGCATAATCTGTCCCATCGTCTTTAAGAACTATCTTCGGTGTAAAGAACTAGAAGTCCTGGAGGTGATGATAGTGATGGTCCGGCCCCCACAAATACAGTCCTGATCTCATCATCATCCAGTCTGTCTGGGATGACATGAAGAGACAGACGGATTGGAGCAAGCAACATCCACAGAAGATCTGTGCTTAGTTCTCCAAGATGGCGGCGGGAACAACCTCCCTGCCCAGTTCTGCCAAAAACTGTAAGTACCGAGAAGGCAAAGGGCAAAGGTCACACCAAATATTGATGGGATGTATATTTCTATTTTCTTTATTCACTTAGTTTGTTGTTGTTAACGAACAAAATTATTAACTCTTCTATTCCTGAAAGCATTTTCACTTTGTAGCATTTTCCCATGCCTGCCTAAAACTTTTGCACATTACTGTATGCTGTTAGCAAACAAGGGGTGTAGACCTTGACTAAAGGTCACAGAAAGAATATGAATGGGATATGAACATCTCTGTGTCCTGGATGGTAAAATACAACACCATAATTTCTGGTTCTTATCATCTCTTCCTCTATATAGACCACAAAATATAAGCACAATATCAAAACAAGACGTTTTCTGACTTTGTGACTCTAAAATAATGTAATGGAGACAAGTGTCAGATGCGACTCTCAAAAATATTAGCCAATCTCCCATATTTCTCAAGATTCCATACACAGGAGTGATCTCTACTGGTGCCATGACGTCTATAGACACGTTCCGTACAGTATCGGACTGGCCCACCAGAGTACTACAGGATCTTCTGATAGGCCCAGACTCTAACACAATAATGGTCCAGCAGAAGACATCCCAATATGAGGGATACTATGGTCTATTTCTAAGGCGTTGTTGGAGAGTTGACCCTCCTGAATCAATGTATCTGTTGGACCCAAGGAACCTCAGTCCAACACAGGTTCCCTACGTAGCCAGGAACTCTGCTAGTGTCATGGAGGCCATAGCAGGAGACAACAATAACTATGAAGTCTTCAGCCTCTCCTTGTAGAGGGCAAAATAGTATTAGGGTAATGTGTATAATTGTGAAAGGCTTGGGGTAGAAACCCTGAAAACATAAATTATTAATTATTTTGTGTATATTTACCTGGTAGCTTCATAGAGCTTGTTGAACTACCACCAGATATACTGGAACCAGCGCCAAGGGAACTTCCAACACCAACACTACTTCCACCTTGAAACTGCTGTCCAGATCCACCAGCAATGACTACAACGCCAGGTCTTCCAGGGAATGCCCCACCACTTCCTCCACCGAATGAGCCACCACTTCCTCCACCGAATGAGCCACCACTTCCTCCACCGAATGAGCCACCACTTCCTCCAGCAAATGACCCTCCACTTCCACCAGAGAATGAGCCTCCACCAGATGATTGAGAAAGTGAACCACCTCCGGAGCTCTGGCTAAATGAGCCTCCAACTCCTCCAGAGAATGAGCTTCCACCTCCTCCTGAGAATGAGCTTCCACCTCCTCCAGAGAATGAGCTTCCACCTCCTCCAGAGAATAAGCCTCCACCTCCAGAGCTCTGGCTAAATGAACCTCCACCAGTTCCTTGGCCTGGGACAATTTTACCTGGTACGACAATGACGTTATGTATAGAAGAGCTTCCACCCCCAACTGCTGATACACTACTGGAACTAGACGATGAACCGCTCTGCACAAAAGAGCCTCCACCTATTCCAACGACGCTTCCTCCACGTGGTGGGACAAATTGACTTGATCCAACATTGACAACGTTCAGATGTGAAGAACTACCACCTGTGCCTCCACCAGTTGAAATGAATTGTGAGCCTCCTCCTCCACCTCCTCCAGAACTACTGTGGACAAATGCTCCTCCACTGCCACCTCCACCTCCTCCAGAGCTACTGTGGACAAATGCTCCTCCACTGCCACCTCCACCACTACCTCCTCCACCACTACCTCCTCCTCCACCTCCACCCCTCCTCCACCTCCACCACCTCCTCCACCTCCACCAGCTGCCCAGGAGCCGCCACCACTTTGTATGCTGCCTCCTTGGATAACTGTGTTGGTTTGTATCAACTGGGAGCTACTTCCACCACTTGAAGAACCGCTCATAGACACTCCTGAAGAGCCGGATTGACCTGAAAGAACAAAAGGAAAAGCCGTGAAGTGATCCTTGATGAATCAACAATTACTCAAGTATGCTATCTTCAATGGCCTCTCATTTTGAGAAACTTTGCAAAAACCTTAGTTATATGATCTTCTGACCTTCACATGGAGAGCTGTATTCACAATTCTGTTTGCTTTTATAGCTTCCTAGGTATATGGTCTTATCTCGTAACACCCCCTGCTGATTCAGTGTCTGGACAAAGTTTTGTCTACATATGGTAGCCTGAAATTTGATTTCGTCATGCCTAATAGACCAGCAGAATTCTGAATACAGCTCTGGATGGGACTGAAATAACTCAAGCTGTTCAAGAATAACACATTTGCATATACATGAATAAGATGCGACAGAACCTCCGGTCCTTCATGATGTCAATTACACTGCCAGATCCAATCCTGACTCTATGTGCGTGTCCTCTCTATACGGCTCATCTCACCATGAATGGCCCATCGTCATAGTAATGGACATATCATGTAGTTGTCTAGGAGGGACTGATAATGGTAGAATGTGTACGGCTCTGCCAATGATGACCAAAACACCCACCAGAAGAGGCGCTGGAAATCTGGATGTAGCCTGGTTTCCCATCACATACAGCGAATGCCGCAAGGGGATCTGCAGAAAACGGAGAAGAAAGTGAAAAATAGTGAATGGGTTCTAATAATATACTAAAGAAATATTGAAAAAAACACCATCTATGTCTGTCAATACTATCTATCTATCTATCTATCTATCTATCTATCTATCTATCTATCTATCTCATATCTATCTATCTATCTATCTATCTATCTATCTATCTATCTTATATCTATCTATCCCATATCTATCTATCTATCTAGCTCATATCTATCTATATATCTATCTATCTCATATCTATCTATCTACCTATCTATCTATCTATCTATCTCATATCTATCTATATATCTATCTATCTCATATCTATCTATCTATCTATCATATCTATCTATCTATCTATCTCTATCTATCTATCTATCTATCTATCTATCTATCTCATATCTATCTATCTATCTATCTATCTCATATCTATCTATCCCATATCTATCTATCTATCTAGCTCATATCTATCTATATATCTATCTATCTCATATCTATCTACTCCCATATCTATCTATCTATCTATCTATCTATCTATCTATCTATCTCTATCTATCTATCTATCTATCTATCTATCTATCTATCTATCTATCATATCTATCTATCCTATCTATCTATCTATCTATCTATCTATCTATCTATCTCATATCTATCTATCTATCTATCTATCTATCTATCTATCTATCTATCTATCTATCTGTATATCTATCTCATATCTACAATCTATCTTGTATATTCAGCTTACCATCTCTATGTCTATCTATCTATCTACCTTCTATCTATCTATGTATAATAAAAATTGAATATTCAGCTTACCACTTATGTCTTTCTACAGGCCAGTAATACTTGTTACCTACCTGAAGGACCAGACAGTTGGTGGTTCGGGCTCCTGCAAAACTGCTGTGCAGCGGAATCTGCAAAGAAAACAACTAGCATGAAGTATATGGCTTTACATAACTGTGTGTGTGTATATATATATATATATGTATATATACTACTGTGCAAAAATTTTAGGCAGGTCCTGATCTCAACATCATCCAGTCTGGGATTGGTGAGGTAAGAATTGATTCTTTTACCTTTTTAACCTATTGTGAGCCCTTGGACCCTTTTAAGGTTCACAAATCCAGAATATTTCATTATTTGGTATTCGTGACGTGAATTTTGCAAAATTAATCAACTCCACAGAATTTCTAGAAAAATAGAGATGTATTTGGGAAGCCTCCAAATAATGTTGCAAAATATAATTGTGGCTTTCTATTTCCAGACTGCTACACTGTGTGCTCGCCACTGACAGTGATCGATCGACTGCTGCAATAATTCTGCCAAGTTCCTGTAGTCTATAATGTTAACCCAGTCAGGTCCAGATTGTCTGGATATTTTTGTGTAATTTTATTAATATATATATTTTTGTAGCTAGAGGAAAATCATAAAGGTTCATAGA
This sequence comes from Leptodactylus fallax, assembly GCA_947044405.1. NCBI lineage: Eukaryota > Metazoa > Chordata > Amphibia > Anura > Leptodactylidae > Leptodactylus > Leptodactylus fallax. Next base: position 5,475,995 of record CAMRHE010000113.1, read on the forward strand.
TGATACAAAGTGTTTAAAAACAAAGTAAAACTGAGAGATTCTAATTTTTAGATTTTTTTTTTTTTTGCAGGAAGGCAATTTTTTCATTTTAAAATTTAAATGATAAATTTAAAAAAAAATTTTATTCCACATGTTGTTTAAAAAATCTGAAGAAAATGTACAGGAAAACCAAAGCTATGCAAACTACACAATAAAATAGAAATAAGCTACATAAATCATACAAAATATGTAATTTTTTATTTTTTTTTTACTTTTACTTTTTTAAATGTCATACGTGAAATTTTGAGAAAACCATACACTATATAAAGCCATCATACACTGGCAGTTATGGTCTTCTACCAGCACCCTTAGCTTGCATATATCTCTATCTATCTATCTCATATCTATCTATCTATCTATCTATCTATCTATCTATCTATCTATCTACCTCATATCTATCTATCTATCTCATATCTATCTATCTATCTATCTATCTATCTACCTCATATCTATCTATCTATCTATCTATCTCATATCTATCTATCTATCTCATATCTATCTATCTATCTCATATCTATCTATCTCATATCTATCTATCTATCTATCTATCCCCTATCTATGTATCTATCTCATATCTATCTCATATCTATCTATCTATCCCCTATCTATCTATCTATCTATCTATCTATCTACCTCATATCTATCTATCTATCTCATATCTATCTCTCTCATATCTATCTATCTATCTATCTCATATCTATCTATCTATCTATCTGTCATCTATCTCATATCTATCTATCTATCTATCTATCTATGTCATATCTATCTATCTATCTATCTCTATCTATCTATCTATCTAATATCTATCTATCTATCTGTCATCGATCTCATATCTATCTATCTATCTCATATCTATCTATCTATCTATCTCATATCTATCTATCTATCTATCTATCTATCTCATATCTATCTATCTCTCTCTCTCATATCTATCTATCTCATATCTATCTATCTATCTATCTCATATCTATCTATCTCATATCCATCTATCTATCTATCTAGCTATCTATCTACCTCATATCTATCTCTCTATCTCATATCTATCTATCTCTCTCATATCTATCTATCTATCTATCTCATATCTATCTATCTATCTATCTATCTATCTATCTCATATCTATCTATCTATCTATCTCATATCTATCTATCTCATATCTATCTATCTCATATCTATCTATCTATCTATCTATCTATCTACCTCATATCTATCTCTCTATCTCATATCTATCTATCTCTCTCATATCTATCTATCTATCTATCTCATATCTATCTATCTATCTATCTATCTATCTATCTATCTCATATCTATCTATCTATCTCATATCTATCTATCTCATTCTATCTATCTATCTATCTATCTATCTATCTCATATCTATCTATCTATCTCATATCTATCTATCTATCTCATCTATCTATCTATCATCTATCTATCTATCTATCTATCTATCTATCTATCTCATATCTATCTATCTCTCTATCTATCTCATATCTATCTATCTCCACCTCCTATCTATCTATCTATCTATCTATCTATCTATCTACCTCATATCTATCTCTCTATCTCATATCTATCTATCTCTCTCATATCTATCTATCTATCTATCTCATATCTATCTATCTATCTATCTATCTCATATCTATCTATCTATCTCATATCTATCTATCTATCTCATATCTATCTATCTATCTCATATCTATCTATCTATCTATCTATCTATCTATCTATCTATCTCATATCTATCTATCTATCTATCTCATATCTATCTATCTATCTCATATCTATCTCTCTATCTACCTCATATCTATCTATCTATCTATCTATCTATCTATCTATCTATCTATCTATCGTGTATCTTGAGAATCAAAGGTCAGAAAAGATTGAAAATTGCATCAGCTCCCCCCTATCAGCTCTGGGACTATATTACATTTGACAATAAGGTATTCACATTTTAACATATAAGGACTATCTACAATGTGTCCCACAGCGCAGTCATCATGGCTACACGCCCTATCACACCCTTACGGTAAATCAATAATTTGCTGCCTAAGCACATATTAGGGAAAACGCCCTTCAAAGATGCCAACCACACCATGTCATGAGTTGTTCTGACCAGTATCCAGAAGTACCAAGGAGACTCATGGGTAAGATCTTATATAAGCAGGTCTAATAGAAGCTTGGGTTCATAAAAAGTCACTTCTTGTAACTTTGAAACCCTAAAGAAAGTCACTTCATACCACTTTAACCTTAAAGAAAGTCAATCCATGCTATTTTAACCTTAAAGAGAATCACTTTGTGCAACTTTAACCTTAAAGAGCATCACTTTGTGCAACTTTAACCTTAAGAGCATCACTTACTCTAACTTTAACCTTAAAGAAAGTAACTTCTTGCAATTCTATCCCTAAACAAAATCACTTCATGCAACTTTAACCTTAAAGAAATTCACTTCTTGTATTCTTAACCTTAATGAAAGCCACTTCATGCAACTTTGTAGGTTGCAGGTCCTAACTGTAGGTTGTATACGTCAGTGTATTCCTATGGGTCTGGGTGTTGTGCATTGTTGCTGTACGTGCTGGGGCTCATTATATAGCTGAAGCCAATAACTCAGCACCATGGACAGAGCTTTGTCTTATTCCAGCTGGTGACAATCCCTGACATAGTTTGCACATAACATTCTTATCATGTTCCTTTATAGTGAATACGGGGATTTATACATTTAATTATTTAACAAAATGTGGTAACTGGAAAATTCTATATCTGTATCTATAGAGATATATAAAAAAAACATTTATACAATAAAAAATTCAATCCAAATTCTATAAAAAAGGGCAAATGGCTCTGCTTGAAAATAATGTAAGGAAGAACAGTGTCTATATTGTACTCATTGTTTTTTAAAATGAAAAAAGACAAACTAAATTTTACAAAAAAAATACAAAACTAATTTTTTTTTTTTACAAAAATAAAGCACAAATCTTGCTAAAATTGGTTACAGAATATTGTGTATAGTAAATTTGAAATGCACATATTTGTTTTTCCAGCAGTAAAACAGTGTAATGCTCTGAAAGTCATATAAACATACGTGAATATAAAAAACTAAATCAGTCACTTGGGCTCAATAGTAAAAAAAAAAATAATAATAATTTTTAACCAATTGTTTTATATGCTTTGTATAATAGCAAAAGCATTAAAATAAACATATAAAATAAAAATAATAAGAACAACAATGATAACAATACTATCAACAACAATGATAACAATAATAATAAATAATAATAATAATAATAACAACTGATACTAATGAATAATAGTTATAATAAAAATAATAATAATAATGATGATGATGATGAAATAATAATAACAATAATAATGAAAAATAATAATACTGACTAATGAATTATACTAATTATACTACTACTAATAATAATTAAATAATAATAACAATGATAAATACTATTACTAATTAATAATGCTAACAATAAAACTAATAATAAAATAATAATGAAATATATAATGAAATAATAATAATAGAATTATTAATACTACTATTAGTAATGAATAATACTAATGATAAAAATAATAAAATAATAATGAACACTACTAATAATATAATAATAATAATAATAATAATAATACATTATACTAATAATTATGATACGGATAATAATGAAACAATAATAATGATGATGATAAATACTACTACTATATGAATAATACTACTACTAACAATAGTAATAATAACAATAGTAATAATAATAATAATAATAATAAATACTAATTATACTACTACTACAGTACAGTAATAATAGTACAGTAATAAAATGATAACATAGAATAGCAATAATAATTCTAATACTACTACTACTGATAATAATAATAATAATTAATACTAATTATTATACTAATTCTACTACTAATAATAATAATAATAATACTAATAAAATAATAATAAGAATCAATAGTAATAAAATAACAAATACTACTACTGATGATGATGATGATAATGAAGATTAATGAGAATAATAATGGAAAATAATAATATTGTATTTATTAATAATAATAATAATAATAATAATAATAACAATAATAATAACAAGAAAAATAATAGAATTTGTTACATTTTGTTATATGCTTAGTATAGTAGAAATGGAAAAAAATAAAAATGTTATACTCTGAGGTTACTGATGCAAATACTATGGCTAGGTTTTTTTTTTCACCCTTTATTATTTAATACTTATATAATTTTGCATATGTGTCCCCCATTTTATGTTATATACCCCTTATACTTACTGCAGATACATAGCGCTACAGTCCAGCACAGGACGGCCCTGATGTGACCAGACCTGCTCATCCTGGTGTTTGGACGTCACCTTTTTGTACCAGCACAGGATCTCATCTTCACCAAGCCAGTGTCATATATAGAGCTGGCTCGGTGGGAGGAGACGCTGCATCTGTTGGTTTGGCTTGTATCCTGGGATGAGCCTGACAAAGCATGCCTCATGAGGGTGTGAGAGGTGCTCAGGGAGCTGACACCCATGGGTGCGACTGTTTATGGCTCTGCTTTTATTTCCATCCCAAAACAAGCAACCCAGCAGTTATAGGGTGGAGATTCTTGTGATTCATTCGTCCTACAGATGCTACTTTCTCCCCCTCCTTGTCCTCTTCTGCATCCCTCTCTTATCACCTTATCAATCTTCCTTATTTAGTGTCAATCAGTCTTGTTGTTTCTAAATAACAGTTTCGGTTACTTTTTTTTTATTTTTGCATTTCTTGTTTTATATTATCCTTATTGTCCTTGCTTATCCTTGTCTTTGTTCCTTTCAATAGTATTTTTTATTCTATTTTGTTTCTTTATTTTGCCTTTTACTTGAGACTCGGTTCACATCTGCGTTCGGGCCATTCCGTTCCCCTCGTCCTGTAAGCAGCGCTTTTCTCTCCGCATTTTTCATGTGGAAACAGAGCGGAAACCACATGGACCCTGTTATAGTCTATGGGGTCCATGGGTTTCCTAAGGTAACTGCTTTTTTATGCGGATTAGATTTCCATTCAAGGGGTCCCCAAGCAGACTCCCCAAATGGAAACCCAAACGCAGATGTGAACTGGGCCTTAGTAAAATATCCATTCAATTGCAGATAAATTTTATTATTTATTTTTTTTATATCTTTCTCTTTTTGATTCCATTATAGAAATTAGTATTTGGATTGTCTAATTGTTAGGCAGGGTTCACACTACCATTAGATGTCCGTTATTATAGTGTCCGTTAAAAAAAAAAAAAATGGACACCTATCATAACGGACATTAACGGACACTAACTGATGTTACTTAGAGATGAGCGAATCGAAGCTGACGAAGTGGAATTCGATCCGAATTTCAGGAAATCTTCGATTCGCATCGAATCCGGATTTCCTCACTCTTCGTGGTATTGAATCGCATTTTAAACTAAGGACATGTTGGAATAGCTATAGGCTATTCTACTCCTACCTTTGCCGTTGCATCACGCCCACTGCAATGTCCTGGTCGTCCTAGCTCGTGTAGTAAAAGAATCAAAATGGCCACCGGGCATGCGCAGAGCTGCTCGGAATAGAATCAAGATGGCCGCCAGACATGCGCAGAGCTGCTCAGAATAGAATCAAGATGGCCGCCAGACATGCGCAGAGCCGCTCGGAATAGAATCAAGATGGCCGCCGGACATGCACAGAGCTATCTTTATCCTATTCCTACACGAGCGGCTCTGCGTATGTCCGGTGGCTATCTTGATTCTATTCCGAGTGACTCTGCGCATGTTCGGCGGCCATCTTGATTCTATTCCGAGCGACTCTGCGCATGTCCGGTGGCCATCTTGATTGTATTCCGAACAGCTCTGTGCATGTTGGGCGGCCATCTTGATTATATCCCATACAAGACCGTTTCTGCACATGTCTGGCGGGCATCTTGATTCTATTCCGAGCGACTCTGCGCATGTCCGGTGGCCATCTTGATTGTATTCCGAGTGGCTCTGTGCATGTTGGGCGGTCATCTTGATTATATCCCATACAAGACCGTTTCTGCGCATGTCTGGCGGCCATCTTGATTCTATTCCGAGCAGCTTTGCGCATGCCCGGTGGGCCAGGACATCGCAGGGGGTGTGATGCAAAGGTAGGAGTAGAATAGCCTTTCTAAAGGCTATTCCGACGTGTCCTTAGTGTAAAATGCATATCCCCATATCCCCAGGCTCTCTTCAGCCAGGAAAATAGCTGTTTGTAATGTGATTCGCCGCAAAGTAATTCGGATCGAAGCGAATTGTTTTGGGAAATTCGACGAAGCTGCCGAATCAAATTTTTTTGAGAAATTCGCTCATCTCTAATGTTAATGTGTCCATTTTTTTAACTGATCCATTTAATGGACACATCAGCATCAGTTAGTGTCAGCTACTGTCCGTTAGTGTCCGTTTTTATACTATCCGTTTTTTGCTGCTTTTTTTTTTTGTTTCTGCTTTCTGAGCATGTGCAGAAAAAAAAAAAGGACAGTAATAACGGACAGTATAACGGACACCCATCCGTTACTTTCCGTTACCCATAGACTTTAATGTTAAAAAATAACGGACGCTTGACATCTGTCATGAAACGTTTTTTTTTTTTAATGAAGACAAAAGTATTGCATGTGACATGTGACGGATTCTCCATGTATTTCTGTATAAGAATGTAAAAAATGTTTTTAAAAAAAAGGAAAAAAACACAATACGGCCAAAGTAAATGGTTTTCTTCCATTTCTGTATATTTATAGACTATTGTCAGCTGTATCTACTGTATCTACACTATATATACACTTTAGTATTGGGCCAAGCTTTTAGGACATCTCATTCTAAATTCCTAGATATTGATATGGAGTTGCTCCTCACTTTCTTTGAGTCTTTCAGGAAAGGTTTCGAAAAGATTTTGGAGGTGTCTGTGGGAATTTTTGCCCATTCTCAAAGAGCTTATGTGAGATCAGACCCTGACGTTGGATAAGATGACCCGGCTCACAGTCTCTGTTCTGGTTCATCCTTTGGGTGTTGGATGGGGTTGAGGTCAGAGCTCTGTGTGTGGACAGTCAAGTTCTCCAACAAGAAAACCATCAACGCGTTTTTATGGACCTTGCTTTGGGGCACAGTCATGCTGGGACAAAAAACAAAGCCTTCCCCAAACTGTTCCTACAAATTTGGAAGCGACAATTGTCCAAAAAGTCTTGGCCTGCTAAAGCATTAGGATTTCCATTCACTGGAACTAAGGCGCCCAGGCTGACCACACCGCTCCATCTGATGCTTGGCATTGTGCTCGGTGATATACGGCTTGCAGGCAGTTCCCTGGCCATGGACACCCACACCATGAAGCTCCCGGTTTGCACAATGTTTGTGCTGATGGTAATGCCAGAGAAGGTCGGTGACTCTACAGCGATTGAGTCAGCAGAGGGTTGGCCACATTTACACACTCGGCACCTCGCTCTGTAACATTACGTGGCCTCTCTGTACTTTGTGGTTCATTTGCTGCGGTGCCTTCCACTTTTTAATAACAGGTGATGGTGGAATATCTAGAAGGGAAGACATTTCAGGAAGTGACTATTACAGGACCGGGCAGGATTCAGTGACCTCCAGAGAACCGGCCATCGTGTCACTAATGGTTGTAAAGGCGACTGTGAGGCGAGGGCCCGGACGTTTCTTCTAACCATTCTCCTTATTCCCATCTGTCTCTTTCCTTTATTTTTTCCACAAGGATTGGATTTAGGGTCTAAATATTTGTTGCTGTCTCCTCTTGATATAATGCTACAAAGTGCTCTAAAAATCCTCCCCTAAACCAAACCCAAGCGCGATATTCATATCACTCCTATTTATTGTCTATTATTCTCTCTTCATATTTTTCTATTGATTTACTGATATTTTCCTCTCATCTATCACAATGTATACAGTATATTGCTCAAGATTTGGCTTAGTTGGCATTAGAAGTACATGAGATGACAACTAACCTGTATCCCTGTGTCCTCCAATAACCAGCATGTCTCATATGGTCTGTACCACACCTATAATCCATCCAAGATAAATACTCACCCAAATATATGATATGTATTATATAAGACATCTATCTATCTATCTCATATCTATCTATCTATCTATCTATCTATCTATCTATCTATCATCTGTATCTATCTATCTATCTATCTATCTATCTCATATCTATCTATCTATCTATCTATCCATCCATCCACTATCTATCTATCTATCTATCCATCTATCTATCTATCTATCTATCTATCTATCTCATCTATCTATCTATCTTATCTATCTATTTATCTATCTATCTCATATCCATCTATATATCTATCTATCTATCTCATATCTATCTATCTATCTATCTATCTATCTTCTCATATATATCTATCTCATCTATCTACTGTATCTATCTATCTATCTCATATCCATCTATATATCTATCTATCTCATATATATCTATCTCATCATCTATCTATCTATCTATCTATCTCATATCTATCTATCTATCTATCTATCTATATGTATCGTATCTTTCTATGTATGTCATATGTGAAGAAGAAGGAAAATAATAAATATCTTATAAGACACGGGGTTTTCCTCTGCTCCATCATACTTGGTGTTCTTATACGGTTTTCACGCAGCTTTTCTTGACTCTTTAATAGAAGATCCACCTATATATTCCCTTGTATACGGTATATTTTTATATTCCTTGCTCTGTAATGCACTCATGGAGAGTCATCTCTATAAAGCCACATAAATGATATGTCACCATGCGTGACATATACAGTAGGAGACGTCCGGCCTCGCTGTACATTATATCATAGATTATTATAGCGGGCCCTGAAACTCATAAAGCCTGAGCCATAGACAGCTAGTTTCTTAGAAGAACTCACAGAAGCTTTTACTAGTCCTCATTCCAAATTATATCCCTATAAAATATCCCATATATTATATGTGATTATTATAGTCATGAGCGATTATATAGCTATAGTATCACACATGTCATTGTCCTGGTGACTCAGGTGCTAGACATGGCGGGGAGTCATTATTATGGTGTAGGGCTATGACAGTGTATGGAGTCAGGTCTCTGCTACTGTTCACACTGAGCTAGAGGGAGCAAAGACATCCGGACATAGCCGGCGGCGAGCTGTCACTTGTCGCCTGCCGTGACTATATCACATCAAGGTGTTAATGTGAAGGTGACCAAATCTAAGAAGTGCATAGACATGACCTGCACTGTTGTCACTGGTGGCTCATTGGGGCCACGGCTCAGTACTACTATATCAGGAGGCCCCCGGTAATCCTATCTATATTACAGCCAGTCATAATACTTCGTGCATCTCCTTTGATCACTTCCCCAATACTTGTATTCTGTGTGAAATAGCAATTTTGGAGTTGTTACTTGTCCACCATCAACATGTACAGTATATGGATGATGCGTCTCCTCTTCTCTGTCCTATAGGATCTAGTTCCATCCCCGGCAGTGAACATTACAGATCTGACAGATATTCTGTGCATTATTCATAGAGTTGTCAGGACGTCACAGGCGTCAGAGGTTCAGGCGGGTGCAGAACATGACAGGACTGTGTGGGAAATCCTATTGTTTAGGAATCCAGTGAACATTACCCGGAGATTATTAGGAGCTCAATGATGGTTGTCCGTGATATAATAATGTCAGTCTTTGTGTAGATTGCAGGAAAAAAATCTGATATGATTAAGGTCTCCATGGCAGGCCTAGTAAATGTGAGCCATAGTAAACGTGAACATATCCCGGTCATATACACTTACAGATATGTGGATATACAGGGGCAGATTTCTATACACAGTATTATCCTCCATAGTGGCCCCTGCACACAGTATTATCCTCCATAGTGGCCCCTGCACACAGTATTATCCTCCATAGTGGACCCTGCACACAGTATTATGTCCCATAGTGGCCCCTGCACACGGTATTATGTCCCATAGTGGCCCCTGCACACAGTATTATCCTCCATAGTGGCCCCTGCACACAGTATTATCCTCCATAGTGGCCCCTGCACACAGTATTATGCTCTATAGTGGCCCCTGCACACGGTATTATGTCCCATAGTGGCCCCTGCACACGGTATTATGTCCCATAGTGGCCCCTGCACACATTATTATCCTCCATAGTGGCCCCTGCACACAGTATTATCCTCCATAGTGGACCCTGCACACAGTATTATGTCCCATAGTGGCCCCTGCACACGGTATTATGTCCCATAGTGGCCCCTGCACACAGTATTATCCTCCATAGTGGCCCCTGCACACAGTATTATGCTCTATAGTGGCCCCTGCACACGGTATTATGTCCCATAGTGGCCCCTGCACACGGTATTATGTCCCATAGTGGCCCCTGCACACATTATTATCCTCCATAGTGGCCCCTGCACACGATATAATATTATAACTTTTATAATATTCCAATTGTCACCACTCTCTAGCTATTATTATCCTGTGGGGTCTTCAGACCCCAGAGTATAATAAGCGGAGGTCCAAGAGAGGTGACAAACATAAAAAACAATGTTACTCACTTTTTCCTGCTCTCCGCAGCCCCTCTGTTCTCTTTGGGCGCTTCTTCCTGACGTCAGCGACTGCTGATTGGGTCTCAAGGGTCACGTCGTGTCATTATGCATAATGACGTCGGACGTGACCCCTGAGGCCCTATCAGCGGTCTCTTACATCAGGCAGAAGCGCCCAAAGAGCACACAGCGGCTGCAGATCCAGGGAAGGTGAGTTAACATTGTTTTTTATGTTTGATCACCTCCCTGGGGCTCCGCTTAGTATACTCTGGGGTATGAAGAGACCCCACAGGATAATAATAGCAGTTTCGTTTTGGACGTGTTTGGTCTGATCGAAACTGCTGGGTGAGGACTCCGCTCCCCGTGCCAGGGAAATAAGCCTCGCGTGCCACTCTTGGCACGCGTTCCGGGGGTTGCCGACCCCTGATGTATACAGTGGCCATGTTCTGCTCTTATTTTAGGCTGATAGACTTGTCATCTCCTCCCTGGAGCTTATCATTGAAGACCTGGATGTTGAAAACATAAATGACTGAGAGAATTATGAGCGTTGAGCAAAGAGACTGAGGAGCACAAAAATTTAGAACAAGCAGATGCCAATAACATGGAAGAGCGCCAGTGAACAGGCCATGTCGGAGGGGAAGTGTTGTCAGGAGCATTCAGGACCTGGTGTCATCTCGGAGCTCTGTACCCTGCCGAACATCTTCCATCACTGTCCAAATGACTCATCTTCCTGCAGAACTGGCTCCACAGCTCCATTGGATTTGGCCCCATCTCACCCCCTGATGCCTACCGCATGAGGAGACCAAGTTGCACCCTGCAGCTTTTCAGATCTACCTGTAAGTAATATCTTGCTCAGGGTTCCTGCCCCATGTATACATATGTGGGAGATATTATGGTCATTGCCACGTTATGTTGTTATAGGGCTCGGACTTTGCGCTCAGGGCACTCTGCTGAGACCGATCTCCTTACCTACATGAACACTGAAATGCCTCATCCTTGACTTATTAATTGTTGTTTCTTGGACGTGACTTTGGCTACTTCTGGGCTATATGTCCAGTTATAACGCTTGTCTTGCGGTTATACTATATACACCTAACATGGCGGCAATGCTGCAGATTCACCCAGTGGAGTCCATACAATGATCTTCTCAATGACTTTTCCGGCCTCCTCCATGATGTAGTTTGGCTTACGTTGGCCATACATTTGTTCATTGGAGTCTTTATTTAGTTGTGTCCACATTGTAGTATGGTTATAGTAATATGGGCCATGATGCTGACCATGAGCCCTGACTTATCCATGTCACCCCCAGCAGCCAGATGGTGTAGACAGTCATTGTGCCCTTCGCTCATTCGGTCCTCCCTATATTCTAGACTTCTGCTATTCCATTAGATGTCCCTTGGCCCGGACATCGTGTTATATTCCCCGTAGCCTCTGTAACCATGATAATCTCACATCTTTATTGACAAACCTTCTGGATACATTTTGCACACATACTCCTTTTCTCTATATCATCTTCCTATATTCTGTATATGTCATGTCTGTGCTCGGCTTATACTAGTCACCTGCCATAAATGTGTTTGATGGACACAGAGATTCTGCCTTTGAAAAACCAATAAAAGTAGAATTATAAAAGAAAACACTTACAGTGTAGATGTCAGATCTTATTCTACTTAATCCAGAATCAGTTCTCATCTTCTATCAATCTTTGGTTCTATAACTTTCACCATTTCATGGATCTACCCCAGACATATAGTGGAGGATCTGGTGTAGACTATTGTAAAATCATAAAACCATGTAAACCGTAACGTATAGAGTAGAGGCCGCTATATACCCACTGAGCCATCCTGGACAGATGTGTAGATGGATATATACCTCTACATGTATATATAACAGTTATATTGTATGCCATGTACTGTACATTATACAGTGGCTTGCAAAAGTATTCATAACCCCTTGGACTTTTTCACATTTTGTCACCTTACGACCACAAACTTAAATGTATTTTATTGAGATTTTAAGACCAACACAAAGTAGCTGATAATTGTGAAGTGGAACAAAAATGATACATGGTTTTCAAAATTTTACTCAAATAAAAATCTGAAAAGTGTGACGAGCAAAAATCTTCAGCCTCCTGTACTCTGATACCCCCTAAATAAAATCCAGTGCACACAATTGCCTTCAGAAGTCACTTAATGAGTTAATAGAGTCCGGCTGTGTGTAATTTAGTCTCAGTATAAATACACCTGTTCTGTGAAGGCCTCAGTGGTTTGTTAGAGCACACTAGTGAACAAACTGCATCATGAAGACCAAGGAACTCACCAGACAGGTCAGAGATAAAATTGTGGAGAAGTTTAAAGCAGGGTACACAGCAAACATGTGGAAGAAGGTGCTCTGGTTGGATGAGACCAAAGTTGAACTTTTTGGCCTAAATGCAAAGCGCTGTGTGTGGCGGAAAAGTAACCCTGCTCATCCCCCTGAACACACCATCCCCACTGTGACACATGGGGGGCAGCATCATGCTGGGGGGACAGAAAAGCTGCTCAGAGGTGATGGGAAGATGGATGGAGCTAAATACAGGGCAATCCTGGAAGAAAAGCTGAGACTGGAGGCTGCAAAAGACTTGAGACTGAGAAGGAGATTCACCTTCCAGCAAGACAATGACCCTAAAGCTACAGCCAGAGCTTCAGTGGAATGGTTTAGATCACAGAATATTCCTGTGTTAGAATAGCCTAGTCACAGTCCAGACCTAAATCCCATTGAGCATCTGTGGCAAGACATGAAAATTGCTGTTCACAGACGCTCCATCCAATCTGGCTGCAAAGAAGGAGATGGGGCAAAAATCTCATCTCTAGATGCGCAAAGCTGGTAGAGACAGAGCCCAAAAGACTTGTAGCTGGAATTGCAGCGAGAGGAGACTCTACAAAGTATTGATATAGGGGGCTGAAGACTTTTGCACCGCACACTTTTTTCATATTTTTATTTGATTAAATCATGTATCATTTTCCTTCCGCTTCACAATTATCTGATACTTTGTTTTGGTTATCACTTAACATCTCAATAAAATACATTTAAGTTTGTGGTTTTAAGGTGAGAAAATGTGAAAAAGTTCAAGGGGTATGAAGACTTATGCAAGGCACTGTATAACCTGCAGCTCTCTCTATTACATGTAGTACAGAAGATAAAACCAGTCATTCCGGCTGCAGACCCATCACTATTCATCATAGAATCTGCCCAAGATCCTCACCCCAGGCCAGATGGCAGCAGTGGATTACTTGAGACATGTCAGGAGACCTTGGAGTATACACAGTATATAGTCTTATCGGGTTGTCTATCTCTGAATGTAGTACATGAGAGTAATTTGCTGTATGTGTAGATTACTGGCAGTATTCTCAGGGACTGAAGGATTACATGGCGTGCCGCGCTACCCACCTGCCGGGCCACATACCTGCTGTGCTGCTGGAACAGGAACAGGTGTTACTTTTCTTATTTTAAGGGGCACTATTTTTGTGTGGGGAGGCAGTGAAGGGGCATCACTACTGTATGGGAAGTACTAAGGGGTTATCGCTGCTGTGTGGGAGACTCTGAGGGTAAATCACCAGTGTGTGGGGGCACTAAGGGGTATCATCAATGTGGGCAGGATCTAAGGGGGATTGCTAAATGTATACAGCCACTAAGTGGGCATCATCACCATAAGTGGGCATCATCACTGTGTGGGAGAATAAAGGGGGTATCATATGGTGTGGAGCAATTTAGAGGGCATTACTACTTTGTGGAAGGCACGTAGGAGGCCTCACTGCTCTGAAGGGCACTAAGGGGGTGTCCCTACCCTGTGGGCACTAAGGGGGTAGTATTACTGTGTGGAGGATCTGAGGGGGCATCATTACTGAGAGCTAGACACAAAGAGAGTATCATTTCTGTCCGTGGGCACTAAGGGTGTATAATAACTTTGTGAGGCCACTACTGAAATTGCCAGCTCAGTTCCTGGGGCCCCTTTGCTGCCAGTCACTAGTATCCAGCAGGTACCTGGTAAATCGTGCATGTACTACTACTACCAGGATGTTTGAGTACTTGGTAGATGCAGCGTTCATGCCTTTGCCAGGTTCTTTGGAGGGTGTGCCAACAACACCTCAGCAATCTGACAGAGCTGGCATCATAAAGCTGTCACCATCAGACTAGTGCAGGCTATCCGACCGGTCCAGCTGGTGTGTATATAGTAGGTATGGCTCCTGGAAATATATGCCGGCATACATTTGTAGTAGCACTTTACTGCCTCTGGCCCTCCAACTATTGCAACACTACAACTCTCAACATGCCATGATAGCCAGAAGGAACGCAGGACGCACTGCCAGAGCAAGGACTGATTTTTTTTAAATTTAACTCCTCCCCCTTCCCCAGTAGCCTGAACAACCCCTTTAACACTTTAAGGTGTTGGATGCACAAGAAAGGTTGTCAGGTCACACTCTATGTAGTCTAATGTACACCTGAGAGAGGAGGCAAGACATATGTATAGAGTTACCCAATGTGCACCCCATAGAGGAAGCAAGAAATATTTATAGAGGAGTTTAACAGCACCTTTCTGTCTGCCTATGTGTATAATGCCTGTGCCAAGAAATGTAACCACCAAGCTTAGTGCCTCTACCATGAAGTGTAACCACCAAACTCCATTCTCCTCAGTAACCAGCATGCTTGTGTCCTCCATGAGTAGCTCTTGTAACCACCAAGCTTAGTTCCTCTACCATGAAGTGTAACCACCAAACTCCATTCTCCTCAGTAACCAGCATGCTTGTGTCCTCCATGAGTAGCTCTTGTAACCACCAAGCTTAGTTCCTCTACCATGAAGTGTAACCACCAAACTCCATTCCCTTCAGTAACCAGCATGCTTGTGTCCTCCATGAGCAGCTCTTGTAACCACCAAGCTTAGTTCCTCTACCATGAAGTGTAACCACCAAACTCCATTCCCCTCAGTAACCACCGTGCTTGTGTTCTCCATGAGTAGCTCTTGTAACCACCAAGCTTAGTTCCTCTACCATGAAGTGTAACCACCAAACTCCATTCTCCTCAGTAACCAACATGCTTGTGTCCTCCATGAGTAGCTCTTGTAACCACCAAGCTTAGTTCCTCTACCATGAAGTGTAACCACCAAACTCCATTCTCCTCAGTAACCAGCATGCTTGTGTCCTCCATGAGTAGCTCTTGTAACCACCAAGCTTAGTTCCTCTACCATGAAGTGTAACCACCAAACTCCATTCTCCTCAGTAACCAGCATGCTTGTGTCCTCCATGAGCAGCTCTTGTAACCACCAAGCTTAGTTCCTCTACCATGAAGTGTAACCACCAAACTCCATTCTCCTCAGTAACCAGCGTGCTTGCGTCCTCCATGAGCGGCTCTTGTAACCACCATTCTGGTTGCCTCTCTGTAATACTTTTTGTAACCATTAATCTTGTTACCACGATACTACTGAGTATATTTCAGGTCAATACACCCCTCATGGGTCAAAAACCCTGATAAGATCTGATCCTATTACAAGGGTCCTGTATGACACAGGTGGATATATAAGATTTAGGGTCGTCTTGCTACATTTTTGGGTAAATGTACCATTTAGGGTTTCAAGAAAACACAGAAATTTCACCTGCAAGCACAGAGACAGAGATCCGAGGTTTTTTGATGACATCATTGGGTTTTATTTATAAAAAGTCTGAGCCCTGTATTAAGGGATGAGGTCACACAGTGTATGTATATAGGAGTATGATGCAGCCCTTCTGGACGTGTTCTGTGGGCAGCCTGCAATATAGATACAGAGGAGATATATTAGTATCATAGATTTAAGATAATAGCAGAGTCTTAGGACCTATTCATAGGTCAGCATCATATCACATTTTATGCTGCAATTTTGCAGAAATTGTGGCATAAAACCCACTGCGACACATGACTAGACCCTAAGTATGGAGCTCATGGACCCAGTTTTAGCAAAAATGTTGCTTCTCTAAGTATAATGCAGGACTCTATACACACCTGATTCTTATACAGATATGTATCCCCCCTCCCTTCCCCGTAGACTCTGCTCTCCAGTATCTTCATACTGACCTGTTCATTACACGCTGCCTTCATAGCTCGCTGCAGGCTCAGACTCTGGGCACTGACAGATTGAAGAGACATATTAGGAGTTATATCAGCTAAACGTCTATTACTAAAGTCTACCCGCACCGCATAGTATAATGTATAAGGCCTCTGATATACTTGTATAGAATCTATGGGTCATCTGCATCGTTTCATCTATTCTTCTGTTCCGTCGCAGGACCCAAAGAACAGGTTACGGTAGGTTCACACCTGTGCTCGGGTTTCTGTTCTTGGCAACCCAATCCGCTTAAAAGCGGTTATCCGCGGACCCCATAGACTATAATGGGGTCCACCGGGTTTCCGCCTGAAAAATTCAAGCGGAATGGGGGACGGAATCCCCGAATGGAGACCAGGCGCAGGAGAGAATCCAGCCTTAATTGATAAAGATGGATCTATTCTGCCAGCTCTGGAGCTGTACAGTGGACGGAGCCAGAAGCTGAAGTCTCTGTATACCGTATAGTGGCTGTTCCTGATCACTGCAGAGCCCGGCACTGCCACTACATAGTAGACGGAGATGTCTCCTTCCAGCTCCATGCACAGTATATCAGCTGACTGCTGGGTGTGCAGGTGCCCCTTGTACTACTGCAGTATTGCACCTTGTTACATTTCATCTTTTACTGTATTACTTTATACTCACCTGCACAGATACATGGAGGATTTCCACCAAGACCTGTAAAGCAAAAGCCATTCATGTGTTAATTTCAAGTATTTCTCTTCATATATCACATTCTGGGAGAGCTGGGTAATGGCCAGTATGACTGTAAGAGCCATAAGGGGTATTATTCAGCTTTATAGACTCCACAATGACTGGGTAATAACCTCCTTTAGTGTCTACAATGGTGGCCATAGTTATTGGCTGTCACCCAGTAAAGTGTCTACAAGTCACCATGCAGATATTGCTATTATGGCTGCCATACAGAGGTTGTCACCTGTAGTACGCAGTAGCTATGGCAGGGGCAGGGGCAGTAGTTGCACCAAGACCTAGTGCCTGAGAGAGCACAATTGCCCCTCGTCACATAAAACGACACCAGTATTATAAATAGGAAATAGGAAATTTTTAAATAATTTTTCGATGATTTCTTTTAAAATTTTCCATGTCACTACTTATATTTTTAAAAAGTACTAAATCCTGTCATTTTCAATTTGGCCACTGAGCTTAATAATACACTGACTATTGCCATTTCTGTAGAGGTTTTCTTTGGTTGCCTCATTGGCATCACATCCAGTATTACAATAGAAGATAACACCTCTATAGATAACACCACTGACCCATCAGTACTGACAATAGATGATGTCACAGCCTATCTACTCCTTCTCCATGCACAGAGCATGTCTAGAACACTCTCCCATAGATCTCAATGAGTCTGCTCCAGACTATTGCTGCCTATGACCATGACTATGCTGTAAAGGAGATCACTAAATGCTGTAAGAGCAGAGGGGAAGTTCAGTTAAGATGGCCGCCCCATGAATAAAAGAAAGTTACAATCAGAAAATAAAAAAATTATAGATTTCACAATCTGGTTTAAATAAAAAAAAAAAAAAAAAAAAAAAAAGGGACACATTCCCTTTAAGGACTATTTAGCGATCCTTAAAGTGGGTCTGTCAGATCTGTATCTGAAGGCAGCATGGGATAGAAGAAGACATACTGAGCTCATTGATATATAGTTTTCTATGATTTGGTTCAGTTTTTTCTTGTAGGAAGCTGAAATCATGGATTAAGCCTGTGAGTCCTACTTTCCCCGCCCACACACAATGAGAGCTGTCAATCACTGCATGTGGGCGGGGTAAGAGGACTCACAGGCTTAGTCTATGATTTCAGCTTTTTATTATGAGAATACTAAACCAAAGCATAGAGAACTATATATCCCCGAGATCAGCGTCTTCCCCTCTATCCAGCGCTGCTCTCACCTTGGGGATCCGATAGATCCACCTCACACAAGCTCAGTCCTTCAGAACCATCTTTTATTTTTCAATAAATTTGCCAAACCCACACCTAAAAATTGCGAGAAATGATAGAGCGGAGGATATGATGAGTAAGCGATCACGGATCAGGGTGTATTTACAGCTTCTATTTCAGGCTTGGCTTGTTTCGGTTTTTAGCTGAGTCATTTAATTTGTCATTTTATTTGATCCTCTGCCCTCGGGCATAATAATCCATGTGAGAAACCTTCACAAACCTAACATTTACACTTCTCTGACTTTAGGTGTCAGGGCATGCTGGGAGTTGTAGTTTCACTCCAGGATTAAAAATTGTCCAGGATTAGAAGATGTCCTTCCAAACAGCGCCACCACTATCCCGAGGTGTTGTGTGGTATTGCAGCTTCGCCCCATTCACATGATGATGCTGAACTGCAGTACCAGATGTAACCTGTGGACAGGTGTGGCACTGTTTCTGAAAGTAAGCAGCCGTGTTTTTTTCCAATAAGCCACTTTAATAGGTTTTTGCCAGTTTTGGTGATGTTTGTTCTACGTCGTCCTAGGACAAAGCTTACCGTTGGGGCACTGATCTGGGCAGGGGTTGACAAAGGCTCCATTGACTACTACAGGTTTGTTTCCAGATAAGACCGGTACGTTAGGTTGTGGGTTTGAAAAGGCTAAAAAATGGTGTAAAAACATAAAAACATCAGTGTTAGTGCAGGTAGTTACATAAAACCATTATGGATAATATATCAGACAATGTACAGAATTAGTGAGTCACTGACTTTCATGGAAGGCCACGTCTAGCCCCCGGGCTCTGGTGTGTTAAGTCTTGTCCCGTAATGGTATTTTTATTTTTGCTCACTGTTTTTGTTTTTATTGGACTGGGCTGGGCCGCTTGGCTGAGTCTTTTTATGGCAACGCCGCCACCTAGTGTCTAGTCTGTATACTGTACAGATTATGGTTGACTTTGCAGCTGCTTAGGTTTAAAAATTTAAAGAGGTTTTCTATTGTTATCTAAAAAAAAACTGCAACTTTCTAATATCTTTTGTTTTAATTCCTCAACAAGACCTCTGCTTGCTGCCAGGGAAAGGAAATCTTCATTATATCTATCTAGAGGCTAAATATGCATCCTGAAGAGTGTACCTACTATATAGGCAGACCACACAGCTGCTATGGGGCCCAGGGGGTAAAGGGACCCGGCACTGAACATCTTCTGCATCCCAATACAGATTCACTGCATTTTCATGCAGCCACCACTAGGAGGAGATTTATACAATGTCCATTGTATTGAGTGGTAGTTGTATTCATTGCTATAGACAGAGCTCCCCCCACTGGTGGATGTAAGTAGCAAGTTGTATCACTTTATAGGGGTGGATTTATCAATGTATTTATTCCAGTTGGTGTAAATATATTGAAAAGCATGAGGCCAATTCATACAAAGCGTATTAAAAGTAGAAAGTTGTGGTGCACGACTATAAAACGGTGACTTTTCCCCTGTTTGCATCACCCTTGTCATTTCTCTTAAAAGCAGGCAGAGAGAGGGCGGGGCTTTGCACCCAAACAAATTTACGGTGCAAGTAATGGCTAAAATCTATACTGACCCCTAGCTGGTGTAGATTTCAATTGCTGGTGCAAAGACCACTTGAGGTGCCCCAAAATGATCTTAGTAATTATGGTGCACTTCATTCCAACATTGCCATTCATGAAGACTGCCGTACCATACACCAGTCTTAATAAATTGGCTCCATGGTGCACCTGGGTGAGGAGGAATGATTTTCTTTTTTAATAAAAAACTTTTTGACTTTATAAAAACATCATAGGGAGGGGGCCCTTCTACATTTCACTATGGGGCTCTATGATACAAGTCTACGCCGCCACTGGAAGCGCTGGTCAGAGGCTGCCTCAGTAGTATTGGTAGACCAGATAGGTATGGACATATCATAAATATCTAAAATCGGAGTATCTCTTTAACTGCAGTGTCTAATAAGAGTCTGTAGTAGTTTAACCTACCCTTAGACAGTAGCTCTGATTTTCCCCTATTCTTTACACTGCAGCTCTACCTATTCAGATTGGCTTCCATGTATAAGCACCAGCCCTGCACAGACTCAGTAGAAAAACACATGCACAATGGAGCCAAGCGCATGTGTCATGTAGGGGTCAAAAAGTATCACAAATGTATAATAAGAAGTATTATATAACATTATCTATTGGCAGAATGATACAACCATGATATTCTTACCATGAATCGGGAAAGTGCTGATATTTCCAGGATTCCCATGTAAAACGGCTGAAAGAAATAAAATGATAAATAGTATGATAAGGTGATAAAAATAATATAAAAGGTTCTGCAACTTTTTAATATCACTTTGTTTCAATTCCGGTTGCTGTCACGGATTAGTGGGGTGGGTCAAAAAAACAAAAAGTTCATCCAAAAATTTTTTTCATTGAAAAGTATGGGACACAAGGACAGGAAACGGACTTTAAAAACCGACCGTCTCATCTGTTTTTAATATCCACTGTTCATGTGCATGAGGCCTGTGGAGAGAGATCTGTGCTGAGGCCGTGTTTGGCTCATACAGGACGGTCTAGACTGGATACAATTGTAGCAGACCCTCAGCTGTATAAAGGTTCTCAGACTTTAGATGTAAATAACAATGAACAGAAAGCAGAAATTTGGAAAATGAGGAGAAGCCGAAACATAAAAAGTATAATAAAAAGTTGCAGAAGTTTTCAGTATACAATGGTTAAACCCCTCTAAAGTTACAAGTACAAATTCTACATCAGGTGACTCACGGTTGTCTCCGGTGACAGCACCGGCAGCTTTGGGGGTGACAGCGGGGGCAGCTCCAGAAACATTAACGGATCCTAGAAACCGAACCGGAGGAGGCAAAA